>CATOUR010000179.1:2597010-3895515 GCA_951848785.1 Callosobruchus maculatus
ACTCCATTTTTTTGGCATTAAGCACCTAAAATACCAACCTTTTCTATATCTTGAGCTTTTTTGTATCCTGCTTGCTAGTAATCATTTTAGTTGAGAAACATTTCACGTAATTTTCAGTTATAACCAAAAACTTTTTAGTGCACCCAAAATGTTGAAAAATGAATTTAAGTTGTTTTTGTATAATGCGACTGTAAATATTTGAGCTAATGCATTTTATGGCCAAGGTTATAGTTTGTTTGATCAACCAAAACAATGCAAAATATAGCAGTTTCCTTTATGATGCATTTATTGTTTTTTTACTAACAAAGTGACGCAAACTGAGAGGTGAAAGCTGAAAAAACTTGATCAAAATATATACATTGTTGTGAATGGGCCTATACCGTGATCTCAAGTTGATCAATTTATTTACTGCGGTATTATTTTTGATGATACATAGGACCGTTTACTGTAAAAAGTCAGCAGAAAACTTGATCCAAATGAGAACAACACTAAAAAGAAAATTGTACTGTAATTTGAAATAGCCGATGATGACGTCACCTGTAGGGAACCAATGAGAAGCGTCCTTTCTGTAGGGAACCAATGAGAAGCGTCCATTCGTGGTCCGATGACTACGAGCGGATGATATTGTTTTGTACCAGTGAGCTCTTATTGGTTCCCTACAGGTGACGTCACGACCTGGGCGGGAAGTGTATGGATTCAAAAAATTCAATATTTAGAGCAATGTTTTTCGGTTATAAATACGATAGAAAAATTTTGTAAAATTATTTATGGCATCTACGTGGTGTCAGGGTTCGTTTAAGCCAATAAACCAAAAGTGTGGTATAGGCCCATTATCCAAAGGAAACCGTGATACAAAAATATACGTTTCATAATACGTCGTTTATTTTAATTTTACTCAAGAGAGATATAGTTTCTTTAGTTTTCTTTACTCACTTAGATCTTAAATAGTTAATCGACTTCAGACCTTTAATTTGAAGGATTAAAGGGTCGTATTCATAGTCGATACTTAAGGGTCTAGGGTATAGCGCGCGAAATTGAGAATCCAAAAAAAGACGTATTCCCGTGTTAGCGAGGAGGCGTGACTACCTGTTCCCTTTCTCCAGTGTGTGTGGGTCTAAGATGAGGGCAGATAAGTCCAAAACTCCAAAGGTAAGGTCAAAAGGTCCAAAGGTAAGGTCTAAAGGTCACTATAAAAATGAATTTCGCATTTCCAAGCTCCTTAAGTTACCTTTAAACTCACAGTAATGACTCAAAGAGCAAATTGAAGAAGAAATCTAGCGCTTGTGCAACTATTTAGCAGTTTTTGATATCGTGTTTGGTTGTTAAATTACAGACATTTGGTAAATGTATAATTTTGCATTGCGAGTTTTTTTGCACATTAGGACACTTTTTTGAGAAAATCGAAAATAGTTGTCATTCACTAAGGTCTTAACTATCGCCTTCTGAAATATTATATATGTAGTTTGAAAATAGAGTGCGTTATGCGAGAAACTGTGAGTCCGTGTTTTATATGGCAAATACGTATGTATAAATGTGTGTCCAGGTCCCTTCCCACATAGCACTGGATATTCTATGAATATTCTTTAAATCTCCTATATGTTCCATGAATATTCAGTAGAATCATAGAATATTCGTTGTTTCTCTTGATTGTGGATTATTAACATAATATTCTTTATAGAATATTATTATTTTATCCACTTAGGATAATCAGTGATTATTCGTTTAATGTCTGAATTATTCCAGAATATACCAGTAATATTCTTCATAGAATATTATTTTAATAATCCACTAAGAACAAGATGTAGCTATTTTCTGACGAACATTTAGTAATATGTGTAATAGAAATATCTGTATGTAGGCAAATATTCAATATGAGGTATTATTAATTTATATTTGCACGTTTCTGGGTGAATTAAAAAACCTTCATTCGTTTTGCGTTCATCCTAAATATACCGAATAAGTATTATGTGCAATTTTCAAAAGTTTATTAGTCATTAGCCATTGCCAGCAATACAGATACGGCATCCACCGACGATAAACTGACAGCATCTTATGCTGATGTATGTATGTGGTGTCGTTAGTTGTCAATCTTGTCTGGTTGTCACTCGCTTCAAGTGTTCTGTCATTCTGTGCTCCAACATGTATTGTGGATGTCGGCATTTTAGCAATTCACGAATTCACGATCACGAGTTTTATTCCTGAAAGGCCTGCATTTATACCCCATTTTGTACAATAAAGTTGCTGGTTGTTATAAAGTGTGTGACAGTGTTCCAAATTATGGTCACCTACTATGGTGTAAGGTTCATTATATAATGTGAGTAGAATTTTGAGGTTAAATGCAACAAGTTTACATATTACACTTTATTTAGAAATCTGGACTGAGATGTCCAACCACTTAACATTTGTGACCATCTGCCACTAGTAGGTGCCATTATTTTTGGAACAGTATCCATAATTCCCTAAAAATGTTTCGTATATGAGGTAATTTAGACAAAATGTTCCTAGAATATTTAAAAGCATTCTACCACGATTGTTCATGTAATATCCATGCGAAATATTCGGCGCAATATTCTAAGAATATAGCGTGTTTTTCCCATTTCGAACGTTTACAGAATATTTTGTACATATTCCAATTATCCATGGAATTTTCCCAGAATATTTAAATTATCTGTAGTGAATGTGAACAGAATATTCTCATATCATCCGGTGCTATGTGGGTTAAGGGTCCCTTAATACTTGAGGGTCCCTTAAGTAAGGCTTTGTGTTTCGAAACCTTACGTAAGCTCCTTTGAGTAATGCTCAAGTAACGAAATGTCAACTTGACATGTCAACATGCCATTTCGCATGTCAAGGCGATTTTGTAGGTTTTGTAGGTTAATTTTGGTTAATTTTGAAGTACGGTGTTGTCAGTTTCTGTCACGTCCGGAAAAATGTCCGGCACGAAACATGAAATACTGGCACAAAACGAAAAGAGATAACAGAAAACATCAAAACGCGTGGGCATTGGCATAACAAATTGATTTACATTTGAAATGTGACAGCTGCGCCAAATCATACCTGCTGTCTTGTAGATGTTGTCTAGGAAACAGATACACAAGGAATGACACACTTAAGGGTCCCTCAAGTACCCCTTGAGTATTACTTTAAGGGAACATTAAGTATCACTCCAGAGACGACTATAAATATGGTCCTAATACCGTAAAAAGCCATATGTAGTTCAACAACAATATCTATAAATTAAGCCTACGACTACTTACCAATTCCTCAAGAACCTCCAACTCAAATATCTCCTCAATTTCCTCCTCTGTTATCCTTTTCTCCAAAGTTATGCTACTCTTCCTACGTTCTGTCGTGCTAGATTTCACAGCTTTTCCAGAATCTGTCCTCTTCAATGTGACATTGAACTTTGTGGTATGAGGTTCTGACTCTTCAATCGGTCTTTCTGGATGACCTTGAGCAAGGCTTTCTCTATGAGGACTGTTTGGCCTCAGACTTCTGTCTAATGGCAACATATAGTGAGGCACATCACCATGTTCAGGACTTTCCCTTACTTCAGGCTCTTTAGCCCATGGTTGCTCCTTCTGTGGAGATGTTGACCTAGGACGATCTTTTTCAGGAGACTTTGACCTTCTGTCATACCGTGAGCAAGTCTCCTCTCTGGTAGCGTCTTCTGAGTAGCTCAGTTTCTTCTTCAGCGAGATCCTTCTTTCTTCAACATTGCTCTTTCTTGCTTCAAACACTGAAGGTCTGCTGAGGATATCCTTCGTCCATGCACCATCCTTTTCTTTGCTGATATTTTCAAATAGAGCCTTAGCTCTCTTTATGCTCTCAGTACTCCTGAGCCTTCCAGTTGGACTCAATACTGGTTTAGGCTCCTCTTTAGCACTCTTTGGTGTTGAATCTGGCAGCTTTGGTGAGCTAGATCTTCGAGTGGAGCTCATTCCGGTTTTCAATATCTCTTTGTATTGGTTTGAAGGTCTTCTAGTTGGAGTTTTTTCATCTGGACTTGGTGTACTTCTTGTTGGTGAAGATTTTCGAGTATACATATCCTCTTCAGTTTCTATCTGAACACACTCAGTGTCTGTGGACCTGCTTGGTGATTTTCTGTCAGGAGATTTCCTGTCTGGAACCTTCCTTTCTGGAGATTTTCTACCAGTTGACTTTATGTCAATCTTTGCCAGACTCACAGTCTGCTTCTTAGCGTCAGAAGTCGCCAGTTTATCAGCTGTAGAGATGAACTTGGAGACCTTTTCAGAGACGCTTAACAAGCAATCATCGTCTTTGATGGTTTCTTCGATCTCTATAGTAGTGTCACTTGAATGTTTTGGCTTGGAGGTACCTTCATAAGGATAGTTCTGACACCTTGGACTTTTAGGACGTTCTGGAATTGAGTTAGGAGTAATCAACTGCTCAGCTGTGCTGATAAACTTGCTGACCTTATCAGAAACGCTCAGCAAACAATCGTCCGATTTCAGATCTTCAACCACCTCCATTTTGGGTCGTTCGACCTTAGGTGCTCGGCCAGATACCTTTAAAGGCTCTTTGGTCAATTTCTCTGCAGTGTCTAAGAACTTGTGTATCTTCTTATTCACGCTAAGCAAGCTTTCATCTGTTTGATCCACTCTGTCCACCTCAGTTATCTTTTTGGTGTCTTTCACTTCTGTGAATCTGGTGAACTCGGCGATATCTTCAGATTCGATGATTGGAACATCAGAAAGCCTGGTAGGTTTGGACTTCCTCCTCAAACTGCCATCGTCAGGTTCCTCAACCTCGTCGGGATACCTAGGCACACTTGATTCGTCATCTGAAGATAGAGGTACTGGGCATAACCTATCTGGTGTGGGTTCTCTGGAAGACTTTGACCTCTGCAGGTCAACTATAACCTCACGTTTTTCATCTTTGTTGTTGATGATGAGAGTTTTTGTAGTGATGCATTTGTCTGGTTTTCTGGATGTTCTTGTGCTAGTATCCTGATCTTCTTTTGTTTTGGTCACTCTAGCTACGTGGTCTTTGGTAGTAGAGGTTTTTGTCAAACTGAGGGTAGAGCCTTCTACACTATCAACATCTTCGTCGGTATCAGAAGAGATATGGCCATTTTGGAGCTTGGTTGGTTTAGATACTTTGCCTTTAGGAGTTGTTTTTGTCGGTTTTGTTGTTTTAGGTTTCGTTGTCGTTACTGAAATGGAACTAACAGCATGTTTCTTCACAGTAGTGGTCTGTTCTGGTTTGGAAGGCGATATTTTAGTTATGTCAACGATTTTCTTGATTGGAGTAAGTTTTTTGGGAGGCTTATCCTGAACGTTGATAGTTTTTTTGACAGTTGTAGTGAATCTTGACTGGGACGTCACTTTTTGCTTCACGTCTTCAACTTTTGGAGACGGAACTCTCTTCACTGCAGTGACAGTCTTAGTGACAGTAGGCACCTTGGGGGTATCTTTTGGCCTCATCTTCCTGCAGATATCACCATTAGTAACTACTGCAGTGGTAGTCTTTTTGCTCACACTATCATCGATCCTATGGGTTCTTATATGAACCTTGCTATCAACCTGGTTCTTATTGGACCGTTCCAAATCCATCAAAGTTATCTTCTCTGTCGTCTTCTGTACCTTTGGTCTGGTTTTGCAATACTCATCAGTGTATTCAGTTTCACCAACGAACTTGGTCTTCTCGGTACGATGAACCTCAGGCTGTTTTTTGAGCGGTGTCTTAGGACCTTCCTTTGTGGTTCTTGTGATATTATCCTTCTTTACATCCCTGACCTTATCAATGGTCTTCTTGACAGTAGTAATGTGACGCTCATTGTCAATGAATTCCTTGGTTTTTGGTTTTACAGAAGTCCTTGACAGATCTTTCTTCACAGTTTTATGAGGATGAGTTTCTATTCCATTCTGAAGAATCTCCTGTTCCAATAACTCTTCGGTGGTCTTCTTGGTGATATCAGTATGCTTCACTTCATCCTCACGACATAGCTGGATTATGAATTTCTTCGTCACCTCAGGCTCTTTTACCGGAATACTGTTTTCATACGTAGTAGTAGTCACTCTGGTAATTTCTTCTGTAACCTCTTCTTCATCTTCTGAAGAGCTGCTAGAAGAGCTTGTACCACTTGGTTTCTTGGCTTTTGGTTTCTTGCCTTTCTTAACCGGTTTTGAAGTTTCAGGAGACTTTCTTGTGGGGGAAGGTATAGAAGCTAAGCTACAAGGTACTTCCCTTGAAGGACTATACCTCTCAGGAGAATGCCTGCTTTGGGAAGGTGAAACTTCCCGCTCAGGAGACCTTCTAATTTGAGAAGGAAACTCTGTTAGCTTAGAAGGAGAGTCTTCACAAGGTTTTTGCTTTTCTGGATAGGGTTCCAGAGGTTGTCTTTCTGGTGATTTCCTGAGCTGTGAAGGAAACTCTTTGAGTTTAGATGGAGAGTCTTCGCAAGGTCTCTTCTTCTCAGGATAGGGCTCCAAAGGTTGTCTTTCTGGCGACTTCCTGAGTTGTGAGGGGAACTCTTTGAGTTTAGATGGAGAGTCATCGTCACAAGGTCTCTTCTTCTCAGGATAGGGCTCCAAAGGTTGTCTTTCTGGCGACTTCCTGAGTTGTGAGGGGAACTCTCTGAGTTTCGAAGGAGAGTCGTCACAAGGTCTCTTCTTCTCAGGATAAGGCTCCAAAGGTTGTCTTTCTGGCGACTTCCTGAGTTGTGAGGGGAACTCTTTGAGTTTAGATGGAGAGTCTTCGCAAGGTCTCTTCTTCTCAGGATAAGGTTCCAAAGGTTCCTCTTCAGGATATCTCCTAGCTTGAGATGGAAACTCTTCCAAGTTTGAAGGAGTACCTCTGCAAGGCTTTTTCTTTTCAGGGTACGGTTCCAAAGGTTCCTTTACAGGAGATTTTCTAATCTGAGATGGAAACTCACTGAGCTTGGAAGGCACATCCTTTGTTGGACTTTTTCTTTCAGGATAAGGCTCTAGCGGCTGCCTTTCTGGTGACCTTCTGATCTGAGAAGGAAATTCGCTGATCTTCGAAGGAGAATCCTTACTTGGGCTTCTCTTCTCAGGATAGGACTCAACTGGTTGTTTTTCAGGAGACCTTCTTGTCTGAGAAGGAAAGTCTTGAGGTTTCGTAGGTGACTCAGCGCAAGGCCTCTTCTTCTCGGGCGATCTCCTAACTTGTGAAGGAAACTCTTTAGTTGGAGAAGGACTCTTAGTTTTCATCTGCTTTTCTGGAGATCTTCTAGGCTGTGTCGCAAGCTCAGTAGGTCTAAACGGTTTGTCTTTACTAGGACTTTTCTCAGGGGACCTTCTTTCGAACGAAGTTCTGCGAGGAGACTCCACAGATTTCTTTCTAGGAGGCTCAGTAGGAGACATGGTGGAGTCTTTGGAGAACGAACTGCGTTTAATAGATGACCTTTCCAAACTACTTCTTCGTCTTTCGTTGGTTTCAGTGATACCTAGTATTTGACGACATCTTTCTTCGTAAGTATCGGTTCTTTTCATGATACGATCTTCAGGAAGAGTGCGAGACTTTTGAGGAGAAGCAGCTCTTGGTGGAGATGCCTTAGTTGGACTCACGTCTTTAAGTGGTGAGGTTGGTGATCTCTCAGTTACTTTCTTGGTTTTTCTTGTGGTGATTTCCAAACTGCTTGGTCTTTCTGTTGTGGTTCTACGGGTGACACTTTCATCAGTTACCTCATCAAGGTCAGTAACAAGCTCGCTAACATTCTTGAAGTATTCAATCTCACTGGCTACAGTGGATGTAGGAGAAGGTGACCTAGACCTAGGCTTTGGCCTTCTAGTGATAGTATCAGTGTTGATTTTCTTCTTCTTGGTTATAGTATCACTATCATACGTGGATCTTTGAGTGGTAGCATCTTCATCCCTTCTTCTGATGATATCGATACCGTTGACGTACTTAGTTGGTGTTTTCTTCTCTGGGCTTGCCCTGGAGCTATAAGTGATGGTCTCAGTGCTCGAGAACCTATCAGCAGACTTTCTTGGACTTCCACTTCTAGACTTTCGTTCTGGTGAACCTCTTGAAGGATACCTACACTTTTCTGGGCTAGTGCTGCTCCTCAGCGGTGTAGTATGAGTTGGTGAAACCAAATGAGGAGGTAGCCTTTCTGGAGATACAGCTCTCAAAGACCTAGCAAAGGCATCGTGAGTGGGACTGACTTCAACACTGATTTTCCTGTTGGTGTAATCTGTGCGGTAGGTTGTATCATATTGGCCTTCGGTTTTTGGAGGCTGTTCCCATTCGGATTTTGGAGGTTGGATAGGCTGTCGTTTCTCAGGTTGCTCATAGTCAGGTTTTTCAGTTGGATGTTGTTTTGCTTTTTGAGGCTCTGGCCTAGCTTGAGTGGGTTCTACAGGTTTTCTTGTATCAATTTCATGTTGTCTTTCGGTAGTGATAAATTGTTCGTTGGTCAAATGTTTTTGATCTCTGGTTGTGTCATGGTGGTACGTAGTACTTTTAGTTGTAGTTGCAGCAACATCAGTGCTTAGTTTAACATCAGAAGTACCTTTAGTGTCATGTGTGGCAGTAGTAATGTGAGTCACATGCTCTGAAGGTCTAGTTTTAGTGACTCTAGTGACTTCTATGTTGTCTACAGGTACCATATCAACAATGACCTGTTCAGTGTGGGTACCTTGAAGCTTTTCATTGACGGTTCTTTGTTGGTGATCTGTATGAGATTTTTGAATGGTCTCCTTAGTACGATGTACTTTTTCTGATGTCACATCAGTTTGCTTATCCAACAACTGTTGCTCAGCAAGACGTCTTTGATGAACCTCACTTCTAGCCTGCTTATCAGTCAAATGACTGGAACTACGGTGTTCCTCCACACTTTCATGATGTTCTTGGTGAACTTTTTGACTACGATCAGTAGCTTGGTGATCCGAGCTCCTGACTATCTGCATGGAAGGCCTTGGTTCGCAAACAAAGTCCACCTCGTCAGTCCCACGAAGTTGTTTAACAACTGTGGATCCTCCTTGAGTCACTTGAGACGTTTTCATTGAGGAGCTATGTTCAGAAGAGGTTTTGGAAGTTGCAGAATACTTGGATGTAGTTTGAGATTGTGAGGTAGTGCCTCCTTTAGTTTCGTACCTAGTTGTGGTTACTGTGGTACCGTCTGGTAAAGTTCTGGTCTCTTGCGTGACCTTGGTTTTGCCTTCCATGTAACTAGGATGGTTTTTCAAGTCGCTTGGTGTGTCCGTAGTGTAAATCTTCCTCACTACTGAGTCGTTGTTGGCCAGTGGTATGGTTTCTCCTTGTGTAGATCTATGTTCTGTGACAACCTTTGAGGATGAAGAGACTTTTGTGGAGCTAGCTTTGAAGCTAGAGTTTTCATCACCTCCTACTGCTTCCTGGGTGATCATGGTGTTGGACTTGGCGCCTACGGATTTTGTGAAGTTCTTGTCATCGCCATCTTGGAAAACAGTGGCGACTTGTTCGTTTTTTGCTGCGAAATCTAGCTTGCCGCCTTCAATTTTTTGTGTGCCTGCTGTGGTGGCTTGTCTTATCGTGGTGTGAGTTTTACCATCCATACTGATCTCATTGGCTGATAGTACGTCCCATCCATGGTCGTTGTGTCTTTCTGAAATTCGAAAAATATCCGAAGGATATATCAGTATCCCAGATAGCACAGGTTGTCCAATGGACATCCAAAATTACTACATATGTGGTCTATGCCAAACAAGTACACTGTATACAGAATGCAGTGCCATGGCAATTGGTTTGAACTTTTAAGTGTTGATTTATTAAGTGATATCATGTTAGGGTGTGATATTACCCTTATGACAGGCTGATATTGAGTCCAGGAACAGATACAATGAAACCATCCGACATGCAAAAAGCCAATACAATGCCAAAATAAAAAAGAAGGTTCTGTTACACCCCAATGGCAGCCGCTCCTTCTGGACTCTGGTCAAACAAATAGAGGGTAACTTCTCGAGGACTAGCTTCCCACCGATCACATGTGCAGATGGAACAGTAGCAACTGCTTCCAAGGACAAGGCCGAAATATTTGCAGCAAACTCCACTGTAAAAGTCCCATCCAGTGCCCAGTTACCATCCATACCGAGAGTACCCCAAGTCATGAGCGAAATAACGTTCAGAACAAAAATAGTTCGTAAGGTGCTGCAGTCACTTGACATTAATAAGGCGAATGGGCCCGACATGGTCCCCTCCATTGTTGTCAAGAAGTGCGCACCGGAGCTCGCTCCCATATTTACCCGCCTCTTTTGGATGTCTTACGATTCCGGCATTTTCCCAAAAGACTGGAAAACAGCTTGCATCCAGCCGGTGCCAAAAAAAGGATCCAAAACTGATCCGACCAACTACAGACCTTTAGCTCTGCTTTCTGTAATCAGTAAAGTGATGGAGAGATGCGTCAACCAAGAGCTCATTAAATACCTAGAGCTCCATCACTTAATCAACGACAGACAATATGGATTCCAAAATCAAAGATCAACTGGAGATTTCCTGGCTTACATCACACATGCGTGGAGCAAACTCATCCAGTCATTTGGCGAGGCTCACGTCGTTGCTCTCGATATTTCAAAGGCATTCGATCAACTGTGGCATGCAGCTCTCCTAAACAAGCTCCCGTCTTATGGGCTCCCTGTTAAGCTCTGCGGTTGGCTCGCAGACTTCCTCTCAGGTGGGAAAATCTCTGTCGTGGTAGACGGCTTTTCCTCTTCTTTCCATAGCATCAATGCCGGGGTTCCGCAGAGATCGGTATTGGCTGCGACATTGTTTCTGCTTCATATTAATGATCTACTCTCTAGCACTACAAACCCAATCCACAGTTTTGCGGATGACAGTACGCTGCATGCAGGCATCATGAGCAATAGACCGATCACTGTGGTCGAGCTGGAACGCAGAAGACTGGCAGTGGCAGCTTCACTTTCAAAGGATCTCGATACCATTCCCGCTTGGGGGCTTAAGAATATGGTTAAATTTAATGCCTCCAAGACCCAGTATTGTACGCTATCAAACAAGAAGTGCCCAAGCCAACACCGGGTTCTAATGAACAACCAGGCTCTGCCAAGGAGTCGCTCATTCAAGCTGTTAGGAGTCAACACTACAGAAAATCTGATCTGGCACGAACACGTCGCGTCAATTGCAACAGCTGCTGGTAAAAAGTTTGGGTACCTATTTAGAGCCAGAAAGTACTTCTCACCATGTAACCTCCTCACGCTATATAAAGCCCAGATAAGACCTTGCCTGGAGCATTGCTCTCATGTCTGGGGAGCTGCTGCCCCTACTACCCTGTCTATACTAGATGCCATCGAGAGAAGGGCGACTCAACTAATTGGCGATCTGGCCTTAACGCGCCACCTTCAGTCACTTTCTCACAGACATGTTGTTGGTGACCTCTCACTCTTCTACTGATATTCCAACGGAATCTGCTCATCTGAGCTATCCTCTATCGTTCCGTCGCTCACTGCTCCTATCAGGTGTACCCGTGCGACCGCTGCATCTCATCCTAAGACGGTCATTCTTCATACATCAAGAACTGAGCGGTACAACCGCACATTTATTCCCAGGGTGTCCAAGGCTTGGAATGGACTGCCTGGAGATGTATTTATTGAGCCTGTGGGTATTATAAACATATTTCATGATTTTTGGGACACTCTCTGTATATTTTTACGTCTAGAAAGTACAAAGCCAATCTACACACCCGATTTATCACATGGGCATTACTTCAAGATTACGCCAATTCATTAAAACCCACAGATATTAGATATAAATGAAAATATTAACGTTATAATTACTAGTAATTAACACCAGGAAGCAAATTGAACAATTTATATGGCCGAATTACCTGCAATGCGATATCCACTGTCTCTGGTGGGCGATTCTGAGTCTCGAATTTCCTTGCTCTTCAAACTGAGGAAACTTTGATCGGTCAAAGAATCGGCGTGGGTTCTAGTGTCACATGTCTTGCCAGTTGTTCTGTGGATCTCTGTGCTTTCGTTGGTATTGTAGAACTCTTTGAGGCGTTGCTCTCTCAGTTTGTACATGTGGGACCTGATTTCCTTCTTTCGACCAAAGTCCTCGGTTTCTTGCCACTGAAAATTATTATTATTATTTATTTATTTATTAATTCTAAAAGCTACATGAATAAATGAAGGTCATTCACAGAAGGCACTGCCTTGTGCGTGAACATCCCCCGGTATATAATTAATCATTCTTTTGAATAATGTATTACATTACGCAATGTCTTGTCCAACATTTTGTTCAATTTTTGATTAAGGAAAATAGTTTGCCTGTCAAAATGTTCATGGCCCCGGATCTTCAAGTTCACCAAAAATAAAAATCTAAAATCTTTATTTGGCTTTCTATAATGACAAAAACTCATGTTCTGAATAATTTGAGGGCGCTTATTACAAATCTGACCGCCGTTTTGAGTTTCAATGTCGTTTAACGAAAATAAAAATTTTCA
This sequence comes from Callosobruchus maculatus, assembly GCA_951848785.1. Classification (NCBI taxonomy): domain Eukaryota; kingdom Metazoa; phylum Arthropoda; class Insecta; order Coleoptera; family Chrysomelidae; genus Callosobruchus; species Callosobruchus maculatus. Next base: position 2,609,438 of record CATOUR010000179.1, read on the forward strand.
TACACCAGATCTTCAAGTTCACCAGAAAATAAAAATCTAAAATTTTTATTTCGTTTTCTATCAAGACGAAATCTCGTGTCCAGGATAATTTGAGTCCGTTTATTACAAATCAGGTCGCGATTTTGTGTTTCAGTCTCATTCAACGGAAAGAAAAATTTTCGTACCACCAGATATTCAAGTTCTCCAAATATAAAAATCTAAAATTTGTTTGCTCTTTCTATCAAGACGAAATCTCGTGTCCAGGATAATTTGAGGGTGCCTATTACAAATCAGGCCGCAATTTTGAGTTTCAGTCTCATTTAACGAAAATAAAAATTTTCGTACCACCAGATCTTCAAGTTCACCAAACATAAAAATTTTAAGTTCTTATTTCGCTTTCTATCAAGACATACCCCCACATCTCCAAGTTCACCAAACATAAACATCTAAAATTTTTATTTCGATTTCTATCAAGACGAAATCTCGTGTTCAGGATAATTTGAGGCTGTTTATTGCAAATCAGGCAGCGATTTTGTGTTTCAGCCTCGTTTAACGAAAATAAGCATTTTCGTACCGCCAGATCTTCAAGTTCACCAAAAATAAAAATCTAAAATTTTTATTTCGCTTTCTATCAAGACGAAATCTCGTACCAAAGATAATTTGAGGCTGTTTATTACAAATCAGGCCGCAATTTTGTGCTTCAGTCTCGTTTAACGAAAATAAGAACTTTCGTACCATCAGATCTTCAAGTTCACCAAAAATAAAAATATAAAATTTTTAATTCACTTGCTAACAAGACGAATGGTAATTACAAATCTGGCCGCAGTTTTGAGTTTGGTCTTGTTTAATGAAAATAAAAATGTTCATACTCCTGAATCTTCAAGTTCACCAAAAATGAAAATGTAAAATCTTTATTTGGCTCTTTATAACGACAAAACTTCGTATACCAAATAATTTTAGTGTGATAATTACAAATCTGACCGCAGTTTTGAATTTCAGTCTTGATTAACCAATATAAAATTGATCATTCTCCTAATCTTCAAGTTCACCAAAAATGAAAATCTAAAATCCTTATTTGGTTTTCTATAATGACAAAACCTCGTTTCCCGGATAATTTAAGGGTGCTAATTACAAATCTGGCTGCAGTTTTGAGTTTCGATCTTGATTGAAGAAAATAAAAATGTTCAGTTTTGAGTTTCGATCTTGATTGAAGAAAATAAAAATGTTCAGGCCTTCAAAATTCGCAACTGTTTCAAACAGAGGAAATAAACTTATGACTTTTTATAACTTTTCATTCTTACTGTATTTCGGTTTAGGCGAATGAAGTAGTCACTTAGCGTATTTTTTATATAAAAGTGTCTGACACTATAACGTATACAGTATATCTCACCATTTTCTTGAGAACGTCTTCATCTTGGATCAGATTGAAGTCCTTCGTAGTGTCGGCCGACATGGCCTAATATCTGCAAAACAAAAATAGTTTATTTAATTTCATACAGAAATAAAGTTATAATCTATGATCTATCAGAGTCCTGGATGTTTGTGGAAAACTTTTTGGATGAACAACATGCCTATTTATACGCTCACAGCAAGCTCATAACCAAAAATTACAGGAGGATAAAAGGAAAGAGCAATAGAAATTATTTATTTACATAAAATATTATTGCAGGTATTCCATAAAAACCAAAAAAATTGAGTATTTTAGAAATTTGTGTACTTCAGGTTACAACAACCAGAAAAATTAAAAAAGACACACATCGAAAGTTTTGTCAACTCTCCCCTCATTACTTCAATATGAATTTCCTTCATCGGTGATATTCTTGTAAGAAAAACAAGTTCAAACTAAAACTGAGTGGAATTTCTGAAAGTACTATAGCGTCTATCGTACCAGGTTTAAAAAAATTGTACTTCAACCCTTGGATCGCAGAAGGGCGAATGCGGCAAGCTAGAGGTTTTAGAGCACGTGAAAGAACTACAGATCAGAAAGATCGTCATCTACGACTACTGGCCCTTCGAGACAGAATGCGATCTACTTGAGCTGTTGCTGATGCTTGGTATGCAGCTATATGGGGCCCATTCGAATCCGCACGGTGTACCACAGATCGAGTGAAATGGGTTTAGGATCATATCGTCCGAATCTAGTGGTTTCACTCGCGCCAACGGTTAGATTGGTGCCAAGAACACCGACAATGGCATGCTGAGTGGCATCAGACGGCCTTCTCCGACGAGTCCAGGTTTTGTCTGGGGGCACATGACGGACGCCAACGCGTAAGACGACGACGGGATGAACGACGTGATCTCCAGTTTGCTGTTGAGCGCCATATACAAGGTGTCCCATTTTGGGCACTTTTACGGGGTATCTCGGTTATTTTAGAAGATACAGAGTTGCGACAGTGTGCTACATTTTTGTGAAACTAAAGATGCCGTCAACAAAATTATCATGGCCCTCTTGGTTTTTGAGATACAGGGTGAAATCGAAAATTATCGATTTTGGGACCACCCTCGTATCTCGGTTGTCTTTTATTTTATTGACAATTCAAAAAAGGGTCTTATAGAATTTTTTTTGGAAAATCCAGTGGTGTAGTTTGATTTTTTCTTACTCTAACCGTTTTTCGGTTATGAAACAAGCATATATTTTTTTAATGGAACACCCTGCATATTATTTTTAAATTTGATTTTTTCAATTTTTACTTTATTTGTACTGGCCATGGTAAATCAACTATAAATAATAAGCACCTAAGCAGTTATTACTCTACAAGAGACTTCCTACTCAAATTTGAAAAAGCAGAATCAAAATACATTTTTTAAATAATAATGTCTCATTAAGATGATGAATATTGTGTTATTATAATATTGAGTAGATCGTGGGCTATGACTCATCTATTAAACACAAAAAAGCAAATCTGTATAAACTTGCGAGACTTTTAATTATATTTTTATTAAATATAGTTTTGTACTTTCTGTGTTTTCATTTTAGATATTGTCAATTTTCTATAATAATTGCAGCTTAGATCTGATGCTCAGAGAGAGAGAGCAACCATTTTCAAATATATTTGCGCGTCTAAAAATAAATATAGTTAGCTACGGATCCTTTGTTCAAACACGTCCTAAAACGTATTTCAAGGAAAATAAGGAGCATACATTCATCATCTTGTAAGCACAAAGAAGAAGCTGTAGGGGTTCAAAAATCAACTGCAGAAATAATTCTAAAAAAATACAATTACTATCCATACAAGTCTAAGATACTTCAACATTTGCACAGGATCCAAGTTTGGGAATTTTTAATCGCCATAACACGAACGAGACCGATAATTCTTGTAAATGTCATTAAAAGAATAAGAAATTGTGCCAGATTTGCATTCGAAAAAAAGTAGTCTCCAACTTGAACCAACATCTCTAAAATCTCCTCGATGTTTTTAGTTTTCATTTTGATTCAAATTCAAATTTAATAGTGTGTTGATATTTAACAGATATAACGTTTGGCTTTAGGCAATGTAATAGAATAAGTAATATTTACTGAACATTATCACAAATAATAGTTAACAGCTTATAAAATACAATTAAATAATTGAGTTTAGAGGTATTGAGTATCTTGTACCTTAATAATTGTTTACTTGGATATTGTCTTTAATAGATTAGTCATGGCCTACTGCTACAAATAAAGTAAAAAATGGAATTTTGAGCTTAGTTTTCAGGGTGTTACGTTTAAAAAATATATGTCTGCTTTATAACTGAAAAATGGTTAGAGTAAGAAAAAATCAAACTACACCACCAGATTCTACACCCTTTTTTAAACTTTTCAATAAGATAAAAGACAACCGAAATACGAGGGAGACAAGAGGGCTATGATAATTTTGTTACGGCATCTTTAGTTTCACAAAAATTGCCGCGTAGGCTAGAGGAGTGCATTCATCAGCATGGAGGGTCCACCCATTATTGATCTGTTGTATTTTTTTATAAATTAAATATGTCAAATGAGTTCGTCTATTATTTTATTTAGTCCTACTGCATTTCATCAACCGCAACCTTTTTTTTTCTCAGTGTCATCTGGCAGCTGATTAAAAATTATCTTTCTTTTATTCTTCACGTAATCCACCGATCTGCAAATACCGATGACGTAAAACGAATCAACAATTTAAATTTGTGGAATGAGAACGCGACACTCATAATATGCATAAATATATTCCAATTCTGGAGATCATTTCTTATTTTAGTTCTCCTAAAAACGATAAATCATTTCTGGGTGCTACAATTTGCAATTTGACCTAATAAAACTTGAAACCTTGAGACGATTCTTCACTTTACTGGACAAGTGGACAATAATCTGGTTGTCACCTTCGCTACATAAAAATGTCAGAGAAAAGAGCGTCGTACACTAACAGTCAAAAGTAGGTAGGTACCAGTATGTTTGGGGATATAATTATCAGTTTATAATTTCTTTCAAAGGTAAAATTTCGTAACATACGTACAAGATTAGATAGCAACAAGACCAAGGTTATGATCGTAGATAGAGAGCACGATAATCATTGACGAATAAAGTCAGTAGGCCGTTGTGAAGTAGTTCAAAGTTTTGTGTACCTCGGTTCTTTGATCGACAATTCGGGTAGCTGTGAAAATGAGATTCGACGGCGCATTCAACAGGCACGTGTGGCCATGACAAAGCTTACTAAAATATAGCGCGACCATAACATCACTAAAGCTACCAAAATGTCGCTGGTTCAGTCTCTTGTGTTTTCCACATTTTTGTATGCCTCGGAAACTTGGACGGTTAAAAAGGCAGATCGAGCACGCATAGATGCTTTTGAAATGTGGACGTGAAGGAGAATGCTGAGAGTCCCTTTTACCGACCATCGAACTAACGTTTCCATACTGGATGAGCTCGGTAGTACAAAGAGGCTATATCTTCCATTGTGTCGACGAGAATGCTTACATTCTTCGGACATATACACGGAAGCGATAATATGGAGAAACTTGTAGTTCAGAGTCATGCCCCGAGTGGGCGGCGCCGTGGCCGTTCCCTACACGCTGGGTGGATACGACGAAACAGTTGCTGGATATGAGTATCAAGAGCGCCACTGAACTGACAGTAAATCGCGAACGATGGCTAGCTACAGTTTTCAAAACTATTGATAATATTCATGTCGGCAATACTCTAGCTCCGACTTAATGCATTTTACGAGTTCATAACCTGTCAGTTACGATATTGTGACTATGATGATGAGATAGCAAAGCCTTATCTTTAATGTACTGTCGTTTCAAGTTTGTTAGAGAGGAAGGATGACTGCCTTCTGCACTTTGGCAGCAGCGGATCAGGGATCGGTGTTCCAAGTCGCATTTTTTTTGTTTTCTAAGTTTCTCTCGCATGATTGAGGTAGCAACAAATGTTGACGTGCTATGCCAAGTCAGCACCCAAACTATTATTGATCTGAATTCAGAAAGGATCGCACAATATTACAGGTCTTCAGGATTACAGACTTTTGGAATATTTTGTGTAGCCTTTCGTCCAGGCCCAACTATTGTAGGTGTGGTGTAAATGTGTTTGGTGTAAGGCCTGAGACCGACATAACTAGGGGGATAATAGTAACTTTTTTCTTGTAGCAAGTGACAGAAGGTTCTGCCGGTATAGAGCAACCCTCGTAACTTTTTTCTGTCTTTAGAGTCGTTTTATTCCTATGGCAAGGTAAGTGTATTTAGATATCTTCCAAGCATAGTTGTTTTCCATATTCATATCATTGGAAACATCAATATCTATCACATAAAGGTAACTTTATCAACCTTTGACTGAAAAACTATGTCCGACTTATTTGCTGAGATAGCCTCGTCTGTAGGTATTTCAACGTCCAGTATAGTTTGTATTGATTGTTTTCGAGTACTGAGGTCGGTGTCTAATTATGATAAGGATCTATTAGCTTATTAGTTATATCTAGTGCTTGGTGTATGACGACTTTGGTTGCAGAGTTATGTCTAGCTGTATATACTCGGTTCCAGCGAGAGTTTTGCATGTGCTTATTATGTGTGGTCTATTGTTTCTTTCTGTTGGTGTCATTTCCTGCAATTATCGATGGTAATCGATGGATCTTTAATTATGTATTTCATGTCGTAATCACTGTGTCCTGGATAGCAAGCACAAACCTTCAGTGCTTGGATTATTATTATTATTTGTTATATTCATATTGCATCTCAGCATCATGTCTAAGGTTACGAAGTCTGTCAATAACACTCAGCTCCTGAAATACCTGGACGACAATAACATGATAAATGATCGCCAGTATGGCTCTCGTATAAGCATAGGTCCACGGATGACCTCCTGGCCCACGTCTCTCACTTGTGGAACACAGCAATGGAAAATTATGGCGAGTGCCGTGGCGTTGCACTTGACATATCGAAAGCCTTCGATAGATTGTGGCATGAGGGACTTCTGGTCAAGCCTGCTGCTTAGGACTACCACCTGGCCTGCGCCAGTGGTTGAATAGCTTTTTGGACGACCGATCTCTATTTGTTGTAGTCGGAGGTTGTCCATCAGACATATTTTCAAGAAACGCCGGTGTTCCTCAGAGACCTGTACTATCCCTACACTGTTTCTGCTGTACAGCAACGAGCTACTGAAAACAACCTCCAATCCAATCAACAGCTTCGCAGATGATAGTACATTAATATCATGCATGGAACCAAGCAAGCCACTATGCCAGGAAACGGTACGGCGGTAATAGCAACATGCTAGATTATGAAATAAAGTGCAGCTTAACGTACAGAAAACTTAGGCAACAACACTGTCAAAAAGGCTCACGTTGGCTTATCAACTATGGAAATTGAGGGTCACCCAATAGTCGAGTCACATTCCGTCATGCTTTTGGGGATTATCATCAACAATAACATGTCCTTGCACGACCACGTCGTCAGTATTGCTAAAACAGCATACCAAAATCTTGGAGTTTTGTTGCGTTGTAAGAAGCTATAAACAGCAGAGCAACTAATGCTGCTCTACAAGGCACAGATCCGACCATCGTTAGAGTATTGCTTCCATGTGAGGGGATGCGCTCCGGAGGCACTCTCTGAAGCTTCTGGACACTATCCAGAAAAGAGCAATTCGCCTAACCTCACAAAGGACCTCCACAGCCTGGCATATCGAAGAAGGGCGGCTGACCTGTCCCTGTTTTACAGATTCTATCACAGATAATAACACCGAAGGCCGTCTGAACGAGGAACACTAGAGAGGCTTTGCCAGCTCATCCTTACCAGGTTGAGGTCCCTACTCTCCGAACCAGTCCCCCCCCCAGCTTTCCTTCTTTTGGAGAGCTTCAACGCTGTGTAATGAGCTGCCAAGGAATTTGTCTCCCAGAGGCTACAACCTGCAGCATTTCAGATGTAACGTACACCGACACTTATCCTCTCGCAGCGCTTCTACAGCGCCATAGGATTTCAACCTTTACGGGAGGCTTACCATAAAAAAATCTTATAAGATGAAGGGTAATCTTTTTCGGCTATCCATAAAAAAAATTGCACAAGCCTCCAGAGTTGCTATATTGTATTTAATTAATCACGCGTACAATAGGGTACTTGCAGAAAAAAAAATTACGTCGTTTACGCGTTCCTTAGAGCCTAGTAAACATGACAAAATCACTTGTTTGGTTTTTTGGAATCGGCTGTGAGAGATATTCCAAAAATTATTTCAAATGCCGGAAAATGCCGCGCAAACAACCTCTGACATCAGTGATGATATCCTATAGTGATGGGATGTAAAGTATTGATATTCGATATCGATAGCCAGTGCTAACCTAACATTTTGACATTGATCATTATAACCACAAAACACAGTCTCACACAAAAGTACAAAAGTCAAAAGAATAAAAGTTATGCTAGATTACTGATTCACTTTGTAGGGATGGGCTTGAATTAGATTCTATCTTTGGATTCATTCATAATGGGATGCGCCGAAATAAAATGACGGCTTCGATTAGTTGCGAATCTCGGTCACAAACAGGATGAACTGTGATACCTATCAGATATAAAAATGTATTGCAACGAAAATGCTAGTGGGTTAATTGCCTGTTTCAAATATGTTTAAGTATCAATAAATTGAGACGCATTGTTAAAGAATTCAGATCATCTCTAGTTTGCAGTTGAATCTCACTGACCTGCGCTGTAGCAGTATCGATTGTCGATATCGATAAGATACCTGTGACGTCAGCCCTTGTTTTAAGTCACGTGGAAAAATTTGAATATATCCTTATTTTATTTTGCAAATATCTTTTTTTGGCCGTCAGTAAAATAATGTTTTTTGTTTCCTACTGCTTCTTGATATGGTTTTCTTTACGCCAAGTATACTCCCGAGACGATTTCACGACCTCTGCAAGTACCCTATTGTTTCGGGGGTTGACACTTCCCTAAGGTGTCAAGTAGTGCAGTACCAAGTTTCATCCATAGTGGATTGTTTAAACTTTTCGCACCTTTGGCGAGCAGTGTAGCTTGCAGCGATGGTCGCCCACGCTTTTCGCGCGTGTCGTCATCGCTTTTACCATCACTTCTCCCATTTATGACCATCACCATATCATCGTTCGCAATTGCCTCGAAATACCTTATTAGGCTATTATAGAGGTAGCGTTTACTTACATGAGCGATGTTTGTAATCAATTTTTATGATGTTTTGATTGTCATGTTCCGCGAATACACAAATGTACAATGTATATAATGATTCCAAAGCATCTGCCAACTCGGATAAGTTTTAATGCAGTTACCTACGCAGATATCATGGAAAATTTCAGTAGATAAGGCTCAGTTCCAAAAAACTGAAAGCATCTGATTTTTTGTCTTGATTACGTTTTTACTACCTTTTAAGCGCATGGTCGATTTTTGAAAATTTTTTTATCCAATGGTTCCTTGGTTTGGTTTTTTTTTTATAATCTAAAATTGATAATTTTTTTTCTACTTACATAATTATAGTAGGTATAGACTGCAATCCCAAAACGAGACGATACCACACATCTCATTCAGCACCCAAAACAAACCCTAAGGAAACCGAACATTTTTTCCTTTTTACTTCCCACACCGATAGGTGAGGGGAGTATTGTGATCGCGAAAATTTTCGATTTTGAGATAATACGTTTTTTGGACGTTTTATGATGTCTACATAACGAAAATCCACGTCACTCATTTCCGTCGGTCTGTCTGTCGGTCTGTCTGTCGGTCTGTCTGTCGGTCTGTCTGTCGGTCTGTCTGTCGGTCTGTCTGTCGGTCTGTCTGTCGGTCTGTCTGTCGGTCTGTCTGTCGGTCTGTCTGTCGGTCTGTCTGTCGGTCTGTCTGTCGGTCTGTCTGTCGGTCTGTCTGTCGGTCTGTCTGTCTGTCTGTCGGTCTGTCTGTCGGTCTGTCTGTCGGTCTGTCTGTCGGTCTGTCTGTCGGTCTGTCTGTCGGTCTGTCTGTCGGTCTGTCTGTCTGTCGGTCTGTCTGTTGGCGTTTTTCAAGCCTCCTAATCTCAGTAACCGCTGCATAAATTTTGATGAAATTTGGGTAGTGATATGGTGTAGGGTCGTAGTAGGTAGTGTTGCTACAATTTTGAAAATCGGTGCATGGGCGGCGGAGTAATTAGCAAAAAACGAAAAATTTCAAATATGCCTCAATCTTCGTTTTTAGGTGTTTCAGGGGTTCCTGATCATTTTCTACTTTTTTTTTGGGTGGGGGTGAAATTGGGGTGGTTGGGGGTGGGGAGTTGTAAAGCTGAAACTTGTTGTTTTCATAATAAATAGGCTGTCTACTGACCTGAGAGAGAAAGACCTAGCGGTATAATACACTTTTTTAGGTCCATCCGAACATTGCCTTGTGTATTACAGGAACCAAGGGACTTAGAGAATTTTCCGATGTATATCTACATACGAGTATTGCTTTAGATCGTTCTGTATTTTATAGTGTTGAAATTACTGAATTGATGTTAATGAAATTTCGCTACAGTATTACTACTTTGGCGAGGATGGAAAACGCATCTGATTATTAGAAAACGTCTCAGTGGCGGCGCAGCAATATTAAAAAAAACTAAAAGTATGAAAACAGCTCAAACTTCGATTTAGGCGTTTTAGGGGTTCCTGATCATTTTCTACTTTTTTTGGGGTGGGGGTGAAATTAGGGTGGTTGAGGGGGTGGGGGGTTGTAAATCTGAAAAATTTGTTGTACTCATAATGGGCTGTCTCCTGACCTGAGATAGAAAGACCTAATACGGCATAATACACTTTTTTAGGTCCATCCGAACATTGCCTTGCCGATTACAGACACCAAGGGACTTGAACTTTCTGATGCATACAAAATACATACGAGTATTACTTTGGATCGTTTTGTATTGTGTTACGTGGAAACTTCTGAATTGACTTTAATGACATTTTGACACAGATTTATTACCGTGACGAGTATGGAAAGCGCGTATTGTTTTTAGCGGCAATAATAAAAAACTAAAAATATAAAAAACACCTCAAACTTCGTTTTAGACGTTTTAGGGGTTCCTGATCATTTTAAAAAAAATTTTGGTTGGAGGTGAAACTGGGGTGGTTCGGGGGTGAGGGTTTCTAAAACTCAAAAATTTGTTGTATTCATGATATATTCTCCATTGACCTGTGAAACAAGCACCTAGTAGACTAAAACACTTTTTTGCGGTCGGGTGAGCGATGATTTGATTGCAGGGGCATCTTATAGACTATAGTTTCATGCTGTGGGAAAATAATAAAACTGGTATCATCGGAATGTGTGGGAAGTACTGAGTCAATCAACTTGACTACGTATTTTTAGAAAGGAGTCAAATTTTGGGGTATGGAAAAGGGGGTTAAAGCATGGAAAGCTCTAACTTAATTATTGTGAAATTTTGTTAGATCTGAGAAGTGTGGGATATACTGAGTCGAGCGACTTGACGTTATTTTTGTAGGACATAATCGACCAAACACGTTAGGGATCTCAAAAAAAATTCCCCTGAAGATGTACTAAATTCGCTTGAGTCTACGAAAAATAATACAACAATTGTTTCAATTTCAAGTGTTGGTTATGATAAAACTATGTTATCGGTACAGAAAATGTAAATTACTTCTTACGTGTAAGTAAATAACAAAAAAAAAACAAGAAAAAAAAGTATCCTTCGAGCCGGATTTGAACCAGCGACCTATGGATGTCTACGAGTTCGTGTTCCACTACAGTCCACCGCTCTACCAACTGAGCTATCGAAGGCTTGTCGAAATTGTTTCAGAGTGTACGTCACCATGAAATGGTAAATAATGAACTCATTTTAGGCTTGCGTCAAAGCCTACTCTTTGCTTGCGTGTTGTGTGGAAATCGTGGTCGAAATATAATAATATTATGTTGACTTATATTTTCCACATTAATGTTCGACAGGTGCCTATAACCTATTACGCTTCAATTGTTTACAAAATTACAACCTGACAAGTCACAAGTGTAGCAAGAGACTTTGGAATTTCGCTGCTATCTCACATGCACACGTTATTTAATATCCTCTCGTCTATTACTATCCTTCTCTATTTCATATTTCTCATGGCTCTTGTTATTGTTGCACTTGTCAGGCTGTACCTATTAGCAGATTGCTAGATTATCTCCCTATTGTAGAATCATTTTTTATAGATTTATATTTTCGTACCAATTTTTTGATAGTTTTTCTCTTGTGTTTCGATTTTTGTTTATCTTTTAACTATAATTTTACATGACGTTCATGAAATATTGTAACAAATGTTGATTTTGGGCCATTTGGCGCACGAGAGCGGGGTGTAAAATTGTAAAATTTTCTCGTTAAATTATAATGATGAAAACAGTTCTACAACAAATTTCTTTCAGTAGTAGTTACCTACATAATATTTTATATAGAATATTAGATTGAGTGAAGTTGATTAAACACAAAAAGGTCATCATCAGTTAGGATTTAAAATAAAAAAAATTGGAAAACAGTCCATCAAAGGTCGTTTTATTTATCATTTAGGTATATTTTTTGATTTAATGCTTGTAAATGGACGATTTGGCACCGAAAGAGGGTTATAAAAAAATTGAAGATACCTACCTAATTTCCCAGCAAAATAACCTAGAGTGAACTGTGGATAAGCATGATTTTGTAGACACAGAGGGAATATATGTATATACCTCAACTCAAGGACGTTATTAAGGGATTAAGGGTCGTTATTTTGTCATGAGTTCACCATGACGCCATGTTTGGTCTGAAATCTTTTGAACAAGCCTTCGATAGCTCAGTTGGTAGAGCGGTGGACTGTAGTGGAATACGAACTTGTAGACATCCATAGGTCGCTGGTTCAAATCCGGCTCGAAGGAAAAACTTTTTTTAAACACCCGTCACAGTTTGCAGTTATATATTGTAGGTAATATTGTATCAATAAATGTAGATATACCGACATAAGTTTCGAAATGAGGATATTAGGAGCTTATTTAGTTCATTATTCACCATCAAAATGAATAGTAAACTAATTTTTGAGTTCATTTCGAAAGCATATCCCATACAACAACAAAAATTTCAGGAACATTTCTGGTATGTTGCATATCTTTCGGAACATTACATTTCAAAATGCATATTTGGTACATATTTCAGAAATATGAATGTTGTAGCGTTTTATACCTGACCTCTCAGGTATGTCTCTGAAATATTCACATTGTAACATTTCATGGTTAACATTTGAGGCATGTTTCTGAAAGCTACAAACATTAATGTCCCTTCCCTGTGCGCAGTTGTGCTGCGCAGTGAATTGTCACCGCGATCGCGTCGCCGGACAGCTGACAGCCCCGTTCGCCATCTTTTCTTGTGTCTTTTCCTATGCTTCTATGAACCGTAGTGGCCTAGCCATCTTCATTGATATTTTCGTTTTCCCTCGTGCCTTCTCTCTGCCACAGACAAAAGGTTTTGCGTTTTGGATAGCGAATATTTCAGTGATCACGTACAATGAATTTGAATTCCAAATCAAATGAGGTATGTAACATGTTTGAATTATTTTATAAAGTGAGCTTAGGTTTTTTTTGGAGCATAGCCAAGTTACAAGTTACTCTGAATTGGCCGTCTCAGAATAAGGGAGCTCACTAAATAGATTGTCTTTGAGAACAAATAGATTGATTTATCCAAAATATACTTCCGGATAGGCATAGTGAGGCACATTTATTGAGTCCTCTAACAAAATTGTGATAATTTTGATTTCCTTCATTCGTTTTGCTGTTTTAGAAGTTGGCCATTATAAGTTTAGTGGATTACAGATAGGTTAAGAATACATTACATTAAAAATAAGTAAATCTTGTAGGAAGAAACCAACTAGTAGCAATGAACATGAGGAGACAAAATGGTAGGTACATAATGAAGACAGTGAGCATTAGAATTATATTTTTATAATGTTATTATATTTAAATAACTTTTTTTATATCATCCGTTTCACTTCACCTGGACACCTGGACTGCGCTAATCAAAACTAAAACAAACTAGAATTGAAGACTTTATTTAATTTTGTTATTGCTAATGTGACACAATTTGTGGAAGTTTTTTCACTTGCCTGTTTTTCTTAGCATGTTAGTAAAAAGTGGTCATAATCACAAACACAGCATTTTGGTTTCGTGATTCAAATTATCATCATTGTTAATGAAAATATCTCTGTCTATCAATCTATATATGTTTGTGTATATCTATATAAAACTAAAAAAAATAAAAAGAACAAACCAAAACGTCTCAATGAAGACAAACAAATGTTACTGAAACATTGCTATGTAACATTCCGGCGTAATATATGTGGAAGATTTCAATGTAACATTACAAAAGCGGACATTCTTACATTTATATATCTTCCAGAAATACTACAGCTATATTTCGTAAGGATAATGAAACATTACCAATGTTACAATGTTTGATGTCTGAAATGTACCTGAAAGATATGGTGTTGTATGGGATATATAGGTATTTCGACTTTTTTCAATTTAAACCAAATCTAACATTTTGTGCTTAAATCCAACAAAAGGTTTCAGAGTACCTACCTATACCTACCTCGAAAAATTATATGGATAAATGCTCAAATTTTGTCTTATTGATTCATGCAGTCTTCAAAGTTATTCACAGATTACTACTGTCTCGCTCTCAATTCTTCTAGGAATAACAATTAATTCTATTTTTTCTACTGATTTGTACATATTTCATATAAATATAAAATTAATCAATTAAAAAAAACAAAAAAAAGTTTCCTTCGAGCCGGATTTGAACCAGCGACCTATGGATCTCTACAAGTTCGTGTTCCACTACAGTCCACCGCTCTACCAACTGAGCTATCGAAGGCTTGCCGCTTTAGATTCGGTAACACTATCAGTTCCAGCGTAGCGGGACGGTATGTACGAGGGTAATCAGATTCATTTGTGCTACTAAAACAAAATGAATGAAGCAAAAATGTTTAATAAATATTAATCTGGTTTGGATAGACGCAATTAATATTTAGAATATGTCCTTGCTTTGTATTATATTAATTCCACAAAGTTGATTAGCTAAACAGCCCCAATCAATGCGTGTTTTTATTTACCTATTAGTAGCAAAATAATTTACAAAAAATGTTCATTTTGCTCAATACAGATTATAAACCCAAGAACCACTCTTCCAAATATGTAGTATATGGTATAACATGTAAGTACGCCTATTTTAAATCCTCCCAGTGTCAAGTCGAGACGTCATGTCAAAATGTTCTGTATAAAGTATCTCATTAATACATTTATATAAGTAATGAAGACTTGTGAACAGCTACAGCAGTTTCGTTTGCAGTCCAGAAAGAAGAAACGACAGATTGATCTCCAACTGTGAATACGAGCCAAGATGGGAGAAATGCCATATAAGGTTAGCTAAATTATAGTCGGCATATTTATGTACCTATACCTCACACAAGGCTTTGCCTTCGAGGTGGAAAGATTTGTAATTCTTTAATACAAATAAATTGAATTGAATTGAAAAAAAAAATTGAATTTCGTTTTTTTATGGTCAGCCAACTATACTTACTAAGATTTTACTTTATTTTGGAGCGTTTCAATAAAAGCTCTTTTTAAGTTTTTTTTGCTTCTAATTTATTGTGTATATCTTTTGTTGCGTTGCTGTTTTCGCGGATTTTTTTTTTTTTTTGTTGATTTGATGTGGACCTGGCGTTATATACCTACTTTTTTATTATAATTACGCCAAATCTCACCCGAGCATGTGCATATCAAACGTTTAAATGCAAAACCCGACAAGTCCACGGTAACAAATTTTACAGAAATCAAGAAAAGCAGGTCTTATTATGAGCGAAAATAATACTAAATCGAGAGTATGATAATATACGATATTTTAGGATGTTAAGTCTTAACGCCCCAAAATCTAGGACATATAGTTTTTCTAAAATCTGACTTTTAAATTTGGACACGTCGGGTTTTGCATGTTAGGAACTGTGACATGTCGTGTTTTGACTGCTATTTTTGTGGAATCGGGTCAAAATAAATGAAACACTTATCAATTTGGATTATTTTATTGAATATAAAGGAATCTAATCAAACACTGTGCTCAACGACAGAAACTATAAACATAAAGCTAGATATTAGAAAGGATGCATTTCAAGGGTTACAAGGTTTAAACGCCAAATTCTAAATTTTCTGACAAACAAAATTCTTCAGAACTAGCAAATGCATTTTCACAATTAGCTTCGATCCTCTGCATTAATGTGGACCTAGATTCTGTTGAAGTAGGCTCTCCAAAATCCGCATCCAAAGCATTTTTCAAAAAACATGGTTATTTTTATAAATAATTTATCAATACAGCATAAATTAATCTGATTCTCTCAGTAAACTGAAAAACACATGAATTCACCACAACGTATTTTCAGCGACTGGATAAAACAAAAACAAAAAACACGCAACGGTCAGAATACCTCGTGTGATCGACATGTGACTTGCTCCCGTTGTCCGTATTGGCTCCTGTGGACATGTCGGTGTTTGAAATAAAACACCGCTTGGACTTGTCGGTGTTTGCACCTAAGTCTAGTTTTCTTAGCCAAATATCTCATGTCTAATGTCGGGTTTTGTAAGCGAAAAATATAGAAAATGGTAGCGCTTCAAGTAATGAACAAAATGGTATATAAAACTCTATTTTGAAAAATCTGTGACTTGTCGGGTTTTGCATTTAGACGACTGATATAATCAGTACGAGTAATCGCGATGACCTCTGTCGAATGCAGTAATCAATAAAAATCAGGTCGACCAGATGTTCTCATTGAAACTCCAAAAGCCGTTTCTTCCAAATATGATCATGTCAACATAAACCTACATCTCGGCTCGTCTGGTCGTCTCGGTACGCATAAAAGTCCATATAACCTTCGATTTTTATTTGCGCAATTCCGATTATTTTTACATAAATGTGCATCGTTATTGTCGTATGTTTTCTGCGACAATCTGATTGGAATAGTCAGGGACACACGGGTCGCCCAGTTTCTGTTTTGGCCGCCAAGTCTGTTGGGTTGGGCTCCGTCTCAGGGATTTTCTAATCCTAGGTCAGAATTGGGTAAACATTTTTTTGTGATGAATGGAAAGATCATATATAACTTTTATAACAAAATTGTTTTTTCTTTTTTTTCCAAAGTTTCTCGAACAAAATGTTTTATTCTCGCCAACAGACGTCCTCAAAACTGCGACACGAGGTTTCGTATTTTGAGAAAGTCAGATTTTTTAGGCAAACCTGAAGATCTGAAATATCTGAAATTTTTTATTTCTGTCAAACAAGACTGAAACTTAAAACTGTGGCCGGATTTGTAATCAGCACCATCAAATTATCCAAAACTCAAAGTTTCATTTTAATAGGAAGCCAAATAAAGATTTTCGATTTTTTAGGCAAACCTAAAGATCTGAAATATCTGAAATTTTTGATTTCCGTCAAACAAGACTGAAACTTAAAACTGTGACCGGATTTGTAACTAGCACCATCAAATTATCCAAAACACAAGGTTTCATTTTAATAGGAAGCCAAATAAAGATTTTCGATTTTTTAGGCAAACCTAAAGATCTGAAATATCCGAAATTTTTCATTTCCCTCAAACAAGACTAAAACTCAAAACTGTGGCCGGATTTGTAATCAGCACCCTCAAATTATCCAAAACACGAGGTTTCACCTTAATAGAACGCCAAATTAAGATTTTGGATTTTTTAGGCAAACCTGAAGATCTGAA
This sequence comes from Callosobruchus maculatus, assembly GCA_951848785.1. Lineage (NCBI taxonomy): Eukaryota > Metazoa > Arthropoda > Insecta > Coleoptera > Chrysomelidae > Callosobruchus > Callosobruchus maculatus. The sequence continues at coordinate 2,626,597 of CATOUR010000179.1, forward strand.
ATATCTGAAATTTTTGATTTCCGTCAAACAAAACTGAAACTTGAAACTGTGACCGGATTTGTAATCAGCACCATCAAATTATCCAAAATACAAGGTTTCATTTTAATAGGTAGCCAAATAAAGATTTTCGATTTTTTAGGCAAACCTGAAGATCTGAAATATCTGAAATTTTTGATTTCCGTCAAACAAGACTGAAACTCAAAACTGTGGCCGGATTTGTAATCAGCACCGTCAAATTATCCAAAACACAAGGTTTCATTTTAATAGGTAGCCAAATAAAGATTTTCGATTTTTTAGGCAAACCTAAAGATCTGAAATATCTGAAATTTTTGATTTCCGTCAAACAAGACTGAAACTTAAAACTGTGACCGGATTTGTAATCAGCACCATCAAGTTATCCAAAACATAAGGTTTCATTTTAATAGGAATCCAAATAGAGATTTTCGATTTTTTAGGCAAACCTGAAGATCTGAAATATCTTGATACTATATTATCTGAAATTTTTTATTTCCGTCAAACAAGACAGAAACTTAGAACTGTGGCCGGATTTGTAATCAGCACCATCAAATTATCCAAAACACAAGGTTTCATTTTAACAGGAATCCAAATAGAGATTTTCGATTTTTTAGGCAAACCTGAAGATCTGAAAAATCTAAAATTTTCGATTTCCCTCAAACGAGACTGAAACTTAAAGTTGCGACCGAATTTCTAATCAGCACCATCAAATTATCCAAAACACGAGGTTTCATTCAAATAGATAGCCGAATAAAGATCTTCGATTTTTTAGGCAAACCTGAAGATCTGGAAGTTTTGAAATTTTTGATGAAGATGACTACACATTAGTCAAAACGTCGCATAAAAAACATAAGAAGTTTTTGTTTCAATTCTGACCTTATCCTAAAATAATAACAGCCCATCATGTTCGTCATAGCAGGTCAAAATCGTGTAACGACACAAACTATTATTGTTTTCTTAGTGTTGAACATGTATACTTGATCTTGACTAAGCCAACAATAGATGATTGTCAGATGTCAAAATCAGACAGGGCAAATATGTGCCAAACGCTAATGAAGATATTTTGTTTATAAAATTCGGGTGTTCGTAAACTCAAAATGAGGACAAGAAGTAGAAGGCTGATAGGAAAAGAAGAAACCCCACCGAAGGTATCAGTGAAGCACGGTCCTAAGAAAACGGGGTCCTCCAAGGTACTCATCCCAGAAAAGCAACCTTCAGTAGCAAAACTGATAAAACACGACTTCAGTTTAGGCTGGTTCAAACCAGCTGATATAAAATACTTTTTGGACGATCTAGCTGCAAAAAGTAACGGCAGACTGGACGTGGAGGTGATTGGACAATCCAACGAGGGCAGAGATATTTGTATGGCCATTATCAGGCAAAATCCAGCCAAGTAAGTTGATCATATATGGGTCGTTCCATTTCACAAAAGTCATCTTATTAACTTTTTATAAAAATTGTATTAACCTCGCAATTGGAACCTTTGCTATAAACTCTACGTCTTCAGTAGAAAATATCGTTCCGGAACTTGCCTTAACCACTAGCAAAGTGAAGGAGAAAATTGAGAATCGCTCCAAAACTCGCCTAATCCATTCAGAATGTCGCGCCAAAAGTTCTCTTATCCCACTGAGCAATCACAGCGCTTTGAATGGTTGGCAGACGTGTAGTCTGTGTTGCGTGTTTTAGTGTGTATATGAGCTGCTGTATCATGAATATCACGTTTTATTATCTTGTTTAGAAGAAAACCTAGGTTTCAGTTTACTTTCTGTTACTTGAGAACAACCTTATTTTTTATGTCGTATACCCAGTATTAGTTTCCTTTCTAAAACCTAAAGAGAAGTAGCAGTAGTAGTAGTGATGAGGAGGCGTAGCCAGGCAAGTAGGCCACCTTTAGCCCTTTTTGCCAACCCCACTGAACCAATCACTGAAAATACTAAAATTCTACACCCTAAAACCTACCAGACCTCCTGACGAAAGTCAGTATGTCCGACCATTTCGCTGAATATAGTGGCTCCTCCCCAAACTCCGTCGTGCCGAATATCTCAACCCTAAGGTTGCGATAAACTGCACATCTGCCCAGGAAGTGGAGCGCTGTCTCGTCCTCCTCCCAGCATCTGGAGCAAATGGGGTCCCCTACCACTCTCATAAGTGACAAATGTCTATTCAGCCGGCAATGGCCAGTAAGAACCCCCACCAGTAGGTTGAGCGTCTTTCTGCCTTTATTCAAAAGCCATAGCGTTCGGCCCTTATCAGGGCCTGCTATGAATCTTTTGGCTTGCCTGCAGTCGTCTCTCTCTAATCATGCTTTCGCCAGTTCCTTGTAGGCCCAGTTGTCCAGGACCACATTGACCTGGCGTCTGCTAATTCCCAGCATAGGTTCTGGGCTGATGCAGGGGCTGCTGGCCCCTATCCTACCTAGTCGGTCCGCTCTCTCGTTACCCGGTATGCCAATATGTCCGGGGACCCACAGCAGGGTCACCTTCTTATGGGTTGCTAACTTCTGAAGGGCGGCCGAGCATTCTTGAGCCAGAGCTGATCTGGCCCTCGGAACTGCCACCGCTTTTAGAGCTGATTGGCTGTCAGAGCATATATATATGCTCTGTTCAGAGCACTGTTCGACTTCCGTCGAGTTTGCCGCCATCAATATCGCATACACTTCCGCCTGGAAGACCGTCGTGCAGGTTCCCAGCGCGAAGCTCCGCTGCACTTCATTACCCTCCAGACAGAAGCCCGCTCCCCCGGATCCTGACTCCTTTAAGAGCGATCCGTCAGTGAAGCATACCAGACTATTGGGCGGAAACTTGACTTTCCCTCTCATCCAGTCGTCTCTTTCCGGGATGACTAGTCAGAATCCCTTATCTAAATTTAAGATGTCTTTGGCTTTTTCCACCCTGAATGACGATATCGGGATATTACTCTCCGCGAATCGCTCTATTCTGGTGTGGCTAACTAATGGTTCTCGTGCTACCCACGTTCCCCCGTCACGCATTCTCAGGCAGGCCGACATCGCCTCTCTCTTTATCCAGAGGTGCAGAGGCGGCAAGCCCATGAGTACCTCCAGGGCAGCAGTGGGTGTTGTCCTCGTGGCACCTGTTATGCTCATTGCTGCCAGCCTCTGATTCTTTGCGAGCTTTAGCCTAACAGAGACTTTCTCTACGCTCGGCCACCAGACCGAGCAGCCATACTGGATCCTAGATCTTACTACTGCCGTATATAGCCAGTTTAGGACCTTGGGTTTGAGGCCCCAGGTTTCGCCGACTACCCGACGCAACTGTCACATTGTAGCTATAGATTTTTTATACACATAGTCGATATGCTGTGGCCACGTGAGTTTATTATCAATTATCACCCCCAGGTACTTGACCTCCCGTGTTATGGTCAGTGGTACACCGTGGAGAGTGGGGGCTTTGAAATCATCAGACAACCTTACTTCTTGTGTTAAATGAAGGAGGTCTTGAGTTTAGATTAAATCATCTGTTTCTTTTTATATGCCTCCATGTGACGATTCTTTTGCGTCAAAACTTGCTTTATCCACTGGTGATACATCAAAACTCGCCAAATCCAAACCAAAAAGTTGAAATTGTTGTTATTTATATCAGTTTTCTTCAAAAGAAAAACACCGTTGCTGTTGCTATCACCTTATCAATACATAAAAAAATATATTGTTACAAGTCTTTAGTTCAATTGGGCAAGAAAACACGGTACGGTAGCCTAATACTTAACAGTCTAATCTATCTACAGTCACTGAGTCACTACACTAATTTATATTGGTCCTACCAGTGTGTCGCTACCGTCGTTTCTGGAAATCTTCTGGATGACTCAATAACTCTAGAACATGTAAATATGCCCGGCCGTCCAGGGCCGAACTGGCACAATATGCACCGATAGTGTAATTAGTATGTTCAAAAAACGATTTTCTTCATTTAACAAAATTTTGGTAAACTGGATAAGAAGACTTTTGGAATAGGTACTGATTTTTGGAAGTCGCCGAAGTGAAATAGCTTCTGAAGATGCCATCCACTCGTGGTGGCGAAACGTCAAGCCTTAACGCTAAAAGATGTCGGCCTAAAAACCCAAGAGCCACAAATTCATTGGACGATGGCCGCGAAAGCCTTACACAGTGCAAGTTTGAATATTTTGAATTTTTAAAATGTTGAATTTTTGATAAAAGGAGCAAGCGTTAGTAAGAACTACTTGACCGCGATTTTACTTCCCACACCGATAGGTGAGGGGAGTATTGTGATCGCGAAAATTTTCGATTTCGAGATACTACGCTTTTTGGGCATGTTATGATGTCGATATAGCGAAAATCCATGTCACTTATTTCCGTCGGTCTGTCTGTCTGTCGGTCTGTCTGTCGGTCTGTCTGTCGGTCTGTCGGTCTGTCTTTTGGCGTTTTTCTAACGTCGCAATCTCAGTAACCGCTGCATGGATTGTGATGAAATTTGGGCAGCGATATGTTGTGGTGTCGTAGTAGGTAATGTTCCGATAATTTTGGAAATCGTTGTACTGGGGGTGGAGTAATTAACAAAAAACGAAAAATTTCAAATATTCCTCAAACTTTGTTTTTAGGTGATTTAGGGGTTCCTGATCACTTTCTACTTTTTTTGGGTGGGGGTGAAATTAAGGTGGTTAGGGGGTGGGGGGTTGTAAAACTCAAAAATTTATTCCATTCATAATAGGCTCTCCATTGACCTGTGAAAGAACGACCTAGCGGCATAATAGACGTTTGTTAGGTCCATCCGAACATTGCCTTGGCTATTACAGAACTCAAGGGACTTGTCTTGTGCATACATACGAGTAATGCTTTAGATCGTTCTGAATTTACGTGGAAATTATGGAATTGATTTTAATGAAATTTAGACACAGTATTATCACCGCAGCAAGGATGAAAAGTACGTATGGTTTTCAAAAATCGTGTCAGTGGCGGCGCAGCAATAATAAAAAAATTAAAAATATAAAAATAGCTCAAACTTCGTTTTTAAGCAATTTGGGGGTTCCTGATTGTTTCGTTTCGTCCAGTTGAAGTTGAATTGTGTCATTTTAGTTCCTACGGAGAGACTTAGGAAACTATTTCCTAGTTTTTGTGTTGGATGTTTTTTTGACGACAGGCGAGCGATGATTTGGTTGCAACTGTTATGTGTGGGAAGTATTGAGTCAATCAACTTGTCTACATTTTTTTTATCATGATTCCAGGCCATGCTCTTTTGGAGTGTTCGTCGAGTGTGGGTCAAATGGCTGCGATTGGTTGGCCATTGGTACCGGCCTCTACTTGATAGACCGTTTGGTGAAGGACCAAGGGACAGTACCGCAGAATGCAGACTACTACGTCATTCCCTGCTCAAATCCAGACGCATATGAGAACAGCTTCTCTCCACATAGTCCCTTGGTAGATCTGTCACACAACTATCCCATTCAATTGGGACACAGGGATGTGAGGAAGATCCCAGAGAACTCGTTCCAGGTGTAGTACTACTACTACTTGATCATGTCAATGAACATAGACAACATACGAATGGGTTACTCACTTCAAACTTTAGAAAATTTTTAAAAATTCTGATATTATATAAAATAACGAAAACACACGTCACTCATTTCCGTCGGTCTGTCTGTTGGCGTTTTTCTAGACTCTTAATCTCAGTAACCGCTGCATGGATTGTGATGGAATTTGAACTTGGTGTATACAATGTACGTATGTCTGTAGAACCTTGCTACTCAGTTTTGAAGCAGGTATATTCAACCAATCGAACTGAAATTTTGTATACACGTTTGGTTTGGATGACAATACACGATAATCTCGTTCTAAATCCAATATGGCGGACCATCTAAGATGGCGAGATAGTTATTTTCAATGGATTTCTACAATATAGGCACCAAATGAAACGATATGTCAAGAGTAATTTGAAAAATAATGTGACGTCATTCTAAATTCAATATGGCGGAACATCCAAGATGGCGGAATAGTTATTCTTAATGCACTTCTACAATATGGGTATCAAATGAAAGGGCATGTCAAGAGTAACTCGAAAAATAATGTGACGGCATTCTAAATCCAATATGGCGGACCATCTAAGATGGCGTAATAGTTATTTTTTATCCACTTCCACAATATGGTTATCAAATGAAATGGATTGTTGAGAGTAACTCGAAAAGAAATGTGACGTCATTCTAAATCCAATATGGCGGACCATCCAAGATGGCGGAAGTCATTTTATATGCATTTCTGCAATTCAAGTACCAAATCAAAGGGCTTTTTGAGAGTGACTCGAAAAGAAATGTGACGTCATTCTAAATTCAATATGGCGGACCATCTAGGATGGCGTAATAGTTATTTTTTATCCACTTCCACATTATGGGTATCAAATGAAATGGATTGTTGAGAGTAATTCGAAAAGAAATGTGACGTCATTCTAAATCCAATATGGCGTAACATCCAAGATGGCGGAATAGTTATTCTTAATGCACTTCTACAATATGGGTTTCACTCTTAATCCAATATGGCGGACTTTTGAAGTTTTTTATGATTTCCTATAATATGGGTATTAAGCAAAAGAGTTCGTTGAGAATAAAAATGCAGGTTAATAACTGAAAATAAAAAATAAATTAAAAGAAAAGCTTACCATCGACTTATACCTCTTTATACATTATTTACATGATCATAAAAGCTTGTCGTGAGGTTTGTGTGAGTACCTATAAGTAAATATTTAATTAAATTTTTTAAAACAATTTATCTCGCGGCAAGCTTTTATGATCATATAAATTATGTAACGAGGCTATAAGTCGATAGTTAAAATTTAAAGGAAAATTTTATTTTCTTTCTTTTAGAGCCTCTAAATAAATGCTTTTTTATGTTTTTAGTTTCTTTTAATTTTTTTCTATTATTTTTACATAGGCAGCACTTTTGAGATGGAGACATTCCTACCGTTTCATGAGAAACGAATGCGTGGCTGTCATGAACGGCCTTCTAGCGAACATGAGAAACATCAAAATGTTCGTGTCAATTCAAGAAGGTGCTTCGAAACCCAAGATCCTCTACCCTTACGGATTCTGTGTCGAAAAAGTGGAAGATGAAGGAGTAGTGAAAGAGGTAATTATATATTATAGAATACACGAATGACAAGAATGGATCTGAAGTGTCAAATCTCAAAGACTCCAATGCAACTAACAGAGACGGTACATGCGGGCAATGCAATGAGTTGAAAAGAGACACCTAACCCTTCATATATCCTACATTGTCACTACATTTACAGCCAGGCGCAGTAAGAAAGCAGTTTCGGTCTTACTCAAATTTTGGTTTATTTTTCTAGTGACCGCGACTATACAGGGTTATTCACGCTATTCGACACGGAGCATTAAGGCTAAAGTATTTGATAAAAAAGAACATAATAATTTCGGATGGATAGAGACCCATAAAGGCTACATTTTAAAAATATTTTCATTTTATACAGCAGGTCTCAAAAACACGAAATGTATCAAAGTTATGTTTTTTTAAATGGAACACCCCGTATATTATTGCATATTCAGATTCCTTGGTGAATTCTAGTGTGACTTTATGCATCATACATGGGACTTAAAGCGAACCGTTTAGGTTTAAATCACCATTTCCGGTTTAAGTAGATATCCGAAAAAAATTGAATATCGCAGAAATTATAAAATTTGGAAGGCTGTAACTTTGCCGTATTACTAAGCATAAAATGCTTCAGCTTTGATGAGACTGTCAAATTTAAATTACGTTTATGCTTGGAGAAATCGGTCGATTAATTAAGGAAACTCCGATCAGCGATTCTAAGGATATAAGGTTGTGAATATCAATCTCTGGTAGTTTTCATCTAATTTTAAATTTTCAAACAAAGCGGCGTTTTTCAATTTTCCTACCTATAAGCAACGTAGCAGCCCATGAAATATAAACAAAAACCTGTTCAGGTAGAAGAAAACAACGCAGAAAAATACACACGAACTAGACTAAAAGGACAAGATTATAAAAATTACTCACAACAAACAAAGTCTAACAAGACACAACGCCGGTAACATATCTTTGGTCAAAGAGGAGCTGGAGTATGGCAGAAATGGATTTTTTCACGACCTGCCAGCTACTGCAATCTACTAGAGATGGGCAATTTCCAAAACAATTAAAATTTTTGAAATGAAACGAAAACTACTAGACAATGTTGTAGGCAGTTTATTATTTTCAGAACAAAAATTCACATTTAATGATATAAAAAAGTATGCAATTCTGTCAAAACTCAAGTCAAAAATACCTCTGACTAGAGTCCTGAAAATTCTTCAGTACCTATTAGCAAGATCGCTGAGAAGGAAGAATGAATTAAAATTTGTTCAAATTATAAAACATAACTTAAATGGCAGAAAATTTAAATCTGATTTGTCAGTATTCCTTTTTTGCAATATTGCCAATAGATATTTAAAAATAGAAGGGCTCCAGTCAGAGGTATCGACTTCGACGCAAATTACTACTTTTTTACACCACTACATATGATCGATATTTACGTGCTGGAGCAACAGTCGCTAGTTGTTTTTGTTTCATATCAGGGTTTTTAATTGTCTTGGAAATTTTTAACCTCTAGTAAATTGCGGTAGCCAGTAGACTGTAAAAAATATCTATTACTGCCATACTCCAGCTTCTCTTTGACCTTAGAGATGTTACCGCCGTTGTTTCTGGTGAGACTTTGTTTGTTGTGAGTAATTTTCATATTCTTGTCCCTTTAATCTAGTTCGTGTGTATTTTTCTGCTGCGTTATTTATTTTCTTCTACCTGAACAGGTTTTTGTTTATATTTCATGGCCTGCTACGTTGCTTATAGGTAGGAAAATTGAAAAACGCCGATTTGTTTGAAAATTTAAAATTGAATGAAAACTATCAGAGATTGATATTCACAACTTTATATCATTAGAAAGGATATCAAATTCTACGTAACCGTATAAAAAAAATTAGGCATTCCCATTTGAAAAAATCAAGTTATCGCTGATCGAAGTTTCCTTGATTAATCGAGCGATTTCTCCAAGCATAAACGTAATTTAAATTTGACAGTCTCATCAAAGCTGACGCATTTTATGCTTAGAAAGACGGCAAAGTCACAGCCTTCCAAGTTTTATAATCTCTGCGATATTCAATTTTTTTCTAGATATCTACTTATACCGAAAATGGTGACTTACACCTAAACGGTTCGCTTTAAGTCCCATGTATGATACATAAAGTCCCACTAGAATTGACCAGGGAATCTGAATATGCAATAATATACGGGGTGTTCCATTTAAAAAAAACATAACTTTGATACATTTCGTGTATAACATGAAAATATTTTTAAAACGTAGCCTTTATGGGTCTCTATCCATCCGAAATTACTATTTTCTTTTTTATCAAACATTTTAGCCATAATGCTCCGTGTCGAATAACGTGAATATCCCTGTGTATTATAGAATACACGATTGACAAGATTGGATCTGAAGTGCTAAATCTCCAATGCAACTAACAGAAAAGGTACATACGGGCAATGCAATGAGTTAAAAAGAGACACCTAACCCCTCATTCATACTACATTGCCACTACATTATTACAGCCAGGCGCAGTAATAAAGCAGTTTCGGTCTTACTCAAATTTAGGTTTATTTTTCTAGTTATTTTTATTTTATTTAAAATAAATAAAAAATAAAATAAATAAATATTTTTCTACTGACCGCGACTATAGATTATGGCTGTTTTTAATGGATTTCGGTCAAACATTAAAACTAACCTTTTTCTTCACTACGTTTCGGTTTATTTTATCTATAGATAGAAACTCTCGTAGAAAATAATACGTAAATAATCTAGAACATCTCCAGGTAGCAATGGCTGCAAATAGGTCCAACAAAGACAAGTTATTTGGAGTTAGCAGCGTCTATAAAGCAGCTGGAGTTGACTTCGGGAACATAGTAGACTTCCTGCAACTCTCAGGAAGAATCAAGTTCAACTACGTCATGCACATCAACGACAGAAGGAGAAAACCCAAAAAACAGCTCATCAATAGCCTAGGCGCTGAGGTGCTTACTGCTTTAAAAAACATGTCTGAAGAAGCTATTAAGCATTTGAAGGATGGGAAGCAAGCTATATCTTATGTATAAATATGAAATAAAGTTTCAAAGTAACTGTTCTTTTCTTTTGGACAACAAACATTATTTTTTTGAACAAAAAGGTACTGTCTGGGCTCCGACACACCGAGCTGCTGTTTCATTACCCAGTGACTGCTTCTAATATCGTGAGCAATCACTGGGTCCGCGTATCGTGCGCTAAGGTGTGCGCCGCTGCACGGCATACCGGCACTGCGCGCAGTGCAGAAAGCAGTGTATTCCTCATACCACCTGGGGATCCAATGACCATAACCACCAGACTTACAGTCTAGTCTGCCCAGAGCTTGCTGCGAAGTTGTCCGAGCAACTCCTGATATTTGGTCCGCTTTTCCTTCATATGATATATTAAAGTCTTTAATATTATTATTATTCTTTTTTTTATGGTTGGCCTCCCGCAAAGGCTAAAAGTCTATGGCGCTGTAGAAGCGCTGCGATAGGATAGGTGTCGGTTCACGTTAGATTTGAAACGCTGCAGGTTGTAGCCGTCGGGAAACAAATTCCCCGGCAGCTGATTCCACAGCGTCGAAGTTCTCCAAAAGAAGCAATGCTGGAGGAGACTGGTTCGGGGAGTAAGGACCTCGACATGGTAAGGATGAGCTCGCAGAGCTTCTCTAGTGTTCCTGGTTCGGACGGCCTGTGGTGTTATTATCTGGGAGAGCTCACTCGAACATCTCCCGTGATAGAATCTGTAAAACAGGGATAGGTCAGCCACCCTCCTTTGATGTTCCAGGCTGTGGAGGTCCTTTGTGAGGTTAGGCGTATCGATTTATCTAATTGCTCTTTTCTGGATAGTGTCCAGAAGCTTTAGAGAGTGTTTGGGAGTGCATCCCCACACATGGGAGCAATACTCCAGCGATGGTCGGATCTGTGCCTTGTAGAGCAGCAGCAGTTGCTCTGGTGTATACAACTTCCTACAGCGGAACAAAACTCCAAGCTTCTGAGATGCCGTTTTAGCAATACTGACGACGTGGTCATGCCAGGACATGCTATTGTTGATGTTGATTCCCAGGAGCTTGACGGAAGGTGATTCGACAATGGGGTGACCCTCCATTTCCACGGTTGGTAAGCCATCGTGAGACTTCTTTGTAAGTGTTGTTGCCTGAGTTTTTTGTACGTTGAACTGTACTTTATTTGCTAATCCCCACTCGACAATTGTTTTGATATCTGCGTTGATCTGTGAGGCATGCTGCTGTCGCCGACGTACCGTCTCCTGGGATGATAGTGGCTTGCCTGGTTCCATACACGACACTAATGTATTGTCATGTAGGAAGCTGTAGATTGGTTTGGATGTTATTTCCAACAGCTCGTTGATGTAAAGCAGGAACAGTGTAGGGGATAAGACAGATCCCTGAGGAACACCGGCGTTTATTGAAAATACGTCTGATGAACAGCCCTCTACTACAACAAACAGACATCGGTCGTTCAAAAAGCTATTCAGCCACTGGCGCAGGCCAAGTGGTAGTCCATAAGCAGCAAGCTTGACCAGAAGTCCGTCATGCCACACTCTGTCGAAAGCTTTCAATATGTCAAGTGCAACAATACGGTATTCACCATGGTTGTCTATTGGTCTGTTCCACAAGTGAGTGTCGTAGGCAAGGAGGTCACCTGTAGACTTGTGCTTGCGGAAGCCATACTGGCGATCATTTATGATGTTATTGTTGTCCAGGTATTTCAGGAGATGTGTGTTAATGACAGTCCCCATAACCTTAGACATGATGCTGAGAAGAGCCACAGGTCTATAATTGGTGGGATCAGTTTTTTTGCCTTTCTTAGGGATGGGTTGTATGCAGCCAATCTTCCACGAAGCGGGAAACACGCCTCGTTGATACGAAAGTTTGAAGAGCTTGCAAAGAATAGGTGCAAGCTCAGCGGTACAGCGTTTATTATTATCTTGCTATTTTTCTATTTTTTCTCACATGGTTGCCGTAGTAACAAGTATTGACGGGCTGTGCCAAGTCAACACCTGACCTATTTTTATTCGGAATTCAGGAAGGACCGTACAATGCTACATGTCTTGAGGATTACAGACTTTTGGAAGGTTTTGTGTATATGTTTATATTTGGTATGAGACCGACATGATATCATTATTCTGATTTGCTAAGTTCATCTCGCATGATAGCGGTAGCAACAAGTGGTGACGGGCTGTGCCAAGTCAACACCTGAAGTATTACTGGTCCGAATTTAGGAAGGATCTCACAATACTACAAGTCTTCAGGATCTAATCTAATGATTTTACAAATAAGTGGTCAATTCACTGTATTTGCAGATGACACTACAATGCTCTAGCATGACAGTAGCTTAACCTATCACGAAAATATTGTCTTGGTGAACATTTTGAACACCATTTCGTTACAAATTTCGTTTTGTATTCAAAGCTTAATAAGAAACATATGCACATGCTCATGTAACGTTCTCATCATCACATCACATCTCTAACGTTAAAGACTAACGGTTCCTATAGACTATACTTGTATAAAACATACATAATTCTATGTCAGAGATTTTATGTTTATGAGTGTAGTCACTGTCACAACATCACGACTCAATAAGCCATCAGCGACGGTACTCTGTAACTTAGAAACGTGTTTCTATGCACTATGTACTATGGGATCGGGTGGCCTCGTAAATATGACAGCGTACCGTGACAGCGTAGTAGACACGTGATAGGCACCAGAAACTGCCCGACCTTCATGGTCGTCATGGTGATAGAACCATGTTTCTATCTCTTAAATTAGAGAGTACCGACGCTGCTGTCTTATTCACGGTTGGTTCCTTTGTGATGACGTGTTTCAAATATCTGACGTCAGCGACGCCATTTTGGGATAGTTTTATTCGCCCTGACAGGGGCGGAGTAGAAAAAAGTGTACAACAGGGCAGAATTAAGAAATAATACTCAACCTAGGCGGTGTAAAAGGAAGGTGAACAATAAGGATAACACAAAGTTTATGTTTTCCTTAATATTAACCTTCCATAAAGTATACTAGATTTGCGCTGAGGTCTATATTATTTATCTCCATACTCATATTATACGTAGATAGCCATGATTCTGCCATCCCGCCGCTGTTGAAATCTATCTCTCTCTAACCCAAAATATCGATGCGCAAAGGGATCGGCGCAAAGCATCTTCAGAGTTTGTTGAGCCATTGCTTCAAGCATGACAGTAGCTTAACCTATCACGAAAAGATTGAAGTTAAGTCTTGGTGAACATTTTGAACACCATTTCGTTTCAAATTTGGTTTCGTATTCAAGAATTAATAAGAAACGTATGTACATGCTCATGTGATATATCTAGGCCCGATTTTATCAACATGCAGATTTTAACAAAGACTTTGACCAATCAGAGCAGCCTTTTAAGAACATGCATCTGTCAAAGTACTCTGAAAATTATTGATTTCTCTTGAAGTTGACCTCAAAAAGCTCAAAAATGACATACTTTATATACAATCGAGCATTGTAAATCATCTAACATCTTTTCCAGTCTGTTTTTCCATCCCAAATCGGTGAAAAATTGCATTTTCTTGTTTAACCAAAAGTTTAGTTTGGTTTCATGCTGTATTAAATGCTATGATGACAAGAAATTCACTCATTGCATTATTTGGATAAAACAATAATTTACTATCGATAATAATTATGAATACCTGCAATATATCTTTGTTTTATAGTAAAAAGAGGTAAAAATAGCATTTTGTTACATTTTAAAGGTTACAGCTACTTCCAAAACGCATGTGCATTACTGGTTGCCTATCCAGAACCCCAGAACGCGAAAGCTTGCTATTTTATAATTAAAATTGAGTATAACCCTATTTGATGTACAATGTACCTGTGAATACTTCTATAAGAAGATCTATAACAAACATACATCCAGTAAATGAAAGATTGATTCTTCATAAAAGTATGTATTTTCATATAATCCATCTGACTGACGGACGTGGCATTTTTAATTATTAAATAAGGTAGGTAGTTGCTGTGATTGATATAGGTACCTACTACTTTTATCACAAATTATCCCAGTTTGCCATTAGTAATTATACAATAATTATAATGTAGACATGGAAAATGTGGCATTAATTTGCAAATCAATCGCTTTGTTCTGATATCCTGCTATGATTTTGATCCATGAATTTCTAAAATATCTTAGACAAAAGTGTCATCCAGCTTTGACGTGTTGTTTTCAATATTGATGAAATAGTATTGGATGATACTTATTAACATAGCCCTCAATACTCAATAGAAAGCTTTTGCTAAATCACATCCAATAGAAAAGCTTTGTTAAATTCTTTGTTAAATATGCATGTTGATAAAATCGGCTCCTAGTATACTTGTATAAAACACACATAATTCTACGTCAGAAATTTTATGTTTATGAGTGTACTAACTGTCACAACGTCATCAAAAACTTCTGTCACTAAACGTTCGATTGACGTAACTATATCGGTGAACGTCAAAATTCAAAATTATCTGTTCCGCAACCCATGTGAGTAATTATGAACCGTAAACGGAAGAGTAGCAAGAGCAGGTCACGAAGCAGAAGCACAGCGGTTAAAAGAAGAAGAAGAAGAAATGCGGTTGAAAACCAAACTGAGGACGATAAAACCATTCCAGATATCGAAAAATGCTTTTTGAGTTATCAACAAATCGCGAACTATTTGGCCGCTCTGGCGGATGAGTTTCCCCATAAAGTAACGGTGGATGAAATTGGGATTTCTCTTAAGGGGAACTCTATCTTGATGGCGAAGATTTTCATGGCATCGCATGGCCAGGAGCAGGCAGACAAGAGGTAGGCGGTCTTTTTTTATTTACTTTTAGCTCCGTTACTGTCAGATTCTACTGTGGGCTTGGCGGTACGCTGGAAAACAGCTTGCATCCAGCCTGTACTAAAAAAATGGAGTCAAGTTGATTGACTCAGTACTTCCCACACATTACGGTGATACCAATTTATTATTTTCCCATAGCATAAAGATTTAGTCTGAGATCCCCTTGCAACAAAATCATCGCCAGTACCCCCCCCCCCCCCCCCCCAAATTATTGTCATATGCCGCTAGGTCTTTCCTGCACAGGTCAATGAACAGCCTATTATCAATAATACAAACTTTTGTATTGAATTTCACCTCTTCATCTGTGGCAGTTTTGTAAAAATTTAAGCGTTCCGGTACCGTTTAGTGAGAAAGCGGTGTTGCCGTATCTCATCAATTAATAGAAACAAAATTTTGAAATTGTGAGATCTTACTAAATTCGACATGTGCAATTCATTGCAATAAAAATAAGTAGAGGATTCTATTTAAAATAAATTAAAATCGGGAATACTTGTTTAAAAATTGGGGAAAATAATTTATAACTTGGCAACGTCGAAAACGCGAAAACAAATATTACAAGGCGAGATAGAGTATTGGTAGATATTTCGATTCAAAATAAAAAAGACAGGGTGTTACATTTAAAAAAAACAAAGTAAAACGAGCTTTAAGTTGCCGGAATTTAAAATTCTGCCAAAAACACCCTGTAGATACAAATTGCTGGTAGCATCCAGAATAATATCCGCTTAATATTCAAGTAACTCGCTGTATAATATTATTGAGAAAAGTTAAAGGAATATATCAATTTGAACGTATTACTTGCGACCTTGCAAAGGCGGAAATTAATAGAAAATAAATTATTACTTGGCAACGTCGCAACTGATTCCAAAAATATTTTAGGGTTGAATAGAGATCAATGATGGACACTAGAAGAACTTGAGAGAAAGTTATAGTTCCATATAAAAAAATCAAGTTTATCTCTATCCTACTTTCCCGCAACACCCTGTGTATTTCAAAATATTTTTAGGATATACATCTCAAGTAACCAAATAACTTTTGTATTTGAGATTTTCTTCTATCAGCTATACCTTGCGAGATATCGAAGAATTACACACTAAATGGACAGCCTGTATACATCGGAAAAAATTCTGTCCTTTAGTTTCTGTAATAGGCATAAGGCAATGTTCAGATAGACCTAAAAAAGTTATTTATGTCGCTAGGTCTTCCTTCATAGGTCAGTGGGTAGTCTATTATGAATACAACAAATTTTTCAATTTTACAACCCCTCAACCCCCAACCACCCCAATTTCCACCCCCACCCAAAAAAAAGTAGAAAATGATCAGAAACCCCTAAAACGCCTAAAAACGAAGTTTGAGGAATATTTGAAATTTTTCGTTTTTTGCTAATTACTCCACCCCTCGTACAACGATTTCCAAAATTATTGGAACATTACCTACTACGACACCATAACATATCGCTACCCAAATTTCATCACAATCCATGCAGCGGTTACTGAGATTACGACGTTAGAAAAACGCCAACAGACAGACCGACAGACAGACAGACCGACAGACAGACAGACAGACAGACAGACAGACAGACAGACAGACAGACAGACAGACAGACAGACAGACAGACAGACAGACAGACCGACGGAAATGAGTGACGTGGATTTTCGTGATGTAGAAATCATAAAACGCCCAAAAACTATATTATCTCAAAATCGAAAATTTTCGCGATCACAATACTCCCCTCACCTATCGGTGTGGGAAGTAAAAGGGATGCAAAACTGATCCGACCAACCACAGACCTATAGCTCTGCTTTCTGTAATCAGTAAATTGATGGAAAGATGCGTCAACCAAGAGCTCATTAAATACCTAGAGCTCCATCACTTGATCAACGACAGACAATATGGATTCCGACACCAAAGATCAACTGGAGATCTCCTGGCTTACATCACACATGTGTGGAACAAACTCATCCAGTCATTTGGCGAGGCTCACGTCGTTGCTCTCGATATTTCAAAGGCATTCGATCAACTGTGGCATGCAGCTCTCCTAAACAAGCTCCCGTCTTATGGGCTCCCTGTTAAGCTCTGCGGTTGGCTCGCAGACTTCCTCTCAGGTCGGAAAATCTCTGTCGTGGTAGACGGCTTTTCCTCTTCTTTCCATAGCAACAATGCCGGGGTTCCGCAGGGATCGGTATTGGCTCCGACATTGTTTCTGCTTCATATTAATGATCTACTCTCTAGCACTACAAACCCAATCCACAGTTTTGTGGATAACTGTACGCTGCATCCAGGCATCATGAGCAATAGATCGATCTCTGTGGTCGAGCTGGAACGCAGAAGACTGGCAGTGTCAGCTACACTTTCAAAGGATCTCGATACCATTACCGCTTGGGGGCTTAAGAATATGGTTAAATTTAATGCCTCCAAGACCCAGTATTGTACGCTATTAAACAAGAAGTGCCAAAGCCAACACCAGGTTCTAATGAACAACCAGGCTCTGCCAAGGAGTCACTCATTCAAGTTGTTAGGAGTCAACATAACAGAAAATCTGATCTGGCACGAACACGTTGCGTCAATTGCAACAGCTGCTGGTAAAAAGCTTAGGTACCTATTTAGAGCCAGAAAGTATTTCTCACCATGTAACCTCCTCACGCTATATAAAGCCCAGATAAGACCTTGCCTGGAGTATTGTTCTCATGTCTGGGGAGCTGCTGCCCCTACTACCCTGTCTATACTAGATGCCGTCCAAAGAAGGGCAATTCTTTTTTATAACTGAGCAGACCGCGCAGGCAGAGCCTAAATACCAGAGTACCGCGGCTGCTGTGAAAAGGGTTATGTTAGGGGAAGTTTGTTAACGCGAGATTTGAATAGGCCAATACCCGCAGACCCAATAAATACATCTTCTGGCAGTCCATCCCAAGCCTTGGACACCCTGGGAATAAATGTGCGGTTATACCGCTCAGTTCTTGATGTATGAAGAACGACCGTCTTAGGATGAGATGCAGCGGTCGCACGGGTACGTCTGATAGGAGCAGTGAGCGGCGGAACGATAGACGATAGCTCAGAGAAGCAGATTCCGCTGGAATATCGGTAGAAGAGTGAAAGGTCACCAACAGCACGCCGGTGAGAAAGTGACTGAAGGTGGCGCGTTAAGACCGGATCGCCAATTAGTCGAACTGCCCTTCTCTCGACGGCATCTAGTATAGACAGGGTAGTAGGGGCAGCAGTTCCCCAGACATGAGAGCAATACTCCAGGCAAGGTCTTATCTGGGCTTTATATAGCGTGAGGAGGTTACATGGTGAGAAATACTTTCTGGCTCTAAATAGGTACCTAAGCTTTTTACCAGCAGCTGTTGCAATTGACGCAACGTGTTCGTGCCAGATCAGATTTTCTGTAATGTTGACTCCTAACAGCTTGAATGAGTGGCTCCTTGGCAGAGCCTGGTTGTTCATTAGAACCTGTTGTTGGCTTGGACACTTCTTGTTTGATAGCGTACAATACGGGGTCTTGGAGGCATTAAATTTAACCATATTCTTAAGCCTCCAAGCGGTAATGGTAATGGTATCGAGATCCTTTGAAAGTGAAGCTGCCACTGCCAGTCTTCTGCATTCCAGCTCGACCACAGAGATCGGTCTATTGCTCATGATGCTTGCATGTAGCGTACTGTCATCCGCAAAACTGTGGATTGGGTTTGTAGTGCTAGAGAATAGATCATTAATATGAAGCAGAAACAATGTCGGAGTCAATACCGATCCCTGCGGAACCCCGGCATAGATGCTATGGAAAGAAGAGGAAAAGCCGTCAGAGATTTTCCGACCTGAGAGGAAGTCTGCGAGCTAACCGCAGAGCTTAACAGGGAGCCCATAAGACGGAAGCTTGTTAAGGAGAGGTGCATGCCACAGTTGATCGAATGCCTTTGAAATATCGAGAGCAACGACGTGAGCCTCGCCAAATGACCGGATGAGTTTGCTCCACACATGTGTGACGTAAGCCAGGAGATCTCCAGTTTATCTTTGGTGTCGGAATCCATGTTGTCTGTCGTTGATTAAGTGATGGAGCTCTAGGTATTTAATGAGCTCTTGGTTGACGCATCTCTCCATCACTTTCTCTATACCTATTTATATATCTATCTAGATGGCTGGGTAGCGGCAAATAAACAGCGAAGTGTACTCTTAAAACTCTATTTACACGCTTTCGGGATCATTTGATCCCTTCTTTAGGGCTACAAAGACAAATTTAGCAATCAGCAACATTAGAAATTTAAGATTGAAAAAGTTTTTTACTTACAAAAGTTTGTGAGGATGTTGCTGGAAGATGTTATAGAGGAAGCCAAAAGAGTAAGTATCGACAAATATCTTGCATATTTTGCGTGCCGGCAATTACGTCTTTATCATACGGTCAAGCACACGTGTCTGAGTCGCATAATAAATTTTCGAACGTTCATTTTACGATTTTATAAAGATTTTAACTTTTAACAGTAAACTGTGTAATGTTGTTTGTATTTTTCTGTGTCTGTATAATGTGCTTCATGCAACATATTTGTCGATACTTACTCTTTTGGCTTCCTCTATAACATCTTCCAGCAACATCCTCACAAACTTTTGTAAGTAAAAAACTTCTTCAATCTTAAATTTCTAATGTTGCTGACTGCTAAATTTGTCTTTGTAGCCCTGAAGAAGGGATCAAATGATCCCGAAAGCTTGGAAATAGAGTTTTAAGAGTACACTTCGCTGTTTATTTGCCGCTACCCAGCCATCTAGCTTGAGTTTTGTTTCCTAACAAATCGGCAACGATTACCCGCTTCCTAAAATCTATTTATCTATCTATCTATCTAGTGGTGTCCAAGAAGAGGAGACGAGCAAAGACCCGTACTGCTGTTGCCCCGAGCACGAGTGCAAGACCTTCGAGTGCGACCCTGACTGCATGCTGAACCGTAGCATCGCCTTCGTTGAAGCAGGCTCCAACGGTAGCGATTGGATCTCCGTCTCCACGGCGCTCTACATGATCGACCATCTGGTCAAATCGGATGGGCTGCAGACCAACGTCGATTACTTCATCGTGCCTTGCTCGAATCCGGATTCCTACAAGGCCAGCTTCACGCCGGGGAATACGCTGGAAAACTTGTCCTTCAACTATCCCATCATCCTAGGTAAGATAAGACTAACTCCTTCGATTCAATTATTAATAATAATGATCGTAATAATATGAATCTCAGGATACAGCTGTGGCACGCTCATAGCCGGATTAAGCTTTAATGGGGCCCGGGGCTTATAATGTTAAGGGGCCCTTTATAAATAAAATGCAAATACTATTATTTATGAAACTATATTCCCGATATAACAAAAGAAACTACTATACACTTTTTTATAAGTACGTCATGGGTCCCGCTTATAGTATCAGCACTGCTCTCAATGTTTGCGTTTGCTCAGTAATCAGAACTATTTTCAGTGCAATCCTTTTCAAGCGGAGCGTTAGGTTTGCTTAAAGAACTTATTTTGGGCAATTTATCACTGCTTTTAATTTATCCTCAGCATCCTTAAAATAGTTATCTTGGTAAATTGTAGCCATGTAGCACATAGACATTACACTAAAAAACTATATGGGTAACTTACTTTTCTTTTTTGAGCGTCGCCTTTGTATCGGTTCAACTTCGATTTATTCATTATGTTGGCACGGACCACAGGTGCCGACATCCAATCCAATGGGCTCGGACTCTTGTGACCAAACCATAACACTTTTTAGAAATTTAACTTTGCGAATGTATGTAGGTCGAGTTGGACTACATTTTAAAAATAATGACTTTTATACAGGGTTAACAAAAGCGTGCCATATCAAAGTTATGATTTTTCAAATGGAACACCCTGTATATTTTATTGAATATGTAGATTACGACCAGTGTGACTTTATGTATCACACCTGGGACTTGGAGTAAGCCATTTAGGTGCAATTCACAATTTTTGATATAAGTAGATATCAGAAAAAAAATGAATATCGCAGCGATTATAAAACTTAACTCGGTGTGTCGGAGCCCGGGCTGCACTTTTTTGTCTTCTAATAATAATACACAAGACCACGTTAATGAAAAACTCTGTGAGGCTATAAGTTGATAGTTAACATTTTAAAGGAAAATTTTATTTTCTTCTTTTTAGAGCATTCAAATATGAGGTTTTTTTAAGTTTTTTTGTTTTAATTTATTAAGTTTTATATACGTTATGCGTTATGTCAGGAATTTAGGAGGCCCATTAGGTTGGAGTATGGCTCTACTGATTTGGTCTGTGGGCATTTCATACATCGTCCGTTTGGAAATAAGACTGTCATATCTCAAAATTTTCACTTTTTGAGGTTTTCGGTTTAACCATCTTGAAATAATGCATATTTTCTTGTGTAAGACTATCATAAACTTATCTTGCTTCCTTACCCATAGATAACGCCATGTAAAAACGTTATATCTTCATTTCGTGACGCAGCGATAAAGCAAGACAGCAATATGTCAGTTATATTACAACCATCGATAACCGCCGAACAGAAAGGCTTGCGTTTTTTTGCGAAAAGACCATCACAAAATGAAATAAACATACTTTACATGGCAGGCTTTGGTGCAAAAGTGTCATATTCTGAAATAGTATAGTAAAGCTGAATAATAAGATATGATGAAGACTGTCACAACTCAAAAAAAATATAAAAAATACAATTAGTGGACTCATTCCGAAGACATAAAATACTCAAACTCTGGGCATGTAAAGACATTGTGTCACTATACTCATTAACTCATACATAAGCCTTTTAGTAATTGTAGCAAGTGACAGAAGATTCTGCGGGTGCGCCATCTGGCACCGAAGGTAAAGGCAAACTAAGGAAATCACTGCACAGCAGCATAGATTTCCTGGCGGGACGCCACGGTACGTCCGCTTGGCCACCAGATGGCGCACCGGCAGAATCTTCTGTCACTTGCTACAACATGCTTCACATGTCTGGGTGACATGAAAGAATTGATGCTCTCTATTTCCGTCAATCGACCTATGGCGCACTGATGATTGCTAATAAGCGTGAAACAGTTGTCTGCGTACTGGTGGATTAACGGAGGTATGGAGCAACCCTCGTATATCGGCTTTTACTAATTGTTGATTCGAAAATAATCGCAGTGTTAGTTTCATAAAACTTTAACGAGCTCTCCTGAAAATATACATTTTTTTAGATATAACATCTTTTTCCAAACAGACGACATTGCTTTTATTATTAGTAGTAGCAACATATAGATATTGGGAAGCAGTTCTTTGAAAAAGTATTGGTTTGCCATCTATCTACCAAAGCCGGTACCTGAGCGTTTAATTTGAGTATCCGAGCACTGTTTATGTGACCCGTTTAAAAGCGTCTTAGAAACCTGCGGTACGACAACAAACATATTCTTTTTTATGGAACACTCATTTAACACTCCCGACTTTTGATTTATGCTAAAAAGCTACTCAAATTAAAACCTCAGGTACCGGCTTTGGTAGATAGATGGCGAACCAATACTTTTTCAAAGTACTGCTTCCCAATATCTATATGTTGCTACTACTAGTACGAATTATGCCAGCTAGGCACTGACACAGGCAATTTCATTTATTCATCTGAGACCTAAATCGCACTGACGAGCTTTAATAAAAGCGAAACGACGTCGTCTGTAGTTGGTTTCGGATGAATGAATGAAATTGCTACTCTTCAATTTATTATTATTGTTCCTAAATTCCAGGTACCAGCGACGTGTCAAAAATCCGAAACCAAAACTTCAACAAAACCATAATGGCGTGGAAGGAAAGCTACCAACATCGCAGACCAGAAAGTGCAGCGCTGATCCACACCATTGACAAGTTCCATGGCCGCATCAAACTCTTCGTGTCGCTACAAGAGGGCGCTGCCAAACCGAAGATCCTCTATCCGTACGGAGGCTGTTCTGACATGCTCCCAGACGCTGACATGGTCACGCACATAGCTAAGGCAGCTTCGAGGCACGCTCAGAAGCTGCCGTTCCACGTTGGGAGCATCTACAACGTGTGCGGTTTGACTTTCGGTACCATCGTGGATTACCTAGCTAGTACCAGGGGGATGAACTTCAGCTACGTGATGCACATCAACAACAGGTTGAAGAAACCTGATGCCAGCAAGATACAAAAGGTTGGGAGGGATGTGTTGACGACTGTTATGTCAATGGCTAAAGATGTCAAAGGGTTCTGTGACAGTCAAGTGTTTTGAGTGTGAGTGAAGTATGGTTGTAAGAGTCTGGTGGTGGTATATGTAAACTGTGACCTGCTTGTAATATAAATGATTATACAGTCTTTGGTTCTTTATGTTTGGTTGTATCTTATATTTCTGGGTTCAATTATACCTGACTTCTCCCTACCCCCACCCCCGCAGGTCAGCGCGATGATATAAATCATCATCATAGCCACAAGAATAATTAACTGTTGTCTGGAAAAGGGTATTTTTCTATCTATACTCAAAAGTGCGACAGTGATGCCTATACATAAAACTGGTGATGAATATGATTTATCCAATTATAGACCCATCTTACTTATCTCCTGTTTGGCAAAGGTATTTGAAAATATAATAAAGAACAAATTAACAGAATTCTTAGAGAAATATAACATACTTCTGATAAACAGTTCGGTTTCAAAAAAAATAAATCTACTGAAGATGCGGTGACATATGTAATAGGAGAACTATGCAAAAATGTGGGCAGAAATATTCCAACATTATGTGTCTTTGTGGACCTAGCAAAAGCATTGACGCAGTTGATCATATGATACTCATGAAAACTTTGCAAAATTATGGAATACGGGGTCAAATCTATCATCTAATTAAAAGTTACTTAAGTAATAGAACACAAACTGTTATCATAAATAAATGTTCTAGTTCTCCATTGCCTATAACATGCGGTGTTCCTCAAGGAACGGTACTGGGGCCATTATTCTTCAACATATATATAAATGACCTATTGGCGGTTGATGTGAGTGGAGATGTGGTGAGTTTTGCAGACGATACAGCTGTTATGTTTTCTGCTGAAAGTTGGGAAATATTAAAATCAAAGGCTGAAAATGGTTTTAAAAAAATGTTCAACTGGTTCAGTAATCGACTTTTGACAGTCAATTTCAACAAGACTCACTTTATTCCATTCGCTTCGTACGCAAACGGCTTACCGAAATACACCAACTTACAAATCAGTTGTAGACAGGTAGCTCCTATATCAATGGTCACCAGTATCAAGTACTTAGGAATATATCTAGATTGCCATATCAAATGGAAGGAGCAGACAGAATATGTTGTCAAAAAGATACGTTACGTTATAAGCAAATTTAA
Organism: Callosobruchus maculatus; assembly: GCA_951848785.1. NCBI lineage: Eukaryota > Metazoa > Arthropoda > Insecta > Coleoptera > Chrysomelidae > Callosobruchus > Callosobruchus maculatus. The sequence continues at coordinate 2,650,871 of CATOUR010000179.1, forward strand.
ACGTGATGAACAGATGATCATTGTATACAAAGCACTTGTTGATAGTCATATACGATATTGTATTGTGGTGTGGGGCGCAGCATGTAAAAATAATATAAAAGCAATAGAAATTATACAAAAACGTATAATAAAAATTTTATATAAAGTACATATCCTGGTGACTTGTTATATTCTAAAACAAAAATTCTAGATATCCGCCAAACATTTTTCATGTCATTAGGTATTTACCAATATAAAAATAAATCAAACTTGACAAAGCACGAACATAAATATGACATAAGATATGCATCTAATGTTGTACCAAAAGCAAGGAAAATACTTTATTACGATGTCATACATTTCTTGCTCCAAGACTATACAATGAGATACCAGAAAGCATAAATTGTCTAGTGCCTTTAAATTCATTCAAGTGTGGTTTAAAACAATGGATAGTGAATAATAATCGTAATAAAATTCACCAAATTGTTGACATGTGTAATACCTATTATTACTAATATCTATAGAATGCATAATATTTAAATGTAAATATTCCTGAATTAACCCTTATTTGTTGCTTCTATTTTATAATAATTACTTTGTACCCAAGCACAAGTTTTTAACTTTTTTGGGGCACTTTTGTTGTTTATTGTATTTTATTTATATTTACAATAAACGCTATACAAAAATACAACAATGTCTTAACAGACATGTTGTGAACTTGTAAAATGCATTAAGTTGGAGCTAGAGTATTGCCGACACGAATATTATCAATAGTTTTGAGAACTGTAGCTCGCCATCGTTCGCGATTTACTGTTAGTTCCGCATGTAAGGGAACGGCCACGGCGCCGCCCACTCGGGGCATGACCCTGAACTACAAGTTTCTCCATATTATCGTTTCTGTGTTTATGTCCGAAGAATGTAAGCATTCTCGTCGACACAATGGAGGATAGTCTCTTTGGATTACTGAGCTCATTCAGTATGGAAACGTTAGTTCGATAGGCGGTATATAAGGAACTCTCAGCATTCTCCTCCACGCCCACATTTCAAAAGCATCTATGCGAGCTAGATCCGCCTTTTTAACAGTCCAAGATTCCGATGCATACAAAAATATGGAGAACACAAGAGACTTAACCAGCGACATTTTAGTAGCTTTAATGATGCTATGGTCACGCAGTATTTTAGTGAGCTTTGTCATGGCCACACGTGCCTGTTGAATGCGTCGTCGAGTCTCATTTTCAAAGCTACCCGAATTGTCGATAAAAGAAGCGAGGTACACAAAAATTTGAACTACTTCACAACGGCCTATTGCCTTTATTTCTCGATGATTATCTTGCTCTCTATCTAAGGTCATAACCTTGTTCTTGTTGTAGTTAATACCAAGACCATATGCGGCGCTATGTTGTTCTAAGATGTTTAATAGAGCTACTAGTTCATCCTGAGAAGCAGCAATAAGGGTTGTATCGTCAGCAAATCTTAAGTTGGATATTTTGCTTCCGCCAATAGTTATACCGCTATTCCAGTTGTCCAATACCTGTCTCATCACAAATTCATAGTAAATGTTGAATAACATCGGAGATAATACACATGCTTGGCGAAGTCCTTTTCTGGTTGCTGTTTGACCAGACAGGTTACCATCAATTCTTACACGAGTCGAGCTAGACTCAAGTGGTAAGGAACTCCCATAGAGATAAGGAGCTTTGAATATAAATACTCAATTTTAAAACTGTATGTTTAAGTGTTTACCTATTTAGACAAGCCAATAAGATTATCATCAGATTACGGAGTGTGTAACATAAACATCTGTTAGTAGCAAATTACATATTTACAAGCTCAAATTATACGTTTTTGTAATGCTACTCTGATTGGTTGCTCTCATGCATTTAAATATTATCCACATGCCAAGAACCATATGAATCGAAATCGTTAAAAATGGATAGACATTTCAGTAATCATCTTCCAGTACATCTTCTAAATAATAATTGTAGGAGTAGTACGTTAAGATAGGTCACCTTCTATTTTTAACACAAAATTTGTGCGAAATATTTTCCAGCTAGCAGTTGTTACAAATTACACGATTTTCCGGACGAGAAAATTGTCAGCATTTGTTATGGTAATGACAAATGGGTACGTTTTATTATATAACCATGTATGTTGGTAAATGATGGTGTGTTTCTAATTATAGTCATACTGCAGGCATTTTAGGTTCAAGCAGCTTGAGGTTTATAGTTTTCCGAATCAAAAAATATTTATTTTGGACAAACCTCAGGCGTAATAATATAATAATATGTATCAAAAATGTTACTACAAATAATTATAATTATGAACAAATTTATAAAAACTTAAAGTGGAATTAATTCTATTGAAAGTGTTTTTATTTCCAACGCCAATAAACAAAATCAGTAAAATTTGAGATCAGGAAAAATCGATGAGGTTCGAAGGAAATCGGAAAAAATCAGATTATCTGGAAAAAATCGGACAAAAGAGAAAAATACCAGGAAAATTAGGTAAATAGTCGGGGAAGGAGAAAATCGGCAATAATCTAAAAAAATCAGGAGAAATTTAAAAAAATCGGAAAGAGCATCTGTAAGAAGTCGATAAAACTAGGGATAAATTGATATGTATAGAGGAAAATCGGACAAAATCCATAAAAAAACTTTTCAGATTTACAACCCCCACCCTCCAACCATCCTTATTTGACCCTCATCCAAAAAAAGTAGAAAATGATCAGGAACCTCTAAAACACCTAGAAACGAAGTTTGAGGAATATTTGAATGTTTTTGCTTTTTTTGCTAATTACTCTGCCGACAGACCGACAGACAGACCGACAGACAGACCGACAGACAGACCGACAGACAGACCGACAGACAGACCGACAGACAGACCGACAGACAGACCGACAGACAGACCGACAGACAGACCGACACACAGACCGACAGACAGACCGACAGACATACCGACAGACAGACCGACAGACAGACCGACAGACAGACCGACAGATAGACCGACAGACAGACCGATGGAAATGAGTGACGTGGATTTTCGTAATAGAGATATCATAAAACATTCAAAAAGCGTATTTTATCTTAAAATCAAAAATACTCGCCTCACTTATCGATTTGAGAAGGAAATGTGAGGAAGTGGAGGAACTGAAAAAAATGGAAACTATCGGGAAGCAGTTATAAAAATAAAAAATGGAGTCAAGTTGATTGACTCAGTACTTCCCACACATTACTGTGATATCAGTTTATTATTTTCCCATAGCATGAAGCTTTAGTCTGAGATCCCTTGCAACCAAATCATCGGCAGCCTTCCCTCCCCTAAAATTGTCTTATGCCGCTAAGTCTTTCCTTCAAAGGTCAATGGACAGGCTAAAACATCTAAAAACGAAGTTTGGGTTGTTTTCATACTTTTAGTTTTTTGATTATTGCTATATACGCTGCCACTTACACGATATTTAACAAACATACGCGTTTTGCATCCTCACCACGGTAATAATACTGTGTCAAAATTTAATTAGAATCAATTTAATAGTGTCCACGTTACAAAACACAAAAAGATCTAAAGCAATAAATACTCGTATGTATGTATACAGAAAATTCTAAGTCCCTTAGTTTCCGTAATACGCTAGGCAATGTTCGGATGGACCTAAAAAGTTGATTTACGTCGCTAGGTCTTCCTTCACAGGTTAGTGGACAGCCTATTATGAATACAAGAAATTTCTCAGTTTTTCAACTTCCCACCCCCTACCCACCCCAATTTCACCCCACCCAAAAAAAACGCAGAAAATGATCAGGAACCTCTAAAACGCTTAAAAACGAAGTTTGAGCTGTTTTTACATTTTTACTTTTTTTTATCATTTCTGCGCCGCCATTTATAAAAACCATACGTGTTTTCCATCCTTGTCATGGTAGTAATACTGTGTCAAAATTTCATTAACATCAATTCAACAGTTTCCTTGTAACACAATATAGGAGGATCTAAAGCAATACTCTCGTATGTTTACACCAGAAAAAATTCTAAGTCCTTTGGTTTCTGTAATAGGCAAGGCAATGTTCGGATGGACCTAAAAAAGTTATTTATGTTGCTAGGTCTTCCTTCATGGGTCAGTGGACAGTCTATTATGAAAGCAACAAATTTTTCAATTTTACAACCCCCACCCCCCAACCACCCCAATTTCACCACCACCCAAAAAAAGTAAAAAATGATCAGGAACCTCTAAAACGCCTAGAAACGAAGTTTGAGGAATATTTAATTTTTTTGTTTTTTGCTAATTACTTCGCCGCCCCTGCACCGATTTTCAAAATTGTAAGAACATTACCTACTACGACCCCCCAGCATATCGCTGCCCAAATTTCAACACAATCCATGCAGCGGTTACTGAGATTACGAGGACACAAAAACGCGTACAGACAGACCGACAGACAGACAGACCGACAGACAGACAGACCGACAGACAGACCGACAGAGAGACAGACCGACGGAAATGAGTGACGTGGATTTTCGTTATGTAGACATCATGAAACGCCCAAAAAGTGTATTATCTCAAAATCGAAAATTTTCGCGATCACAATACTCCCCTCACCTATCGGTGTGGGAAGTAAAATTGGTAAAAATCGCAATAAAAAAGTGAATGATCAGTTAAAATCGGCGAAAAACATAAAATCGGAAACATGGGCAACTTTGGACAAATAGGAACAAATCCCGAAAAATCTAGATAAATGGGAAAAATACGGATTTTCTCTGAACAAAATCAAGCAGAAAAGCGGGGTAAATCGATAAAAACGGGAAAAACTGGAAAATTCAAGAAAAAATGGACAATAACGGAGACATATGTAAAAATATGTGAAAATCGTAATTAATCGGTGAAATTTTAGAAATTTCGGTAACTATCAGGAAATTAGGAGAAAAATTGGAAAAATAGAAAAAACTGGAAATCTGAAAAAAACCGGGATGTGAGGGAAAACGGGGTGTCGGTAGCACTCCAACATTTTTCTAATACCAAGTACGTGTGTGATAATTCTACTCTATATTTTCTTTAAATAAAAACTAACATCTAGTTTTGCTCGTTTCTTCCAAGAAACAACATAGAACGTAACTGTCATATCAATACCTTTGCCATTTTATTGATACCTATTTTTTCAATAAATCTCTCTAATTTTCCTGACCTATTGCTAATTGATATCTCGTTGCAATTATGGTCAGGCAAATCGGACCGACGTGATAAGCGCCACAGCGGTAGCTTTGTATCGAGTCAAAGTAACAATTAATCAATCGTACAACAATAATTGTTGTTCAAATAATTATCATCCGCAAATCTTTAGAATGAATGGTTAATTGAGGAGTGTTTTCAATATATGGAAATAAATAGCTTCAAATCAAGCGTAATCCGATCGTTAGATTACTGAATTACTATACATATATTACATACATGTGTCTTAATTAATGCTTCAGTTCTCTTTGATGTTCGCATCTATAAAAAATTGTCGTTGCAAATTTTTTTGTTTCTATTCTAGTTAACACGTATAACGTCCCATACCATAATGGGTTTTTTAAAGGTGTCATCATTCTAAATCGCGGACATCCATCTTATTAAATACCAATAGACTGTCTGTCATTTTAGTATTTGCGTAATATCAGTAACTGCTGCACAGCTTGTGTCATGCTCACAGTGACTTATAATTTTGAAACCATGCTTCTGAACCGCCAATCTTTTACTTCCCACACCGATTTGCGAGGGAGCTGTTTCTATCGCGAATACTTTCGATTTTGAAATAATACGCTTTTTGGGCCTTGTGTGATATCTACATCTTATCTGTCATTAAATATCGATGCCAAAGGATAAACTTATCGGTTTTTTATATGACATAAAAGTTAAAAGACTCTTTTAGAAGTACCTGTATATTAAAGTAATGGTGACTGAATGAATAAGGACCAGAGGCTATCCAGCACGGAATGTGGCTGGTGCATAGGCCACACGATGGGCCCTTTTGCGCCTCTATCCGCGCTAGTTCCTAAGACCTGCCCTTTTGGCAAAGGCAAGTACTTTCTTAGGTACTATCCATTTTATCTCTATTGGTTCCAAGGTTCTTGAGCCCAGCATAGTCTGCCTGCGATAACCCAGGGTTTCACAGCGATACAAGATGTGTGCTGAGGATTCTTCCTCTTCACCACACCACGTGCACGTTGGATCTTTGACCACCCTCATCACAAACAAGTGACGCCTGAAGGTGTTGTGACCCGTTAATAGGCCTAGTAGCAATCTCAAGTTACTCCTATCCAGAGAGAGACAAAATCGTCCTATTCTCTCTGCAGGCCCTGCTAATAGTTCCTGAGCTTGACGGAGATGACCAGAGATGTTGTTCCATCTCAGAGAGTGTTGATTCTGGATCCACTCTCCAGTTGTTTTCCTAATCAAGTTTGCAGATAGTCCTAAGGCTGGTTCCGGGCCCACAAAACTGTTGCCGGATCCCATCCTAGGCAGATGATCTGCCATTTCGTTACCCTTTACCCCAGCGTGCCTAGGTACCCACATCAGTGATATCTTGTGTTTAGCTGAAGTGTCGTCAAGAGCCTTCCTGCACTCCAGGACCAGTCCTGACCTTATTTTCCAAGCACTCAGTGCTTTGATGGCTGCCTGACTGTCAGAGCAGATAGTAATCCGCCTCCTAGACCCGTCAATTTCCCGAATACGATTTACACAAGCAAGTATCGCATAGACCTCAGCCTGGAATACTGTGGTGTGCCCCCAAGAGGGAGTGAAAGTCTTGTATGGGGTCCGTAGACTCCCGAGCCCGAGCCCTCTCTAGCGAGTGAACCGTCTGTGTAGCAGACCTGTCCTCCTCCTTCTATGAGCTGTCTTTCCCTAGACTCCCACTCTTCCCTTGACGGAAAAAAAGTAATGGTGATATTATTGTTGACATATGTATGTATATTTTTCTAGCTTCTTTGATTACCTCAAACTGTATAATGCACATATTTCGGTAATGTATATTATTCACTTATATATACCTATTTGTCTTCTTATAGAATTCACACGAGATTATTTCATCTCACCAATTTACAAGGCTTTCTTATTTTATGTTCCTATACTTCTACTTCCCACAACGATAGGTGAGGCGAGTATTGTGATCGCTAAAATCCACGTCATACTCATTTCCGTCGGTCTAGCTGTCGGTCTACCCGTGTGGGAGCGGGTTAGAATATCTCCCATCGTATATCCTGCGTGTCGTAAAAGGCGACTAAAAGGAACACCGAACTACTGTCGGTATAAACAATAACCTCTTCTCAACCAACAGCTTTGGGTGGACGAGTTGAGAAGAGTCAGGACACCTTCTTGTCCTTGGGGTGAGAAATTGCCCCTAAAGGCGGATGAACCAATAGGTACCATCTGGTCAACGGCATGAGGATGCAGAAAGCAAATGGGAAACTACTTAAAGATCTTAAAGATATCCCAAGAGAAACTCGTAAAATGAGTAAATTCATTTTACGAGTTCACAACATGTCTGTTAAGACGTTGTGACTATGATGATGATGATCTGTCGGTCTGTCTATCGGCCTGATGGAGTTTTTCTACCCTCGTAACCTCAGTAACCGCTGCATGGATTGTGATGAAATTTGGGTAGCGATATGCTGGGGGGTCGTAGTAGGTAATGCTGCTATACTTTTGGAAATCGGTGCATGGGTGGTGGAGTAATCAGCACAAAATTATCAAATATTTCTCAAATTTCCTTTTTAGGGGTTTTAGGGGTTTCTGATCGTTTTCTAGTTTTTTGCATAAGGGTGGTTGGGGATTGAGTAGTAGTAAAACTGAAAAATTTGTTGTATTCATAAGAGGCTGTCCATTGACCTGTGAAGGAAATACCTAGCGCTATAATACACCTTTTTAGGTCAACCGAACATTGCCTCCTAGCCTATTACAGAAACCTAGTGGCTTAGAATTTTCTGATGTATACATACGATGGGTACTGCTTTAGATCTTTCTTAAGCTATAGAATTGATTGTAATGAAGTTTTGACACGGTATCATTAGTGTGGCGAAGATGGAAAACACGTATGGTTTTTAAAAATCGTGTCAATGGCGGGGTAGCAATAATAAAAAAAAGTAAAAATATAAAACCAGCTCAAACTTCGTCTTTAGGCGTTTTAGGGGTTCCTGATCATTTTCTACTTTTTTTTGGGTGGGGGTGCACTTGTGGTGGTTGGAGGGTGGGTTATTGTAAAACTGAAAAAAATGTAGTCGTGATAGACTATGCTTCACGCCATGGGAAAATAAACTGGTAACGTGTGAGAAGTACTGAGTCAACCAACTTGACTTAATTTTTTGGCTTTATAAAAGACGTCCTCAAGAAAGAGGTATCGTTTTGAAAATTATAATAGAATGAAACTGATGTGTATGAAGTGCGAGCCTTGTATATCTAATCGTAATTCATATTTACGAAATAAATTGGCAGCGTGTATATAATATGGTAATATCAGCCAGCAGAACAAAAGCGTTAAGAGATGTGGCGTGCAGTAAAATAACACCTCCAAGTGCCATTCGTAAAGCAGACCATACACTACAAGATGCAGATATAAACCCATATTCAGATTCTTGAAGCGGTTGTGCACTCTTCTATATCTGATACAGAGCACTACTAGGACTGTATGGCAGATAAGGTAACGCTATGTATGCTCCATCTCTCCTCAAAAGGCTCTCCTCGGAAGATGAGATGTTGGTTCGAGTTGGAGACTATTTTCTCGAATGCAAATCTGGCACAATTTCTTATTCTTTTAATGACATTAGAAGGAATTATTGGTCTCCTTCGTGTTACGGCGATTAAAAATTCCAAAACTAGACGACACTTCCGTCTCGCCCGATACTCCACGTCAGTCACACAACAATCACATACAGGGTGAGTTTTTAGTACCGGCTCGGTCGATAACTCCACTACTGTAGAAGATACCGAAAACAGTTGTACACAAAAGTTGTAGCCATGGATATGCTGCTTGCTCAGAAAATATTTTGATTTATACAGGGTGTTCCATAACTACGTGGTGAAGCATATATTTTTTTAAATGAGATACCCTATATATTATTCCATTTTTAGATTCTACCAATAATTTCTCTTCTCACAATATGAGGTATTATAGCATTATACAGGGTATTTCAAAAGTTATAAGCATTCTTATATCCAAATCGCTGTCAAACGAACGTACTGTATATCAAAAAGTAATGAATCAAAAATTATTTTTTTTACACGGAAAGATTAAAAATATCCTCTAGATTTAAAATCGGCTATAAAAAAAGCCCGCGACGCATAATCGTATACAGGGTGATGTAGAAGGCAAAATCCAGATTTTCTCTTTTTTTTAAATGTAATCCCCAATATTTTATTATACCAGACAGTTGCTTTTAATATGCTCTTTGATCTTTGTATAGCACTTGTTGTACCTACGTCTACGAGTTTCCGTGATATTTCGATTTTTCAGTAATTTTAAAATATAATATTTGTGTACTGAACCGCCCATGCACCGATTTTCAAACTTATAAGAACATTGAATTTGTGGTTCTTGGGTTTTTAGGCCGGCGTCGTTTAGCGTTAAAGCTTAAATACTCAGTATTTTGGAAGTCGCCGAAGTGAAATAGCTTCTGAAGATGCCATCCACTCGTGGTGGCGAAACGTCAAGCTTTAACGCTAAACGACGCCGGCCTAAAAACCCAAGAACCACAAATTCATTGGACGATGGCCGCGAAAGCCTTACACAGTATATTATAAGAACATTACCTACTACTACCCCACAGCATATAGCTGCCAAATTTCATAACAATCCATGCAGCGGTTACTGAGATTACGTGGCTAGAAAAGCGCATACAGACAGACCGACGGAAATGAGTTGTGTGGATTTTCGTTATGTAGACATCATAAAACACCCAAAAAGCGTATTAACTCAAAATCGAAAATTTTGACGATCACAATACTCCCCTCACCTATCGGTGTGGGAAGTAAAAGTCCACAATCATGTAATCCACCTTAGGAAGATTACTAGAATCACCACGAACGTAACCTTCCTCCATACTTCAAAAAAATACTGGCATCTGCCCGTTACAACAAACATTCCGCCGTTCCACTCAAGTCCAAATGTCGCATACTGTACAGCGCAGCGTATGCATAGCGGAGTCCCGACCAAACTGTGGCTGCCGCGAACAATTAATAACATGTGACATCATACAGATTTTCAACTCCGCGGCCGCTTTACGCAAATATAAAATTGAATAACTCCACCGTTTTCTGGAATATTCGGATGATTTTCTCGACGTTCTTCAAGTGAAGAAATAGACTATCAGATAATAATGACTTTTCCAAATTTTATTTTTTGGAAACTTCTCCATTCGTTGAATATTGCGAATTTATTTTTACGTGGATGGTCGCCTTTAGCGTGTCGGATTTTTCTTCGGAAGAACTGGCTAGCCAGCCCACCGACCATGGTTGTTGGTTGTTGCCGCGTTGACTCAGATGCCACTATCTCGCCATTTTTCTGACTGGCCGATACCGGGAATGGAAATGGTCCGTTGGAATTTTCTGCGACGCGATTATAACGTTCCAACTCCGGGGGATGCCATTACTCAACTCTGACAAACCAGTGCGATAAGCTAGAATTAACTATTGCAACTACGAATATCTCTTAAACATTGACACAATAATGGTCATTTGCACCGAGCCGCTTGGATACAAGGAATTCGAATATGTTAGGAGCATGCCTGGATTAACCATGGGGCTCAAGGGGCTGGAGCCTCGGGCCCCGCGGTTCAGAGGGGCCCCTACTAAAAACTTAATTTCGAGATTTCAATCAAAACGGTGTTTCTCAATTTCCCTACCTATAAGCAAACCAGCAGGCCATCAAATATAAACAAAAACGTGTTCAGATAGAAGCAAATAACATAGCAGAAAGATACAGATAAACTAAAATAAAGGGGCAAGGTTATAAAAATTCCCTACAACCAATGAACTCTAACTAGAAACAACGCCGGTAAGATGTCTAGGGTCAAAGGGAAGCTGAAATACGTCAGAAATGAATGATTTTTACAGCTTACTAGCTACTGCAATGTATTACAGATTACAGAAACCATTAAACTTTCAGCGATAGTTCCTAGCAGTCTAATATCTTCAGCACAAAATTTCACATTTAGTGATATAAAACAATAGTCATTTCAGTCAAAATCAAAAGTAACGACACCTCTGACTGTCCCACTGTAGCGCTTCTAGTTTTTCAGTATCTATTAGCAAGATCGCAAAAAAAAGGAATACTGACAAATCAGATTTTAATTTTTTGCCAGGCAAATTAGGCATTCCCATTTGAAAAATTCAAGTTAATTCTGATTGAAGTTTCCTTAATTAGTCTACCGATTTCTCCAAGTATAAATGTAATTCAAACTTGAACGTCAAACCAAGTTGACCAATTTCAAGTTTAGTCACACGGCAAACTCACAGCCGTCTAAGTTTTATAACCGCTGCGATATTCAATTTTTTTCTAATATCTACTTATATCAAAAATTGTGAATTGCACCTAAACGGCTCACTTCAAGTCCCAGGTGTGATACATAAAGTCACACTAGAATGAAAATGAATCTCAGTATTCAATAATATATACAGGGTGTTCCATTTAAAAAATCATAACTTTGATATGGCACGCTTTTATTAGAAACCCTGTATAAAAGTCATTATTTTTAAAACGTAGTTCAACTCGACCTACATACGTTCGCAAGTTTTCTAAAAAGTGTTATGGTTTGATCACAAGAGTCCGAGGCGTTGAGCTTGACTCAGCCTGTATAAAAAAAAATAGAAAATACGTATACCTACCCATTGGATACTGTCGGCACCTGTGGCCCGTGCCAACAATGAATAAATCGAAGTTGAACCGATACAAAGGCGACGCTCAAAAAAGAAGAGTAAATTATCCATATAGTTTGTTAGTGTTATGTCTATGTGCTACATGGCTACAATTTACCAAGATAACTCTAAATAACTATTTTAAGGCTGCTGAGGATAAATTAAAAGCAATGAAAAAATTGCCCAAAATAAGTTTTTTAAGCAAACCTAACGCTCCGCTTAAAAAGGATTGGACTGAAAATAGTTCTGATTACTAAGCAAACGCAAACATTGAGAGCAGTGCTGATGCTATAAGCGGGACTCATGACGTACTTATAAAAAAGTGTATAGTGGTTTATTTTGTTATATCGCGAATATAGTTTCATAAATGATAGTGCTGCATTTTATTTATAAAGATCCCCTCAAAAGTATAAGCCCCGGGCCCCATGAAAGCTTAATCCGGCTATGGTTAGGAGAAGCAAAGTCCATGTTCTAACAGGCTGTTTGCCCATTATTCACTGAAACCTAGGAAAGTCCCTGGTCCAGATGATGTAGTCAACGAAATTCTACAACACCTAGGACCACATTTCTGCCGAAACGTTGAAATGCGTGGCTGATGACGGCATCTCTCTTTTACATAATATTTGTAAGAGTGTCTGGTCTTCCGGTGTTTGGCCAGATGAATGGTGCACATCAATTTTTGTTCCACTTCATAAAAAGGGATCTCCAACAAATCCAGACAATTATCGCCTACTTTCTATATATTTTACAATCTCGCTTGGAGGGCTTTGTTGGCTGGCAAATTTCTCAGGCGCAGGCAGGTTTCGTGAAAGGACGCGGTACGCGTGAACGGATCTTAAACTTAAGACAAATTATTGAAAAAGCCAGAGAGCATTATTTTCCAGTTTTTATCTGCTTTGTGGACTATTCTAAGGCGTTCGATAAAGTAAAGTGGCGTAAACTGTGGGAAATCCTCATCTCTATGGGAGTTCCTTATCACCTAGTGTTTCTCATACAGCAACTCTATGAGTCTAACTCGGCTCGTGTAAGAATTGATGATAACCTGTCTGGTCAAACTGCAACCAGACAAGGAGTTCGTCAGGGATGTGTATTATCTCCGATGTTATTTAACATTTACTCTGAATTTGTGATGAGACAAGTATTGGACAACTGGAATGGCAGTATATAACTATTGGCGGAAGCAAAATATCAAACTTAAGACTTGCTGACGATACAACCATTATTGCTGCTTCTCAGGAAGAACTAGTAGCTCTATTAAACATCTTAGAATAACACAGTGCAGCGTATGGTCTTGGTATTAACTAGAACAAGACCAAGGTTATGATCGTAGATAGAGAGCATGATAATCATCGAGCAATAAAGTCAATAGGCCGTTGTGAAGTAGTTCAAAGTTTTGTGTACCTCGGTTCTTTGATCGACAATTCGGGTAGCTGTGAAAATGAGAAGCTTACTAAAATATGGCGTGACGATAACATCACTAAAGCTACCAAAATGTGGCTAGTTCAGTCTCTTGTATTTTCCATATTTTTGTATGCCTCGGAAACTTGGACTGTTAAAAAGGCAGATCGAGCTCGCACAGATGCTTTTGAAATGTGGACGTGGAGGAGAATGCTGAGAATTCCTTATACCGCCCATCGAACTAATGCTTCCATACTAGATGAGCTCGGTAATCCAAAGAGACTATCCTCCATTGTGTCGATGAGAATGCTTACATTCTTCGGACATATTCACAGAAGCGATAATATGGAGAAACTTGTAGTTCAGGGTCACGCCCCGAGTGGGCGGCGCCGTGGCCGTTCCCCTACACGCTGGGTGGATACGTCGAAACAGTTGCTGGATACGAGTATCAAGAGCGCCACTGAACTGACAGTAAATCGCGAACGATGGCGAGCTACAGTGCTCAAAACTATTGATGATATTCGTGTCGGCAGAACTCTAGCTCCGACTTAATGCATTTTACGAGTTCATAACATGACTGTTAAGACATTGTGACTATGATGATGAATCCTGAAGACGTGTAGAATCTTCAGTCCTTTCTAAATTCCGATCAGTAATAGTTCAGGTGTTGACTTGGCTCAGCCCGTCAACACTTGTTGCTGCCGCAGCCATGCGAGAGAAATTTAGAAAAGCAACCAATATTTTTTGATGTTTCTACCATAGACCATTAGTTTAACTTAAGAGTCTATAAACTGGAATTAATGAAAATAACTATAATAATACCCATTACTAATCATCAAAAGGCAGAACCAAGAAGATATTTGCAAATAACAATGGGTATTATCGCAATTCTGAACCAAACCTTGCACATTCTTTTAACAACAACCGGGGGAATTGCAATGTACACATAAAATGCAAAATAAACAAGAATAACGGTGGCAGAAACCCATATAAACATAAATATCATCCATAATGTAATATGCAAGCAGTTGTATGGTTCTAGACACAACTGAAGCGCATCATGCTTGTGGCTACGTTAGCATTTCAAATAATGCAACCATCGTGCTTTTAATTATTTCATTGAACCTGAATCTGACCATAACGTATGTTCTTGAACCTGTATCGTGCTTGGGGATCTTCTTTGTTCTTTGACTAGCCATTTTATGCAACTGCATGGCTTAAGGGCCTCATCAGGTTTGCACGACGTGCCAACCGATCACACTCATTTCGGTCCGTGTGTGCCAAAAAACCGTCGTGTTGACCGTCGTTCCAAAAAATCTGTCCGAGCTTAATTTTACTCGTCGGTTTCGAACGCCATCGTGCAACTCGGTACATGTGTGGCCGTTCATCGTGCAATCACGATGGGATTTTGCAGTGTCGAAGTGTCGTTCTGGTTGCCTTCGAGTAAGCGTATCTAGGGTTAGCGACACCTATCAAAAATGTGCTGTCAGACGTTCATGAGGGGAAATACTTTGTCCCATCCAAGTATCCTGTTTTTTTATTAGGGGTGCTACTGAATTAAGTAATTCTAAGTATGTTTCTTCATCCATCCTCAAATAATTGTACCAATCTCCTGGTTCCAGACGCAATTCTTCTGATAGATTTATATGGGAGAATTGACCTCTTTTTAAAAACCACTGTTTCACCCATTTATAACGTTTTTTCTTGCTGTATTTCACTTTAATAGCTAAAGCCACCGCCAATGCTAAAGTATTATCCATATTAATGGACCAGAAATTTGCGAGAAACTGAAAGAAAACCGAACAGTGTGTGGAGGTATCGTTCCATCGGTTTAACCGACATCGGTTGGCACGTCTTGCAAACCTGATGAAAAAGGACGATGTCTGTGGGGCCCTTTAGACTAGAAAAAATTTATTTGTTTGGGGGTCATCTCTGGACCTCACACCCTCAAATTATCCAAAACGCGATGTTTCATCGCGAGTTTGATCGTAATAGAAAGTCAAATAGGGGTTTTCAATATTTTAGGTAAATACATATCTAAAATATTTAATTTCCGTCAAACGAGATTGAAACTCAAAATTGCGACCGGATTTATAATGAGCATCCTCAAATTATTCAAATCACTAGATTTCATCTTAATACAAAGCCAAATAAAGATTTTAGATTTTTTTAGGTAAACCCTCGGGTAAACCTGATGACCTGAAAGATCGGAAATTTTTGATTTGCCTCAAACGATACTGAAACTCAAAACTGATACCAGATTTATCATTAACGTCCTCAAATTATCCAAAACACGAGGCTTCATCTTTATTCAAAACCAAATAAAGATTTTCGATGTTTCAGGTAAACCTAAAGATCAGAAACTAATGATTTTCGTCAAACGAGACTATAACTGAAAACTGCGACCAGATTTATAATCAGCATCCTCAAATTATCCAAATTACGAGGTTTGATTTTAATACAAAGCCAAATAAAGATTTTCGATGTTTTAGGTAAACCTGAAGATCTGAAATCTTTGATCTTCGTTAAACGAGACTAAAACTCAAAACTGCGGCCGGATTTGTAATCAACAACCTCAAAATATTCAAAACACGAGATACGAGATTTCATCTAGATACAAAGCCAATCAAAGAGTTTAGATTTTTTACTTTTTTAGATAGGTACCAAGCCTGATGAAGGTCTGAAAGATCTGAAATTTTTTATTTTCGTCAAATGAGTCTGAAAGTCAAAACCATAACCGAATTTATAACCAGCACTCTCAAATTATCCAAAACATGCGATTTCATCTTAGTAGGAAGCCAAATACAGATTTTTGATTTTTTAGACAAACCTGAAGTTCTTCTAAAAGGTCTGAAATTTTAATTTTTGTTAAACGATACTGTAACTGAAAACCGGATTTGTAATGAGCACACTCAAATTATCCAAAACACGGGGACATCGGATACATAAGGAGTAAGCAAGGAAGAATAATTTTTTTAACAAAATTAATTTTATATGCATAGATTTTTTAGTAAACAATAATTAGGCCATTTAAATAAATGCAATTTGAGATAGAATTTTTCAAGACTTAACAATTTTTCAAGGATTCTACCAATTTTATGAGAGGCAAGCTTACATCATACTAAAGCCACAAAAAATGATTATCTCATACTACCTACCCTAGCTAGCTAAACGACTTTTTTTATATAGGGATTAAAAAACTTGAAAATAAGCATCCAAGTATTTTAGAATATTCAGTCAGTAGAAATGATTTATATAGTCGAATTACCTGCTATTTAAAATTCCTATGGCACCCGAAAGAAAACAGAATTTAAAATCCAAATCTCGATGATAAAATATTGTTGTACTCTACTGCTAATATCTATCTATTCTTTCATGGCCAGTGAGTCATCTCCAGAAATACATGTCTGTCTGTGAATATTTACCAAATAAAAGCAATATTCATTCACTATCTCTGACTCAGGCTCGCAAAAATTAATTACCATAATATTTGCATTGTTTAATACAGTCATCAAGTCATCCTCTTCATATTTACCGAACAAGTTATCGTCCTGTATGCTAGTTAGAGATGTCATTATACATTTTTCAGATTAGGTGAGATTATTACCCATTATATAAACTATCTGCATTTTATTGAGGATGGATAAATCGTTCCATTGCACTTCGCTGGTTCATAAATAAAACCACATCCGCTGAAACAAAACGTTTACTGATGTTTCGGTTGCCTCAAATACATCTATAGCGACTTTAATCATTTCTCAGTACCTTTTTTTTATGGTCGGCCTCCCGCAAAGGCTGAAAGCCTATGGCGCTGTAGAAGCGCTGCGAGAGGATAGGTGTCGGTTCACGTTAGATTTGAAACGCTGCAGGTTGTAGCCGTCGGGAAACAAATTCCCCGGCAGCTGATTCCACAGCGTCGAGGTTCTCCAAAAGAAGGAATGCTGGAGGAGACTGGTTCGGGGAGTAAGGACCTCGACCTGGTAAGGATGAGCTCGCAGAGCTTCTCTAGTGTTCCTGGTTCGGACGGCCTGTGGTGTTATTATCTGGGAGAGATCACTCGAACATCTTCCGTGATAGAATCTGGGAAACCGGGACAGGTCAGCCACCCTCCTTCGATGTTCCAGGCTGTGGAGGTCCTTTGTGAGGTTAGGCATATCGATTAATCTAATTGCTCTTTTCTGGATAGTGTCCAGAAGCTTTAGAGAGTGTTTGGGAGCGCATCCCCACACATGGGAGCAATACTCCAGCGATGGTCGGATCTGTGCCTTGTAGAGCAACAGCAGTTGCTCTGGTGTATACAACTTCCTACAGCGGAACAAAACTCCAAGCTTCTGGGTTGCCGTTTTAGCAATACTGACGACGTGGTCATGCCAGGACATGTTATTGTTGATGTTGATTCCCAAGAGCTTGACGGAAGGTGGTTCGACTATGGGGTGACCCTCCATTTCCACGGTTGGTAAGCCATCGTGAGACTTCTTTGTAAGTGTTGTTGCTTGAGTTCTTTGTACGTTGAACTGTACTTTATTTGCTAATCCCCACTCGACAATTGTTTTGATATCCGCGTTGATCTGTGAGGTATGCTGCTGTCGCTGACGTACCGTCTCCTGAGATGATAGTGGGTTGCCTGGTTCCATGCACGACACTAATGTACTGTCATCTGCGAAGCTGTAGATTGGATTAGATTTTATTTCCAGCAGCTCGTTGATGTACAGCACAAACAGTGTGGGGATAGGACACATCCCTGAGGAACACCGGCGTTTATTGAAAATACTTCTGATGAACAGCCCTCGACTACAACAGAGAAGGGTCGTTCAAAAAGCTACTCAGCCACTGGCGCGGGCCAGCTGGTAGTCCATAAGCAGCAAGCTTGACCAGAAGTCCATCATGCCACACTCTGCCGAAAGCTTTCGATATGTCAAGTGCAACAACACGGGATTCGATGATTGTCTATTGATCTGTTCCACACGTGAGTGACGTAGGCAAGGAGGTCACCTGTAGACCTGTGCTTACGGAAGCCATACTGGCGATCATTTATGATGTTATTGTTGTCCAGGTATTTCAGGAGCTGTGTGTTAATGACAGTCTGCATAACCTTAGACATCATGCTGAGAAGAGCCACAGGTCTATAATTGGTGGTATCCGTTTTTTTGCCTTTCTTAGGGATTGTATGCAGCCCGCACGAAGCGGGAAATACACCTCGTTGATACGAAAGTTTGAAGAGCTTGCAAAGAATAGGTGCAAGCTCAGCGGCACAGCGTTTAAGGGCAATGGCTGGAATTTGGTCAGGACCAGTAGCCTATTCAAAAGCAGTTAAAATAACATTAAAAAAATGTCAAAATGGTTCAATTGTGGGTTCAACTAATCTTTGCACCATAATCTAATCAAATTTAAATTTTCTACATTGCATTGAAACTACTAGTGTTAATAACACTATAGACTATAGACTGGTCCCTCAGCGTCCAAAACAAAGGCTCACAAAACATATCTCTTTGGTAGCACGAGAACTAACTTAGCCTATTTTTTTTAAAACTGGCTTCCCACTCACCAGTTTTAGACTTTTCAACAGCCAAATTCTAAGGATTCAACTTCACTCGAGTCACTGAAAACCGGAAAAAAGCCCAAACAACGATGGGACCCAACAAAAGTTCGTAGTATTTTGGTATCGATACTGAACTAGTAACCAGTTGACAAAAATGTCATTAAAAACTATTATTTACTTTGATCTTCCTCTGCGAAGCACTATAGAAAAAGATATGTTCTTTCGACAAAATCTATGATAATATTATGTTTTTAAGGAATGCTTTTCTTTTTTAGTGTTATCAAACATTTTTGAAATGAACAGTATCTAGCCAAAGTAACACCCTTAACCAAAACGTATGGAGAGCCTGGAAAAAATGTTGACGAAAATATTCAAAATCAGTTAAAATAACATTAAAAAAAATGTCAGATCTGGTTCAATTGGGGGTTAAACCAATCTTTGAGCCTTAATCTAATCGAATTTAAATTTCCTACATTGCATTGAAACAACTAGTGTTAATAACACTATAGACTATAGACTGGTTCTTCAGCGTCCAAAACAAAGGTTCACAAAACATATCTCTTTGGAAGCTTGTAAACTGCGTTGAACTTATTTTTAAGAATTATCATTCCACTCACCGGTATCAACCTTATCAACAGCCAAATTCTAAGAATTCAACTTCACTCGAGTCACTGAAAACCGGAAAAAAGCCCAAACAACGATGGGACGCAACAAAAGTTCGTTGTATTCTGGTATCGGTACTAAAATAGTAACCAATTGATGACAAAAATGTCATTAGAAACAATTATTTACTTTGATCTTCCTCTGTGAAGCACTATAGAAAATGATATGTTCTTTCGTCAAAATCTATGATAATATTATGTTTTTAGGAAATTCTTTTCTTTTTTAGCCTTATCAAACATTTTTGAAATGAACAGTATCTAGCCAAAGTGACACCCTCAACCAAGAACGTATGGAGAGCCTGGAAAAAATGTTGACGAAAATATTCAAAAGCAGTTAAACTAACATTAAAAAAATGCCAAATCTGCTTCAATTGGAGGTTCAACCGATCTTTGCGCCTTAATCTAATCAAATTTAAATTTCTACATTGCATTGAAACTACTTGTGTTAATAACACTATAGACTATAGACTGGTCCCTCAGCGTCCAAAACGAAGACTCACAAAACACATCTCTTTGGTAGCACGAAAACTAACTCAACCTATTTTTTTCAAATTAGCTTTCCACTCACCAGTTTTAGACTTTTCAACAGCCAAATTCTAAGGATACAACTTCACTCGAGTCACAGAAAACCGGAAAAAAGCCCAAACAACGATGGGACCCAACAAAAGTTCGTAGTATTTTGGTATCGGTACTGAGCTAGTAACCAGTTGACAAAAATGTCATTAAAAACTATTATTTACTTTGATCTTCCTCTGCGAAGCACTATAGAAAAAGATATGTTCTTTCGACAAAATCTATGATAATATTATGTTTTTAAGGAATGCTTTTCTTTTTTAGTGTTATCAAACATTTTTGAAATGAACAGTATCTAGCCAAAGTAACACCCTTAACCAAAACGTATGGAGAGCCTGGAAAAAATGTTGACGAAAATATTCAAAAGCAGTTAAAATAACATTAAAAAAAATGTCAGATCTGGTTCAATTGGGGGTTAAACCAATCTTTGAGCCTTAATCTAATCGAATTTAAATTTCCTACATTGCATTGAAACAACTAGTGTTAATAACACTATAGACTATAGACTGGTTCTTCAGCGTCCAAAACAAAGGTTCACAAAACATATCTCTTTGGAAGCTTGTGAACTGCATTGAACTTATTTTTGAGAATTATCATTCCAATCACCGGTATCAACCTTTTCAACAGCCAAATTCTAAGAATTCAACTTCACTCGAGTCACTGAAAACCGGAAAAAAGCCCAAACAACGATGGGACGCAACAAAAGTTCGTTGTATTCTGGTATCGGTACTAAAATAGTAACCAATTGATGACAAAAATGTCATTAAAAACTATTATTTATTTGCTTTAATTTTCGTCTGTGAAGCACTATAGAAAATCATTTGTTCTTTCGTCAAAAACTCTGGCTTAAAATATTCTCAAATTGATAATCGATAATTTAAAGGAAAGCTTGTCATTTTTAGCCTAATCAATCATTTTTGAGATGAACAGTATCTACACAAGGTGACACTCTTAACCAAGAACGTATGGAGAGCCTGGAAAGAATGTTGACGAAAATATTCAAAAGCAGTTAAAATAACATTAAAAAAAAGGCCAAATCTGGTTCAATTGGGGGTTCAACCAAACTTTGCACCATAGTCTAATCAAACTTAAATTTTCTTTTTCTTGAAACTACTAGTGTTAATAATATTATAGACTATAGACTGGTCCCTCAGCGTCCAAAACAAAGGCTCACAAAACATATCTCTTTGGTAGCGCGAGAACTAACTCAGCCAATTTTTTTTAAAACTGGCTTCCCACTCACCAGTTTTAGCCTTTTCAATAGCCAAATTCTAAGGATGCAACTTCACACGAGTCATTGAAAACCGGAAAAAAGCCCGAATAACGAAGGGACGCAACAAAAGTTCGTAGTGTTCTGGTATCGGTACTGAAATAGTAACCAGTTGATATTGATATTTACAGCATTCGAAAAAAATTAGAAATAAAAAAAGTAACCGAAAAAACTGTTAGTTACTTTAACTTTTCTCTATTAAGCACTTTCATAATAAAGTCAGGTTTAAGATATTCTCAAATTGATAAATTTTGGAGAAGAGCTGTTAAAATATTGTAAAAAAAAATTAGCAAATTTGGTTTAACCGAGGTTTCAACCAATGTTTGGGCAGCTTTACATTGCTAGTGTTATGGGAC
The DNA here is from genome assembly GCA_951848785.1 of Callosobruchus maculatus. NCBI lineage: Eukaryota > Metazoa > Arthropoda > Insecta > Coleoptera > Chrysomelidae > Callosobruchus > Callosobruchus maculatus. The sequence goes on from CATOUR010000179.1 coordinate 2,672,514, forward strand.
TAGCTCCTCACTACACCAGAGCTATAGCTACCTCTATAGGCCGAACAAAGGCTCACAAAATATATCTCTTTGGAAGCTTGTAAACTGCATTGAACTTATTTTTAAGGATTATCATTCCACTCACCGGTATCAACCTTTTCAACAGCCAAATTCTAAGGATTCAACTTCACTCGAGTCACCGAAAACCGGAAAAAAGCCCAAACAACGATGGGACGCAACAAAAGTTCGTAGTGTTCTGGTATCGGTACTAAACTTAGTAACCAGTTGATGCGTGCTTCAAGCGCGGACGCCGGTGGTCGACTGGTTCGTTGTGTGGTACCGCGAAGGTGGCGATGGTGGTACCCGCGACTGGAACCACCGTCCGTCTTCGCGAGGTACTTTTGCGAGCTTTTCGCGAATGCTGCCGCGCCAGCCGGCTTTACAGCGGCGCTGAAAATAACGTGACGTAATGGGCCTATATTACCATTATCACATTGAAATACGGCGTCCCACAGGGCTCTGTCCTAGGACCCTTACTTTTTTGATCTATATAAACGACATATATGATTACCGTCATCTCAAATTGATCAATTTATTTACTGCGGTATTATTTTTGATGACACATACGACAAATGCCTCAGTCGGGATATTAAACCCAAATCTTGGACTGTTAAAAATCCTGAGGGAGAGCTAATTACCAACTTGCATGAGGTTATTGAGGTATGGCGAAATTATTGCGAAAATCTGTACCATGAGGATGGCCTTCACGCCATCTCATTGGATTTTGAACACGAACCGGATATTCTTTTGTCTGAAGTGGAACATGCCCTCAACAAGCTAAAAACTAACAAAGCTACAGGCATTGATGTTATTTCTGCTGAAACGTTGAAATGCTTGGGTGACGACGGCATCTCCCTTTTACATAATATTTGTAAGAGTGTCTGGTCCTCCGGTGTTTGGCCAGATGAATGGTGCACATCAATTTTTGTTCCACTTCATAAAAAGGGATCTCCAACAAATCCAGACAATTATCGCCTACTTTCGTTAATCTCTCATGCAAGTAAGGTTCTACTGTATATTTTACATTCTCGTTTGGAGGGTTTTATTGGCTGGCAAATTTCTCAGGCGCAGGCAGGTTTCGTGAAAGGACGCGGTACGCGTGAACAGATCTTAAACTTAAGACAAATTATTGAAAAAGCCAGAGAGCATTATTTTCCGGTTTTTATCTGCTTTGTGGACTATTCTAAGCCGTTTGATAACATAAAGTGGCCTAAACTGTGGTAAATCCTCATCTCTATGGGAGTTCCTTATCACCTAGTGTTTCTCATACAGCAACTCTACGAGTCTAATTCGGCTCGTGTAAGAATTGATGGTAACCTGTCTAGTCAAACTGCAACCAGAAAAGGAGTTCGTCAGAGATGTGTATTATCTCCGATGTTGTTTAACATTTACTCTGAATTCGTGATGAGACAGGTATTAGACAACTGAAATGGCGGTGTAACTATTGGCGGAAGCAAAATATCCAACTTAAGATTTGCTGACGATACAACCCTTATTGCAGCTTCTCAGGAAGAACTAGTAGCTCTATTAAACATCTTAGTACAACGTAGTGCAGAGTATGGGCTTGGTATCAACTACAATAAGACCAAGGTTATGATCGTAGATAGAGAGCATGATAATTATCGAGAAATAAAGTCAATAGGCCGTTGTGAAGTAGTTCAAAGTTTTATATACCTCGGTTCTTTGATCGATAGTTCGGGTAGCTGTGAAAATGAGATTCGACGGCGCATTCAACAGGCACGGGTGGCCATGACAAAGCTTAATAAAATATGGCGTGACCATAACATCACTAAAGCTACCAAAATGTCGCTGGTTCAGTCTCTTGTGTTCTCCATATTTTTGTATGCCTCGGAAACTTGGACAGTTAAAAAGGCAGATCGAGCTCGCCTAGATGTTTTTGAAATGTAGACGTAGAGGAGAATGCTGAGAGTCCATACTGGACGAGCTCGGTATTCCAAAGAGACTATCATCCGTTGTGTGGACGAGAATGCTTACTTTCTTCGGACATATACACAGAAGCGATAATATGGAGAAACTTGTAGTTCAGGGTCACGCTCCGACTGGGCAGAGACCCAAAACTGCGACTGGATTTGTAATCAGCACCTTGAAATTATCCGAAATGCGAGGTTTCATCTCAATCGAAAGCCAAATAAGGATTTTCGACTTTTTTAGGTACTCCCGCCCGCCCGAGAGATCTGAAATTTTTTATTTTTGTCAAATGAGACTGAGACCCAAAACTACGACTGGATTTGTAATCAGCACCTTGAAATTATCCGAAATGCGAGGTTTCATCTCAATCGAAAGCCAAATAAGGATTTTCGATTTTTTTAGGTACTCCCGCCTGCTCGAGAGATCAGAAATTTTTTATTTTTATCAAATGAGACTGAGACCCAAAACTGCGACTGGATTTGTAATCAGCACCTTGAAATTATCCGAAATGCGAGGTTTCATCTCAATCGAAAGCCAAATAAGGATTTTCGACTTTTTTTAGGTACTCCCGCCCGCCCGAGAGATCTGAAATTTTTTATTTTTGTCAAATGAGACTGAGACCCAAAACTACGACTGTATTTGTAATCAGCACCTTGAAATTATCCGAAATGCGAGGTTTCATCTCAATCGAAAGCCAAATAAGGATTTTCGACTTTTTTAGGTACTCCCGCCTGCCCGAGAGATCTGAAATTTTTTATTTTTGTCAAATGAGACTGAGACCCAAAACTGCGACTGGATTTGCAATCAGCACCTTGAAATTATCCGAAATGCGAGGTTTCATCTCAATAGAAACCCAAATCAAGATTTTCGATTTTTTTAGGTACTCCCGCCCGCCCGAGAGATCAGAAATTTTTTATTTTCGTCAAACGAGCCTGATACTCAAAACTGCGACTGGATTTGTAATCAGCACCTTGGAATTATCCGAAATGCGAGGTTTCATCTCAATAGAAAGCCAAATAAAGATTTTCGATTTTCTTAGGTACTCCCGCCCGCCCGAGAGATCTGAAATTTTTTATTTTTGTCAAATGAGCCTGAGACCCAAAACTACGACTGGATTTGTAATCAGCACCTTGAAATTATCCGAAATGCGAGGTTTCATCTCAATCGAAAGCCAAATAAGGATTTTCGACTTTTTTAGGTACTCCCGCCCGCCCGAGAGATCTGAATTTTTTATTTTTATCAAATGAGACTGAGACCCAAAACTGCGACTGGATTTGTAATCAGCACCTTGAAATTATACGAAATGCGAGGCTTCATCTCAATCGAAAGCCAAATAAGGATTTTCGATTTTTTTAGGTACTCCCGCCTGCCCGAGAGATCTGAAATTTTTTATTTTTGTCAAATGAGACTGAGACCCAAAACTACGACTGGATTTGTAATCAGCACCTTGAAGTTATCCGAAATGCGAGGTTTCATCTCAATAGAAAGCCAAATAAAGATTTTCGATTTTTTTAGGTACTCCCGCCCGCCCGAGAGATCAGAAATTTTTTATTTTCGTCAAACGAGCCTGATACTCAAAACTGCGACTGGATTTGTAATCAGCACCTTGGAATTATCCGAAATGCGAGGTTTCATCTCAATAGAAAGCCAAATAAAGATTTTCGATTTTCTTAGGTACTCCCGCCCGCCCGAGAGATCTGAAATTTTTTATTTTTGTCAAATGAGACTGAGACCCAAAACTACGACTGGATTTGTAATCAGCACCTTGAAATTATCCGAAATGCGAGGCTTCATCCCAATCGAAAGCCAAATAAGGATTTTCGGTTTTTTTAGGTACTCCCGCCCGCCCGAGAGATCAGAAATTTTTTATTTTTGTCAAACGAGACTGAGACTCAAAACTGCAACTGGATTTGCAATCAGCACCTTAAAATTATCCGAAATGCGAGGTTTCATCTCAATAGAAACCCAAATCAAGATTTTCGATTTTTTTAGGTACTCCCGCCCGCCCGAGAGATCAGAAATTTTTTATTTTCGTCAAACGAGCCTGATACTCAAAACTGCGACTGGATTTGTAATCAGCACCTTGGAATTATCCGAAATGCGAGGTTTCATCTCAATAGAAAGCCAAATAAAGGTTTTCGATTTTCTTAGGTACTCCCGCCCGCCCGAGAGATCTGAAATTTTTTATTTTTGTCAAATGAGACTGAGACCCAAAACTACGACTGGATTTGTAATCAGCACCTTGAAATTATCCGAAATGCGAGGTTTCATCTCAATCGAAAGCCAAATAAGGATTTTCGACTTTTTTAGGTACTCCCGCCTGCCCGAGAGATCTGAAATTTTTTATTTTTATCAAATGAGACTGAGACCCAAAACTGCGACTGGATTTGTAATCAGCACCTTGAAGTTATCCGAAATGCGAGGTTTCATCTCAATAGAAAGCCAAATAAAGATTTTAGATTTTTTTAGGTACTCCCGCCCGCCCGAGAGATCAGAAATTTTTTATTTTTATCAAATGAGACTGAGACTCAAAACTGCAACTGGATTTGTAATCAGCACCTTGAAATTATACGAAATGCGAGGCTTCATCTCAATCGAAAGCCAAATAAGGATTTTCGATTTTTTTAGGTACTCCCGCCTGCCCGAGAGATCTGAAATTTTTTATTTTTGTCAAATGAGACTGAGACCCAAAACTACGACTGGATTTGTAATCAGCACCTTGAAGTTATCCGAAATGCGAGGTTTCATCTCAATAGAAAGCCAAATAAAGATTTTCGATTTTTTTAGGTACTCCCGCCCGCCCGAGAGATCAGAAATTTTTTATTTTCGTCAAACGAGCCTGATACTCAAAACTGCGACTGGATTTGTAATCAGCACCTTGGAATTATCCGAAATGCGAGGTTTCATCTCAATAGAAAGCCAAATAAAGATTTTCGATTTTCTTAGGTACTCCCGCCCGCCCGAGAGATCTGAAATTTTTTATTTTTGTCAAATGAGACTGAGGTCAAATGAGACTGAGACCCAAAACTACGACTGGATTTGTAATCAGCACCTTGAAATTATCCGAAATGCGAGGTTTCATCTCAATCGAAAGCCAAATAAGGATTTTCGACTTTTTTAGGTACTCCCGCCTGCCCGAGAGATCTGAAATTTTTTGTTTTTGTCAAATGAGACTGAGACCCAAAACTGCGACTGGATTTGCAATCAGCACCTTGAAATTATCCGAAATGCGAGGTTTCATCTCAATAGAAAGCCAAATAAAGATTTTCGATTTTTTTAGGTACTCCCGCCCGCCCGAGAAATCTGAAATTTTTTATTTTCGTCAAACCAGACTGAGACCCTAAACTGCGACTGGATTTGTAATCAGCACCTTGAAATTATCCCAAATGCGAGGTTTCATCTCAATTGAAAGCCAAATAAAGATTTTCGTTTTTTTTAGGTACACCCGCCCGCCCAAGAGATCTGAAATTTTCGATTTTCGTCAAACGAGACTGTGACTCAAATTTGCAACTGGATTTCGTAATAATTTTTCAAAATGAGATATGGTTTGTATTTGCTTTGTTCGGACTGGGAGAGAATTAAAAAATTTGGGATCATGATAAGGCCTAGTTTCACAATCGTTAGTTAACTAGTGGTCGAAAGAAACCTAGCGGTTAACGAGAATATTCCATTTTATATTCGACAGTTTACATCAAAAGCTCAACCAGTAGTTATGTTAACCAAAGGACAAGGTATGAGTTATCTTTACGTTTGTTGTAGTCAACCGATGACAGCTTTGGGGGTTACAAAAGCTTGGATTTTGACACTGACGTCTAAGACGTCGATGGATTTTGATATTAGGTCTGGTTTTACAGCAATCATAAACTAGTCAGCGTCAATTTGATTGGCCAGTACTAGTCAGAAATAGTTTGACAACTGCAATGGGGAATACTGATTGGCTCTGACTGGTTTGTGATTCTCTGTAAAAACAGACCTTTACTCTGTAATGACATAAATGAAAAATATGAAAAGAAAGGTTAGGTTTCTTTGTCAAAGGGTTAGGTTGTATTCACGGAACACCATTATGGCAGTGGTCTGAGACCAACACGTGGTGCCAACATAAAGATAAATAGGCTTTACCATTGGTTTCCTTTGTGAAACGGAGCTCCCCGATAACTACTGGTCAAATCTGTCAGTTGAGTGACTACCAGAGGTTACCAATGATTAAAGCTCTTAACGGCTGCCAAATGAAATCCAAACTCGTCTGGGAATGCTTAGAAAACCTCAAACAACTTAGTGCCACGAACAAGGTAACCTTGAAATGGGTGCCAGGTCACAAGGGAACTGAAGGGAACGAAAAAGCAGACACCTTAGCACGAAACGGATCGGCATCCAGCTTTACCAGCCCCGAACCGGCGATAGGCATTTCAAGTTCTTTGGTAAAAACTACGATAAACCAGTGGGTGCATTCACAGCACCTAAAATACTGGCAGTCACATCCAAAGCTCAGACACAGCAAGCTGATGGTGAAACAACTCACACCAAAACTAGCTGAAGAGATCCTAAAACTAAATAGGAAAGAAACTAGGCTAATAACCGGCCTCCTAACCGGACACTGCGGCCTAAGAAAACATCTACACACATTAGGGATCTTCAAAGAAAACCCAATATGCAGACTATGTGACGAGGACGACGAAACAGCCTCCCACATAATCTTTGAATGTGAGGCTCTACGCTGGTGGAGATTCAGACTGATAGGGCCAAACAACCCCAAATCACTCCCCAATCGAGATATCGTGAAGAGACTCTTGGATCTTATCAAGGTCACAAAACTCTTCACGGATTAACAAGCGCACAGGACAATACAATAAGCCAATGGCTGCAGTGTTGGGGCTACCTAACCCGGCCTGTACGTTTGACCCCCCTAACCTAACCTAACCTACCGATGATTGTAAAACTGGGCCTTAGTAAATGATTTTTGACTAATAGTGTATAGTGTATCACAAATCTGCACCGGGCGACAGCAGGACATTTTCCTGCCGTAAAAATGCATCAGCAGGTAGGCAGCAGTCGTAGGTATATTATGCAGCAGCAACTTGAATGCAGCAATGACATCATCGACGAAGAAAAGTAGGTGAAAAGTGTTGGACCGTCGAGAATGTGATTTTTAGATGACTCTCGGTCTCTGCGCACCAAGTTGGGCGAAAACAACGATGATTCACTAGCGATGCTTCGCAATAGTAATGATTTCATATAATGAAACTGGAAATAGGTTATTTTATGAGAAGCCAAATCCTAAATAGCAGAGTAGTAGTGCAGAGGCACACAGTCCGTTCGAATAGATAAAAAATGGAGTCAAGTTGATTGGTCTCAGTACTTCCCACACATTCCGATGATACCAGTTTTATTATTTTCCCACAGCATGAAAGTATAGTCTAGAAGCCCCTGCAATCAAATCATCGCTCGCCCGACCGCAAAAAAAGTGTTTTATTCTACTAGGTGCTTCTTTCATAGGTCAATGGACAATATGTCATGAATACAACAAATTTTTGAGTTTTACAAACCCCCACCCCCGAACCACCCTAATTTCACCCTCAACCAAAAACATTTTTAAAATGATCAGGAACCCCTAAAAAGTCTAAAACGAAGTTTGAGGTGTTTTTTATATTTTTAGTTTTTTTTTATTATCCCGCGCCTCCACTGAAATGATTTCTAAAAACCATACGTGCTTTCCATACTCGTCGCGGTAATAGATCTGTGTCAAAATGTCATTAAAGTCAATTCAGAAGTTTCCACGTAACACAATACAAAAGTTCTTTGGTTTCTGTAATCGGCAAGGCAATGTTCGGATGGTTGTAAAAATCATACGCGTTTTCCATCCTCGCTACGGTAGTAATACCGTGTCAAAATTTCATTAGAATCAATTTAATAGTGTCCACGTTACAAAACACAAAACGATCTAAAGCAATAACCTATCGGTGTGGGAAGTAAAAGTAAAAAATGATCAGGAGCCCCTGAAACGCCAAAAAACGAGGCTTGAGGGATTTTTTTTGTTTTTTGCTAATTACTCCGCCACCCCTACACCGATTTTCAAGGTTATAACAGCATTACCTACTAGAACCTCGCAGCATATCGGTACCCAAATTTCATCACAATCCATGCAGCGGTTGGTGAGATTACGAGGGTAGAAGAACGCGAACAGACAGACAGACAGATCGACAGTCAGACCGACAGACAGACCGACAGACAGACCGACAGACAGACCGACAGATAGACCGACAGACAGACCGACAGACAGACCGACAGACAGACCGACAGACAGACCAACAGACAGACCGACAGACAGACCGACAGACAGACCGACAGACCGACAGACCGACAGACCGGACAGACCGACAGACCGACAGACCGACAGACCGACAGACCGACAGACCGACAGACCGACAGACCGACAGACCGACAGACCGACAGACCGACAGACCGACAGACCGACAGACCGACGGACCGACAGACCGACCGACCGACGGACCGACGGACCGACGGACCGACGGACCGACGGACCGACAGACCGACAGACCGACAGACCGACAGACCGACAGACCGACAGACCGACAGACCGACAGACGACAGACCGACAGACCGACAGACCGACAGACCGACAGACCGACAGACCGACAGACCGACAGACCGACAGACCGACAGACCGACAGACCGACAGACCGACAGACCGACAGACCGACAGACCGACAGACCGACAGACCGACAGACCGACAGACCGACAGACCGACAGACCGACAGACCGACAGACCGACAGACCGACAGACCGACAGACCGACAGACCGACAGACCGACAGACCGACAGACCGACAGACCGACAGACCGACAGACCGACAGACCGACAGACCGACAGACCGACAGACCGACAGACCGACAGACCGACAGACCGACAGACCGACAGACCGACAGACCGACAGACCGACAGGACCGACAGACCGACAGACCGACAGACCGACAGACCGACAGACCGACAGACCGACAGACCGACAGACCGACAGACCGACAGACCGACAGACCGACAGACCGACAGACCGACAGACGACAGACAGACGACGGAAATGAGTGACGTGGATTTTCGTTATGTAGGCATCATAAAACGCCCCAAAAAGTATATTATCTCAAAATCGAAAATTTTCGCGATCACAATACTCCCCTCACCTGGAGACGGCACATTTAGTCATTCCTTGAAAAAACAATGAAATAGATTCTTGGCTAAAAATCTTGGAGGAGGGGGCAATTACCCCCTGTTTGTTTGCATATTTCTGTTTTCTGTTAGTTGTTTTCTTCCTTCTGAAGAGACTTCTTTATTTTTCATGGCCTGCTAGGTTGCTTACATGAGGAAACATTTGAAAAAACCGATATGACTGAAAATTTGATATAAAGACATTAATATGGTCAATAGTATAAATATCGTTAGAAAAGGTATCAAATTTCCATATAAAAGAATTAGACATTTCCATTTAATAAATCAAGTTACCTATGATTCAAGTTTCCTTAATTAATCCACCCATTTTACTGAAACGTTTTACCGGTGTATGTCTACAGGGTGGGCCAATAGTGCGTGGACCGAGGATTGTGGGGCTTACTAAAAAATATTTCAAAAATCTGTCACTTGATCATGGTAAAAATATTTTCACTTGAATTTTGACGTTTATACAGGGTGATTCATATCAAACCTACATTTTTTTGAATAGAACCCCCTATATATTATTGCACATTTGGATTCCTTGGTCAATTCTAATGTGACTTTATGTATCACACATGGATCTTTAAACGAACCGTTTAGGCGCAAATCACCATTTTTGGTACAAGTAGGTATCAGAAGAAAATTGAATATCGCAGCGATTATAATACCTAGAAGGCCTTGACTTTGCGGTACGATTAAGCATGAAATGCGTCACCTTAGGTCAGACGGCTAAATTTGAATTCTTTTTGTACTTTGAGAAATCAGGATAAATAAGGAAACTTCAATCACAGATAACTTGATTTTTTCAAATGGGGATGCCTATTTTGATTTAAAGAATCAAATGTAAAATTTGATTACCTTTCTAACGATATAGCATCCTTGACATCAATCGTTTTTCGTTTTCATTTTATTTCAAATTTTCAGTCAAATCGATGTTTTTCAATTTTCCTTCGTGCAAGCAACCTAGCAGGCCATGAAAAATAAACAAAAGCTCGTTAATATGGAAGAAAACAACTAACTTAGTAGAAAGATGCAAACTAACTAGAGCAACGAGGCAATATTATGAAAATCCCTTGCACGCACGCAGGAAAATTGAAAAACGCCGATTTGACTGAAAATTTGAAATAAAATGAAAACCAAAAAATATTGTTATCAAGAATGTTATATCGTTATTAAGGTAATCAAATTTTACATTTGATTCTTTAAACCAAAATAGGCATTCCCATTTGAAAAAATCAAGTTATCTGTGATTGAAGTTTCTTTAATTAACCTAGTGATATCTCCAAGTACAAAAAGAATTCAAATTTAGCCGTCTGTCTTTAGGTGACACATTTCATGCTTAGTTGTGCCGCAAAGTCACGGCCTTCTAAATTTTATAATCGCTGCGATATTCAATTTTTGTTTGATACCTACTTATACCAAAAATGGTGATTTGCGCCTAAACGGTTCGTTTAAAGCTCCATATGTGATACATAAAGTCACACTAGAATTGACCAAGGAATCCAAATATGCAGTGATATATAGGGGGTTCCATTCAAAAAAATGTAAGTTTGATATGAATCACCCTGTATAAATGTCAAAATTTAAGTGAAAATATTTTTACGTTGTAGCCCTCAAGGGTCCCTACTATGATTAAGTGACAGATTTTTGAAATATCTTTTAGTAAGCCCACAATCCTCCGTCCACGCACTATTGGCCCACCCTGTATTGTTTGTCACCTAGTAATGTATTTCAAACACCACGTATGCATTGCAACCGAGCCGTACTACCAAACGAGCTCTAATTGAGATCCCATAATAACACACTGTACGTTATAATGAAATGTCCGCTAACATGCTGGTATCGAACTAGTAATGCTAATCAGATATTAATCAGAGTTATTTACGTGTTGTAATAAATAGATGTAGAGCGGGGGTGGATCCAGCATTCCCACACTTTCTGGGTATCCACTTGATGGAGACTGGTGTTTGCTACCCACCGTTTTTCTCGCGATGGACCGTCGCAAATTATACGATTCCTCCGTTTTGGAAGTCATGCGGAAACCTGTTCTTTTTGAAAAGCTATTCATTCTGTTATTGTACCCCTAACTGTGACTTGCCTACACTGTCATTACTGTTGTATTCTGTGAATAGAATCAGGACGCGCATACCTTTTAACCATGGCAAAATTGCTGTGGATGTCATATTAGCAAAAATAGTCAATCTGGTCACATTTGTTATTTAAAATGAGTTTAACTAACCCATCCGGTCTTGATATTGCCCCACTTGATTTTTGATGATTTATTTTGAATGTAAGTCTAATACTGCTAATATTTTGATCTTCTTTCTGCGAGATTGAAACTCGAAACATCCATCGGTCAGATTTGTAATCACCACCCGCAAATTATTCAGGATACAGGATTTCATATTGATAGAAGGCCGAATAAAGATTTTCGATTTTTACTTCCCACACCGATAGGTGAGGGGAGTATTGTGATCGCGAAAATTTTCGATTTTGAGATAATACGCTTTTTGGGCGTTTTATGATGCCTACAAATAACGAAAATCCACGTCACTCATTTCCGTCGGTCAGTCTGTCTGTCTGTCTGTCTGTCTGTCGGTCTGTCTGTTTGTCGCTTTTTTTCTAGCCTCATAATCTCAGCAACCGCTGCATGGATTGTGATGAAATTTGGGCAGCGGTATGCTGTGGGGTCGTAGTAGGTAATGTTCCTATAATTTTGTTAATCGGTGCATAGGCGGCGGAGTAATTAGCAAAAAACAAAAAAATGTTGCTGAAACTTCGTTTTTAGGCGTTTTAGGGGTCCCTGATCATTTTCTACTTTTTTTTTGGGTGGGGGTGAAATTGGGGTGGTTGGGGGGTTGGGGGTTGAAAAATTAAAAAATTTCTTGTACTCATAATAGGCTGTCCACTTACCTGTGAAGGAAGATCTAGCGACACAAATCACCTTTTTAGATCCATCCGAACATTGCCTAGCCTATTACGGAAACTAAGGGACTTAGAATTTTCTGTATACATACGAGAATTTATTGCGGTTTAAATAGTTTTGTATTGTGTGTAACGTGGACACTATTAAATTGGTTCTAATGAAATTTTGACACTATATTGTTACCGTGGTCAGAATGGAAAACGCGTATGTTTGTTAAAAATCGTGTCAGTGGCAGCGTAGCAATAATCAAAGAACGAAAAGTATGAAAACAACTCAAATTTGGTTTTTAGATGTTTTAGGGGTTCCTGATCATTTCCTACCAGTTTTTTGGGTGGGGGTGAAAGTGAGGTGGTAGGGGGGGGGTTGTAAAACTGAGAAGTTTGTAGTATCGATAATAGGCTGTCCATTGACCTGTGAAGGAAAGACCTAGCGGCATAAGACAATTTTAGGGGGGGAGGGGCTGGCGATTATTTGGTTGCAAGGAATCTCAGACTAAATCTTCATGCTATGGGAAAATAATAAACTGGTATCAGCGTAATGTGTGGGAAGTACTGAGTCAATCAACTTGACTTCATTTTTTGAGGTGGAGTTGAAAATCAAGGGTGCCGGAAATTTTTGATCTTCGTTCTGCGAAACTGAAACTCAAAACATCGGCTAGATTTGTAATTACCACCCTCAAATTATGCAGGACACGGGATTTAATATAGATAGAAAGCCTAATGAATATTGTAGAGTTTTTGAGGTGAAATTGAAGATCAAGGGCTTCGGAAATTTTTAATCTTCGTTCTGCGAAACTGAAACTCAAAATATCGGCTAGATTAATAATATCTACCCTCAAATTATCTAGGATACGAGATTTCATATTAATAGAAAGTCTAATCACGATTTTAGACTTTTTGAGGTGAAACTGAGGATCAAGTATGTAGGACCTTCGTTCTGCGAGACTGAAACTCAAAACCTATGCTGGATTTGTAATCACCACCCTCAAATTGTCGAGGATAAGGGATTTCATATCGATAGAAATCCGAATAAAGGTTTTAGACTTTTTGAGGTGAAACTGAAGATCAAGGGTATCGGAATATTATTTACATATATTTAATTTTCGTTCTGCGGGATCAAAACTGAGAACATCGATTTGTAAACTCCACCCTCAAATTATCCAGGATACGGAATTTCGTATTGATAGAAAGCCTAATAAAGACTTTAGACTTTTTAAGTTGAAACTGCTGCGAGACTAACTCAAAACTGCGGTTGGATTTATAAAGACCTCCCTAAAATTATCCAGGATATGGAATTTCATATTGATAAAAAGCCTAATAAAGGTTCTAGACTTTTTCAGGTGAAACTGAAGATCAAGGGTGTCAGAAATTTTTTTATAGTATTTATTGACTTTAGTTGAAAAAACATTTTTTCAAAATTTTCGAAATTTTCAAAAATTTCAAAATTTTCAAACATTTCAAAATTTTCAAACTTACCAAAATTTTCAAAACTTTCAACTGGTGACTCTTGTCAGCAGAAAGCTTCAGTCGTTTCTTTCATTCTTTCCTTCTTTCTACAGTGACCCTACCCTTCTTGTTGTGTGGTGACCCCGTATGAATATAAGGCCCAATTTATCTACCAATACCATATGTCACAGCACGTTTCCTATTATGGCTCAGGACCAAATGAGATCCATCGCTATCGGCATTCGCGTGTGTCAAACAGCCAATAACATCTAGATGGCCAAGAACGAAAACGAAATGAAAAATAAATAGGGCACCGACATTGGTCCAGTCATTTCAGAATTTTAAACCAGCAGTGCTGAAAAATCACTTGTTCCTGTTTTGGGCTTTCGTTGTAAAATGCTAATGTTTCGCTTTCGCTGTAGATATAAAGCTTTAGAAAAATATGGTGAAGGTCGATTCTTGGGTAAAACACCGGGTTAGTAAAAGCATGGCCGATTCTACTCACTAGGCCGGAGCATTGAAATATGGCAACACTGAATAGCGGGCCGAGCTGGGCCGAGCTTTTATTTGTTTTTAAGTCAGTAGTGTAATCTTCCAGAGTAAAAAAGAAGATTGGAAGGTGGTTTTTAATGTGTTTTTAATCATTTACCTGCACAAACGAAACTATAAAGATAAAAAGATGCCTGCAAAGTGTGTAGTACCAGGTTGCACTAGCAATTGTGCTTCCAACAAAGGACAAATTAGGGTGTTCAATTTTCCTCAAGACAAAGACAATAATTTACAAACATTTTAAGGATAAGACCTATTTTAAAGCACAATGTGGTACCTACAATGTTTTCTCGACCTCGGAAATATTACAGAAAAATACAGTTCTAATAGAACACATCTGGGCACACCTACGAAAAGATTTGATAAAGAAGGGGAATCAAGACCAGCAAGAATGGCTTCAAAGTGACTTAATAGTGAATTTTTCTAGCTTGAGTGAAAATTTACAAAGTAAATTGAGTGTTTATTTAAGTGGAAGTGCCAGCAGGAAACAGGTTGCGTTTATTTTTATTTTGTAGTGTTTGACTATGATGAACCAGACATCAGATGTAGGTGGTATTAGCATCAATGAATATAGACATTCCTTTAAATCAATTAATCATAATTTGTTGGTGACTTGAGTTAGATTTTAACACTGTCATCAAGAATATCCTGTTGGTCTCAAATAGAAAATATTTTGGCACACTATTTTCAAATAGGTCTGTTGATTTAATGTTAAAACCTTTTCTATATCCAGCCAAAGAAAGTTTATAATTCTCTGAGGGACAATAAGTTGCCAATTTTACCACCATCCCAAATATTCCTCAAAACTTTGCAGTTCTTTAAAAATTGCCTTACATTAAAACTGTTGCAAAGGGTTTATTATTCTCGGAGAAGAAATTGTTTTACAAATTGATGAAATATCAGCCTATATAAATGTTCTTTTCATTACAAAAATTATAGGTAGAACATGAAGGACAAGATTATTTGATAGGTATTTTAAATACATACCCTTCCATCACAGTATACAGCTCAAATTACAGTCCTTATTCACAATAGGTATTATTTAAATTTAGATTTCAGGCCAATAGGTATAAAAGTAAGTTTTTGGGCAATTGCACAAAGCAGTTTTAATGAAAACTGCAAAAAAATACATCAATATACATATAGATGAGTTTGTTTTAGACACGTTTGTTCATGTTATCAACCCCAAACTTATGAAATTCTGCTTGAATTAATTTTGTTAATGTAGCAAATATTTTTATTAATAATTACACTGAAACAGTTCAAGACAAAATACAGACTGACAAAACTAAAAAGAGGAAATCTAATGGAAATAAGAAATGTCCAACACAAGGGAAAATCTCTAAATCTATATAAATACATGTACATTTTTGTACTGATACTACTGGCATCTTTCACCGTTCTTATTTTTTCAAAAAGTATTTTTCTTAATTTATCAATCGAGATGAACTCTAATACACATAAAATGTAATAATCATTCTGAAACTATAAAACAATTTGAATTGACTGAAACTTAAAGCTGCCTCCAGATTTGTAATAAGTGCCCTTAAATTATCCAGGAAACAAGATTTTGTCTTGATAGAAAGCCAAATGAAGATTTTTGTTTAAAACAGATGCCCGATTTGTAATAACTGTCCTCAAATTATCCAGGACACAATATTTTGTCTAGATAGAAGGCCAAATAAAGATTTTAGATTTTTATTTTTGGTGAACTTAGGATTCTGGGGTATGAACAGTTTTATTTTCATTAATCGAGACTGAAACTTAAAACACATACCGGATTTGTATTAAGTGCCCAGAAATTATTCAGGACACAAGATTTTGTCTTAATAGAAAGCCGAGTAAAGATTTTATAGTTTTATTTTTGGTGAGTTTGAAGATCCAAGGGTAAAAACATTTTTATTTTCGTTAATCAAGACTAAAACATATCCAGGTCATGAGATTTTGTCTTGATAGAAAGCCAAATAAAGATTTTAGAGTTTTATTTTTGGTGAATTTGAAGATCTGGTGGTAAAAACATTTTTATTTTCGTTAATCAAGACTAATCAAGACTGAAACATAAAACAGCTAAGTTATCCAGGACATGAGATTTTGTCTTGATAGAAAGCCAAATAAAGATTTTAGATTTTTATTTTTGGTTTCTTGAAGATCCGGGGGTATGAACATTTTTATATTCGTTAATCGAAACTGAAACTGGAAAGTGCCCTCAAATTGTCCAGGATAAGATATTTTGTCTAGATAGAAAGCTAAATAAAGATTTTTGGTTTTTATTCTTGGTGAACATGAAGATCCGGGGTATGAATGTTTTTATTTTCATTAAACGAGACTGAAACTCAAAATCTTGGCCGGATTTGTAATTAGCGCCCTCAAATTATCGGGAACACGAGGTTTTGTCATTATACAAAGCCAAATAAAGATTTATTTTTGGTGAACTTGAAGATCCGGAGTATGAACAGTTTTATTTTGTATTCATGATTCATGTCATTTTCTGCCCTGCCCTAAAAACTTATCAGTTCTTATGGGCTTTTGGCAATGAAAAGCAAAAAGTAGCAAGTTTTCGATCGCCGAGCTGCACTGACGAGCCTCTATCTTAAGAACGAAACTCGAAACTTGAACCCAGTCTTTAAAAAACATTGTATTTACATTTCAACCAAAGAAAAATCCTTAAGTGACTGTACATAAGATGTCGAGCACCCGGCATTGACCTATGCCCATATAAGTCGGCCATTTTCAGTTTCAGTTTTAAAGCGTGTATGATTCGAGCAGCAGGCCTGGTGGCCGTCATGGCCTCCTAAGATCTCGGCTGGCACCGCTCAGGCACCGGCCATGGCATCGTGCGCTTATTACATAAATACATCCATCGCCTTCTAGATTCTGTTGAACAGGGACGACCGTTTATGTTTATACGCTAAGAGCTACCGTTGCGGTGTTGCATCATACAGAGATCATGTCGAACTGCATTTTGGTGTTTGTCCACAATAAGGTTTAGGGAGGGTCAGCTAAGGCTTACGGTCTTGAAAATATTGAGGATTTAAAAAAATTGGAAAATTTTGAAAATTTTGAAAATTTTGAAAATTTTGAAAATTTTGAAAATTTTGAAAATTTTGAAAATTTTGAAAATTTTGAAAATTTTGAAAATTTTGAAAATTTTGAAAATTTTGAAAATTTTGAAAATTTCGAAAATTTCGAAAATTTCGAAAATTTCGAAAATTTCGAAAATCTCGAAAATTTTGAAAATTTTGAAAATTTTGAAAATTTTGAATATTTTGAAAATTTTGAAAATTTTGAAAATTTTGAAAATTTTGAAAATTTTGAAAACGCTTAAATATTTCCAAAACTGCCACAGCTGGAGAAGTGAAATTAAATACTTGGGGGGTTTTCCATTAAAAATTATGACGTAAAATTGATAAATCTGACAACACTGATGTTAGCGTTTTTGAATTCTGTACGTTCAGAAACCCCCAAGTATTTAATTTCACCTCTCCAGCTGTGGCAGTTTTGGAAATATTTAAGCGTTCCGGTACCATTTACTGAAAAAGCGGTGTTGCCGTATCTCAGTAATTAATAGAAACAAAATTTTTAAATTGTGAGATATTACTAAATTCGACATGCGCAATTCATTGCAATAAAAATAAGTAGAGGGTTCTATTTAAAATAAATTAAAATCTGGGATATTTGTTTGAAAATTTGGAAAAATAATTTATCACTTGGCATCGTCGCAAACGCGAAAAAAATATGACAAGGCGAGATAGGGTATTAGTAGATATTTTGATATGAAGTAAAACATACAGGGTGTTACATTTAAAAAAACAAAGTAAAATTACCTTCTAATTGCCGTAATTTAAAATTCTGCCAAAAACACCCTGTAGGTACAAATTGCTAGTAACATCCAAAATAATATCCAATTAATATTCAAGTAACTCGCTCTATAATATTATTGAGAAAAGTTGAAGGAATATATCAATTTGGACGTATTACTTGCGACCTTGCAAATCCGGAAGTTAATAGAAAATAAAATATAACTTGGCAACGTTGCAACCGATCCCAAAAATATTTTAGGGTTGAATAGAGATCAATGATAGAAACTAGAAGAATTTAAGAAAAAGTCATAGTTCCATACAAAAAAATCAAGTTGATCACTATCCTACTTTCCCGCAACACCCTGTATATTTCACAATATTTTTTTAGAATATGCGTCTTAAGTAACCAAATAACTTTTGTGTTTGATATTTTCTTCTATCAGGTATATCTTTCGAAATATCGAAGAATTACACACTAAGCCCCCGTTCACACCGGACGCGCCTCGCATGGAGCATCGCGCTTTGCTTACCGCCTAGCGTAAAGCGAGGGGAACCAACCCATACGTTTAGATGCAGCCGTTCACATCGGGCGCATAGCGTAGCGCTAAGCAAAGCGCGATGCTCCAAGCGAGGCGCGTCCGATGTGAACACGGGCTAACTATCTACTTCACTCCTAATTTTCAAAAAAAAAAAACTGGACACCCTGTATATTTCTAAATCTTGTTACAAATATGATATCAGAAATTTCCAGTACTGGCTCAGATTCAGATTGGATAGATGACTTTGATTCTACAGATGATGGTATATTTTGTTTTGTGTCAAACTCGGTCTTCTTATGGGTCGTCTTTAGAATGATAACGTATAGATAATGGAAAAAGACATCTAGAACAACTAAATATTTTTCACGACACTCTACCTGAATGAATCCAAAATGAATATTTATCACTTCGAACAGTTAGACCATCTCCAAATTCGAACGCAAAACGCCATAATCCCTCCTACAGAAATATTATATTTATTTCATGGTTTGTGTAAGATATGCGCGTCTGGCGTGTCCAGTCTGATTCACTATGCACTGTTTTTCATAAGTCATGTGCATCATATTTCATAAATTTCATCCAGCTTATTGTTTCGAACGTTACGTCATCTGTTTACAATACCTTCTGACCACATCAACTTTTGAATGTAACAAGCATAGTGTCACATTTATTTTATTTCCAAAGACACTTCCAATGGTGTATGGTAAACATGTCATAGGTGTAATTGTACAAGATCTAGCCACCCACACGATATTGTGTCTGATATTTTTTATTGTATTGACAATTTTTATGGTGAATACACAGAGTTAACATTTCTAGAGGGAGCCTAATTTGAATATTGGCCAGCCAACATCTATAGCGCTATTGCCACTCTTCTTCGTCCGCTTAAGGACCTTCCAGTTTCTTCAAAATCTGGCAGTTTCCGCAGTTTGAACACATGTTCCTCAAAGTATTTAACTGGGTATTTAACTATACATTAAAATATACTTGCAATGTAACTGATTTACGTGAAGATAATTGTATTGATTTAACGAAATCTCAAAAATGGTACATTTCATAGCGGAATGTCGCAATAACTTCTAATATATGTCATAAATCTGGCAACCTACAATCGGCGTCCCCTAAAGCTGTCATGTGACTGTCATTATAGTTGTGGTTATTGCGTATGTTGTGGTGTGAATTAAATTATTTATGAACAATATTGTCATAATTGCATGATGGGACGAAATAAAAAGTGCATAGTTTGCTGCGGTAGTGACAAATCGGTGAACACCACTTATCATAGATTAGTATAGGTTTTGTTTTGGTTTTCAGTAGCGTAAAATATGGGGAAATACTTCATCGTAATAATAAATTATCAACTGTTACAATCAAGTTATAATAAGAGCAACTCTCTAAGTATAGCTAAATACTAATACAACTTATTGTATCAGTTTGTAACATCACAGTAATAATTGAATCTATTAATGAACATCCAATTTTAATATAAAATCGTACGCCACTGGTAATGCCCTCAAGCTGTCAAAATTTCCGTTACATGTTGGCTGGTCAGTGACCTGTGCATTTTGTTTACATTCCCTCTAGAGATGTTAACTCTGAGGATGAATAGTTTAGAAAAACAAAGTTTATAGAAGAATATTATGTTTAACTAACAGTAAATAAAATACAAAATGGTAGAGCTTCATTTATGTCATTTTTTAAATGTGTGTACGTAATTTCCTCTACATTCAATACACAACTTTCTAAAATTTTGAAAATTTTAAAATTTTTCATATTTTGAACTTCTTTTCGAACGCAACGATATAATATTTCAATCTGCTAAGATCGGTCTTTCTGGATGTTTTGGAATTCTATGTACCTATGTATACAGAGTGTCCCATTTTGGGCACTTTTACGGGGTACCTCGGTTATTTTTGAAGATAGAGAGTTGCGGTTTTCGCGACAGTGTGCTACTTTTTTGTGAAAATAAAGATGCCGTTAACAAAATTATCCCTCTTGGTTTTTGAGATACAGGGTGAAATCGAAAGCTATCGATTTTGGGACCACCCTCGTATCTTGGTTGTCTTTTATCTTATTGAAAAGTTTAAAAAAGAGTCGTATAGAATTTTTCTGTACAATCCAGTGGTGTAGTTTGGTTTTATCTTGATCTAACCATTTTTCAGTTATGAAGCAAACATATATTTTTTTAAATGGAATATATTATTTTTGAAGTCACTCGGAAATAATTCAAACTTTTTAAAAATATGCTGCTGCTACAAATAAAGTAAAAAATAAAAAATCAAATTTAGAGCGCAATTTTCAAAATAATTCAATAATAATATATATTTTTGAAAAGCTTGAATTATATCCGACTCACTTCAAAAATAATATACAGTGTGTTCCATTTAAAAAATATATGTTTGCTTCATAACTGAAAAATGCTTAAAGTAAGAAAAAATCAAACTACACCACTGGATTCCACAGAAAAAATCCTATAAGACTCTTTTTAAGCTTTTCAATAAGATAAAAGACAACCGAGTTACGAGGGTGGTCCCAAAATAGATAGTTTTCGATTCCACCCTGTATCTCAAAAACCAACAGGGCCATGATAATTTTGTTGACGGCATCTTTAGTTTCACAAAAAAGTAGCACACTGTTGTGAAAACCGCAACTCTCTATCTTCAAAAATAACCGAGATACCTCGTAAAAGTGCCCAAAATGGGACACCCTGTACTTTTGGAGGTTTTGATGAAAAAACAGCTTTGAGTGGTGCCTTTGTTTGAACCAATAAGCATCTGCTACTATCTGTCCATCTTTGTGACAGATTAAAAATTGAAACAAAATTTTAAAACCTTTTCCGCTATTCGTTGCATAAAATGGAGAAGTTTACTAAAATTTTTTTATCGATTCAAAAGAAACTATAAGAAAAATAAAAGAAAAGCGTGAAAGAAATATGAATATATCTCTAAAGACAAAAAAGTTACAATGTTTCAAAGTCGCGCTCCGCAGAAATATTTTTGGCACGACTGACCGAGTGGTGTGACGTCATAGTTCCGTAGCCAGTGCGGGCGGCCGCTGCCGCTGAGCCACACGACGCGACGCACGTATCAGACAACGCACACAGGCACAGCGTGGTCGTGGCGCCGTGAGCTGAGCAACCAATCGTCTCATTTGTTTTGTAGTTTAGTGCATATCAAATAATATTGCTATGATGAGTGACATTAAAAAAGGATGTTCTAAAAAATATTGCATTGTTCCGAAGTGTGTGAGCACAACGATTACAACACCTAATAACGTTTTTTCCCACGCACCTTTGCATGCAAAAGAAGTGGTGCAAAGTGATGAAACGGGATTTAATAATACCAAAATGTATAAAATATGTTTGTGAGGATCATTTGGATGCGAGTATACCATTGTATTTATCTTCTATTGATAAGTATTAATTATTATCAACTATATATGGATAGCTTCACTGGTTGTTAAAGATTACTTTACCCAATAGTAAATTAGTTAGTTCATTTTTTTTCAATTTATTTGTACCTATTAATGAGTTACAAATATTGCCACCTCGAAAGCAATCTTTGTATGAGGTATAGGCATATACACATACGATAATTTAGCTAACCTATTGCATTTATCCTATCTGTTGAATGATCATTATGGCTTCTATTCAGTTTTGAAGTGAAATCCATCCTGTCTTTCGCCGGGACTGAAACGACCCTTCTGCAGCCTTCCACATGTCTTCGTTTCTGGAATAAATACATTAATAGGATATCTGATACATAAAATTTTGCCGTTACGTATGCTGAATTACTTTACTGTGATACAGCTTGAAAATGATACTGAAAATCTAATCAAATATAAACTAGTTGGTGGTACATTAAAGCTGAAAACTGAAGGCTGCCCTCATAAGTTTGACTGTCAAAAATTTGTTCATCCTAGAAGAAAACTCTGAGCATATGAAAAAAGGCGACGCGCAGAATGTTTAGAAAATTTATTGCAGAACGATGCTTCATCGACCTCAAGTTGGCAACCTTTCGAAGTAATTCAGTGTCGTTCAATATACAAAGAGCCGGATGTACTAGAAAATCCACTATCTAAGGATTGAACAGTGAATGTATCAGATATAATCCCGACAACAATATTTAAACAAAGTGCAAGTTGACAGCAAAGTTAAACAAAAAGATCAAAAAGTGCAAACAATCATGAGAAGGAAAAAAACGAACGATACAGAATATAAGTGTCTGATGACCATCCCCCAATCACCCGAGAGTTCTCCTTCAAAAGAATCAGCATCTTCTAAGAGTTGCTACAGTTCAGTTAGTTATACTTTAAATACAACAGTCATCCCTCAGTATTGCAAAGAGACAATAACAAAAATATCAACAAATGCTAGTTTTTATTTGCGTTTACCGGAAGGCGTTTATTTTCTCACGAAACTATTATCTTAAAGCGTTTCTAGATCAATAAGAGATATTTTAATATGACTTTGTCCTTTTACAAGTCCTTCTTCCGTTATGGTAAAAAACTAAAAAACACTTATTTAAAAATCAAATAATGTACATACAAAACACTCTACAGCTTCCACGATACCACGATACACAGATCTACGGCAGCGCGCGGCACAGACGGCTGGCTATGCGGATTGCGGAATCGTGACGTCACAGCCAAATTGAAGGCGGCAACTATTTCGCGCAAAATATGCAAACTTTAATTATTGATTTCTCTGCCATTTATTGACGGATTTCAAAAATTTTTTCACTGACTAATTACTTTTCGTCTATATTTTACGGATACGTAACTGCTTATTTTATTATGAGTATCATGAGACTTCTCCATTCTCAGGAAGATCATCATTGTCAGATATACTACAATGTTGCTTAAAACTGCAACGTGATCTGATATAACCACAACGCTGAAAAATGTATTGATGTTTTCCGTTCATTTGGGATGTTGCCAATATATCGTGCACAAAATATGCTGGAAACTAAAATGTACTGCAAATCGTTTTTTGCTACAGTGCATGGCCGACTCTACTCACTAGGTCGGAGCATTGAAATATGGCAACACTGAATCGGGGACCGAGCTTTTATTTGTTGTTAAGTCATTAGTGTAATCTTCCAGAGCAAAAAAGGAGATTGGAAGGTGATTTTTAATGTGTTTCTAATTATTTACCTGCACAAACGAAACTATAAAGATAAAAAGATGCCTGCAAAGTGTGTAGTACCAGGTTGCACTAGCAATTGTGCTTCCAATAAAGGACATACCAACCATATCATCCCAGAGTAAACACGAAGAGTGGAAGGTGATTTTTAATGTGTTTCTAGTTTATTAACCTGCACAAACGAAACTATAAAGATAAACAGATGCCTGCAAAGTGTGTAGTACCAGTTTGCACTAGCAATTGTGCGTCCAATAAGGGACATAAACAGAAGTGGGTGAAAGGTATTGCTCGGAAGGGCTGGTTATATTTATAAGGATAAAGACAATAATTTACAAACATTTCAAAGGATAAGACCTATTTTAAAGCACAATGTGGTACCTATAATGTTTTCTGGTCCTCCCAAATATCACAGAAAAATACAGTTAATAGAACTCATCTGGGCATGGCCTGGGGCATACCTACGAAAGGGTTTGATAGTGAAAGGGAAATCAAGACCAGCAAGAATGGCTTCACAGTGACCTAATAGTGAATTTTTTTAGCTCAAGTAACAATTTACGAAGTAAATTGATTGTTCATTTAAGTGGAAATGGAAGTGGCAGCAGAAAACAGGTTGCGTTTATTTTTATTTTGTAGTGTTTGACTACGATGAACCAGACATCAGATGTAAGTGGTATTAGTAGTAGTTCTAAAAAGTATTTTTCCTAATTTTTTAACCGAGATGAACTCTAATACATATAAAATGTAATAGTTATTCTGAAACTATAGCCCACTATTTGACAGCTAAGCCACGTTGCCACATTTAAGGCTCCGGCCTAGTGTAGAGTCGGCCATGTATAGTGCGATAGCTAAAGCAGTGGCAACACTGGCAACAGTGGCAACAGCGCAGTAGTAGGAGAAACTTGGTTTAATAAATGTACCTTTCAAACTCCTTTAATTTTAGTTTTTTCTACAGTATTTTTATTTTTATTGACTTATATTAACGTTAACGAAGATAGTAATTATATATATTATTATTGTAGGATCATAACCTGTTTTGCGTTTGCCCGAATCATTGTAGGTAGGTACCTTCCGTAAAAACTACTTTAATACGCCATAACTTTGAAAAATTAAGAAAAACAGTTTAGCTAAGTTGATTCAAATCAACTATCCAAATAGCTGTTTAGAATCGCCCAGATAGACAGCACCTATAGTTATTTCACATCTCAAAAAGAAATCATGAACATTTTCCTACCTTACCGTCCAACAAAGTTCAGTTTTTCATAAAATACACTACCGAAACATCTACCGACACTTATTTCATCACATTGCACAATTATCACACGAAAAAACAATTTTTCTCTAAGGAAATAGACAAAAATTAGCACGCGATATGTAGGTAATCCCATTCAAAACTGAAGGACTAAAATAGACGCTATTCAAAGACATTTCTGCAGTCTGCAGTGCAAAAAACAATTGAACGGGTGTCTAGCTACCCGCGATAGGGACTAGTATCACGAGGTTAAGAACAATGATTTAATTATTATGGCCGCTTAGTGCATACACAAATAAACGTTCTGCTGCATTTCGTTACTTTCTACATCATTTTGTTTTTTAGTAATTCCATTCTAAAGTTTAAAGAAAGGAATTCAAATTCAGCCAATCAGTGCCAACCGCGCGAATTATCAGCAGTGCATTGTTGCCAAGAACAGCTCCGACTCGCAAAACATTTACATTTCACATAAACATGTTATTTGCTATCCAAAGTGTTATAAATAATTTGAAACTCACTTCTTAGCTTTCACATTTCTCATCTTCGTATTGAAGAACTGCATATTATCCACATAAAAGTCGTTCACCATAACCATATCAACTTTAGGCAGGTTATCTGAACCGGCGTTTGTGAATCCACTATCGATTTTACCCATACTTGTTGGTTATGTTATGATAAAATAACTTGAAACCTACTAAAATGGAATAAAAGGATATCCTGTACAAATAAACGCAAACAAATAATAATAACTTTAAGATTGTTGAAAATTACAGCCAAAGCCCAATGGAATTTGGAAATGACAATGACCGAATGACGATTGATTGACAGGATTGACGGATCAGGAACCTTAACTTAGCTTTCGGAAGGGCTGTTCCAAATTATGGTTCTATCACCGTCCTAGAACTGTTTTCATCATGCCCCGCCCATTTTACAGTTCTCAAAACGATGATTGGTTGGTCCACCAGCGTACCAACCAATCATCGATTCTAGAATCACAAAATGGGTGGGGCATGATGAAAACAGTTCTAGGACGGTGATAGAACCGTAATTTGGAACAGCCCTGGAATTTCGGATCACGGGACATTAAAACCACAAAACATATCAGACGGGAACAGAAGACAAGATAGATGAGCCAGCCCGCGTACAGCTCCGCGCGCCATCAGAATGCGGCAACACAGCACACATATCTGTCTTTTGATTGGCTGTTCGCCTATAGGGCAGTGACGTCACTGCCCTAGGAGAATTCAAATATTTTCCTCATTTTCACGGCTTTCCTGTGCCCAAAAAAATCAGAGAAAAAAATGAGATGCTTTTTATGACGTACTCTATCATATGCAACCAGAAATAAAATTCATGATACTAGTCCGAAAATGACAGGTTGACAAGCAAGTTCGCCTCTCGAAAATGCAATAATGTATTTCATCCAGAAAAATATATTCAACTCATCTTTCAACAGCTATTGCGCAAAAACTATCGTTTGGAACTGAAAGCTGTTGGTACGGTTAGAAAGCTTGGTTCTTTATCTTAATTTTGGTATATATTTCATAGCAAACGGTGTTGTTGATTTTGTTATAATTGAGGTGGAATAAATAATCGACAAGCAGTCACCCCAAAATCTGACAAATATAGTCAGGACATATTAGTATCTGACCTTTCATAGCAAATAAAATACTGGTAATAGGCCAGGAATTGAAAAAATAGAGACGCATCATGGATTTGTGATGTAGCCAGTATCAAACATCCAGATAGTGTCCAGTAGCTTGACTCAGTACTAGATGATGAATTGATATAATGTAAATCCAGCTTTAAGGTACCTACACTGAAAAAACAATGCCCAAAAATCAATGAAAGTTTAAGGGGCACATTAAAATAAATTTTACCAAAATTATGAACCAGCATGTAGTCGCAAAAAAAATTCATTTAAGATATTACGTGGTCCATTAGTCGTTGGAGACCCCATGGTGGTCATAATACCAAGATATTCTTATAAGAGTTTGGAAACTGATAGTTCCACTGTCGTAACTTGTAAGTCGTATTTGGGGATTTGCAAGATACTAGTGTAAACTACAAAAGATTAATTGTGAAAGTCACTGAAGATATTAAGTTTTTAGAAGGTTTTGTATTGGTCTTTGTCATTTCCGTCGATCTCAAGGAAAATGCATTTTTCCCAACATTTGCAGTTTTTTCCATTTTTCCGGGAAAACCCGTTTTTTTTTCGCCACCCGATTTTTCCAAAAATTTTGAAACACTACTCACAAACCGCTGATTTTTGTAGATACATATAATAAACAAATTTTATTGCAGTAGCACAACTCTCCAGAATGTTGGTGGTTCGCGCATAGCATCCCGCGCATCGTTCGCAGGGTGTTTGGCACGGCGATCGCCTGAGTCGTGATCAGTCTATGAGAGTGAAGGTAGTGTCTTTGACAGAACCGGATTAAGGAATTTGGTGATACGCCGATATGGGTATTGGGACGCGTGAACTCAGATGTTGCGCCGCTGTAGGCTATATTAACAATTCCGAAACCTATGACTATAGTTTTTTAAGCTTCCTCAAGATGCTGCCAGGTATGCGATTCCTCCAATGTTTAATATGCTCCTTTATTATCTAATAACATTAAAGTGTGATAGCCTAGCTCCATTTGTCTCTAACAAAGTCTGGCGGGTATTAGGGTAGCTGTGTGTTTTTTTTTCAGTTTTTTAGAAGAGTTAGACATTACGG
Source organism: Callosobruchus maculatus (assembly GCA_951848785.1). NCBI lineage: Eukaryota > Metazoa > Arthropoda > Insecta > Coleoptera > Chrysomelidae > Callosobruchus > Callosobruchus maculatus. The sequence continues at coordinate 2,700,077 of CATOUR010000179.1, forward strand.
AACGTCGTTCTTTAATTATGAGCCTAAAGTCAGAACGATAATTCCTCACTGTTTCCTCACAGCACCACAACGTTCAAAAGATCTTTCACAACATACAACAAAATGAATGTGATTATGCATTCCAGTATTATGAAATTTTTAGCAGGAAGTGAAGTCCAGTTTAATGGATGCTCAAATGAAAAGTTCACAATAAAAAGAATCAACATGCTAGTTTCAGATACAGAAGGGAAGGTAGTTTTGGTAAAAAAAAACAGTTTTGCAATTTTTTTATGAATAATGACCAGTTTAGTATATTTTATCGTAATTATAAACATATTGATCATTATTTTTATGTACACCTAACAAGTTTTCATCGGTTTTGCTGTTTACCACGTTTTCGTACCTCAAACGTTTTTCTATGATGATTGATGAAGATAAATTTGAAGGTTGTGGGATAACTAGACATAAATGTTATTTTGGACGCTACATCGTTACATATACCCATATTTGAGTCATATAAGATATTAAAAAGTTTTTATATTTATTTAAATGTTTAAGGTTAAGTAAGATAAGATAAAATAAAGTTAAATAAATTTCGTATTTTTGTAATTTACTTACTAACAATAAAGCCACCTATTTTCTTGGAGTTAACAATTTTCTTTCATACACCGACTATTTCTTGTTTTGCTTCTAAAAAAAATGTTTACAACCCATTTATATGCAAAGAAACCATGATGAATTAGAAGAATCAGAGTACAAAACATTTTCAAGTACAATAAATGCGAATGCATGGATATAACTTACAAATTGTAATTCAGAATTCCAAAGACAACTGCCCAACCTCGATGAAAAATATCACATTACCACACTGCTCTCAAAATTTACTCTATTTACGCGACATATCGCGTCATTAAACTTATTGCACAATAGTTACGCTTCTTCACTCGATTATTGCTAAGCCGACTCTGTGCTCAAAACGTAAGCGGCAATACTTGCGGCTTGTGCTGAGGAGCCGACGTGGGTTTATGAGAGGCCAGACTTTCGGAGACAAATTGTCTGCTTGATTTCTAGGGAGTTGCGCTACTGTATAATTGGATATACTGTGTTAAAGCCTTTATACTGCATTCCTGACCACTTAAACTCCAAATATGAGCGTTAAAAGTTATTAATGACTATAAAGGCGAAAATGACAACAATTGTGCTTTGTACACAGTAGTATGATGATGCAAGAACCTGCCCAACCAACTACATACAACGAATAAGATACAAGTATTTACCCACACGAAAAAGTAATCGAGAAATTGAGTCACACCTTGATAGTTATTAAATGTTATGACTTCTTCCGAATATGACATTCAAATAATAACGAAGTGGTATATGTGTTGCGTAAAAGGATCCTATATGTGCTTTTATCAATAAAACTGTGCTACATATTATAGAAAATGAATAATCCTTTTCTATTTGTTGTGCAGAGGTGTTATCATTATGTAGTAGCGATCGTTTTCATACAAAATATTAGGTATATGAATGTAATATGTTTGGTTCTATACATATACGATCTGTCCAAATTAAGGATAACAGGAGGTTTTATAGTTGATAACGACACTGATTCAGTAACTTTTTCGAAAACCGTCGCGGAGCAGTGTTTCAACCCCTCCCCCCCCCGCCCCCCCCCCCCCCCCAGAGCGATGACCCCACGAGGTCGCAACTTATGAGTTCAGTCAGGGGACCAATGTGAGATAGAGAAATGTTATTTTCTTAAGAGAAAAAATGTTACAGAACTTTTTGATAGCGTTCGACTTAATACGCGATAAAATTCTGATTTTAGTAAAAATCACCAACCACCCCCTAACTTTGGGGTACTGTAGAATAGAAACTATTGGTAGCACACGAAAAATGTAAAGACCAAAATTTTAAAGAATTTTGTTGCCTCCATATATCATTTACTTCCCACAGCGATAGGTGAGGGGAGTATTGTGATCACGAAAATTTTTGATTTTGAGATAATACTCTTTTTGTACGTTTTATGATGTCTACTTAACGAAAATCCACGTCACTCATTTTCGTCGGTCTGTCTGTCTGTCGGTCTGTCTGTTGGCGTTTTTCTACCCTCGTAATCTCAGTAACCGCTACATGGATTTTGATGAAATTTGGGCAGCGGTATGCTGTGGGGTCGTAGTAGTAGGCAATGTTCCTATAATTTTGAAGATCGGTGCATGGGCGGCGGAGTAATTAGCAAAAAACGAAAAAAATCAAATATTCCTGGTTCCTGATCGTTTTCTACTTTTTTTTAGGTGGGGGTGAAATTGGGGTGGTTGGGAGGGGTGGGGGGTTGTAAAATTGAAATATTTGTTGCTTTCGTGATAGACTGTCCACTGACATGTGAAAGAAGACCTAGTGACATAGGTAACTTTTTAGGACCATCCGAACATTTCCTTGTTCTATATTGTGTAACGAGGAAACTGTTGAATTATTGATTTTAATGGAATTTTGACACAGTATTACCACCGTGGCGAGGATGGAAAATGCGTATGATTTTCATAAACTGAAAAATTCGTTGTATTCATAATAGGCTGTCCACTAACCTGTGAAGGAAGATCTATCGACATAAATCACCTTTTTAGATCCATTCGAACATTGCCTAGCCTATTACCGAAACTAAAGGATTTTTCTGTATACATACGAGTATTTGTTGCTTTAGATCATTTTGTATTTTGTAACGTGGAAACTATTAAAGTGATTCTAATGAAATTTTTACACAGTATTACTACCGTGGTGAGGATGGAAAACGCGTATGGTTGTTAGAAATCGTGTCAGTAGCAGCGTAGCAATAATCAAAAAACCAAAAGTATGAAAACAGCTCAAACTTCTTTTTTCAGATGTTTTAGGGGTTCCTGGTCATTTTTTGCCCGAGTAGTAAACTGGGTCACTTTTATCTGACGTCTTCTAGGGAAAAACAGCTAATGATTTTTTGGGCAACTCGAAAATGCATTATGAAATACAGAGCCATGATACTTGACACAATAATCTCTAGCAAAAAACAGTTTAAATCATTTGGTTCACAGAAACAGTTTACTGAAGTATCCTACAATGGCGGATTTAAGCCTCGTGTCCACTAGCAAATAAAATTGCTAGAGTTACTCTCGCAAGTCACTTGCGTAGCGTATGCACGACGTCATTAGAGAAATATTGCAGCAAAATTACTTGCACATAAAGGACTTGCGACTTGCTGAGAGCTTGTAGTGTACGCGGTTACTCTCAGGAAATTAGTTTGCCACAAAAATGTCGAGCCTGTTTCGAAAGTCTTGCAGCAAGGAGTGTTGTAAGTCAAATACGGAGAAGTTCAATTGGACGAGAGAAGACACGTGTCTTTTAATTGAAAATTGTGAATTATATCCTAAATTATGGAATGTATACATGCTCCAAAATTTAAGGACAGATTCAAAAAGCAGAATGCATTACAAAAATTGGCCAACTTATTTAATACTTCTACAGCGGAAGTTCAAAGGAAGCTACATAATTTGAGAACGCAAGTTAACCAAGAGTGGAAAAAATTCAAAAAAAGGGAAGTGGGCAAGGGACTAATGAAACATATAAGAGTACTTGGGAGTTCTTTGACCCATTAAAGTTCATGTATCCCTACAGTAGATCCACGTTGAAGCCACTTTCTCACCCAACATTTTCTATATGCGCTATACCCTAGACCCTTAATATAAATACAGGGTGTTCCTTAATGATATGCGAATATTCAAGGGAGTAAATCTAAATGAAAAATTAATGATAGTTTGCTTTATAAAGTATGGTCCAAAAATGTACCGTTACGAAAACACAGGGTGTTAAAGTTTAAGGGAAAAAATGGAAATTAATTAATATTTTTAAAACCGCTGAACATATTTTAATGATATTTGGTACATAGTAATAGTAAACAGAAGTGCACATTTTCCAGTACATAAATCATTTTCAGTTTCAGTAGTGGCGTGCGTACGGGCAACAACTTTGATATTTTTGAGGAAAAAAATGATACGCCAATGGTTTTTCCCGAAATAAAAATTATCTTCGAATTTCCCATTTAATTCGGAAAATAACAGCTCTCTTGAGTTAATTTCCTCCCATGCGCCGTTATTGAGTAAAAAAATAAAAACTCTTGTACGTTTTCCGAGAAAACTAAGGTAATTATTAAAGAATACAATATTTTTCCATAGATCTAGTTGCCATGAAATATGACAATTGTTTATTACACTTATCTTCAAATTTCCCATTTTATTTCGGAAAAAACCATTGTTGTATCATTTTTTTCCTCAAAAATATCAAAGTTGTTGCCCGTACGCACGCCACTACTGAAACTGAAAATTATTTATGTACTGGAAAATGTGCACTTCTGTTTACTATTACTATGTGCCAAATATCATTAAAATATGTTCAGCGGTTTTAAAAATATTAATTAATTTCCATGTTTTTCCTTAAACTTTAACACCCTGTATTTTCGTAACGGTACATTTTTGGACCATACTTTATAAAGCAAACTATCATTAATTTTTCATTTAGATTTACTCCCTTGAATATTCGCATATCATTAAGGAGCACCCTGTATAACATGCTTCCTTAGACATCTAGGGAGGGCCTTTGCCCCCCTTTAAATCCGCCACTGGAATCCTATCAACCTTAATAACTCTCACATACCTAATTAGATCCCCCTACACGTCTATATACATGGAGCCAATTATATAATTATCAAATGATCCATGTTACAAAAGATCGCATGTAAGCTTCATACGTATGTACGTGAAAACAAGGCAAGATAAGATCTTTTAGTAAAGACAAACCCACACCGCGTCAATCATAATAACGGCTATCTTGGTAATCAGTGTAACCCAACAGCTTTTCGTCGCCTTGTGATATTTTGCGCATAGGTAAACAGGTGTTTAATGTAAAGGTTGTTAATACACTTAACGTGTGCCGTTCAGCCCAATATTCACCTACGCATCTGAACATTTACATAATATCATGCAGTTGAAATTGGTTAAATGGACAAGTCTCATGATACTCAGTTACGTATCCGTAAAATATAGACGAAAAGTAATTAGTCAGTGAAAACATTTTTGAAATCCGTCAATAAATGGCAGAGAAATTAATAATTAAAGTTTGCATATTTTGCGCGAAATAGTTGCCGCCTTCAATTTGGCTGTGACGTCACGTCTCCGCAATCCGCATAGCCAGCCGTCTGGGCCGCGCGCTGCCGTAGATCTGTGTTTCTGTGTATCGGGGAAGCTGTAGAGTGTATTGTATGTACAGCTTGTGCAAAACGCATTAGAGCTCAACGCATCAGACGTAATTTATTTTTGATTTTTAAATAAGTGTTTTTTAGTTTTTGACCATAACGGAAGAAGGACTTGTAAAAGGACAAAGTGATATTAAAATATCTCTTATTGATCTAGAAACGCTTTAAGATAATAGTTTCGTGAGAAAATAAACGTCTTCTGGTAAACGCAAATAAAAACCAGCATTTGTTGATATTTCTGTTATTGTCTCTTTGCAATACTGAGGGATGACTGTTGTAATTAAAGTATAACTAACGGAACTGTAGCAACTCTTAGAAGATACTGATTCTTTTGAAGGAGAACTCTCGGGTGATTGGAGGATGGTCATCAGACACTTATATTCTGTAACGTTCGTTTTTTTCCTTCTCATGATTGTTTGCACTTTTTGATCTTTTTGTTTAACTTTGATGTCAGGTTGCACTTTGTTTAAATTTTGTTGTCGGGATTATATCTGATACATGTGCAATCCTTAGATAGTGGATTTTCTAGTACATTCGGCTCTTTGTATATTGAATGACACTGAATTACTTCGAAAGGTTGCCAACTTGAGGTCGATGAAGCATCGTTCTGCAATAAATTTTCTAAACATTCTGCGCGTCGCCTTTTTTCATATGCTCCGAGTTTTCTTCTAGGATGAACAACTTTTTGACAGTCAAACTTATGAGGGCAGCCTTCAGTTTTCAGCTTTAATGTACCACCAACTAGTTTATATTTGATTAGATTTTCAGTATAATTTTCAAGTTGTAACAACAAAAACATAAGTTACGAATCCGAAAATATAGAAATATATAACCATAATTCAGCATACATATTACATTATAAATGTAACTAACTAATTTACTATTAGGTAAAGCAGTCTTTAACAACCAGTGAAGCTATCCATATATAGTTGATAATTAATACTAATAGAAGATAAATACAATAGTACTCGCATCAAAATGATCCTCACAAACATATTTTATACATTTTGGTATTATTAAATCCCGTTTCATCACTTTGCACCACTTCCTTTGCATGGGAAAAAACTTCATTAGGTGTTTTAATCGTTGTGCTCACACACTTTGGAACAATGCAATATTTTTTATAACATCCTTTTTTAATGTCACTCATCATAGCAATATTATTTGATATGCACTAAACTAGAAAACAAATGAGACGTTGGTTGCTCAGCTCACGCCACCACCACGCTGTGCCTGTGTGCGTTGTCTGATACGTGCGTCGCGTCGTGTGGCTCAGCGGCAGCGTCCGCCCGCACAGGCTACGGAGACATGACGTCACACCACTCGGTCAGTCGTGCCAAAAATATTTCTGCGGAGCGCGACTTTGAAACATTATAACTTTTTTGTCTTTAGAGATATATTCATATTTCTTTCACGCTTTTCTTTTATTTTTCTTATATTTTCTTTTGAATCAATAAAAAAAATTAGTAAACTTCTCCAGTGTCAGATTTGCGTTAAGTATAAAAAAGTAATTGGCCTTGTGGATTGTCATATTGTCAGTGCTCTTAGTTGTTGGAGTTATTTTATCATTTCATTTGTCGACAAACAATTGTACTCCATGTGAATGTCAGTTACATTTTGTTTCCTGGAGACAAAGGAGAATAAAAAATTAAAAGCGAAAAAATTTTTTTTAAAAAAAAGTTTTTATTGAAATGCACTCTGAAAGGTAGAAAATAAAATGTTCCTTTAAAATGTTAACTATCAACTTATAGCCTCATTATATTATAAAAGCTTGTCGCGAGGTTTACTTGCAAATAAACTAGTACCTATTTAATTGAGCACCTTAATCTGCTAAGTTTATTTTTTTAATGTTGGTTTAATTAAATTGTACTTAAAGGTACTTACGCAATCCTCGCAATAAGCTTTTATACGATCATATAAATTGTGTATAATGAAGCTATAAGTTGATAGTTAAAATTTTAAAGGAAACATTTATTTTCCTCTTTTTAGAGCATTTAAATGGTAGCTTTTTCAGAAAAATGTTATTTTTCGTTTTAATTTATTTTATATGATTTAAATAGCACAGGAACTTGTTCAGTTGTTGAAAATGTTTAAATAAATTTGATTATTATACTATAGCAATAGTCTCGTCATTTTCTAATTCATCCTCGTACTATATACAGGGTGAGTTTTTAGACTCGGATCAGTCGATAACTTCACTACTGTAGAAGAATACGTCATACCATACATGCATCCATCACGTCTATAAAATTGTTTCCTCAGCATACTTGACTTATATTATCTCGATAATTCAGGGTTTTGGCTTCATCAAATGCTATTATGGCCTTATAATTTAGTTGTTCGCTAAATACAAATCAAATTCGATAGCACTTTCTCAAAATAAATAAATGTCACAAATAGAAAGTAAATTAACAATTTGTAGAAAGATCGAAATATCTCGGAAACTGATGGATGTAGGTATATGAAATGCTACACAAGTATGAAAGAGCATATTAAAAGCAATCTTTTGGTAGCAGCTTGTATTAAAAATAGAGGATATGTTTTATGTTTTCATGTAAAAAAAATAATGTTGGATCCACTAATTTTCCTTACACAGTGTGTTCATTTGACAGGGATTTGGTTATAAAGATGGTCACAACTTTTGAAATACCCTGTATAATGTTACAATACCTTATATTTTAAGAACAGGAATCATTAGTAGAATCTAAATACAGAATATGATATACTGGATTTATCTCATTTAAACAAAAATATGTTTGTATCAGCACATAGTTATGGATCACCCTGAATAAATGAAAATATTCTCTGAGCAAGGATATGCTCCTTGGCTACAACTTTTATATAATATGTTACGGATAAAATGTTTACTTGGATAGTCTGTAAACTAGCTTAATAGTATCTAAACTATCCAAATACCTGGTTAATTAGTGTAAAGTTAACTTTCAGTTAAAATAGCAAGAAATGTTGGTTAGTTTGTATACTCTCCAGCCAGTTTGTAAACTAGCCAAGAATTGCCACTAAAGTACAAACCATAAAAGAATTATATAAATTGACAGGGGTTTTTAGCTAGTTTACAAACTATCTATAGTATTTGGGTAAAAAGATAAATTTTCTAGTAATATATATAACTACCAACTCGTTGGTAAATCCTATTTTTTGCTAGGAATTATTTAAATTAAATTAACCAAAGGAAATGGCTTAGTTTGCATGCTAACCAACGAGTAAGTTATTACATATTACTAGAATATTCAGTTCACCCTTCATCCAAATCCTGTGGTTAGTCTGTAAACTGGCTAAAACCACTGGCTAATTTGTGGAATTCTTTCTCTTGTTTTTAGCTGTTTTCTGCTCGTTTCTGTTGTATTCGGCTGTGTTAGTCGTTTTCTATTGTTTTCCGCTGTTATCTGCTTGCTTTCTGTTGTTTTTAGCTGTTTTCTGTTCTTTTCTGTCGTATTCGGCTGTGTTTAGTCGTTTTATATTGTTTCCCGCTGTTATCTGCTTGTTTTCTGTCGTTTTGAGTTAGTTTTGACTGTATTCGGTTGTATTTGGTCATTTTCTACTGTTTACAGTTGTTATCTGCTTGCTTTCCGCTGTTTTTAGCTGTTTTCTGTTGTATTCGGCTGTGTTTATTCGTTTTCTGTTGTTTAGTGCTGTTATCTGCTTGCTTTCTGTTGTTATGCGCTGTTTTCTGTTCTATTCGGTTGTATTTGGTCGATTTCTATCGTTTGCAGCTGTTATCTGCTTGCTTTGTGTTGTTTTTAGCTGTTTTCTGTTCTTTTCTGTTGTATTCGGCTGTGTTTAGTTGTTTTCTGTTGTTTAGTGCTGTTGTCTGCTTGCTTTCTGTTGTTATGCGCTGTTTTCTCTTCTATTCGGTTGTATTTGGTCGATTTCTATCGTTTGCAGTTGTTATCTGCTTGCTTTGTGTTGTTCTTAGCTGTTTTCTGTTCTTTTCTGTTCTATTCGGTTGTATTTCGTCCTTTTCTATTGTTTATCGTTGTTATCTGCCTACTTTATGTTCTTTTCAGCTGTTTTTTGTTCTTTACTGTTGTATTTGTACTTTGGCTACAATTCGTGGCTAGTTTACAAATTATTTGGATATAATACAAATTAACCAACATTCATTGATATTTTAATTGAAAGATAATTTTCCACCAGGCGTTTGGATAGTTTATATACTATCCAGCTAGTCTATAAAGTAGCCAAGTAAGCACTTTAACCGCAACATATACAACTTTTTTCGCTATTTTCTGCAGTAGTGAAATTATCTAAGGGAGTTATCGACCGATCCCGTACGAAAAACTCACCCTGTACGTATAGCATCTTGATATTTTGCTCGTGAATGTAAAATACGCAAAAGCTATATATGTTATCGACTACCTATAGGCATTTACCTTTTACGTTTCAAATTTATGTATACTACACACCAAACATGGCTTTTGTGTATGGAACATAAGGAAAAGCTGTATATTATTACATAATCCTGAGATTTTACTATCATCATTAAATTATTCAAAGTGAGTTTTTTTTTAAAGCGGTTCTACCTTTTGATCTACGTCACGAACTATAAAATGGCCATAAAAAACCTGATCACGCTAAATAAGTTCAACAAAATCATCCAATGATCTATTCACTTGTCACTTCGCAGAATATAAGATAAACAATAATTTTCTGCAATAAAATAGAACTGTGGATTAGAATTAGCAAGCACCTCCAGGCTATATAAAAAGTATGCTGAAATTAGTGCAGATTATTATGTAATAATATGGAAATGGAGGTACGGTGCTTCACGTTAAATTATACAGGGCGTCCTCAATATTAAGTCCATTTTGCAAAAAACTGTATCTTTCAATACCAAAAAATACGTAGCTATATCCTGAAACCTGTCAAACAGTATAAAAAATGAAGTCAAGTTGATTGACTCAGTACTTCCCACACATTACGCTGCCAATTGCAAAATTCTAAGTCCTTTGCTTTCTGTAATAGGCAAAGGCAATGTTCGGATGGATCTAAAAAAGTTATTTATGTCGCCAAGTCTTCCTTCACAGGTCAGTGGACAGTCTATTATGAAAGCAACAAATTTTTCAATTTTACAACCATCCACCCCCCAACCACCCCAATTTCACCCCCACCCAAAAAAAAGTAGAAAATGATCAGGGACCCCTAAAACGCCTAAAAAGTGTTATAATTTGATAAAGAGATAATTCCACAATTCATGTAATAAAATTTGATATAGCAAAGGTCAATGCATGTTCTTAACTTGGCTGAAATTTTAGTTTATCTATTTAGGATAAATATGACTCTGTATTTGTCATTATAACATAATCAAAATATCGGAATATCCTGATGTGTATGTAATATGCAAAGCAATGTTCGGATGGACCTAAAAAGGTGTATTATGCCGTTAGGTCCTGTCTTTCACAGTCAATCGATAGCCTATTATGAATACAGAATACAACAGATTTTTCAGTTTCACAACCCTCCACCCCCAAACCACCTCGAATTTCACCCCCACCAAAAAAAAAATAGAAAATGATTAGGAACACCTAAAACGCCTAAAAACGAAGTTTGAGGCATATTTAAATTTTTTCGTTTTTACTAATTACTCCGCCGCCCATGCACCGATTTCCAAAATTATAGCAGTATTACCTACTACGAACCCATATCATATTGCAGCCCAAATTTCATCACAATCCATGCAGCGGTTACTGAGATTAGGACGTTAAAAGATCGCCAACAGACAGACAGAGACCGACAGACAAATATGGATATGAGTGACGTGGATTTTGGTTATAGATGATATCATAAAAGGCCCAAAAAGCATATTATCTTGAAATCGAAAATTTTCGCGATCACAATATTCCCCTCACCAGTCACCTATAGGTGTGGAAAGTAAAGTGGCTCAAAAATATGAAACATACAGGGTGAGTTTTTAGTACCGGTTCGGTCGATAGCTCCACTACTGTAGAAGATAGAGAAAAAAGTTGTAATTATATAAGAGTTGTAGTCACGGATATGCTCCTTGCTCAGAAAATATTTAAATTTGTACAGGGTGATCCATAACTACGTGATGATGCAAACATGCATTTTTTTAAATGGGGTACCCTATATATTATTCCTTATTCAAATTCTACTAATGATTTCCGTTCTTCCAATATAGGGTATTGCTAAATTATACAGGGTATTTCAAAAGTTATGACCATTTTATGTCCAAATCGCTGTCAAATGAACGAACTGTATATCAAAAAGTGATGAATCAAAAATCATTTTTTTACACGTATGGATAAAAAACATCATCTAGTTTTGAAATCGGCTATGAAAAAATCCCGCGACGCATATTCGTATACAGGGTGATGTAGAATGCAAAATCTAGATTTTCTCTCTTTTTTTAAATGGAAACCCTTTCATTTTTGTTGCAGCCACTTATTATGGCTGCATTCATTAGTTTGATTTTTCTACAAATTTTAAATATACCTTGTATTTATGTTTACTAAAATTCATTTATTTTGAGAAAATACTATCAAATTTTATTTTTGCTTAACAAGCAACTAAAATATAAGGCCATAATAGTACTTGATCAAGTCAAAACCCCGAATTAACGAGATAATATAGGTCAAATGTGCCGAGGAAACAATTTTATAGACGTCATGCACAATTATCAAGCAGATCTATCAGGTAGGCTATGAAATATTAAACGACACGGTCCAAATAAAACGATTCTTCAATCTTTCAAACGAATTAGTTTTAGAGTGCCTCCGTTCTGGATATTGCTGTTCATAGTTGATATATTCTAGAGGCAAGTAGGCAATTTCTCAAAGATTCTCCTAAATATTCTCAATAAAAAAATTAATTTTTAAAGCTCGTTTTTCACACAGTACGGAATTATTGAGCAGGTTATGAACACTGTCAATTTTTTAAAGCATACCTGATAAATCTGCTTGATAATTATGCATCAAGCCTACAAAATTGTTTCCTCAGCATACTTGACTTTATTATCTCGATGATTCAGGGTTTTGACTTCATCAAATACTATCATGACTTTATAATTTAGTTGTTCGTTAAATAAAAGACAAATTCAATAGTACTTTTTCAAAATAAATAAATTTCAGTACACAAATATAAGCTATATCTTAAATTTACCGAAAAATCGAAATATCTCGGAAACTGGTGGACGTAGGTACAACAAGTACTATACAAAGATACAAGAGCATAATAAAAGCAATTCTTCGGTATAATAAAGTATTGGGGGTTACATTAAAAAAAAGAGAAAATCTGGATTTCGCATTCTACATCATCCTGTATACAAATATGCGTCGCGGCTTTTTTTAGCCGATTTTAAAACTAGGGTATTTTTAATCTTGCCATGTAAAAAAATAATTTTTGATTTCATTACTTTTTGATATACAGTACGTTCGTTTGACAGCGACTTGGATATAAAAATGGTAATAACTTTTGAAATACCCTTTATAATGTTACAATACCTTATATTGTGAGAAGAGAAATTATTAATAAAATGTAAAACTGGGATAATGTATAGGGAGTCTCATTTAAAAAAATATATGTTTGCATCACTACGTAGTTATGGATCACCCTGTATAAATCAAAATATTTTCTGAGCAAGGAGCATATACGTGGCTACAACTTTGATGTACAACATTTTTCGCCATCTTCTACAGTAGTGGAGTTATCGACCGAGCCGGTACTAAAAACTCACCCTGTATATTTAACAAAGTCTAATTAAGTTACTCCCTAACACCTCCACTGTATTCAAATTCTACAATTGTCTAGGTTTGGCTGTAATAGCATCTCAAAGGTTTGCATTAAAAGTTTTCGCTCTCCTGAAAAATCGTTAAAATTTAGATAAGCTCGTTAGCAAGGACTAAAATACAAAGCCTTTACGCATACGAAATTCGGCGTAAAGTGAAAGAAAGCAAAACGACCATGTACCTACCAGCTGATTACCGATACAAGATTTATAAATAAATGTTTTGCGATTGCATTTGTGGGCCGCTACCCATAAAAGGTGATACGCGGAGTCTGGCCGGCTAAGCGGTCGACATACAGTGGGCGGCCATTGCTGCCCCCCGAGGTAAAGCCGATGACGTCACACGTCGGTCTCTTTCTGATAGCAAGGCATGTGGGGTTACCTCAGAGTAACAACTGAACAGTCTAATAGGCCGACATCTTTTCTTACGTTGTCATATTGACCACCAGATACGGCAATCATAATTATTGTTTACTATCGTCTTAAGGGCCCCACAGACATCGTTCTTTTTCATCAGGTTTGCACGACGTGCCAACCGATGTCGGTTAAACCGATGGAACGATACCTCCACACACTGTTCGGTTTTCTTTCAGTTTCTCGCAAATTTTTGGTCCGTTAACATGGATAATACTTTAGCATTGGCGGCGGATTTAGCTATTAAAGTGAAATACAGCAAGAAAGAACATTCTGAATGGGTGAAACAGTGGCTTTTAAAATTCTCCCATATGAATCTATAGAAGAATTGTGCCTGGGACGAGGGGATTGGTACAATTATTTGAGGATGGATGAAGAAACATACTTAGAATTACTTAATTCAGTAGACCCTCTAATAAAGAAACAGGATACTTGGATGAGACAAAGTATTTCCCCTCATGAACGTCTGACAGCACATTTTTGATAGGTGTCGCTAACCCTAGATACGCTTACTCGAAGGCAACCAGAACGGCACTGCAAAATCCCGTCGTGATTGCACGATGAACGGCCACACATGTACCGAGTTGCACGTTGGCGTTCGAAACCGACGAGTAAAATCAAGCTCGGACAGATTTTTTGGAACGACGGTCAACACGACGGTTTTTCGGCACACACGGACCGAAATGAGTGTGACTGGTTGGCACGTCATGTAAACTTGATGAAAAAGAACGATGTCTGTGGAGCCCTTTACTCGTATTCAGAAATATTCCATTCTACGTTAAAAAAGACGGTATTTTGATGGCTCAGGAATGATTACAGCAAAATCAATAGACATATGTTGACCTCTACTGCGTTATTACTGCATATTTCTTACATAAATGTTGAGGAGCAGGCAACGCCGACATAATTTTCGTGCGACTTATTTACGGTAGAAGCTCGACTGTCAAACGTTTGTTTTGTTTGTGCGTCTTTTAGGCTTGGTTAGTAAAATCGAATTCGCTATTTGTTGGTAACTTTAGTGAAGCTTTACGGACTTGCTGTGCTATATTCGAGTGTAGTTTAACAGTTTTTCGAGATGGAACTCAAAAGGTGCAGTGTTTGTAACATGGAGGCTAAAGTGTCAAAGATGATGGCTTTGAGCACGCCATGCTGAAGTGGTTTGTTTACCACCTCTATGTTCAGTTGTTTATCTGAGAGGGTTACAAAGTCCAAAAAATTATTTTTGCGGGATCGCCATATTGAAAAAGCGGGAACTTGTCGGAAAAAGCGGGAAGCTTAAACTAACCATACTTTTGCTTATTAAAACATGTATATTATTATAATTATGTATTTGAAATAAAATAAAACATGTAACACGAATGTTCAGCTTGTAATAAACAGGGTGTCCAGTTAGTGGATAATTCTTCGATATCTCGCAAAGTATACCTGATAGAAGAAAATGTCTAATACAAAAGTTATTTGGTTACTTAGGACGCATATTCCAAAAATATTTTGAAATATACAGGGTGTTGCGGGAAAGTAGGATAGTGATCAACTTAATTTTTTTATATTGAACTATACCTTTTTTTAAATTCTTCTAATTTCCATCATTGATCTCTATTTAACCCTAAAATATTTTTGGGATCGGTTGCGACGTTGCCAAGTTATAATTTATTTTCTGTTAATTTCCGGATTTGCAAGGTCGCAAGTAATACGTCCAAACTGATATATTCCTTTAACTTTTCTTAATAATATTGTACAGCGAGTTACTTGAATATTAAATGGATATTATTTTGGATGTTGCCAGCAATTTGTATCTACAGGGTGTTTTTAGCAGAATTTTAAATTACGGCAACTTGAAGGTCATTTTACTTTGTTTTTTTAAATGTAACAGCCTGTATTTTTTATTTTAAACCGAAGTATCTACTAATACCCTATCTCGCCTTGTAATTTTTTTTTCGCGTTTGCGACGTTGCCAAGTTATAAATTATTTTTGCAAATTTTTAGACAAATATCCCCGATTTTAGTTTATTTTAAATAGAATCCTCTACTTATTTTTATTCCAATGAATTGCGCATATCGAATTTAGTAAGATCTCACAATTTCAAAATTTTGTTTCTATTAATTACTGAGAAACGGCAACACCGCTTTTTCAGTAAACGGTACAGGAACGCTTAAATATTTCCAAAACTGCCACAGCTGGAGAAGTGAAATTGAATACTTGAGCGTTTTTGAACATACAGAATTCAAAAACGCTAACACCAGTGTTGTCAGATTTACCAATTTTACGTCATAATTTTTAATGGAATGCCCTATTTATGAAGTCTAATGTAAAAGATTAATCAATGGTGGTACTAACTACTACTGATTAAAAAATATAAAGTAGAACATACCCCACACCTACAAAAACAAACGGGTTTATAGATATCGACTACTGCAATGAGTAGAAGAAACATAACCCTTTCACAGCAGCCGCGGTACTCTGGTATTTAGGCTCTTCCTACGCGGTCTGCTGACTGCTCATTTATAAAAAAGAGGTATTTGAAATAAAAACGATTTTCAGCAACAACTTATATTGAATCAACAACGTTTAGCACATTTTTAACTCAAAAACCTATCTTATACAAAAATAAATACAAAATACAGAATTACAAAATCATTTACACATAAATATTCACTTGCTATACTAACCTGTTACAACTCAAATCATATACAAGAATTCCATATCTACAAAATTACTATTAAAATACATTGTACAATCATTTCAAATTCTTAAAACTAGACTTAAGGCACAAGATTTAATAATATCACCTTCAATCATTTTTTTTCTACACGTATATGGGCCATAAAAATTCGATACAAATACAAAACACGACCTACAAAATTTACACAAATAAATCTCGTAGACGAAATTTTTGAATAATTAGATGCAAAAATAGTGACTCTTCTTCTTTTGTCTTTTGACCTAAATTTAAATTTATTTTTTTTTAAACCAGTGGAACAATTATTGTTCTATTTGTAGAAGGAACGGATTTTTTAAAAACTCTTAAACGGAAAAACTCGAACCCAGATTTTTCCTCACTTTCAACTTACTTTTGTGTTAATCAAGTAAGCGTGAAAAAATTCCCCATGACCTCCATCAAGAATGCTAGAAAATTGTCCCAAATACATCAATTTTTCTCAAGCCTTGAATAAACAACACAAAGCTTCTTAAAAAAGTCTTTCATTGTAATACCTTCTATGCCATTGCAAACAGAGCGAATTGAGTGTGTGTCAAAAGCATACATTACACGTAAGACACACAACGTTCTATCTAGTTCCAGTTACTTTTCCTTTTGCTATGAGGACTTCTTTTTCAAATCTTCAGCAATCGCTTATTCTATCTCCAAAAATCGACTTCCATTTTTGTTCCCTACTTCAGCTTCTTTGTCAAGCAACAGAGATTTGAAGTTGGTCTAAGAGGTTTCATAGCATCCACATTAGCCAAGGCTACTTCTAGCTCATTTTCTGTATATCATTGACTATTTACTATCTTACAAATATATACAAATCAGTATACAACCTTCAAATAACTTCAAACGCTAGTCCTACTACTATTTATTCTTTCTGCTTCTATGAGACCTCCTAAGTTCAGGTTCCTTCGAGACATCATCTGAAAACAACTTCCTCCTTGTCAAACTCCCAGCACATGTCGTACTTTCACTTGAGGTCGACGCCATATTTTCATCTGTTACTTTTTTGGTGCTTTTCTTCAACTTCTCCGTCAGCAACTTAGTTTTGGACTTCAGACCTTCGTTTTTTAAAGCAGGAGGTTTCATAGGCTCCACGTTACTCGGTAGTGCATCCAACCTCTTTCTTGTGGACCTCTTGTTGCTTGGCGCGTCCACAAAGATCGGTATTTTGTTAGCAGCTGGTGTGCTAACACTGCCAGATTTCTTAGCCGCGGGTGTTTTTGCTCTACGATCTGGAGATGGAGAAAGATGGAAAGGTATCTTCTTCAAAGTCGCCTTAGGAGGCTCCAACTCGTCAGCGGTAAGCTCTGGAGTTACCACAAACACCACTTTGGCTTTCTTCCCTTCTGGAGTCTTGTCAAACTGTATGGCTGCCTCTTCTTCTATGTCATAATTGACTTCTTCCACAGGCAAGACTACCTCAGGTACTTCTGTAAGGTATCCAAGTCTTTGCATAGCTGCTTCATGGTGAAGATACACATATGCTGTTTTTCTAGGCTGGAGAAGCTGCAGTAGTTTCAGATTCACCTCAATGGCTTTCTCTTTATTTCCTGTTCTTCTTAAGTGGTAGCTATAGTCGAGTAGGACACTTCCATACGCTTGAAAAGTAGCGTCTTCGAAACTGGGTACCAAATCCTTCGTCAGCATATCACCAAGTGTGTTCTGAAGATGCTTGTACCTTGAATCGCAGCATTCGTAGAACTGCAAGGCACTTGCTAAAATATCCATAGCAGCAGAGTAGTTTAGTCGTTTGATGTTTATCAAAGCATCTAACCTGGCCTTCTCCAAAACCAAAATCTGGTACTGCAAGCAAGAGCAGAAGACACAAATGCAACTCTTCGAATGGCTTACAAAACTCGGTATTTGAAAAGGCTGCACACCGAAAATAGGCGAAACTGACCGACTGCCATAGTTCTCAGGCTCATCCAAAACCATTTCTCTAAGACTATCCGTGACCGTTCCTGCTTCAGTCTCGACATCAGTCTTCAGTTTAGGCTCAGGGATTTCCAGGATCTTCGTTTTATTCAGACACAATATTTCCGCCATGCTGTTCAACTTGTATTGAGCATCGTCTACGCGATTTGTTCTGAGATCCGCGTAGGACAAGTATTGGAGCAAAGTGGCAGATCTCAAAGGCACCACAAGCTTCTGTGCAAGATGGATGACTTTTTGCCAGCAACAGAGATTTGAAGTTGGTCGAAGAAGTTTCATAGCATCCACATTAGCCAAGGCTACTTCTAGCTACTTTTCTGTATATCATTGACTGTTTACTATCTTACAAATATACAAATCACAATACGAAGATTTTATGTTCAAGATTGCCTAACAAAACGTACCACAATTCCACATTCCTTCAAATAACTTCAATCATTAATCCTAAAGGCACAAAATCCATCATTATACTACCATCTATTTATTCTTCCTGCTTCTATGAGATCTCCTAAGTTCAGGTTCTCTCGAAAGGTCATCTGAAAACAACTTCCTCCTTGTCAAACTCCCAGCATATGTCGTACTTTCACTTGAGGTCGACGCCAGATTTTCATCTGGTACTTTTTTGGTGCTTTTCTTCAACTTCTCCGTCAGCAACTTGGTTTTGGACTTCAGACCTTCATTTTTTAAAGCAGGAGGTTTCATAGGCTCCACGTTACTCGGTAGTGCATCCAACCTCTTTCTTGTGGACCTCTTGTTGCTTGGCGCGTCCACAAAGATCGGTATTTTGTTAGCAGCTGGTGTGCTAACGCTGCTAGATTTCTTAGCCGCGGGTGTTTTTGCTCTACGATCTGGAGATGGAGAAAGATGGAAAGGTATCTTCTTCAAAGTCACCTTAGGAGGCTCCAACTCGTCAGCGGTAAGCTCTGGAGTTACCACAAACACCACTTTGGCTTTCTTCCCTTCTGGAGTCTTGTCAAACTGTATGGCTGCCTCTTCTTCTATGTCATCATTGACTTCTTCGACAGGCAAGACTACCTCAGGTACTTCTGTAAGGTATCCGAGTCTTTGTATAGCTGCTTCGTGGTGAAGATACACATATGCTGCTTTTCTAGGCTGGAGAAGCTGCAGTAGTTTCAGATTCACCTCAATGGCTTTCTCTTTATTTCCTGTTCTTCTCAAGTGGTAGCTATAGTCTAGTAGGACACTTCCATACGCTTGAAAAGTAGCGTCTTCGAAACTGGGTAGCAAATCCTTGTTAAGCATATCACCAAGTGTGTTCTGAAGATGCTTGTACCTCGCATCGCAGCATTCGTAGAACTGCAAAGCACTTGCTAGAATATCCATAGCAGCAGAGTAGTTTCCTCGTTTGATGTGAATCAAAGCATCTAACCTGGCCTTCTCCAAAACCAAAATCTGGTACTGCAAGCAAGAGCAGAAGACACAAATGCAACTCTTCGAATGGCTTACAAAACTCGGTATTTGAAAAGGCTGCACATCGAAAATAGGCGAAACTGACCGACTACCATAGTTCTCAGGCTCGTCCAAAACCATTTCTCTAAGACTATCCGTGACCGTTCCTACTTCACTTTCGACATCAGTCTTCAGTTTAGGCTCAGGGATTTCCAGAATCTTCGTTTTATTCAAACACAGTATTTCCGCCATGCTGTTCAGCTTGTATTGAGCATCGTCTATGCGATTGGTTCTGAGATCCGCGTAGGACAAGTATTGGAGCAAAGTAGCAGATCTCAAAGGCACCACAAGCTTCTGTGCAAGATGGATGACTTTTTGCCAGCAACAGAGATTTGAAGTTGGTCGAAGAAGTTTCATAGCATCCACATTAGCCAAGGCTACTTCTAGCTCCTTTTCTGTATATCATTGACTGTTTACTATCTTACAAATATACAAATCACAATACGAAGATTTTATGTTCAAGATTGCCTAACAAAACGTACCACAATTCCACATTCCTTCAAATAACTTCAATCATTAATCCTAAAGGCACAAAATCCATCATTATACTACCATCTATTTATTCTTCCTGCTTCTATGAGATCTCCTAAGTTCAGGTTCTCTCGAAAGGTCATCTGAAAACAACTTCCTCCTTGTCAAACTCCCAGCATATGTCGTACTTTCACTTGAGGTCGACGCCAGATTTTCATCTGGTACTTTTTTGGTGCTTTTCTTCAACTTCTCCGTCAGCAACTTGGTTTTGGACTTCAGACCTTCATTTTTTAAAGCAGGAGGTTTCATAGGCTCCACGTTACTCGGTAGTGCATCCAACCTCTTTCTTGTGGACCTCTTGTTGCTTGGCGCGTCCACAAAGATCGGTATTTTGTTAGCAGCTGGTGTGCTAACACTGCTAGACTTCTTAGCCGCGGGTGTTTTTGCTCTACGATCTGGAGATGGAGAAAGATGGAAAGGTATCTTCTTCAAAGTCACCTTAGGAGGCTCCAACTCGTCAGCGGTAAGCTCTGGAGTTACCACAAACACCACTTTGGCTTTCTTCCCTTCTGGAGTCTTGTCAAACTGTATGGCTGCCTCTTCTTCCATATCATCATTGACTTCTTCGACAGGCAAGACTACCTCAGGTACTTCTGTAAGGTATCCAAGTCTCTGCATAGCAGCTTCGTGGTGAAGATACACATATGCTGTTTTTCTAGGCTGGAGAAGCTGCAGCAGTTTCAGATTCACCTCAATGGCTTTCTCTTTATTTCCGGTTCTTCTCAAGTGGTAGCTATAGTCGAGTAGGACACTTCCATACGCTTGAAAAGTAGCGTCTTCGAAACTGGGGACCAAATCCTTCGTCAGCATATCACCAAGTGTGTTCTGAAGATGTTTGTACCTTGAATAGCAGCATTCGTAGAACTGCAAAGCACTTGCTAATATATCCATAGCAGCAGAGTAGTTTCCGCGTTTGATGTGTATCAAAGCGTCTAACCTGGCCTTCTCCAAAACCAAAATCTGGTACTGCAAGCAAGAGCAGAAGACACAAATGCAACTCTTCGAATGGCTTACAAAACTCGGTATTTGAAAAGGCTGCACATCGAAAATAGGCGAAACTGACCGACTACCATAGTTCTCAGGCTCATCCAAAACCATTTCTCTAAGACTATCCGTGACCGTTCCTACTTCACTTTCGACATCAGTCTTCATTTTAGGCTCAGGGATTTCCAGAATCTTCGTTTTATTCAAACACAATATTTCCGCCATGCTGTTCAGCTTGTATTGAGCATCGTCTATGCGATTCGTTCTGAGATCCGCGTAGGACAAGTATTGGAGCAAAGTGGCAGATCTCAAAGGCACCACAAGCTTCTGTGCAAGATGGATGACTTCTTTGCAGTAGCACCTCACTTCTCTCGGACATCTGATGGAATAGTAAAACTTGGCAAGTTCCTCCGTAAATTCAAAAAGCAAGAGCATACCATACGAGCCTTGGAGTCTCCTTTCTGCGTATTCATCAAACAGTGTAGAAATCGCTACGTCAATATTCAAAAGACTCAATACATCGTGCTGAGGTCTATTACTCGGGTTACATGGCAGTAAAATAATTCTGTGACCCAACATGTTGAAATGGCAACGTAATATGTTGAAATCTAGAGAGTCCCATTTTTCAAGAATCTGCTCAGCTGCTTTGAAATATTTAACTGTTTGTTCATAATCCGTATACAAATACGCTTTGCTCTTGCTCATATAGTACATCGCGATAACCTTCACGTGTGCAACATTACTCTGATCTAACGCGCTCAAATATTCATCCGCTTTAACAATCAAATCTTCAACTGACTTCTTACCGACATCACACTCTTCCAGAATGAAAGATATCACAGTGATCTTATTTTCTTCTGTTTCAGCCTGTTCAAGAGCCAGCTCTAAAGCTCTCAAGGCAGGAATTTTATATTGATGCAGTCTATACTCGTAGTATATCCTCAACAAAGTATCATAAGCACCTGGGTGAAATGTAGACCTTATTTCTGAGAGAAGGTTCAAAGCTTTATCTAAAAATTCGAGATGATCTTCGAAATTGTCTAACACCAAACTAGCAAAACCGGAAACTATATCACATGCTTCATTAGGATCTTCTTTTTCATGTCCTAAGGGCTCACTCTTTGTCTTTACAAGGAAGTTTGCTACTCGTTCCATCTGTTCTGCATTTTTAGTCCTAGAATCCTGGATCTTGTATCTATAGTTCATAAAGTTCAGTACCGCCAAATTATATTTGTTCGTCAAGTTAGATCCCTTGTAATCTTGTAGGATTTTAGCAAAAGTCTCAGGCATAGTTTGGTGAACTGTAAGGTCTCCGTCACCAAAAACATCAACTAGTGTCTGTACAATAACATCCAAATCTGCTATAGCAATCAACTCTGTACATGTTGCCATCATAGCTACCTTACTCTTCCATTTTTTCCTGTAGTATTCCAGCTCAAATCTTAACAATTTAACTTGTTCTTCTTTAGCAACCTCAATTGGTTTTGACAGAAAAGAAAGATGGTGTTTCAGTTGGCTGAACACAGAAGTGAGCGTTATCTTTTTGAAATCTTCCTTGGATTCCGACATAGTATGCTTCGCTTTGGTAAACACTGACATGTAGGTCTGTTTTTCTTCGGGACAGAGATACATAGCAAGAGCTGATATAGCCAACAATTCTTCATCATCTTTAGCAAGCAAAGTGCATATACCATGCAGCGAATATTTTAATGTATCTGCAGAGTACTTGGTACCAAACTGATGGTACTTATTTATCACGTATTTAAAGTATATCAAAGCTTCCTTGCTAGAAATCTCCATCAATTTTATAGCTACATTGTATGTACTCACTATCAAGAAACCCCAACTAGACTCAAGCTTCTTGCAGTTGTTTTCCTTCAACTTGACGATATATCCGAAAAACCTGTCAAGTATTTGACAACAACTTTGATGGTATTTTCGTGTTGCCTTACTGACATAGCGTTTCATGAGAGGTGTGACATATTTGTTGACATACGAGCTTGCTTGGTACATTCGTTTAGAAGAGCACTTACATGAACATTCCTGATCCAATTTGCTTTCAAACAAAGACAGATCGTAGACAAAATCAAAGCATGCTAGTTGTAACTCTTCGCTAACATCACACCAAGTATTGGCAACAGTTTGAGAAGCCACCGCGTGTTTCATAAGGTCATCCATAAACAATGCTAGGTCTTTTCTAACTTCATGTGAAAAAATCATCGAGTCTAAGACTTTGAGACTACTTTTGCACATCTCAACATCGTTGGTCGTATAATTTTGGTCAATATTAGCCAAAATTAGTGGAAATTTTAGTATGTTATGTAAATGCTGATACTCTTCTTGTTTAAATATAGAGTCACCACATTCTGCAGCACGCTGATAAAAAACTCTGTAACCCTGAAAGTCATGAGACTTGGCATAAGGAAGTAACACAGAAGTTGTAATATGCAATATGTTTCTAAAGGGCTCCTCATATCCCTTGGGCAAGCGATTGGATCCCATGCATTTAACAAAACAGTTATACACCATTTCACAAGTGTCATTTTTCATTTTCAAATGCATGTATGAACAGACGAAAGGGAGTGAATACAAATACAAATCGGTGGTGTAAAAAGCTAATTTAAAAGATAACTGACACATAGACCTAACAGTCTCATCTTGTACCTCAATCTTCTCTAAGGCTTTTAGTATCAATTGGGCTGTGGCGCCATAGATATCTTGCTGTTTTTTTGGAAGCAGTTTGGGTGGTGGTAATGCCTTTGGGATAATGACATCTTCCATTTTTGAAAGAGTTGAGTATGAGCCCTGTAAGAGAAAATTATATAATTGAGCACAAAAATACTTCAATAGATTGGGTTGACATTTTCTGTATTTCTTTGTTTTTAACGAAAATAGAGAAACACTCCAATTTTCCAAGGCATACAAAAATATGGAGAACTCAAGACAATGAACCAACTACATTTTGGTAGCTTTAGTGATGTTATGGACAAGCCATATTTCTGTGGCTTTGTCATGGCCACACATGCCTATTGAATGTGCTGTTGAATTTTATTTTCACAGCTACCAGAATTGTCTATCAAAGAACCGATGTACACAAAACTTAGAACTACTTCACAACAGCCTACTGACTTTATTGCTCGATGATTATCGTGCTCTCTATCTACGATCATAACCTTGGTCTTGTAGTTAATACCAAGACCATACGCTGCACTGTGCTGTTCTAAGATGTTTAATAGAACTACTAGTTCTTCCTGAGAAGCAGCAATAAGGGTTGTATCGTCAGCAATTCAGATTAGAGTTCACTTTTTTCAAATTGAAACTCCAAATAAAAATGTGTCTAGAGTACAGTACACAAATTGCTGTTACATAGCACTTTTGGTATTATCTTTGATAGTATAAATGGAATGCTTACCTTGGCTACAAAAAACTTGACAATATAGTACATGGACTGGATAAAGCGTAGTTGATTTGCTTCGTTAAATGACTCAACTGACTTCATTGTTAGCGTTAAAATTTCATACAGAAATTCATCTGATATACAATCTGGACTAGATATATTTGAGGTACATAATTTATAGCATCCAGCGATGATATGCATTCTAAGAACATCTTCAATGTGGATAATCACGTCTCTTAACAGCAATGTTGCTTCTTGTAGTTCTGCTTTACTGATTTTTAGTAAGACATGCTTGAGTTTTTCTTTGGCTTGCATCATGTGAATCAATTATACAGCTGGAATGAGGACAGTTTCGTTTAGAGAAGTGAATTGTCTTCAATTCTCATAAGAATCCTTAATTTATCACAATTACAAACACTACAAATGCCAGAAGTCCAGCTATTTTTTGTAGTATATAAAAACAAGTTCTCTATAATACATTTAAAAAATATATATAATATGAATAGCAGCACGAGGTTTTTTATTTATATATATTTTTTATGGACAATGACTGCAAAAGCTTACCATAAATCCTCAATAATTACAAAAACAGCAGAGAAGCCCTTTAATAATTTAAAAAGCAACCGTTTTCACTCTTGTCAAGTGTCAAACACAAGCTATTTGCCAGTGTTGCCAATCTTAATTTGTGAAATTACACGGTGAACTGTTCAAATTACACGCTTTTAGCTTCACCTGATTTCAAAAATACACGATTTTTACACACTTTGATATTTTCATTGAAATAAGGCAAAAGGAGACCTTATTTTTGGCATGTAATGTTGGAAATGTGTCAATACTCAAAACTAGACTCAAGTCAAAGTCAAAACCATACCAAAACTGAACCCCCTGGACTCCTGGACACTTGATGGTCAATCAAATGTGACTAGTACTACCTTTAGTCAGAGGATGACTTTATCACGTTCTGTGTTAAGACTTGTATCGGCCGCCAATTGTCGTAATCGGTACGTCCTACGTCACAAGTAGTTAAAATAAAAAAAAATGTTCTGGAAGTGGAAAAATATTTATATTCTAACTCAAATCACAAGAAAATCAACATTCATTATCTATTATAAATCATTTAAAACGGAAAACAATGGTTATTTTATGAGAACCTAAAAAATAGCATCACTTTTATTGAGTAAATGCCAAATTACAAAATTACACACAAAATACACGCTTTTTGCAATGTTCAAAAAATACACACAAGGCAATCAAAATACACACAAATGGTGTAATTACACGCTTTTTGGCAACACTGCTATTTGCCAACGTCAGCTGCCATTAACGTCAAGTGATGGATCAGTAATCAGTTAGACTGAGAGAGAAAAATATGGAGATAGCTGGAGTTACCATATTCTAAGGTATACAACTAGCTGATGAAAATAGTATTTATCTACTCCTATAAGATTTCCAAACCACTCTGAACAGGAAATACTGAACACTAACTATAAATAAACACGCTACATTGTCTC
The DNA here is from genome assembly GCA_951848785.1 of Callosobruchus maculatus. Taxonomy (NCBI): domain Eukaryota; kingdom Metazoa; phylum Arthropoda; class Insecta; order Coleoptera; family Chrysomelidae; genus Callosobruchus; species Callosobruchus maculatus. The sequence continues at coordinate 2,726,046 of CATOUR010000179.1, forward strand.
AGCGACTATTGGATGTTACTCTGTTTATCTATGTTAGGTTTCTATTTTTGACACTAGTGCTATGATTTGACTTTTGTGTTTCGTGGTGTAACACTAAATTTGAAACTTTCAACTGTGATTTAACAGTATTTTAGGAAAGTTAAAATCAAAACCACTATTTTAAGCTTTAAAATGATTTCCGTCGACGTTGAAGTGGTATTAAAGCGCTACAGTGAACCCACCAACAATCCTGTAACTGGTATAGTGCAAAAGTACTTAGAAAAAATGGAAATTCGTCCAAATTCTGTGATAACCAATATATGGGGGGCCCTGCATAACGAAGTTACAGCTATAATTATCGGAGATATTCCAAACTACGTAAGCATTCATTCCTTAAACGTCCAGAAATTGCCACATTTTAATTGTTTGAATCATATTTTTCAGAATAAACAATACATTGACCTGAGTGAAGTAAAGATCAAGTGGTACATGTACTCTTTGGATATTTATGGACCAGTAACACACACCGAAGAAGATGACGATGGAATCACAGTGATGTCAACGCAGCTCAGTTTGCCTTCGCCTCATCTTCTGACCCTCTGGGAGAACCTTTACTACGATACTGACATCAAACAAAATGTAATGTCCTTATGAGAAAGTCCTTATTTTATAATTAGCATGTATTAAGGATAGTCTCAAAAATCAATAAGCTTCTCCTCAGTTTTCCATTACTCTTTATTATTTGATATTTGTCAAGTCATACAAAAACTCATTTACCGATATTCTTCCAGTTGTTAAGATATGCACAGACCATGATGGAATTTGGAGACAAAGGAGTGGATGGGAATGTGATCAGCTGCAATAAAGTTATTCTATTACATGGACCTCCAGGGACTGGAAAAACCTCATTGTGCAAAGCCTTGGCACAGAAGTTGACTGTCCGTATGCAGGGACGATTTACATCTGGTCTCTTGATAGAAATAAACAGTCATAGTTTATTTTCCAAATGGTTTTCTGAGGTAAGCATGAAATCTGTTACCTAAAAACATCTCCAAGTATATTGCACATGATTTATTATCCTGTATATGACATCTTCATCATTCAGCACTAGTCTCTCCTTTGACAGCTATACCTGCGTCTACTCTACATTTCCAAACTTGTGGATATGTTAATCTAGGGCTTTCTAGTGCCTAGTGTAGTGTAACTATTGGCGGAAGCAAAATATCCAACTTAAGATTTGCTGACGATACAACCCTTATTGCTGCTTCTCAGGAAGAACTAGAAGCTCTATTAAACATCTTAGAACAACACAGTGCAGTGTGTGGTCTTGGAGTTAATTACACCAAGACCAAGGTTATGATCATAGTTAGAGAGCACGATGTTCATTGAACAATAAAGTCAGTAGGCCATTGTGAAGTAGTTCAAAGTTTTGTGTACCTTGGTTCTTTGATCGACAATTCGGGTAGCTGTGAAAATCAGATTCAACGGCGCATTCTACAGGCACGTGTGGCCATGACAAAGCTTACTAAAATATTGTGTGACCTTAACATCACTAAACCTACCAAAATGTCGCTGGCTCAGTCTCTTGAGTTCCCCATATTTTTGTATGCCTCAAAAACTTGGACTGTTAAAAAGGCAGATCGAGCTTGCATAGATGCTTTTGAAATGTGGACGTGGAGGAGAATGCTGAGAGTCCTTTATACCGCCCATCGAACTAACGTTTCCATACTGAATGAGCTCGACAATCCAAAGAGACTATCCTCCATTGTGTCGACGAGAATGCTTACATTCTTCGGACATATTCACAGAAGCGATAATATGGAGGAACTTGTAGTTCAAGGTCATGCCCCGAGTAGGCGGCGCCGTGGCCCTTACACGCTTGGTGGATACGGCGAAACAGTTGCTGGATATGAATACCAAGAGCGCCACTGAACTGTCAGTAAATCGCGAACGATGGCGAGCTACAGTTCTTAAAACTATTGATAATATTAGTGTTGGCAATACTCTAATATACATTTTATGAGTTCACAGCATGTCTGTTAAGACATTGTGACTATGATGATGAGTGCCTAGTGTACAAAGTTAATTACTGAGTTATATTAATAATATTTTTGTTTTACAGAGTGGCAAATTGGTTAACAAGATGTTCTCAAAGATCAGGGAAGTTGTGGAAAACACAAATTTACTTGTGTGTGTTTTGATTGATGAAATTGAATCATTGGCAAGAGCTAGAGATCAGTGTATTTCAGGTAATATTGAATAGTCATGATGAAGTGTTACTATGCAGCTTCTAAATAATTACAGATTATCATATAAATGTATTAAACAATTAAAAATGAATTTATTGTCCAACATTGACAGAAACTCACTGATATTGTATAATTTCTAGAGTTTAAAAGGATATATACAAAATACTGTAAAAGCTTTTTTTGTGACTATCTTGATTGAACTTAAATATTCAATGATCCAATGTTTTCACAGGAACAGAGCCTTCAGATTCAATAAGGGTAGTTAACACCTTGTTGACTCAAATAGACGAAATAAGGTCATACAAGAACGTTCTGATCTTTGCAACGTCCAACATGACTGAGACTATCGACCTCGCTTTTGTGGATAGAGCTGACATCAAACAGTTCATAGGATTACCCTCTGTGCCAGCGATTTACAACATATATCTGTCATGTCTAGAAGAACTCATGAAGGTAATATTGATTTTATTCTGTGTTGTCTGAAACATCATTTCTGAATATTTTAGTATTATAACCATGTCTGTAGCTATAGTTTCCACAGTGAGAGACATTGTTTCAACTTAACTAATGTAACAGCTATTTTTTGGCTAGGATAAGAAGGTCTTTTTTACCAAAAACCTGTGTCCTCAAGTCAGAAATAGTTTATCTATAGTAATAGTAGTAGTCATCATCATCATAGTCACAATGTCTTGACAGACATGTTGTGAACTCGTAAAATGCATTAAGTCGGAGCTAGAGTATTGCCGACACGAATATTATCAGTAGTTTTGAGAACTGTAGCTCGCCATCGTTCGCGATTTACTGTCAGTTCAGTGGCGCTCTTGTTACTCATATCCAGCAACTGTTTCGTCACATCTACCCAGCGTGTAGGGGAACGGCCACGGTGCCGCCCACTCGGGGCATGACCATATTATCGCTTCTGTGAATATGTCCGAAGAATGTGAGCATTCTCGTCGACACAACGAATGATAGTCTCTTTGGATTACCGAGCTTACCTAATAGTATGGAAACGTTAGTTCGATAGGCGGTATAAGGAACTCTCAGCATTCTCCTCCACGTCCACATTTCAAAAGCATCTATGCGAGCTCGATCTGCCTTTTTAACAGTCCAAGTTTCCGAGGCATACAAAAATATGGAGAACACAAAAGACTGATCCAGCGACATTTTGGTAGCTTTAGTGATGTTATGGTCACGCCATATTTTAGTAAGCTTTGTCATGGCCACAGGCGCCTGTTGAATGTGTAGTAGTAAGTAGTATAGTGGTTTATTGATGTATATACAAGAAAAACTGCATACATACGTCAAAAAAAAATGGACAAATATATATATAACAAACAAATAAACAATACATTAAACTGAGAACAAACAATAAATAATAACCTACATGATATAATCTAATATCAAAGAAATCATTATAGAGGTAATCCTCAAAATGTAATGTGTTAAGATCATGTTATAAGTTTGTATTTTACAGCATTCTTTGTCTGTTTGTGACACCTTTGTGTTGCAAGTCATCAAATCTATTTAAAATTTTTGACTTTTCTACTACTAGCATCTGAAGTCATAACATTTCAGTCTTCTAGTTAGCAAACTTCAGTATGGACTAGTATCATGATTTTTTTATGGCTGTATATGATACAGTATGTCATAAGAACTTTCTCGTATTTTTCCGCGATTTTTTTGCGCACGGGAAAGTCGAGAAAATGAGGAAAATATTAGAATTTTTCCAGTCGCGTGACGTCACGGGACTATAAGGGAACAGCCAATCGGAAGACTGGTATGTGTGCCGTGTTGCCATTCTAACTTAAGGCCCAGTATTCAATGCATACCTTCATGTTATCCTTTACACATGCTAAAAATTACATAGTTTTATACAATGTGTTCTACCATCATGTCGACAAACTTTGAGGTATGAAAATACAATTAAAGTTATCGAGAAAAAATGCGAAAAAAAGGGGTCAACCGTTTAATTAATTTTTTATTACATTTTCAATTTCTGTATCACGACTCCATGGGTTCGCGAAGTTGTAGCGCCATAGCTTGATTATTTATCGACCGATTCACCACATTTTGGACTCATTTTATAGAAGAATGACTGGGCATATCAACTAGAGCAGAAAAAGATAACGCCTGACAATTTCTAAGGCTAAAAAATTCACCAAACTGAAAAAAAAAAAATTTTTGAAATGCACTTATTTGGGTTACTCACAAATAATTTGAAAAAAAGCCGTATTAGTGCCTATTTATTGAGACAGTTTAATGTTTAGCAGGATGTTTCCTGTCTAACGACACGCAATTTGTTTATGTAGCACTAAAATCATCGACGAAATAGGCTTTTTTATTACGACTAATTTTGAAATAAAAGAGAATTTGGTATGCGCATTGTCTTTATTGGACTTCGGTACAAATTATTACTTAAATGTAATTTACATGAACAAATGTGATTATTTAGTAATTAAGTTATTCAACGAAATTTTCAAAATGTCCGCCATTTTTATTTAGGCACGCTTGACTTCCCAGACAGCACAATATATTCTAGGAACATTCTAAGAATCACCATTTTGGAACATTGTATCATTCCATGAAAAGTCCATGAATATATAGATTATCTGATGAACATTCCAAGAACATGAAAATGGGAATCTAGAAAATGTGCATAGGTTATTCCCTCATAATATTCTACGATTATTATTAAGATGTATGGAATATTGTAAGAAGATTCCTGGTATATATTTGAAGAAATATACATAGGTTATTCTCTCAGAATATTCTACGATTGTTATTAAGATGTATCAAATATTGTAGGAAGATTCCTGGTATATCTTTGAAGAATATATGATGAAAGAAACTAATACCTTTTATCACTTCACTTCATTTATTTGTAAGTTTTGTTGTCTGCCTAGGTGCTTAATGCGAGTAGTATAAATATATAGCCTAGCAGTATCCAACTTTCATACCGTATTTTGGGCAGCATTGATTTAGGCAATTATAGGGATTGATGAAAAAAATATGTATAAAACGGAACACGGAACCTGTATTTATAATTGCATAAGTTTAATGCACACATTACAAAAAACACATTTCATTGCACGGAATCGTCCTCCTGTATTATCCTGCAAAATAAAAAAACAGTTTTATTTTAAAGCATACGATGTACATTCAAATATACTTCATTAACTACAATGCTAGATTTTCGCCAAAATGTTGTTGTTGTATTTTAATCAAGTGTAGTAGAATAAACACTGGAAATTCATAGTCACAAATATAGCAAATGTGTTGTTAGTGGTTGTTATTATATATTAATTAGGGTACCTACGACAAGTAAGACTAGAACGTAGAGATTAGACTCTGTGTAAGAGAATTGCTACCACATGGTGCTACAAAGTCGACACCACCGCACCGCCACCGTGACGAATGAAGCTAACCTCAAAGTTCTCAAGCCTAACCTAACCGGTAACAGTGCCACGCCTACATTAAGAATCGTACCAAAAGGCATATTCATAGATTATTCTTTAGATAATATTAATTTATGAATATTATCGGAATATTTTGATTGACACGTTCATAGACTAATCATGACGTAATATTCCTCGTACATCCTCATGGGCATGAAATCAATAAAAACATCCATAGAAAATTCTGTTAATGTTCTGAATATTCTCAATCTATTTTGGATGAAATAAGAATATTCCAGGAATATATTGTGCTGTCTGGGTTCTGAAACTAACGCTCTGGGTTACTCGACGCTAAGCTACGCTCCAGTCTGTTTTCTTTGATTTCCAAGCGATTTCAACATATCTCATTTCAAATAGTTGCCTTTCAGTCATTTGGCTGAATACTAAATAAATTATACTAAAAATAAAAATAATAAAATTTGTTCATGTAAATTGCATTTAAGTAATAATCTGTACCGAAGTCCAATAAGGACAATGTGCATACCGAATTCTCGTTTATTTCAAAATTAGTCGTAATAAAAAAGCCTATTTCGAAGATGATTTTATAGTGCTACATAAACAAATCGCGTGACAGGAAACATCCTGATAAACATTAAACTTTGTTTATAAATAGGCACTAATATGGCTTTTTCCAAATGATTTGCAAGTAACCGAAACAAGTGCATTAAAATGTTTTTTTAAGTTTGGTGGATTTTTTTAGCCTTAGAAATTGTCGGATATTATTTTTTTTGCCTTAGTTGATATGCCCAGTCAGTCTCCTATAAAATGAGTCCAAAATGTGAATCGGTCAATAAATAATCAAGCTATGGCGCTACAACTGCGCGAACCCATGGAGTCGTGATACAGAAATTGAAAATGTAATAAAAAATTAATCAAAAGGTTGACCCCTTTTTTTTCGCATTTTTTCTCGATAACTTTAATTATATTTTCGTACCTCAAAGTTTGTCGACATGATGGTGGAACACGTTGTATATACGGCCAGTAAAGCCAACGACTTCGCATAGGTTAGAAGGAGTAAACAAGAACTATGTTTGTTTGGACAGTCCTAAAAGAAATGATTCAGCGGCAGCTTCATGATCGTGAAAGGTTGTACAGTGGCCGCGATATGGTCCGGGAGGTGGCGTCAAATTTCATCGGACCATTAAGCTGAGGCTGGATTTTCTAATGTAGACTTTCTTAATGTTGATGAGAAAAAAAAACATCTATGTTAGCTGGTCGAGATCCGTAACCTAAGATTTTGAGAGCCTGCGTAAGTGGCAAAAAAACCACGTGACTCCGCGATGAACAGCGTCTGCTTTCGATAGTGGGGCAGCAGCAGCCTTGTGCGCGGTTAGCGCTTGGGTGGGTGACTGAATTGCACCGGGCATTCAGTTTCGACCCCGTGAAAATTTCGTCAATACCGCGATTTGGAAGTTGACGAGGCAACAATGCACTGCTGTTGTATGGCGCGCATCATACCGATTGGATAAATTTAAATTCCTTTTTTAAAACTTTAAAATGGAATTACTAGTAAAGAAAGCGATGCAGAGAGTAACGAAATGCAACAGTACACCCATTTTTGTATACACTAAGAGGTTATAATGATTTAATCATTGTTTTCAAACCCAAGATACTAGTCCATTGTGGGTATTTTGCTATTTTTTTTTAATTCTCTTTTATGCAGTCACCTTTGCTTTTTTTCTGAATTTCTAGCCAAAAATAATAACAGACTTTCCCATTTTCAGGCGCAAATTATCAAAGAACAACCGCTAGAACGTACCCATGCTATAAAAGAAGGGAACGTAAGTTTGTCTGACGAGACGAAGCACCTGATGAGTATTTGTGAGCAAAGCAGAGGCCTAAGTGGAAGATCTTTGAGAAAAGTGCCCTTCATAGCCCATGCTCTATTTCTGGATCAATCTTTCAGTACCTTGAAAAACTTTTTAGTTGCTATGCAAAACGCTGTACATAAGGAAATCACTGAGAGACAGTATTTTAGTTTAGGTAAAAAAGAGGTTTAAAATTTGTTCTTCTTTAGGTTTGAATTGCATAATTGATTAGCGTATGATCTAGTTTATTTAATGAATGTGACAATAATAACTCTATACCTGAGGGGTAGGTATATGCATAGTGTAAATAAACATGGTGTGCTCACGCGCATGCAGCCGTCCGAGCGCCGGCACGCTGTGACGTCAGCAACGAGATTTCTGTCGGCGAACTAGCGGGAATACACATGATGGATTATATTTTAATTTCAAAGTGATAGATTAAAGGAGTTCAATAGCCAATTATTTGACAATTATGTTATAGAGAAGTGTAAAATAGCTAACTTAACGACTTTTTCTACAAAAATGTATTATTTATTGGTAAATTTGGTCATTTTTTCCCTAAGTTTACGCCTACAATTTTCGAAACTAATCCTTTTGTTTAAATGTCTGAGCCTGACGTATATTCTCGTTCGTATTAGATATAATACTATTTTGTCAGGAAATTGTTTGATGGTTTCCACTGGGGTCTATCTCTAATAATTTTTTAAATATGTTTGATTGTTTAGAACACGACTGTCCATGGAATTTATCGAACTCTATCTCAACCAAAACGGGCTACTATAATCATCTCCTCACTTGGATATACAAGACTGACTCTAGATAGAAACTCAATCCAGTCTGGGGCCCGATTAGAAGAATGAAATTTGGTTTGCGCCCCCAAAGCTAGATTAGGATATTCGTTTTTGAATCTGTAGGCCACATATCCGTCAATAAATTTCAGTCCCTCGTTGGAAATCGTGTCTGGCATTTTATTTTTTTTTCCAATTGACACAAAAGGTCATGTTCTTCAGAAATAAAGTTATCTAGGTCATAATCTGGACTCTGAAAGGTAAAGTTGGAAAAATGAATATCATTTGAATCATTCTCTGTCCCAACAATATCGCTGTCAAGAAGAACGCTCTTGAAAAACTCCTGAGTAAAGCACACACGTCATCAGCTTCGATGTTAGAATTACTCGAAACTAAGTTTTTCACTTGTAATGGTTCAAGTAGGCACGATTCATTGCTTTCTTCTGCATATTTATTCATTGAAAATACGGCAGGTGAATATTTTCCGAGGATGTACCATAAACATTTCAGTTTTAATAAATGTTTAATGCTAATTTGTGAAATGATTACCATTTATCATATTAATTTCGTCCTTTCGGCGGCAAGCATTACTCCATTTCATTGCGAGATTTTAATTTTTCGGGAACATATAGAATTTAACATTTGGCTCTTTCATCTTACTATGGTTTTTACAACCGACAACTGCACAATTTGGCATTATGTATACAAATTTCAGTCTTCTATAACTCAAAATAAGGAATACAAAGTAAATTAAACAAAAATCGTTAGCGATTCTATTTAAAACGCGATTAATCGGGCCGTGGTATCACGACGTCTAATAATTTCCCGCGCGAAAAATCTCGTTGCTGACGCAATGCGCAGAGCCATCGCAATTTCGTACGGCTGGCGAGCACACCATGTATACTCGCACCACGGGTATATGTAATTCAGAGATTTGAACAAGGTTATAGTAAATAAAGACTGTAATGCTAGTGTATATATAGTCCATTTAACGATTGTTCATGTAAAGATGTTTTATTCACATAATCAGTAGTTGGAGCTAATATTTTAATCACCAGTAGGACATTGCTGAAAGTCTATTTTTTATATGAAATTTTTGATGTGATCTTCAATAAAAGTAATTTTTTTTGTGTAATCAAAATGACTGGAAGGACTTTTTTTTAATAAATACAATGACTTTTGTTGGCGAGTCGAAAATACTCTCTTGAGGCTTTAATGATAAGCTGGTAAAATGTTATTTTAGTTATTTATTATCTGATTTCATCAGGTTTAAGTCTAATTTTCCTATCTAATAGGATGTTAATATACGCTAAGACTGATCCATTAAACCATGTAATTATTGAATGTATATTTTAATTTTATTGATAATACTAAGTAATAATCACTTTACACTTTGTTAACGTGTTCCTAAAAAATAATAAAATTTCATTCTTCAAGTTTCGCCTTTTCTTTAGCCTCCTTCAAAACACCAATTTTATTGATCGTTTCAGTTAAGCGAGTCTGAACGTTGACTGCTTGTACAGCCCATTGCAAAGCCTGCCTGAACATATTCTGCGAGCGAGTCAGATTTTGGGGCACCAACACTCCAAACCATCTCAAGGGTTCCTGTACACTTTCGTCTTCAGATTTTTTCACAGACTTCAGTTGAAGTTCCGGGTTATCAAAAAGTGTTTCGCTTTCATGCTCAGTGACCTTTATTGAAGCTGAAAACTCGTTACTATCTTCAGTTGGTAGCTGCAGAGCTGAGACGTTGTTCTGGCCCATTATGTATCTTGATTTTGCTAGATGAGACTCTCCTTCAATCATTGCGTTTTCTAGGTTCAATTTCAATTGGATTTCTTCTTCTATGAGGTGCAGTGCGTCTAAGGTTAATTTATCTAGTATATTGCATATCCTCTCTGTTTCTTCCTTCATTGTGGAATTTTAATATTCTTTTTAGGATTCAAGTTTCAATTTTGATTGAAATTTTGAAATTAACCTCAAATCCAAATCATACATAAACAATCTTAGATGGAAGATCGTCCTAGATTGGTAACTCGACGACGAAAAACAGAAGCTAGCGCCACGTGGGTGGAGTCAAAACTAGAGCCAATTTGAGGCTATATACGAGGGTGAACGGGAATGTACCTTACACATTTTTCTGTTCAGGGATGCGTAAATAAATAGGAAATACTAAACTACTGTTTTTTTATCTACAAATAGTAATATTTAACCAAACTTGGTGCAAACGCTTCCTAATTCGTTTTCTAATTTACAAACCGTCGCCACTGAACGGTGGCTGTGTTGCCGTTTCATATATATACAATGTGTTCCATCATCATGTCGACAAACTTTGAAGTATGAAAATACAATTAAAGTTATCGAGAAAAAATGCGAAAAAAGGGGTCAATTTCTTAATTAATTTTTTATTACATTTTCAATTTCTGTATCACGACTCCATGGGTTCGCGCAATTGTAGCGCCATAGCTTGATTATTTATCGACCGATTCACAACATTTTGGACCCATTTTATAGGAGAATGACTGGGCATATCAACTAAAGCAAAAAAAGATAATACCTGACAATTTCTAAGGCTAAAAAATTCACCAAACTGAAAAAAAAATTTTGAAATGCACTTATTTGGGTTACTTACAAATAATTTGAAAAAAAAGCCGTATTAGTGCCTATTTATTCAGACACTTTAATGTTTAGCAGAATGCTTCCTGTCCTACCTAACCTAACCTAACCTAACCACATGTAATTCGTGTATGTAGCACCGATGGTAGCATTAAAATTTTCGACAGAATAGTTTGTATTATGACTTCTGTATCACAGCGCCATGTGTTCACGCAGTTGTAACGCCATATCTTGATTATCTTTCGAGCGATTCACGACTTTTTGGACTCATTTTATAGGGGAATGACTGGATATATCAACTAAGGCAAAAAAATACAATATCTGATAATTTCTAAGGCCAAAAAAATTCACCAAACTGAAAAAAAAATTTTTTTTGTAATGCACTTGTTTTCGTTACTTGCGAGTAATTTGAAAAAAAGCCGTATTAGTGCCTATTTATTGAGACAGTTTAATGTTTAGCAGGATGTTTCCTGTCTAACCACATGCAATTCGTGTATGTAGCACGAAAATTTTTGACAGAATAGGCCTTTTTGTATTATGACTTCTGTATCACAGACAGATATATTCTTAAGCACCCTCGTATACGACCTCCATCGGCTTGGTTTCGACTCCAGTCACAGGAGCGCTGTTAGCTGTAGTCGTTGCCACTCTTGGTAAGTTTCCATCTGTGAATGACATTACTCCTGTCAATAATATCAACTGTCATTGGACAACGTAACCTCACTTTTCCACGTGTTTGTGTTTTCTAAGTTTATATCTAGTTTTTTATTTTTGTGATCTGTTTTCTCGTTAAAAAGATGGCTAAGATAAAATCTAAAAAGAATGGACATCCCAAAAATAAATTGTTCTCCAAGAAAAAACCGAAGGTTTTAATGAAAGCCCCAAAGTTTAAAACAAAAGGTAAACAGGAGAACAAAAGTATAAAGAATGGAGATACTAAAATGAGTCTGTTCACTAAGATGAAACCTAAAGCTGTACTAAAGTCCCCCAAACAGAATAATAAAGGTAATGAGAAGAAGAAACAGAAAAAATCAGTTTCATTGAGTGACAATAATGGCAATGATTCTAATGAAGATTATGATTCAGAAGAATTATCAGAAAGTGAGCTATTAAATGATGATCAGAATGACGAAACAGATGGAGAACAAGCAAATGATGAATCTAATGAAGAAAGTGATGAAGAAGTTACTGATAGTTTGAATGAAGATGAAGTAGAAAAACACAAAAAGGACCTAGAAAAGTTGAAAGAAACAGATCCAGAATTCTACAGTTTCTTACAGGAGAATGATAAAAAACTATTGCAATTCAATTTGTCTGATGAAGAACCAGATAGTGAAGCTGATGAAGGGGAAACAGAGGCTGAGTCTGAAAAAGTACATAAACCAACTGAAGATCTTGAAGTAGCTAGTGATGAAAGTGATTACGAGGTATGTTATGAAGTTGTGATTATTTCGCATCTATTGACTATACTATACTGAATGAATAAGAACCAGAGGCTATCCAGCACGGAATGTTGCTGGTGCATAGGACACGATGGGCCCTTTTGCGCCTCTGTCTGTGCTAGTTCCTAAGACCTGCCCTTTTGGCAAGGCAAGTACATTCTTAGGTCCTATCCGTTTTATCTCTGTTGGTTCCAAGGTTCTTGAGCCCAGCATAATCTGCCTGTGATAGCCCAGGGTTTCACAGAGACACAAGATGTGTGCCGAGGATTCCTCCTCTTCACCACACCACGTGCATGTTGGGTCGTTGACCACCCTCATCACGAACAAGTGACGCCTGCAGGTGTTGTGACCCGTTAATAGGCCTACTAGCAATCTCAAGTTACTCCTATCCAGAGAGAGATGAAATCGTCCTATTCTCTCTGCAAGCCCTGCTAATAGTTCCCAAGCCTGGCGGAGATGACCAGAGATGTTTTCCATCTCAGATCCACTCTCCAGTTGTTTTCCTAATCAAGTTTGCAGATAGTCCTAAGGCCGGTTCCGGGCCCACAAAACTGTTGCCGGATCCCATCCTAGCCAGATGATTCTTCATTTCGTCACCCTTTACCCCAGCGTGCCCAGGTATCCACATCAGTGTTACCTTGTGTTTAGCTGAGATGTCGTCAAGAGCTCTCCTGCACTCCAGGACCAGTCCCGACGTTATTTTCCAAGCACTCAGTGCTTTGATGGCTGCCTGACTGTCAGAGCAGATAGTAATCCGCCTCCTAGACCCGTCAATTTCCCGAATACGATTTACACAAGCAAGTATCGCATAGACCTCAGCCTGGATTACTGTGGTGTGCCCCCCAAGAGAGAGTGAAAGTCTTGTATGGGGTCCGTAGACTCCCGAGCCCGAGCCCTCTTTAGCAAGTGAACCGTCTGTGTACCAGACCTGTCCTCCTCCTTCGATGAGCTGTCTTTCCCTAGACTCCCACTCTTTCCTTGACGTAAATTTGCGATTGAAGCGATGCATAGGAGAAACTATATGGCTCCTCGCCAACAAAATAGGACTATCTATGCTATACTACTACTCTCGATACTACTATATACTATATACTAAGATGATCTATTTCAGGATAGTGATAAACCAAAAGACGAACGCACTATTACATTAAAAATGTTAAAACAGTGGCAGGCAGAGTTAAAGACAGAGAAGAGTAATAAGAGTATTATAATCGCTATTCAAGCTTTTCATGCTGCGTTAAAAACTGTGTCTACAGAGGAAGACGATGCACCATCCTATTATAAAGTCGAAGGTAAGAATATTAGAAATAACTTTGAATCTATGGAATTTATTTTCCACTATCTTATAGACTGGTCAAACAGAGGTCATTTTAGAATGCAGCGTTACATCATTCTCTAACAATACAACAGAACGCTGTAACACAGCATTCTAGAATGCCCTCTATTTGACTGGACCTTAATACTCTGTTTAGTTTAAGAAAAATTCAGTGATGTTATACATTACATTCAGTATAAAACTGTTTGTGCAAATTGGTATACTTGTTAAATTTAAATCATTTGATTTAATTCAAGGAGTAATACTAATATGTATATGCTGCAATTTGTTATCATTCATTTCATTTTAGGTTCTGCTGTGTTCAATGGAGTGATTCAGCTATGTGTCCTGGAACTAGGACCTGCAGTCAGAAGGTTTTTAGGTCTAAAAAAGGGATCAAAACAACCACCTCACAAGTGCAAGAGATTTGTGAAGGTTAAGAATGCTTTGAAAAGCTACTTTGCTGATATATTAAAGGTAAGGCACATCACAATCTTAAACGTCAGAACTCTGGTCTATAAGAAATTGAATACCACCAATTCATATTACTTCAATAGACATGAATAATAACCACATAATATGTTGAAATAAAAACACCTTCATTGAATTTTTGGCCCTCTATCTCTAGTCTTTAATAAAGTATGAAATAGTTGATAAAAGTAGATAGTTGCTTCCAAGACCTAAGTTCCAGGTAATCTGTTATTAAATGTCACTTATATTTTGAATACTAGTCACATGTACAAGTATGAAAATATGTCCGATCTGAGACTTGAGTGTTGAAAGATCAGTATACATGAAGTTTCTTCTTCAAGTTGATCAAATAATCCTTTTCTTAATTATTAGCAACAATATTGTTGAAATCAGATTTTTTTTTTGTTGATGATGCACTTTTTTTCAGCTATTACTAGGGGTGACATCGACAAATATCCAAACAGTCCTTCTTAAGCATCTGCACTACATGTCCAACTTGCTAGTGTCATTCCCCAACATCACCAAATCTCTGGTAAAACGGCTTGTTGGACTTTGGGGCACTGGAGATGACACAGTTAGAGTCCTTGCCTTTTTCTGCATACTTAGGATAACCAGTCAACAAATGAGCATGTTGGATACAGGTACATATATTTTTTTGTGATTAAATAACCTTTATTCCACCAGATTTACACCCAGTAATAAGAACAAATTACGAACATCATTTACCCAAGTAAAAGTACCATACAGTCATCACAGTTTTTAACTACAGATGACAAGCAAGTATCACATTTAACTTTTGTATTTCAAAATCGATAGGATAGGGATAGTAGTGGGTCTAGGTTGGATCCTTGAGGCACACAATAGGGTACTTGCAGAGGTCGTGAAATCGCCTCGGGAGTATACATAGCATAAAGAAAACCATATCAAGAAGCAGTAGGAAACAAAAAACATGATTTTACTGACGGCCAAAAAAAGATATTTGCAAAATAAAATAAGGATATATTCAAATTTTTCCACGTGAATTAAAACAAGGGCTGACGTCACAGGTATCTATCGATATCGACAATCGATACTACTACAGCGCAGGTCAGTGAGATTCAACTGCAAACTATTTCTGATGTTGCCAAATTTCTTTTTAAATATTTACGTTGACCAAATATCAATAATTTAATTTACGAGAGTGTTTTGTTTTATGGGTATACATATTCCCAAATGAAATGAGACTTCTCTTTTATCCTACTACAGCCGTAGTTCCTCATTGAGTAATACTGCAAGATGCAAATTGCAAAACGAAATTATATCAGCTGCTCGAATGCAACCATATTTTCTTTGTGGTTTGCCAACTGCGCATTCGACTAGAGATGATCTGATTTCTTTAACAATGCGACTCAATTTATTGATACTTAAACATATTTGAAACAGGCAACTAACCCACTAGCATTTTCGTTGCAATACATTTTTATATCTGATAGGTATCACAGTTCATCCTGTTTGTGACCGAGATTCGCAACTAATCGAAGCCATCATTTTATTTCGGCGCATCCCATTACGAATGAATACAAAGATAGAATCTAATTCAAGCCCATCCTTACAACGTGAATTAGTAATCTAGCCTAACTTTTATTCTTTTGACTTTTGTACTTTTGTGTGTGCTGTGTTTTGTGGTTATAATGATCAATGTCAAAATGTTAGCACTGGCTATCGATATCGAATATCAATACTTTACATCCCATCACTGTAGGATATCACTGACGTCAGAGGTTGCTTGCGCGGCATTTTCCGGCATTTGAAATAATTTTTGGAAGACCTCTCACACCCGATTCCAAAAAACCAAACAAGTGATTTTGTCATGTTTACTAGGCTCTAAGGAACGCGTAAACGGCATAATATTTTTTCTGCACGTACCCTATTGTAGACTTTAATTTCTCTTCTTTTTAGGCAAACTAATCTTTATATATCCATATACACAACCAACTGCAAGTGGTGATTTAGGGCCGGTTGTACAAATGCGGGTTTAGCACGAGCTTTGTTAAGCCTAAGCTTAGCTAAGCTCAGGCTTAAAGTCGACACCCGTTGTACAATCGTCGGCTTAGTTAAACCTGGTTGATAATGAAATTTACTACAGTTAGCATCAATGAAGCAATACTCACTGACATAATGATCTGAAAAATTACCCTTTTTTGGTTAGGCACTTATGACAGTTTGTGTCAAATTTTGGCAACGACCGTTTTTGTCTCTGTTCTTTCATTCGCTCTCTTTGTTAAATTAGACACAAATCTTCCAAAAAATTTGACCTAATAAAGTGACAAGTAATTTGAAGGTTCATCCTTGACAAATCATGTCATTTTTATACCAGGTTAGGTTTAAACCTCAGCTAAGCTCGCGTTGAGCATCGGCTTACGTAAGCTCGTGTTAAGCTTGGAGTGGGGGGTTAAGCTAGCATTGTACAACGGACATTTTGCCACTGACGTGGTTTAACGTCGGCTTACCTTAAGCCGAAGCTTAAGCTTGCATTGTACAACCGGCCCTTAAAGTTATTACGTTTGATTTCAGTGCTCAAGTCGATGTACATGACCTATGTAAAGAACACCAAATTCGTCAGCTTCAAAGGCCTCCCACTGATCAACTTCATGAGAAGATCCTTGGTAGAAATGTTCTGTTTGGACACAAACGTCTCCTATTCCCATGTCTTTCTGTACATAAGACAACTGGCCATCCACTTGAGAAATGCTATCACCGTCAACAAGAAAGAGAACGTTCAAGCTGTGTACAACTGGCAGTTCGTGAACTCGCTAAGGATATGGGGCAACCTGTTGAGTGCTACGTACAACAAGCCTGCCATGCAGCAGTTGGTGTATCCGTTCGTGCAGGTTTGCATAGGCACGTTGAGGCTGGTGCCCACAGCGCAGTATTATCCGTTGAGGTTTCATGTGGTGCAAGTGTTGATGGATTTGTCCAAAGAGACTGGAGTGTTTGTGCCTGTTTTGCCGTTCTTGCTGGAGGTGAGTTGATACGTTTTTTTGAAGTCTGGATCAACAAACAGAAAAATTTTCATACTGGGTTTTTGGATGTTACAGTAAGGTGAATTTACAAGATTCTCTGTTTGTTACTTTGATACAGAAGACCATATACACTCACCGGCATGAAAATCGGAGCACCTGATATTTTGTGATTAATTTTACTTCCCACACCGATAGGTGAGGGGAGTATTGTGATCGCGAAAATTTTCGATTTTGAGATAATACACTTTTTGGGCGTTTCATGATGTCTACATAACGAAAATCCATGTCACTCATTTCCGTCGGTCTGTCTGTCTGTCGGTCTGTCGGTCTGTCGGTCTGTCTGTACGCGTTTTTGTGTCCTCGTAATCTCAGTAACCGCTGCATGGATTGTGATGAAATTTGGGCAGCGATATGCTGGGGGGTCGTAGTAGGTAATGTTCTTATAATTTTGAAAATCGGTGCAGGGGCGGCGGAGTAATTAGCAAAAAACAAAAAAAATTAAATATTCCTCAAACTTCGTTTTTAGGCGTTTTAGAGGTTCCTGATCATTTTTTACTTTTTTTTGGGTGGGGGTGAAATTGGGGTGGTTGGGGGGTGGGGGGTTGTAAAATTGAAAAATTTGTTGCTTTCATAATAGACTGTCCACTGACCCATGAAGGAAGACCCAGCAACATAAATAACTTTTTTAGGTCCATGCGAACAATTGCCTTGCCTATTGCAGAAACCAAAGGACTTAGAATTTTTTCTGGTGTAAACATACGAGAGTATTGCTTTAGATCCTTCTATATTGTATTACAAGGAAACTGTTGAATTGATGTTAATGAAATTTTGACACAGTATTACTACCGTGGCGAGGATGGAAAACGCGTATGGTTTTTATAAATCGTGCCAGTGGCGGTGCAGAAATAATAAAAAAAGTAAAAGAATAAAAACAGCTCAAACTTCGTTTTTAAACGTTTTAAAGGTTCCTGATCATTTTCTGCGTTTTTTTTGGGTGGGGTGAAATTGGGGTGGTTAGGGGGTGGGGGGTTGAAAAACTGAAAAATTTCTTGTATTCATAATAGGCTGTCCACTAGCCTGTGAAGGAAGAGCTAGCGACATAAATAAACTTTTTAGGTCCATCCGAACATTGCCTAGCGTATTACGGAAACTAAGGGACTTAGAATTTTCTTTATACATACATACGAGTATTTATTGCTTTAGATCTTTTTGTACTTTGTAACGTGGACACTATTAAATTGATTCTAATTAAATTTTGACACAGTATTATTACCGTGGTGAGGATGGAAAACGCCTCGGAAAACGCGTATGTTTGTTAAATATAGTGCCAGTGGCAGCGTATATAGCAATAATCAAAAAACTAAAAGTTTGAAAACAACTCAAACTTCGTTTTTAGATGGTTTAGGCTGTCCATTGACCTCTGAAGGAAAGACTTAGCGGCATAAGACAATTTTAGGGGAGGAAAGGCTGCCGATGATTTGGTTGCAAGGAGATCTCAGACTAAAGCTTCATGCTATGGGAAAATAGTAAACTGATATCACAGTAATGTGTGGGAAGTACTGAGTCAATCAACTTGACTCCATTTTTTTAAAATACAATTTTTGTGATGTTTCATTGTCCTAAATACTGACCCACAAGCAAAATATCAATTTCTAAAAAAGGAAACTGGATTTAATAAAAAGTGCACTAAAATGAAAATTGTATAATGGGCCTATACCGTGACCTCAAATTGATCAATTTATTGACCGCGGTATTATTTTTGATGATACATAGGACCGTTTACTGTAAAAAGTCAGCAGAAAACTTGATCCAAATGAGAATAACACTAAAAAGAAAATTGTACTGTGATTTGAAATAGCCGATGATGACGTCACCTGTAGGGACCCAATGAGAAGCGTCCTTTCTGTAGGGAACCAATGAGAAGCGTTCTTTCGTGGTCCGATGACTACGAGCGGATGCTATTGTTTTGTACCAGTGGGCTCTTATTGGTTCCCTACAGATGACGTCACGTCCTGGGCGGGAAGTATATGGATTCAAAAAATTCAATATTTAGAGCATTTTTTTTCGGTTATAAATACGATAGAAAAATTTTGTAAAATTATTTATGGCATCTACGTGGTGTCGGGGTTCGTTTAAGCCAATAAACCAAAAATGTGGTATAGGCCCATTGTATCACTCAAAACTGCATAGTTGGCCATGGGGTTTTTTATTGTTTTTTAATAAATTTGTCAGGCGTTTGTCAAAGTTTTACTGCATTTATTTGAGCTAAAAATGCCTGCTGATAGTCCCTAAACCGCGGCTGCTATGGTTGCGTTGATTCAAGATGGAAGAAGTGAGCGATATGTAGCCCAACGTTATCATCCCGTATCAAATAGCAATGTGCAACGTATTTATACGCGTTTTTTGGAAACTGGACGTTGCACTAGACCATGGCCGACCCTACACTAGGCCGGAGCCTTAGATGTGGCAACGTGGCTTAGCTGTCAAATAGTGGGCCTATAGTTTCAGAATAATTATTACATTTTATATGTATTAGAGTTCATCTCGGTTAATAAATTAAGAAAAATACTTTTTAGAACTACTACTACTAATACCACTTACATCTGATGTTTATCAAAACAATAAAACGTCACCAAACAATAAAAAAAAGGAATTATATATTATATACAAAATGTCAAGTGATCCGTGTATTATTAAATTATAGCATTGATAAATGTGTTAATCAATGATTATAGTCTTGCGAATTCTTTTAAAAAGCTTATCGTTTTTACAGGTTTTGACAACGTATGATTTCAACAAAAAGCATCAAAAGGTGTCCATGAAACCCATGCATTTCACATGCTTACTGAGGGTTTCAAAATCACAGCTGCAAGAAAATGGTTTCAAGGATATGGTGATAGAGACAATTTATGGACAACTGTTGGAATATCTGGCAAACCAGTCCCACAAAATATCATTCCCTGATATCAGTCTGATCTGCATAGTACAGGTGACTACAATAATATAAATCATTTGTTTAAAGCTTTTATTTGATTTGCAATTTATGTATGTATGTTTATTCGGGTGGAATCTCGCTACTCAATTTTGAAGAAAGTAAAAATAATTAAAAAGTAAAAAATAAATAAGAGCAAAGAATCTTTTTTAAAAAGCGTTTATTTAAATGCTCTAAAAAGCATAAAATAAAATTTTCCTTTAAAATTTTAACTATACAAAATCTATATGATCTTAAAAGCTTGTCGCGAGCTTTGCGTAAGTATTTAATTAAACAGAAATTAAAAAAAATAAACTTAGCAGATTACGTTACTCAATTATAAGTATAGGTACTAGTTTATTTACACAAATAATTGCGCGATAATAAGCTTTTGTGATCATATAAATTGTGTATAATGAGGCTATAAGGTGATAGTTAAAAGGAACATTTTATTTTCTTCTTTTTAGGGCATCTAATCTGTAAATATTTACAGAATATTCTGTAAACGTTCGAAATGGGAAAAACACGTTATATTCCTAGAATATGCCGCCGAATATTCCGCACGGATATTACAAGAACAACCGTGGTAGAATGTTTTTGAATATTTTAGGAACATTTTGTCTAAATTACCTCATATACGAAACATTTTTAGGGAATTATCGATACTGTTCCAAAAATAATGGCACCTACTAGTGGCAGATGGTCACAAAAGTTAAGTGGTTAGACATCTCAGTCCAGATGCCTCAATAAAGTATAAAATGTAAACTTGTTGCATTTAACCTCAAAATTCTACTCACATTATATAATGAACCTTACACCATAGTAGGTGACCATAATTTGGAACACTGTCACACACTTTATAACAACCAGCAACTTTATTGTACAAAACTGGGTATAAATGCAGGCCTTTCAGGAATAAAACTCGTGAATTCGTGAATTGCTAAAATGCCGACATCCACATGTTAAAGCACAGAATGACAGAACAGTTGAAGCGAGTGACAACCAGACAAGATTGACAACTGACGACACCATAGTCACCATACATCAGCATAAGATGCTGTCACTTTATCGTCGTTAGATGCCGTATCTGTATTGCTGGCAATGGCTAATGACTAATAGACCTTTGAAAATTGCACATAATACTTATTAGGTATATTTAGGATGAACGCAAAACGAATGAAGGTTTTTTAATTCACTGAGAAATGTGCAAATATAAATTAATAATACCTCATATTGAATATTTGCCTACATACAGATATTTCTATTACGAATATTACTAAATGTTCGTCAGAAAATAGCTACATCTTGTTCTTAGTAGATTATTAAAATAATATTCTATGAAGAATATTGCTGGTATATTCTGGAATAATTCAGACATTAAACAAATAATCACTGATTATCCTAAGTGGATAAAATAATAATATTCTATGAAGAATATTATGTTAATAATCCAGAATAATCAAGAGAAATAACGAATATTCTATGATTCTACTGAATATTCATGGAACATATAGGAGATTAAAGGAATATTCATAGAATATCCAGTGCTATGTGGGTCAGTCCTGACTTTTCTATGGAAACATTTATTTTTATTTTTTCAGATCAAGAAATTCATGAAGCAATGTAAAAACCCCAACTACACGAGAAAATTCAAACAGCTTCTGGAGAAAATTCAGCAAAACAGCCAACACATAGAAAAGGCGAGATCCTCATTGACAGTCAAGCTGACAGATTTGAGACAGATTGAAGGTTGGGAGAGTCAAACTCTAAACAAAGGAACACCGTTACTAACCTACTACGAAAGTTGGAACAAGTTGAGGACGATAAAGAAAAACAAACAGTTGACGAACAACGAAGAACTGGCCAACTACAATCTGCCGACAATTAAAAAATCAAAGAAAACTGTCGATACTAGTAGACGATCTGAAGGGCCTGTGGAGCTGTTCCCGAGCGATTCTGAAGATGAAGATGACGAAACGTCGCAGAAACGGAAGAGAGGGAAAAGAGGAGGCAAGAAAATTAAAAGAAAACATACTGAACGTGATGATACGCTGCCAGAAGATGATGGGCAAGAAGATATTGTTGAGGATATTCAGTTGGAAGATTGGTCTTGAGATTCAAATGAATCGATTGTTGTTGTGTGATGGTTTTGTAAATAAATATCTACTTTTCCGTTTTTTGGTGGCTATCTTAATACATATTGTTTTGTAATTGAGTTCCTTATTGCATCCTCTAATTTTTCCTTTTGATGACTCAATCATAGTAGTAATCGTACGAATCACGAAAGTCATAACAAAATTTAGCATTTCGATCTATGATTTAGGCCCGATTTTATCAACGTGCATATTTAACGAAGACTGACAAAGATTTTCTATTGGATGTTGTTTAGCAAAAGCTTTCTATTGGGTATTGCGGGCTAGGTTAATAAGTATCATCCAATAGTATTTTAGCAATATTGGAAACAAAACGTCAAAGCTGGATGACACTTTTGTCAAAAATATTTTAGAATTCATGGATCAAAATCAGAACAAAGTGATTGATTTGCATTGCAGTCAGATTGATTATAGACTGGATGCATGTTTGTTATAGGATAGACCTTATAGAAATATTCACAGAGGATGTAAAGATTGTAGGCACTACGTAAAAGGCACCGTAGCGCAGAAACACATTTATTTAAAGCACCTTATTCACTTTCTGACTATACGAAAGGTTTCTAGTTTAGGAAAAATAAGAATATACGTTATACTTTTGCCAGATCGCAAGGCTGTGTTGTTAAGCAGGATAGGCAACCAGTAATGCACGCTTGCATCGTGTGTGTCTATAATAGCTTTATGAAATGCAATAAAATGTTATTGAACCCTTTTTCACTATAATACAAAGGCATATTGGGGATATTTATAATTATTATCGATTGTAAATTATTGTTTTATCAAGATATTGCAGTAATTTGAATTTCTTGTCATCATCTCATCATTAAATTAACTATTTAACAGTACATTTTATCCAGTGATCAAATGTGTCGGTTTTGTGGAATCTGATTGGTTGAGATGAGCAATTGCTAAACTCTGTTAAACAGGAAAATGCAATGGTCGACTATATATATAAAGCATATGTCTTTTTTCACCTTTTTGAAGTAAATTTCATGAGAAATCAATAATTTTCAGGGAACTTTGGCAGATGCAAGTTCTTGAATGGGCTGCCCTGATTGGTTAAAACCTTTGTTAAAATGCCCGCGTTGATAAAATCGGGCCTTAGTGTTTCATCTACAACGTACTTCCCGGACCACCCTCGTACTATGCTATTCTGTCTCTCTTCCACCTTCCATTGCCGGCAAGCCTGTTTATTCACGTATTTTTTTGTAGTTTTACGATTTTGATATACATTAAACCTTCGTTGTTTTCCAATCAAGCAACCGAAACTTAAAATATAATGGCAAAAAATTGCAAAAGGAGGTATATCGCGATCTCTTCTGGGATGTTGGGAATTTCACTTAAAGCGACACCTTTTAGATAATAGTTGAACTGAGAGTTATTCATGTCAAAAATGGGAACGATTTCTTCTTCATACTTCACATGGCTGCTAGTTACGTAATTTGCACACGGCTAGATGTCAGCACAGCTAAGATTTGTGAATTTTAATTTTTTAATATCCATTATCCAGCCTGTATCAAAAGAATGTTTGATTTTACTTTGTGAGATACAGATACGTTGAGCTACCATTTTCAAAATAAAACTATAGCTAGGTAGCTACCTACTTTGTGCAAAGACTGCAAAGTTATCAGTGTTATCACATTTTTAGTGTGTTTTTAGCAATTAAATATCAACTCTATCTCCAGCGACAACTAATGTTTCAGTAAAAAGAAGAAATAAATGTTCGCTGTACTTAAACTGCCGTTCAACGGCAGCCTACTAAAAATGCCGTTGACAGATGTGAATTGTGACGTCACTGAAGTGACAAAAGTTTTTCCCAAATACGTCCATAGTGGGTTTAGCATCAGTTTCTGTAAAAATGGGAAAGATAAAGCTTCTTTATCATTTCAGGTGTTTAAAATGCCGGTCATTCAAAGTCGGTTTTGGCGATCGCGTGAGAACTCACAAAGAAGTGTGTCAACTTTTAATGATTTACGACCCGACAGGGGTCCTATAACACGTTTGACGGTGACTAAAAAAAAAATACAAAAAAAATTACCTCAAACGGGAAGACCGCAAACCACCACGGACGAATTTGTGAGACAAATTTTTTAAGAAACAAATACTAAACTCACTATGGACGTATTCGGAAAAAAAAGATGAATTAAAATCTGCAAAAATATACAGGGTGTTCCATTTAAATTAAAAAAGTTGATGGTACTTCCGGTTAAACCGGAAGTACATTAATAGCTAACATAATGTCTTCGGATGCATTAGACGTCACTACACTTGCCTGCAAATTTTCAGCAATATCACTCTTTCCGTTCCAAAGTTATTTGCTTGGTTCCATACTTTATCCCAACCCTGTATGTTGCTGTCCTTCACGATGACGTCGTTGCATAATACGAAATTTACGTTTGACAGCCGATATTTGCGATTTTCGCTTGTGGCTTATCGTCTGCAAGGTATGATGTGATAGGGCTGCGGGTATGACTTGTTAGATATATCGATACTCCAAAAAATCGTATCCTACCGAACGTCCCTAATAGCAGCCGCGGCACTGTGGTATTTAGGCTTGGCCTTCGCGTCTGGCGAAGCTATAAAAATACTTCGCTTCCACAGAAGCGATTCTATCTGATGCCTACAATGATTGATTTGTGTTTCAAAGAATAAATTGTATATTAAGCAACTATGACAAATTGACCCAAATAGCTGGTGGGATGACTGCATTAAAAAGCTATAAAGCATCGGACGCCTGCACGATGCGACGCAACTAGTAATTATGATCACATCCCATTGTTTAAGGCAGCACTCGGCTGCTGAATAGGTTTTGGTTTCATTAGTGACGGTTTGTCACTTCTGAACAGGCGAGTCGTGTTGGATATTTTTCAAAGGAAACACTCCCGAAAAATTTTAATAGGCATACGATTAGCATAATCTTCATGCAGGATGATGAAGACTCAAGGGGGGGGGGGGACGGATTCTTGGAATTTACACACAATATATAATATACAGGATGGGTCAACAATGTGTGAATGGATTATGAGAATGGCTTTAAGGACTTCTGGTTAAGCTTGCTGCTTATGGACTACCACCTGGCCTGCGTCAGTGGTTGAATCGCTTTTTGAACGAACGATCTCTGTTTGTTGTAGTCGAAGACGTATTTTCAATAAACGCCGGTGTTTCTCAGCGATCTGTCCTATCCCTTACACTGTTTCTGCTGTACCTACATCACCATGCTGCTGGAAATAACGTCCAATCCAATCTACAGCTTCGTAGGCGATAGTACATTAATATATCGTGCATGAAACGAGGCAAGCCACTATCATCCCAGGAGACGCAGACGGTACGTTGGCGACAGCAACATGTCTCACAGATCAGCGTAGACATCAAAACAATTGTTGAATGGGGATTAGTAAATGAAGTACAGTTTAACGGACAGAAGGCAACAACACTGTCAAAGAAGTCTCACGTTGGCTTACCAACTGTGGAAATGGAGGGTCATCCAATGGTCTGCATCTCAGTTCGGATGCCTAAATAAAGTATAAAAATGTAAACTTGTTGCATTTAACCTCAAAATTCTACTCACATTATATAATGAACCTTACACCATAGTAGGTGACCATAATTTGGAACACTGTCACACACTCTTTATAACAACCAGCAACTTTATTGTACAAAATTGGGTATAAAATGCAGGCCTTTCAGGAATAAAACTCGTGAATTCGTGAATTGCTAAAATGCCGACATCCACATGTTGAAGCACAGAATGACAGAACACTTGAAACGAGTGACAACCAGACAAGATTGAAAACTGACGACACCATAGTCAACATTCATCAGCATAAGATGCTGTCACTTTATCGTCGGTGGATGCCGTATCTGTATTGCTGGCAATGGCTAATGACTAATAAACTTTTGAAAATTGCACATAATACTCATTAGGTACCTATATTTAGGATGCACGCAAAACGAATGAAGGTTTTTTAATTCACCGAGAAATGTGCAAATATAAATTAATGATACCTCATATTGAATATTTGCCTACATACAGATATTTCTATTACAAATATTACTAAATGTTCGTCAGAAAATAGCTACATCTTGTTCTTAGTAGGTTATTAAAATAATATTCTATGAACAATATTACTGGTATATTCTGGAATAGTTCAGACATTAAACGAATAATCACTGATTATCCTAAGTGGATAAAATAATAATATTCTATAAAGAATATTATGTTAATAATCCAGAATAATCAAGAGAAATAACGAATATTCTATGATCTACTGAATATTCATGGAACATATAGGAGATTTAAAGAATATTCATAGAATATCCAGTGCTATGTGGGCTAGTCACCTTCCGTCAAGCTTTTAGGGATCAGCATCAACAGTAACATGTCCTGACACGACCATGTCGTCAATATTGCTGAAACGGCATCCCAGAAGCTTGAGTTTTGTTCCGCTGTAGGAAGCTGTATACACTAGAGCAACCACTGCTGCTCTACAAGGCACAGCTCCGACCATCGTTGGAGTATTACTCCCATGTGTGGGGATGCGCTCCGAAGCACTCTCTAAAGCTTCTCGATACTATGTAGAAGAGAGCAATTAGACTAATCGATACGCCTAAACTCACAAAGGACCTCCACAACCTGGAACATCGAAGAAAGCTGGCTGACCTGTCCCTGTTTTACAGATTCTATCACGGAAGATGTTCGAGTGAGCTCTCTCAGATGATAAAAACAAAGGCCGTCCGAACTAGGAACACCAGAGTGGCGCTGCGAGCTCATCCTTACCATGTTGAAGTCCCTACTCCCCGAACCAGTCTCCTCCAGCATCCTTTCTTTTGGAGAACTTCGACGCTGTGGAATGAGCTGCCGGAGAATTTGTTTCCCGACGGCTACAACCTACAGCGTTTCAAATGCACTGATACTATATCCTCTCGGAGCGCTTCGACAGCGTCATAGGCTTTCAGCTTTTGCGGGAGGCTGACCATAAAAAAAGAAAAAAGATAGGGTGGACACTTGAAAGGGTTATCGATGAAAAGTGGTTCCACAACTATTTGCATCCTGAGCATCATATCATTTAATACGTGCAGTCATGTATGTTAATAATTGTCGAATTGCCCCGGTATACCAGCGTGTATAGGGTCAGGGAAAGTGCGGGCAAGTAAGCTGTGAATCTCTTCAGTGATGCCAATTTAGCTATTTTATAGCTAGATCTAGCTATTTCGCAACAAGGTTTAGCTAGTAAAATATCATCTAGCTATTTTATCTAGCTATTTCCCTTTTCTGCTTTATTTCAATTCTATTATTGCTGCGCGCTTCCTCTATACCATGTATGCTTTAACTGTCCTGCGAAGCAATGAATGCAATCGTTTCGTGCTTTTGCGTCACAGTTGTGCGTGCTCTATGAATCTCGTTTGAGTGTTTTGTGGTGCAACTGTCAAGTCGCGTGTTGTCGACTTGTCATTTGTCAGGTTCGTTTCCCACACCGACCTTCAACGGTTGTATGCTTATAGCGTTTTTCACTGGACACATTTTAGTGCACTCCGTACGAGTGCAGAATACTGAAAAAGGTCACCTAGGGTAACACTTTTGCACTGGGTTCTTCCAGTGGAATACACATCAAGAAACAACAAC
Source organism: Callosobruchus maculatus (assembly GCA_951848785.1). Classification (NCBI taxonomy): domain Eukaryota; kingdom Metazoa; phylum Arthropoda; class Insecta; order Coleoptera; family Chrysomelidae; genus Callosobruchus; species Callosobruchus maculatus. The sequence continues at coordinate 2,753,915 of CATOUR010000179.1, forward strand.
TTGTTTTGACAACCATAACTGCATATTTATACTACCACTACCTACTCGTTTGTCTGAAAACTGTTCAGTAGTTTCCATGTAATTGCTAATTCTGGGAATTTTTTCTCCCGAATTCTTCCTAAACACATTATTTGTTCGTCGTCAGAAGATGATGAGCTGATTTTGTCAATTCAAACAAGGAAATTAAATTTTTGATTTTTTTGTTCACTTTACTCATTCTGACTGAAAATAGTGAAAATCAACTAGGTATTACCTTCTTCAAAGATTGAAATTTTAAACAGGCGTAACACCATTCTATAATTTGAAGTTTCCCGCTCAAACCTCCTGTCATTCCCTTGGTTCACTTCCACGACACTCGCTTTGAAATCGGTGCGAAATTTTTGCACTCAGTTCGATCGCTCCGAGTGCAGAAATGCCACTGGAATGAGTGCACTCAAAAAATTTTGCACTGGAACTGCCAGTGAAATGCAAAACAGAAATCCAGTGCAGCCCAAGTGCAACCAGTAAAATTTAAAAACATTTTCGATTTTTCGATTTTGAAAAATAAAATCGTGGATAGTGAATTAATTCTGAACGGCAGGTTTGAAACATATAGTATTCCAATGTGAAAAATGAATATAAAAGGAATAAATAAGATATTAAAAAAATCTAGCTATTTTCTAGCTATTTTTCTACAGTGCTTCAGCTATTTTAATGTCCAATGAGTTGGCATCACTGAATCTCTTTCGGTATATAACCACGACATCGACATCGTCCCAAGATCATGACTCTGTTGGTAATAATTACCGATTTAGCGTATAAACCACTCACCTGAGTTCATCTGACTGGCGATCTCATGGTGATACCGCCAGAAAATCGTGTGAACATTACCCGACATTGTTTAAGTAGGTCGGGAAGATTTAAGTAGAGAACTAGGACAGACCTTAAAACATTTGTATAATGAGGATAGGCACATGGCACATCCGTAGCTGTACTGCAAAACTTTCTATACCTCGTACTTTTTGTAATATAAAATATGCTGTTTGTAAAGATAAAAATATTACATGGTATGGAATATAGATGATAAAGTGGAACAGCAACAGCCCTCAAGAAGTTAAAAACTAATAAAGCTACAGGCATTGATGCTATTTCCGCCGAAACGTTAAAATGCGTGGGTGATAGCGGCATCTCTCTTTTATATAATATTTGTAAGAGGGTCTGGTCCTCCCTCCGGTGTTTGGCCAGATAAATGGTGCACATCCATTTTTGTTCCAGTTCATAAAAAGGGATCTCCAACAAACCCAGATCGAGCTCGTAAAGATGCTTTTGAAATGTGGACGTGGAGGAAAATGCTGGGAGTTCCTTATACCGCCCATCGAACTAACGTTTTCATACTGGATGAGCTCGGTAATCCAAATAAGTTATCATCCATTGTGTCGACGAGAATACTTACATTCTTCGGACATATTCACAGAAGCGATAATATGGAGAAACTTGTAGTTCAGGGTCACGCCCCGAGTGGGCGGCGCCGTGGCCGTTCCCCTACACTCTGGGTGGATACGACGAAACAGTTGCTGGATATGAGTATCAAGAGCGCCACTGAACTGACAGTAAATCGCGAATGATGGCGAGCTACAGTTCTCAAAAGTATTGATAATATTCGTGTCGGAAATACTCTAGCTCCGACTTAATGCAATTTTACGGGTTCACAACATGTCTGTTAAGACATTATACAGGGTGAGTCAAGCTCAACGCCTCGGACTCTTGTGACCAAACGATACCACTTTTCGAAAAATCGACTTTGCGAGTGTATGTAGGTCGAATTGGACTACATTTTAAAAATAATAACTTTTATACAGGGTGACATATCAAAGTTGTGTTTTTTTAAATAGAATACCCTATATATTATTGCATATTTAGATTCCCGGGTGCATTTTAGTGTGACTTTATGTATCACACATGGGACTTTAGGCGAACCGTTTAGGTGCAAATCACAATTTTGGGTATAGGTAGATGTCAGAAAAAAAATGAATATCGCAGCTATTATAAATCTTAGAGGGCTGTGACTTTGCTGTGTTACTAAGCAAAAAATGTGTCAATTTACTTTAGACGGTCGAGTTTGAACTACATTTGTACTTGGAGAAACCGGTAGATCAATTAAGGAAACTTCAATCAAAGGTAACTTGATTTTTTCAAATGGGAATGCATAATTTTTTTATACGATCAAATGTGCAATTTGATAAGCTTTCTAATGATATGCGGTTGTAAATATCAATCTCTCGTAGTTTTGATTTAATTTCAAATTCTCAGTAAAACCGGTGTTTTTCAATTTTCCTACCTATAAGCAACTTAGCAGGCCATGAAATATAAACAAAGACTGTTCAGATGGAGCAAAACAACTAACTTAGCAGATAGTTACGGACGAACTAGAGTAAAGGGACAAAGTTATGAAAATGACTTACAACAAATCAATTCTAACCAGAAATAACAGACATTACACATCGAACGTCAAAAAGCAGCTGGAGTACGACAGAAATGGATATTTTTCACAGCATACCGGCTACTACAATATTCTAAAGATTGAAGATTCACAAAGCCGTTGTGAATTTTGAAATACTGGCAGATTAATAGCTTCAGAATAAAATTTCACATTTCATGATTTAAAAAATTAGTAACCGATACCTCTGACTGGAGTCCTGCAAATTCATCAGTACTCACAAGCAAGATCGCTGAAAATGAAGAATAAATTAAAAATCTGCTCAAATTATTAAACATAATTATTATTTACCTGGCAGAAAATTAAAATATTATTTTCCTTCCTCTTTCTTCCAGTATTCCTTTTTTTGCGACCTTCCTAATAGATGCTGAAAAATTTAAAGGACAACAGTGGGAGGTATCATTACTGTTGACTTTGACGGAAAACACTACAGTTTTATACCATTAAATGTGAAATTGCGTTCTGAAGATATTAGACTGACGGCAACGATCGCTGAAAGATTTGCTTTCATTTCAAAGTGTTTAGTGATTTTGGAAATTTTTAATCTCTAGTACATTGCAGTCGCTAGTAGGCTGTGAAAATTATCCATTTCTGTCGTACTCCAGCTTCTCTTTAATATTAGACATGTTATCGCCGTTGTTTCTGGTTAGAGTTTGTAGTTGGGAATTTTTATAATCTTGTTCTTTAACTCTAGTTCTGCTCGATCTTTTTGCTTAGTTGGTTGTTTTGTTCTATCTAAATATGATTTTGTTTATATTTCATGGCCTGCTAGTTTGTTTATAGGTAGGGAAATTGAAAAACACTGATTTGATTGAAATCTCGAAATTTAATAAAAACTACCATGGATTGATATTCACTACCTGGTATAATTAGAAAGCCTATCAAATTGCACATTTGATCGTATAAAAAAATTTTTGCATTCCCGTTTGAAAAAACCAAGTTACCTTTGATTGAAGCTTCCTTAAATAGATCTACCGATTTCTTCAAGTACAAATGTAATTCGAACTCGACCGTCTAATGTAAGGTGACACACTTCATGCTTAGTAATACGGCAAGGTCACAGCCCTCTAAGATTGATAATAGCTGCGATATTCAATTTTTTTCTGACATCTGCCTATACCCAAAATTGTGATTTGCACCTAAACGGTTCGCTTAAAGTCCCATGTGTGATACATAAAGTCACACTAAAATGCACCCAGGGATCTAAATATGCAATAATATACAGGGTGTTCCATTTAAAAAATCATAGCTTTGATATGTCACGCTTTTATTAGACACCCTGTATAAAAGTCACTATTTTTAAAATGTAGTCCAATTCGACCTACATACACTTGGAAAGTCGATTTTTCGAAGAGTGGTATCGTTTAGTCACAAGAGTCCGAGGCGTTGAGCTTGACTCACCCTGTATATGACTATGATGATGATGATGATGATGATGAAATACAGATGATGAAAAACAGTGGAATACAAACATACCTAGGTATTATTTCAAATTTCGATTTTTTCGCGATATACCTAGCAATAAAATTCGTACCACCTGCAAAACGGAAACGACAGTGAACTTGAGATGGTAGGTAGGTAGGTATTCAGACGTCGCATCAATCGAGCGTTTAGAAATTTTATTTGCATTCGGCCATTGATTCGGCATAGCTAGCATTTAAATTGAATACAAAGTGGTGAACTCAGTTACGCGACTTCCATTTTACCCAGAAAAAGGTTAAGCACGAAGCAATTTACATTTGCGGATGCATTACAAACAACTTTCCAAAATATAGTCGGTTGGAATTGATCTAAGTGTACTGGTATAGGGGTTACGATATGTAGGTATATGACATAGCCGAAACTTCTAATTTTTTTTTTATTTTAATCTTTTTGTCCATAATTCGTCGTTGCCATAGTACCTAGCAGAGCTGTCATTACTTCAAGTAAAGTACTTGAAAAATGTATTTCAATTACTTTCTGGTATTTGAAGTACTGTACTTCAAATACATTGTTTTTGTGATATTTGTACTTGATTCCCCGGATACTCTCTAAGAAGTATTTGTATTTGGTACTTGTAGCACAAAAAATATATTTCAAATACCTGGCATTTTTATTTGAAATACTAAAGAAGTAAAGTACTTGAAAAATTTATTTCAATTACTTTCTGGTATTTGAAGTACTGTATTTCAAATTAATTTTATTTCCCAAATGCTATAAGAAGTATTTGTATTTGGTACTTCCACACAAAAAATATAATTCAAATTTATACATTTATACTCGAAATACTAAAGTGAGTAAGAAATACATATTAGTATAGCTCGATGAGAATATAAAAATACTTGAAATACACATTTCAAGCATTAAATGCTCAAGTCTTAGACAAGTATGGACAAATCAACATTACGCATCGCGTCGCCTTGCGCTCTGTCTCTGTCGTACACATAGGATAGTCTACGCGACACTCTGACTCTACAGGACAGTCTCATCACAATCGACACAATCACAAAACTCTGTACTTTGTCCTGGTGGTTACGACTTGCAGATGTAAAAAGGTAATTTTTCTCAAGCATCTCTTTATGAAAAAATTCATATACCGGGTGGCAATGGAAACTTTATACAGAGCTCCCTTCTTTTACAATCCTAGATGCAGGTTTGAAATTTTGGAGAATTATATGGTTAACGGAGATGCACAATAGCCGTGAGAAAACAAATGTATGCTTATTTTGGTTTAGCCGGAAGTGAGGTTAGGCTCTGAATTTTCGATGACACCCTATATATTTTTTCACACATTTGGATTGACATTTGGATTCCCTTGATGAATGAATTTGAATTGTTGTCATTGCTTGGTATTTCTGTTATACTCTTCACGAGTTCTTGAATGAATGTATGCAAGAATGAAACAGTTTCTATTTTTATTGAAATGTATAGTTTTTCCATTCATAAGGTACTTTTTATTACTCAACAATAATTATGAAATACTCGAAATATCCATCGTCGTATTTGAAATACTATATCAAGTAATTCAAGTATTAGTATGGTATTTGAATTACTTTTTAAGTACTTGAAATATTAGTATCGTATTTGAATTACTTTATTTGAAAAATCAAGTACCAAATTAAAGTATTTGATACTTGAAGTACTTTCAAAAATAAAATTACTTCGTATTTGTACTTTGACGCATGCGACTCTGGTAATTGGTAATTGGTATTTGAAATACTATTTACTAGTACTTGTGACAGCTCTGGTACCTAGTATAAACTATACTGCTAAAGTTTTATCTCCAGGAAAATGAAATGAAATAATAAGGTATAGGCAAAGAAGGTATAATAGGTATACCTACCTATTAATCCCAACTATTTAGCACATCTACATACTGGAACTGGACTGGAAGACCTGAAATAATTTCCATATTTTTCACCATACCTATATACCCGTGATATATACCAACGACCAATCTATGATTTATAATACCTATTACACACCACCAAAACCAAAACCAAAACTCCAAAAAATAGTTTCTCGAATTCGAAAGTCATAATCGGGATAAACTCGTACTGTTAGTGACTCTTATCACCAACACAGTTTTAAGGTTATGTTTAGGGTAGGTCTATATTTTTAGTTTAGTTTAAGGTTTTCATGACGTCTAATAAAAGGAAATCTACGAAAATGAGTAGATATCAGGATAGCGCAAATTCTAAGTTAGAAACTGTCGTTCATCAGGATAGCGCAAATTCTAAGTTAGAAACTGTCGTTCAAATGATGGCAAATAATATGTTTTTTTAGATATAAAATATAATGATGTGTTTTGTTGTAAGAGTTTGGGGGAAATATACTATTCAAAGTCGGTGAGTTGTTTTATCATTGCATGAACCTTGTTTACGACCTGAAATAAGAGAGTCTTTGCACAGTGAAAGGGCTTGTTGAGAGTGAAAAATAATATGACGTCATTCTAAATTGACTATGGTGGACCATCCAAGTTGGCGAAATAGTTCTATTTAATGCACTTCTGCAATATGGGTATCAAATAAAAGGGCTTGCCGAGAATAAATAAAAAATTTGTTTGACATAAATGCAAGTTAATAACTAAGAAGTAAAAAATAAATTAAAACAAAAAACTTTTTAAAAAAAGCTTTTATTTAAAGGTTCTAAAAAAAAGAAAATAAAATGTTCCCTTAGGGTGTTAATTATCAACTTATAGCCTCATTATACACAATTATTTATAGTATCATAAAAGCTTGTCGCCCGATATACTTGTGTAAATTTGCTAGTACCTATTCAATTGACTAACTTGGTCTGCTAGGTTTAAGTGTGTTAAAATTTCAGTTTAATTGAATTCCTATAGGTACTTACGCAAACCTCGCGACAAGCTTTTATGATCATATAAATTGTGTATAATGAGGCTATAAGTTGATAGTTAACACTTTAAAGGAACATTTTTTTTTTAGAACCTTTAAATAAAAGCTTTTTTTTTAAAAGTTTTTTGTTTTAATTTATTTCATTCGAATTCCTAGTCAAGAAATTGGAGCAAATCTTGTATATCCAACTGTGTAACGTATATACCTTTATAGTAAATTTTAAAATCGAAATAGTAGATATGAACACTTTGTAATGAAGGTAGAGATACAACGGCAGCGACGTCAATGCGTTTGTTAGCTGGCAGCGATTATAAATAGCAAGCACAGCCTTCTATTGCCGACAAATTCCATAAACAACTTTCACATTTTACAGCTGAAAATCATTTAACCTGTATGGGGGACTAGCGGTTTGCAGTTCGCTCACACTGCCTTCTAAGTGATCTTAACTAGCTATAGAATCTGTTTGGAAACACCGACACTTTAGAATAGGATACTTGCCGAAAAAAAGATTATGTCGTTTACGCGTTCCTTAGAGCCTAGTAAACACGACAAAATCACTTGTTTGGTTTTTTAGAATCGGCTGTGAGAGATATTCCAAAAATTATTTCAAATGCCGGAAAATGCCGCGCAAACAACCTCTGACGTCAGTGATATCCTATAGTGGTGGGATGTAAAGTATTGATATTCGATATCGATAGCCAGTGCTAACCTAACATTTTGACATTGATCATTATAACCACAAATCACAGTCACACACAAAAGTACAAAAGTCAAAAGAATAAAAGTTAGACTAGACTACATTCACTTTGTAGGGATGGGCTTGACTTAGATTCTATCTTTAGATTCATTCATAATGGGATGCGCCCAAATAAAATGATGGCTTCGATTAGTTGCGAACCTCGGTCACAAACAGGATGAACTGTGATACCTATCAGATATAAAAATGTATTGCAACGAAAATGCTAGTGGGTTAATTGCCTGTTTAAAATATGTTTAAGTATCAATAAATTGAGTCGCATTGTTAAAGAATTCAGATCATCTCTAGTTTGCAGTTGAATCTCACTGACCTGCGCGTAGGAGTATCGATTGTCGATATCGATAAGATACCTGTGACGTCAGCCCTTGTTTTAAGTCACGTGGAAAAATTTGAATATATCCTTATTTTGTTTTGCAAATATCTTTTTTTGGCCGTCAGTAAAATCATGTTTTTTGTTTCCTGCTGCTTCTTGATATGGTTTTCTTTACGCTATGTATTCTCCCGAGGCGATTTCACGACCTCTGTAAGTACCCTATTTGTTTGAATGTTCAGTAAAGTATCACTTTTGTTTTATGATCAACTATCAACTGTTGGAATTGTTGCAACACACACTATACAGGGTGTTAACTAAGTATGTTAACAAACTTTAACCACCAATAGTACCCCGAAAAATAGAAAGAAAATGTCATATGAACATGGGTCCGGAAATGCTTCCTAAGGGAGCTACGCTCCTTTGCATGGGGCACCCTGAAGACGGTTTTCTCTCGATATTCTCGAAACCATTCACAACAAAATTACGAAATTAGGTACGAAGGGTAAACTTTTGACGCTGAATCTGATTCTGAATTCAGAATTTCATAATTTTAATCAGAGGCGTATCATACGGGAGGAGTTAAGGGTAAAAATAACTCCATTTTCTAAATGGTCATTTTTTGACATTTTGATTTTGATTGGCTGTTATTTCTAGCAGCTCGTTGAGGTATAGCAGAAACAGTACAGGGTCCCTGAGGAACACCGGTGTTCGTTGAAAATACGTCTGATGAACAGCCTTCGACTACATCAAACAGATCGTTCGTTCAAAAAGCTATTCAGCCACTGGCGCAGGCCAGGTGGTAGTCCATAAGCAGCAAGCTTGACCAGAAGTGTCTCATGCCACACTCTGTCGAAGGCTTTCGATATGTCAAGTGCAATAACACAGTATTTGTCATGATATTCAATTGCTCTGTTCCACAAGTGAATGACGTAGACCAGGAGATCACCCGTATACCTATGCTTACGGAAGCCATACTGGTGATCATTTATATGATACGATAGTTTGAAGAGCTTGCAAAGAATAGGTGCAAGCTCAGCTGCACAGCGTTTAAGGACAATGGCTGGAATTTGGTCAGGACCAGTAGCTTTCTTCGGTTTAGTTTTGAAGGATACTTTTTACATCTCGATGTTGAAATTTGACCTCTGCCATTCTGGAGTTCACGTTCATGGTGGTGGTCGGAGTACTTCCTTGGAAGTCTACAGTAGAATTGGCTGCGAAAAGCCTCTCTAAGATGTCTGCTTTTTCTTTAGGTGTAAAAGTGATGGATTTGTCCTTTCTGGTCAAGGGTGGTTTCGACCAATAGGAAAAGTTGTGACTAACAGCGTTAGCTACAGACCAGGATGTTCTGGATGAACCAGGACATGAGAGGAGCTTGTCAATACTCAAATATTTTTGCCAGTTTAGTTAATAGCTTTTTTTGACCAAGTCCGTAGAACTCATAGAAGTAGCAGGTAAAAGTGATAAACTTGACTTTATCATTTGTAGGGATTTTCGAAAAATAGCATCGTTGTGGTAAATGCTATCGAAAAAAAGGTAATAACTGAACAACACTGCAAAGAAACCCATCATACAGAACCTCTTACGTGAGCGCTAATGTAGGAAACATTTCTTTTCGAAATTCACTTATATGTAAATCATGATGAATGCTCTTTCTATACATACATATAAATATAATTAACTCAGTCAAAGGCAAACATTGAGAAATACGCGAGTGTGCGACTAAACTTTCACATATTTGACCCGAGATTAGCATAAAATTTTCTTCGGATACACAAACAATACTTCAACTCTTGATGCTGCTAAAGACAAGACCAATGTAATAGGCAAACATGGTGGTTAGTACAGTCACAGAAGCCTTGATTGTGAAAAGAAACATTACTTTTCAAAAACCATTTAAATAAAATAAATATATACCAGGATATAACAGTTAAAATGAAAGTTGAAACCTGAAAGTCATGTTTTAATTTACACATTTTCCCATTATTTTAATTTATTCTATAACTCTGCAAACCGCGCAGGCTGAGCCTAAATACCAGAGTACCGCGGCTGCTGTGAAAGGGTTATGTTAGGAGCATTGATTAACATATTTATACGTAAATATGTTAATCAATGGTTAGGAGTTAGGATAGGTGTGCGGCGGAACGATAGAGGATAGCTCAGAGGAGCAGATTCCGTTTGAACATCGCAGAAGAGTGAGAGGTCACCAACAACACGCCGGTGAAAAAGTGACTGAAGGTGGCGCGTTAAGGCCGGATCGCCAATTAGTCGAATTGCGCTTCTCTGGACGGCATCTAGTATAGACAGGGTAGTAGGGGCAGCAGCTCCCCAGACATGAGAGCAATACTCCAGACAAGGTCTTATCTTGGCTTTATATAGCGTGAGGAGGTTACATGGTGAGAAATACTTTCTGGCTCTAAATAGGTACCCAAGCTTTTTACCAGCAGCTGTTGCAATTGACGCGACGTGTTCGTGCCAGATTAGATTTTCTGTAATGTTGACTCCTAACAGCTTGAATGGGTGACTCCTTGGCAGAGCCTGGTTGTTCATTAGAACCTGGTGTTGGCTTGGGCACTTCTTGTTTGATAGCGTAAAACACTGGGTCTTGGAGGCATTAAATTTAACCATATTCTTAAGCCCCCAAGCGGTAATGGTATCGAGATCCTTTGAAAGTGAAGCTGCCACTGCCAGTCTTCTGCGTTCCAGCTCGACCACAGAGATCGGTCTATTGCTCATAATGCCTGCATGCAGCGTACTGTCATCCGCAAAACTGTGGATTGGGTTTGTAGTGCTAGAGAGTAGATCATTAATGTGAAGCAGAGACAATGTCGGAGCCAATACCGATCCCTGCGGAACCCCGGCATTGATGCTATGGAAAGAAGAGGAAAAGCCGTCTACCACGACAGAGATTTTCCAACCTGAGAGGAAGCCTGCGAGCCAACCGCAGGGCTTAACAGGGAGCCCATAAGGCGGGAGCTTGTTTAGGAGAGCTGCATGCCACAGTTGATCGAATGCCTTTGAAATATCGAGAGCAACGACGTGAGCCTCGCCAAATGACTGGATGAGTTTGCTCCACACATGTGTGACGTAAGCCAGGAGGTCTCCAGTTCATCTTTGGTGTCGGAATCCATATTGTCTGTTGTTGATTAAGTGATGGAGCTCTAAGTATTTAATGAGCTCTTGGTTGACGCATCTCTCCATCACTTTACTGATTACAGAAAGCAGAGCTATAGGTCTGTAGTTGGTCGGATCAGTTTTGGATCCCTTTTTTGGCACCGGCTGGATGCAAGCTGTTTTCCAGTCTTTTGGGAAAATGCCGGAATCGTAAGACATCCGAAAGAGGCGGGGAAATATGGGAGCCAGCTCCGGTGCGCACTTCTTGACAACAATGGAGGGGATCATGTCGGGCCCATTCGCCTTATTAATGTCAAGTGACTGCAGCACCTTTGAACTCTTTCTGTTCTGAACGTCATTTCGCTCATGGCTTGGGGTACTCTCGGTATGGATGGTAACTGGGCACTGGATGGGACTTTTATAGTGGAGTTTGCTGCGAATGTCTTGGCAAATATTTCGGCCTTGTCTTTGGAAGCAGTTGCTACTGTTCCATCCGCACATGTGATCGGTGGGAAGCTACTCCTCGAGAAGTTACCCTCTATTTGTTTGACCAGAGTCCAGAAGGAGCGGCTGCCATTGGGGTGTAGCATAACCTTCTTTTTCATTTTGGCATCGTATTGGCTTTTTGCATCTCGGATGGTTTCATTGTATCTGTTCCTGGAATCAATATCAGCCTGTCTGTTTTCGACGGTGGGGTTCTGTAAGTAAGTTCGGTGGGCCAGAACTTTTTGCAGACGAGCTGTGTCACAGGACTTGTTGAACCAGCCGTTGGAATCTGATTTGTATGATTTGGCTGTATGCGGGATGTATGCTTCCATGCCGACATGAATAACCTCTGTGATTTCCGAGCAGACAGTTGATACATCATGTTTTGCAAAGCAAATTTTGTATTATGTATTTTTTTTATAAACTAATATGATAATTTTGATACACTTTTATAAAAATCTGTCCTACTGAAGCAACCACTTTTGGCAGCTGTAATGAAACTAATTGAACCGGGCTAATAGGCAAAGAGGCAAATCGAAATCCTGCTCGGTGAATGAAATTTTAACCCACATATCGCGGTGGCCGCGGTGGCCGGTTTAGTAGCGTCTACGACGGACCGAGAATCGAGAATCAAGTCGCTGCCGACCGCCGTATCAAGGCTTGCCATGGCTGCGAGCTATTCTCAATAGTATGTAGGTTTTTCTCTTTGGTATACAGGGTGATGCACTGATGCACATTTCGCCCTCTGTATATCCTACGTGTCGTAAAAGGCGACTAAAAGGAACACCGAACTACTGTCCGTATAAACAGTAACCTCTCCTTAACCAACAGCTTTAGGTGGACGAGTTGAGAAGAGTCAGGACACCCTCTTGTCCTTGGGGTGAGAGATTGCCCCTAAAGGCGGATGAACCAGTAGATACCATCTGGTCAACGGCATGAGGATGCAGAAAGCAAATGGGAAACTACTGCATTAAAGATCTTAAAGATATCCCAAGAGAAACTCGTAAAATGTGTAAATGCATTTTACGAGTTCACAACATGTCTGTTAAGACATTGTGACTATGATGATGATGACACCTCTCCTTACCTTAGTTCCCTAGTCCAGCTAGAGACTCACGACTTAACTTGATTTTCAAGCTACTTGACTTGACTTGATATCAAGTCAAGATCAGGTCAAGTATTTGTTTTCGAATTTCAAGTCATGTCAAGTAGTTACACATCAAGTAACTTGGAAATTAAGTTTTTCAAGCTAACTACTTGATTTTTCTTGAAAAAATAATTCTTTTATGATATTAATCTGATTAACTGCCAAACGCAATAACAATAAAAAACTATGTATATAAAGATGTAACTTAGTTAAATAATGAATGTAATAATATGAAATAAAAATACAAAATTTTCTGAATTCTGACAATAATACATAGATAAACAACAAACTCAAATGGGGGTGGGTTGGCTCAGTGGTTAGAGTCGAGGGCTCGTGACCGGAAGGTCCTGGGTTCGATTCTCGTTAGAGGCGGAAATTTATTTCTGGTTTTTTTCAATCAACGCGAAGAATCCCCACCTGAGTTTTCACTTCACTTATGGCTTCTAATTAACAGTGCTGTTCCTAGAATGGCGCCGGGATTCAGAAACACAGCCTACATAGAACACGAGGCTAATAACCAGAGCAATCGATGTCGATGACACAGGACACGGAAGTGAAAAAAAAATTAATATCCTCATTTGCCAACCATGATTTGAGACACATAAGACTTCGAAAGGAGCCGATGGCACAGAAGTAAAAAAAATTAAGATCCTCATTTGCCAACCACAATTTAAGACACATCAGACTTCTAACGGAGTTGAGACACATAAGACTTCTAACGGAGTTATCACCTAATCGATTTCTTGTTTTGGTAAGAGTTAAGGCAGCTCTGGAAAACTGCCTTTCAACTGAGCTGAAGAAGCTGGCGTTGCCAGAAAGTCTTTGGCCATTGCAGCAAGGTTTGGAAAAAAACAATCGTGTTTTTTCCACCATTCTAAATATCTTCAGTACTGTCCCTTGCCTCTTGAATATTATTTATAATCTGTTCATCGGTTTCATCTCGATCAGGATCTATTGTCAAGTTCCATAGCTCACGAATATAGTCTATCGAGCAGCATATTAATGCAAAAATGATGGAAATACTCTTAAAACCATTGCGGTTCTGACAAATTCGTTCATTTAACGACCATTCTGTGTCGGTTGGCTTTAAAGTTTTAAAGTTATCGGGTGCCTGCTTGCTGTCGTAACCTCGGTGATTCCCTTATTTTAACGCTTCGATTCGCATTTTACAGATCGATATCAGGTAATATCAAATCAAATCAAATCATTTATTGGTCCAAAGATCTAAATACACAGACATAGGACAAGTCAATAAAATGATGGCACAGAAGTAAAAAAAAATTAAGATCCTCATTTGCCAACCATAATTTGAGACACATAAGACTTCTAACGGAGTTGAGACACATAAGACTTCTAACGGAGTTATCACCTAATCGATTTCTTGTTTTGGTAAGAGTTAAGGCAGCTCTGGAAAACTGCCTTTCAACTAAAGCTGAAGAAGCTGGCGTTGCCAAAAAGTCTTTGGCCATTGCGGCAAGGTTTGGAAAAAAACAATCGTGTTTTTTCCACCATTCTAAATATCTTCAGTACTGTCTCTTGCCGCTTGAATACTATTTATATTTATTGTCAAGTTCCATAGCTCACGAATTTAGTCTATCGAGCTGCATATTAATGCAAAAATGATGGAAATACAAAACCATTACGGTTCTGGCAAATTCGTTCAATTAACGACCATTCTGTGTCGGTTGGCTTTAAAGTTTTAAAGTCATCGGGTGCCTGCTTGCTGTCGTAACCTCGGTGATTCCCTTATTTTAACGCTTCGATTCGCATTTTACAGATCGATATCAGGTAATATCAAATCAAATCAAATCATTTATTGGTCCAAAGATCTAAATACACAGACATAGGACAAGTCAATAAAATGATGGCACAGAAGTAAAAAAAAATTAAGATCCTCATTTGCCAACCATAATTTGAGACACATAAGACTTCTAACGGAGTTGAGACACATAAGACTTCTAACGGAGTTATCACCTAATCGATTTCTTGTTTTGGTAAGAGTTAAGGCAGCTCTGGAAAACTGCCTTTCAACTGAAGCTGAAGAAGCTGGCGTTGCCAAAAAGTCTTTGGCCATTGCGGCAAGGTTTGGAAAAAAACAATCGTGTTTTTTCCACCATTCTAAATATCTTCAGTACTGTCTCTTGCCGCTTGAATACTATTTATATTTATTGTCAAGTTCCATAGCTCACGAATTTAGTCTATCGAGCTGCATATTAATGCAAAAATGATGGAAATACAAAACCATTACGGTTCTGGCAAATTCGTTCAATTAACGACCATTCTGTGTCGGTTGGCTTTAAAGTTTTAAAGTCATCGGGTGCCTGCTTGCTGTCGTAACCTCGGTGATTCCCTTATTTTAACGCTTCGATTCGCATTTTACAGATCGATATCAAGTAATATCAAATCAAATCAAATCATTTATTTGTCCAAAGATCTAAATACACAGACATAGGACAAGTCAATAAAAAAGAACAAACAAATTTACACCAAACGAATATGGTAGAAACAAAAATACGGTTAAAATTAAAACTGCACAGGGAAACATTTTTTTTTTCGTTTTCACAGTTAACAGAATTTCCTATTATAAGTCAATTAATTCAGAAGTAGAAGAAGTAGAAAACATTTATCGATAAGAAGTCTCTTCAAATGCTTACTAAATAAGTGGTCTAAAGAAACATTAATTATCTCTACAGGCAAAGAATTGAGGAGCCTATAACCCATATAAAAAGGACTATTTTCGTAAGTTGTTGTATTGTGTTTAATAGATCTAAGAGAATCGGACGCCCGTGTAGGGTAAGAATGCAGATCAGAGTTTTTTTCGTAGGTACTTGAATATCGTCTAGCAAAAAGTATACATTTGTAGATAGAAATTGAAGGTAACGTTAGTAGGTTGTATTTCCTAAAATATGTTCTGCATGATTCGTTATACTTCAAACGGAATAATAGTCGAAAAATCCGTTTTTGAGCAACAAACGGTCTTACCGCAAATGGGGAGTTACCCCAGATGATAACGTGATATGCAATATGACTGTATACCATGGCATAATACACACTTATTAGGTGGGGAGTATCTAGGCAATTTCATAACTAAAGAATAGCATAGTATGCTTTATTTATTTTTTTACATACTTAGAATATCAAGTAGTTTGATTTTACTTGGTATCAAGTCAAGTAGTTTAGATCGAAAATCAAGTCAAGTCAAGTATCAAATCTTCAAAAGCTTGAGCTTTCAAGTCAAGTATTTAAGAAAAAACTCAAGCTACTTGATTTGATGAATCTCTAAGTCCAGCCCTCATCACAAAGGCGAGGATGGCCATACGTATATATCTCAAATAAAGCAGACACGACAAAATTGTGGCTAGTTATTCCGTTGATTGGGTTTTGATAGATTTTATGTCTGCATGAGGTAATTTTGTATTAACCGCGCTTTAGTTCACTGATGAATCACTGCACAACTTACGTAAGGTATCTACCAATGAATGAATCGCATGTAATCCGACCCGATCCGACTGCAGCCGAACCGCTGATCTCGATCCCGATCATCACCACAAAGCACAAATCGCCATGTTCGCCATTTTATACTTGTGTTTTCTACGATGAAGCTGTGACATGGGGACGGAGATTTTAACCTAATGTGCTGTGTGTGCAGTGTCTGTATGTGTGGATTCCACCATAAATAATATAGTAGGTATAGGTATAGTGTCCAGTCTTTCTCAGGTATTGTGGATTTATTAGATTGTAGCCTCTTATTATATGGATTGAGCCGATTGAAAATAAAAAGTACTTTTTGATTTAGGCAGGCTTATATAGAAGGCTAGCAAAGTATGATCATTATTTTATATCCTGTCTTCAATGTGAAATACATGATTAATCTATTTTGAATTAGAATATTTTATTACCCTTACTCAAATTAATGCTACACATATTTCTCACAGTATTATCTCATAAACATTTATCCTATAACGTAATTAACGTCCAAACTATTTTATCTAGTAACTACGACTACACCAGAAGATATCGTTAGATCAGCATTGACTATTGGAGAGACATAAAGTAAGACAAAGTAACCATCGCCAATAATCAGTGCTGATCTGACGATACCTTCTGGTGCAGCCTTGGTTGCTGTATAAAATAGTGTCGACGGAACGACACGTACATGACGATATTGAGACGGCACGTTTGTGACGTTATTGGGACGGCGGTTAGGTGACGTTACTAACACGGTACTCAATGACGTCTTTGGGCTGTGACATTGTGCCGTCACAGACACGTCATATATTCCTCTTCATCGACGTGATAATGACGAATGGGGTGTCGTCAAAATGACGCTAGTATAACGACATCGTGTTTGTTGGGAATGAATAGAAGAATAGATTAAGAAGAAGACGGGAGGCCTATACACTGGTGGTTCCAGCCACCAGATAGCCTATCTCCCTCTTTTATTCATTCATTCATAGGCCTACAAATGTACCCTTCTACGCCTCTCCTTACCCTAGTTTCAAAGTCCAACCCTCATCGCAAAGGCAAGGATGGCCATACGTCTTGCAGCGAAGATACGCATCTTGCGTAAAGCCGTCAAGACACCTGCGACTTCCTTCTTCTGTTTTTCGGCACGGCACACTGCGACACCACGTCGAGTGGCGGTGTATGTCTTCCACAGGCAGCTTTCTACCTTGCAGCGGTCGGTGGTTCGCGAAGAAACAGGTGACTTGCTCACCGCGCGTCGGCCTTTCAGTCACTTCTTGCGCTCCGTGAGAACCTCGTTGTCGTCCACGGAAGAACCGGAGAAATATCGCGTCGAACGGACACGGAACTGAAGGCGCGAGCCATGGGGGGCGAATAGACACCCTCCTGACTTCTTCCGGGTTGAGATACGGGGTGTTACCGCCGTTCGTTGTGTGATACTTACAAGGATTGTTCTTGGATGCTATAGTGACTTGTAGATATGTTGCAGCCGAGGAGGAACTTGGTTCTAGTTTTAGTTCTGGTGGTGTGTTTGGATTGCTTGAGAGGTAAGTCATTTCTGTATTTTTCACGTCTACTATGGATTGGAAGGAAGGGGATCTCTTAATTCGTCCAGTTTGACTATCTTTTTATTGTTGATCTCGTAGACAAACACCATTCATTTTTATTACTTATTAAGCTAGTGGTCACACTGTGGTCATACTGTAGAGGTGTTTCCTCAACTGACAGTAACTAATTATAACTCCAATCGCAATGCACAAGCTGTGGCACAAGTGTTATCTGTGAATCTGGACAGGTAGTATTATTTAGCTACCCCTTCCCCCACACTAGGGTAGCTAAGGGGCTCTTTATCAGCTGAGCAGCCAAAAGTATGATCCAACGCGGTTTTGTTGGTACGCTCTCTGAACCGTATTGTGAGAGCAAGTTTCATGCCTATAGGGAATGAAAGATTTGATACCTGCGAAAAGTATAGGACTTAGAGTGGTATGGTTTTTAAAAAGTTTCATCATGAAAAAGAACGGATTAAATTGAGATGTATTATGCAAAATATTTACTGCTATTGAGAATCGTGCAGTAGCGGTGGAATATGATATTTAAAAAACGAAAAATATCAAAAAATGATCGAACCTAAATTTTAGGCGCTTCAGACATAGATGTATATTTTTTAAAAATTTGAGAGGTGCTAAAATTTAGGTGAAGGGTGACCATTCTATAGTGCTTTTGAAAATCGATCAGTAGCCGCGGAGTTATAAACACGATCTGAAATGTAAAATATAAGCAGCCGCGGTACTCTGGTATTTAGGCTCTGCCTACGTGGTCTGCTCAGTTATAAAAAAAAATAAAAAATGAAGCTAAGTTGATTGACTCAATACTTACTACATACTACCGTGACACTAGTTTATTATTTTCCCATAGCATGAAGCTATAGTATGAGATCCCCTTGCAACCAAATCATTGTTTTCAGATTTACAACACCTCACCCCCTAACCACCCCAATTTTACCCCCATCTGAAAAAAGTGTAAAATGATCGGAAACGAAGTTTGAGCTGTTTTTATATTTTTAGTTTTTTAATATTGCTGCGCCGCCACTGACACGATTTCTAAAAACCGTCTAAAGTTGTACTATATGAATGTTTGGATGAACCTCTAAGAACGTGAAGTGAATGTTGCTGCTAGATCTTTCTTTTACAGATAAATGAACAGAATATTATGAATACAACAAAATTTTCAGTTTTACAACTCCCCACCCCTCAACCACCCCAATTTTAACCCACTCTAAAAAATAGTAGAAAACGATCAGGAACTCCCAAAACGTCTAAAAAAAATGAAGTCAAGTTGATTGACTCACTACTTCCAACACATTACGGTGATACCAGTTTATTATTTTCCCATAGCAGGAAGATTTAGTCTAAGATCCCTTGCAACCAAATAATCGCTAGCCCCCCCCCCCTTAAAATTGTCTTATGCCGCTAAGTCTTTCCTTCCCAGGTCAATGGACAGCCTATTATCTATACTACAAACTTCTCAGTTTTACAACCCCCCACCCCCCCAACCATCTTATTACTTTCATCCCCACCCAAAAAAACTGGTAGGAAATGATCAGGAACCCCTAAAACATATTCTAAAAACCAAATTTGAGTTGTGTTCATACCTTTCGTTCTTTGATTATTGCTACGCTGCCACTGACGCGATTTTTTAACAAACATACGCGTTTTCCATTCTCACCGCGGTATCAATATACTGTGTCAAAATTTCATTAGAATCAATTTAATAGTGTCCACGTTACAAAATACAAAACGATTTAAATGGCAATAAATTCTCGTATGTATACAGAAAATTCTAAGTCCCTTAGTTTCCGTAATAGGCTAGGCAATGTTCGGATAGACCTAAAAAGGTGATTTGTGTCGCTAGATCTTCCTTCACATTTTAGTGGACAGCCTATTATGAATGCAAGAAATTTTTTAATTTTTCAACCCCCAACCCCCCAACCACCCCAATTTCACCCCCACCCAAAAAAATTATCAGGAACCTCTAAAACGCTTAAAAACGAAGTTTGAGCTGTTTTTATATTTTTAGCTTTTCTATTATTTCTGCGCCGCCACTGGCACGATTTATAAAACCATATGCGTTTTCCATCTTCGCCACTGTAGTAATACTTTGTCAAAATTTCATTAAAATCAATTCAACAGTTTCCTCGTTACACAATATAGATCGATCTAAAGCAATACTCTCGTATGTTTACATCAGAAAAAATTCTAAGTTCTTTGCTTTCTGTAATAGGAAGGCAATGTTCGGATGGACCAAAAAAAGTTATTTATGTCGCCAGGTCTTCCTTCACATGTTAGTGGACAGTCTATTATGAATGCAACAATTTTTTCAATTTTACAACCCCCCACCCCCCAACCACCCCAATTTCACCCCCACCCAAAAAAAGTAGAAAATGATCAGGGACCCCTAAAACGCCTCAAAACGAAGTTTCAGCAATATTGATTTTTTTTTGTTTTTTGCTAATTACTCCGCCGCCTATGCACCGATTTTCAAAATTATAGGAACATTAACTACTACGACAAATTTCATCACAATCCATGCAGAGGTTGCTGAGATTACGAGGCTAGAAAAAAGCGACAGACAGACAGACAGACAGACCGACAGACAGACAGACAGACAGACAGACAGACAGACAGACAGACAGACAGACCGACGGAAATAAGTGACGTGGATTTTTGTTATGTAGACATCATAAAACGCCCAAAAAGCGTATTATCTCAAAATCGAAAATTATCGCGATCGCAATACTCCCCTCACCTATCGGTGTGGGAAGTAAAAACTTGAGGAATATAAATTTCTCGTTTTTTGCTAACTACTCCTCCGTCCATACACCGATTTTCAAAATTATAGCAGCATTACTTACTACGACCCCACAGCATACCGCTGCCCAAATTTCATCACAATGCATGCAATGGTTACTGAGATTACGAGGCTAGAAAAACGTCAATAGACTGACAGACCAACAGACAGACCGACGGAAATGGGTGACGTGGATTTTCGTTATGTAGACATCATAAAAAGCCCAAAAAGCGTATTATCTCAAAATCGAAAATTTTCGCGATCACAATACTCCACTCACCTATCGGTGTGGGGGGTAAAAATTATTTTGATAGTAATTCATTTGATTACTTTACTTGTGTCTAAATTCTCTATGAACTAGTCAATGTTCTGCAGCTAGTTGGCTTTCTATTGGAGAAAACTCTTACTATTAAAAATTGCTTTTTGCTTTTTAGTTACATCTGTTGAAAAATCGTGTTTTATAAGGTGTTTTGAACTGTTATTTATTTCAGTTAAGTGCCCGCACTACGTGTACTTCTCTTCTTGGCACTAGCATAGAAAATTGTACAGTAGCAGCACCAAACACTAAATCACTTCCTCGAATTCCGAATCAGTGGATGCGGAAAAGCCGGCAGTGAAGTGAACAACACAACACAGTATCAACTTGAAAAAAACAGTTATGACACATAGCATAATCGTTGCCATGTCATTAACCGCCAAAGTTGTGCGTTCGCTGGAATGAAGTAATATGGAGGCACAGTTTATTATTTAATCGAGAATCGAGTCTACGTGAACAGATGTGATAACTGTGCATTGGAACTGAAATAAAACAGAAACCGAGAAAAAGCGAAATAAATATCGCAGTCTGCTTGGAAATATATATCATTTATACTGTGTCTCATGCAATGGCGGGTTGTCTTTAGGATTTTCATTACGAAGACCGTAGAGATAAGAAAAATTGATTAAATTCAGTCTGTCTAACCGTATACAAAAGATAGCCAAAACTACAGGTGCTAGAGAAAAACTAATTATACAGATTCGGAATCTGAATGAAAAAATTAGTCCGGGAAAAATCCGGTTTTGTGAATCCGGTTCTACAGTGAGAGCGCCGTTTAAATTTACTGAAGTAAATTCTTTTCTACTTTTGTATTTGAAGAAATAGAAAAAAGTTTTGTATGAAAGTTTTATAGTTTTTCTTTGTCATTTAGAATTTGAAACGAACAAAAATAAAAAATCCTGTTTTTCGCATAAAGTTGTCTCTTTTTGAATGAGCCCTAGATATTTCCGAAAATAGAGAAGATATATTTCTTTCCGTGATATAATATAAAGGGGAACCCATTTAAAAAAAATAAAGTTTTATACGGAAAAAACGATTTTTTATAATTTTTTTGGTTTTTTCAACTTGTCAAATTCTGAATGTCAAGAAAAATCTATAAAACTTTCATGTGAAAACTTTTCTCTCTCTTCATGGCGAAGTATGAAGAAACACCCGGTACAATGCCTGATCGATGATATAACAAAAATCCAAGCGGAAAACTAAACATAAACAGTCTTGATACACAAGCCCAGATTTGTGTATTCTCATTCTGTATCTCGTTTATTTTTCAGTTTTCAGAAAAAGTTTTTTGAAAAATCTGCTTATTTAAATGACTTCTGTACCTACCTCAACAGGCACGTGCGGCTATAACAAACCTCACTAACAGAGCTCACTAAAATATGGCGTGAGCATAACATCACTAGGCCTGATTTTATCAACATGCAGATTTTATCAAAGACTTTGACCAATCGGAGCAGCCCTTTTAAGAACATGCATCTGTCAAAGTACTCTGAAAATTATTGATTTCTCTTGAAGTTGACCTCAAAAAGCTCAAAAATGACATACTTTATATACAATCGAGCATTGTAAATTATCCAGCATCTTTTCCAGTCTGATTTTCCATCCCAAATCGGTGAAAAATTGCATTTTCTTATTTGATCAAAAGTTCAGCAATTGCTAATTTCAACCAATTAGATTCCAGATTCCATTTCCATTTGATCGCTGGTTTCATGCTGTATTAAATGCTTTGATGACAAGAAATTCACTCATTGCATTATTTGGATAAAACAATAATTTACTATAGATAATAATTATGAATACCTGCAATATATCTTTGTTTTATAGTAAAAAGAGGTAAAAATAGCATTTTGTTACATTTCAAAGGTTACAGCTACTTCCCAAACATATGTGCATTACTGGTTGCCTATCCAGAACCCCAGAAAGGCCAAAGCTTGCCTTTTTATAATTAAAATTAAGTATAACCCTATTTGATGTACAATGCACCTGTGAATACTTCTATAAGAAGATCTATAACAAACATGCATCCAGTAAATGAAAGATTGATTCTTCATAAAAGTATGTATTTTCATATAATCCATCTGACTGACGGACGTGGGATTTTTAATTATTAAATAAGGTAGGTAGTTGCTGTGATTGATATAGGTACCTACTACTTTTATCACAAATTATCCCAGTTTGCAATTAGTAATTATACAATAATTATAATGTAAACATGGAAAATGTGGCATTAATTTGCAAATCAATCGCTTTGTTCTGATATCCTGCTATGATTTTGATCCATGAATTTCTAAAATATCTTTGACAAAAGTGTCATCCAGCTTTGACGTGGTGTTTTCAATATTGATGAAATACTATTGGATGATACTTATTAACATAGCCCTCAGTACCCAATAGAAAGCTTTTGCTAAATAACATCCAATAGAAAAGCTTTGTTAAATTATTTGTTAAATATGCATGTTGATAAAATCGGCCCTAAAGCTACCAAAATGTCGCTGATTCAGTCTCTTGTGTTCTCCATATTTTTGTGTGCCTCGGAAACTTGGACTGTTAAAAAGGCAGATCGCGCTCATATAGATGCTTTTGAAATGTGGACGTGTGAATGCTGAATGAGCTCGGTAATCCAAAGAGACTATCCTCCATTGTGTCGACGAGAATGCTTACATTCTTCGGACATATACACAGAAGCGATAATATGGAGAAACTTGTAGTTCGGGGTCATGCCCTCAGTGGGCGGCGCCGTGGCCGTTCCCCTACACGCTGGGTGGATACTACGAAACAGTTGCTGGATATGAGTATCAAGAGCGCCACTGAATTGACAGTAAATCGCGAACGATGGCGAGCTACATTTCGCAAAACTATTGATAACATTCGTGTCGGCAATAGCTCCAACTTAATACACTTTACGAGTTCACAACATGTCTGTTGAGACACTGTGACTCGCCTTTGATAGATAAATAACTATTTTAGCACGAAATCTGAGATACATTAGATTTGGTAAAAAAAAGAAAGCGAGATTCTCACGAGTCTCATTATTTTCTGTTCCTGTTTAAATGCGTTTTCTATTAGTTACTAATCATTGTTCGATTTTTTTTAACAAAAAATGGGCATGATAACGAAGATGCTTTAATCAAATTAAGGTTAATTACTCATGGCTCCAACGATGTATGTAATTAAGTTAGCTAGATACAACAGATAAAGCTAGTTATTTATCAAGCTGTTGAACAAATTGTTATACACGTATACAAAAGTAGAGGTCATCCACCAGCTCATCTGAATATAAAAATGAAAACTTCGACTATAGATGTACACCATTGATAAAGTTGGATTTGGAGTATCAAATCTCCAATGTAACTAACACGGGCAAACCCATCAGTTAAGAAGAGGCCTCAACCCCTTATATATCGTATATTCCCACTCCATTCACAGCCAGATGCAGTGAGAAAGCAGTTTCAGTGGAGCGCAAGATATATACCTGATAAAATGAATGGCCAAATAGCTGCCATTGCTGTTGGAAGGGTGGTTATTCATGTTACGGGGTACTGTTGGTAGAAAAAAAGAGACCTAGAAGAAGGTGTGGGTACAGGGTACTTCATAGATAATGAATCAAACTTGAACAACGCCTAAACTTCAACGGCCCATCAACCCTTTTTGGTCTGAGTTTGAAATAACGAAGGTGTTGCCAGTTTTCCATAAGCAGCAACTTTGCGATGCTTGAACTATTTTACGTCAATATGCCAGCAGCAATTAGGTACTTCAGTAGCTGAATTTCCTGATTGTTTCCATGTTCTGTATAAACAACGTCTAATGCTAAATTCAGATGAACACGACATCCGACGATACGACGGTACGAAACTGTTCCTATTGGTTGAAATATTCAAAATGATGTCAAATCAACATATTTCATTACTTTGGTATTACGTTCTACGCTGCGTAAAATGTGCGTTGCTAGGAAAACCCTGCTTAAATGATGCCCAATAATGATAACGAAGGTCGACCAATGTTACTTGCCTGCTGTCTTTTTGAAGAGCCACTATGGTCAAAGTGTCAATTGTGCTTGATATGTTGCCATGCTTATTTTTGAGGGAAGACCAATGAAATGGAAGTTATGAATAGCCAAAAGTTACCAACCATGGCCGACTTTACTCACTAGGCCGGAGCATTGAAATATGGCAACACTGAATCGGGAGCCGAGCTTGTGTCATTGGTGTAATTCTTCCAGAGTAAACAATAAGATTGGAAGGTGATTTTTAATGTGTTTCTAATTATTTACCTGCACAAACGAAACTATAAAGATAAAAAGATGCCTGCAAAGTGTGTAGTACCGGGTTGCAATAGCAATTGTGCTTCCAAACAAGGACATACCAACATAACCTTCCAGAGTAACAACGAAGAGTGGAAGGTGATTTTTAATGTGTTTCTAATTATTTACCTGAACGAACGAAACTATAAAGATAAAAGGATGCCTGCAAAGTGTGTAGTACCAGGTTGCAACAGCAATTGTGCTTCCAAACAAGGACATACCAACATAACCTTCCAGAGTAACAACGAAAAGTGGAAGGTGATTGTTAATGTGTTTCTAATTATTTACCTGCACAAACGAAACTATAAAGATAAAAAGATGCCTGCAAAGTGTGTAGTACCAGGTTCCACTAGCAATTAGTGCTTCCAATGAAGGACATAAACAGAAGTGGGTGAAAGGTATTCCTCATAAGGGCTGGTTGTATTTATAAGAATAAAGACAATATTTTACAAACATTTCAAAGGATAAGACCTATTTTAGAGCACAATGTGGTACCTACAATGTTTTCTGGACCTCCCAAATATCACAGAAAAATACAGTTAATAGAACTCATCTGGGCATGCCAACGAGGGCATGCATCTGGGCATACCTACGAAAAGATTTGATAGTGAAAGGGAATCAAGACCAGCAAGAATGGCTTCACAGCGACCTAATAGTGAATTTTTCGAGCTTAAGTGACAATTTACAAAGTAAATCGAGTGTTCATTTAAGTGGAAGTGGAAGTGGCAGCAGGAAACAGGTTGCGTTTATTTTTATTTTGTAGTGTCTGACTATGATGAAGCAGACATCAGATGTAAGTGGTATTAGTAGTAGTAGTTCTAAAAAGTATTTTTCTTAATTTATTAACCCAGATGAACTCTAATACATATAAAATGTAATAATTATTCTGAAACTATAGGCCCACTATTTGACAGCTAAGCCACGTTGCCACATCTAAGGCTCCGGCCTAGTGTAGAGTCGGCCATGGTTTCTTGAATGATGCCCAATGAAGATAACGAAGGTCTACCAATGTTACTTGCGTGCTCTCTTTTTGAAAAGGCCACTATGCTCAAAGTGCCAATTGTACTTGAAATATTTCTATGCTTATTAGTTACCAACCCACTGTGTGTCTTGCGTCACAAAAAGTCTCTTTTGAAATTGCCACCTCATCTGGCAACTCTGGCCAACGCGCGTTCTAAAGAATGAAAGTTGGAACTAGGGGATGTTGTGTTCTCTCTTCAACCTGTTAAAGTATATTGTATTTGTGTATTTGTATAAAAATGGAGCCTGAGGACCTTCTTACGTACCATCAATTCACTGCCTATTGACGACCCCGCGCCACTAGAAAGTTTGACCAAGACAGGCTCATCAACAGAAACAATTTCCTGCTGTGAAGTTAATAACTTTTGCTTCAAACCACCTCATTAGTACCTTCTTTATTATATCAAATCTATTAAGATAGCCTATCGATGTTACCTAATTCCTTCAACAAAATGTTACGAACTTTAACATTTGCAGAACTGGTATCTTCAGTGTAAAAGGTGATTTTTGCACGTAATACAAATATGTTATACCTGGTAATGTTATTAAATAACATTTGTAATTAGCTGGTTATACAGGGTGTCCAGTTAGTTCGTAATTCTTCGATATCTCGCAAGGTATACCTGATAGAAGAATATGTCAAATACAAAAGTTATTTGGTTACTTAAGGCGCATATTCTAAAAATATCTTGAAATATACAGGGTGTTGCGGGAAAGTAGGATAGTGATCAACTTGATTTTTTATATGGAACTATAACTTTTTCTTAAATTCTTCTAGTGTACATCATTGATCTCTATTCAACCCTAAAATATTTTTGGGATCGATTGTGACGTTGCCAAGTTATAATTTATTTTCTATTAATTTCCGGATTTGCAAGGCCGCAAGTAATACGTCCAAATTGATATATTCCTTCAACTTTTCTCAATAAGTTACTTGAATATTAGGTGGATATTATTTTGGATGTTATCAGAAATTTGTATCTACAGGGTGTTTTTGGCAGAATTTTAAATTACGGCAATTTGAAGGTCATTTTACTTTGTTTTTTTTTTTAAATGTAACACCCTGTATTCTTTATTTTAACCCGATACAGTCTGCATTTCAAAAAATATGCGTCACAAACTTTCAAACCTACCTAAAATTATTATCTCTTGCTATACCTACCTATCTATCATTCATAAATTTTCTGGACTAGAAGTTGTCACTTACTGGAATGATTGCATCTAGGACAATTTATTTATTTCACCTCAATTATAATAGAACCAACAATACCTTTTGGTATGAAATGTGTACTAAAGTTATGTCAAAGGCACGAGCTTTCCATCCGTATAAACATCTTTCAGTTCCAAGCGATAGTTTTTGTGCTACAGCTCTCCAAAGATGAGTTAAATATTTCTGTATGAATATTACCTTATATTTTTATTACTGCATGTTTGGGAGACAAACTTGTTTGGCATTTTGAGAGAAGCCCATTTCCAAGAAGTATTCCTCGTTGTGCGCTTGATTCTCATTGGCTGTCGCTCGTTCAATTGTTTTTGCAATTGTTATCATTTGACATTTTGGTGGTTTACTTTTCAACGGGGTTATGAAAGTAGCGTGGTATTTTTTGCTGTGGCGTTAGGATAAAATGGTTTTATCATGCGATAACGGTGTGTATGTGATAAAATAAGGGTCAGTTGATCATTCGGGAGTGTAGATCCGACAAATTATAGACGTTTCCGTGAAAAATCTGCCAATATTTCGATCCGCATGGTGGCAAGGATATCTAGAACACTCGCCTAGCTTCACAGGTAGGAGATTTGTGTTTCTTCTTGAAAGTATATATGTTGATTTAAATGAAGATGTAGATGTTTTTATGCAGAGTACACTTAAAATACACTTTGTATTACAAATTCATTTAGTATATTTTTGGAGCTGTGTAGTCATATGCAAGGAAAAAACGTTATAAGCGGACCAAATGCAAACAAAAAAAATTAATATCTAATAGGTATCTATAACCAGCTATAACCCTATAATAGTATGGGTAGTCTGTATTTGTGTGTTTTCTGTTATTAACTTGATTTTAATGAAAGTATATATTATATAATATAGGTGTATGCAGAACATAATTATTTCAATTGAATTTTATGATAAACCCATTTTGAAGTTTGAAACTGTGTGTGGACTTGAAGCACGTTATAATGGGTTGATGTTAATTAATTCAAAAAGTCTACAAGCTCCAACATAGATATCATAATCTCTAATCTCTGAAATATTTAGTGCGTAATTCTTCGATATCTCGCAAGATATACCTGATAGAAGAAAATGTCAAATATAAAAATTATTTTGTTTACTTAAGACGCATATTCTAAAAATATTTTGAAATATACAGGATGTTGCGAGAAAGTAGGATAGTGATTAACTTGATTTTTTTATATGGAATTATACTTTTTTTTTTTAAATTCTTCTAGGTTCCATCATTGATCTCTATTTAACCCTAAAATACTTTTGGGATCGGTTGCGACGTTGCCAAGTTATAATTTATTTTCTATTAATTTCCGGATTTGCAAGGTCGCAAGTAATAAGTCCAAATTGATATATACCTTTAACTTTTCTCAATAATATTATACGGCGAGTTACTTGAATATTAAATGAATATTATTTTGGATGTTACCAGCAATATGTATCTACAGGGTGTTTTTGGCAGAATTTTAAATTACGGCAACTTGAAGGTCATTTTACTTTGTTTTTTTAAATATAACACCCTGTATTTTTTATTTTAAATAGAAATATCTACTAATACCCTATCTCGCCTTGTAATATTTTTTTTCGCGTTTGCGACGTTGCCAGGTTCTAAATTATTTTTCCAAATTTTTAAACAAATATCCCCGATTTTAATTTATTGCAAATAGAATCCTCTACTTATTTTTATTGCAATAAATTGCGCATGTCAAATTTAGTAAGATTTAAAAATTTCAAAATTTTATTTCTATTAATTACTGATATACAGCAACACCGCTTTTTCAGTAAACAGTACCGGAACGCTTAAATATTTCCAAAACTGCCACAGCAGAACGGTGAAATTCAATACTTGGGGGTTCTTGAACATACAGAATTCAAAAACGCTGACGTCAGGGTTGTCAGATTTACCATTTTTACGTTAGACTTCATAAATAGGGCATTCCATTCAAAATTATGACGTAAAATTGGTAAATTTGATAACACTGACGTTAGCGTCTTTGAATTCTGTATGTTCAAAAACCCCCAAGTATTGAATTTCACGTCTCCAGCTGTGGCAGTTTTGGAAATATTTAAGCGTTCCGGTACCGTTTACAGAAAAAGCGGTGTTGCCGTATCTCAGTAATTAATTGAAACAAAATTTTGAAATTGTGAGATCTTACTAAATTCGACATGCGCAATTTATTGCAATAAAAATAAGTACAGGATTCTATTTAAGATAAATTAAAATCGGGGATATTTGTTTAAAGATTTGGAAAAATAATTTATAACTTGGCAACGTCGCCAACGCGAAAAAAAATATTACAAGGCGAGATAGGGTATTAGTAGATATTTCGATTTAAAATAAAAAATACAGGGTGTTATATTTAAAAAAACAAAGTAAAATGACCTTCAAACTGCCGTAATTTAAAATTCTGCCAAAAACACCCTGTCGATACAAATTGCTGGTAACATTCAAAATAATATCCACTTAATATTTAAGTAACTCGCTGTATAATATTATTGAGAAAAGTTAAAGGAATATATCAATTTGGACGTATTACTTGCAACCCTGCAAATCGGGAAATTATTAGAAAATAAATTATAACTTGGCAACGTCGCAATCAATCCCAAAAATATTTTAGGGTTGAATAGAGATCAATGATGGAAACTAAAATGATCCAAGAAAAAGTTATAGTTCCATATAAAAAAATCAAGTTATAGTTATATAATCATATTCAGAAAGCCAGTTTTATAAATGGTTGAGTAATGGGTTAAAACCGAGGTTAAAACGTAACTTTATATGAGAGACTTCAACGAGAGGTCAAGAACGAAACCTGAAAAATTCAATATTTTTATGGTGTTTTGTGGTCTAAAATATTTAAGTGAGTGCTTACTTGAGCATTTTTATGTAACAGAGTTCATAGTTGCAAGTGAAAAAATAGTCCCTTTCCTATTGGAAACCTATACAGGGTTTAGAGGTTTCATTTCAGTAAAATTTTATATAATAGAGAGCTACTTTAAAGTTAAACATATTCTTCTCACATGATGATCAACTATTATTCTAGCAAGCATATGTGTTTAAGCTGTTTAATATAGGAAAAAACAAAAAAGCGTCACGCCCCTCCAATCTAAGCCTACTTGCCGTGGGCATATTCTGATGGATCTGTGGCCGAAAGAGGTATTTTTTCCTTCTTATTTACTAGAAAAGTAACTAGCTGATAACCAGCTTGGTTACCTAGTAACTGAGGCACTTGTATTTTAAAAGTAACTAAGTAACGACCAACTTTATAGTTATAAGTTTTTTGAAGTTACTTTTCACATTACTTATTGTGTAATATGTTACGCTTAATAGTCGAATTCGGGCAATGTTGGAAAAAATATAAGCAAAACTAGTTTTGAGCAAGAAATTCTTTTTTCGAAACAACAAATTTATCAATTCGATATAATAACTAGCAACAAAAATATTTTTAAACCTCCAACTAACAGCCCTGGCCACCAGACCTAAGGTATAAGCTAACAGTATTATGTTGACTAGTTGGTAAGTCGTACTAATATTCTCAAGAGTCATTTATAGGTAACAATTTTGTTTTAATGAATATTTTTTATCAAAAAGTGGATAAGGAGTGGTTGACCTAATGTCATAAATTTGGAACTGTAATCCAACATCGTATATATTTCAAAATATTTTTAGAAAATGCGTCTTAAGTAACCAAATAACTTTTGTATTTGATATTTTCTTCTATCAGGTATACCTTGCGAGATATCGAAGAATTACACACTAACTGGACACCCTGTATATTATATTCTTCACTCTCCCTACCAAACAGCATGACTGAGGCCAGAAAAGCACCATTCAGCAGAGATTTGATTCAACTAACATTGAATTACGTCGATCAGTGTCACGGTGGTTACAATTAGATCATTTTTATCCATTAATCCATTATTGTTTCCGATCCAGTTTCACAAGTTTTGGGCTGTGGTCTGACTTGGGTTGCGCCTCACTTGCAATTCATTTCAAGGTGATCTGGCCAGATTAACGAGAGCAAGACTTCAATGAAGCCGATGCGATTTATGATAGTCTGGGAGCCAGATTTATTCTCATTTATTTATTCATTCAATTATTAAACGGAAAATTCATTTTTACGATTATTAAAATTATACAAGGTGTTACTTGATAAATTCAAGTACAAAACCAATTAATTCAAGTGCAGCGCAGGCATGAATAAATAAATAAAGTACAAACGTTCATAATATAAACATGTGTCTTGCCGAGTCCGGTTTTCAAGATACAGTGTGTCAAAGTTTGGAAAAAAACTTATTTTTTAAAAATTTCTTAAAGATCATTGCACCGATTTTTCTTATACGTTGGCAGTGTTATTCAGTTCAAACAGACGCCAAATCAAATGTTTCAGTGGACTGTGAACAGCAACGCTAAATTACAACAAAATTGGCTCAATAATCTCTGGGGCCGTCCATTAATCACGTCAGGCTTGAAAGTGGGGTAGGGGTTTGACAAAAATCACGAAACATGACAAGGGGGAGGGGGATGTGAATAAGATATCACGTGTATTTATTTTTTTTACTTTATACTTGCATTTAAACATAATATTCGAAAAAATCAACATTCTTTGTAGGTACTTTAAGAAATTGATGAAAATCAATATTTCCTAAACTTTGATACCCTATTTCTTGAAAACCAGACACCTCAGGAGAATCGTTTATATGAATACCCTGTATATTTATATCATATGTGTGTCTTTCATTTTGAGGTGTTTCTGTTTTAGAAGATCCTGATCATTTTTTACGTTTTTGAGAGGTGTCAAATTGAGGCGCGGTACCAACAATATGTTTACTATAATTACATAAATGTCGTTATACTAACGTCATTTTGACGACATCCCATTCGTCATTATCACGTCGATAAAGAGGACCATATGACGTGTCTGTGACGACACAATGTCACAACCCAAAGACGTCACTGAGTGCCGTGTTAGTAACGTCACCTAACCGCCGTCCCAATAACGTCACACACGTCGAGATCAGCGGTTCGGCTGCAGTCGGATCGGGTCGGATTACATGCGAATCATTCATTGGTCTGTACCTTACGTAAGTTGTGCAGTGATTAATCAGTAAACTAAAGCGCGGTTAATACAAAATTACCTCATACAAACATAAAATCTATCAAAACCCAATCAACGGAATAATTAGCCACAATTTTGTCGTATCTGCTTTATTTGGGATATACATACGTAACCTGAAGTCCACTAGATTTTTGGATAATAATTTAGATATTCTTATATCTATCTAATTAATTAATATTTTTTAGTACTTATGCGAGCATAGACATTTTTTCATAAACATATAAGGAAGGAATAAGAAAAGTGAAATCATTAGGTTTTGAGATACATTTTGTCCCACCTTTATCCACTACATTTTGACGTGATAACGACGTCAAGTGACAAACGTTTATGTGACGTCATTAAAAATGACGTTAGTGCGACGTCATTCGTTCGGCATATGACGAACGTGACCAAAATTCACCAATTCACCACAATTCAACGTCATAATGACGTGCGTCTCCTTGCTGGGACATAGCAAATATCTTTCTGCGAAAACTGTCGGAAATATTTAAAAAGAGTGATTTATTAAAATCCGTTTCATCGTCAGACTGTTAGAGGTGAAACGGAAATTTTCGATCTTCGTAATACGAGAATTAAACTTAAAACTTTGGTCAAATTTGTAATCAGCACCCTCAAATTATCCAGGTTACGGGATTTCATGTTGTTAGAAAACCGAACAATGATTTTAGAGTTTTTGAGGTGGAACTGAAATTCAAGGGTGTCAGAAATATTTGATCTTCATTCTGCGAGACTGAAACTTCAACATTTTCAGGATTTGTAATCACCACCCTCAAATTATCCAGGTTACGGGATTTCATGTTGTTAGAAAACCGAACAATGATTTTAGAGTTTTTGAGGTGGAACTGAAATTCAAGGGTGTCAGAAATTTTGATCTTCATTCTGCGAGACTGGAACTTGCAACATTTTCAGGATTTGTAATCACCACCTTGAAATTTATCCAGGTTACGGGATTTTATATTGATACAAGACGATTTCAGGCTTTTTGAGGTGAAACTGAAATTCAAAAGTACCGGAAATTTTTGATCTTCATTCTGCGAGACTGAAGCTTAAAACATCTACCGGATTTGTAATCAGCAACTTCAAATTATCAAGGATACGGAATTTCATATTGATAGAAAGCCGAATAATAAAGATTTTAGATTTTTTGAGGTGAAAACTGAAAATAAGGTTGTCGGAAAAATTTTCGATCTTCGTTTTGCGAGATTGAAACTTACAACATTGGCCGATGACCTGAGAATTGAAGCATATCGATTTCAGGTGTTTCCAGAAAATTAAATTTACGATACACTAGAAATCAACAAACTTAAATTATCATCACTGTCAATTTTTTTCCTATTTTATCTTTATTTTCACTTACGGCTCACTAGAATTGTGTTTTTTTTTATTGGAAATAAGGCATCGACTGCATGGTCACTAGCCATATATCTTTTATCAACTATTTTGTACTGAGTGATTTATAATGTTAGGTAATGAGCTTATGTTCGTTGGTTTATCGGAGGTCTTACAGTTTGAAAAAGAGTCCAGTTATTTTAAGGAAGGTGCTTAATTTTCTTATTTCAGTCGGAACGGTGATTAAAATATTCAGATCATTCGGTATAGTCGCATCATGTTCCTTAAGTTTGTGTAATAACTGACAATCATAGAAGATGTGCCTTATTGTAAGGGTGACTTGACACTGTTCACATATACGAGGGTTCTGACCTAGAAAAATAGGTATGATGAGGTAAGATGGGTGTGACCTATTCTGATTCGAGATACTATCACCTGCTCTCTGCGTTGGAGTGAGGTGCCTTTATGTTTGCTATTCTTAACCGAATTACATATCTGACGAAGTTTGTTATTGGTGTCTCTGTACCATTCATCTTGCCAACAGTCTTGCATTTTGTTTTTAAGGAAACACTTTAGGTCATCTGCTCTGACTACTCGATGTGTAGATGAACTCTTTGGTGCACTACGAGCTGCTATATCAGCTTGTTGGTTGCCAGCTATTCCAACATGTCCCGGTGTCCAAATGAATATAACAAGCTTACCTTGCTGTCGCAGGCTTTGGTGAAGTTGTAGAGCTTTCTGTACCAAGGGGTCGGTGTTAAAAATATTTTTAAGGGATTTCAATGAACTCAGAGAGTCTGAACATATTGAGTAGGTCCCTATTTCCCAATCTTCTATGCGCTGTAGTGCTTGGTATATAGCGAAAAGTTCACACAGACACAGACGCTATAGGATTCATGCTCCTTTGCCAAACTTCGTCTTGAGATACTACTGCAGCACCCACACCGGCGTCAGACTTAGATCCATCAGTGTAAAGCACTCTGCTCGTTTCATAGTAGTCTATAATGCTCCGAACAGTTGATAAGTACCTATACGGCTACATTTGTTTCTTTTTTTGTGTGGGCAGAGCAATCTAAATGGATTTTGGGGGCTTGAATTGTCTAGGGTGGTACATTCGGAAAGGTCATGTTGTATACATTTGGTAATTCTATAGAATTATTTTCTAGAAGTTCCTTCACTCGTACTCCAATGGGTTTGGTGATAGTTGGTCTGGACCTGAACATTTCGATGTCACTTTCGAAAAGTATTTCGTAATTAGGGTGAGAGGGTTGAGCCCAAATTTTTGTCGCATAAAGTAAAGTTAGGTCATCTTTTCTTATATGAAGTGGAGGAACCCCAGATTCAGAATTGTGTTTATCAATGAATTAATATTATTCTTCTCTATTATGAACGGTTAGCATTTCTAGTTCAGACTAGAAGTGTCTAGACGTGCACAACTGTCCAAGTGTTCAAGCCGTAAGGGTGACCCAATGCAGTTTTAAAAAAATCTCCAGTATAGTAGCTAGTATCTAAGCTAGTATCTACGATAGATGTATTTGCACAAAGCCGTCAACCATGGGAGGTTCATATAGTACACGTCACGAGTTGTTTGCATTTCCAGATTTATCTACAGTTGTTGCAACAACAACAACCAATCCAAACATTCCATACCCAGAGAACAGAGAAAACGAAAGTGTAGGTTTGACCTCCACGCCTGCCAAACAAAAATGCAAATTTGTCGCAATTAATGAACTGCATTTCGGTTTTCGCGGATTGTTCTTAAAGTTACGTAAAATGCATGTTCAGGCCGTACCTACTGTTTTTTCGCACATAAAAAACCAAAATGGCGTACGGTGATTTGCCGCAAGTGGTCGTTAAAAAAAGCTTTGCATGTTGATTGAATGCATTTTAGACGTAATTTTATTTATATTGTTTTCTTTATGAAGTTAAGAAGTTGATGTAATGGCGGTATATTTTTCTTTTATTGAAAGGCGATAATAGGATTTGGGTATTTTGCGCGATTGTTGAAATTGATCACAGGATATTAAAAATATATATGTAGCTGTGTAAGCCTGAAGACTTTTGGTTGTGGCATGTGTTTTTACTTCCCACACCGATAGTCAAAAACAGACCTGACAATCTCAAAAAGGTAAGGAATATCCTGTCCCAAAACAATTACCCCCAGCACTTCACAAACACTACTATCAAGAAGAGAGTTCATCAACTTTATAACCGCCAGCAACGTTCAAATAATGATAATAATAAAAAGAAATATTTTTCAATGACCTGGACTCTCCGAAAACATTAAAAAAAATTTCAATAAGTTTAACGAAAATGTTGCCCATACTGCCACGACAACAACTCGTGCAGTATTTTCAAACCTGAAACCTGCATTAGAAAAGGACATTCATAGCAATTTGGTTTACGAAATACCTTGTAAAGATTGCCCCAACTTATACATAGGACAAACTAAACAATATTTAAATAAACGCATATATAAACACAAGTATGATATTAAAAATAAAAACCTGAATTCTACCGCCCTCAGCAAACATGCTATAGAAAATAAACATACCATCGATTTTAACAACGTTAGAACTTTATGTAAAGAGAAAGATTGGTATAAAAGAAACATCTTAGAGATGATTCATATAAAAAAAAAGTTCTAACAGCATGAATTTCAGGACAGATACAAGCAATCCTTCATGCATATATACAAATTTAATAAATGGAACATAGCCTATACTCTCTTCCATCTTATTAATATTTACCTTCATCCCTCGATATTTAATTGCTTAAAAAAAGAATTAACTGTAAATGTTAGTCATTTTGTATCTGTTTGACAATTCTGATATTTTATTTTAGTTTTAATACCTGAAGATGACGCCTAATAGAAGCGTCGAAACGTCGTAAAATTTTATATTTTGGAAATACAATAAGTGACCATATCCCAAGATTGTTTTACTTAATACATAACAGAAATGTTTTCTGCATTCAGTTTTCACTAAATAACTAGATATCAATTAGAAATAACCATGGTATTTCGTGACTCGATCAAATGAATTACACCTACTTTACGTAACATCGAATTAGGTGGAAACTAATCAATATATAATGACCTTAACTAATTACAAGGTGCTATTTCCCGTATGTAATCCTTGCCATATTAAAGTTATTTAATAAATATGTATCGACATGTAACTAGCTACTAAGTGTAAAGTGTCCTTGTACGATAAATAAACTCACACCCTGAAATACCTGTTCCATAAAGCGAATTCTTCTGTGGAGACATTGAATATAATATGTATGCATTCAGTAATGAGGAAAAGATAACCAAAGTGCTCCATTTGTGGATATACATATCCATCGTTTCGATATTCATTGTATGTACACTGTATATAACTTTGTTATGTGGGCATATTCTTCAAAAATATATTGACGTGGACGCTGAACACCTTTTCTTCCAAAGGACTGTTTGGACTGACATTTTAAATAAAATTCACACCGAACTGAAGTGACGACAGCACTTCAACTTTCTGGATGATTATAAGAAATCATCCTCTCATTATTTATTACAAAGAACTCTACTGCGGTGGTCCATACATGTTAATTCTCTATTTAAAGCATAATATGTACCTATAGAACGTTTTCGATAGTAGTGTTATTAGCGTCAAATTATTCTTGGGTGAATAGCACCGACAAAGCCGATTTCTGAATAAAATCTAGGGTAATTAGATAAAAGCACGGCTTTTCAACTACACTGCTGTTATGCGACCTTTTAGAAAACGAACAGTAGATGGCAGCTAAATTTGAATTAATTTATATTGTAATCTAACTACTCTCATTCAAATATACAGCGATTACCAAATTAGGTACTTTTGAACAAGTAATATCAACTATAAACAAACAGCGTTGTATATTTTTCATAACTCACGGTCTAGCCGTGGATTATGAACAACGCCTTCTTGATATCAGTACTGATCTCTTGGAAAATCATAGGATTAACTACACGCTATAATAACTGAAATATCTAACGCAAATTAGGACGGTTATTTTAGTGACAGAAGCCTTGTTAAGTTGTGAATAGCTTGTAATAATTAAGTATTTGAATCTTACTAATTATGGCTCGTGTCGGTAATAGTAATAACCAACGACGATAAAAGGAATATAGCCATTTCTATCGACAGTATAACATATTTTATAGCGTTTACGAGCCTCACCATGGTGCACTAAGTTCTACATTGTATTGTTTACGGTATTCGGTTGTATTTGGACGTTTCCTATCTTTTGCAGTTGTTATCTGCTCGCTTTCTCTTGTTTATAGCTGTTTTCTGCTCTTTTCTGTTGTATTCGGCTGTGTTTAGTCGTTGTCTGTTGTTTAGCGCTGTTATCTGCTTGCTTTCTGTCGTTTTTAGCTGGTTTTGACTCTATTCGGTTGTATTTGGTCGTTTTCTACCGTTTACAGTTGTTATCTGCCCGCTTTCTGTTGTTTTTAGCAGTTTTCTGTTCATTTCGGTTGTATTTAGCTGTGTTTAGTCGTTTTCTATTGTTTCCCGCTGTTATCTGCTTGCTTTCTGTCGTTTTGAGTTAGTTTTGACTCTATTCGGTTGTATTTGGTCGTTTTCTACCGTTTACAGTTGTTATCTGCTTGATTTCTGTTGTTTTTAGCTGTTTTCTGTTCTTTTCTTGTTGTATTCGGCTGAATTTAGTCGTTTTCTGTTGTTTAGAGCTGTTATCTGCCTGCTTTCTGTTGTTATGCTCTGTTTTCTGTTCTATTTGGTTGTATTCGGTCGTTTTCTACCGTTTACAGCCGTTACCTGCTTGCTTTCTGTTGTTTTGAGAGCTGTTTTCTGTTACTTTCGGTTGTATTCGGCTGTGTTTAGTCGTTTTTTGTTGTTTAGCGCTGTTATCTGCTCGATTTCTGTCATTCTGAGTTAGTTTTGACTCTATTCGGTTGTATTTGGCCGTTTTCGACCGTTTACCGTTGCTATCTGCTTGATTTCTGTTGTTTTTAGCTGTTTACTGTTCTTTTCTTGTTGTATTCGGCTATATTTAGTCGTTTTCTATTGTTTAGCGCTGTTATCTGCTTGATTTCTGCATTTTTTGTGCTTGAATTTTTGTGCTGTTTGAATGATATTAGAGAGTTTTTTGACGTCCGTTTCCTGACGTTATTGCACGTTATCGGCTATTTGTGGCATGCGCAGTTCTCCCGAAATAACCGAATCGGCGAATAACCGATAAAGTTGTACTTAGCTACGGAAGTTTACGGTACGATACGATTACGTGCGGTATTGCCAGGTCTAAACCACTATGCGGCAATGAGAAAAAGAAACGATAGAACCGTGATGATTTTGATAGCAACAATACTTATTTTGTGGTTTATCATTGTACAAAAGGATCAGGTTTTCTTCCGTCAATTTTATTTGACAGTATTATCCAATAAAAGTTACAAAGTTAAGGCGTCTCCGGCAACAGCGTGTGATCATCACGGGACTGAACCATGGTAGTGAAAACTGAAATGTCATGCTTCGGGGATCCTGCATAACCAATTTTACTTCCCACACCGATAGGTGAGGGGAGTATTGTGATCGCGAAAATTTTCGATTTTGAGATAATACGTTTTTTGGGCGTTTTATGATGTGTACATAACGAAAATCCACGTCACTCATTTCCGTCGGTCTGTCTGTCGGTCTGTCTGTCTGTCGGTCTGTCTGTCGGTCTGTCTGTCGGTCTGTCTGTCGGTCTGTCTGTCGGTCTGTCGGTCTGTCGGTCTGTCTGTCTGTCTGTCTGTCTGTCTGTCGCGTTTTCCTACCCTCGTAATCTCAGTAACCGCT
This sequence comes from Callosobruchus maculatus, assembly GCA_951848785.1. NCBI lineage: Eukaryota > Metazoa > Arthropoda > Insecta > Coleoptera > Chrysomelidae > Callosobruchus > Callosobruchus maculatus. The sequence continues at coordinate 2,793,471 of CATOUR010000179.1, forward strand.
GCATGGATTGTGATGAAATTTGGGCAGCGGTATGCTGTGGGGTCGTAGTAGGTAATATTCCTATAATTTTGAAAATCGATGCATAGGCGGCGGAGTAATTAGCAAAAAACAAAAAAATTAAATATTGCTGAAACTTTGTTTTTAGGCGTTTTAGGGGTCCCTGATCATTTTCTACTTTTTTTTGGTGGGGGTGAAATTGGGGTGGTTGGGGGGTGGGGGGTTGTAAAATTGAAAAATTTGTTGCTTTCATAATAGACTGTAACTTTTTTAGGTCCATCCGAACATTGCCTTTGCCTATTACAGAAAGCAAAGGACTTAGAATTTTTTTTGATGTAAACATACGAGAGTATTGCGTCAGATCGTTGTAACGAGGAAACTGTTTAATTGATTTTAATGAAATTTTGAAACGGCATTACCACCATGGCGAAGATGGAAAACGCGTATGGTTTTGATAAATCGTGCCAGTGGCGGCGCAGAAATAATAAAAAAACTAAAAATATAAAAACAGCTCAAACTTCGTTTTTAAGCGTTTTAGAGGTTCCTGATCATTTTCTGCGTTTTTTTGGGTGTGGGTGAAATTGGGGTGGTTGGGGGGTTGGGGGTTGAAAAATTAAAAAATTCCTTGTACTCACAATAGGCTGTCCACTAACCTGTGAAGGAAGATCTAGCGACACAAATCACCTTTCTCGGTCCATCCGAACATTGCCTAGCCTATTACGGAAACTAAGGAACTTAGAATTTTTTGTATTTTGTAACGTGGACACTATTAAATTGATTCTAATGAAATTTTGACACAGTATATTGTTACCGTGGTGAGAATGGAAAACGCTTATGTTTGTTAAAAATCGTGTCAGTGGCAGCGTAGCAATAATCAAAGAACGAAAAGTATTAAAACAACTCAAATTCGGGTTTTAGATGTTTTAGGGGGTTCCGATCATTTCCTACCAGTTTTTTGGGTGGGGGTGAAAGAGAGGTGGTTGGGGGGTGGGGGGTTGTAAAACTGAGCAGTTTGTAGTAACTATAATAGGCTGTCCATTGACCTGTGAAGGAAAGACCTAGGGGTATAAGACAATTTTAGAGAGGGGGGGGGGGCTGGCGATTACTTGGTTGCAAGGTTGATTAAAGCTTCATGATATAGGAAAATAATAAACTGGTATCAGCGTAATGTGTGGGAAGTACTGAGTCAATCAACTTGACTTCATTTTTTAATTGAACATTTTGAATTGTATCCTGAACTATGGAATGTACATACTACAGAATTCAGGGACAGAATCAAAAAGCAGAATGCATTATAAAAATTGGCCGACCTATTTAATACTTCTACAGCGGAAATTCAAAGGAAGATGCATAATTTGAGAACGCAAGTTAACCAAGAGTGGAGAAACATTCAAAAAAAGAAAAGTGGACAAGGACTAATGAAATATATATGAGAGTACTTGGGAGTTCTTTGACTCATTAAAGATCATGTATCTCTAGAGTAGTTCTACGCTGAATCTACTTTCTCACCCAGCATTTTCTCCGCCTTTTCCTATCTTTCTCTTGTTTTCTTTTTTTTTAATTAAATATATCACAACTACCGCAGCAGCTACAGATTTTGCACACGACATCTTATCTATAGTGTACACGGAATCAGAACAATCAAGCCCAAGTGAAATTGCTAGAGCAATTTCCTAGATTAATTTTGCGAACACTTAAAAGATAGTGTAGACAAACAAGCAAGTATACTTTTTTTTATGGTCGGCCTCCCGCAAAGGCTTAAAGCCTATGGCGCTGCAGAAGCGCTGCGAGAGGATAAGTATCGGTTCACGTTAGATTTGAAACGCTGCAGGTTGTAGCCGTCGGGAAACAAATTCCCCGGCAGCTGATTCCACAGCGTCGAAGTTCTCCAAAAGAAGGAATGCTGGAGGAGACTAGTTCGGGGAGTAAGGACCTCGACCTGGTAAGGATGAGCTCGCAGAGCTTCTCTAATTTTCCTGGTTCGGACGGCCTGTGGTGTTATTATCTGAGAGAGCTCAGTCGAACATCTTCCGTGATAGAATCTGTAAAAACAGGGATAGGTCAGCCACCCTCCTTCGATGTTCCAGGCTGTGGAGGTCCTTTGTGAGGTTTGGCGTATCGATTAGTCTAATCGCTCTTTTCTGGATAGTGTCCAGAAGCTTTAGAGAGTGCTTCGGAGCGCATCCTCACAAATGGGAGCAATACTCCATCGATGGTCGGATCTGTGCCTTGTACAGCAGCAGCAGTTGCTCTGGTGTATACAACTTCCTAGAGCGGAACAAAACTCCCAGCTTCTGGGATGGCGTTTTAGCAATACTGACGACGTCGTGCCAGGACATGTTATTGTTGATGTTGATTCCCAAAAGCTTGACAGAAGGTGATTCGACTATGGGGTGACCCTCCATTTCCACGGTTGGTAAGCCATCGTGAGACTTCTTTGTAAGTGTTGTTGCCTGAGTTTTTTGTATGTTGCTGCAAAAACTATCACAAGTTACTTGCAAGTGGACACGAGGCTTTAGACTACTAATTTTGCGTCGACACTAAGTATTGCGTAAACGCTGATGCTTATATCATTCCCCACGTTGCTTCGAACGTGTTCTTCATAGACACTCCCCTCTGCTTGCGTCTCTGCGTGTGCCTCAGCAGTCGCTTTTTCTGCTTCCAATTTTGCATAAACCGTTTCGTAAGCCAATACCGGCTCGGCGACTGTGTGGTATTTCTCATTATTGTTTTTCTCAAGGAAGATGCTGTCGGCACTGCGCGTCGCGTCGGCGTTCATATAATTTCAGATTTTCATAAGAGAAAGCGCTCGCTGCTTGCTACTCGCTGGTTCTCATAGATAGTGATGCCAGAGACGAGATCCTATGTCAGAGAGATGGTGATGCGCTTCCTAGATGGTTAAAGAATTTTTTACTTTTTGAATCCTGACCGTCGGTACTAAATATTTAGTAAAACAATCTTGTTATACGGTCACTTATTATATTTCCAAAATATAAAATTTTACGACGTTTCGACGCTTCTATTAGGCGTCATCTTCAGGTATTAAAACTAAAATAAAATATCAGAAACGTCAAACAGATACAAAATGGCTGACAATTAATTTTTTAAAAAGCAAAATTACAATTTAAAGGTTAAAGGTATGCGCACATAATTCGGCATCGGACGAACAGACCACCGTATTTTTAAGTTTACCAGAAAAAATCGAAAATTTTTATTTGGTCCTGTATCAGGACGAAACCTCGTTTTCTGAATACATTGAGGGTGCTTATTGAAAATCAGGCCGCCATTTTTAGTCATATTCTCGTTTGACAGAAATCAAAATTTCAGACCACCAGATTTTCAAGTTTACTAAATAAAATCGAAAATCTTTATTTGGCTCTCTATCAGGATGAAACCTCGTTTCTGAATACTTTGAGGCTGCTTATTACAAATCAGCACGCCATTTTGAGTTATAGTCTCGTGTGACAGGAATCAAAATTCCAGATCACCAGATTTTCAAGTTTACCAAAAAAAAAAATCGAAAATCTTTATTTGGTCCTGTTTCAGGACGAAACCTCGTTTTCTGAATACTTTGAGGGTGCTTATTGCAAATCAGTCTGCCATTTTCAGTCATAGTCTCGTTTGACAGAAATCCAAAATTTCAGATCACCAGATTTTCAAGTTTACCAGAAAAAAAATCGAAAATTTTTATTTGGTCCTGTATCAGGACGAAACCTCGTTTTCTGAATACTTTGAGGGTGCTTATTGCAAATCAGGTGGCCATTTTCAGTCATAGTCTCGTTTGACAGAAATCCAAAATTTCAGACCACCAGATTTTCAAGTTTACCAGAAAAAAAATCGAAAATTTTTATTTGGTCCTGTATCAGGACGAAACCTAGTTTTCTGAATACTTTGAGGCTGCTTATTGCAAATCAGGCCGCCATTTTCAGTCATGGTCTCGTTTGACAGAAATCAAAAATTTCAGACCACGAGATTTTCAAGTTTATAAAAAAAATCGAAAATTTTTGTTTGGTCCTGTATCAGGACGAAACCTCGTTTTCTGAATACTTTTGAGGGGACTTATTGCAAATCAGTCCGCCTTTTTGAGTCATAGCTTCGTTTGACAGAAATCCAAAATTTCAGACCACCAGATTTTCAAGTTTACAAACAAAATCGAAAATCTTTATTTGGCTCTCTACCAGGGCGAAACCTCGTTTTCTGAATACTTTGAGGGTGCTTATTGCAAATCAGGCCGCCATTTTCAGTCATAGTCTCGTTTGACAGAAATCCAAAATTTCAGACCACCAGATTTTCAAGTTTACAAAAAAAATCGAAAATTTTTATTTGGACTTGTATCAGGACGAAACCTCGTTTTCTGAATACTTTGAGGGTGCTTATTGCAAATCAGGTGGCCATTTTGAGTCATAATCCCGTTTGACAGAAATCCAAAATTTCAGACCACCAGATTTTCAAGTTTACCAGAAAAAATCGAAAATCTTCATTTGGCCCTGTATCAGGACGAAATATCGTTTTCTGAACACTTTGAGGGTGCTTATTGCAAATCAGGCCGGCAATTTGGGTCGTAGTCTCGTGTTATTTAATTTAATTAAAATTTCAGACCATCGTATTTTCAAGTTTACCAGAAAAAAATCGAAAATCTGTATTTAGGTCTCTATCAGGACGAAACCTCGTTTTCTGAATACTTTGAGGGTGCTTGTTGCAAATCAGGCCGATATTTTGAGTCATAGTCTCGTTTGACAGAAATCAAAATTTCAGACCATCAGATTTTCAAGTTTAAAAAAAAATCGAAAATTTTTATTTGATCCTGTATCAGGACGAAATCTTGTTTTCTGTATACTTTGAGGTGCTTATTGCAAATCAGGCCGGCATTTTGAGTCATAGTCTCGTTTGGCAGAAATCAAAATTTCAGACCATCAGATTTTCAAGTTTACAAAACAATCGAAAATTTTTATTTGGTCCTGTATCAGGACGAAATCTTGTTTTCTGAATACTTTGAGGGTGCTTATTGCAAATCAGGCCGCCATTTTGAGTTATAGTCTCGTTTGGCAGAAATCAAAATTTCAGACCACCAGATTTTCAAGTTTATAAAAAAATCGAACATTTTTATTTGGTCCTGTATCAGGACGAAATCTTGTTTTCTGAATACTTTGAGGGTGCTTATTGCAAATCAGGCCGCCATTTTGAGTCATAGTCTCGTTTGACAGAAATCAAAAATTTCAGACCACCAGATTTTCAAGTTTAAAAAAAAATCGAAAATTTTTATTTGGCCCTGTATTAGGACGAAACCTCGTTTTCTGAATACTTTGACGGTGCTTATTACAAATCAGGCCGCCATTTTCAGTCATAGTCTCGTTTGACAGAAATCCAAAATTTCAGACCACCAGATTTTCGAGTTTAAAAAAAAATCGAAAATCTTTATTTGGCCCTGTATTAGGACGAAACCTCGTTTTCTGAATACTTTGAGGGTGCTTATTGCAAATCAGGCCGCCATTTTCAGTCATAGTCTCGTTTGACAGAAATCAAAATTTCAGACCACTAGATTTTCAAGTTTATAAAAAAAATCGAACATTTTTATTTGGTCCTGTATCAGGACGAAATCTTGTTTTCTGAATACTTTGAGGGTGCTTATTGCAAATCAGGCCGCCATTTTGAGTCATAGTCTCGTTTGACAGAAATCAAAAATTTCAGACCACCAGATTTTCAAGTTTAAAAAAAAATCGAAAATTTTTATTTGGCCCTGTATTAGGACGAAACCTCGTTTTCTGAATACTTTGACGGTGCTTATTGCAAATCAGGCCGCCATTTTCAGTCATAGTCTCGTTTGACAGAAATCCAAAATTTCAGACCACCAGATTTTCGAGTTTAAAAAAAAAATCGAAAATCTTTATTTGGCCCTGTATTAGGACGAAACCTCGTTTTTTGAATACTTTGAGGGTGCTTATTGCAAATCAGGCCGCCATTTTCAGTCATAGTCTCGTTTGACAGAAATCAAAATTTCAGACCACCATATTTTCAAGTTTACCAGAAAAAAATCAAAAATCTTTATTTGGGTTTCTATCAGGACGAAACCTCGTTTTCTGAATACTTTGAGGGTGCTTATTGCAAATCAGGCCGCCATTTTGAGTCATAGCCTCTTTTGACAGAAATCCAAAATTTCGGATCACCATATTTTCAAGTTTACCAGAAAAAAAATCGAAAATCTTTATTTGGGTCTCTATCAGGACGAAATATCGTTTTCTGAATACTTTGAAGATGCTTATTGAAAATCAGACCGCCATTTTGAGTCATAGTCTCGTTTGACAGAAATCAAAATTTCAGACCACCATATTTTCAAGTTTACCAGAAAAAAATCGAAAATCTTTATTTGGCCCTGTATCAGGACGAAACCTCGTTTTCTGAATACTTTGAGGATGCTTATTGAAAATCAGACCGCCATTTTGAGTCATAGTCTCGTTTGACAGAAATCAAAATTTCAGACCACCATATTTTCAAGTTTACCAGAAAAAAAATCGAAAATCTTTATTTGGGTCTCTATCAGGACGAAATATCGTTTTCTGAATACTATGAGGGTGCTTATTTAAAATCAAGCCGCCATTCTGAGTCATAGTCTCGTGTGACAGGAATTAAAATTTCAGACCACCATATTTTCAAGTTTACCAGAAAAAAATCGAAAATCTTTATTTGGCCCTGTATCAGGACGAAATATCGTTTTCTGAATACTTTGAAGATGCTTATTGAAAATCAGACCGCCATTTTGAGTCATAGTCTCGTTTGACAGAAATCAAAATTTCAGACCACCATATTTTCAAGTTTACCAGAAAAAAAATCAAAAATCTTTATTTGGGTCTCTATCAGGGCGAAATATCGTTTTCTGAATACTTTGAGGGTGCTTATTGCAAATCAGGCCGCCATTTTGAGCCATAGCCTCTTTTGACAGAAATCCAAAATTTCGGATCACCATATTTTCAAGTTTACAAAAAAAATCCAATATCTTTATTTGGCTCCCTATCAGGACGAAACCTCTTTTTCTGCATATTTTGAGGTGGCTAAATACAATTTGGCGACTGTTTTGAGTTATAGGTTAAGAAGATATAATGACTCTACGACTCTACCGAAAATCAACCTAACCAAAGGAGGGGGTAATCTCTCTCTAGAACCGCCTTTGAGGTCCGCTCTATGCTAAAATTAAATCCATACAAATTAGCAAAAAAACATGAAAAATATCTCAGATACATTCTCTATACGTAACACATAATGCGCGTACGACCTTAAAACATAAGTCGGCATCATACATAAACATTAAAATATTGCTCATAAATCATTGAATAATCTTTACCGCGATGGTTGCTGTTAAAAGAAACATTAATAACATACCCCGAGATTTAATATCGGATCAAGCCTACAAAACTGTTGTGTTTTGCATAATATCTTCAGTTGGAATTGTCAAAGTAGGCTCTGTAACGGAAACAGTTGATATTGGCGAGTGCCACTGTCTTTTTTCGTCTTATCAGAGAAATTCTGTGTTAATTGGATGAAATCCAGTTAGCGGATGACCTTGAGTGTGCGTAATTTGTCTCAGGAAATGGCTGGTATACGGTGATAAAGTTAACCGTTCTCAGATGACTGTAGTCATGCTCTTAAATACGAGTAAAACTAGATTGTAACGTTATGTAATATATTATGTACTCTAATTTCAAAATAAAAGTTTCAATAAATAATAAAGATGGAAGAAAGGCAAAAAAAAACTGTAGACCTGTGGCTCTTCTCAGCATCATGTCTAAGGTTACGGAGACTGCCATTAACACACAGCTCCTGAAATACCTGGACAACAATAACATCATAAATGATCGCCAGTATGCTTTCCGTAAGCACATAGGTCTACAGGTGACCTCCTGGCCTACGTCACTCACTCGTGGAACTCATATGTCTTGTTGCACTTGACATATCAAGAGAGTGTGACATGAGGGACTTCTGGTCAAGCCTGCTGCTTATGGACTACCACCTGGCCTGCGCCAGTGGCTGAATAGCTTTTTGAACGACCGATCTCTGTTTGCTGTAGTCGAAGGCTGTTCATCAGACGTATTTTCGATAAATTCCGGTGTTCCTCAGGGATCTGTCCTATCCACAACATGGATTTCTTGCAAATAAAAGTACCTCTTATGCAATAATGGATCTAACAGATTATGTTATTGAGGGCTTTGAAGAAGGCAGATTGTCACATGCTGTTTTCTATGATTTAACAAAAGCGTTTGATTGCTTATCACATGATATCATTTTACAAAAAATGGTTACTTATGGCTTTGATGAACATTGTGTAGCATTTATGCAAACTTATTTGACTGACCGTTGTCAATATGTGTCAGTCAATGGATTCAGATCCACCAGGGACTATATAACGTATGGGGTGCCTCAGGGGTCTGTACTCGGCCCAACACTATTTCTGATTTATATTAATGACTTACAGAACTGTGATACAGATTCTAAGTTTATACTGTTTGCGGATGACACTACAAAATTAAATCAATTTAAGACTGTTGACGAACTAAGCCAGCATACCAACGCACAACACTCAGAATTAGAAGTTTGGTGCCTGGCGAACTCACTAAAAATAAATCATCTGAAGACGCCAGAATTGAATTTCAATATGAAACATCTGAAAGAGGACAATACACCTGTCAAATATCTGGGAGTTCATTTAGACTGTACCTTGACTTGGGAGCAGCATATCAAGGAAGTATCAAAAAAACTGTCAAAGAGTGTTTATCTGATCAGAAATCTTTCTTTCATCACTAGTCAACCAACAGTAAAAGCGGCATATTATGGGCATTTCTATTCTCACTTAAAATACTGCATCATAAACTGGGGTCACTCTTGCCATGTTAAAACACTATTTTCACTAGAGAGACGTTGTATTAGAATAATATCTCATCTTCCTTACGATGCTTGTTGCAGAAATGCATTTATAGATCTCAGTATACTTACACTACCCTGCATTTATATTTTAGAATGCCTCTGCTATGTTAGGGGTAACATGCATAAGTTCACCAAACATTCTGATGAGCATATGTACAATACAAGGCACAAAAATAATTTTCATGGCACCTACCTAAGACTCGAAAGATCTAAAAATGGAATTAATTACTATGGTATCAAGTTCTATAATGTTCTGCCAAACAGTGTTAAAGCTCTAAATGATGCACAATTCAGGTATAGTATCAAAAATTACCTTCTGTCAAAGGCATTTCATTCTTTTGATGAATACCTTTCAGATAACTTCAAAGATATCTCTTTTTAAATGTTTTTGTTTCTGGCTGTTGTTTGTGATTACCTGTTATTGTTCGTTATATTTATATTTGTATATTAGCTTTTTATGTAAAAACTATTATTTAATTTATTTAGTATGTATCTACATTTTTGACGTGTGTAAGCATACTCATGCAAAAACACAAATAAACTACTACTACTACTACTACTACTACTACTACTACTACTACTACTACTACTACTATCCCCTACACTGTTTCTGCTATACATCAACGAGCTGCTGGAAATAACATCCAGTTCAATCTACAGCTTCGCAGATAACAGTACATCAATATCGTGCATGGAACCAGGCAATCCACTATCATACCAGGAGACGGTACGTTGGTGACGGATCACCGCAGATATCAAAACGACATCTCAGAAGCTTGGAGTTTTGTTCCGCTGTAGGAATCTGTATACACCATAGCAACTATTGCTGCTCTTCAAGGCACAGATCCGACCATCTTTGGAGTATTTTGCTCCCATGTGTGAGGATGCGCTCCGAAGCACTGTTTAAAGCTTGTAGACACTATCCAGAAGAGAGTTACTAGACTAATCGATACGCCTAACCTCATAAAGGACCTCCATAGCCTGGAACATCGAAGAGGGATGGCTGATTTATCCCTGTTTCACAGGTTCTATCACGGAAGATGTTCGAGTGAGCTCTCTCAGATAATAACACGGAAGGCCGTCCGAACGAGGAACACTAGGGAGGCTTTGCGAGCTCATCCTTACCATGTCGAGGTCCATACTCTCCGAACCAGTCTCCTCTAGCATTCCTTCTTTTGGAGAACTTCGACGCTGTGGAATGAGCTGATGGCAATTTGTTTCCCGACGGCTACAACCTGCAGCGTTTCAAACCTAACGTCCTCCGACACTTATCCTCTCGCAGCGCTTCTACACCGCCATAGGCTTTTAGCCTTTGCGGGAGGCTAACCATAAAAAAAGCCCCATTTCACACCCGATTTTCGATATATGTATTTTTACGATAACCTCTTACTATACTGTGTAGTATCCTAACGTCATGCTATGCCTCGACTTATAATTCTTACGAAATACCCAGGAATTCACTTACGATATCAAGCATGCAAATAAATTGCTTGTAAAAATCAAGTCAGCAGTTGCGTAAGTGAGGTTATTAATTATAACGACGTTAATTTGATTATAATTATTCAAATATGCCTGTATGTGGGACACAACGTGCCCTATTTTATCAGTAAAATATAATAGTGCGACACTTGATGCTTTAGAGTAGATCTAACAAACACTACTTAGCCTAACCAGTTGCCAAACCGATTTTCATTATAATTTTTTAAATTGTATGTCAAAATCTTTATAGATTCATCAGGTTGATAGAATCGTATCACAAGAACCGGGCTCAGGTGGTGGAGGTGCGCAGAGAAACTTGACGGTTGGAGTCCCACAAGGGTCAATACTGGGGCCAATACTGTTTCTGGTATATATCAACGATTTACCAGCGTCTGGAGCAGAGTATACTCTCTTTGCTGATGACACAACTGTGTCCCTCACTTCTAATAGCTTAATAGAATCGTGGAATGGTTCATTAGTGGCCCAGAACAGAGCAGAAAGATGATTCTGCTTGAACAAACTTCTTTTCAACAGAACGCGAGAACTTGCAGATGCAAACCATGGTGGGGATTCACTGGAGTTTTTGGGTGTATACCTAGACACACAGTGGGGTGCACATATTGAGGCGGTAGCTGGCAAGGTACATAAGTACTTATTCGTCTTGCGCAGCTTGAGAGCTTGTGTTTCAAAAGAATTTTTAAGAACTGCTTATTATGCTTTATTTCATTCCCACCTCTCTGACGCGATTCTGGTTTGGGGACACTGTTCTGGTGTCCAGAGGCTGTTTGGCCTCCATAAGAGTGACATCTAATCATTTCCAATGATTCTATTAGAAACGATTAAAAAAGGAAAGGCCAGCTATTTGGAACACATATACAGAGTTCCAAAATATTAATTCTTAAGACCAATAATGGAGGGCAAAGTCGAGGGTAAACGAGGTCCGGGTAGAATACTTACTTTACTCAGAATTGCGAAAGATAGAGAATGATTTGCCGAAGTTGTAGTTGAACTTACCTTACCTTGTTTGTATGTTCTGGAGAATCTTTTGTTTATTAAACTTGATATGGGATCATTTAGGACCCATGGGACCTTCATAATTATGAATATATTTTACCTATTATTTGACTGGATTTAAGCACATGTTGCACTGGACTGAGAACTATTTTAAAAAACTCATATGCTCACATTATAGTCACTAAGGTACGTTTTACAACAATTTTAGATATACTACCAGGAAGCTTACAAAAAGTTGGCATAGATGTGCGCAATGTGACTTAAACACTTCTTGCATTTGTAGAACATAAAAACGAATTAATGATTAAATGATCATTCTGAGCGTGTTTTTAAAAACATTTAATAAGGTAGTAATTCAGTCAATAAACAAATGATCAAAATAAATTAAGTAAGATCACAATTAAATCTTTAAACAATAACTTACTAGAACTACCTAATTTAACATCGATAAGAGGTTGGGCCTGTATCAGGAAAAGCGCTCGAGATGACACATCTGTAAATTAAATTGAAAGATACCTGAGTAACCAATTCATTGAAGAATGATAAATAAAAAGAAATGGATTAACATATGTTAAATTAAAGAACATGTCGTTATTTTATACTGGCGTGATTGATAAAACAGGCAGAATAAATAAACACACAAATATAAATAAATAACACAGCAAATATATCCTTTAACGGCTTTAACCACAAACGGATAAAATCATATCTACATCTTATGTGGTCATACAAATTATACATAAATACATACATAATCAAACATCTCTCGGTTCATAGGTATTAAGGGTCAACTCGCGAAATACCGCGCCAAAAGAATAGAGGAAATAATATACTGTATAATTATACAAAAAGCATATAACAAAACTCGAGCAGCACTTGGGTCTTTGGTATTAAGGGTCAACACGCGAAATACCTCTCCAAGAGCTCCAATCACGAGGGCGGAGAATTATCATGATAACTGTGAGGCCAACTCACTAAGATACTAGGGGTCAACTCGCGAAGTATCCACTCCTTTGTACTAGTTCAGCACGAAGGGTCAACTCGCGACGTACTTCGAGATTGTTATCTGTTTTCATATCGCAGACATTCAGTAGTTGAATTATCAAACCATTAATGATATAAATGTGTGTATGAAAGTTTGTCAATTGTCTAATAACAAGTTCTCAAATAATATAATGAAATAAATCAATATATCAATAAACAAAGAGACAATTAGTAGAATTGGGTACTCTGTGAGATAAACTCACCCAAGCTGTTGCACAATCACCAACAATTCACTAGACCACTATATTGTACGAAGTATCACTAGGTTCTATATGAAATGCTTTTTTTGTGGTCGACTAGTCTGAAAGGACGGACGTATTTTCAGGCAGGCATCAAGGAAACATTATCCAACTTTGGACTTTATTCTAACGTGACGAACCGCCTAAATTACTGTGACGCTCTTCAAACTGTTTAGAAAATAATATCGGCCAGATGTTTAGTTGTTTATCTTACATAGGATTGAAATTCCGTCTTCCTAGCATTTTAAGGCATCGTTTTTACGTTGTACTTTTAACTACACTCTTGGATAATAGTATTTTTGAATTATAAAATTTTGTCACCCTGACACATTGGACCCTTCATATATTTTAACTTATTGTCAGTTTATATCAGAAACTGTATAAAGACTCTAAAGTTTACCTGTGTAAAGGTAAATCATTTTATAATGTGATGGCCTTAAATCATCGAGGTAGAATCCCATGGAGGCGCGATAACGTTGCTAAAAGCAGGTGTATGTTGGCCATATTGATTCGACACTTACGTCAAACAGCTGACGTTTCTTTGACAATTTCGTGTTTGCTTTTTTTGAGTGTTTTTACCGAAATTTTTAGTTATTTTTAAGTGATATTCTAGTGAATTCATAAAGGAAATAATGGTTTCATGTGTTTATCGTAGCTGCTCTAGCAGTGATGGCATGGATAAGAAGAAATCGACAGGAATTACATTTCATAGGTGTGTGTGCAAAAAAATAACAATTTACAGGACCGCATTTGTAATCTTTATCTCAATAAAGTGCAACGTATCGCAGCAATAATACAGTTGTATTATTCAATTAATGATGAATGTCGTCTCTACAAAGCCTGTTTTTTTTCATATACTTAACTATGAATTCCGCATTAGATTGAAAAATCAACCCAATACTTCATATTTAAATCACAATTGTAATGAATTTTCAAAATTATTTACATAAGAAAGTAATCCGGCTCTGGCGAGGCGTCCATACTGTTACCACACTTAGCCACGCCTCCTGCTACCGTTTTTGTTATGCGAAATTGAACCTTATAGCGTCTCCTTGGGATTCTATCTCGATGCCTTAAATAAATATTGATTGATGATTTTTACCTATACATGTTAATTAAATTTATATACTAAGGGAGCATAAAAATTAAAAATATAAACTACCACAGTGCAAACTACATACTCGTAGCAAACATCGTAATTGCAGAGTGTCGCATCAACAGTTATCGTATAGCCGGCTTCGGCTTTGCTCTACCTGAAGCGAATCAACCTGCTGACTGCACATGTACTATTAAATCTGTTCGAAATATATTGTTTACGCCACACAACCTGGTAATTTTGTGCTCGGGCATTTTTATTCCTTTAATGAATTCATCGAAAGCTGCAACGAGCTGACGTTTACCGTTCAGTTTAGGAAGCACAACTTCCTATCTCGCCTATTATAGCCCAAGAGCTATCCTACAAGAAGTGCCCAAGCTAACACCTGGGTCTAATGAACAACCGAGCTTTGCCAAGGAGACACTCATTCAAGCTGTTAGGAGCCAATATTGCAAGCCCCCTTACTTTTCAATCTATATATATCTGACATGCCAGAAACAGTCAGTTACAAGTTTTGCTATGCGGACGATATAGCCATAGCTTTTCCCGATAAGAGCTTCAAGAACGTTGAGCATACTCTTTCTAACGACTTGTTAGCTCTAAACAACTACTTCAAGAAATGGAGACTAGTACCGAGCCCCAACAAAACCGAAGGTACTGCAGGTACTTTTTGCAGGCGAACCCCTGAAGCATAACCATTTCCCAAAATATCTTGGAGTAACGTTAGATCGAACCCTCTGCTATAAGAAACATCTCGCAAACACTGCAGGAAAACTCAGAACACGCAACAACATTATCCAAAAGCTGTGTGGAACGACGTGGGGTGCCACTGCTCCAACTCTACGAACCAGTGCACTGGCTCTTGTCTATTCGTGTGCTGAGTACTGTGCGCCTGTCTGGATTAACAGCCATCATACCAGACTAATTGACGTCCAACTAAATCACACTATGAGACTTATTACAGGCGCAGTTAAGACAACCCCAACTCAATGGCTGCCTGTACTCTCTGGAATAGCCCCACCGCAGCTGCGAAGGACTGACGCCCTTCTAAGGGAGTATAACAAGATTACGGCCAACAACAAACTGCCCATCCACCGAGCAATACCCCCGTTGCAGATAAACAGACTTAAATCCCGACAACCACCAATAAGGGATGCAGAAGGGCTTAAAACCAATAACTTCGACTCCTTAAACCAATGGCGCTCCCAGTGGGAAGGTTTTGCGGAACAACCACTTGCGATGCGCCTTACTTCCAGGATCAGAACTACCCCGGAGACAGTGGGTAAAACTTAATAGAGTCCGAACAGGCCACGGCAGATGTGCCGACTCCCTTTACAAGTGGGGCTATGTACAATCGCGCGCCCCGCCAAACTATAAACCATATTACGAGCGAATGTGAACTGCGTGCGTTTCAGGGATCGCGAGAAGAGTTCTTCACAGCCACACCGTTGGCGCTGAAGTGGTTGAAAGAACTTGACATCAACCTGTAAATACCAAAGACTATGTATCTTAGTTTGTAGCTGTATATATTTTATTTTAGTATAGGTTATAATAGTTTTTCTTTTAATCTATATTTACTATTGTCATGCTTTTGAGCCATACGATAAATAAATAAATTGCAGAAAATCTGATCTGGCACGAACACGTCGTGTCACCTCCAGACACTTTATCTTTGGCGTGTTGTTGGTGACCTTTCACTCTTCTACCGATATTCAAATGGAGTCTGCTCCTATGAGCTATCTTCTATCGTTCTGCCGCCCATGCACCGATTTTCAAAAGCAGCGTTACCTACTACGACCCCACAGCATATTGCTGCCCAATTTTCTTCACAATCCATGCAGCGGTTACTGATATTACGAGGCTAGAAAAACGCCAACAGACTGACAGACAGACCGACGGAAATGAGTGACGTGGATTTTCGTTATGTAGACATCATAAAACGCCCAAAAAAAATTGAAAATCACAATCACAATACTCCTCTCACCTATCGGTGTAGGAAGTAAAAATAGCGAAAGACAAACAGACAGCCCTTTTTACTTCAAACGTCGCTATCCTGTACCTGTCAAAAAATAGTTAAATCGGATAACATCAACAATTCCGCTAACTTCGTTTATAAGCTTTTTTAAAATCATTTTTTAAAAAATTCTGGTAATGGGTAAAATTATTGGTATATTCCTCCTTGGCCGTATCCGTTTTTTTCCAAAATCAACAAGGCCTTCGAAGCTGCAACTTAAAACACTTTCAGGTGTTTTACATGGTTTTTTATATAAAAGTTGCCATTTATGGAATAGATCCCCCTGTATATTATTGCATATATTTTGATTCTCTGGTCGATTCTAGTGAGATTTTATGTATCACACATTGGACTTTAAGCGCAAATCACTATTTTTGGTAGGAGTAGGTATCAGAAAAAAAACGAATATCACAGCCCTCTAGTTACTGAAAAGTACAAGAGATTGATAAATTTCCAGAATGATTAGAAATCAACTTTGTACAAGCCTCAGAGTAACAACTGAACATAGACGTAGTAAACAACTAATTCTAATAGGCCAACATCTTTTCTTACGTTGTCATATCGACCACCAGATACGGCAATCATAATTGTTTACTATCGTCTTAATTGTATAGTATTCAGAAATATTCCATTCCACGTTGAAAAAGAAGGTATTTTGATGGTTCAGAAATGATTACAGCAAAATCAATAGATATGTTGACCTCTACTGCGGTGCTGCCTGTTTCTTCATCATTAACGCAAATTCTGTCTTACATAAATTTTGAGGAGTTAGCAACGCCTATATAATAATAATAATAACCCGCCATTATTGCTGACAAAATGGTATACATTTAAAGATACACATTAAACTGCTGGCGAAGTCTAGCTTAAAGCTATTCTACTTAACCAGCAGTGAAACTATGTTCAAGAAAAGAACAAACACAAAAGAAAGCACATTAGAATATTGTGTCCGACGTCGACGATAATAATAAATTAAAAAAAAATAACAATATATACATACATATAACTTGATGTGTGATACAGAACTATTATGATATATAATGGGAAAATTTTCTAAAAAAAACTAACTATATTAAAATTGTTGTTGAGGAGGGTAGGCAATATAAAAAAGGATAATTAATGGAAATACATAAATTGCGTATATAAGGGAGGGGTATAAAGGCTATAGCTACGTGCGAGTACTACATATAACATGCCTGATGTATTAGCTCAGATATTCAATTATTGTTCAGACAGATAGAGATGCTTAAGTTTGTACTTGAATTTATTAATATTATATGCCCTGAATTCACCAGGCAGTGAATTGTACAATTTAATAGCATTGAATATAAAAGATCTTTCAAAAAATATGGTTCGATGTTGCGGTATAGTGAAGGTGATATAATTCTCCTGCGATTTGTTTACGGTAACCTCCGACTGTCAAACGTTTGTTTTGTTTGCGCGTCTTTTATGCTTGGTCAGTAAAATCGAATTCGCTATTTGTTGGTAACTGTAGTGAAGCTTTACGGACTTGCTGTGCTATATTCGAGTGTAGTTTAACAGTTTTTCGAGATGGGACAGTGCAGAGCAGTGTTTGTAACATGGGTTGCATTGGAAGAATTTTCAGGTTAGTTGGCAATGTTTGGAGGCTGAAGTGTCAAAAGATGATGGCTTTGAGCACCCCATGCTGAAGTGGTTTGTTTACTACCTCTATGTTCAGTTGTTACTCTGAGGTACAAGCTATCCTAGAAGATATTTCAGACCAGCTTTTAAAGTGCTTGAAAAACCTGCACAAAATTGCCAATCAGCTCTTGGCCTATTATGGGCGGGCGGTCCAATCTTGCCAAGGATGGCTTGCTTCGTCAGATAACACGATAATTCTAGAGTTTCTGCGGAAGATAGTTAGGCAGAGGAGTTAATTATGCTTCAGGTTGAAAAAAACGAGAGTGTTTATTCGTCGTGCTTCACTGAGCTATAATTAAAAATCCTCATCTGTTAAAATATAAATTCTTTACCAACGCTTAGGCAAAGTTTACGGAATACATATAAGTTGGATCACTCCGCAAAAATACCAAAACGGCCTGCCCCTTGCTCCGTCTCCCCGGTACACCGGTAGCGGTGTACCGGCGTCAGCCGGGAGATACCGGGCGGCGCAAAGTAGAGGTTGAACGTGTTTAACGCGAAGTGTATATAGTGTCTCAAAAATATCGGATTTTGTTATCTCGGATTTGTTTGCAGGAAATGGATAATATTTGTAGAAGTTTGATTTTATCAATTAAATGTATTAACGGATGTAAAATGATAATCAGATCCATGCTTATTTTGTGGTAAACCTTGAAATGTAAAGGATATAAATACAGGGTGTTTCACGACGATTAAGACAAGCAATATGTCGGGACTGGCAGTAGTAAAGAATTATAGTTTTGAGGATGTAAATTAGAGCCGATGTTGTGTCTTTTTTTGTCATTGTACTACCCAATGAGGTTTTTGTTTTTGGTCACATGACATTCGATTCAAAATTATTAATAGGACACCCTGTAAATCTGTGACTTTTTGTATTCCTGCTGATAAAACAATTCCAACAAACTAGCACACTTGGGGTCTAAAGTGTTTAATTCAAGACCTACGATTGTATCACGCTAAAAGCGTATAGTGAGACAACATATTTATTCGGTGGTCTTACCATACCACCCAGGGACATTCTAAATTATATTTTAGAGCTCGGAAATATTTTTATTGATAACTTTAACAATTTACTTTCTACAGTAGCAATTGGAATGACACTGAAAAGCAAAATGTCAAAAATAATTTATTCACATCCAAGTAAAGCATTTCCACATGATTAGCTTTTAAAATTGTACATAAGAGTTCGTATATACTATACCATAAATTTTATAAGCTGTGATCTCAAAAATAAGCCAAATAAACAAAGCATTAAGGTAAAAATACTATACAGCACCTTTGAACCAATTTTTACTTATCTACGAAATTGCTACAATATGTGAAATCATTTGAGATTCATTAGTAATAGTTTTACAAGGTTTTATTTTTGATATCGATTTATGTACCTTAGTGTATTAGCAAAATAAACGTTATGTATTTGTATGTCTAAATCGGCTGTTAATACCTAGTCTTTCAATGACCCTCGTATATACGTAAAACCCAGGCAGGCGCTAGCAAGTCCCCGTTAAAAGACCCTCGCACTTGGGCAAAAACCGACGCAAAAACTAACTGGCGCGTGTGGCCGCGGCATCGCTTTGATGTGAGATCTTCAAAGTGCCGACGGAGAGTGATCCAACTTATATGTATTCCGTAAACTTTGGCTTAGGCCACCTCTGGAGGCTTTATCATAGTGTAAAGCAAAAATTAGTTAGGTTGAAAAGTGAATTATGCCCCGGGTTAATTTTTATTTAGACTGTCAAATCAAAATCACAAAAATTCGAGCTACTTCACGCAGAAATTCTGAGACTTGAATTATACAAACGTTGTGGAATTTTTCTATCACGGAGACCTTCACATACTTTTGTTCTTCAGAGTATAACAAATCCGCATATACAATGGAATCCAGTCGGTTTGGTTCATTCATTAACAGTTGACAATACGACAGGTATAATTAATAGACTAATCTCTCAGTTCTAGTGTTCTGTTTTCAATTGTGAATGCAGAGCACTTTTACTATGTCATTTATGATTATTATCCCATGACACTTTGAAATGGAACGCAGGAAAGATGAAACGCCATGAGATGTCTTAGTTTCTTTTTCATTCGTATCACTCCACGTTGGTGCTTTTTGGTTGTAGCTAGATGATGAAGGTGTGGGAACAGAGCATATTTAAGTAAACTATGTACACCTACACTCACCGGCACGAAAATTGGAGCACTTCAGATTTTATGGTTAATTTTTTAAAATATAATTTTTTGTAATGTTTCATTTTCCTAAATACTTACCCACAAACAAAACACCAATTTTTAATTGAATTCTAACACCAATCAATCGTTTATTTGAAAAAGTATACTGGATTTAATAAAAAGTGTACTAAAATGAAAATTGTATAATTGTGTCACTCAGAACTGTATAGTTGGCCATGGGCTTTTTATTGTTCTTAATAAATTTACATATGTCTGTCAAATGTTAGAAATTACTTAAAACATGTTGCTTTGTTTGCGTAAAAGTGTTTAATTCAATAAAACATCACCAACCAATAAAAAAATGTAGTCAAGTTGATTGACTCAGTACTTCCCACACATTCCGATGATACCAGTTTTATTATTTTCCCACAGCATGAAACTATAGTCTAGATGCCCCTGCAATCAAATCATCGCTCGCCCGACCGCAAAAAAAGTGTTTTATTCTACTAGGTGCTTCTTTCACAGGTCAATGGACAATAAATATATCATGAATACAAGAAATTTTTGAGTTTTACAAACCCTCACTCCCGAACCACCCCAATTTCACCCCCAACCAAAAAAAAATTTTTAAATGTTCAGGAACCCCTAAAACGTCTAAAACGAAGTTTGAGGTGTTTTTATTCTACTAGGTGCTTCTTTCACAGGTCAATGGACAATAAATATATCATGAATACAAGAAATTTTTGAGTTTTACAAACCCTCACTCCCGAACCACCCCAATTTCACCCCCAACCAAAAAAAATTTTTTAAATGTTCAGGAACCCCTAAAACGTCTAAAACGAAGTTTGAGGTGTTTTTTATATTTTTAGTTTTTTATTATTGCCGCGCCGCCACTGAAATGATTTCTAAAAACGTGCTTTCCACACTCGTAAATCTGGGTCAAAACGTCATTAAAGTCAATTCAGAAGTTTCTACGTAACACAATACAAAACGATCCAAAGTAATGGTCGTATGTATTTTGTATAGGTACATCAGAAAGTTCAAGTCCCTTGGTTTCTGTAATCGGCAAGGCAGTGTTCGGATGGACCTAAAAAAGTGTATTATGCCGCTAGGTCTTTCTCTCTCAGGTCAGTAGACAGCCCATTATGAGTACAACAAATTTTTCAGATTTACAACCCCCCACCCCTCCAACCACCCTAATTTCACCCCTACCCCAAAAAAAAGTAGAAAATGATCAGGAACCCCTAACACGCCCAAAGCGAATGTCCGCTCAAGAGTGGGCTGTCAAGGTTTGAATAAAATATAGGTTATGTTATTCTCATTTTGCCATTTTTGTTTCTGTTTGTGTAAGTATAGTGTGAGCTTAACAGCTTTACGCATACAGTAGGTGATAAATATGAGTGCAATGCGTGAAAAATTCATTGAAAAGCTGAACTTGCTTATTAAATCAAAGCGAAATGATAATAAGGCGTTTTTGAGTGGAAGTGAATACGAACAGCAAATTAAAATCTCAGTGACGATATCAAACGGAAAGAAATTTCCCTTAGAGAAGCTGTAACACAAAAATACAATTTTTGGAAGCCAAGGATATAAGCGTTGCTATTGTAAGGGCGGCTGCAAAAACAAAAAATGCGCGTCCCGTGCCAATGACAAAATCTGCAATTCAAAGTGCCATGGCTCATTACCATGTTGTAATAAAAATGCTTAATGGATGCATTGATCTTGTTTTTATAGGCACGTTTTAATATTTTAATTTGTCATATTTAACGATTGGGTATTTTAAGTTTCCTTCCAATTTTTTTGTGAAGCGATGAAAATATATATATATTTTTTAAAATGTTCCTCATATTTTATCAAACAGCTGCCCTAATCTGTAATATCAACTTTGGCCATGCATTGATGGTCGATGCTGTGAATGGCCGGACAAAGATGCAAAAACTAAAATACTTTCAACCTTGTCCACGACAGACGGGCATTCTCGTTATAGCCTGGGCAATAACGATATTGGCCTGCATATTTGGCTTCTAACGTTAATGGCCGGCCAATGTCATCAATGCCCAATTTACAACAATGGCCGTAACATATACATCGGATTATTCTAAGTCCTTTGGTTCCTGTAATCCACAAGGCAATGTTCGGATGGACCTAAAAAAGTGTATTATACCGCTAGGTCTTTCTCTCTCAGGTCAGTAGACAGCCTATTATGAGTACAACAAATTTTTCAGCTTTACAACCCCGCACCCCCCAACCACCCCAATTTCACCCCCACCCAAAAAAAAGTAGAAAATGATCAGGAACCCATAAAACACCTAAAAACAATGTCGCACATTTGAGATGTTTCGTTTTTTGCTAATTACTCCGCCGCCCATGCACCGATTTTAAAAATTGTAGCAACATTACCTACTACGACCATACACCATATCACTACCCAAATTTCATCACAATCCATGCAGCGGTTCCTGAGATTAGGAGGCTAGAAAAATGCCAACAGACTGACAGACAGACCGACAGACAGACAGACCGACGGAAATGAGTGACGTGGATTTTCGTTATGTACACATCATAAGACGCCCAAAAAGCGTATTATCTCAAAATCGGAAATTTTCGCGATCACAATACTCCCCTCACCTATCGGTGTGGGAAGTAAAAGGATATATAAAATGTCAAGTGCTACGTTTTTCGTGCCAGTGAGTGTATATATACTACCGAATGTGATGAATCCAAAACCAGACAGAGCATCCTGAATATAAACATTTTGCAACTAATTGTAAAAACCTTCGAATACTAATCTATTTAGAAATCTCACGAGCACTGATCCTCGATATTGGAAACGAAGAAAACTGGCACAAAAACATGCCGATAACTTTCTCTGGAATGTCTCAGTGATTAAAAACTTAAAAATCATTCTATAAGTAAATGATTGCCCGAAGCTGTTTGTAAACAACGTTTATTATGCTCCAAGAATTTAGATGATACCTTCTACCTAACAATTTCAAACAAAAAATTGATTGCGTGTTAAGTCTTGATTCCTTGGCGTGATATTACGTGGAATAAACTGAGTAGAAGAAGAAACACTTGGATTGATAATAATATTAAATAGAATTAGTTCTCTTGTAAATGTCAAAAGTAAAAGTTCAATGTAATATAAGAATTAGATAACTAAATGGCTTTTCTATACTGCAATCTTAACAATAAAATAGCAAAGAGAGAGCTAAAGATTTACGTTAGATAGAGAGCATGATAATCATCGAGAAATAGGCCGTTGTGAAGTAGTTCAAAGTTTTGTGTATCTCGGTTCTTTGATCGACAATTCGGGTGGCTGTGAAAATGAGATTCGACGGCGCATTCAATAACAGGCACGTGTGGCCATGACAAGGCTTACTAAAATATGGCGTGTCCATAACATCACCAAAAATAGCAAAATGTCGCTGGTTCAGTCTCTTGTGTTCTCTATATTTTTGTATGCCTACTTCGGCCTTGAGCCTCTGTTTCTCTACAGCCCACATACTAGATTGATAGACACCCAGTTAAACTATTACAGGATTAAGTTTGTTATTTTTTTTTTGTGTTGTGATGTTTGTCTTGACTGCTTTAATATTTTTATGACTTTTTTTCATGCGTACTATAACTAAACGCTACATAATTGAATAAGGCTTACTGTGCTATAATTCCTATCTTCTATAGTACTCATTCCAGCAGTTTAGAGCATAGGATAAAGTGAACGAAGTACGCAGGTTACAACAAAAAATTTTGCAAATTCGATGAATAGAAAAAGAGTAATACGACAACGAAGCTTTGCTGTTTTTCAAAGTATTCTCCCACAAAAATGGGAACGTCACTTCGTAAACCAGGTCGAAGTCTTTCAATACGTTGTTTCGCAGAGGGACCACTTGTGAAACCGTAAAATATCATAGCTCGAAAGTTTTTGCGCGTTAAATACATTGAGCTAATTTTGAAATTTCTCTTAAAATTAACAGAAGCAACTACAGAGTTAACATCTATAGAGAGAGTGTAAACAACAAAATGCATAGGTCGCTGACCAGCCAACATGTAACGGAAATTTTGACAGCTTGAGAGCATTACCAGTGGCGTGCGACTTTATATTAAAATTGGATGTTCATTAATAGATTCAATTATTACTGTGATGTTACAAACTGATACCAATAAGTTGCATTAGTATTTAGCTATACTTAGAGAGTTGCTCTTATTATAATTTCATTGTAACAGTTGATAATTTATTATTACCATGAAGTGTTTTTCAAAACATATCTAACAGTGTTCTGAAAGGTAGCCTGTTGGAATGGCTGCATCGTGTTTTTACTTCAGCAATAAAATATAATAATTGCCTTAGGTAATATCCAGTTCTATAAAATTCTCATAGATAGATTTTCTGTAAGTAAATGTGGCATACATTTCTGCATTTCACGTCCTCAAATAGTCTAAAAAAAGGAATTTGGAAAATTCATGTTGATTGACACGAATGTAATGCGTGCACAAAACATACATTAAACAACCATTATTATTCCTCAAACTGGAGTGAAGTTACTTTTGTTCCTAGTTATCCCCATATATTACGCTACTGAAAACTAAAAGAAAACCTATGCTCACCTATGACAAGAAGTGTTCACCGATTCGTCGCTACTACAGCAAACTATACACTTTTTATGTTGTCTCATCATACAATTATGACAATATTGTTCATAAATAATTTAATTCACACCACAAATAGTCACAAAGTCAGTCAAATATACACTAAAATCACAAAAATCTCGACACACGCAATAACCACAACTACAATGACAGCCACATGACAGCTTAAGGGCACGCCGATTGTAGGTTGCCACATTTACGACATATTAGAAGTTATTGCGACATTTCGCTATGAAATTCACCATTTTTGAGATTTCATTAAATCAATACAAATTATCTTCACGTAAATCAGTTACATTGCAAGTATATTGGAATGTATAATTAAATACCCAATTAAGTACTTTGAGGAACATGTGTTCAAACTGCGGAAACCAGATTTTGAAGAAACTGGAAGCGGACGAAGAAGAGTGGCAATAGCGTTATAGATGTTGGCTGGCCAATATTCAAATTAGGCTCCCTCTATAGATGTTAACTCTGTGGGACCAACTGTCGACTTGAAACTATTCTGTCAATCTAGACATAAATATTGGACTTTTGTTTTCAGCCTTCTTGATATCCATGGCTACCTTCTCTTTAGCTTCATCCTATAATTGAAGATGATTTACTCATACTTTCGAATGAGATATGTCCTCTCGGTCACAAATTACTTTTTTTGGGATTACAAATCGGATTTATGGCCGGCCTTTTTGTTAAATTAGCATAAAAGGAATGTTGCAGAAGACCAGTGACTATGTGAGTTGGTGACCTGAGGTGAATACACGAAAAATGGGTTTATTCCTCCAACGATATTTTGGAGCTGGTTTGTTTTGTAGAATTATCTATTTGCTTAATACAACCTACCTAATTACCATGTCGTTTAAAGACCGCGATGCCAAAAATGAGGTTTTGTATGACTCACTTTGTAGAGGTAAAGACGTCAAGCAGGTAGACTCATAGTTTATAGAAACTGAGATGTCAAGTGCGAGTTTTTTTATGACTCGCGTAATATAAAAAGTCGTTAAGAAGGTAAATTCATGGTCTATAGAGACTCAGACGCCAAGTTTTTGGGCTTATTGACTACAGAGTATAGTACAGGGTGGGCCAATAGTGCGTGGACGGAAGATGGTGAGCTTACTAAAAAATATTTCAAAAATATATCACTTGATTATGGTAGGCACCTTTGAGGACTATAACTTAAAAATATTTTCACCTAATTTTTGACGTTTATACAGAGTGATTCATATCAAACTTACATTTTTTTGAATAGAACCCCCTATATATTATTGCATGTTTGGATTCCTTGGTGAATTTTAGTGTGACTTTATGTATCATACATGGAACTTTGAAGGTATATCAGAAAAAAATTGAATATCGCAGCGATTATAAAACTTAAAAGGCCGTGACTTTGCGGTATGACTGAGCATGAAATGCGTCGCCTTAGGTCAGACGGCTAAACACCGATTTGACTGAAAATTTGAAATAAAATGAAAACCAAAAAAGATTGATATCGAGAATGCTATATCGTTAGAAAGGTAATCAAATTTTACATTTGATTCTATAAACCAAAATAGGCATTCCAATTTGAAAAAATTAAGTTATCTGCGATTGAAGTTTCCTTAATTAATCTACTGATTTCTCCAACTATAAAAAGAATTCAAGTTTATCCGTCTAATCTAAGGTGACGAGTTTCATGCTTGATCATACCGCAAAGTCACGGCCTTCTAGGTTTTATAATCCCTGCGATTTTCAATTTTTTTCTGATACCTACTTATACTAAAAATGGTGATTTGCGCCTAAACGGTTCATTTAAAGTTTCATGTATGATACATAAAGTTACACTAGAATTCACCAAGGAATCCAAATATGCAATAATATAGGGGGGTCCCTTTCTAAAAAATGTAAGTTTGATATGAATCACCCTGTATAAACGTCAAAATTTAAGTGAAATTATTTTTACGTCATAGCCCTCAAGGTTCCCTACCATGATCAAGTGACAAGGTTTCTAAAATATATTTTAGTAAGCCCACAATCTTCCGTCCACGCACTATTGGCCCACCCATTATATGTCGCATAAAATTTTTAGGCTGTACTGGAGTTAATTTAAATAAATAAATAAATAAATAAATAAACGTCTTTATTGTATTAATGAAAAAAAAAACAATTAACACAATTTATCAAGGGACGAGATTTAGCAACAGTGCTACTCTTACACCTAACCCCTGACTAAATTGAAGTAAATCACCAGTGAGTAATTGTGGTGCCTAAACAGATCAGGTGAACAACAGATATAAACAAATATAATAATACAGAATTATTAAGAATAATGGCAATTTTTGCACCAAAGTGCTTAAGACACAAAATACATTAAAATAAACAACTCCAGATAGAAAAGATTAAATACATAGTGGTAAAATAATTTGGGCAGTTATTAGAGAAATTAAAATCAAAATAATGTATTGATCACGCTCTCCAAATTTCCAAATTTGAATGTAAAACCTCCTGAAACGCAAAACCCGTGGACAGTGAATAGATAATTTTACGCCATTTTTGTCCGCAACCTAATTGGCCTGTTGTGAAATTGTTTGGTATGCGTTTTTGTCACCTCTCATTATTGTATCAACCGCGATAGCTTTCTAAGCCCGATAAAAAATCGCATCAGTCGATAAAAGTGAATTGTATCTTACTTTTATGATAATTCGCTCGAAATGGAAACCGAGGAAGTGGAAAATATGTAACTGCAACTGTTTTCACCTTGAAACGTAAACATTTACGTAAATTACGTTATTTTTATTAAAACATCCGTTTTGTGCTGCGGTTATCGGTGGCAATGTACTGTCTACCACAAATCAATTCAAGCACCCAAATGGAGTTGTCATTAAGTGCAGCATTACTTAATAGCATAGCCGGATTAAGCTTTCATGGGGCCCGGGGCTTATAATTTTAAGGGGCCCTTTATAAATAAAATGCAAATACTATTATTTATGAAACTATATTCGCGATATAACAAAATAAACTACTATACACCTTTTTATAAGTGCGTCATGAGTCCCGGTTATAGTATCAGCACTGCTCTCATTGTTTGTGTTTGCCTAGTAATCAGAACTATTTTCAGTGCAATCCTTTTCAAGCAGAGCATTAGGTTTGCTTAAACAACTTATTTTGGGCAATATTTTGATATATTCAAAAAAAAATTGAATATCGCAGCGATTATAAAACTTAGACGGCTGTCAGTTTGCCGTGTGACTGAACTTGAAATTGGTCAACTTAGGTTTGACGTTCAAGTTTGAATTACATTTGTACTTGGAGAAATCGGTAGACTGATTAAGGAAACTTCAATCAGAATTAACTTGATTTTTTCAAATTGGAATGCCTAATTATTTTTATACAGTCGAGTTTAAAATTTGGTATCCATCTCTGGTAGTTTTCATTTAATTTTAAATTTTCAACCAAACTAGTGTTTTTCAATTTTTCGTACCTATAAGCCACTTAGCAGGCCATGAAATACAAACAAAAAACTATTTAGGTGGAAGAAAACAACTAACTTAGCAGAAAGATACAGACGAACTAGAGTAAACAGTTAAAATTATAAAAATGACTTACAACAAATCAGGTCTAATCAGAAATAACAGAGGTAACACGTCTAATCATATCAAATTATAAGACATAATTTGCCTGGCAAAAAATTAAAATCTGATTTGTCAGTATTCTTTTTTTTGCGATCTTGCTAATACATAATAAAAATTAGAAGGGCTACAGTGGGACAGTCAGAGGTATCGTTACTTTTAATTTTGACTGAAATGACTATTGTTTTATATCATTAAATGTGAAATTTCGTGCTGAAGATATTAGACTGCTAGTTGCTATCGCTGAAAGTTAAATGATTTCGGAAATTTTTAATCTATAATACATTGCAGTAGCTATAGTAAGTTGTAAAAATTATTCATTTCTGACGTATTTCAGCTTCTCTTTGACCTTAGACATCTGACCGACGTTGTTTCTAGTTAGAGTTCATTGGCTGTAGGGAATTTTTATAACCTTGCCCCTTTACTTTAATTCATCTGTATCTCTCTGCTAAGTTATTTGCTTCTATCTGAACACGTTTTTGTTTATATTTTATGGCCTGCTGGTTTGCTTATAGGTAGGGAAATTGAAAAACCCCGTTTTGATTGAAATCTCGAAAATAAGTTTTCAACTATTGACCTAATATTTGCTCTGTCACATTAAATAAAAGTAGGGCATCTGCGGGGCCTCTCTGAATCGCGGGGCCCGGGGCTCCAGCCCCTTTAGCCCCATGGTTAATCCAGGCATGGCTAAATGTATCAATAATCATGTGTACTTTACCGTCCGATCATGCATAAAATTAACAAAGTAATATTTACTTTCTATTATTCAAAATAATTTCAGTATTACACGTTCTTCAGGGTTTGAAGAACTATCAGAAGAAATAAAGATGGTATTTACGAATAGCGTTTCCTTTTGTTTTTTATAATTATTACTGTCTTCTGGTAACATTACTAGCAGTACCTATGTGAATCACTGATGATATAATACTTACAACTGTTTTTTAATAAACGGTGTGTCATCAACAACAGAAATATTTGCTAATTTTGGGAACTCGCTAGCTTTTCTCAGCGAGGTGAATAGAACAATGACAAACGTGTGTCGTTTAGTACAGTTGTAATTTTTTATAGGTAAATGGTGGCTAGGAAGGTGTAGTATGAATTGCAATGTATTGTGGTTGCGGTATTTTTAATAATGTATGCGGTTAAAGCACTGGAGATAATTTTATTATAATACTCAACTAATAAGCTATTTTTCATCGAACTATTTTTCAAGAAATTGTTCCAAATATTGAACAAAGAATTGTGTAAATATAATATAGGCAAAATGCTCCCTGAAACTATTTTTCGTTCGAATTCTTGTTCAAGAAATTGAACCAAATATTGAACAATAAATTGTGTAAACATAATATAGGCAAAATGTTCCACGAAACTGTTTTTCATTCGAATTGTTGTTCAAGACATTGAACCAGATATTGAACAATAAATTGTGTAAACATAATATAGGCAAAATGCCTCACGAAACTATTGTCCATTCGAATTGTTGTTCAAGAAATTGAACCAAAAATTGAACAATAAATTGTGTAAAAATAATATAGGCAAAATTCTCCATGAAACTGTTTTTCATTCGGATTGTTGTTCAAGAAATTGAACCAAATATTGAACAATAAATTGTGTAAACATAATGCAGGCGAAACGCTCCATGAAACTTCGAATTCTTGTTCAAGATATTGAGCGAAATATTGAACAATAAATTGTGTAAATATAATATAGGCAAAATGCTCCCTGAAACTGCCAGTTATTCGAATTGCAATCGAATTCTTGATAAGAAATTGACATAAACCTTGTGAAAAAAATTGTGTAATGTATTACAATCTCAACTGGCCATCTGACGGCAACAATGGCGACAAGAGTTACGTATCACGAACGGTTATGTCAATTACACACACCGCTGAAGAAAAAACCGGAAGCTATATGCTTATAATATTTTTAACGTCAACCGGTGTGACCGTAATATTCAAATAATTTACCAACCGATAATACTTGAGCTCGGTGTGTAATTATAATGCAGAACGCGAGTTTGCCAGCGAACGCAAAACTAAGACAACCTATCAAATCAGGAAGTGCATAACTGGTTCCAGTCGTGCGTTGTTTTATGAACAACGCCTCGAAAGTGGGTCTTTGGATAAGAATTTTTTTCAAATGTCAGGTACTATCTTCTATTATCTGCACAAAATGGAGTTGAGTCATTGCTTCCCATGGTATGGTGTAGGCAAACTTTCAAGTTACAGATAAAAGAAGATCAAAATATTGGACGTGCAGACCATGGTAGAAGAGTTTCCAAGCAATATCAACAATTAACATGTCCTGGCATGACCACGTCGTCAGTATTACTAAAATTGCTGTACACACCAGAGCAACTACTGCTGCTCTACAAGGCTCTACAAATGCTGGAGTATTACTCCTATGTGTGGGGATGCGCTTCAAAGTACTTGCTAAAGCTTCTGGACACTATACAGAAGAGCGCAATTAGACTAATCGGTACGCCTAATCTCACAAAGGACCTCCACAACCTGGAACATCGAAGAAGGGTGGCTGACCTATCCCTGTTCTACAGATTCTATCACGGAAGATGGTCGAGTGAGCTCTCCCAGATAATAACACCAAAAACCACCCGAACGGAGGAACACTAGAGAGGTTCTGCGAGCTCATCCTTACCAGGTCGAGGTCTCTACTCCCCGAACCAGTCTCCTCCAGCATTCCTTCTTTTGGAGAACTTCGACGCTGTGGAATGAGCTACTGGGGAATTTGTTTCCCGACGGCTACAACCTGCAGCGTTTCAAATCTAACGTGAACCGACATTTATCCTCTCGCAGCGCTTCTACAGCGCCATAGGTTTTCAGCCTTTGGGGGAGGCCGACCATAAAAAAGTGACAAAAAGTAATAGTAGAATGAAATTCATTGTAAAATGAGGAGAATACAATAAAAATGAAAATAAAAATAATTTAAGGTCGATCTGAGGTCACTTTTTAGTAATAAAAAACCGTGAATTTCGATTTTCGGCAAAACTACAACATGCCCTATGGAAAAAAGTCAAAAGTTGTAGGTAATAAAAAGATCTGGAACTTTTGTGTTTTCACTTTTTTCAAATAACCTCAAAATGTATCTGAAAAATTTAAAAAAC
Organism: Callosobruchus maculatus; assembly: GCA_951848785.1. NCBI lineage: Eukaryota > Metazoa > Arthropoda > Insecta > Coleoptera > Chrysomelidae > Callosobruchus > Callosobruchus maculatus. Next base: position 2,824,468 of record CATOUR010000179.1, read on the forward strand.
CAAATTTTTGTTTTTTAATTTTTTTCTTTAACCAATTTTTTTTATTTTCACGAAATTTGGTGAAAACCTACCTTTTTATGCCCTAAATATACTGCAATTTACTTGACTTGAAATATCTATTTGTTCACCTTATTTTGACTTCAATATCGAAAAAACACCCTGATATTCAATCGAAAATTCGGACGTAAAAATATTTGCTTTTTTCAAAATGTTGGTGCGCTTTCTGTTCGATGGTGTATAAAATATATACAGGGTGTCCCACGACGATTAAGACAATCAATATATCGGAACTGGGCATTAGTAGCGAATTATAATTTTGGGGGTGAAAGTTGGAGTAAATATAGTATCTTTTCTTATTATTGTGTCACCCAATGAGCTATTTGTTTTTAATCACGTGACGTCCGATTCAAAAATTTCAATGGGACACCCTGTATATTTGTGTTTTTTGTGTTCCTCCCGATAAAACAATTCCAACAAACTAGCACACTTGGGGTCTAAAGTGATTAATTCAGGAGCTACAGGTGCTTAAAGGATGGTACCACTATACCATTGATTACAACATGTACCCCTACAGTTAAATTACTCGTATTTTGGTAGTGTTTCATAATCATAATGGTAGTGGTACAGTCCTATAAGTACCCGTAGCTCTCGAATTAGTCACTTTAGACCACAAGTGTGCTAGTTTGTTGGAATTGTTTTATCGGGGGGAACACAAAAAATACAAATATACAGGGTGTCCCATTGAAATTTTTGAATCGGACGTCACGCGATCAAAAACAAATACCTCATTGGGTGACACATTAATAAGAAAAGATACTATATTTGCTCTAATTTACACCCCCAAAATTATAATTCGCTACTACTCACCAGTTCCGATATATTGCATGTCTTAATCGTCGTGGGACACCCTATATACCGGGTGTCCCAGAATTTCCTTGACACGTGATATTTTCGTAACGAAAAACGGTTCAAGCAACAACTGAGTGGTACTTTTGAAGGTACTATAGGGTCTATCATACCATGCATTCAAAACATTTTTTTTGTACGTCAACCCTTAAAACTTACCCCTAACTTTTTTTTTTTCAAATAGCACCCCATAGGTTTTCCTACATAAATGATATCCCCATTTTATTTAAAATCTTGTGGTACCTTTAATTTTATATGCAAACTTATTTTTTCCGTAAAGTCATAAGCATAAGACAAATGAAATGATAATTTGTTTGACGCCTGATATTTTTGTAACAAAAACGGATAAAAAAGAAGTAAGTGGGTTTTTCAAGGGTAGTGAATGACCTATCATTTCTTGCTCATGAATCATTTTTTTTCTTACTTAAACCTCTGGAATCCACCCCTAGCTTTTTTCAATCCACAGTTTTGCCTGGAAAAATAAATTCTTTACTTGAATTTAATTATCGTAGTGCCTTACTTTTTATGCCTCTACTGCAATTTAACGTTAATTTTGGCGCCCGTGTGTGAGGCACACCCTGCTCACGGGGTTGGCGCGGCCCTATGTAACCATAAAACTTTTTCACATTTTTGCACTTAGTTTTTTTGTCACATATTTTTTAATTAGTTGATTCATGATAATAAAAAAAATATTTTCCACCCATGTGTTTTAATTAATTTATGCTTACGATTTCATGGATTAAATGAAAAAAATTAACGATAAATTGCAGTAGGGGCATAAAAAGTAAGGCACTACGATAATTAAATTCAAGTAAAGAATTTATTTTTCCAGGCAAAACTGTGGATTGAAATTTGAAAGAACAAGCTAGGGGTGGATTCCAGGGGTTTAAGTAAGAAAAAAATGATTCATAAGCAAGAAATGATAGGTCATTCACTACCCTTGAAAAACCCACTTACTTTTCTTTTGTTGTTGTTTATGCGTTTTTGTTACAAAAATATCAGGCGTCAAACAAATTATCATTCCATTTGTCTTTTGCTTATGATTTCACGGAAAAAATAAGTTTGCATATAAAATTAAAGGTACCACAAGATTTTAAATAAAATGGGGATATCATTTATGTAGGACAACCTATGGGATGCTATTTGAAAAAAAAAGTTGGGGGTGAGTTTTAGTGGTTGACGTACAAAAAAAAGGTTTTGATTGCATAGTATGATAGACCCTATAGTACCTTCAAAAGTACCACTCAGTTCTTGCTTGAACCGTCTTTCGTTACGAAAATATCACGTGTCAAGGAAATTCTGGGACAGCCGGTATATACATCTTGACGGTCGAATTGAATACCATTAAAAAGTGACCCGATGAACTTGATTCATTTTTTTTTATTCTGGAAACTACAACCATATAATGAACTTTAATCTTCGGTTGATTCACCTTCCAAAAAACAAAAGTACCATCCGAGCATAAATTAGAAAACACGTTTACGTAACGAAATTGTACTGCATGTTTCTGTTCCTCAACAAGCGCACTATAATTTGGATCGTGAGTAAGTTTTATTGCAATTAGTCCCACCGATGAGTTACTTCATTGAGAAAATGCTCACAATAACTAATTGTATCATCACCGCCGCGCTGCGAGAGAAAAAATAGCAAGCAGCCTACTTTCGGTTCCTGAGAAGAACAAAAGTGTGCTGATGAGCGTTATTGTTTCATCATGATGCGGGCTTTGTGTATTGACACCGATATTATTTTATAAAGTGATATCTGAAACGGCAGGCTTTTGATCATAGCAAGAAAGCAGGAAAAGTATTAAATTCCAGATTGAATTATTATGCTAGATACCTTGAGACGATAATATATCAACTTGAATATTCGAGGTTGTGAAAACATCGGCTGGATTTGAAATTGGCATCCTCAAACTATAGACCATACCAGTTTTCGTTCTGATAAGAAGCCAGATAATGATTTTAGATTTTTAGGGTAAACTTGAAGATCTGAGGGCCTCATTATTTTTGATTTTCTTTACCAGAGGCTGAAGCTCAAAACAAAGGCTGGATTTGACATTGGCACCCTCAAACTATACACGAAACGAGTTTTCGTCCTGATAGAAAGCCCGATAACGATTTTAGATATTTAGGGTAAACTTGAAGATCTGAGGGGCTCAAAATTTTTGATTTTCTTTACTTAAGGCTAAAACTCAAAGCAAAGGCTGGATTTGAAATTGGCACCCTCAAACTATACACGATACGAGTTTTCGTCCTGATAGGAAGCCAAATAACGATTTCAGATGTTTAGGGTGAACTTTAAGAACTGAGGGCCTGTCTCTTAAAATTTTGGATACATTTTTTCTACTAATAATGATACTAATTATTTCAGTAGTATTTTGTGACTACGGACCGAAAACACCTAAAAGTTTAGGAAATATTTAAAAAAAAAACAAATACAGATGGGTTACGTTTACGATATGTAATTCGCACACTCTGAGCCGGACCTAGCGCAAACAAATTTGCTATCAATTCACACATCAAGTTACTTTCGAAGCAAGTGCATGTAGTGCCCATTTAACTTGTCACCCATGTTTGAGAACCCGTTCCGAGCATAAACAAACGCATTTCTACATAATTAACACCGTTTTCGTGAGACAAATTCAAATATGGACGGACCTGTTCCATATGCGATATACTTTATGGTCTCATTAAAAGTGAGATTACCTTTTGTAGGTTGAGACTTGAGAGCCAAAACTTGTCGAGGAATGCTAGAGTACGTCGTAAAGTATTCCGTTTAGCTATACAGGGTGTTCTAAACGTTGGGACTTTCGTCTTTAGAAGCAACGGTCCTTGAAACGGCAAAGCTAATGCACGGTGAACCAGCAGCAAAACAGTAAACATAAATTTTAAGCAAGTACTCACTATTTGGTTGCTACGAAGTTGTAAGTGCGGTCCTGTCGCAGGCGCCTTACAGGTAAAAGTACGATTTACGATGTCCTCTTCAATTTGGACCATACGAGGTTGTCTGGATCTTCCAGCGTGTCCACCACGATGTGGATTCAGACATCCTGTGTCTCGAGCTCTTTGCACGAGCGAGACAAATCGACGAGGTGCAGGGTGAGTACGGTTAGGGAAACGATCGACATACACTCTCGAAGCCGCAGCGGTATTTTGACCACACTCACCGTGCATTAAAATCATGTCCACCAGTTCATTATGGTTATAAGCGTGCGCCATTGTTGTTGTTTTTAAAGTCCGATCGTCAGATTTAACAAGTCAAGCACTCTCGTACACTATGCCACAGCAACGCGACGTATGACGAACTGCCTGTTTTAGTGTTTTCTCACCACCTTCGGCACCGCTAGCGCTGCCTTGTTTGTTGTGATATTATGACAAGGTGAGCCATTGCCCAGGGACGGACTTAGAATTGAGGATTCCTTTAATAGTCAATATGTTGTTTTCTCTAAAGATTTCGTTTATATGTTACTTTGGCGAGTACTATCCGATGTATGAAAAAAGTCCCAACTTATGAAACACCCTGTATAAGTGCAAAAAATAATTCTAAAGGTTCGACTTTCACACAATTTTGCATGATTCTGGCGCTCTGATTTAGAATCCGGCCTCAGTTTCGAGTTTCTATCGCGTTTGACGAAAATTAAAAATGTTGCATACCCTGGATCTTTTAGTTTACTAAATAATCTGAGTACGCCATTCGATTCACCAAATAATTAAACATCAGACAAAGTATAACATAGTGAAGAAACAGTTTTTTTTTGGTATGAAGAGTTATAAAAATAATGGTATGTAACTACAAAAAAAAAAAATTGAAAAATATAGTTTGACTTTCGATGGGAGTAAAACTTAGTGTGTTGGTCAATTCAGGAGCGCTGATTTCAAATTTCTGCCCCGTTTGACGAAAATAAAGAAATTGGGATAGCTTGGATCTTCATATTCACCAAAATGATTTTTTGCTGGAGAACTATAGGCATTGTATGGTCAATGTAAGATTCACCATTAGAATCAACGGTACATTTTACCGGATCGTATAGAGGAAACAACATTTTTTACTCCTTTGGATTCTTAAGGCAATATTCAAAATTGGAAAGGAATATATATGACTACCGAGAAAAATTTTTGTTTGACTTCGGTCGGCACAAAACTTCGTGTGTAGGAGGAACCGTAAGATCAATTTAAGCACACCATTGGATTTTTATACCACACATGTTCATCCTCTAGCAGTTAAAAGAAAGTTGATAGCTTGGCTCATATTATGTTCTGATTAGACACCTAAAAGACCATTTTTTGTGTTTTAATATACACCAGCAAAGAAGCAGACGAGCCCAAAATACCCAAGTAGCGTGGTTGACGAGTAAACATCCATATTAGGTGGTTTGGTATAGGATTAGCAATTAAAAAAAGTTGTTTCAACATTGTAGGTACGTAGGTATAATCGCATCTGAGCGTTTCCGCATTTGTCTTCAACCCATACACATCAGAACCTTTGCGCAATCCTCACTTTACTTGCCATCCATTGACAAAGATATACGCATGAGTCAGGACCGTCCTCCGCAGAATTTCATTCAGATAAAACTGGATCCAGACAAAGATGAAAAAATCGAAAAAAAGCAAGGGTCATTTGGAAAACCAAAAAGTAGAGAATGCAAAAAACAAGAAATGAAAAAATGGAAACATCTACAGATTTAACAATCAAAAAATCTTTTATTATTTATTTTATTTTAAATTATTGTATTGCAAATAAATAAACGAATATATGATAAAGTGATTTTGGATCGTACCTAAGAAAATTTCATTATTTTGTTACAAATTTAGGTTTAATGTATATATGGTTAATAGGGCCATCAGAAGATATTGCAGTTATTTCAAATTTTACAGGTACCAGGGTAAAATGTAGATCTGAATGTCGCGTAGCCTCTTCGGTTGGAGGTTTTTCTATTCTCACTTCTCGAGTTTGCTTTTTCTTAGAATTCGCCATGGTGAGTCAATATCTGAAACAATTAAGATCGTGCATAATAGTCGCAGATCTTAAAAAAACATATTTGTATTTTGCCTGGATAAAATGTATTTCCTCCGGCGTAAAATCTATAATCTGCCTGAGATGTGACGCCAGGAAAGTGACCAAAACGTATGTATCCTTAAAAAATGAAGTCAAGTTGATCCACACAATACTTCCACACGTAACGGTGATATCATTTTATTATTTTTCCCGAGATTTTCCCTTTATATGAAGCTATAGTCTGAGTCCCTTGCAACCAAATGATCGCCTGGCTGCTCTCAAAACACATCCAACCCAAAAACTCTAGCAAATAGTTCCATAAATCCGAGCTCAAATCTCTCCATAGGAACTAGAACGACACAATCTCCATTCTGCGAGCTTCAATTGGATGAAACAAAACGATCAGGAACTCCCAAATTTCCTAAAAAAGAAGTTTGAGCTATTTACATATTTTTAGTTTTTTTTTATTGTTGCTGCACCGCCACTGACACGATTTTCGAAAACCATACGCATTTTCCATCCTCGCCACTGTAGTAATAGTGTGGCGAAATTTCATTAAAATCAATTTCAGGTTACAAAATAAAGAATGATGCAAAGCAATTTTCGTATGTAACATACATCAGAAAAAAATCGAACCTCAATTTTACCCTCACCCAATAAAAAAAACGCCTAAAAGCGAAGTTTGAGCAGTTTTAATATTTTTAGTTTTTTATTGTTACTGCACCTCCACTGACGCGATTTCTAAAAACAATATGCGTTTTCCATCCTTGGCCGGCCATCCGGTAATGATACTGTGACAAAGTTTCATTAAAATCAATTCTATAATTTCCATGTTATTCAATTCAGAACGATCTGAAGCAATTCTTATCTATATATTTATTTCAGAAAATTGTACGACCCTTGGTTTTTGTAGAAGGCAAGGTTTTGATCGGATGGACACAAAAAACAGTATTATGCCGCTAGCACTCTCTTTCCCAGGTCAATGGTCAGTCCGCCGCCCATGCACCCATTTTCAAAATTTTTGGAGCATTACCTACTATATAGGACCCCACAGCATATCGGTACCCAAATTTCATCACAATCCATGCAGCGGTTACTGGGATTACGAGGGTAAAAAAACGCCAACAGACAGACCGACAGACCGACGAAAATGGGAGACATGGATTTTCGTTATGTAGACATCATGAAACGCCCAAAAAGTGCATTATCTCAGAATCGAAAATGTTCGCGATCACAATACTCCCCTCACCCATCGTCAAAAAATCAAGAAAAACGTTTGCTCAAATCAAAATGTACAAAAATGAAAAGATCGACAATTCGAAAGATTTCTATTGCGGATAAACAAAAAAAACTTTCTATGAAGAGTATTCAGACACATTTTGGAACAAAATTCGATCGATGCTGACCTGAAGCCAGAGGCCGGCAAGGAGATATCTGTGGGAACAGCATCTGCATATAAGGAGCCTAATAATATGCGCAAACCAGCATTGTTTTCGTAGTGGCGGCTTGGCCTAAAGCGACTGGCGTCTTAGTGTCACGACCAAAATCGTTTCTAGACAGCAAAAGCCATGGGAATATTAGAAAGGGTACTTACTCCACAGTGAAAGTGTTCGGAAATCACTGATGCGACGACCATTGGTGTACAGTCTATAATTACAGTGGCTATTGGTATTACGGCCTGAAAATCAAAAGGGCACCCACAATGCTTTGAATGGCACATGGGATGAGGAGTTGCCGTGTGGATATCATCATCATAGTCACAATGTCTTAACAGACATGTTGTGAACTCGTAAAATGCATTAAGTCGGAGCTAGAGTATTGCCGACACGAATATTATCAATAGCTTTGAGAACTGTAGCTCGCCATCGTTTGCGATTTACTGTCAGTTCAGTGGCGCTCTATACTCATATCTAGAAACTGTTTCGTCGTATCCACCCAGCGTGTAGGGGAACGGCCACGGCGCCGCCCACTCGGGGTGTGACCCTGAACTACAAGTTTCTCCATATTATCGCTTCTGTGAACATGTCCGAAGAATGCAAGCATTCTCATCGACACAATGGAGGATAGTCTCTTTGGATTACCGACCTCATCCAGTATGGAGACGTTAGTTCGATGGGCGGTATAAGGAATTCTCAGCATTCTCCTCCACGTCCACATTTCAAAAGCATCTATACGAGCTCGATCTGCCTTTTTAGTCCAAGTTTCCGAGGCATACAAAAATATGGAGAACACAAGAGACTGAACCAGTGACATTTTGGTAGCTTTAGTGATGTTATGTCACGCCATATTTTAGTAAGCTTTGTCCACCCGTGCCTGTTGAATGCGCCGTCGAATCTCATTCTCACAGCTACCTGAATTGTCGATCAAAGAACCGAGGTACACAAAACTTTGAACTACCTCACAACGGCCTATTGACTTTATTTCTCGATGATTGTCATGTTCTCTATCTACGATCATAACCTTGGTCTTTTTGTAGTTCATACCAAGACCATATGCTGCACTGTGTTGTTCTAAAATGTTCAATAGAGCTACTAGTTCTTCCTGAGAAGCAGCAACAAGGGTTGTATCGTCAGCAAATCTTGAGTTAGATGTTTTGCTTCCGCCAATAGTTATACCGTCGTTCCAGTTGTCCAATACCTGTCTCATCACAAATTCAGAGTAAATGTTAAATAACCGTGTGGATATACACAGCTTTAATTAGACCAGACTGACCCTCTCTCCTCAAAGGTCGAAGCAATTTGTAGGAGAAATTATATCACTCCTCATAATACGTAGAATAAAGCAAGTTCATACACGAACAACCGGAAATATTCAGCTATATTAAAATCCAGTTTTAATATTGCTTCCGACATGATATTTCAAAAATTCGCTGTTGAAAGAAACTATATAAATAAATATGTTGGGTGTTGGCATATGATACAACTAAAAAGAATTCAAGCTAATTTGAATTGCAGAATTAGAAATCATATCGAAATGCTTGAGTGCTTTGCCTAGATACATGTGGATTCATAATAAAACCGAAGAAAATTGTTGTTACGATAGTAAACATGGTCGTTATAATAGGAATATATATCAAACTGAATGCCTACTGTAATTATAAATAACATAGATTAGTTTTAGTATGGAAAGTGAGAATTTTCACCTTCCATCAAATTTCGATATCGTTAACCTCGTTGTCGAATGTACATCGATTTTATAATAATCCCTTCACTAAGTTACTCGCATTCCAGCCATAGTCGTCTGAATATTTTCTGATCAGGGGCTGAGGCACACGATCTAATAATTTGCTAAACCAATCTTTTTGCTATAAGTTTAGCCATAAAAAAAGGGAAGAATTTACTTGAATAAATTCAGACGGCGCTCTCACTGTGGGACTTGTTGGTATAAAAATTTAATTTTTTTATACTGTGTAAGGCTTTCGCGGTCATCGTCCAATGAATTTATGGTTCTTGGGTTTTTAGGCCTGCGTCGTTTAGCGTTAAAGCTTGACGTTTCGCCACCACGAGTGGATGGCATCTTCAGAAGCTATTTCACTTCGGCGACTTCCAAAATACTGACGTCTGGTGGATCTGCACGTGTATTTATACCTGCTAATGGTGACGTGGCCCAACCAGGTAGCGTTGGTAGCCCCGCCCCTTCGCGATATGGTAGTGTCTTTAAGTCCTTTAGGATGGGTATCCATGCTTGGTTGACTTTCTGTGTTTCTTCTTTCCTACTGAAATTATTATGATGTTTTTGTATTTCGATGGCTTCCCTTTGAAGTCTGGCATGGTATGAAGACGTTGCGGCAAGAACCTGAATTTCTTCAAACTTGATTCTGTGACTTCCCTCCTTAATCGCATGTTCGGCTACCGCTGATTTGTCCGTATGGCCTAGTCGACAGCTGGCCTTATGTTCTGCAATTCTTGTGTTTATAGATCGCCTCGTTGTTCCCATGTATACACTCCCACATGTGCATGGTATGCGATATACCCCCGGTGTTGTGAGTGGGTCCCTTTTATCCTTCACCGTTCTCAAATATTCCTGTATCTTTCTTGTGGGCTTGTAGATGGTCTTGACGTTTTCATTTCGTAACATTTTTCCTATTCTGTCTGTTATTCCTGAACAGCGTGCATGAAAACATCAAGTTCACCATGGAGGTAGAAGAAAACAAAAATCTCGCCTTCCTTGATGTTCTTCTAACAAGAAAAGGAGTTAGATTAGGGCACAAGGTATATAGAAAGCCAACTCATACTGACCGGTACTTACATAAAGAATCAAATCACCACCCATCACAGAAGTACGGAATTATTAGAACTTTGACAGAACGGGCTAGAAAAGTGTGCGAACCAGAAGAACTCGACACCGAACTGGAACATCTAAAGAATGCTCTTAAGGCAAATGGTTACACAGAAAAGGAAATAACAAGAACAATGAGAAGAAATAGGGCAAAACCAGAACCTAAACCGATAACAAAAGCTGTTCTACCCTATGTGCCTGGAATAACAGACAGAATAGGAAAAATGTATTGCTGTATATTTTTATGAACCGGTACTAGGTTATAGATGATTTTCAGGAGTTACGCCCTCATCCTTACCTCTACGAGTGAGTGAAAGCTCAAGATACGCTGATGATATTGAAGAAAATGTTCCTAGGATGCCAATCCAAGACACTCGAGCGATTTAGTCGTATTCGGCATTCTCGATCATATTTTAACGGATTTCACTTCGCTAGTTACCCGTAGAATGCTGCGACCGCAAGAGTAGCGGCTTGTTTTGATATATTTAATTACCATCCACTTCTAATGGAGGACATGTGAAGGAGGAAGCTAGTCACTGATACAATCGGAGAATCGAATGAAAGCGATATAGCTTTCTCGTTCTCGAAAAATGATATTATGTACTTATAACATAAACTAATGTATATGGATTTCTCTTCCCACGCAAAAGCACACATATATTGTAAATAAAAAAAAAAAGGTTTGAATTCGTAATTACAAGTGTCGCACTTAATAAATATAGTTTACAAAGTTTAAAAAGACACGCTTTTGAACAACTCATAAGTAAAAAATGGGGTCAAGTTGATTGACTCAGTACTTCCCGCACAAACATAATGATGATACCATTTTATTATTTCCCGTTGCATGAAGCTATAGTCTAAAATCCCCTTCCAACTAAATTATCGCCCATCCGACCGCAAAAACAACATCCAACACAAAAACCCTGGTAAATAGTTTCTTGCGTCTCCCTCCTTAGAGACTAGGGCGCCACAGTTTTTTTCTGCATGCTTGAACTGGGCGATGCGATACGATAAAAAGCCTCCAACCTGTCTAGAAACCAAGTTTGAGCTAATTTTGTGTTTCTGGTTTTTTTTATTATTCCAGTTCATCCCTCTCTTTTGTAACTGAGTGCTTGGTCTTTGGGTCTTCTCCCCATGGCTCATGAAAACTATATAAGCCACTCATCTGAACTTTTCAGAACATCAGTAATATATCTTTCTCACCTAATCTCTACACTAAACACCAAAGTATTATGTTTGCACTAAATAGTCAGTTAAAGCCTTACATATATTTGTTCAACAGATGGTGTACCCACGGTAGGCGTTCACTCTCGCCTTATTATTATAATTTTTTTTATTATTATTTTATTATTCATAATCAGTTACACTACGATTTCAAAACCATTACATAATATGATGCTGGCTAATGGGACTAGATCCTAGTGCCAAACAAAAAAAAAAAAAAAGCGCCGCCACTGACACGGGTTTTCAAAAACAGAGCCGTTTTCCATTCTCGCAGCGGTAATAAATTCTTTGTCAAAATTTTATTAACATCAATTCAATAATTTTCGCTTTACGCAATATACATACATAGAACAAAATAAAGCAAAACTCGTATGTACAGACAAAGTACAGATCACAAAATTGGTTTCTGTATTAGGCAAGCCAATGTTCGGATGGACTTAAAAAAGTGTAATATGCCGATAGGTATTTCTACTTCTACAGGTCAATAGACGGACTATTATGAATACAACAAATTTTTCAGTTTTACTACCCCCCACCCCCTAACAGCCCCGGTTTCACCAAAAAAAAAAAAAAAAATTGAAAATGATTAGGAACCCGTAAAACGCCAAAGTTTGAGCTGTTTTCATATTTTTTGTTTTTTTATTATTGTTGCGCCGCCACTGACACTATTTTTCCAAAACATACGCGTTTTCCATCCTCGCCGCGGGAATTTTCAAAAATTTCATTAAACTCAATTGAACAATTTTCGCGTTACGCGATATCGAACGATCTAAAACAATACTCGGATGTATCACCTATCGGTGTGGGAAGTAAAAATAAAATTTATGGAGAGAACTAAATTCACCCCTCCTCCACTCTCGAGCTTCAACCCCTAGATGTCGCAGATCGAATTCTCTCATTGTTGATTGCGCGAAAATTTTCGATTTTGAGATAATACGCTTTTTGGGCGTTTTATGATGAAGATTATGATGAAAATCCACGTCACTCATTTCCGTCGGTCTGTCTGTCTGTCACGTTTCTTCTAGCCTCGTAATCTCAGTAACCGCTGCATGGATTGTGATGAAATTTGCGCAGCGATATACTGTGGGGTCGTAGTAGGTAATGTGCCTATAATTTTGAAAATCGGTCCATGGGCGGCGGAGTAATTGGCAAAAAACAAAAAAAAAATAGATATTCCTAAAACTTCGTTTTTAGGCGTTTCAGGGGTTCCTGATCATTTTTACTTTTTTTCTGGGTGGGGGTCAAATTTGGAACGGTTGGGGAATGGGGATTGTAAAACTGAAAAATTTGTTGCATTCATAATACAGTATCCATTTACCTGTGAAAGAAAGAACTACCATTATAATAGACTGAATGTTTTAAGTGGTCAGCATATTATACGATATACTAAAAACTTTTTTTTTTTACAGGTAAGTCTTCTGTTCTTCCGTTCAATCAAAGGACATTTGGTAAGCATTAGTTGTCAACTATATTTGTTGTTTTCTTGCAAAGATAATTGAAACATGTGTGGTCCACTTTACTGAATTTGAATTTATGATTTACCGACTTTATTGCAAAAAACACACGTTTATTTAGTAGGGTTATGTTCACGGCCCTTTTTAATCTTCTTGACTATTGTTTACTTCAACTATCATTACGTACAAAAATATACTTCTGTATACTTCTGTCCTTAATCCTTAAAGCGAATAAGTATAAGGATGTAACTTAAAAATATTATAAGTTGGTGCCAGAAATCATTCCCTGGATTCGTCCAGGGAGGATATAATATACATCTCGGAAAAAATCCCTAAAAGTTCATAGACATCTGAAAAAACTGGAAGGAGTCGGGAAAGATTGCACGAAAACAATAATTATGTAGTAACAGACATCATCATAGTCACAATATCTTAATAGACATATTGTGAACTCGTAAAATGCATTAAGTCGGAACTAGAGTGCTACCGACACGAATATTATCAATAGTTTTGAGAACTGTAGCTCGCCATCTTTCGCGATTTACTGTCAGTTCAGTGGCGCTCTTGATACTCATATCCAGCAGCTGTTTCGTCGTATCCACCCAGCGTGTAGGGGAACGGCCACGGCGCCGCCCACTCGGGGCATGACCCTGAACTATAAGTTTCTCCATATTATCGCTTCTGTGAATATGTTCGAAGAATGTAAGCATTCTCGTCGACACAATGGAGGATAGTCTCTTTGGATTACCGAGCTCATCCAGTATGGAAACATTAATTAGACGGGCGGTATAAGGAACTCTCAGCATTCTCCTCCACGTGCACATTTCAAAAGCATCTATACGAGCTCGATCTGCGTTTTTAACAGTCCAAGTTTCCGAGGCATACAAAAATATGGAGAACACAAGAGACTGAACCAGTGACATTTTGGTAGCTTTAGTGATGTTATATGCGCCATATTTTAGTAAGCTTTGTCATGGCCACCCGTGCCTGTTGAATGTGCCGTCGAATCTCATTCTCACAGCTACCTGAATTGTCGATCAAAGAACCGAGGTACATAAAACTTTGAACTATCTCACAACGGCCTATTGACTTTATTTCTCGATGATTATCATGCTCTCTATCTACGATCATAACCTTGGTCTTGTTGTAGTTAATGCCAAGACCATATGCTGCACTAGTGCACTGTGTTGTTCTAGAATGTTTAATAGAGCTACTAGTTACGTCATATTCGATGGTATAAAGATGCAGTTTACTTAAATATCTCAAACAAAATATAGCTTTGAGTAAATTCTTATTTGCTATAAAAACTCAATTTACTCTACTACTCCACGTACACACTTCAAAAGCATCTATGCGAGCTCGATCTGCCTAACGAGACAGACCAAAAAGGAAAAGAGTGACATGAATGTTCATAATGTAGACATCATAAATCTTCCTGATAATCTAAAATGCTTATGATCACAATACTCCCCTCACCTACAAAATAGGAAGTAAAAATACATAGAATTAAATCATACTTTCAAACATTATAATAATACCTTCCTATAGAGACACATCTTCCTTGTTTTAAATTACATCCTAATTGAAAACAAGATCATTTCCCACAGTAGCGAGATATCAAAGATGGTCTTAAATTTAATTAGGCCTTTCTTCAGCAATAGAGAGAAACACCATTCCCAAACCGACGAAACAACTATCTAATAACAATTCTGTGCGCATCTTTATCTTAATCTTACCGACAAGAAAGTTGTCTGGCGTTACACATCGTGGGAGAAAAGACATCCTACAACGTACGACATGACGCAACCTGGTGAGTACATGGAAGATTTTTTGCGAATCAAATATCTCACATTACGTGTGTATCCATAGAATAGCCAACTGCGATATACGTTGCAGCAGGAACAACGCATTGTTGAGAGCTGACTAGCAATCATTGGATTTTGTATTGCGTAAGTCTCGGTGACAGATAGTAGGCTTGGTGTTTGTTAGAGGCCTTTAGGGCATTCGTAGTGTATGAATGTATAAATACAAGGTGTAACAGAATTCTTTACATTGTAGGTGGATACATATTGTGTGTGTAAAGGTATTTGTAATGACAGGTCGTGAAACTGGGTTATGTGATATGATTCAGAAGTTGGAAGGATTTGCAGATATGATTCATATGCGCCTTACTATTAGATAGTATTTCCGGAATTGGTAGTTAAAATTTGGGAAACTAGGTTTCTCAAAAATTCTTTAGAAATCCTTAAATTTCCGGTATAAAAGTCGCTGTAAATTGAAGAAATGGAAAAACATCAAGCAAAAATGATAAATATCGGGAAAGATATAGTTCAAGATTGGACATTTTTTTGTTAAAAATCGCTATGAATCGGGAGAAAATTCGTAAAAAACTTGAGAAATTAGTCAATATCGGCAAAAATCGTTAAAAATCATTATAAATCTGGAGGTATGCGTAAAAATGTGGAAAAAAGTGGGAAACAGAAAAAATGAGAAAGATGGGGAAGGATAGATGACAATTGGTAAATATGAGGAAAAATCGTTAGAAATCACTATAAATAGGGAATACATCTGGAAAAAAGTGAGAAACATCTAGAAAAAAATTAAAAATATCGGGAGCGATAGATGAAAATTGGTAAATATCCGGAAGAATCCGTAAAAGTCTGGAAAAATTGGGAAACATCAAGAAAAAAAGGAATTTCGGCAACGATAGATGAAGATGATTGGTATATATTCGGAAAAATCGTTAAAAATGACTATCAATCGGAAAACATTCTTAAAAATCTGGAAAAAACTGAGACACATCAAGAAATAATGAAAAATATCGGAAACTATAAATTAAAATTAGTAAAAATCCGGACAAATCGTTAAAAATCACTATAAATCGGAAAAAATCTGGAAAAGAATGGAAAACATCAAGAAAAAAATGAGAAATATCGGGAGCGATTGATGAAAATTGGTAAATATCCGGAAAAATCGTAAAAAATCACTAT
This sequence comes from Callosobruchus maculatus, assembly GCA_951848785.1. NCBI lineage: Eukaryota > Metazoa > Arthropoda > Insecta > Coleoptera > Chrysomelidae > Callosobruchus > Callosobruchus maculatus. Next base: position 2,840,318 of record CATOUR010000179.1, read on the forward strand.
AAATAGGGAAAAATGTGGAAAAAAGCGGGAAACATCAAGAAAAATGAGAAATATCGGAAGCGATTGATGAAAATTGGTAAATTTTCGGAAAAATCGTTAAAAATCACTATAAATTGGAAATAAGTGGGAAACATCAAGAAAAAAATGAGAAATATCGGGAGCGATTGATGAAAATTGGTAAATATCCGGAAAAATCGTAAAAGATCACTATAAATAGGGAAAAAATGTGGAAAAAAGCGGGAAACATCTAGAAAAAATTAGAAATATAGGGAGCGATTGATGAAAATTGGTAAATATCCGGAAAAATCGTAAATAATTACTATGAATAGGGAAGAAATCTGGAAAAAAGCGGGAAACATCTAGAAAAAATTAGAAATATCGGGAGCGATAGATGAAAATTGGTAATTATGAGGAAAAATCGTTAAAAATCACTATAAATAGGGAAAAGAAATGGGAAAAAAGCGGGAAACATCGAGAAAAAATGAGAAATATCGGGAGCGATTGATGGAAATTGGTAAATATTCGGAAATATCCGTAAAAATCTGGAAACATCAAGAAAAAAAGAGAAATTTCGGCAACGATAGATAAAGATGATTGGTACATATTCGGAAAAATCGTTAAAAATGACTATCAATCGGAAAATATTCGCAAAAATGTAAAAAAAATAAGGAAATATCAAGAAAAAATAAGAACCATAGTGAAGGATAGATAAAGATTGGTGAATACTGAGAAATCGACGAATAGCGCTATAAATCAGGAACAATGTGTAAAATAGGTTTCTGATGTCTGATTGTCGCTTCTGCTACGTGGAGGGGGAAACAGTGGAGCACATATGATGTTCCTATCCAGTGCTGGAAATAGGTAGGTCTTATACTTTCGGATTTACCCATGTGGAACTTAACCGACTTCAAGGAAGTTTCACTTGACACGACTATCGTCTTCGTCAAAAGGTGTGGATTGTACGTTAAATCAAAACCTACTTGAGCGAAAGTATATTCGTAGATAGTCTCGTTATATACGTATATATCCTTGTAGATGAGGTGATGGGGTACTGCTATAACAAGCTATCAAGGCAAAATTATGTAATGAAAATTCCTTCCACCCTCACCCACAGAATATGTCATACTGGGCATTTTGGTTTAGATAATTTTGACAGTGACAACTGCGAAGTCTCCATTTCTGACGGTTTTCATTTAAGCATATTTAAGATTGGAGTTTTCTATCGATTTTTATGTCAAAAGCTCGCTACAAGCATACCTTAAACCTGGAAACAAGCCATAGTCCCTTTGAGACAAGTAGGGTCACTCGCCGTGCCGACTTTGATGCGAGTCTCACAAATGCGAGCCGCCTCGATATGAGAGGGGTTCCCTTCGTGCGGTCGCGTTTCTTACAGGGAGTCCGACTGTGCGATATTATCGACGTCAATGGTCGACGTTCACTTTACTTATACGGGGGTCAATAGAAATGAATTCTATAATAGATAGAATATAATTTATTATTCAATAAACCATTCAACACAATAACTGCAGATGCAGCTACTGGGGTGGCAAATAGCTCAAGGAATATTATATATTATGTTTTGTCAGATAGATGTAGTAATTTGAAATGTACGATTCAAGTAGGAAAGTAACAGTAACAGTCTGATCATTCATAATTTGTTGTCAATAACCTTAGGTGTAAACATAAAAGTACTTGCGACAAAATATAGGAAAGAAGTAAACAGAATTGATGATAAAAAATTAATCTCAAAATTTGAAAAGAATATTCAAACTACAGAAGTTCAATCATTTCAGGAACTAATTGACTTAATCACTTCTTGTAAAAAAGATTCGGAATTCAAAAAGACGTATCAGATACGTGAAAATAACGACTGGATAAATCAAGAAATTCTCGAAATGATTGAAATCCGAGTCAAAATTTATAAACAAAAAGTTAAAGAACCGGGAAACACGAATTTGGAAAATGAATTTAAAAAACTTAAGAATCAAGTCAATAATAAAATTAATAAGTAGGCACAAATATAAAAAACAATGGGGCCATATACAGAGCACGTCGCCGGCATTTTTTTGTGAAATACGCACAAAACGCTCAATAACACACAAACACTACTTATTTAGGCACCCCGGTAGATCCGACTGATTGTATCCCGTGCACCGTGTCGCGTGTTAGGTGGACTGACCCTGTAAACCACAGCTGTTAGCGTTCGGCTACTGCTCGAGATCGCCGGGCGCCAGAATCCGCCAGCTTGCCTAGTATTCGAGAACACAGCTGGAAAGACCACATTGGGGGCGGAGCTTAGAGTGACCCTACTTGTCTTTGTTAATGTATGGTGCTTTGAGCAAGACATCAATGCGCTCCATTGAAACTGCTTTCTTACTGCGCCTGGCTGTAAGTGTAGGATGTACGAGGTTACTCTACCAAGCGTGCATATTGTTATTGATGGGGTACTAGTATAACAAACTATCAATGCAAAATAGTATAAAGCAAATTCCTTCTCGGCCGCCGAGCGAAATTGACGAGCGCCGTTTGTGATTCGAGCGCCGTCACAGTATATCCAATTATACAGTAGCGCAACTCCCTAGAAATCATGCAGACAATTTGTCTCCTAAAAACTGGCCTCTCATAACCCCACGTGCGTCGCCTTTGGCACAGTATATCCAATCATACAGTAGCGCAACTCTCCAGAATTTTGGTGGTTCGCGCATAGCATCCCGCGCATCGTTCGCAGGATGTTTAGCACGGCGATCGCCTGAGTCGTGTTCAGTCTATGAGAGTGAAGGTAGTGTCTTTGACAGAACCGGATTAAGGAATTTGGTGATACGCTGATAAGGATATCGGGACGCGTGAAGTCAAATGTTCCGCCGCTGGCGCTGTAGGTTGTATTAACAATTCCAAAAACTGTGACTATAGTTTTTTAAGCTTCCTCAAGATGCTGCCAGGTATGTGATTCCTCCTATGTTTAATATGCTCCTTTATTACCTAATAATATTAAAGTAGCTCCATTTGTCTCTAACAAAGTATGTCGGGTATTAGGGTAGCTGTGTGTTTTTTTTTCAGTTTTTAGAAGAGTTAGACGTTACGGAAAGTCGTTCTTTAATTATGAGCCTAAAGTCAGAATAATAATTTCTCACTGTTTCCTCACAGCACCACAACGTTCAAAAGATCTTTCACGACATATAACAAAATGAATGTGATTATGCATTCCAACATTATGAAATTTTAAGCAGGAAGTGAAGTCCATTTTAATGGATGCTCAAATAGAAAGTTCACAATAAAAAGAATCAACATGCTAGTTTCAAATATATATATTATTTTCCTCTATAAACATGGATTCTTTTCTTCAATATGCCTATTCATAAGTAATATACAAATACAGAAGGAAAGGTAGTCCTGGTAAACTAGATAAAAAACAGTTTTGCAATTTTTTTATGAATAATGACCAGTTTAGTATATTTTATCGTTGTTATAAACATATTGATCATTATTTTTTATGTACACCTAACAAGTTTTCATCGGTTTTGCTGTTTACCACGTTTTCGTACCTTAAACGTTTTTCTATGATGATTGATGAAGATAAATTTAAAGGTTGTGGGATAACTAGACATAAATGTTATTTTGGACGCTACGTGTTACATATATCCATATTTGAATCATATAAGATGTTATAAAGTTTTTATATTTATTTAAATGCTTAAGGTCAAGTAAGATACGATAAAATAAAGTTGAATAAATCTCGCATTTTTGTAATTTACTTACAAACAATAAAGCCACCTATTTTCTTTCATACACTGACTATTTCTTGTCTTGCTTCTAAAAAAAAATGTTTACACCCCATTTACATGGAAAGAATCCATGATGAATTAGAAGAATCAGTACAAAACATTTTCACGTACAATAAATGCGAATCCATGGATATAACTTACAAATTGCAATTCAGAATTCCAAATACAACTGCCTAACCTCGATAAAGAATATCACATTACCACATTGCTCTCAAAATTTACTTATTGCAGCACAATAATTACGCTTCTCCACTCGATTATGTTAAGCCGACCCTGTGCTCAAAACGTAAACGACAATACTCGCGCCTCGTGTTGAGAAGCCGGCGTGGGGTTATGAGAGGCCAGTTTTTCGGAGACAAACTGTCTGCATGATTTCTAGGGAGTTGCGCTACTGTATGGTTGGATATACTGTGCCTTTGGCAACAAGACGCCTGAATAGGAAGTGATTGGCCATTGCATCTGTGCTATTAGAACACCGCACACCGCTTTACCGCCAGGTAATAATAACAACTGTAGAAGAAGCAGCCGCCATGTGTAATATTGGCGATGGAGACGGTTCACATTTTACGAGCGAATGTTGTTGTTTCATTTCATGCATATTACACCATTCTAAAATGCTGCTGCTGACATCATTTTGATAGTTCGCTTATACAGGGCGTTGTTCACTAGTCGCTCTGGCTTCTGGTATATACCTTTTTACCACCAGGCACGTATTTAGAGGGGGGTCCAGGGGTTCTGCACCCCCCTCCCCCCAAACGTTATATAATATACAGGGTGGCCAATCGGGTGACGATAATAATTTTTTTTTAGACAGCCCGTACCGAGACCTATCCAAAACACCCCCATGTAAGTGTACCGATTATTGATAGTTTTCGAGTTATGAATTTTTTTTTGAAAACTTAGAGATTTTCCAGTTTTTCCAAGAAATCGTCAAAAACAAAAACAAGAATGCTTTTTGGCTTTTATTTTTTTCTGCAATTATACTCAGTATTAGGCCTATTTTAATATCCAATAAAGAGAACCTGTACATCCGAACAATAATTAAGTACATTTTGGGACCAAAGTTTGAAATCTCTGTTTTTAGTCAAGAGACCAAAATCTTCAAAATGAAATTAGAAATACTTATGCCTGGATCTGGAGCTCCAATCTAATCTTAAAAACTCTGCAAGACATTGCACTTTCGAAATGATAATGAAAAAATAGCACTTATGGGGGCATTTTGCGCCGTACGTGACTGTTAAAGGTAAAAAGGTGATAATTCACGAATTTCCAAAATGATTTAAAAAACTATTATTTTACTATGACAAATTAGAGACGAAAAAAACTCATAACAACTAATAAACATGATTAATCATTGATGTTTTAGTCACTTTTAATAAAAAAATTAATACCTGTGCTTTTTACTGTGTCTATTGAACTTCTGCTGAATTAAGATGTATGGGAAGTTAACAAAGGAAAAGAATAATAAAACAACAATCGGACTTTTAATTCCATGGCGGAATTACCTGGCGTTAAGCGTTATCGTAGCATACGTCATCCCTTTTACTTCCCACACCGATAGGTGAGGGGAGGATCGTGAAAATTTTCGATTTTTAGATAATAGGTTTTTTGGGCGTTTTATAATGTCTACATAACGAAAATCCGCGTCACTCATTTCCGTCGTTCTGTCTGTCGGTCTGCCTGTCGATCTGTCTGTCGGTCTGTCTGTCGGTCTGTCTGTCGGTCTGCCTGTCGGTCTGTCTGTACGCGTTCTTCTAGCCTCGTAATCTCAGTAACCGCTGCATGGACTGTGATGAAATTTGGGCAGCAATATGCTGTGGGGTCTTAGTAGGTAATGCTGCTATAATTTTGGAAATCGGTACATAGGCGGCGGAGTAATTAAAACAAAAATTTCAAATAGTCCTCCCTTCGTTTTTAGGCATTTTAGAGGTTCTTAATCATCTTCTGCGTTTTTTTTTTTGGGTGGGGGTGGAAAAACTGAAAAACTTGTATTCATGATAGGTTGTCTACTGACCTGTCAAGGAAGACCTAGTGATATAAATCACCTTTTTAGGTTCATCCGAACACTGCCTTGCATATTACCGAAAATTAATTAACACAACTGCGCTTCGCTGACATGAGCTCGCAAAAAGCTACTCTGAAAGAAAGAGATGGCGTATGCTACGAGATCGCTTCCCAGGTAATTCTGCCGTGAAATTGGAAGTCAGATTATTGTTTATTATTCCTTTCGTTTGTACACTTTCCATACAACTTAATTTAGCAGAAGTCCAATAGTACATAGCAAAAACACTTCAAAAATCACAATCTAGGTATTAGTTGTTCTATTAAAAGTCATCAAAACATCAATGATTATCGGGTTTATTTGTTGTTATGAGTATTTATTTCTTTAATTTGTCATAATAAAGCAAAATAATAGTTTTTTAAATCATTCTGGAAATTCGTGAGTTATCACCTTTTTACCTTTAAGACTCACGTACGGCGCAAAATGTCCCCATAAGTGCTACTTTTTCATTATTATTTCGAAAGCGCAATGTCTTACAAAGTTTTCAAGATTAGTTTGAAGCTCAAGAACCAGGCATATGTATTTTTAATTTTATTTTGAATGTTTTGGTCTCCTGACTAAAAACAGAGATTTCAAACTTTGGCCCCAAAATGTATTTAATTATTGTTCGGATGTTCTCTTTATTGGATATTAAAATAGGCTTAATGCTGAGTATAATTGCAGAAAAAAATAAAAGCCAAAAAGCATTCTTGTTTTTGTTTTTGACGATTTCTTGGAAAAACTGGAAAATCTCTAAGTTAAAAAAAAATCATAACTCGAAAACTATCAATAACCGGTACACATACATGAGGGTGTTTTGGATAGGTCTCGGTACGGGCTATCTAAAAAAAAATTATTATCGTCACCCGATTGGCCACCCTGTAGAAAGGACAACGTTGTGAAGTAGGCAAGAAGAAAACGCGACACCGACGGAGCTCCTTGTCTGGTGGTACCGGAACAAGGACTTTCGGATGGTACGGTACGTCCTTCTGACTTAGATTTTTTCGATCCGGCTGTAGGTAATCGCCTGCGCGTCGTGCCGCGTAGAGCAGAGTACTCGAACAGCAGGATGTCTGCAATTAACGACAGAGCAAAAAAGTGCAATGTGCTGGTGCTGCAGTCTAACAAGAACGGACTCTCGGTCTGACGGCCTTTTAGACGGGGCCGGTTCGCGGCAATTCCGACAACTCAGCATGCCGATTCAGTCGCAACCAATAGGCTTAGAGATAGTCGTAGATATTACCTATTGTAAGCACCAGTTCGGGTTAAGGGAGTTTTAAATAATAGAAAGCTGACCACAGAGTTAACATCTCTAGAGGGAGCCTAATTTGAATATTGGCCAGCCAACATCTATAGCGCTATTGCCACTCTTCTTCGTCCGCTTCCAGTTTCTTCAAAATCTGGCAGTTTCCGCAGTTTGAACACAAAGTATTTAACTGGGTATTTAACTATACATTCCAATATACTTGCAATGTAACTGATTTACGTGAAGATAATTTGTATTGATTTAATGAAATCTCAAAAATGGTAGATTCCATAGCGGAATGTCGCAATAACTTCTAATATGTCGTAAATCTGGCAACCTACAATCGGCGTGCCCTAAAGCTGTCATGTGGCTGTCATTGTTGGTATTAATATCCTGGTTGGTATTAATATCAGCTTCTGCTGCTACCCGCCAGGTAAAATAAAGTCCTGTTTATTATTATTATTTATTTATTTATTGTAGTAGTTATTGCGTGTGTCGAAATTTTTGTGATTTTAGTGTATATTTAACTGACTTTGTGACTATTTGTGGTGTGAATTAAATTATTTATGAACAATATTGTCATAATTGCATGATGAGACAACATAAAAAGTGCATAGTTTGCTGTAATAGCGACGAATCGGTGAACACTTCTTATCATAGGTGAGTATAGGTTTTGCTTTAGTTTTCAGTAGCGTAATATATGGGGATAACTGGGAACAAAAGTAACTTCACTCCAGTTTGAAGAATAATAATGGTTGTTTAATGTATGTTTTGTGCACGCATTATATTCATGTCAATCAACATGAATTTTCCAAATTCCATTTTGAAACTATTTGAGGACGTGAAATGCAAAAATGTATGCCACATTTACTTATAGAAAGTCTATCTATGAGAATTTTATAGAACTGGATATTACCTAATGCAATTATTATATTTTATTTAATTATATTATTAAGTAAAAACACGATGCAGCCATTCCAATAGGCTACCTTTCAGAACACTGTTAGATATGTTTTGAAAAACACTTAATGGTAATAACAAATTATCAACTGTTACAATGAAATTATAATAAGAGTAACTCTCTAAGTATAGCTAAATACTAATACAACTTATTGGTATCGGTTTGTAACATCACAGTAATAATTGAATCTATTAATGAACATCCAATTTTAATATAAAGTCGCACGCCATTGGTAATGCCCTCAAGCTGTCAAAGTTTCCGTTACATGTTGGCTGGTCAGCGACCTGTGCATTTTGTTGTTTACACTCCCTCTATAGATGTTAACTCTGTGAAGTTGACTAATGACCACACCTTTATTTCAACATTACTTTTACAGTGTATATTTTAACGATATCCGGTTCCAATCAATAAATCAGTGTGTACTTATTGCCATTCTGGGTTACAGCCAACACTATACAATAATTGCACACCCAAACATACCTTCACCCTCCACGCGTAAACATAAACATCCAACAACTCTTTAAACGGTACGTCCTATACGACGTGTCCGAACCATCTGCCCACCGGCGCAACTATCACTCGATAGCAGGCAGTACGCAAAAGAATAGCTCTCCCAAAGACGTTAGACATCACACACATAAAAATAATTCCTTAGGTGGAGCACAGATGCTTTAATTCAACTATACCATAACTTCCTATACGCGCAAAGTTATGCTAATCTTAAAGTGAGAATACGATATCTTTGACTATATAAGGGTTAGATTGAGAAAATATCTCCATTGCAAAACTGGGAAATTCTTGATAGTAAGAATACCAAAATTGTAAATCAAGCATATGGTAATCTTGACCGAAGTATTTCATGATCTTGACTGAAGCATTTCATAATCTTAACTGGGAGCATTTCATAAACTTGACGCAAGTAGCTCAACTTTATTCTAAAATTGTGATATTCTTGGATGAGGGATCTAGTAGTACTAATTTGAGCATTCAAACTCTTATATGAGCTTGTAGAAATTTTTCTGGAGAAATAGTTAAATCACTTTTAATATACTTATCTAGGAATACCTGAGTCAGGTCTTCGCATCCCAATTTTTTTTATAGCTCATTCATGGTTGGATAGATCCAGTGATAAGGAAGCTGATCGGAACTGGGACGCGACTCAAATGGCGGTGGACCAGCACTACCGGCAGATTCGATGACTGATGGTTGACGGTGGTATCACGGGTATCACGTGGTAATGGCAATTTATTTAACAGTTTGACTAGATACTATTATGTGCTATTATGCAGGATCCAGGATGCAGGTATTACGCTACGGTGCTAAAGACGGCGGCGAATGCGACAATCCGAAATCCGAAAACCGATAATGGCGGCGCGGTCGCGGACGGGCAACAGGTTGTTGAGTAGAGAGGATGGCGAGGTTAGAGTTGACCAGTGACACGCTGCGCGCCTGTGCACTCTGACGTTGGTAGATGTCAAATAAATGATTTACTTGATACAAATATAAGGTGTGCTTGTGAAACAGCGTTCATTTTCAAACCAATATTATCATATTGTAAATGAAGGTTCGCATTTTCAAGCTGTCTATATTCTTGATAGAGGTAAACTGGACACCGCTGGAAAAAATGATAATCTCGAGGATAATCTTGATATAAAATTGTGAAATATTTGTTATTAAATTATTATAGCCTTGGTTGCAAAGAAAATTATATTTTCTTTCGGAGCATATTTCTTTAAAAAAGTTTATAAATCAAAAATATATTATTCTTGATACAAATTTTCTATAATTTTCTCATCAAATATTCTTTCTTAGAGTGAGAACCGATATTTTTGTTGTGAGTATGTATTTACAAGAATATCACAATTCTTGACTTGAGAATTTCTTTTTATGTTTGTGTTGCTTTTTTGTTTCAAACTCCCAAATGTTTTAAGACCCAATTCAATCCTACCAGGAAAAACCGATATGTTATTAATTTTGTTGACAGTTTTCTTCTTGGACTAAGAAGGAACGCGCAGTGCGACGGTGCGTGTTCTCCGCTATCAAGCAGGCCATGACATTCAAGGTTGCCGCGATTTTCATTACGGTGTAACGGTGATAACTGACAGAGCGATTGCCGTTCAGCCAGTCTGCTACGCAAAAAAACGCAACCCAACGTTGAAACAATCTAACGTCTCATTTTGTCTGTTATATAATTATACCTTATTACTATTTTAGTAGTTCAAAGTTTTGTGTACTTCGGTTCTTTGATCGACAATTCGGGTAGCTGCGAGGGTAGCTGTGAAAATGAGATTCGACGGCGCATTCAACTGGCACGTGTGGCCATGACAAAGCTTACTAAAATATGGCGTGACCATAACATCACTAAAGCTACAAAAATGTCGCAGGTTCAGTCTCTTGTGTTCTCCATATTTGTGTATGCCTCGGAAACTTGGACTGTTAAAAAGGCAAGGAGTCACTCATTCAAGCTGTTAGCAGTCAACATTACAGAAAATCTGATCTGGCACGAACACATCGCGTCAATTGCAACAGCTGCTGGTGAAAAGCTTGGGTACCTATTTAGAGCCAGAAAGTATTTCTCACCATGTAACCTCCTCACGCTATATAAAGCCCAGATAAGACCTTGCCTGGAGTATTGCTCTCATGTCTGGGGAGCTGCTGCCCCTACTACCCTGTCTATACTAGATGCCGTCCAGAGAAGGGCAATTCGACTAATTGGCGATCCGGCCTTAACGCGCCACCTTCAGTCACTTTCTCACCGGCGTGTTGTTGGTGACCTCTCACTCTTCTACCGATATTCCAACGGAATCTGCTACTCTGAGCTATCCTCTATCGTTCCGCCGCTCACTGCTCTTATCAGATGCACCCGCGCGACCGCTGCATCTCATCCTAAGACGGTCGTTCTTCATACATCAAGAACTGAGCGGTATAACTACACATTTATTCCCAGGGTGTCCAAGGCTTGGAATGGACTGCCAGAAGATGTATTTATTGGGCCTGCGGGTATTGGCCCATTCAAATCTCGCGTTAACAACTTCCCCTAACATAACCCTTTCACAGCAGCTGTGGTACTCTGGTATTTAAGCTCTGCCTGCGCGGTCTGCTCAGTTATAAAAAAAAAGAAAAGGCAGATCGAGCTCGAACAGATGCTTTTGAAATGTGGACGTGGAGGAGGAGAATTCTGAGACTTCTTTATACCGCACATTGAACTGACGTTTCCATACTGGATAACCTCGGCAATCTAAAGAGACTATCCGTCATTGTGGCGACGAGAATGCTTACATTCTTCGGACACATACACAGAAGCGATAATATGGAGAAACTTGCAGTTAAGGGTCATGCCCCGAGTGGGCGGCGCCGTGGCCATTCCCCTACACGCTGGGTGGATACGACGAAACAGTTGCTGGATATGAGTATCAAGCCGTCACTGAACTGACAGTAAATCGCGAACGATGACGAGCTACAGTTCTCAAAAGTATTCGTGTCGGAAATATGCTCTATAGCTCCGATTTAATACATTTTACGAGTTCACAACATGTGTGTTAAGTCATTGTGACTATGATCATGATGACTATTTCTGCTACTACGACTTCTTGACTTCGTTTCGTTTAGGGCTCATTTCAAGACAGAATAATATTGGTATTGAATCTTCCATCGTAATCGCTTATAAACCAATAGCTTCGTTGCATAAAACATGATTAATCCAAGCCATTAAAAAACAAGGTCGAGATCTTATCAACTTGTAAGTGCCAACCAGAGAAACTGTTCAAATTGAATTGTGTCGAACATTTTTGTTTTCACTTTATAGAAAGGAGTTTGGGTCCGTCAAAATTTGGATATTTCATATTGATTATTACGTACTCTTTAATTGATTTTGCAGGCGTCAGCTGTTGAATGATTTGTTAACTATTTAAATTTAGGTTATTTATTGTAATCTACACAGGTTATTCACTACATGGTAGAATACGTTTTAGAAATCATATAGAGTGTAACTTCTAAAGGGTCTATAAGTTCCAAATATCTCTAAAAAAATAATCAACCAAAAACATATTTTTCGTGTAATAAAACAAAAGTATACCAAAGTAACGTTATATTCAATCTTATCACCAACTATAATACAAGTTATATCGTAGTTAGAAAGACGCATCTTCCAAACCTCATAAAGAAAAAAGAAATACATTTTTAAAATTTTGTAAATGGTCTAAGTACCAAACAAATGAAAGTTTGAAATAATCTAAATACCAAGTGACATAGCATTAAAAATGAACTAAATCAAACAAAATCAGCAGTTTACATATTCTAGGTACCAAATCTGCAGCAAGAAAACGAACTAAAGTACAAACATAGCTGTCATAGTACATATAGGCACTCTATATTCAAAAAATAGTAATAAAGAGAGAACCATTTTTTAAAAAGGGGTCTCAGCTTTTGGCGATTAGGTCTTCATCTTCTTGCGTTTCTCAATTTGAGCGAAGTCTCTATATCACACAGTATAAGTATGTGTGTCCAGAAACCAAAAATTTTTGATCAATTTGAGAAAATTTTCCAGTTGCAACAAGATAGATAAGAGCTATCAAAACCATCTTATTTTTATTCTGCCCATTGCAGTTGTCACTCCATAGACCCAAGTTCTCCTTTACAGTAACATTTTGAGAAAGAAAAAATTTTAGAAGAGCTCTACCTGTTTGATACTCATTCCATAAACACATTCTTGCTGTGTTATTATCAGCGACATGAATATTAAAATTATAGCAAGATAACTGTCTATAATAAAACATTTCTGTGTGGGTCAGTGTAGGTATTGAAATAACTTGATAACACTAATGTATTGCACTTAGACCATTTAAAAGTAAAAAAGCTGTTCAAGGCAGTTAGAAATTCGGTGGCATTTAGCGTGTTTACAGAACAATATTGGCGATGGCACATGGACTGGCCTGAAATTAAAAACTCGAAAAATGAAAAACTGGCACTTAGACACTTTAGAAGTTACACTCTTCCATTTCTTTTGTACCTTGATACTATCTTATTCTGTGCTGTAAGAAAAGCTGACACAAACAACTTTTTTATATAAGCTTAAGACTATTCTACTTCTTCAATCAAAGTTTCTAACAAGGCGTACAAGCTCCATGATCTTTGTAATGAGAACATTCTCATAACTAGAAAAGACACCTTACACGTCAATATTATCATACAATATATTTTCTACGATTGTTCATAGGTATGCGTGTTTTGTATTTTCTCATCTGGAAATATGTACATACTTTACTACTTTGTTTTTATATTTTCTTGAATCTATTAGTTATATATAGACTTTATAGACAGTCTGCTAATGTAAGAGGTTTTAACTAATTTTCGGAAAACTTTTTTTGATGGCCAGCCTCCCGTAAAGGCCTATGGCGCTGTAGAAGCGCTGCAAGAGGATAAGTATAGGTACACGTTATAGATTTAAAATGCTGTAGGTTGTAGTCGTCGGGAAACAAATTCCCCGGTAGCTCATTCCATAGCGTTGAAATTTTCCAAAATAAATAATGCTGGAGACTGGTTCAAGAAGTATTAGGAACCTCGACCTGGTATAAGGCAACCTGGTAAGGATGAAGCTCCCAGAGCTTCTCTAGTGTTTCTCTTCCGTGACAGAATTTGTAAATGCTGTGGAGGTTTTGTGTGAGGTTAGACGTATCGATTAGTCTATAATTGCTCTCTTCTGGATAGTTTCTAGAAGCTTTAGAGAGTGCTTCGGAGCGCATCCCCACACATGAGAGCAATACTCCAACGATGGTCGGATATGTGCTTTCTAGAGCAGCAGTAGTTGCTCTGGTGTATACAGCTTCCTACAGCGGATCAAAACTCCAAGCTTCTGGGATGCCGTTTTAGCAATACTGACGACGTGATCGTGCCAGGACATGTTATGGTTGATGTTGATCCCCAGAAGCTTGCCGGAAGGTGACTCGACTATTTGATGACCCTCCATTTCCACAGTTGGTAAACCAACGACAAGACTTGTTTGACAGTGTTGTTGCTTGAGTTTTCTTTACGTTAAACTGTACTTTATTCAGGTACTAATCCCCACTCGACAATTGATTTTGATGATGATCTATACGTATTCTTATAGGTTTACTAGCTATTAGAAATTGAGAAAAGATTGAAAATCTGATGATTCTGTTTTTATTCAGCTATAGAATAGAGGTGAAATAAATACAGGGTATAAACAACTTATATTCAACATTATACATATTGGGAGTTCGATTAAGAAAAAAACATAACTTGTCTGCGGGGAGTGATCGTGATACGCCACGACGGCTATATCAGGCAAAAAGTTATCTGCTTGTTACAGCAGAACGGCGAAAACCGTCCAAATGTCGGTATACTTGCCTTCTTAAGCAATGTTTGTGCCATAACGTGAAGCTCTTCATTTCTGAAATTGCCAAATTCTAACCCACTATACGCTATCCCAACTATTCATGTTTCAAGGCGCATGGGTAAAACAGCACGACGGCTATAGCCGTCCATAACTTCCAATGTGATGCATTGAACACGTGTATAGCTGCCATATTGCGGGTGTGTTTTTGTTTGGTTTTCGTGTTTTCACGTGTTTAGTAGGTACTTTGTATCCAGACTGCTTTGAAGAGTGGCATCAAACATAAATTTCTGTCTGAATTCTGTTTTGTTCGGGGATACCTCTGTTTGCTAATAATTTTGACTTTTTGTTTTGATACCGTCTATATATTCTGAGAGATGCATCTCTGTTTATAAATTTGATACAATAAAATTTTGTTTTTGTTTTAGTTTTTGTCTAGAGTCCTCTTCTTCCCACAAGATGTATTTTACGATTACACTGATCAGACGGCTATAGCCGCGTGGTTGCCATTCCAGAACATTAAGTCAGCTGTGATATGACACGACGGATATAGCCGTCTTTTTTATTGTAGCCAAAAACCTCAAGAATTGAAAAAAAGAGTCAAAAATAAATACCCTTAAAATGTTTCTATAACGCAAATCATGTTACAAACGCAGAAAAAATGGGAATGTTTTGAGGTGCCATATTACGAAGCCTCCCAGCCATCAGCAGAGTGTCCAGCAATGTGTTATATAGAACTTGATACTCTTTATAACTTTTATATAAAACTGTTTTTCAATCATGCATCTGTTAAAACAGCGACAAAAAGTATCAAACTTTGAAGTTTGAGTTATGATAAGCCTGTGTAGTTTAGTTTAGCTCAATGCAACTTTGATTCAGCTCATCTGTTTTATCATTTATTATCGTGTCATTGTATTCACATTATCTAAACAACCAGGTGACCGAACACTTGAAAAACGAGTTCTATAAACATAGCGCAGTGAAAACGAATGAAATTTGGCACATTCCATTAATCTAGTTAGCGTTGCCTTTTAAAATTCGATAGGATCTCGACCCGGTTTCGTGAGTGGTCTAGATAAAATACCACAACAATCGCGGTTGTATATCGTTCGCATACTCTATCCTATATCAATCGTGCAGACGTACGAGGGTGATCCCATATTATGCACCCGACCTAACAAAACCAACACAAAGGTTTTGGAAAAAATAGTTTTATTTTTGAACAGAATATCCTTTCAGATCTAAACACCTTTGCCCAGCGGTGTAATGAGTCTAAGACACAGAGTTAACATCTCTAGAGGGAATGTCAACAACAAAATGCACAGGTCGCTGACCAGCCAACATGTAACGGAAATTTTGACAGCATGAGGGCATTACCAGTGGCATGCGACATTATATTAAAATTGGATGTTCATTAATAGATTCAATTATTACTGTGATGTTACAAACTGATACCAATAAGTTGTATTAGTATTTGGCTATACTTAGAGAGTTACTCTTATTATAATTTCATTGTAACAGTTGATAATTTATTATTACCATGAAGTGTTTTTCAAAACATATCTAACAGTGTTCTGAAAGGTAGCCTGTTGGAATGGCTGCATCGTGTTTTTACTTCACCAATAAAATATGATAATTGCATTAGGTAATATCCAGTTCTATAAAATTCTCATAGATAGATTTTCTGTAAGTAAGTGTGGCATACATTTTTGCATTTCACGTCCTCATATAATTTAAAAAATGGAATTTGGAAAATTCGTGTTGATTGATATGAATGTAATGCGTGGACAAAACATACATTAAACAACCATTATTATTCCTCAAACTGAAGTGAAGTTACTTTTGTTCCCAGTTATCCCCATATATTACGCTACTGAAAACTAAAACAAGACATATACTCACCTATGATAAGAAGTGTTCACCGATTGGTCGCTATTACAGCAAACTATGCACTTTTTATGTTGCCTCGTCATGCAATTATGACAATATTGTTCATAAATAATTTGATTCACACCACAAATAGTCACAAAGTCAGTCAAATATAGGTACACTAAAATCACAAAAATCTCGACACACGCAATAACCACAACCACAATGACAGCCCCATGACAGCTTAAGGGCATGCCGATTATAGGTTGCCAGATATACGACATATTAGAAGTTATTGCGACATTCCGCTATAAAATTTACCATTTTTGAGATTTCATTAAATCAATACAAAATATCTTCATGTAAATCAGTTACATTGCAAGTATATTGGAATGTATACTTAAATACCCAGTTAAATACTTTGTGTTCAAACTGCGGAAACTGCCAGATTTTGAAGAAACTGGAAGCGGACGAAGAAGAGTGGCAATAGCGCTATAGATGTTGGCTGGCCAATATTCAAATTAGGCTCCCTCTAGAGATGTTAACTCTGTGATCTAAAACCCTTTTTATAAGAATCGTCTTGCTCCTCAAAATGGCAATCCAATGTCCTTACCTTCTAGGTTTCCAAAAGGAATAAGCTATAGGGTGAAGTATTTGAAAAAAGTCTGTTTTATGTATGACAATAATATGTGAGAAGTACTCAGTTACTTGTTACTTTGACTTCACCTTTGATTCAAAAAATTTGTCCACTAATATTTTTTCGGGTTTGTTGTCTGATGACCCGTTGGAATCTCCAGATCCCATTTTTTAATATTTATGTTAAGAGCAAACACCGATTTCGGCCATTGGACGAAAAATATGGCCAAAACGCGTTTTGTCTGCTACCATTTTACCAATGTCCGAATTATCGCTTTCTGACTGTTTAATGTAGACCAGAACGTGTTTTGGCTCAACTACGATTGCCAAAACGCGTCCTGTTCTACTGCGATTGCCATAACGCGTGGTGGATTTTGTGAGTGTCGCAGCTTGTGAACGATACCTCTGGAGCTAGTTTGATCTTTGTGCGGGTCAGACAGTAGCTAGAGAGTGCCATGGAAGACCTAAGGTTATGTTTCACTGACGAACTGCAAAAAGTCATAAGTGGTAGCAATGATCGTAGTAATATTTGTACAAGAGAAAGATACGACCAAACACTCACAGAGGTAAAGGCGTCAGAAGTTTGTAAAAGTAACGGTGATACAATATCTTCGAAACAAAGACAACGATTGAAAAGGTATGATATTTTAAAAATTGGCTATATCGAAAAGCTAATTGAAAGAAAGGCAGACGAATCAGCCGAACTGCGTTATTTTTGCATGACCCAAGAGTTATTTAACATCATTCATTCCGCTCATATGGGAGCTGGACATAAGAGATTGTGAGGTATGTTTCTTTCAGTTTTTTTTCACGGACCTAAGATCTACAAGTGCTTTTATTCAATTTAGTTATGAATTCTAAGCTCAGAGGAAATATTGTAACACAAAACGGAAAATAATTGAGATTTATTTATTCTTAGTAGAATATAGAACGTGTTCTGGCAATCGTAGTTGACCCAAAACGCGTTCTGGGCTACATTGAACAGCCGGAAAGCGATAATTCGGACATTGGCAAAACGGTAGCAGCCAAAACGCGTTTTGACTATATTTTCCGTCCATTGGCCGAAATCGGTGTTTGCTCCTAACATTTATACTCTGTATAATATGTATCCCTACCAGCAGTAACAGCGATAACTTTTAATTTTGTAATAACGACTAAAACGTTTTGTAGTTTCTCTGAGAATATCAGTTTTTCTAAACACATGATTGCGCTATTTGACACTCATATACCTTCAATCTTGATAGCAAGAACACAATTTCTATTATCCACCCGAAAGTTTTCAAGAAGTTGCTTTCAAACGCCATCCTACGTTTACAAAGTTCCTTTAACTTAATTTTTAATTCAAAGTATTCATCCAAAAGTATATTTTCAGGTTTATTGTCTCATGACCCGTTGAAGTCTCCATGCAGACCTCGCTTTTCATAGTTACTCTATCTGACCATCAAACTCGATTTTCTTCAAAAATTAAAAACTTGATGATTTTAACTTTTCTAACGGTTGAGTTTTTGATCACAAATAAACGGTTTTGTAATGCCCCGATCTTGAGGTTCACCCGCAAAAAATCTAAAATTCTTATTTGACCTTCGATGTGGATAAAACCTCATATCCTAGATAATCAGAGTATCCTAATTACAAATCCGGCCGCTGTTTTGAGTTTTTGTCTCGTTCAGCGAAAATGGAAAATTTCCGATGCCCGGATCCTGAGGTTCACCCGCAAAAACTCTAAAATCTTTATTTGACTTTCGATGAGGACGAAATATCACATCCTAGATAATTAGAGGATCCTAATTACAAATCTGGCCAGTGTCTTGAGTTTTAGTCCCGTTTAACGAAAATGAAAAACTCCGATGCCCGCATCCTGAGGTTCCCCCGCAAAAAAACCAAAATCTTTATTTGACTTTCGATGAGGACGAAAAATCACATCCAAGATAATTAGAGTATCCTAATTACAAATCCGGCCGCCGTTTTGAGTTTCAGTCTCGTTCAACGAAAATAGAAAATTTCCGCGATGCCCGGATCCTGAGGTTCCCCCGCAAAAAATCTAAAATTCTTATTTGACCTTCGATGAGGATAAAACCTCATATCCTAGATAATCAGAGTATCCTAATTACAAATCCGGCCGCCGTTTTGAGTTTTTGTCTCGTTCAACGGAAATGGAAAATTTCCGATGCCCGGATCCTGAGGTACACCCGCAAAAAAAACTAAAATCTTTATCTGACCTTCGATGAGGACGAAATCTCACATCCTAGATAATTAGAGTATCCCAATTACAAATCCGGCCGTTGTTCTGAGTTTCAGCCTCGTTCAACGAAAATGGAAAATCTCCGATGTCCGGATCCTGAGGTTCCCCCGCAAAAAAACTAAAATCTTTATTTGACCTTCGATGAGGACGAAATCTCATATCCTAGATAATTAGAGTATCCTAATTACAAATCCGACCGCTGTTTTGAGTTTCAGCCTCGTTCAACGAAAATGGAAAATCACCGATGCCCGGATCCTGAGGTTCTCCCGCAAAAAAACTAAAATCTTTATTTGACCTTCGATGAGGACGAAATCTCACATCCTAGATAATTAGAGTATCCCAATTACAAATCCGGCCGTTGTATTGAGTTTCAGCCTCGTTCAACGAAAATGGAAAATCTCCGATGCCCGGATCCTGAGGTTGCCCCGCAAAAAAACTAAAATCTTTATTTGACTTTCGATGAGGACGAAAAATCGCATCCTAGATAATTAGAGTATCCTAATTACAAATCTGGCGACTGTTTTGAGTTTAAGTCTCCTTCAACGAAAATGGAAAATTTCCAATGCCCGGATCCTGAGGTACACCCGCAAAAAAACTAAAATATTTATTTGACCTTCGATGAGGACGAAAAATCACAACTTAGATAATTAGAGTATCCTTATTACAAATCCGGCTGCTGTTTTGAGTTTCAGCCCCGTTCAACGAAAATGGAAAATCTCCGATGCCCGGATCCTGAGGTTCCCCCGCAAAAAAACTAAAATCTTTATTTGACTTTCGATGAGGACGAAAGCTCACATCCTAGATAATTAGAGTATCCTAATTACAAATCCGGCCGCTGTTTCGAGTCTCAGTCTCGTTCAACGAAAATGGAAAATCTCAGATGCCCGGATCCTGAGGTTCCCCCGCAAAAAAACTAAAATCTTTATTTGACTTTCGATGAGGACGAAAAATCACATCCTAGATAATTGGAGTATCCTAATTACAAATCCGGCCGCTGTTTTGAGTTTCAGTCTCGTTTAACGAAAATGGAAAATCTCCGATGCCCGGATCCTGAGGTTCCATCATCACCCGCAAAAAATCTAAGATCTTTATTTGACCTTCGATGAGGACGAAATCTCACATCCTAGATAATTAGAGAATCCTAATTTCAAATCCGGCCGCTGTTTTGAGTCTCAGTCTCGTTTAACGAAAATGAAAAAATTTCCGATGCCCGGATCCTGAGGTTCCCCCGCAAAAAAACTAAAATCTTTTTTTGACTTTCGATGAGGACGAAATCTCACATCCTAGATAATTAGAGAATCCTAATTTCAAATCCGGCCGCTGTTTTGAGTCTCAGTCTCGTTTAACGAAAATGAAAAAATTTCCGATGCCCGGTCCTGAGGTTCCCCCGCAAAAAAACTAAAATCTTTTTTTGACTTTCGATGAGGACGAAATCTCGCATCCTAGATAATTAGAGTATCCTTATTACAAATCCGGCCACTGTTTTGAGTTTCAGTTTCGTTCAACGAAAATGGAAATTCTCCGATGCCCGGATCCTGAGGTTCATCGCAAAAAATCTAAAATCTTTATTTAACCTTCGATGAGGGCGAAACCTCGTATCCTAGATAATTAGAGTATCCTTATTACAAATCCGGCCGCTGTTTTGAGTTTCAGTCTCGTTTAACGAAAATGGTATATCTCCGATGCTCGGATCCTGAGGTACACCCGCAAAAAAACTAGAATCTTTATTTGACTTTCGATGAGGACGAAATCTCACATCCTAGATAACTAGAGTATCATAATTACAAATCCGGCCGCTGTTTTGAGTCTCAGTCTCGTTCAACGAAAATGGAAAATCTCCGATGCCCGGATCCTGAGCTATACACCTGCAAAAAACTCAAAAATCTTTATTTGACCTTCGATGAGGACGAAAAATCACATCCTAGATAATTAGAGTATCCTAATTACAAATCTGGCGACTGTTTTGAGTTTTAGTCTCGTTCAACGAAAATGGTATATCTCCGATGCTCGGATCCTGAGGTACACCCGCAAAAAAACTAGAATCTTTATTTGACTTTCGATGAGGACGAAATCTCACATCCTAGATAACTAGAGTATCCTAATTACAAATCCGGCCGCTGTTTTGAGTCTCAGTCTCGTTCAACGAAAATGGAAAATCTCCGATGCCCGGATCCTGAGCTATACACCTGCAAAAAACTCAAAAATCTTTATTTGACCTTCGATGAGGACGAAAAATCACATCCTAGATAATTAGAGTATCCTAATTACAAATCCGGCCACTGTTTTGATTTTCAGTTTCGTTCAACGATGATGGAAAATCTTGCGACTATTTCTGAATAAATTATATGCAGCTGTACTCATAGTTTAAGGTGTAAGAGGTATATATTTCGATATAGTCGTTTATTTTATATACAGGATTACTGGTAACTCGACCACTTTCCTGCAGGAAGTGACAAAGGGACTCAAATGCAATAGATTGCACCCTCATACGTAATTCTGAAAACCGATAGTTTTCGAGATAATTAACATTTAATGCTTCTCAACGACATGTCCAAATTTCCACACTACATCCCAAATTTAGAAAAAACCCTGCTGTTGGTTTTAGTAATTTCCAATTGAGTTTTTTTACTGACACATACGCAAATCTAATTTAGTAATTAAATGTGTAAAAATACTAAAGAGTTTCAAACTACGTACAATTATTTAAAAAATAAAGAACAAAATTTTTACATTCACGGTGAAAGAAAATTGTCTAGCTCAAAAAAAGGTACACAACCAGTCAAACAAATTATTTTAAAAATTTCCTTATCTGATGGCCTATTCCAAGAACAAAAATGACAGTATAACCACAAGTAACTATTTAACAAAATTTATCAACATAATACAGAATCATCAACAACATGATATTCCAGCATGTTGGTTGTCCAGCACATTACCGTATCACAATTCGGCAGTTGTTGGACAACACATACATGTCTGGGGTCTGGGGTCACATGACCCCAGACCCCAGACATGACATGTTTACGAGACTTCAGTTAATACTGCTGACGAATTAAGGCAAAAATTATCAATGCGGCGGAGGAGATGAAGCGAACTCTTCAACACGAGTTACAAAAACCGAAGTGAGGAAGCGGATCCGTAATTGTATCCGAAATCAAGGGCAACACATTGAGCAAGATCTTTAGAAACTTTGAGTGGATTTAATTTGTTTTGCCATCGACCGCATTTGCAAACATTCTAGTATGTAACCGAGTTGTCAATAATAATTGTACTGTCATTCGTTCTTTTTGAATAGGTGATTTTTATTCATTGCTGTTTATAATCTTTCTGAAAGGGTTATTAGGTGGGAAAGTTTTTTTAGCGATTTGTTCAACCATTTGTATAATTTTTTTGAGGTAGATAATTTTCTTTCACGGTGAATGTAAAAATTTTGTTGATTATTTTTATATTTGTATTTAGTTTGGAACTGTTTAGTATTTTGAAACATTTTAATACTAAGTTAGCTTTGTGTAGGTATATGTTAGTTAAATACTAAAATAAAAATTATCAGAATCAACAACAGGTTTTTTTCTTAGTTTAGGATGTAGTGTGGAAATTTAGACATTTGGTTGAAAAACATTAAATGTTAATTATCTGGAAAACTATCGGTTTTCGGAATTACATATGGGGGGTTAAATCTATTGCATTTGAGTCCCTCTATCACTTCCTGCAGGAAAGTGGTCCAGTTACCAGTAACACTGTATATACATGCCTGTCAAACGTCATCCGCCGTTTTCTACAAAATCCAAACAACCCACTTGACTTGTGTAAGACGGCCCTCGTAACTCTACTGTGGTATAGCCAACAGCTAGCGTACCGCGTTCAGCTTCGGTCTAGTCTGCTCTACACCGCAACGGCCAACTGCGACGTTACAGCGAGTCCTAAAAACGCTCTTCATCTTCATCTTCAGAACTACTGACCCACATCGCCCGTCGGTGAGGTCGCGACGCTACCGTCCACGGTGAATCTTCACGACGGCGCTGCGGCGTCTTGGCGGTGTTGCCAAACCGCCTCGGTGGCTTGACAAGGCGCGGGAAGAATATACATTTACACGTCAGAACGATACAAAATAGATCAAGGAAGGATTGAAACAACATATATACAGTAGTATACTTATAACCTTAACAGCATATATGTACAAATCATAGTATCATAGTAAATATACAGCGTCATAGATTGAAATGCATTACTCTCAACCTTTTTTTTTTAATATTTATTGATCATTAGACATTTGCTCAGTTACTTATCATTTAAATTCCATAAGCAGTGTATTAAAACACTGGTATCAGGAATAATAACTAGTTAAAACTAAGAGAACGATAGCAAGTCTACCTAATGTGTTTTACAATTTCAGATATTCTTTAAGTTTTATTAGAAATATAATATATTATATTTTTTATACTGTCTGGTAAAAGATTATATTTAGTTATAGCCTGACTCAAAGGATTACTAAGTCCAATATTAGTTCTTACATTTTCCTGATAGATATCGCTTTGCATTCTAGTCTCATGTACATGGATATCTCTATTGAAAGGTAGCGGTGTATTACACTTAAGATTTCTATTTACTACTTTATAGATATACTTGCATTGTTATAGTTGTAATAATCTGTCCAACTGAAGAACCCCCAATTCTATATACAGGTCCTGGGTATGTGTGGGCCAGTCATATGAAAACAAAATTATTAAAATCTTATTTTGTAAAACTTGCGCAGAACTAAATCTAACCACTCCACAGGTACCCCATACATGTTTCATATATATAAAATGAGATAGAAAGTATGCATTATATACATTGAACTTGCTTTTATGAGTTAGATAATGTCTACATTTATAGAGCACACTGATCATAGGCATTACCTTCTGTGATATGTAATGCAGATGTTCCCCAGAATTCAAATTTTGATCTAATACATATCCTAAGTATTTAATGTATTCGACTCTTTCTATGCTTAGGTATATTATTTATTCTAATATTTGGAGTGACGAAACTCTTATTTTTTTGCTTAAAAATCATGAATTTAGTTTTATTGTTATTTAACTTTAATTTATTTAACGCAAGCCAGTTAATATATATGTTATAGTACACAAGTACTGTATCATCAGCAAATGTGAAGTACTGAGCTCTCAACCCTGCGATCTTCAGATTTAGGACATAGAGTGTACCTATACAACAGTGGTCCTAGGACCAAGCCCTGGGGAACTCCATAATTACATACTTGCCTATCAATATATTGCTTGTTTAAAGCTACATATTGATGCCTATTTAAACGATAAAATTCTATCAGATTATATGCTGTACCCCTCAAACCCATCTTTTTTAATTTAGCTAGTAAAATATATAAACTTATTGCATCAAATGCTTTCCTTAAGTCTACAAATATTGCAATTACAACTTTCTTATTATCAACTTCTTTAGATATTTTGTTGATTAGATCAGTGACAGCACATGAGGTATTACTATTATGTATAAATCCATATTGATAATCGTCAAGTAAATTGTATTGCGTTATTTGAGAGAGTAATCTATTTTTAATAACTGATTCTAAAATTTTTGAAAGTGTAGATATTACAGAGATTGACCGATAGTTGTTTACATCATCCCTAGGACCCGATTGATGAATTGGAGTCACTTTACATTTTTTGAATTCGTCAGGAAACGAACCATGTGTTAAAACATTGTTGATCAACTTTACTAAAATTGGGATTATTATGTCCTTCAGATTCAATATATCAATTGTAGTTACTTGATCATTCCCAGGGGATGAGTGTCTTTTTAGATTGGAAATGATTTGTTCCACTTCTTCCGCATCACACAAAGCCATATCTAAGTTGTTATAACATATAATCTCCTTATAATTAATGTCATTGTCCATAACTATTACAGTTTCATTCATTTCTAGATTAATTTCCTGTACTATTGTTTTACCTATATTTGTAAAAAGATTATTCATCACATTTGCTAGACTTTTTTGATCGGTTATAACTGTATTATTAAATTTAATGCTTTCTATATGATCATCTGATTTTTTGTCTTTTATAAAACTGTTCATAAACTTCCACTGCTTTCTTGCATTTCCACCCGTTTTATTCCATTTATCCCTAAAATACCTGTTTTTTTAAGATTTAATCTTATTGCTAACCCTGTTTTTGGCTATCTTAAACTTGATTTCATTATCTACATCACCTATATTTGCCTGCTTTTTATCATACAACTTATCACGTTCCTTAATCATTTGAAGCAACTCGTCATTAATCCATTTATTATTTTCGTGACATTTTATTATTTTACAGTAAGTAGCCCTTTGCTTACATGTCTGTATTGTTTGAACTAGCTGCTGAAAAAAATGTATACTAATTGACTCACATTTTTGCTCAAATAAGGATACAAATTTTGTATGATTAACATTTAGACTTTCATAGCAAGATGTTTTCTTGTGCATTTGGATTTTTGTTGAATGTTTGTGCATTTGGTGATTTTTTTTTATAAACATCAGAGGCAGTTTATTATACGTTTTCAAACTCTGAATAAACGATTATTTTCCCATTGATTTGAATTATGTTATGGGGGTGTAACATCCATTCTCTTACACAGGGATTTTTTTAATAATTGGACGATCCAAACCACGTGACATTTCATCATGGCGGCGTTGGGCAAACAGTCAGTTTGAGGTTAGGTACTATGAGTATGATCCCGTCAGGCCCGTAAAGTTTTCATTTGAATTTTACTTTTTGTGGATTTTGCACTATTTTTGTGCGTTTTTATCAGTATTCCACCTTCTTCTTCTTTATTGTTTCAAGAAGGGTCTGAGCCGATTATCGTTAGAAAACCCTGACGTTTTTCGAAGGTTTGTGAACATTATATTATTTTATTGTACATTTTGCGAATCAGTTGGAAGCTTTTCTTATGTTTAAGTTTTGAGTCTGAGATCATCATCATGTTTAAATGCAACTGTCCACAAACTCCTGCATCTTCGAGATCACGTCATTCGTTTTTATTAGTCATAACCCGGTACTCAATGAAATCCTAGTTTCTTTTGAATAGATCAAGATCAAGACGAACAATCTATACATATATCGCCATAAAACGAAAATCATTTTTTGCTACTGGTTTATTTTGGGTATAAAAATCAAGAGACATTTTTTGTTTAGAATGAAACAGGCTATGGGAAATAAATATCCTTAAATGGTAAACAAATAATAAGACAAAAAGTTGCATTAGAAATAAATTTTAGGGGTTGCGTTTTGCACCCCTTACAACCATGGGGCAAACCAAATAAATTACTCGCTAAGTGTCTTTTTGATAGTAGAAAATGTCGGGTTGAATTCAATACTGTAATAGGGTACTTGCAGAAAAAAATGTTATGTCGTTTACGCGTTCCTTAGAGCCTAGTAAACATGACAAAATCACTTGTTTGGTTTTTTTGGAATCGGCTGTGAGAGATATTCCAAAAATTATTTCAAATGCCGGAAAATGCCGCGCAAAGAACCTCTGACGTTAGTGATATCCTATAGTGATGGGATGTAAAGTATTGATATTCGATAAGTATTGATATTCGAGCTAACCTAACATTTTGACATTGATCATTATAACCACAAAATACAGTCACACACAAAAGTACAAAACTCAAAAGAATAAAAGTTAGGCTAGATTACTAATTCACTTTGTAGGGATGGGCTTGAATTAGATTCTATCCTTGGATTCATTCATAATGGGATGCGCCGAAATAAAATGATGGCTTCGATTAGTTGCGAATCTCGGTCACAAACAGGATGAACTGATACCTATCAGATATAAAAATGTATTGCAACGAAAATGCTAGTGGGTTAATTGCCTGTTTCAAATATGTTTAAGTATCAATAAATTGAGTCGCATTGTTAAAGAATTCAGATCATCATCAGTATCGATTGTCGATATCGATAAGATACATGTGACGTCAGCCCTTGTTTTAAGTCACGTGGAAAATTTTGAATATATCCTTATTTTATTTTGCAAATATCTTTTTTTGGCCGTCAGTAAAGTCATGTTTTTTGTTTCCTACTGCTTCTTGATATGGTTTTCTTTACGCTATGTATACTCCCGAGACGATTTCACGACCTCTGCAAGTACCCTATTCTTTATTGCTTATGAAAAAAATTGTTAAACAAATTTTATGTACCCCCCTTTAAGGAGCTGTATCTTAACAAGGGATGCTCCAATGAAGTTTCTTCATCACCCCCTTAAATGTTGTACACTTATATTAAGTTACACCCGTATAATCATTTGATTCCCTTTACAACACTGTGTCAGAAATCAGTGGTACCACTTTTAACAGCTGTTTCAACTATGAATAATTTGTCAATATTTAAAAGTACCGCTACCAAATCATTTAAAGCAGCCAAACATTCCTGACCATATGTACCTCTCAAACGGCATAGCAGCAACAAATTAGTCAACATTCGGTAATTCAGTTGGTAACATTAACGAAACATACAATCAAGATTCAATAACTAGGTTATGTAACATCTGATAAAGCCGGTAACATAATTTAAAATTTATCACGGTTGACAGTAGGCCACATTGTTTGGCTCTCGTTGGTTTCCTTCAGTTGTAATAGGCTAGGAAAATGAGGCCAGATTGGGACGAAATATATTTTGCAATACTACACACAATGTATAATAGAGGTGGCTATATTTGTTTCCATACGGTACCAATGAATAAAATAAATAAAATAAATGAAATAAATGAAATAATTGAAATAAATAAAATTAATAAAATAGATGAAACCAATAAAATAAATAAAATAAACGAAACTAATAAAATAAATGAAGTAAATGAAATAAATAAATAAAAAATAATAATTATAGGGGTGGGCGATAATTATCGATGTTTGGAAAACATCGATGTTTCAGATTCGATGATCGATGTTTTTACCATCGATGTTGTTAACTTGAAGCATCTATGAAAACATCGATGTTTTTAAAAATTTGCATCGATGTTTTCTTAAAAGTTTCAATTAAAAATTGAAAATATACAAAAAAGTAAACTTGGCGAGTCTGCAGTTTTCTGGTCTTCGGTTTTGCCCCATGATTTAAAATACCAATTGAAGGCGCTTTGGGTTCCTTTGTAGAGGTGTGCATTCTACTTCCTTTCAGTGAACTAGTTACTACTATTCTGTACCAAAACAACTCCGACGCGATGGTGACTGATTGACGTCATTACGAATTTATGGGAGGGGGGTATAATTACAAGCTACTAGATTTGGCAAGTTGATAAAAACCTGGGCTCACATCCTCAGAATGGAGTTTTCTATGTGAATTGTTTTTTGTTTGTCCTATTTCAAATTGACTTGAGATGACATTTGACATTGGTTGATTTCATCTTCTCAAATTCGCTAAAGTTGCAAAGCAGTTTGAAAAAGGAAATAGACAACCAAAACTTATTTTTATTTTTTTATTAAAATTTAATAAAATTTGTTAGTTTAGCTAGGTTCTGGTCTTTATTATTTCCTGTTTACTATGCTGTTTTTTGAAATTTGAAATACTTAGTAGTAAAATATCATTATTTATTTCTAACATTTAAATTGAAGAACACCAATACCCGAATATATCGATGTTTTTGTGATGTTCAAACATCGATGTTTTGAATACGATATATCGTAGTTATCGATGGCAGACCGTCAATGTTGATATCGATG
Source organism: Callosobruchus maculatus (assembly GCA_951848785.1). NCBI lineage: Eukaryota > Metazoa > Arthropoda > Insecta > Coleoptera > Chrysomelidae > Callosobruchus > Callosobruchus maculatus. The sequence goes on from CATOUR010000179.1 coordinate 2,869,162, forward strand.
TCCAACATCGATGTTTTCTTTCGATGTAGCATCCCTAAATAATAATGATAAAATGTCTTTATCCAATTACTTATAGATAAAGATATCTATATATCTATAGTAAACAGGTGAGCAGCATAATGACGAAGTTTAGCTATATCTACTCTAGTGCATACAAATTTTATTGTTAAAAAAATAACAGCTAAATCGTTATTACCTATGTAGTACCAAATCCTAGACATATATATACAAAAAAATGTTCATTCCGATTAAAAGCTACTTCGTCAGTTTGTTTCCTCAAACTATAACAAGGCATGTTTTTAGTCCTTTTATCAATGTTGTTGTACAATATGCAACCATTGTATGATATAGAAGAGCTTGGAGTTTTGTTCCGCTGTAGAAAGTTGTATACACCAGAGCAACTGCTGCTGCTCTACAAGGCACAGATCCGACCATCGCTGGAGTATTGCTCCCATATGTGTGGGGATGCGCTCCAAAGTTTTCTCTAAAGCTTCTGGACACTATCCAGAAGAAAGCAAGTAGACTAATCGATACGACTAACCTCACAAAGGATCTCCACAGCTTGGAACATCAAATAAGGGTGGCTGACCTGTACCTGCTTTACAGATTCTATCACGGAAGATGTTGGACTGAGCTCTCTCAGATAACACCGAAGACCATCCGAACGTGGAACAGAGAAGCTCTGCAAGTTCATTCTTATAGCAGGTCGAGGTTCCTATTCCTCAAACCAGTCTCCTCCAGCATTCCTTATTCTGGAGGACTTCGACGCTGTGGAATAAGCTGCCTGGGAGTTTGTTTCCCAACGGCTGCAACCTGCAGCGTTTCAAATATAACGTGCACCTTTCAGCCTTTGCAGAAGGATAAACATAAAAAACAATTTGGTTCAACGCTTATGTGATTACTGTGCAGGGCTGTCGACAGTTTCAATTGTTTCCAACCGCCAGACCAATTGAAAGGCAGTATCGGTGTCAGTCCAAACAAGTAACCGAAACAAAGGATGCTCTGGAATGCGCTGCCATTTTAGTTTGCATACCGTCCGTCGTTGGTAAATTTAATGACCTGTAAAAATGGTGGACGCAATTTGCATGGATTTCATGGTTTGTAAAATCTGCGCAAATCGTGTCGAAAGTAGCTCAGCTTATTGTAATGGAAATACTCTTCCTGGGGATTGTGATGTGTTTCCTAACTGTAACTTTATTATATTGGGTAACAAATTGACCAGTGGTTTAAGAGCAGATTAAAATAATTACTAAAGAATCGCTGTACATGTAATAGCAAAAATTTTCAACTTTAAGTTATTTTGTTTGATGTATACGAATACATGTCTTTTAAGGTTAAAGTTCAGAGGTATAGAGAACAGTGTTATTATTGTGACATTTGATCTGCAGAGCTTGAATATTTTGTATTGTCTATTTTTAACTTCTACAGCATAGGTTTCTATCCTTGTTTACGGTAGATGTTGTTATTCGTAATAGAAAATATCAAAATCACTCCATACATTTTAATTTCGCTTTGAGGCTCTATTTGGCTTTCTATTGAGATGAAACCTCGCATTTCGGATAATTTCAAGGTGCTGCTTACAAATCCAGTCGCAGCTTTGAGTCTCAGTCTCGCTTGACGAAAATAAAAAATTTCAGATTTCTCGGGCGGGCGGGAGTACCTAAAAAAATCGAAAATCTTTATTTGGCTTTCTATTGAGATGAAACCTCGCATTTCGGATAATTTCAAGGTGCTGATTACAAATCCAGTCGAAGTTTTGAGTCTCAGTCTCGTTTGACGAAAATAAAAAATTTCAGATCTCTCGGGCGGGCGGGAGTACCTAAAAAAATCGAAAATCTTTATTTGGATTTCTATTGAGATGAAACCTCGCATTTCGGATAATTTCAAGGTGCTGTTTACAAATCCAGTCACAGTTTTGAGTCTCAGTCTCGCTTGACGAAAATAAAAAATTTCAGATTTCTCGGGCGGGCGGGAGTACCTAAAAAAATCGAAAATCTTTATTTGGCTTTCTAATGAGATGAAACCTCGAATTTCGGATAATTTCAAGGTGCTGATTACAAATCCAGTCGAATTTTTGGGTGTTAGTCTCGTTTGACGAAAATAAAAAATTTCAGATCTGTCGGGCGGGCGGGAGTACCTAAAAAAATCGAAAATCTTTATTTGGCTTCAATTGAGATGAAACCTCGCATTTCGGATAATTGCAAGGTGCTGATTACAAATCCATTCACAGTTTTGGGTCTCAGTCTCGTTTGACAAAATTTAAAAAATTCAGATCTCTCGGGCGGGCGGGAGTACCTAAAAAATCGAAACTCTTTATTTGGCTTTCTATCGAGATGAAACCTCGCATTTCGGATAATTCCAAGGTGCTGTTTACAAATCCAGTCGCAGTTTTGAGTCTCAGTCTCGCTTGACGAAAATAAAAAATTTCAGATCTCTTGGGCAGGCGGAAGTACCTAAAAAAATCGAAAATCTTTATTTGGCTTTCTATTGAGATGAAACCTCGCATTTCGGATAATTTCAAGGTGCTGTTTACAAATCCAGTCGCAGCTTTGAGTCTCAGTCTCGTTTGACGAAAATAAAAAATTTCAGATTTCTCGGGCGGGCGGGGAGTACCTAAAAAAAAACGAAAATCTTTATTTGGCCTTCTATTGAGATGAAACCTCGCATTTCGGATAATTTCAAGATGCTGATCACACAGTCAGTCGCAGTTTTGAGTCGCAGTCTCGTTTGACGAAAATAAAAAATTTCAGATTTCTCGGGCGGGCGGGAGTACCTAAAAAAATCGAAAATCTTTGTTTGGCCTTCTATTGAGATGAAACCTCGCATTTCGGATAATTCCAAGTGCTGATTACAAATCCAGTCGTAGTTTTGAGCCTCACTCTCGTTTAACGAAAATAAAAAATTTCAGATTTCTCGGGCGGGCGGGAGTACCTAAAAAAATCGAAAATCTTTATTTGGCTTTCTATTGAGATGAAACCTCGCATTTCGGATAATTTCAAGGTGCTGATTACAAATCCAGTCGCAGTTTTGAGTGTCCAAACACACTGCTTGTTTCATAGAATACAGTAGTGCTGGGTCTTGGAAGCATAGCATTTACAGATTCTATCACGGAAGATGTTCGAGTGAGCTCTCTCAGATAATAACACCAGGAAAACTAGAGAAGCTCTGCGAGCTCATCCTTACCAGGTCGAGGTCCTTACTCCCCGAACTAGTCTCCTCCAGCATTCCTTCTTTTGGAGAACTTCGACGCTGTGGAATCAGCTGCCGGGGAATTTGTTTCCCGACGGCTACAACCTGCAGCGTTTCAAATCTAACGTGAGTCGATACTTATCCTCTCGCAGCGCTTCTACAGCGCCATAGGCTTTATTTAAGCCTTTGCGGGAGGCCGACCATAAAAAAAAATTACCATAATATATACCTAGTGAAAATGTTATAGCATCAGCTTCAGTTCATTCACACAATTATTATAACACACACAGTGTGCATGTGCAGAACATCTGCTCAATGTTGCACGGAGCATAGATAATAAATAACGACACGACAGGCATTAGAGAGCAAAAATCGTTATTTCATAACCAGGTATACAGGGTGTAACTTTTAAGGATGTCCACACCTATATTACCGTGTAGATCTTGCTGAGCTGATCATTTTTCAATAAGCAACATGAGTCCGGAAACGAACCGTTTCGGAGATAGCGCTACCGGAAGTAGTCCTTTCTGACGCCTGAAGTTAGGCAATTAATTCGACGCTTTGCGGCCAGTAGCGTGGCCGGCGCGGTCTCCGGATCTCAATCCCCTGGATTTTTTCCTGTGGGGTCACCTGGAAGCACTTGTCTACCAAGGGGGTGCACCGCACACAGCAGAAGAGCTGATTGCACGCATCATTGCAGCAGGTGGAGACGTCAGGGAGCAGCCACAGGTAATCAACGCGGCCACTGCATCGGTCATCCATCGAGCCAGATTGTGCGAGCAAGAAGGCGATGGCCACGTGGAGCCTCTCCTTCACTGATTTTTGACTGATCTCGGTGTTTTTTGTTGTTGTCTTTTTGCAATGTTTTTTTTTTGTTTTGTTTGTTGGGTTTACTTTGGACATTTTAGCCATGACGATTAAATGTTGACAAGCCGAATCTGTCTTAGCAGCTGATCCGTAACCCCCTCTCTCCTCTGCCAATTACGAGGCGTTGAATGAATTGCGTAACTTCAAGCGTCAGCAAGGATAACTTTCGGTAGCGTTATCTCCGTAACGGTTCGGTTTTGGACCTATGTTGCTTATCGAAAAATGATCAGCTCAGCGAGATCTACATGGTGGTATAGGTGTGGACATCCTTAAAAGTTACACCCTGTATAACTAGGTATGCCTTATACCATAAGCATTATTATGCGTTTTGATTTCACTCAAGAAGCAACTCGTCGGATTGAGGTTAACAAACGAACCACTGCTCTGGTCTGTCTTTCGGTATTTATTTAAATAATAATATCAGTCAGTAGGTCCATTATTTATTTTGGATTTGTAGGTTGACGGCCTCAATTGTACATCAGCCTTGCAGAATATAATGAATTTGGCGTCCAACGGTTCATTTTCCTGGTTATTTGTTCTTTGCACTCACGTATGTATGGGTATAGGAAGGTGCTATACGAGATTTTTACTTTCTTTGCATGAGAGAGAGAGAGAGAGAGAGATTGAGAAAGGGGAATATGGTGACATGAGGCTTTGTTATTATACAGTTAGTGGGTAATTCTTCGATATCTCGTAAGGTATACCTGATAGAAGAAAATGTCAAATACAAAAGCTATTTGATTACTTCAGACGCATATTCTAAAAGCATTTTTAAATATACAGGGTGTTGCGGGAAAGTAGGATAGTGATCAACTTGATTTTTTTATATGGAACTATAACTTTTTCTTACATTCTTCTAGTTTCCATCATTGATTTCTATTCAACCCTATAATATTTTTGGGATTGGTTGCGATGTTGCCAAGTCATAATTTATTTTCTATTAATTTCCGGATTTGCAAGGTCGCATGTAATACGTCCAAATTGATATATTCCTTTAATTGTTCTCAATAATATTATATAGCGAGTTACTTGAATATTAAGAGGATATTATTTTGTATGTTACTAGCAATTTGTATCTACAGGGTGTTTTTGGCAGAATTTTAAATTACGGCAATTTGGAGGTCATTTTACTTTGTTTTTTTAAACGTAACACCCTATATGTTGTAACGGTTCACCCGTTTTCAAAATTATTTTTATATTATTTACTTGGCTACCATATACAAATAGTTTACAACTTCCATTTTTAGCAATTACTTCCTCATTATACTAGTACATTTTTATTTTTTGCTTCTCACCTCTACCTTTTTCCCATCTCTACTTCGTTGAGCTGCAAATATTGTTAATTATACACACTGCGCAAGTGCGCCAAATTTTGGGAAAATCTAATGATTGGGGGGGTATGCTCGTCTACCGAAGTTAGCTTCTAGATAAAGTGTAATGATTTATTCCTTTTGCTTTCTGAACTCAAGCAGTTAACAACTAATATAATTATGTCTCTCTAAGACAATCTTTTGTGTCTGTGCCATTATGTTTTAATCAAGGTAACGATAACGATTTGATTGCTATAGTTTCGCATATTTTTAGTGCTTTTACTTTTTATTTTACAGCTATGTGTAGGAATGTGATTTTTCCGATTTATACATTTTTTTTCTCATGAACGTGTGATGGCGAACATTTTAATCTTTAAATATCAAGTCAATCATACACTGTACTTTTATCAATTATCTAACAGAAGAGTCGCTGAACATTATTCTTTGTTTCTAGCCATATATTTTTGTGTTACGATGCCTTATCTTGTGTGTATTTAATGTTTCACATTTTTTTTATGACATTCCTTACGCAAAAATACCTAGCACTCACATTTGCTAACTGAGAACGCAATGAAAAGATCTGTTGGACATTTTTGTAATTTTGTTTTACAAGGCATGAGGAAAAAGTTTGTAAATTTTTGAACATACTTTGTATTTTATTTATCACTATATATCTGAAAAGATCCGGTAGGACTGAAAATACAAAGCATTTAAGAATCTTTTTTTATCTATTGTTCTATCTATTCGCTCTTGTATATATCTATATTTTTTTTTAATCTTTACCATGTGAACATTTGAAAGTTATCTGCTTTTTGGCTTTTTAATACCCCCATGCTACTTCATAGATTTGTTTCTGAAGTATATGAATGCAATTTATCAAAATGTAAGAACGCATGAAGATCCATACTTCAGAAACAGATCGTGAAGTCCTGTGAAGTTCTCCACAAGGTGCTAATACCAGCCATAACTCTTTCACATGAAGACAACTTCCTTTGTCGGGGTGCCACAATGGAGACCACCTTTTTTTTTCGGGGTGCCAACATCGAAACCACCTTTTGTCGGGGTGCCACCATGAAGAACACCTTTTGTCGGGGTGCCGCCATGAAGAACACCTTTTGTTGGGGTGCCACCATGAAGAACACCTTTTGTCGGGGTGCCACCACCAAAGCCACCTTCTTTTTCTCGGGGTGCCAAAATGAAGACAACTTTTCTTCGGGGGCACCACACCTCTTCCATGCCACCACCTGAACTCCTTCTAAAGAAGCCAGCCTCCTCTGGAGCAGACCTTCTTTTCGGAAGGGCACTACATGGACTTCCTTCTGAAGCTAAGTTGTCTTTTAAAAAAAAATAGAATGTACTGCATTCATATATATACTAAAATAAATCTATTAAACCATTGTGGTCCTATTTTTCATTTCTTGGCGGCTAACTAGACTCACGCATTCACGCACACACGCACGCACCTACATACCCTAGTCTCATGCAAACCTACTGAGCTGCTGGTTGCTATGAGTAATGAAAGTGTTGGCTGGTAGTTCATGACCAGGCACCATTTTTATTGTTACAATGTTTTACTTTAAATCGAGATATCTACTATTACCCTATCTCGTCTTGTAATATTTTTTTTCGCGTTTGCGGCGTTGCGAAGTTTTAAATTATTTTTCCAAGTTTTTAAACAAATATCCCCGATTTTCAATTATTTTAAATAGAATCCTCTACTATTGCAATGAATTGCACATGTCGAACTTAGTAAGATCTCACAATTTCAAAATTTTGTTTCTGTTAATTATTGAGATACGGCAACACCGCTTTTCCAGTAAACAGTACCGGAACGCTTAAATATTTCCAAAACTGCCACAGCTGGAACGGTGAAATTCAATACTTGGGGGTTTTCGAACATACAGAATTCAAAAACGCTAACATCATTTAATTTTCTCAGAAAATTTTGCAGTTTTCGGTTGTTATATCAAAAAACGCGCTCTAACGGTATCACTAAGGATTAGAATTAGGTAAGATGAAGTCGATGGAATAATAAGTGCTTTCTCAAATAAGACCAAATTTGTTGGAATCTGTTAATTCATTCATATAAAAAGAAATTATAAATAATTGCAAGAATATTAATATACTCTGCAACTTTTCTAAAGTCCCGAATAAATTTCATAAAAAAAGAGCATTTGACACCGGCTAGCGTAGAACGAACATCCCATATTTTAAGCAACAGTCCATTTGAATATCTGTGAAGCGTATGGTAGTAATCCATACCTAATGACTATTCAAACATTATTGTACTGTCAGAAAAATTAGCCGCTTTCGAAAAAAGCCGATGAGAGATTTTATCGCCGGTTTCCGTGGATTATATTCGTGAAAACAATGGATTAAGGACCTAGTTCCAATATTTTATAGTGAAAGGAAACGCGTCGGTTATGCAAGGATTTGCGTAAAGATTGGATCGCGTTGATACGGAGTTGAATGAAACGCATCGTGTTTTAAGGCTGTATCATCATCATAGTCACAATATCTTAGCAGACATGTTGTGAACTCGTAAAATGCATTAAGTCGGAGCTACAGTATTGCCTACACGAATATTATCAATAGTTTTGAGAACTGTAGCTCGCCATCGTTCGCGATTTGTTGTCAGTTCAGTGGCGCTCTTGATACTCATATCCAGTAACTGTTTCGTCGTATCCACCCAGCGTGTAGGGGAACGGCCACGGCGCCGCCCACTCGGGGCGTGACCGTGAACTACAAGTTTCTCCATATTATCGCTTCTGTGAATATGTCCGAAGAATGTAAGCATTCTCATCGACACAATGGAGGGTAGTCCCTTTGGATTACCGAGCTCATCCAGTATGGGAACATTAGTTCGATGGGCGGTATAAGGAATTCTCAGCATTCTCCTCCACGTCCACATTCCAAAAGCATCTATGCGAGCTCGATCTACCTTTTTGGCAGTCCAAGTTTCCGAGCCATACAAAAATATGGAGAACACAAGAGACTGAATCAGTGACATTTTGGTAGCTTTAGTGATGTTATGGTCACGCCATATCTTAGTAAGCTTGGTCATGGCCACTTGTGCCTGTTGAATGCGCAGTCGAATCTCATTCTCACAGCTACCTGAATTGTTGATCAAAGAACCGAGGTACACAAAACTTTGAACTACCTCACAAGGGCCTATTGACTTTATTTCTCGATTACTGTCATGCTCTCTGTCTACGATAATAACCTTGGTCTTGTTGTAGTTAATACCAAGACCATATGCTGCACTGTGTTGTTCTAAAACGTTCAATAGAGCTACTAGTTCTTCCTGAGAAGCAGCAATAAGGGTTGTGTCGTCAGCAAATCTTAAGTTAGATAATTTACTTCCGCCAATAGTTATACCGCCATTCCAGTTGTCCAATACCTGTCTCATCACAAATTCAGAGTAAATGTTAAATAACATCGGAGATAATACGCATCCCTGACGAACTCCTTTTCTGGTTACTGTTTGACCAGACAAGTGACCATCAATTCTTGCACGAGCCGAATTAGACTCATAGAGTTGCTGTATGAGAAATACTAAATGGCAAGGAACTCCCATAGAGATAAGGATTTCCCACAGTTTAGGCCACTTTACAATATCAAACGCCTTAGAATCGTCCACAAAGCAGATAAAAACGGGAAAATAATGCTCTCTGGCTGTATGGCTCCACACAAATCAAACATTTTGGACAAAGAAATGGCGTCATGCGTCTTCGCACCATTTTGTTAGCAATGGCTAACAAAAAATTGGAGTTCCATCAAGGAATTAGACAATGATCACCTTTGAAACATCTAAAAAATCTTGAATCTCTATTTGTCCTTCTATAATGATAAAACCTAGTGTCCCGGATAATTAGAGGGCACTAATTACAAATCTAACCACAGTTTTAAGTTTCCGCCTCGTTTAACGAAAATAAACATTTTGATACCTCCGGCTCTCAATCAGAACAAAACCTCGTTTCCTGTATAGTTTGAGGGTGCTAATTACAAATCTGGCCACAGTTTTCAATTTCGGTTTCGTTTAAAGAAAATAAAAAAATTCAGACCTTTCAAATCTTCAGCTTTACCTCAAAAACTGAAAATCTTTATTTGGCTTTCTACTAAGGTGAAACCTCGTGTTTTGGATAATTTGAGGATGCTCATTACAAATCCGGTAGTTTTGAGTTTCAGTCTCGTTTGACGAAAATCAAAAAATTCAGATCTTTTCTTCAGCTTTACCTAAAAAATCTAAAATCTGTATTTGGCTTTCTGTAAAGACGAAACCACATGTTTTGGATAATTTGAGGATGTTGATTACAAATCCCGTTGCAGTTTTGAGTTTCGGTCTCGTTCGACGAAAATCAAAAAATTCAGATCTTTACATTTTTCAGCTTCAGCTAAAAAATTTAAAATTTATATTTGGCTTTTTGTTAAGACGAAACCTCATATTTTGGATAATTCAAGGATGCTCATCACAAATCTCTTCGCAGTTTTGAGTTTCAGTCTCGTTTGATGAAAATAAAAAGATTCAGATCTTTTCTTCAGCTTTACCTAAAAAATCTAAAATCTATATTTGACTTTCTGTTAAAACGAAACCTCATGTTTTGGATAATTTGAGGATGCTGATTACAAATCCGGTCGCAGATTTGAGGTTCGGTCATATAAATTCAGTTGTTTTGTTCAGCTTTGTCTAAAAAATCTAAAATCGATATTTGGCTTTTTGTTAAGACGAAAGCTCATGTTTTGGATAATTTGGGGATGATGATTACAAATCCGGTCGCAGATTTGAGTTTCAGGCTCGTTTGACGAAAATCAAAGAATTCAGATCTTTCAAATCTTCAGCTTTACTTAAAAATTTAAAATCAATTCTATTCTATTAAGACGGAACCTCGTGTTTTGGATAATTTGAGGATGCTGATTACAAATCCGGTCGCAGATTTGAGGTTCGGTCATATAAATTCAGTTGTTTTGTTCAGCTTTGTCTAAAAAATCTAAAATCGATATTTGGCTTTTTGTTAAGACGAAAGCTCATGTTTTGGATAATTTGGGGATAATGATTACAAATCCGGTCGCAGATTTGAGTTTCAGGCTTGTTTGACGAAAATCAAAGAATTCAGATCTTTCAAATCTTCAGCTTTACTTAAAAATTTAAAATCAATATTTGGCTTTCTATTAAGACGGAACCTCGTGTTTTGGATAATTTGAGGATGCTGATTACAAATCCGGTCGCAGTTTTGAGTTTCGGTCTCGTTTGACGAAAATCGAAAAATTGGGATCTTTCAAATCTTTAGCTTCACAAAAAAAAAATCGAAAGTCTTCATTTGCCTTTTTATTAAGACGAAACCTCATATTTAGGATGATTTGGAGGTACTAATTACAAAATCCGATCGCAGTTTTGAGTTTCGGTCTCGTTTAAGGGAAACAGAAGTATTGATGCGACTGTCTTAAAAATAGAATAAATTTAAAAAAATAAGATAAACGTCATGGGCCTTCAACAGTGCTTTCCCATGCCTAACCTGTAGGTTTCGCACGGACACCTCATTCTGTGAGACATGAATGAATGAATAAGGACCAGAGGCTATCCAGCACGGAATGTGTATCGTGGGAATGTGGCTGGTGCATAGGCCACACGATGGGTCCTTTTGCGCCTCTATCCGCGCTAGTTCCTAAGACCTGCCCTTTTGGCAAAGGCAAGTACATTCCTAGGTCCTATCCGTTTTATCTCTATTGGTTCGAAGGTTCTTGAGTCCAGCATAGTCTGCCTGTGATAACCCAGGGTTTCACAGCGACACAAGATGTGTGCCGAGGATTCTTCCTCTTCACCACACCACGTGCACGTTGGGTCGTTGACCACCTTCATCACAAACAAGTGACGCCTGAAGGTGTTGTGACCAGTTAATAGGCCTACTAGCAATCTCAAGTTATCCTATCCAGAGAGAGACAAAATCGTCCTATTCTCTCTGCAGGCCCTGCTAATAGCTCCCAAGCCTGACGGAGATGACCAGAGATGTTGTTCCATCTCAGAGAGTGTTGGTTCTGGATCCACTCTCCAGTTGTTTTCCTAATCAAGTTTGCAGACAGTCCTAAGGCTGGTTCCGGGCCCACAAAACTGTTTCCGGATCCCATCCTAGCCAGATGATCCGCCATGTCGTTACCCTTTACCCCAGCGTGCCCAGGTACCCACATCGGTGAACCTTGTGTTTAGCTGAGATGTCGTCAAGAACCCTCCTGCACTCCAGGACCAGTCCCGACGTTATTTTCCAAGCACTCAGTGCTTTGATGGCTGCCTGACTGTCAGAGCAGATAGTAATCCGCCTCCTAGACCCGTCAATTTCCCGAATACGATTTACACAGGCAAGTATCGCATAGATACTGTGAGACATCTACCGCGTCCCATATATATCAAACTCGTATCACAGCAAACCTGCTGCAGTCGTATTATCAAACGTAATTGCATGATACAAGCACTTTATGTAATGAAAACTGGGCCACATCCATTATGCCATTTATCAAGACCACATTACTGCACACGATATAAGCAAACTGTGTACCTATTTATTATGCCATTTTGTACAATAATGCGTCTTAAACAGATCCGAACAACTGTGCAGTGGTACTCTAAACTGTATGGTTGTCTGAATGGTACGAAAAAGATCTTGTGGGAACAAGGATACTCCGTGCCGTAGCGTTTTGTTTATATAACGGCGAACTTATTATAACTTTGCCTCACGTGATTACTGTATATGTTAGTATGTTTGTGTAATGGTATATCTGAAAGGATTGTCATCCTGATGCTTTTGAATCGCTACATCAGATGAAAATTTATGATTTTCTTTACATCGGACTGAAACTAAAAACGATTTTAGATATTTAGGGTGAACTTGAAAATCTGAGGGGCTGAAAATTTTTGATCTTCTTTACCTGAGGCTGAAACTTCAAACAACGGTCAGATTGGAAATTGGCACCCTCAAACTATACACCATACGAGTTTTCCTCTTGATAGGAAGTCAGATAACGATTTTAGATTTTTTGGGTGAATTTGAAGATTTGAGGGTCTGAAAATTTTTGATCTTCTTTACCTGGGACTGAAACTCAAAACAACGAACGGATTTGGAATTGGCATCTCAGACTATACACCATACGTGTTTTCGTCTTGAGAGGAAGTCAGATAACGGTTTTAGATATTTTGGGTGAACTTGAAAATCTGAGGGTCTGAAAATTTTCGATCTTCTTCACCTGAGGCTGAAACTCCAAACAACGGTCAGATTGGAAATTGACACCCTCAAACTATACACCATACGAGCTTTCCTCTTGATAGGAAGTCAGATAACGGTTTTAGATATTTTGGGTGAATTTGAAGATTTGACGGTCTGAAAATGTTCGATTTTCATCACCTGAGGCTGAAACTCCAAACAACGGTCAGATTGGAAATTGGCACCCTCAAACTATACACCATACGAGTGTTCCTCTTGATAGGAAGTCAGATAACGATTTTAGATATTTTGGGTGAACTTGAAAATCTGGGGGTCTGAAAATTTTCGATCTTCTTCACCTGAGGCTGAAACTCCAAACAACGGTCAGATTGGAAATTGACACCCTCAAACTATACACCATACGAGCTTTCCTCTTGATAGGAAGTCAGATAACGGTTTTAGATATTTTGGGTGAATTTGAAGATTTGACGGTCTGAAAATGTTCGATTTTCATCACCTGAGGCTGAAACTCCAAACAACGGTCAGATTGGAAATTGGCACCCTCAAACTATACACCATACGAGTGTTCCTCTTGATAGGAAGTCAGATAACGATTTTAGATATTTTGGGTGAACTTGAAAATCTGGGGGTCTGAAAATTTTCGATCTTCTTCACCTGAGGCTGAAACTCCAAACAACGGTCAGATTGGAAATTGACACCCTCAAACTATACACCATACGAGCTTTCCTCTTGATAGGAAGTCAGATAACGGTTTTAGATATTTTGGGTGAATTTGAAGATTTGACGGTCTGAAAATGTTCGATTTTCATCACCTGAGGCTGAAACTCCAAACAACGGTTAGATTGGAAATTGGCACCCTCAAACTATACACCATACGAGTGTTCCTCTTGATAGGAAGTCAGATAACGATTTTAGATATTTTGGGTGAACTTGAAAATCTGGGGGTCTGAAAATTTTCGATCTTCTTCACCTGAGGCTGAAACTCCAAACAACGGTCAGATTGGAAATTGACACCCTCAAACTATACACCATACGAGCTTTCCTCTTGATAGGAAGTCAGATAACGGTTTTAGATATTTTGGGTGAATTTGAAGATTTGACGGTCTGAAAATGTTCGATTTTCATCACCTGAGGCTGAAACTCCAAACAACGGTCAGATTGGAAATTGGCACCCTCAAACTATACACCATACGAGTGTTCCTCTTGATAGGAAGTCAGATAACGATTTTAGATATTTTGGGTGAACTTGAAAATCTGGGGGTCTGAAAATTTTCGATCTTCTTCACCTGAGGCTGAAACTCCAAACAACGGTTAGATTGGAAATTGGCATCCTCAGACTATACACCATACGTGTTTTGGTCTTGAGAGGAAGTCAGATAACGATTTTAGATATTTTGGGTGAACTTGAAAATCTGGGGGTCTGAAAATTTTCGATCTTCTTCACCTGAGGCTGAAACTCCAAACAACGGTCAGATTGGAAATTGGCACCCTCAAACTATACACCATACGAGTGTTCCTCTTGATAGGAAGTCAGATAACGATTTTAGGTATTTTGGGTGAACTTGAAAATCTGGGGGTCTGAAAATTTTCGACCTTCTTCACCTGAGGCTGAAACTCCAAACAACGGTCAGATTGGAAATTGGCACTCTCAAACTATACACCATACGAGTTTTCCTCTTGATAGGAAGTCAGATAACGGTTTTAGATATTTTGGGTGAATTTGAAGATTTGGGGGTCTGAAAATTTTCGATCTTCTTTACCTGGGATTGAAACTCAAAACAACGAACGGATTTGGAATTGGCATCCTCAGACTATACACCATACGTGTTTTCGTCTTGAGAGGAAGTCAGATAACGATTTTAGATATTTTGGGTGAACTTGAAAATCTGAGGGTCTGAAAATTTTCGATCTTCTTCACCTGAGGCTGAAACTCCAAACAACGGTCAGATTGGAAATTGGCACCCTCTAACTATACACCATACGAGTTTTCCTCTTGATAGGAAGTCAGATAACGGTTTTAGATATTTTGGGTGAATTTGAAGATTTGACGGTCTGAAAATGTTCGATTTTCATCACCTGAGGCTGAAACTCCAAACAACGGTCAGATTGGAAATTGGCACCCTCTAACTATACACCATACGAGCTTTCCTCTTGATAGGAAGTCAGATAACGGTTTTAGATATTTTGGGTGAATTTGAAGATTTGACGGTCTGAAAATGTCAGATAACGGTTTTAGATATTTTGGGTGAATTTGAAGATTTGACGGTCTGAAAATGTTCGATTTTCATCACCTGAGGCTGAAACTCCAAACAACGGTCAGATTGGAAATTGGCACCCTCTAACTATACACCATACGAGTTTTCCTCTTGATAGGAAGTCAGATAACGGTTTTAGATATTTTGGGTGAATTTGAAGATTTGGGGGTCTGAAAATTTTCGATCTTCTTTACCTGGGATTGAAACTCAAAACAACGAACGGATTTGGAATTGGCATCCTCAGACTATACACCATACGTGTTTTCGTCTTGAGAGGAAGTCAGATAACGATTTTAGATATTTTGGGTGAACTTGAAAATCTGAGGGTCTGAAAATTTTCGATCTTCTTCACCTGAGGCTGAAACTCCAAACAACGGTCAGATTGGAAATTGACACCCTCAAACTATACACCATACGTGTTTTGGTCTTGATAGGAAGTCAGATAACGATTTTAGATATTTTGGGTGAACTTGAAAATCTGGGGGTCTGAAAATTTTCGATCTTCTTCACCTGAGGCTGAAACTCCAAACAACGGTCAGATTGGAAATTGGCACCCTCAAACTATACACCATACGAGTTTTCCTCTTGATAGGAAGTCAGATAACGGTTTTAGATATTTTGGGTGAACTTGAAAATCTGGGGGTCTGAAAATTTTCGATCTTCTTCACCTGAGGCTGAAACTCCAAACAACGGTCAGATTGGAAATTGGCACCCTCAAACTATACACCATACGAGTTTTCCTCTTGATAGGAAGTCAGATAACGGTTTTAGATATTTTGGGTGAACTTGAAAATCTGGGGGTCTGAAAATTTTCGATCTTCTTCACCTGAGGCTGAAACTCCAAACAACGGTCAGATTGGAAATTGGCACCCTCAAACTATACACCATACGAGTGTTCCTCTTGATAGGAAGTCAGATAACGATTTTAGGTATTTTGGGTGAACTTGAAAATCTGGGAGTCTGAAAATTTTCGACCTTCTTCACCTGAGGCTGAAACTCCAAACAACGGTCAGATTGGAAATTGGCACTCTCAAACTATACACCATACGAGTTTTCCTCTTGATAGGAAGTCAGATAACGGTTTTAGATATTTTGGGTGAATTTGAAGATTTGGGGGTCTGAAAATTTTCGATCTTCTTTACCTGGGATTGAAACTCAAAACAACGAACGGATTTGGAATTGGCATCCTCAGACTATACACCATACGTGTTTTCGTCTTGAGAGGAAGTCAGATAACGATTTTAGATATTTTGGGTGAACTTGAAAATCTGAGGGTCTGAAAATTTTCGATCTTCTTCACCTGAGGCTGAAACTCCAAACAACGGTCAGATTGGAAATTGGCACCCTCTAACTATACACCATACGAGTTTTCCTCTTGATAGGAAGTCAGATAACGGTTTTAGATATTTTGGGTGAATTTGAAGATTTGACGGTCTGAAAATGTTCGATTTTCATCACCTGAGGCTGAAACTCCAAACAACGGTCAGATTGGAAATTGGCACCCTCTAACTATACACCATACGAGCTTTCCTCTTGATAGGAAGTCAGATAACGGTTTTAGATATTTTGGGTGAATTTGAAGATTTGACGGTCTGAAAATGTTCGATTTTCATCACCTGAGGCTGAAACTCCAAACAACGGTCAGATTGGAAATTGGCACCCTCTAACTATACACCATACGAGTTTTCCTCTTGATAGGAAGTCAGATAACGGTTTTAGATATTTTGGGTGAATTTGAAGATTTGGGGGTCTGAAAATTTTCGATCTTCTTTACCTGGGATTGAAACTCAAAACAACGAACGGATTTGGAATTGGCATCCTCAGACTATACACCATACGTGTTTTCGTCTTGAGAGGAAGTCAGATAACGATTTTAGATATTTTG
Organism: Callosobruchus maculatus; assembly: GCA_951848785.1. Classification (NCBI taxonomy): domain Eukaryota; kingdom Metazoa; phylum Arthropoda; class Insecta; order Coleoptera; family Chrysomelidae; genus Callosobruchus; species Callosobruchus maculatus. The sequence goes on from CATOUR010000179.1 coordinate 2,885,879, forward strand.
GGTGAACTTGAAAATCTGAGGGTCTGAAAATTTTCGATCTTCTTCACCTGAGGCTGAAACTCCAAACAACGGTCAGATTGGAAATTGGCACCCTCAAACTATACACCATACGAGTTTTCCTCTTGATAGGAAGTCAGATAACGGTTTTAGATATTTTGGGTGAATTTGAAGATTTGACGGTCTGAAAATTTTCGATCTTCTTCACCTGAGGCTGAAACTCCAAACAACGGTCAGATTGGAAATTGGCACCCTCTAACTATACACCATACGAGTTTTCCTCTTGATAGGAAGTCAGATAACGGTTTTAGATATTTTGGGTGAATTTGAAGATTTGGGGGTCTGAAAATTTTCGATCTTCTTTACCTGGGATTGAAACTCAAAACAACGAACGGATTTGGAATTGGCATCCTCAGACTATACACCATACGTGTTTTCGTCTTGAGAGGAAGTCAGATAACGATTTTAGATATTTTGGGTGAACTTGAAAATCTGGGGGTCTGAAAATTTTCGATCTTCTTCACCTGAGGCTGAAACTCCAAACAACGGTCAGATTGGAAATTGGCACCCTCAAACTATACACCATACGAGTTTTCCTCTTGATAGGAAGTCAGATAACGGTTTTAGATATTTTGGGTGAACTTGAAAATCTGGGGGTCTGAAAATTTTCGATCTTCTTCACCTGAGGCTGAAACTCCAAACAACGGTCAGATTGGAAATTGGCACCCTCAAACTATACACCATACGAGTTTTCCTCTTGATAGGAAGTCAGATAACGGTTTTAGATATTTTGGGTGAACTTGAAAATCTGGGGGTCTGAAAATTTTCGATCTTCTTCACCTGAGGCTGAAACTCCAAACAACGGTCAGATTGGAAATTGGCACCCTCAAACTATACACCATACGAGTTTTCCTCTTGATAGGAAGTCAGATAACGGTTTTAGATATTTTGGGTGAACTTGAAAATCTGGGGGTCTGAAAATTTTCGATCTTCTTCACCTGAGGCTGAAACTCCAAACAACGGTCAGATTGGAAATTGGCACCCTCAAACTATACACCATACGAGTGTTCCTCTTGATAGGAAGTCAGATAACGATTTTAGGTATTTTGGGTGAACTTGAAAATCTGGGGGTCTGAAAATTTTCGACCTTCTTCACCTGAGGCTGAAACTCCAAACAACGGTCAGATTGGAAATTGGCACTCTCAAACTATACACCATACGAGTTTTCCTCTTGATAGGAAGTCAGATAACGGTTTTAGATATTTTGGGTGAATTTGAAGATTTGGGGGTCTGAAAATTTTCGATCTTCTTTACCTGGGATTGAAACTCAAAACAACGAACGGATTTGGAATTGGCATCCTCAGACTATACACCATACGTGTTTTCGTCTTGAGAGGAAGTCAGATAACGATTTTAGATATTTTGGGTGAACTTGAAAATCTGAGGGTCTGAAAATTTTCGATCTTCTTCACCTGAGGCTGAAACTCCAAACAACGGTCAGATTGGAAATTGGCACCCTCTAACTATACACCATACGAGTTTTCCTCTTGATAGGAAGTCAGATAACGGTTTTAGATATTTTGGGTGAATTTGAAGATTTGACGGTCTGAAAATGTTCGATTTTCATCACCTGAGGCTGAAACTCCAAACAACGGTCAGATTGGAAATTGGCACCCTCTAACTATACACCATACGAGCTTTCCTCTTGATAGGAAGTCAGATAACGGTTTTAGATATTTTGGGTGAATTTGAAGATTTGACGGTCTGAAAATGTTCGATTTTCATCACCTGAGGCTGAAACTCCAAACAACGGTCAGATTGGAAATTGGCACCCTCTAACTATACACCATACGAGTTTTCCTCTTGATAGGAAGTCAGATAACGGTTTTAGATATTTTGGGTGAATTTGAAGATTTGGGGGTCTGAAAATTTTCGATCTTCTTTACCTGGGATTGAAACTCAAAACAACGAACGGATTTGGAATTGGCATCCTCAAACTATACACCATACGTGTTTTGGTCTTGATAGGAAGTCAGATAACGATTTTAGATATTTTGGGTGAACTTGAAAATCTGGGGGTCTGAAAATTTTCGATCTTCTTCACCTGAGGCTGAAACTCCAAACAACGGTCAGATTGGAAATTGGCACCCTCAAACTATACACCATACGAGTTTTCCTCTTGATAGGAAGTCAGATAACGGTTTTAGATATTTTGGGTGAACTTGAAAATCTGGGGGTCTGAAAATTTTCGATCTTCTTCACCTGAGGCTGAAACTCCAAACAACGGTCAGATTGGAAATTGGCACCCTCAAACTATACACCATACGAGTTTTCCTCTTGATAGGAAGTCAGATAACGGTTTTAGATATTTTGGGTGAATTTGAAGATTTGAGGATCTGAAAATTTTTGATCTTCTTTACCAGGGACTGAAACTCAAAACAACGAACGGATTTGTAATTGGCATCCTCAGACTATACACCATACGTGTTTTTGTGTTGAGAGGAAGTCAGATAACGATTTTAGATATTTTGGGTGAACTTGAAAATCTGAGGGTCTGAAAATTTTCGATCTTCTTCACCTGAGGCTGAAACTCCAAACAACGGTCAGATTGGAAATTGGCACCCTCAAACTATACACCATACGAGTTTTCCTCTTGATAGGAAGTCAGATAACGGTTTTAGATATTTTAGGTGAATTTGAAGATTTGAGGGTCTGAAAATTTTTAATCTTCTTTACCTGGGACTGAAACTCAAAACAACGAACGGATTTGGAATTGGCATCCTCAGACTATACACCATACGTGTTTTTGTGTTGAGAGGAAGTCAGATAACGATTTTAGATATTTTGGGTGAACTTGAAAATCTGAGGGTCTGAAAATTTTCGATCTTCTTCACCTGAGGCTGAAACTCCAAACAACGGTCAGATTGGAAATTGGCACCCTCAAACTATACACCATACGAGTTTTCCTCTTGATAGGAAGTCAGATAACGGTTTTAGATATTTTGGGTGAATTTGAAGATTTGAGGATCTGAAAATTTTTGATCTTCTTTACCAGGGACTGAAACTCAAAACAACGAACGGATTTGTAATTGGCATCCTCAGACTATACACCATACGTGTTTTTGTGTTGAGAGGAAGTCAGATAACGATTTTAGATATTTTGGGTGAACTTGAAAATCTGAGGGTCTGAAAATTTTCGATCTCCTTCACCTGAGGCTGAAACTCCAAACAACGGTCAGATTGGAAATTGGCACCCTCAAACTATACACCATACGAGTTTTCCTCTTGATAGGAAGTCAGATAACGGTTTTAGATATTTTGGGTGAATTTGAAGATTTGAGGATCTGAAAATTTTTGATCTTCTTTACCAGGGACTGAAACTCAAAACAACGAACGGATTTGTAATTGGCATCCTCAGACTATACACCATACGTGTTTTTGTGTTGAGAGGAAGTCAGATAACGATTTTAGATATTTTGGGTGAACTTGAAAATCTGAGGGTCTGAAAATTTTCGATCTTCTTCACCTGAGGCTGAAACTCCAAACAACGGTCAGATTGGAAATTGGCACCCTCAAACTATACACCATACGAGTTTTCCTCTTGATAGGAAGTCAGATAACGGTTTTAGATATTTTGGGTGAATTTGAAGATTTGAGGATCTGAAAATTTTTGATCTTCTTTACCAGGGACTGAAACTCAAAACAACGAACGGATTTGTAATTGGCATCCTCAGACTATACACCATACGTGTTTTTGTGTTGAGAGGAAGTCAGATAACGATTTTAGATATTTTGGGTGAACTTGAAAATCTGAGGGTCTGAAAATTTTCGATCTTCTTCACCTGAGGCTGAAACTCCAAACAACGGTCAGATTGGAAATTGGCACCCTCAAACTATACACCATACGAGTTTTCCTCTTGATAGGAAGTCAGATAACGGTTTTAGATATTTTGGGTGAATTTGAAGATTTGAGGATCTGAAAATTTTTGATCTTCTTTACCAGGGACTGAAACTCAAAACAACGAACGGATTTGTAATTGGCATCCTCAGACTATACACCATACGTGTTTTTGTGTTGAGAGGAAGTCAGATAACGATTTTAGATATTTTGGGTGAACTTGAAAATCTGAGGGTCTGAAAATTTTCGATCTTCTTCACCTGAGGCTGAAACTCCAAACAACGGTCAGATTGGAAATTGGCACCCTCAAACTATACACCATACGAGTTTTCCTCTTGATAGGAAGTCAGATAACGGTTTTAGATATTTTAGGTGAATTTGAAGATTTGAGGGTCTGAAAATTTTTAATCTTCTTTACCTGGGACTGAAACTCAAAACAACGAACGGATTTGGAATTGGCATCCTCAGACTATACACCATACGTGTTTTTGTCTTGAGAGGAAGTCAGATAACGATTTTAGATATTTTGGGTGAACTTGAAGATTTGAGGGTCTGAAATTTTTTGATCTTTTTTGAGGACCTTCTGCGTGCTTGGCACCACGAGTTTGCTTCAAACCCTAGGAATACTTGACAGAAATGGTTTACGTAGTGGTTTCGTAGTATGGAGAGTTGCATTGGATGTAACGAAAATTACTTAAAAAAAATCAATAGATAGAATAGATAGGGTAAAGACACTCAAGAGTACGCACTTAAAGTCTGACAGGCGACAAAAACTTGGAATATACGTATATTCATTTATGCAACATAAATATCAATTATTTGGTCTATTAAGCACCAGAAAACAACATAACACATTTTTCTTGGTATCAACAAAACAAATTCCAATGACTTTAAAAAAGACGCACATGCGTACTCTTGCGGACTCTGGATTCAAAGAGTACGCAGTGTTGGTCATAAGAGTACGCAGGTAGCCTCAACAAAAGTCGCATACAAATTCACCAAACCCAGAATACTTGGTACACTCCTCATGCCACCAAGTAGCACAAGAGTCGCATCTAATCCATTTCGAAGTGCTGTAATGTACTCTATTCAAGGGACAGGCAGAGTCGGTAAAACCCTTAGAAGCTGATAATTTATGCTTCAATTTTTTTCTTGGTTGGTCCTCTGAGGCCTTGTGTTTTTCACCGAAGACCTTTTTCTTCACAATATTTCATTTTAACTCTAGTTTTTTTGTTAACATATCTTTGTATAAAAATATTGTATAAAAAAATCAAGGAGCGGAAAGAGTACGCGCGTACTCTTTGTGGGCGTACTCTTTGGGACATGATCAAGGAAGCAAAAAACAGCATGCCGTCAAAATATGCAACAACATTTACACAAAGCATATGGACGATTTTATAACCTATAAAACCGCCACTACGTCGAGTAGTCAAAATCCAGTTTGAAACTTCATTTTGATCAAATATTAACTATTGTAATCTCGCAAAAAGTTATAAAATAACACACAAATTATTTCTACTTGCATTTTTTCCTGATAATTTTTCGCAAAACACCGCCTTATTTTGTACAACAATAACCTTCCTTCAGATTCATCTACACTGTAAACTACACCTATCTGACGACCTTGCAACTATGTTATTTTGGCACTGCGCACTCTTGCAGACTGCCGTACTCTTACGTGCTATTACCCTAGAGCTGAATTGGAAAATTTTCCTAGTAGGTATTCTTTGTATATGCTATACGTGTAGGACATAAAAACGAATTAATGATTAAATGATCATTCTGGGCGTATTTTTAAAACAAACATTCAATAAGGTAGTAATTCAATCAATAAACAAATGATCAAAATAAATTAAGTAAGATCACAATTAAATCTTTAAACAATAACTTACTAGAACTACCTAATTCAACATTGATAAGAGGTTGGGCCTGTATCAGGAAAAGCGCTCGAGACGACACATCTGCAAATTAAATTAAAAGATACCTGAGTAACCAATTCATTGAAGAATGATAAATAAAAAAATGTATTAACATATGTTAAATTAATGAACATGTCGTTATTTTATACTGGTGTGGTTGATAAAGCAAGCAGAATAAATAAACACACAAATATAAATAGATAACACAGCAAATATATCTTTTAACCCCAAACGGATAAAATCATATCCACATATTATGTGGTCATACAAACTACACGAAACATAAATCAAACATCTGTTGAGTCATAGGTGTTAAGGGTCAACTCGCGAAACACCTCTCCAAGAGAATAGATGAAACAATATACTTTATAACCGTACAAACATCATATAACAAAACTCGAGAGCAGCACTTGGGTCTATGGTATGAAGGGTCAACACGCGAAATACCTCTCCAAGAGCTCCAATAACTAGGGCGGAGAATTATCATGATAACTGTGAGGCCAACTCACTAAGATACTAGGGGTCCACTCGCAAAGTATCCACTCCTTTGTACTAGTTCAGCACGAAGGGTCCACTCGCGACGTGCTTCGAGATTGTTATCTGTTTTCATATCGCAGACATTCAGTAGTTGAATTATAGAACCATTAATGATAGAAATGTGTGAATCAAAGTTTATCAATTGTCTAATAACAAGTTCACAAATGAATTAATGAAATAAATCAATATCTCAATAAACAAACAGACAATTAGTAGAATTGGGTACTCTGTGAGATAAACTCACCCAAGCTGTTGCTCAATCACCAAGAATTCACAAGAACACTTTATTGTACGAAGTATAACTAGGTACTAAATGAAATAATTTTTGCGGTCGACTAGTCTGAAGGGACGGACTTATTTGCATGCAGGTATCAAGTAAACATTATCCAACTTTGGACTTTATTCTAACGTGACGAACCGCCTAAATTACTGTGACGCTCTTCAAACTGTTTAGAAAATAATAAGGGCCAGATGTTTAGTTGTTTATCTTACATAGGATTGAAATTCCGTCTTCCTAGCATTTTAAGGCATCGTTTTTACGTTGTACTTTTAACTACACTCTTGGATAATAGTATTTTCGAATTATAAAATTTTGTCGCCCTGACATACGCTTTCGTCTATCGGCGTTATGCAAATATCTTGGTAGGCATGGAGTCGTCGAAATGCGCATTCATTTGTTCGTACCTTTCACTGGATTTCCTTGAATGACGTTTAACGACGAAGTTAACGTTGCTCGGTTGCCCGTGACGCGTTGCGTCGAAATCTCTACTGCGCTTCTATTCAATTGTGCTGCGCGCATATTTCATGCGTATCTACGATCTGCCTTACAGCAAAGTCTGCTGGTCTGCCGAGTTTGCTTCTATTCAAAAACAGACAAAAAGCCCTGTTTCCGGGAGTGATTCACAATAACTGTATAGACCAGAGGTTCCCAATCTTTTTCAACCCGTGGCTCACTTTCAAGTTTGGCATTTTGTTACGACGCCCTACCTTAAACAGCTATTTTAAATAGATACCTACTGTCGAAACAAATAGGTATCTACAATAATAGTAGACACAAAAATTGAAACTTCCTCAATAGGAAATAAAGTTGATGTTATTATATTTATAAGAATTCAGAATTGAAACAGAAAACAAAAAGAAAGACTAAAGAAAGACAAAAATAAAATACGAAAACGGGGAATAAAATTCGATACTGCGACTCTCATTTCTTGCTCCTCATTGATCCTTGTGCGATATTTGTTCTTGATTACAGCTACGGCTGAAAATCCAGCTTCATATAAGTATGACGTTGCGAACGGAATAAAAATTCTTAAAGCTTTTGAAGTTAGGTTTGGATATTGACTTTGAATCGATAACCAAAACTCCACCACATCGGATTTGGGGAATTCTGGCGGAGCTTGCGTATGAAAGAGATCTTGGATCCACGCAAATTTTTCGACATCATCATCTGCAAAGTATTTCGAAAACCAAGTGTTCCGTGAAAAGGGCCATCAGGTCTTGTGAGACAACCAGTTCATTGGATCCCGCATATTTATACAATTATGGAAAGCAATCTTAACCGCCGCCTTCATTCGTCTTTTTTATCCAAACTTGTAGTTTCTTCCTGAGCGTTGTAATCTTCTCCAGTAGTTTTAAAATGTGGCGAGCGTCAGATTAGGTATTGTTGCTTTTTAGGCACCCAGAAATATTTGTGCTTTAGACTTAGAGGATCGACTCACGGCGCCCCTCTTTACTTTCTACGGCGCACCAGGGCGCCGCGGCACACAGGTTGGGAACCCCTGGTATAGACTTAAAGGCTATACAGGGTGGTCCTTAGCGTAGGCGACAGCTCAGAATAAACGAGTTTTAAACAAGCGAATTAAATCAATGATAACATCATCACCCAAGCCACACTTTTACACATTACGTTTCGACAGTTCACGGTTTCGAGTCAATAAATCAGTTTGTACTTACACTATATTCTATCCCGGATTACAGACAAAAGTAATACAATTGTACTAGTAGTAGCAACATATACAGGGTGAGTTTTTAGCACCGGCTCGGTCGATAACTCCACTACTGTAGAAGATATCGAAAAAAGTTGTATATAAAAGTTGTAGCCACGGATACGCTCCTTGCTCAGAAGATATTTAGATTTATACAGGGTGATCCATAACTACGTGGTGATGCAAACATGCATTTTTTTAAATGAGACACCCTATACATTATTCCATATTCAAGTTCTACTAATGACTTCCGTTTTTCCGTATATTATTATGACCATTTTTCTATCCAAATCGCGGTCAAATGAACGTACTGTATTTCAAAAAGTAATGAATCAAAAATTATTTCTTTTACATGAAAAGATTAAAAATATCCTCTAGTTTTAAAATCGGCTATAAAAAAGCCCGCGACGCATATTCGTATACAGGGTGATGTAGAATGCAAAATTCAGATTTTCTCATTTTTTTTAAATGTAACCCCCAATATTTTATTATCCCAAAAAATTTCTTTTAATATGCTCTTTCATCTTTCTGCAGCACTTGTTGTACCTACGTCCATCAGTTTCTGAGATATTTCGATTTGCGATAAATTTAAAATATAGCTTCTATTTGTGTACTAAAATTTATTATGAGAAAGTACTATCTAATTTGTTTTTTATTTAACGAACAACTCAATTATAAGGTCATGATACCAGTTGATCAAGTCAAAACACTAAACCATCGAGATAACAACGTCAAGTATGCTGAGGAAACAATTTTGTAGGCGTAATGCATAAATATTAAGCAGATTTATCAGGTAGGCTTTGAAAAATTGGCAGTTTTCATAACCTGCTGAATAATTCCGTACTGTGTGAAAAACCAGCCTTAAAAATTAATTTTTCCATTGAGAGTATTTAGGAGAATCTTTGAGAAATTGTCTACCTGCCTCTAGAATATATCAACTATGAACAGCAATATCCAGAACGGAGGCACTCTAAAACTAATGCGTTTGAAAGATTGAATAATCGTTTTATTTGGACTGTGTCGTTTAATATTTCATAGCCTACCTGATACATCTGCTTGATAATTACGCATGACGTCTATAAAATTGTTTCCTCAGCACACTTGACCTATATTATCTCGTTAATTCAGTGTTTTGACTTGATCAAGTACTATTATGGCATCATATTTTAGTTGTTCGTTAAGCAAAAATAAAATTTAATAGTATTTTCTCAAAATAATTAAATTTAGTAAACAAATAGAAGGTATATTTAAAATTTGTAGAAAAATCGAAATATCTCAGAAACTAATGAATGCAGCCGTAATAAGTGCTATACAAAGATGAAAGAGCATATTAAAAGCAATTCTTTGGTATAATAAAATATTGGGGGTTACATTTAAAAAAATAGAAAAAATCTAGATTTTGCATTCTACATCACCCTGTATACGAATATGCGTTACGGGCTTTTTTATCGCCAATTTTAAAACTAGAAGATATTTTTAATTTTTTCATGTAAAAAAATAATTTTTGGTTCATTACTTTTTGAAATACAGTACGTTCATTTGACCGCGATTTGGATATAAAAATGGTCATAACTTTTGAAATACCCTGTTTAATGTAACAATAGCCTATATTGGAAGAACAGAAATCATTAGTAGAATTTGAATATGGAATAATATATAGGGTGTCTCATTTAAAAAAAATGCATGTTTGCATCACCACGTAGTTATGGATCACCCTGTATAAATCTAAATATTTTCTAAGCAAGGAGCATATCCGTGGCTACAACTTTTATATACGACTTTTTTCGCTGTTTTCTACAGTAGTGGAGTTATCGACCAAGCCGGTACTAAAAACTCACTCTGTAGATATTGGGAAGCAGTACTTTGAAAAAGTATTGGTTCACCATCTAACTACCAAAGCCGGTACCTGAGCGTTTAATTTGAGTATCCGAGCACTGTTTATGTGACCCGTTTAAAAGCATCAGGTATAGAAACCTGCGGGTACCACAACAAACAGACTCTTTTTTGTGGAACACTCATTTGACACGCCCGACATTCGGTTTATGCTAAAAAGCAACTTAACTCAATTAAAGAGTAGCAATTTCATTCATTCATCCGAAATCAATCACAGACGGCGTCGTTTCGCTTTTATCAAAGCTCGTCAGTGAGATCTGCCCCTGACCTCCTCTGCCTTCTATTTTGCCCTGCAGAATCAATTTTATAAGTTGGTATTTGTGCCATCATTTAACACTTAAAATTTGGATGTGACGTCCGAGTGACGTTAAGATTAATTATCTTAGATCTTGTTCCATTTCGTAAATTTGGCAACGTAGCACCGGTGGATCGTCGTCGTATACGCCTGGTACCGCTAGGACAGCCACTGACCCACACTGCACGTTCCAAGCATCGCCTGTACTGCCAGTACTTACTTAACGGTGCTAACACGCTACTTTAGACATATTAGTCGATATGTTAGAGGCACGTTAAAGACCGTCCGTCAGTGTGTTGATTTTGGCGGCGCGACGGGCTTTGGAAGGTCGTCACAGATCCAGGACGGCTACAGTACTACCTGTATTAGGTCTACTAGAGCACTACACCTAACACCTACTGGGATGGAGAGCATCATCATCATTATAGTCACAATGTCTTAACAGACATGTTGTGGACTCGTAAAATGCATTAAGTCGGAGCTAGAGTATTGCCGACACGAATATTGTCAATAGTTTTGAGAACTGTAGCTCGCCATCGTTCGCGATTTACTGTCAGTTTAGTGGCGCTCTTGATACTCATATCTAGCAACTGTTTCGTCGTATCCACCCAGCGTGTAGGGGAACGGCCACGGCGCCGCCCACTCGAAGCGTGGCCCTGAACTACAAGTTTCTTCGTATTATCGCTTCTGTGTATATGTCCGGAGAATGTAAGCATTCTCATCGACACAATTGGATTACAGAGCTCATCCAGTACGGAAACATTAGTTTGATGGGCGGTATAAGGAATTCTCAGCATTCTCCTCCACGTCCACATTTCAGAAGCATCTATGCGAGCTCGATCTGCCTTTTTTACACTTTACTTATTGCTGCTTCTCAGGAATAACTAGTAGCTCTAATGAACATCTTAGAACAACACAGTGCAGAATATGGTCTTGGTATTAACTACAAAAAGACCAAGGTTATTATCGTAAATAGAGAGCATGACAATCATCGAGAAATAAAGTCAATCGGCCGTTGTGAAGTAGTTCAAAGTTTAGTGTACCTCGGTTCTTTGATCGGCAATTCAGGTAGCTGTGAAAATGAGATTCGACGGCGCATTCAACAGGCACGTGTGGCCATGACAAAGCTTACTAAAATATGGCGTGACCATAACATCACTAAAGCTACCAAAATGTCGCTGGTTCAGTCTCTTATGTTCTCCATATTTTTGTATGCCTCGGAAACTTGGACTGTTAAAAAGGCAGATCGAGCTCGCATTAGATGCTTTTGAAATGTGGACGTGGAGGAGAATGTTGACAGTTCCTTATACCGCCATCGAACTAATGTTTCCATACTGGATGAGCTCGGTGATCCAAAGAGACTATCCTCCATTGTGTCGACGAGGATGCTTACATTCCTTGGACATATTCACAGAACCGATAATATGGAGAAACTTGTAGTTCAGGGTCACGCCCCGAGTGGGCGGCGCCGTGGCCGTTCCCCTACAAGCTGGGTGGATACGATGAAACAGCTGCTGGATAGGAGTATCAAGAGCGCGACTGAACTGACAGTAAATCGCGAACGATGGCGAGCTACAGTTCTCAAAACTACTGATAATATTCGTGTCAGCAATACTCTAGCTCTCTGACTTAATGCATTTTACGAGTTCACAACATGTCTTTTAAGACATTGTGACTATGATGATAATGATGATCAAAAATGTCAATTTGGAAGATCCTTACTCATATTATAACACAGCCAGATAAACGAGGACGTCAAAGATTCGCTGAAGTAACTGTGAACAATGAAAGTTGTACATTAACACTGCTGTCAATACCCGTTGATGTTTCGCATAATTATCGAAACAGCGTGACGATAATTACGGAATTGTGAAATTCTGATGTATGCATACATACATTAAGGTGTTCATACGTATTGTGTGTTGTGTTGAACCTTCGTACCTTTCTGTCTACAAACACATTAATTATGTGCGTTTGGTGTCAGTCGCCAGTAAAATCGGGCTGCTTTCTTGGTGTGATGCGACATTATTTTCAGCTGTATTTACAGTTATCCTCATTTCGGTGCATCTTAGAATTTCTGAAAACATCGTTGTTAGTAAAATTTTAAACGATCTATATTTTTTCTTCGTATAACATTTCCACATTTGTATTTTAGAATCTGTCTATTTAATTTTTAATCACTTTATTTTTTAAATCGCTAAAATATTAGCGGTATTTACTGTTATCCACATTTTAGCATTTCTAAAAACGTACCTAGTAATTAGTGATTTTTTAAACAAACTAAATTTTTTACGATAATAATTCATCTACTGTATTTTGACATGTGTTTATTTTATTCTAACTTATTATTTTTTCATCATTAGAATGATGAATAATAATACACAACAGAGGAAATAGTAAAAATCGTCAGAATGGATCCAAGCCTCGCTTTAAGGTGCTATATTGGGGGATCCCGAACATTTTCCATTTGTTATACAATTTTGAATGAACAAAAGTCAAGCAAAAATATGTACTAAGGTTGATACCAGTTTTATTATTTTCCCATGAAGCTATAGACTGAGATGCCCCTGCAACCAAATCATCGCTCGCCCGACCGCAAAAAAGTGTTTTATTCTACTAGGTAATTCTTTGGACAATCTATCATGAATACAAGTACAGTACAATACAATTTTTGAGTTTTACAACCCCCCACCCCCCAAACCACCCCAATTTCATCCTCACCAAAAAAAAATTGAAAATGGTCAGGAACCCCTAAAACGTCTAAAAACGAAGTTTGAGGTGTTTTTATATTTTTAGTTTTTTTATTATTGCCGCGACGCCACTGAAACGATTTCTAAAAACTATACGCGTTTTCCATCCTCGTCACGGTAATAAATCTTTGTCAAAATGTCATTAAAGTCAATTCAAAAGTTTCTACGTTACACAATACAGAACGATCTAAAGTAATACTCGTATGTATTTTGTATATATATCAGAAAATTCTCTAAGTCCCTTGGTTCCTGTAATAGACAAGGCAATGATCGAATGGACCTAAAAAAGTGTATTATACCGTTAGGTCTTTCTCTATCAGGTCAATGGGCAGCCCATTATGAATACAAACAATTTTTTCAGTTTATAACCCCCCACTCCTCAACCACCACACTTTATACCCCACCAAAAGAAAAGTAGAAAATGATCAGTAACCCCTAAAGCGCCTAAAAACTAAGTTTGACGAATATTTGAAATCTTTTGTAGCAGCATTAGCTACCACGACGTACAGCATAGTGCTGCCCAAATTTCCTTACAATTCATACAGCGGTTACTGAGATTGCGAGGCTATAAAAACGCCAACAGACAGATCGACAGACAGGCCGACGGAAATGAGTGACGTGGATTTTCGTTATGTAGACATCATCAAACGCCCAAAAAGCGTATTATTTTAAAATCGAAAATTTTCGCGATCACAATACTCCCCCACCTATCGGTGTGGGAAGTGAAAAAATAGTAAAAAAACAAGAATTCTCAGAAACCTTGCTTTTAGGTGTTTTGGAGGCTACTGAACATTTTTCATTTGTTGCATAATTTGGAATCAGGAATAAAAATATGCTATGCTACTATACTATATCAAACTAACTCCTCTTTTTGTTACAGGTAAGCTGCTTTATCAGATTGGACGCTAACAGGCACAGTATTCATGTAAGTGGTCTACTAAGACGTAATTTCGCAGCTAGCGTCATTGTATTGCATCATTACGTAGTTTTCGTTGTCCTTAATTAATCTTAAGAAGTACGTTGTCAGAACCGCTATTTGACAGATAAATAAATAGTTTTCGGACCACTGTAAGATGCCCCCTAACCTTATTTTGAGTTAAAACTTTGACACCATAACGTCAAAATAGCAAATGAGTATTGTAAGGGTTGTTGTTTGAAAGAAAATCATAATTCAGTAGTGTTCGCTGTAGTTTGCCCTAAAATGATGGACGAGTTGATTTTATTGGACTCCAGTGATGACTCACATTTTGAAGATGCGATCTTGTTGGAAGTATTTCCAGTTGCCTCTAAGAAATTGGCAACCACCAGGTTTCATTTGGAAGGATCCGCATAAGGATTATTTGCCAGTATTTCTGTTAATAAAATGTTGTCGTCTTCCTCGGTAAAACGAACTCTGACTCTTTTTATTATTTGTAACACACTCTTTGAGCTTGACGATTTTGGAAGCATTTTTGTAAAACGACGGATAATAATTGTTGCAGATCTACTCAAAAGTAAAAACCAGTGTCACCACAAAACAGAGTATGACTGTCACAACCAAAACAGGTTATGAATTATGATCTAATTTTTATTCCTGCTGCGCATGCATGTCGCTTCGTTATAGTCTAAGATCCGAATATAAAGCGACCTTCACCGAACTGGTTAATGGATGAAAAGCATTTTATATTAAATTTAATATGTTAAAAAACATATCGCGAGTGGGTTGGCTGAAAAATTTCAGTCCAGGATATGATTAATTAAACATTGAAAAATTATTTTTTTTTAACATTTCACTGGTTTGGTTAATAGACGAATCACATAATCGAAAGTATGAAGCCCATAGAATATGCAAACGTTAGGTTGGCAACGTTTTTCCCGTCCCAACTATAGGGTAAACAAACAGGTAAATCAATAATAGTAATTTGCATCGGTGTGGTTAATGCATGAAACTTATATCAAAATAAAGATAATTTCATTGCAAACACGTCGATATAGGGTTGTCTGCAAAAAATCAGTCTGAAATTCCGGTTGTCGAATTTTAAAGATCAAAATATTGCTGCCAGTGAATACGTGCGCCAGAAAGATGCGAGCGAACTATCCCGTGTATTAACAAAGGACGCAGCATAGCAGCTGCGTGTAGCTCGGCCATTGAATGAAAGAGAGTGCGCATATCATGTGTCCATGAAATTGAAATGATTTATTTGAATAAAACATAATCAAAAATATATAAATTTATGAATCTTCCATGTCAGTATTTCACAATTAAAAAAATTTAAAAAATGTATTTACTAAGATAGTTTTGAAGGTTAAATTATTATGCACTTACCGTATGCTCACCAAAAGTTATTAAACTCTTCATTATATTTTTTACCCAAAGCAGTCACTTTTTTTAGCACGTGGTATAATAACCTACAAAATCGAGTGATGCATTGGTTAACTCAACACCACTGTATTTAAAATTTTTCTTTCTACGAAAATTTAATTTCAACGAACAGTTTTTATACGTTTCATCGTTAAAATCAAGAACATCATCGTCCGAATTGCATAGAAAACACTTTTTAACCATTTTTTATCACAATCCAATGTTTATAAATAACAAAAATCAGTATAGTAGTAGTAGCACGCTTTTTCAATTAAGAAGTATGAGGCAAACTGTTCCAATACAATGATGTATTTACGAGTGTATCGCTATCCTTTGTTAATACACGGGATAGTTCGCTCGGACCTCTCTGGCGCACGTATTCACTGGCAGCAATATTTTGATTTTTAAAATTCGACAACCGGAATTCCAGACTGATTTTTTGCAGACAACCCTATATCGACGTGTTTGCAATAAAATTATCTTTATTTTGATATAAGTTTCATGCATTAACCACACCGGTGCAAATTACTATATTTGATATACCTGTTTATACCTGCCTACCCTATAGTTGGGACGGGAAAAACGTTGCCAACCTAACGTTTGCATATTCTATGGGCTTCATACTTTCGATTGGTATGTGATTTGTCTATTAACCAAACCAGTGAAATGTTTAAAAAAATTAATTTTTCAATATTTAATTAATCATATCCTGGACTGAAATTTTTCAGCCAACCCACTCGCGATGTGTTTTTTAACATATTAAATTTAATATATAATGCTTTTCATCCATTAACCAGTTCGGTGAAGGTCGCTCTATATTCGGATCTTCTACTATTAATCGCTATGGTTATCGTCCGTACAATACCGGCATTTAGCGGTTACGATATACGTAAAACGAAATGCAAATGTCAAAGTTGTCAAATAGCGTCAAACGGAACACCACTTTGTAAGTAACGAAAACTGCCTAATGTAACCCTCATTTGACTTGACTCGTCTTCTAATCTCATTGATTGTGTGGTTAAGTTTTTTCAACGTAGTACTACGCATAAATACTCGTATTAATACGTGACCAATAGCGTAATTAAATTATAATATTTAATCCCTACCTATAGCAGAAGATTAAAATTAAATCAGTTGCATACCAGCTGTTGTAGGCTGATGAATAGCATTGAAATCCAAATTGCCAGTTAAACGACAAGATCGTGTGAATAATTTATCTGTAAGCCAACAAACAGACTATTGTTTGGGGGCCATGACGCTCGCTGGTTATCTTTCTGTGACCTATCACGACGTTTAGTCGATCTGGGCGTATCCCTAACAATTACAAAAGGAAAACATAAATAGTTCACGAACTGAACGTTCAACTGGAGGGGCTTCTTGTAATGTATGAGTAGCTAGAAGGCAACATCTTCCACTGTGGATGCTAAAACAAGTAATATAGCGTTTTCAAATAGCTATAGGCTTGTTTTGAACCCGCATAGCGACTATTTGCGCTATTGTGGCTCACACCTATTCACATTTCCTTCAAAAGAAAAAACCAACTTCCCTCATGTTGTAGAGGTATTAGGACTAACCAAATAAAGATTTGGGGACAATATAGTCGGTGCCAGCCTTCATAAGAGGCATGCTTGTAAAGCCTATGGCGCTGTAGAAGCGCTGCGAGAAGATAAGTGTCGGTGCACGTTAGATTTAAAACGCTGCAGGTTGTAGCCGTCGGGAAACAAAATCCCCGGCAGCTCGTTCCACAGCGTCGAAGTTCTCCAAAAGAAGGAATGCTAGAGGAGACTGGTTCGGAGAGTAAGGACCTCGACCTGATAAGGAGAGCTCACTCGAACATTTTCCGTGATAGAATCTGTAAAACAGGGACAGGTCAGCCACCCTTCGTGTTTCAGGCTGTGGAGGTCCTTTGTGTGGTCAGGCGTATCGGTTAGGCTAATTGCTCTCTTCTAGATAGTGTCCAGAAGCTTCAGAGAGTGCTTCGGAGCACATCCCCACACATGGGAGCAATACTCCAACGATGGTCGGATCTGTCTTGTAGAGCACAGATCCTACAGCGGAAAAAAAATCTAAGCTTCTGGGACGCCTTTTTAGCATTAGGTTAGGCTAGGTTAGGTTGAAAGTGAGTGGGGCAGAGCTGCCTCCTTCCACTGCGACTCAATTGTATCTATTGCGGCTCACACCTTTTTAGAGTTCACCGTACAGTCCGCACCTCTTTACGAAGACGATCAACGTGAAGGGTGAAACTTCCTTGAAGTCATGAGGTTCCAGTTGGACAAATCCGAATGTCTGGAACCTAGCATTATCCAGTACTGGGCAGGAGCAAAGAATATGCTCCGCTGTTTCGTCCTCCACGTTGCAGAAGCGACAGTCTGTAGTTTGTTCAAGGCCCAACTTTCGCATAAGGTACCTTAGACGACCATGTCCCGTCAGCAGACCGACCAGAATGCGGAGGTCGTACCTATTACATTCCATGATCCTCGGGGGGTCTGACTTGAGAGGGGTATCTTATAAACGCCTTCGAGTGCAGTAGCCCTGGTGTATCTCGCCAGTCCAGAAGTGCTTTCCTCACTGCCCAGTGCGAGATGGTCTTTTTAGCGGTGTTTTTTGCGATGCCTGCGAATGGTTCTGGTCCTATGAACACAGATTCAGTTCCTCCTTTTGCTAGCGCGTCGGCCAATACATTGCCTTCTACTCCGTTGTGACTCGGAACCCAAATCAAGGTTACC
Organism: Callosobruchus maculatus; assembly: GCA_951848785.1. Taxonomy (NCBI): domain Eukaryota; kingdom Metazoa; phylum Arthropoda; class Insecta; order Coleoptera; family Chrysomelidae; genus Callosobruchus; species Callosobruchus maculatus. The sequence goes on from CATOUR010000179.1 coordinate 2,904,220, forward strand.
CTGTTTTCCGTTCCGAGTTTGTTGAGGAGGTGCATGCAGTTCCATACCAGTCTTGAATCAACCCGACTGGAGCACAGTGCTTTCAATGCAGCCTGGCTGTTTGAAAAAGACGACAATTAGGTGATCTTCCATTTCCACAGCTGGTAAGCCAACGAAACTTCTTTGTCAGTGTTGTTGCCTGAGTTTTCTGTAGGTTAAACTGTACTTCATTTACTAATCCCCACTCGGCTTGTGTAAATCGTATTCGGGAAATTGACGGGTCTAGGAGGCGGATTACTATCTGCTCTGTTAGTTAGGCAGCCATCAAAGCACTGAGTGCTTGGAAAATTACATCGCGACTGGTCCTGGAGTGCAGGAGGGCTCTTGACGACATCTCAGCTAAACACAAGGTATCACTGATGTGGGTACCTGGGCACGCTGGGCTAAAGGGTAACGACATGGCGGATCATCTGGCTAGAATGGGATCCGGCAACAGGTGTGTGGGCTCGGAATCAGCCTTAGGACTATCTGCAAACTTGATTAGGAAAACAACTGGAGAGTGGATCCAGAATCAACACTCTCTGAGATGGAACAACATCTCTGGTCATCTCCGTCAAGCTCGGGAACTATTAGCAGGGCCTGCAGAGAGAATAGGACGATTTTGTCTCTCTCTGGATAGGAGTAACTTGAGATTGCTAGTAGGCCTATTAAAGGGTCACAACACCTTCAGGCGTCACCAGTTCGTGTAGAGGGTGGTCAACGACCTAACGTGCACGTGGTGTGGTGAAGAGGAAGAATCCTCGGCACTCATCTTGTGTCGCTGTGAAACCCTGGGTTACCATAGGCAGACTATGCTGGGCTCAAGAACCTTGGAACCAATAGAGATAAAACGGATAGGACCTAAGAATGTACTTGCCTTTGCTAAAAGGGCAGATCTTAGGAACTAGCGCGGATAGAGGCGCAAAAGGGCCCATCGTGTGGCCTATGCACCAGCCACATTCCGTGCTGGATAGCCTCTGGTCCTTATTCATACATTCAATCCCCACTCGATAATCGTTTTGTTATCTACGTTGATCTGTGAGGCATGTTGCTGTCGCCGACGTACCGTTTCCTGGGATGATTGTGGCTTGCCTGTCGTCTGCGAAGCTGGATGGGATGTTATTTCCAGCAGCTCGTTGATGTTCAGCAGACACAGTGTAGGGGATAGGACAGGTCCCTGAGGAACACCGGCGTTTATTGAAAATACGTCTGATGAACAGAACAGCATCCTAAGATGATGTGTTTACTATTTCGTATACTATGTATATGTATCAACTGTCTGCTCGGAAATCTCAGAGGTTATTCATGTCGGCATGGAAGCATACAACCAAATCATACAAACCAGATTCCAACGTCTGGTTCAACAAGTCCTGTGACACAGCTCGTCTGCAAAAAGTTCTGGCCCACCGAACTTACAGAACCCCACCGTCATAAACAGACGGGCTGATATTGAGTCCAGGAACAGGTACAATGAAACCATCCGACATGCAAAAAGCCAACACGATGCCAAAATAAAAAAGAAGGTTATGTTACACCCCAATGGCAGCCGCTCCTTCTGGACTCTGGTCAAATAAATAGAGGGTAACTTCTCGAGGAGTAGCTTCCCACCGATCACATGTGCGGATAGAACAGTAGCAACTTCCAAGGACAAGGCCGAAATATTTTCCAAGACATTCGCAGGAAACTCCACTGTAAAAGTCCCATCCAGTGCCCAGTTACCATCCATACCGAGAGTATCCCAAGCCATGAGCGAAATAACGTTCAGAACAAAAATAGTTCGGAAGGTGCTGCAGTCACTTGACATTCATAAGGCGAATGGGCCCGACATGATCCCCTCCATTGTTGTCAAGAAGTGCGCACCGGAGCTCGCACCCATATTTACCCGCCTCTTTTGGATGTGATACGATTCCGGCATTTTCCCAAAAGACTGGAAAACAGCTTGCATCCAGCCGGTGCCAAAAAAGGGATCCAAAACTGATCCGACCAACTACAGACCTATAGCTCTGCCTTCTGTAATCAGTAAAGTGATGGAGAGATGCATCAGCCAAGAGCTCATTAAATACCTAGAGCTCCATCACTTAATCAACGACAGACAATATGGATTCCGACACCAAAGATCAACTGGAGATCTTCTGGCTTACGTCACACATGTGTGGAGCAAACTCATCCAGTCATTTGGGGAGGCTCACGTCGTTGCTCTCGATATTTCAAAGGCATTCGATCAACTGTGGCATGCAGCTCTCTTAAACAAGCTACCGTCTTATGGGCTCCCCGTTAAGCTTTGCAGTTGGCTCGCAGACTTCCTCTCAGGTCGGAAAATCTCTGTCGTGGTAGATGGCTTTTCCTCTTCTTTCCATAGCATCACTGCCGGGGTTCCGCAGGGATCGGTATTGGCTCCGACATTGTTTTTGCTTCACATTAATGATCTACTTACTCTCTAGCACTACAAACCCAATCCACAGTTTTGCGGATGACAGTGCGCTGCATGCAGGCATCATTAGCAATAGACCGATCTTTGTGGTCGAGCTGGAACGCAGAAGACTGGCAGTGGCAGCTTCACTTTCAAAGGATCTCGATACCATTACCGCTTGGGGGCTTGGTTAAATTTAGTGCCTCCAAGACCCAGTATTGTGCGCTATCAAACAAGAAGTGCCCAAGCCAACACCAGATTCTAATGAACAACCAGGCTCTGCCAAGGAGTCATTCATTCAAGCTGTTAAAAGTCAACATTACAGACAATCTGATCTGGCACGGACACGTCGCGTCAATTGCAACAGCTGCTGGTAAAAAGCTTGGGTACCTATTTAGAGCCAGAAAGTATTTCTCACCATGTAACCTCATCACGCTATATGTATAAAGCCCAGATAAGACCTTGCCTGGAGTATTGCTCTCATGTCTGGGGAGCTGCTGCCCCTACTACCCTGTCTATACTAGATGCCGTCCAAAGAAGGGCAATTCGATTAATTGGCGATCCAGCCTTAACGCGCCACCTTCAGTCACTTTCTCACCGGCGTGTTGTTGGTGACCTCTCACTCTTCTACCGATATTCCAACGAAATCTGCTCCTCTGAGCTATCCTCTATCGTTCCGCCGCTCACTGTTCCTATCAGACGTACCCGTGCGACCGCTGCATCTCATCCTAAGACGGTCGTTCTTCATACATCAAGAACTGAGCAGTACAACCGCACATTTATTCCCAGGGTGTCCAAGGCTTGGAATGGACTGCCAGAAGATGTATTTATTGGGCCTGCGGGTATTGGCCCATTCAAATCTCGCGTTAACAAACATCCCCTAACATAACCCTTTCACAGCAGGCGCGGTACTCTGGTATTTAGGCTCTGCCTGCGCGGTCTGCTCAGTTATAAAAGAAAACGCCGGCGTTTATTAAAAATACGTTTGATGAACAGAACAGCAACCTAAGATGATGTATTTACTATTTGGTATACTATAAAAAGACGAATACACACGAGTATATCTGTTAGGAGCAAACACCGATTTCGGCCAATGGACGGAAAATATGGTCAAAACGCGTTTTGGCTGCTACCGTTTTGCCAATGTCCGAATTATCGCTTTCCGGCTGTTCAATGTAGCCCAGAACGCGTTTTGGGCCAACTACGATTGCCAGAACACGTTCTATATTCTACTACGAATAAATAAATCTTATTTATTTGCCGTGTTGTGTTACAATATTTCCTCTTGAGCTTGGAATCCATAAATAAAATAAATAATTGCACTTGTAGATTTAGGTCCGTGAAAAAAAACTGAAAAAAGATACCTCACAATCTCTTATGTCCAGTTCCCACATGAGCGGAATGAATAATGTCAAATAACTCGTGGGTCATGCAAAAATAACGCAGTTCGGCTGTTTCGTCTGTCCTTCTTTCAATTAGCTTTTCGATATCGCCGATCTTTAAAATATCATACCTTTTCAATCGTCGTCTTTGTTTCGAAGATATTGTGTCACCGTTACTTTTATACAAGCTTTTGCCGCCTTTACCTTGTGAGTGTTTGGTCGTATCTTTCTCTTGTACAAATATTACTACGATCATTGCTACCACTTATGACTTTTTGTAGTTCGTCGTTAAAACATAACCTTAGGTCTTCTATGGAACTCTCTAGCTACTGTCTAAAGCCTAATTCAGATGCACATGACATCCGACCATACGACGGTACGAAAATTTTCCTATTGGTTGAAATATTCAAAATGATGTCAAATAAACATATTTCCACCAATAGGAACAGTATCGTACCGTGGTATCGTCGCATCTGAATTAAGCTTAACCCACACAAAGATCAAATATTAAATGAATACAGTAGCTCCAAAAGCCCAGAGGTATCGTTTACAAGCTGAGACACGCACAAAATCCACGACGCGTTATGGCAATCGCAGTAGAACAGGATGCGTTTTGGCAATCGTAGTTGAGCCAAAACACGTTCGGGGCTACATTAAACAGTCGGAAAGCGATAATTCGGACATTGGCGAGATGGTAGCAGCCAAAACGCGTTTTGACCATATTTTCCGTCCATTGGCCGAAATCGGTGTTTGCTCCTAACATATCCATTCAGTATTAGACATCGCTTCCACAACAGGCGTGATTTCTACCAGGAAAAATCTAAAAACTTTTACCCTCTTAAGGAAAATTATACAATACCGTACAAACGATCGGTTAGCATGACCACTTTCGTGCGTTCACGTCATGAGGTAACAGAGGAAATCGGACAATTTTTTGTTGTTTGTTTGCGGACATGAAATAAAGCAATTTCACCTGCACTTTGCGGGTTCGATTATTGTTTAAAAAAAATTGTCTCGAGTTTGCGCGTTCAAGTTTCACTTTCGTCGGTGCTAATGGTACCCGGGCACTAACGCATTCGCTATTGTTTTATCTCTGCTGTCAATTTCATGCTCAGCGAACATCGTGTCAGGCAATGAACGCAGGTACTAAGTTTGCGTGATTTTTGAGGATGCTACCGACAGTACCGGTGTTTAGGTGGTAAATTAGCGTGAAAATCCTCTTGTTGTCTTTTATTGGTAGAGTAATTTCGCATTCTAATGATGTTTCCTGTAGCGCTATGTGTAATTTGATAATTAGATAATGTATATTATTAATGCTAATAATAATAAAAGTTGTTCGGGTCTGGTTACAATTGATTACTCTAATAGTCTAAGATCCGAATATAAGACGACCTTCACCGAACTGGTTAATGGATGAAAAGCATTTTATATTAAATTTAATATGTTAAAAAACATATCGCGAGTGGGTTGGCTGAAAAATTTCAGTCCAGAATATGATTAATTAAATATTGAAAAATTATTTTTTTTTAAACATTTCACTGATTTGGTTAATAGACAAATCACATACCAATCGAAAGTATGAAGCCCATAGAATATGCAAACGTTGGGGTGGCTACGTTTTTCCCGTCCCAACTATAAGGTAGGCAGGTATAAACAGGTAAATCAATAATAGTAATTTGCACCGGTGTGGTTAATGCATGAAACTTATATCAAAATAAAAGTAATTTTATTGCAAACACGTCGATATAGGGATGTCTGCAAAAAATCAGTCTGGAATTCCGGTTGTCGAATTTTAAAGATCAAAATATTGCTGCCAGTAAATACGTGCGCCAGAGAGGTCCGAGCGAACTATCCCGTATATTAACAAAGGACGCAGCATAGCAGCTGCGTGTAGCTCGGCCACTGAATGAAAGAGAGTGCGCATGTCATGTGTCCGTGAAATTGAAAAGGATAGCGATAGACTCGTAAAAGCTGTGCAATATTTGGAGCACTAATAATTTATTAATATTAAGTTATTAAGCTATTAAGTAATAAAAGGTATATGAAATGTATAACATTCATAAAATCAAAATATATGAATGTTATAAATATTTTTTTTATTAATTAATAACTTGCATATGTATGTATATATTGCATGTGATATTAAAATATATTCTTTTTTTTTTAAATCAAAAAGTGATAGTGATACATATATAATACTTATCTCAAAAATTGTGTTTGTTCTATCAGCTGCGTAAATAAAAACCAAAAAAGCAAAAGTTCGAAGTCATCAAAAAACTAAAACGAGTAAAGAAATATTTTGATCTTTAAAATTCGACAACCAGAATTCCAGACTGATTTTTTGCACACAACCCTATATCGACGTGTTTGCAATGAAATTATCTTGATATAAGTTTCATGCATTAACCACACCGGTGAAAATTACTATCATTGATTTACCTGTTTATACCTGCCTACCCTATAGTTGGGACAGGAAAAACGTAGCCAACCTAACGTTTGCATATTCTATGGGCTTCATACTTTCGATTGGTATGTGATTTGTCTATTAACCAAACCAGTGAAATGTTTAAAAAAAATGAATTTTTCAATATTTAATTAATTATATCCTGGACTGAAATTTTTCAGCCAACCCACTCGCGATATGTTTTTTAACATATTAAATTTAATATAAAATGCTTTTCATCTATTAACCAGTTCGGTGAAGGTCGTCTTATATTCGGATCTTCTACTATAAGGCCTTCGATAGGATCCATCACAAGCTACTGGATTACTGAACTGACATTTTTTGGCTTTGATTCCACAGCTGTTTCTTTTTTTGATAGTTATTTGACACATCGAGCTCAATGTGTATGTGTAAACAATAACATCCCTAGTTTCAAGTCGATCTTCTTCGGTGTCCCTCAAGAATCCGTTTTAGGACCATTGCGCTTCCTAATCTTAAACTCAAATAATAAAACTGTGTCATCACCATCAATTTAAGCAGTCTATGTTTTTATTGTAGTACTCGCCACTCTTCTGTTTTCGATTCTGTTTTTGTTCACTTTGTTTTTATTGTACATTTTATTTTAAACTTCTACAAAAGCTCTTTAGAGTCAGAAAGTACTTTTCACGTTTTTGTTCACTTTGTTTTTATTGTACATTTCATTTTAAACTTCTACAAAAGCTCTTTAGAGTCAGAAAGTACTTTTCACGCTATACAGGGTTGGGATAAAGTATGGAACCAAGCAAATAACTTTGGAACGGAATGAGTGATATTGCTGAAAATTTGCAGGCAAGTGTAGTGACGTCTAATGCATCCGAGCTATTAATGTACTTCCGGTTTAACCGGAAGTAGCGTCAACTTTTTTAATTTAAATGGGACACCCTGTATGTTTTTGCAGATTTTAATTTATCTTTTTTTTCCGAATACGTCCATAGTGGGTTTAGTATTTGTTTCTTAAAAAATTTGCCTCACAAATTCGTCCGTGGCGGTCTGCGGTCTTCCAGTTTGAGGTAATTTTTTTTGTATTTTTTTTTTTTTAGTCACTGTCAAACGTGTTATAGGACCCCTGTCGGGACGTAAATCATTAAAAGTTGACACACTTCTTTGTGAGTTTTCACGCGATTGCCAAAACCGACTTTGAATGACCGGCATTTTAAACACCTGAAATGATAAAGAAGCTTTATCTTTCCCGTTTTTACAGAAACTAATGCTAAACCCACTATAGACGTATTCGGCAAAAAAAGATAAATTAAAATCTGCAAAAATATACAGGGTGTCCCATTTAAATTGAAAAAGTTGACGCTACTTCCGGTTAAACCGGAAGTACATTAATAGCTAACATAATGTCTTCGGATGCACTAGACGTCACTACACTTGCCTGCAAATTTTCAGCAATATCACTCATTCCGTTCCAAAGTTATTTGCTTGGTTCCATACTTTATCCCAACCCTGTATAAAGCCCAGATAATACCTTGCCTGGAGTATTGCTCTCATGTCTGGGGAGCTGCTGCCCCTACTACCCTGTCTATACTAGATGCCGTCCAGAGAAGGGCAATTCGACTTATTGGTGATCCACCTGTTTTTCCTCCCTGCCGTAAGGTAGGGATATTTATTTATTATGAACAGATTAGATTACGCTGCCCTGATGAGGTTCAATTAGCCCGAAACACATGTCGGCAGCTATCATTGGCTCCGTTTGCGTGCCTAACCAGCTATGGCTAATTTCCTGGTATATATCATCTTCTATACTTTTCGCAACCAGGAAAGAAGTTCGTCAGGGATGCGTATTATGTCCGATGTTATTTAACATTTACTCCGAATTTGTGATGAGACAGGTATTGGACAACCGGAATGGCGGTATAACTATTGGCGGAAGCAAAATATCCAACTTAAGATTTGCTGACGATACATCCCTTATTGCTGCTTCTCAGGAAGAACTAGTAGCCCTATTAAACATCTTAGAACAACACAGTGCAGCATATGGTCTTGGTATTAACTACAACAAGGCCAAGGTTATGATCGTAGATAGAGAGCACGATAATAATCGAGAAATAAAGTCAGTAGGCCGTTGTGAAGTAGTACAAAATTTTGTGTACCTCGGTTGTTTGATCGACAAATCGGGTAGCTATGAAAATGAGATTCTACGGCGCATTAAACAGCACATGTGGCCATGACAAAGCTTACTAAAATATGACGTGACCATAACATCACTAAAGCTACCAAAATGTCGCTAGTTCAGCCTCTTGTGTTCTCCATATTTTTGTATGCCTCGGAAACTTGGACTGTTAAAAAGGCAGATCGAGCTCACATAGATGCTTTTGAAATGTGGACGTGGAGGAGAATGCTGAGAGTTCCTTAAACCGCCCATCGAACTGACGTTTCCATACTGGATGAGCTCATTAATCCAAAAAGACTATCCTTCATTGTGTCAACGAGAATGCTTACATTTTTCGGACATATACACAGAAGCGATAATATGGAGACATTTGTAGTTCAGGGTCATGCCCTGAGTGGGCGGCGCAGTAGCCGTTCCCCTATACGCTGCGTGGACACGACGAAACAGTTGCTGGATATGAGTATCAAGAGAGCCACTGAACTGACAGTAAATCGCGGACGATGGCGAGCTACAGTTCTCAAAACTATTGATGATATTCGTGTGGGCAATACTCTAGCTCCGACTTCACGGCATTTCACGAGTTGACAACATGTCTGTTAAGACATAGTGACTATGATGATGATACTTTTCGTAAGACCCCAGTATACGAGGAAAATACTCGAGCCATGATTTAAGAATGCTCAGCATGGTGAAAGCCATTCATTCTTCAGACTACACACAGGATTTAAAGGACGTGACTGTCTCAAGGAAACATATAAATTATGAACCTGCAGTTGTAAACCGTTTACATTATACGATTTTATGAGTGAATACACCTTGCAATGTTACTTTATTGTATCGCTAATAGTTTATATCACGAAAAATTAATGGTCGCATTCCAAGGAACGGTGTAACACAGCAGGGGGCACTGAAGTCGAAATTGGGTGACCTTTGTATGTTCGGCAGCTCCATGTTGATTTGTTGCTTGGAATTTGTCTCAAAAGGTCTTTCTCTCTTCCATTATTTATAATGATTATCATATATTCTCATGAAGAAATTGCCATTTTATGGATTCGATGCTAGCGGTGTATGTCTCCTCAAAAATTACCTGCAAAATAGAAAACAAATTGTGAGGCTATATGCAAGAAAGTGCATACCACAAGGCTCTATCCTTGGGCGTCTGCTATTTCTTCTTTACATTAACGACTTCCCCTTAGCTTTAACAGACATAGACTGTATTTTTTATTCTGATGACACAATACTCTTAACTAGGTCAGAAAGTCTGAATCAATTGCTGCACAATACATACAGCATAAAGCTAGTTGTTGAGTCATGGTTTGCTATGAATCACCTAAGCCTTAATGATTCCGAAACTGTAGAGATATTTTTCATCGTCAGCCTCCAGCCTATGGCGCTGAAGAAGCGTTGCGAGGCAATAAGTGTCTGTGCACGTTAGATTTGAAACGCTGCAGGTTGTAGCCGTCGGAAAAAAATTCTCCGTCAGCTCATTCCACAGCGTCGATGTTTTCCGAAAGAAGGAATGCTAGAGTAGAATAGCCAACGTAAGACTTCTTTATCAGTGTTTTTGCCTGCGTTTTCTGTATGTTAAACAGTACTCTATTTACTAATCCCCACTCGTCACTCGTGGCTTCTTAGGCAGATTAAAGAAAGATATCGGAATACCTTCACAAAGAAACCACCAAGTTAAGAATTTCTCCAGTACAACCTACCGATTAAGTACTTTCCCATGAACAAGAAGGCACATATTTACTACGTTTATTTCGATGGTTCCATTCGGATTGAAATCTGAGTCCCCGCTTGGATTCTACATCTAAAGCAAATCTTAAAAGTTGAAAGGGTAGACACTATGCGTTTTATTCCCAACGCAAACTATATTATTAAATAACCTAACTATTTGTCCAAATATTTCTCAAGATTACACTGAAAAAAAATGCATATTTAACCCCCCACCCTTACTTTACACATCTACGGCGCGTTATGACGTCCTCGTTCTATACACATATATGTAGCTATTGTTTGTTTATATTTATCTTACTTGTATGTGTTATTTTTCTTTCATCGTTCTTCTGCCCAGTTTTGTTTGACTTTTCATAAGTATTTATTCATGTACAACCCACATAGCACTGGATATTCGATGAATATTCTTTAAATCTCCTACATCTTCCATGAATATTCCGTAGAATCATAGAATATTCGTTATTTCTCTTGATTATTCTGGATTATTAAAATAATATTCTTTATAGAATATTATTATTTTATCCACTTAGTATAATCAGTGATTATTCGTTTAATGTCTGAATTATTCCCGAATATACCAGTAATATTCTTCATAGAATATTATTTTAATCATCTACTAAGAACAAGATATGTAGCTATTTTCTGAAGAACATTTAGTAATATTCGTAACAGAACTATTTTCTGTATGTAGGCAAATAATATTCAATATGAGGTAGGTATTATTAATTTATATTTGCACCTTTCTCAGTGAATTAAAAAAAACTTTCATTTAGTTCTATTCGTTTTGCGTTCATCTTCCTAAATATACCTAATAAGTATTATGTCCAATTTTCAAAAGTTTATTAGTGAATTAGCCATTGGCAGCAATACGGTAAAGTGAGAGCATGGTGTCGTTCATTCGTCAGTTGTCAATCTTGTCAGGTTGTCACTTCGCTTCAAGTGTTCTGTGCTTCACCTTCGATATGGATTTGTAATAAACATGTGATGTGGGCATTTTAGCGATTAACGAGTTTTTTTCGTGAAAGGCGTGCATTTATACCCAATTCTGTACAATAAAGTTGCTAGTTATTATAAAGGGTGCGACAGTGTTCCAAATTATGGTCACCTACAATGGTGTATGGTTCATTATGTGATTATATAATGTGAGTAGAATTTTGAGGTTAAACGCAACAGATTTACATGTTTACACTATATTTTAAACATCTTTAGACTGACAGATGTCTAACCACTTAACTTTCGTGACCATCTGCCACTAGTAGGTGCTATCATTATTGGAACAGTATCCATAACACCATGAAAATGTTTCCTATATATATGAGATAATTTGGACAAAATGTTCCTAGAATATTCAAAAACATTCTACTACGATTGTTCATGTAATATCCTTGCGGAATATTCGCCGGAATATTCTAGGAATATAGCGTGTTTTTCCCATTTCGAACGTTTAAAGAATATTCTGTAAATACTGTAATTATCCATAGAATTTTCTCAGAATATTCATAATGTCCGTATAGTGAATGTGAACAGAATATTCTCATATCATCCAGTGCTATGTAGGAATATGACCAATAAATTACTCTACTCTGTTACTCTCTACCCATCTATCTCTATGTTGATACCTCAGAGTAACAACTGAACATAGTGCTAGTAAACAAACCACTTCAGCATGGCGTGCTCAAAGCTATAATCTTTGACACTTCAGCCTCCAAACATTGATCAGCTGTGACCTCGCAGTGACAGTTCAAATTGTAAACAATGCTGTGTAACGCCAACTAACCTGAAAATTCTTCCAATGCAACCCACGTTACAAACACTGCACTTTTTCCAAGGTCCATGTCGAAAAACTGTTAAACTACACTCGAATATAGCACAGCAAGTCCGTAAAGCTTCACTACAGTTACCAACAAATAGCAAATTCGATTTTATTGACCAACCATAAAAGACGCACAAACAAAACAAACGTTTGACAGTCGAGCTTCTACCGTAAATAAGTCGCAAGAAAATTATGTCTCCGTTGGCAGCTCCTCAAAATTTATGTAAGACTTCAGAATTGCGTTTATGATGAAGAAATATGCAGTAACGCAGTAGAGGTCAACATATCTATTGACTTTGCTGTAATCATTCCTGAACCATCAAAATACCGTCTTTTTTAACGTAGAATGGAATATTTCTGAATAATATACAATTATTAAGACGATAGTAAACAATTATGATTGCCGTATCTAGTGGTCAATATGACAACGTCAGAAAACATGTCGGCCTATTAGAATTAGTAGTTTACTACCCCTATGTTCAGTTGTTACTCTGAGGTTGATACCTACCGAACCTATAAATGACAAAATGTTTACCGAGTGACCTTTTTTATAATAAAGCAGTAATTCCAAGACAGTGATGAGTTTATTTTTACTTCGATCCGAATGAAGTCGTCGTAGTAAACGTAGTAACTGACCCTTGACCTTGGTTCGTCGGTATGGCTGCAATTACTTTCGGTCAGAATCGTAGACGGTTCTGTGCGGTTCATTTGTTTCGCGTGATTATCTTGAAATCAAGAGTATTGTAAATCTGCTGCAGAGCAGAAGACCAGGAAGTGTATCGAGATATCAATTATGCTGATGCCGATACGTGGGCTGTTCGATATGTTCGTCTTGAAGCATACTGTGTAGTTTATCATATGTCTCTGTCTTGAATGTCAGTCCGTGTTTTTATTTTTTAATTGTTGTTCGTGATAGCTGATAGACCAGAGAGGACAAATCCATCGCTTCTGCTCCTAAAGAAAAAGCAGACATCTTGGGGATGCTATTCGCAGCCAATTCTACTGTAGACTTTCAAGGAAGTACTCCGACCACCACCATAAGCGTGAACTCGAGAATGGCAGAGGTCAAATTTCAACATCGAGATGTAAAAAGCATCCTCCAAAAACTAAACACGAAGAAATCTACTGGTCCTGACCAAATTCCAGCCATTGTCCTTAAACGCTGTGCCGCTGAGCTTGCACCTACTCTTTGCAAGCTCTTCAAACTTTCGTATCAACGAGGCGTGTTTCCCGCTTCGTGGAAGATTGGCTGCGTACAACCCATCCCTAAGAAAGGCAAAAGAACTGATTCCACCAATTATAGACCTGTGGCTCTTCTCAGCATCATGTCTAAGGTTATGGAGACTGTCATTAACACACAGCTTCTGAAATACCTGGACAACAATAACATCATAAATGATCGCCAGTATGGCTTCCGTAAGCACAGGTCTACAGGTGACCTCTTTGCCTACGTCACTCACTTGTGGAACAGAGCAATAGACAATCATGGCGAATCCCGTGTTGTTGCACTTGATATATCGAAAGCTTTCGACAGAGTATGGCATGACGGACTTCTGGTCAAGCTTGCTGCTTATGGACTACCACCTGGCCTGAATAGCTTTTTGAACGACCGATCTCTGTTTGTTGTAGTCGACGGTTGTTCATCAGACGTATTTTCAATAAACGCCGGTGTTCCTCAGGGATCTGTCCTATCCCCTACACTGTTTCTGCTGTACATCAACGAGCTGCTGGAAATAACATCCAATCCAATCTACAGCTTCGCAGATAACAGTACATTAGTGTCGTGCATGGAACCAGGCAAGCCACTATCATCCCAGGAGACGGTACGTCAGCAACAGCAGCATGCCTCACAGATCAACGCAGATATCAAAACAATTGTCGAGTGGGGATTAGCAAATAAAGTACAGTTCAACGTACAAAAAACTCAGGCAACAACACTTACAAAGAAGTCTCACGATGGCTTACCAACCGTGGAAATGGAGGGTCACCCCATAGTCGAATCACCTTCCGTCAAGCTTTTGGGAATCAACATAAACAATAACATGTCCTGGCACGACCACATCGTCAGTATTGCTAAAACGGCATCCCAGAAGCTTGGAGTTTTGTTCCGCTGTAGGGAGTTGTATACACCAGAGCAACTGCTGCTGCTCTACAAGGCACAGATACGACCATCGCTGGAGTATTGCTCCCATGATGTGTGGGGATGCGCTCCGAAGTACTCTCTAAAGCTTCTGGACGCTATCCAGAAAAGAGCGATTAGACTAATCGATACGCCTAACCTCACAAAAGACCTCCACAGCCTGGAACTGTGTAGGGATAGGTCAGCCACCCTCCTTCGAGGGATAGGTCAGCCACCCTCGAAGGAGGGTGGCTGACCTATCCCTGTTTTACAAATTCTATCATGGAAGATGTTCGAGTGAGCTCTCTCAGATAACAACACCACATGCCGTCCGAATCAGGAACACTAGAGAAGCTCTGCGAGCTCATCCTTACCAAATCGAGGTCCTTACTCCCCAAACCAGTCTCCTCCAGCATTCCTTCTTTTGGAGAACTTCGACGCTGTGGAATCAGCTGCCAGGGAATTTGTTTCCCGACAGCTACAACCTGCAGCGTTTCAAATCTAACGTGAACCGATACTTATCCTCTCGCAACGCTTCTACAGCGCTATAGGCCTTCAGCCTTTGCGGGAGGCCGACCATAAAAAAAAATATATTACAATATCTAGAAACAATTCAAAAAATGTCTCGAAAATTAGGAAAAATAAGCAAAAAAGGCAAGAAGGTTCCACTTGAATTCCCAAAAAACTGTCAATTGGGAAACACACAATGTTTGTACTTATTATGTTTAGGATTGTTTATTGTTTGCTTTTTCTACACTATTCGAATTCGTTGGAATCAACTGAGAGCCTGTGACGAAACGACACGACTTTTCGAGCACCCCTCGTACAAGACGGCTTGCATGGCGTACGCGATACGTATGTAATCAATAAAAACGTTGCTGTAGCTGTTCAGCTTTCACGATTTATGTGAATTATGTTCGAGTTTCCTCCAGTATATGAGAACGTCTTTGCCGTTGTATGATGGCTTGGATAAGAAAATGCGGATTTCGCAATATGAAAGCTTCAGGAATGTGCGGATATGACCTAACACAATCACTCAGGCGCGGCGCAGTTGTTTGTCCTGTATCTCAGTCACTGCAAGATTTAGGCCCTATTTTATCAACATGCAGATTTTAACAAAGACTTTGACCAACCAGAGCAGCCCTTTCAAGAACATGAATCTGTCAAAGTACTCTGAAAATTATTGATTTCTCTTGAAGTTGACCTCAAAAAGCTCAAAAATGACATACTTTGTATACAATCGAGCATTGTAAATCATCTAGCATCTTTTCCAGTCTGATTTTCCATCCCAAATCGGTGAAAAATTGCATTTTCTTGTTTCATCAAAAGTTTAGCAATTGCGAATCTCAACCAATCAGATTCCAGATTCCATTTCCGTTTGATCGCTGGTTTCATGCTGTATTAAATGATATGATGACAAGAAATTGACTCATTGCATTATTTGGATAAAACAATAATTTACTATCGATAATGATTATGAATACCTGCAATATATCTTTGTTTTATAGTAAAAAGAGGTAAAAATAGCATTTTGTTACATTTCAAAGGTTACAGCTACTTCCAAAACGCATTTGCATTACTGGTTGCCTATCCAGAACCCCAAAACGCGAAAGCTTGCCATTTTATAATTAAAATTAGGTATAACCCTATTTGATGTACAATGCACCTGTGAATACTTCTATAAGAAGATCTACAACAAACATACATCCAGTAAATGAAAGATTGATTCTTCATAAAAGTATGTATTTTCATATAATCTATCTGACTGACGGACGTGGGATTTTTAATTATTAAATAAGGTAGGTAGTTGCTGTGATTGATATAGGTACCTACTACTTTTATCACACATTATCGCAGTCTGCAATTAGTAATTATACAATAATTATAATGTAAACATGGAAAATGTGGCATTAATTTATTTGCAAATCAATCGCTTTGTTCTGATATCCTGCTATGATTTTGATCCATGAATTTCTAAAATATCTTTGACAAAAGTGTCATCCAGCTTTGACGTGTTGTTTTCAATATTGATGATACTTATTAACATAGCCCTCAATACCCAATAGAAAGCTTTTGCTAAATAACATCCAATAGAAAAGATTTGTTAAATTCTTTGTTAAATATGCATGTTGATAAAATCGGCCCTTAGACGAGCTCAATTTGAATAACACTCTTAGTCTAACTCAGGCAACACCATTGACAAAGAAGTCTTCCGTTGGCTTACCAACTGTGGAAATGGAGGGTCACCCAATAGTAGAGTCACCTTCCGTCAAGCTTTTGGGGATCAATATCAACAATAACATGTCCTGGCACGAACACGTCGTCAGTATTGCTAAAACGGCATCCCAGAAAGTTGGAGTTTTGTTCCCCTGTAAGAAGCTGTATACACCAGAGCAACTGCTGCTGCTCTACAAGTCACAGGTCCGACCATCGTTGGAGTATTGCTCCCATGTGTAGGGCAGCACACCGAAGCAATCTCTAAAGCTTCTTGGATAGTATCCAGAAGAGAGCAATTAGACTAATCGATATACCTAACCTCACAAAGGACCTCCACAGCCTGGAACATCGACCTGGCCCTGTTTTACAGATTCTGTCACAGGAGATGTTCGAGTGAGCTTTCTCAGATAATAACACCAAACATCGAGGAACACTAGAGAGGCTCTGCGAGCTCATCCTTACCAGGTCGAGGTCCCTACTCCCCGAACCAGTCTCCTCCAGCATTCCTTCTAACAACTGTAAACGGTACAAAATACAAATATAACCCAATAGAGTCAAAACTAGCTCAAAACGACAGAAAGCAAGCATATAACAGCGGGAAACAATAGAAAATGACGAAATACAACCGAATAGACCAGAAAAGAACAGAAAACAGCTGAAAACAACAGAAAGCAAGCAGATAACAGCGCTAAACAATAGAAAACGACTTAAACACAGCCGAATACAACATAAAAGAGCAGAAAACAGCTAAAAACAACACAAAGCGAGCAGATAACAACTGTAAACGATAGAAAACGACCAAATACAACCGAATAGAACAGAAAACAGCGCATAGCAGATAACAGCTCTAAACAATAGAAAACGACTAAGCACAGCCGAATACGACAGAAAAGAGTAGAAAACAGCTGAAAACAACACAAAGCAAGCAGATAACAACTGTAATCAATAGAAAACGACCAAATACAACCGAAAAACAACAGAAAGCACGCAGATAACAGCGCTAAACAATAGAGAATGACTAAACACAGCCGAATACAACAGAAAAGATCAGAAAACAGCTCAAAACAACAGAAAGCAAGCAGATAACAGCGGGAAACAATATAAAACGACTAACATAGCCGAATACGACAGAAAAGAACAGAAAACAGCTAGAACTTCGAGGCTGTGGAATGAGCTTCTGAGGAATTTGTTTCCCGACGGCTACAACCTGCAGCGTTTCAAATCTAACAGCTCCATAGGCTTTCAGCCTTTGCGGGAGGCTGAGCATTAAAGAAAATATGATTTTTTTATTCATATTGAGCTGGTTAACGTTTGAACACTTTTAGAAATCTCTTTAAGGTTTCAATAACAGTGAATATAGGCAATCAAACCCAACATACGAAAGAAAGCATCAGAAAAATTGAAGTAACTCTAGACGTACGGGTGTATATGTTAGGAGCAAACACCGATTTCGGCCAATGGACGGAAAATATGGTCAAAACGCGTTTTGGCTGCTACCGTTTTGCCAATGTCCGAATTATCGCTTTCCGGCTGTTCAATATGTAGCCCGGAACGCGTTTTGGGTCAACTACGATTGCCAGAACACGTTCTATATTCTACTACGAATAAATAAATCTCAATTATTTTCCGTTTTGTGTTACAATATTTCCTCTGAGCTTAGAATCCATAACTAAAATGAATAAAAGCACTTGTAGATCTTAGGTCCGTGAAAAAAAAAACTGAAAGAAACATACCTCACAATCTCTTATGTCCAGCTCCCACATGAGCGGAATGAATAATGTCAAATAACTCGTGGGTCATGCAAAAATAACACAGTTCGGCTGTTTCGTCTGTCCTTCTTTCAATTAGCTTTTCGATATAGCCAATTTTTAAAATATCATACCTTTTCAATCGTTGTCTTTGTTTCGAAGATATTGTATCACCGTTACTTTTACAAGCTTTTGCCGCCTTTACCTCTGTTAGTGTTTGGTCGTATCTTTCTCTTGTACAAATATTACTACTACCACTTACGACTTTTTGCAGTTCGTCATTAAAGCATAACCTTAGGTCTTCCATGGCACTCTCTAGCTATTGTCTAACCCGCACAAAGATCAAATACTAAATGAATACACTAGCTCCAGATGTATCGTTTACAAGCTGAGACACTCACAAAATCCACCACGCGTTATGGCAATCGCAGTAGAACATGACGCGTTTTGGCAATCGTAGTTGAGCCAAAACACATTCTGGTCTACACTAAGCAGTCAGAAAGCGATAATTCGGACATTGGTAAAATGGTAGCAGCCAAAAAGCGTTTTGGCCATATTTTTCGTCCATTGCCCGAAATCTGTGTTTGCTCTTAACATATATATGTATATGTGCTTATTATCGACTATACACGTAAAGAGGGCCTTGAGAACCGCATGGGCAACAAGTGATAATTCGGTAAGGTTTAACCACCAGCGGCAAGAGAAAGTACTAAAATATAATAATAAGCCCCATAAAAGCACTAATCACTTGTCGACACAGCCGCCATTGATGGGCATACGTGGGTCCGGTTTACAGGCCGCACTGTTCAAGACGTCCAGGACCGGATTACGAAAATTCAATCAATTACGAAGAATTATATTTACTGACCAACTGGAGATCTCCTGGTTTACGTCACACATGTGTGGAACAAACCCATCCAGTCATTTGGCGAGGCTCACGTCGGTGCTCTCGATATTTCAAAGGCATTCGATCAAATGTGGCATGCAGCTCTCCTAAACAAGCTCCCGTCTTACGGGCTCCCTGGTTGGCTCGCAGACTTTCTCTCAGATGGGAAAATCTCTGTCGTGGTAGACGGCTTTTCCTCTTCTTTCCATAGCATCGACATTGTTTCTGCTTCACATTAATGATCTACTCTCTAGCACTACAAACCCAATCCACAGTTTTGCGGATGACAGTACGCTGCATGCAGGCATCATGAGTAATAGACCGATCTCTGTGGTCGAGCTGAAATGCAGAAGACTGGCAGTGGCAGCTTCACTTTCAAAGGATCTCGATACCATTACCGCTTGGGGGCTTAAGAATGTGGTTAAACTTAATGCCTCCAAGACCCAGTATTGTACGCTATCAAACAAGAAGTGCCCAAGCCAATACCAGGTTCTAATGAACAACCGGGCTCTGCATTCAAGTTGTTAGGAGTCCACATTACAGAAAATCGGATCTGGCACGAACACGTCGCGTCAATTGCAACAGCTGCTGGTAAAAAGCTTGGGTACCTATTTAGAGCCAGAAAGTACTTCTCACCATGTAACCTCCTCACGGTATATAAAGTCCAGATAAGACCTTGCCTGGAGTATTGCTCTCATGTCTGGGGAGCTGCTGCCCCTACTACCCTGTCTATACTAGATGCCTTCCAGAGAAGGGCAATTCGACTAATTGGAGAACCGGCCTTAACGCGCCACCTTCAGTCACTTTCTCACCGGCGTGTTGTTGGTGACCTCTCACTCTTCTACCGATATTCCAAGGGAATCTGCTCCTCTGAGCTATCCTCTATCGTTCCGCCGCTCACTGCTCTTATCAGATGTACCCGTGCGACCACTGCATCTGATCCTAAGGCGTTCTTCATACATCAAGAACCGAGTGGTACAACCGCACATTTATTCCCAGGGTGTCCAAGGCTTGTAATGGACTGCCAGGAGATGTATTTATTGGGCCTGCGGTTGTTGGCCCATTCAAATCCTGCGTTAACAAACTTCCCCTAACATAACCCTTTCACAGCAGCCGCGGTACTCTGGTATTTAGGCTCTGCCTACGCGATCTGCTCAGTTATATAAAATAGAGATCTTCAATCGAAGATTACTACACTTTTCAAATCGGAATGCCTAATTATTTTTATACGATGAAATGTAAAATCTGGTAGCCTTGCTAAAGATATCAGAGTATCAGCATCAGTCAATATTTTTATTTTTAAATTTTCATCAAGACAAAATTAAGTATTTTAGCAACTATACAGGGTTATTCACGTTATTCGACACGGAGCACTATGGCTAAAGTATTTGATAGAAAAGAAAATAATAACTTGGGATGGATAGGGACTCATGAAGGCTACATTTTAAAAATATTTTCATGTTATACTCCCAAAAACACGAAATGTATCAAAGTTTTGTTTTTTTAAATAGAACACCCCATATATTATTGCATATTCAGATTCCTTGGTGAATTCTAGTGTGACTTTATGTATCATACATGGGACCTAAAGCGAACCGTGTAGGTGCAAATCACCATTTTCGGTATAAGTAGATATCAGGAAAAAAATGAATATCGCAGAGATTATAAAATATGGAAGGGTGTGACTTTGCCGTATTACTAAGCATAAAATGCGTTAGCTTTGATGAGACTGTCAAATTTAAATTATGTTTATTCTTGGAGAAATCTGTCGATTAATTAAGGAAATTTCGATCAGCGATAACTTGATTTTTTCAAATGGGAATGCCCAATTTTTTTTATCCGGTTAAACGTAGAATTTGATAACCTTTCTAAAGATATAAGGTTATGAATATCAATCTCTGGTAGTTTTCATTTAATTTTAAATTTTCAAACAAATCGGCGATTTTCAATTTTTCTACATATAAGCAACGTAGCAGGCCATGAAATATAAACAAAAACCTGTTCAGGTAGAAGAAAACAACTAACTTAGCTGAAAAATACACACTGACTAGACTAAAGGGACAAGATTATAAGAATTCCTTACAACAA
This sequence comes from Callosobruchus maculatus, assembly GCA_951848785.1. NCBI lineage: Eukaryota > Metazoa > Arthropoda > Insecta > Coleoptera > Chrysomelidae > Callosobruchus > Callosobruchus maculatus. Next base: position 2,925,236 of record CATOUR010000179.1, read on the forward strand.
ATCAACTCTCCCAGAAACAACTGCGATAACATCTCTAAGGTCAAAGAGAAGCTGGAGTATGGCTGTAATAGGTATTTTTTACAGTCTACTGGCTACCGCAATTTACTAGAGGTTAAAAATTTCCAAGACAAAAACCCTGATATGAAACAACAACAACAACCAGCGACTGTTGCTTCAGCACGCAACTATCAATCATATGTAATGGTGTAAAAAAGTACTAATTTGCGTCGAAGTCGATACCTCTGACTGGAGCCCTTCTATTTTTCAATATCTATAAGCAATATTGCAAAAAGGAATACTGACAAATCAGATTTAAATTTTCTGCCATTTAAGTTATATTATTTTATAATTTGAACAAATTTTAATTCATTCTTCATTTTCTGCGATCTTGCTAATAGGTACTGAACAATTTTCAGAACTCCAGACAGAGGTACTTTTGACTTGAGCTTTGACAGAATTGCATACTTTTTTATATGATTAAATGTGAAATTTTATTATGAGAATAATAAACTGCCTACAACATTGCCTAGTAGTTTTCGTTTCATTTCAAAATTTTTCATGGTTTTGGAAATTGCCAATCTCTAATACATTGCAGTAGCTAGTAGGCCGTGGAAGAATCCATTTCTGCCATACTCCAGCTTCTCTTTGACCAACGATGTGTTGCCGCCGTTGTTTCTGGTTAGACTTTGTTGTGAGTAATTTTTATAATCTTATCCCTTTAGTCTGGTTCGTGTGTTTTTTTCAGCTAAGTTAGTTGTTGTCTTCCACCTGAAGAGGTTTTTGTTCATATTTCATGGCCTGCTACGTTGCTTATAGGTAGGAAAATTGAAAAACGCCGATTTGTTTGAAATTTTAAATTAAATGAGAACTACGAGAGATTGATACTCATAACCTCATATTATTAGAAAGGTTATCAAATTGTACGTTTAACCGTATAAAAAAAATTGGGCATTCCCATTTGAAAAAATCAAGTTATCGCTGATCGAAGTTTTCTTAATTAATCGACAGATTTCTCCAAGCATAAATGTAATTTAAATTTTACAGTCTCATCAAAGCTAACGCATTTTATGCTTAGTAATACGGCAAAGTCACAGCCTTCCATATTTTATAATCTCTGCGATATTCATTTTTTTCCTGATATCTACTTATACTGAAAATGGTGATTTACACCTACACGGTTCGCTTTAGGTCCCATGTATGATACATAAAGTCACACTAGAATTCACCAATGAATCTGAATATGCAATAATATATGGGGTGTTCCATTTAAAAAAACATAACTTTGATACATTTCGTGTTTTTGGGACACCCTGTATAACATGAAAATATTTTTAGAATATAGCCTTAATGGGTCCCTATCCATCCCAAGTTATTCTTTTCTTTTCTATCAAATACTTTAGCCATAATGCTCCGTGTCGAATAACGTGAATAACCCTGTATAGATAACTCCCTCTGATAGATAAGAAATTTCAATAATGTTGAATGGGACTATATTTATTATTTAAATCAAGACTAGAAGATCACTCCAGACATGGCTGTCTCTACTCACTAGGCCGGAGCATTGAAATATGGCAACGTTGGAGATCAGGCCGTGTTTTCATTTGTTGTTATGTCATGTGTATTCTTCCAGGTGCAGAAAATATGGTTGGAAGGTGACTATTAATTTGTTTCTAATTATTTACCTGCACAAACTAAACTATAAAGATAACAAGATGCCTGCAAAGCGTGTAGTACCAGGTTGCAGCCCAGTAGAGGACTACCAAACCATGGCCCAACATCACCTTATTCCAGATTAAAAAGAACGTTGCAAGGTGATTTGTAATGGGTTTCTACTTATTTACCTGCACAAACGAACTATAAAGATAAAAAGACGCCTGCAAAGCGTGTAGTGCCAGGTTGCAGCCCAGTAGAGGCATGAGTAGAGGACTACCAAACCATGGCCCAACATAACCTTATTCCAGATTAAAAAGAACGTTGCAAGGTGATTTTGAATGGGTTTCTACTTATTTACCTGCACAAATGAAACTATAAAGATAAAAAGATGCCTGTAAAGTGTGTAGTACCAGGTTGCACTAGCAATTGTGCGTCCAATAAGGAACATAAACAGAAGTGGGTGAAAGGTATTCCTCGGAAGGGCTGGTTATATTTATAAGGATAAAGACAATAATTGACAAACATTTCAAAGGATAAGACTTATTTTAAAGCACAATGTGGTACCTATAATGTTTTCTGGACCTCCCAAATACCACAGAAAAATACAGTTAATAGAATTCATCTGGGCATGGCCTGGGGCATACCTACGAAAGCATTTGATAGTGAAAGGGAAATCAAAACCAGCAAGAATGGCTTCACAGTGACCTAATAGTGAATTTTTCTAGCTCAAGTGATAATTTACAAAGTAAATTGAGTGTTCATTTAAGTGGAAGTGGAAGTGGCAGCAGGAAACAGGTTGCGTTTATTTTTATTTTGTAGTGTCTGACTGTGATGAACCAGACATGATGTAAGTGGTATTAGTAGTAGTAGTTCTAAAAAGTATTTTTCTTAACTCATTAACCGAGATGAACTCTAATACATATAAAATGTAATAATTATTCTGAAATTATAGGGCCACTATTTGACAGCTAAGCCACGTTGCCACATCTAAGGCTCCGGCCTAGTGTAGAGTCGGCCATGCTCCAGAAGAGCGAACAGCCTCTGCTTCCGATGATAGTACGAACTCTGCTTTAGATCCGGCCCTGCGCTCTACCTCAATGGTCGCACCGACTGGAAGGTAGTACCCGTCGGTACTGAATCTGATGGAATGCAAAGTAGGTCACGATGTCCGCAGAGTCGGTCACTCAGTCGACTCTGAATGAGCCTCAGGCTATCAGAGACCACTGTCGATTCCTTCATTGGTTCTCATCCTTCAAGCCACTTTGATAATGCGACCATACGAGGTTTGTGTAAAGACGGCACTATTAGGCCCGATTGTACAATGCGAGCTTAAGCTTCGGCTTGAGGTAAGCCGACGTTAAACCACGTCAGTTGCAAAATGTCCGTTGTACAATGCTAGCTTAACCCCCCACTCCAAGCTTAACACGAGCTTACGTTAGCCGAAGCTCAACGCGAGCTTAGCTGAGGTTTAAACCTAACCTGATACAAGTGACATGATATGTCAAGGAGGAACCTTCAAATTGTTTGTCACTTTATTAGGTCATATTTTTTGAAAGATTTGTGTCTAATTTAACAAAGAGAGCAAATCAAAGAACAGAGACAGAAACGGTCGTTGCCGAAATTTGACACAAACTGTCGTAAGTGCCTAACCAAAAAAAGGTAATTTTTCAGATGATTATGTCAGTACGTATTGCTTTATTGATGCCAACTGTAGTGAATTTCATTATCAACCAGGTTTAACTAAGCCGACGATTGTACAACGGATGTCGACTTTAAGCCTGAGCTAAGCTTAGGCTTAACAAAGCTCGTGTTGAACCCGCATTTGTACAACCGACCCTTTTAGTGGATGATACCATTTCAATATCTCCCTATTTTTATCCGACATTTTTAAAAGCTTTTATATAACTTGCAATGTATGTACGCTTGTTGGGGTGGAATCTTGCAACTCAAATTTGAAGCAGATGTCTTCAACCGATTGAGCTGAAATTTTGTATACACGTTTAGTTTGGATGACAATGCACAATAAGCTGTATGATGTCGTTCTAAATCCAATAGTGAAATAGTTATTTAATGCATTTCTACAATATGGGTATCCATATTGATATGAGAACGCCCAGTAGATGCTAAAGGGAATGACAATCTAATGAGAGGAATGTTATCACTGACAATAGACCCACTGATGTCATTTTTAGTCAAACGATGAATTTCGTTGTGAGAGTTTGGGAAAAATACTATTCAAAGCCGGCAAGTTGTTTTATCACTGCATGAACCTGACGACCTGAGAGAAGAGTTTTTGCATTTGGCGCTCAACTAGAGACTTGCAGTGTGAGCAAGAATCTGGCAGCAGTCACAGGAGATTCTGGATCGAATTGTACGAGTTCCTTTATACAACTTACGCAGTGGTCATCACCAGCTTATATCGACGACGGTGACGACATCGACATGAAGTTAGGGGGTAGCTAACGAACCGCTGGTGCACCGAGCAACCACAAAAGGTGGACCGGACAGCCGGTGAGTATGACCATGTGACGTGACGTAAGTGGTAAAGAAGATCCGCGGTAAGGATTTTCCAATAATAAGTTGTAAAGGAACATTTGGGGTGCTGGACTGACTTTGGGAAAGTAATAGGGATAAACTCTTGTTGTTAGTGGACTCTTATCACCAACACAGTTTTAAGGTTATGTTTAGAGTAGTTCTATATTTTTAGTTTAGTTTAAGGTTTTCATGATGTCTAATAAAATGAAATCTACGAAAATGAGTGGATATAAGCATAGCGCAAATTCTAAGTTAGAAATTGTCGTTCAAATGATGACAAATAATATGTATTTTTAGATATAATACGATGATATGTTTTGTTGTAAGAGTTTGGGGAAAATATACTATTCAAAGTCGGTTAGTTGTTTTATCACTGCATGAACCTTGTTTAGGACCTGAGAGAAGAGATAGGGCTTGTTGAGAGTGACTCGAAAAATAATATGACGCCATTCTAAATCAACTATGGTGGACTATCCAAGATGGCGAAATAGTTCTTTTTAATGCACTTCTGCAATATGGGTATCAAATAAAAGGGCTTGCCGAGAATAAATAAAAATTTAGTTTAATATAAATGCAAGTTAATAACTAAAAAGTAAAAATTAAAACAAAAACACTTTTTTAAAAAAAGCTTTTATTTAAAGGTCCAAAAAAAATAGAGTGTTAACTATTCGCGTGATATACTTGTGTAAGTTAACTAGTACCTATTCAATTGACTAACTTGGTCTGCCAAGTTTAAGTGTGTTAAAATTTCAGTTTAATTGAATTCTTATAGGTACTTACGCAAACCTCGCGTAAAGCTTTTATGATCATATAAATTGTGTATAATGAGGCTATAAGTTGATAGTTAACACTCTAAAGGAACATTTTATTTTCTTTTTTTTAGAACCTTTAAATAAGAGCTTTTTTTTAAAAAGTTAATTTATTTAGTTTTCTTCGTTGGATCAGATACTTCTGGGTCCACCCTCGTACTACAACATCTCAGTCCACAGCCAACTTGGCAAAGTGACGAAACAAAACATCTCGCAGCTCTCATCACCATTCAGAGCCATGCGGCTATCCTCTGGTCGCTCGTTTGGATGTGAAATCCATTCCTCTGATTTTTTTCGCTGTGTTAGAACAGGATATTAATTTGAAACGGCATCTTCTACGTCGTCCCATCACATTGCACACACATTCAGCCGCATTTTTATTCAACGCGTTGCGCTAATGCATTTTTTCTATATACGGTCAAGATGGCTTTGATCGAATGGCGCAAGCGGATTGCATCTAGCGTCTCGGTGGATGCGAGGTTATGAAACTATGCATACGTGCTAGATCCATCGGAAGGCTGGTGGTTTCGTAACATAATTTAATGCTGGAATGTTCAACTTTTGTTGTTGATTGGTCTTATACCAGTAGTGGTTTCAACAACGCACTCCCTCAATCGCTCCAGGTAGCCCTTGCAAAAAGAGGCGTGGAGAACATCACTTGCGACTGGATCAGCTGCATGTTGGCAAACAGGAATGTCGTGACATCAATGCATGGTGAGCCGATTAGGTTTAGACCTGCCAGGGGATGCTCTCACCTTTTCTCTGGACCATTCTGGCGGATGACCTGCTGAACGAGCTCTCCATCAGTGGTGTGTACGTGCAATGCTATGCGGACGATCTGGTTATTATAGTCAGAGGGAAGTATCAAAGGACCATCTCTGAACTTCTTCAACAAGCGTTCAACACAATCGACAGCTGGTGCAGGAGGGAACAAATGTCGATGAACCCCCATAAAACAGTTGTCATTCCGTTCAGCAAAAGACGGAAACTAGAAGCTCTGCTTACCTAGAATAGCGGGAGGGTCAATCCAGTTTGCAGAGCAGGTGAAATATCTTGGTCTTATATTGGACAAAAGACTCACCTTTAACTCTCACCTGGATAACACAATCGAAAAGGTGCGACTCGCTCTCTGGACACTCAGAAGGATTTGTGGCGAATCTTGGGGCGTTAGTCCTAAACTGATCTACTGGATATATAAGATGGTGGTCAAACCCATGGCGCGAGTATATGGCGCTGTTGTCTGGTGGCAAAAATGCCTAAAACGGACAGCTAGAGTCAGGCTGGCGGCAGTGCAACGCACCGCCTGTTTGGCCATCACTGGAGCCATGTCTTCCACACCAACGTTAGCCATGGAGACCCTTCTAAACTTAACACCTCTGGACATTGAGGTGGAAAGAGTTGCAAAAGAGGTCGCCTACAGACTGCTATCAACCGGCAGACCTGACAAAACAGAACTAGGACCAGACACAACGGGTATAATGGGTGAAATTACCCATCATCATGTACTCGGAATGGTCTCGGACTATATGGTTCTCCAAGAGCATATAGAGCGATCCTATAACGTCCTTTTCCCAGGCAGGGACGAATGAAGGAGGGACGATTTCATATCACCCCCTGAACTTGCGCTATTTACTGATGGCTCCAAGTCTGAACTGGGGGCAGGAGCGGGAGTAGTGGGTACCAATCCAAGAGTTAAAATTTCAGTCTATCTTGGGAGGTATACCACAGTAAGCAGAAATGATTGCCATAGAGCTGGGAGTCAGGGAACTAATCAAAAGGCCCTTGACAAACAGATCTATAAAAATCTTTTCAGACAGCCAGGCTGCATTGAAAGCACTGTGCTCTAGTCTGGTTGATTCAAGACTGGTATGGAACTGCATGCACCTCCTCAACAAACTCGGAACGGGAAACAGGGTAACCTTGATTTGGGTTCCGGGTCACAGCGGAGTGGAAGGCAATGTATTGGCCGACGCGCTAGCAAAAGGAAGAACTGAATCTGTGTTCATAGGAGCCGTTTATGTTTCTTCGTTCAGTCGTGTTTTCGAGTTTGTGTTTTGTTAATTGGCACATACTGTGTTAGAATATTTCTTCGGACCTTCTTCATACGCTATTGTCAAGAATATGGCATCTACATCAGGCTTCAAATCAAGACAGGCTAGCAAGATTAATACAAACTGTAGTGTTTATGGTTGCCATTCCAAAAAAGACTATGATAAAAGCATTCATTGCCACGCATTTCCTCCAAAAGCGTGTCACAGCGTGCAGGATACCTGCTATCCTCCATATTTGTTTACAAACGCCAGCGCCCTCATCGGTAATTGGAATCGCCAATATTATTTGAACCATGTCAAAGAGATTCAAGCACGTGTCAAGACTGATGGAATGATGGCTTGTGCTGTCATTAAATATGACATCTAAGCTTGAAACCAGGTTAACCATACTCTTCATTATCCTGCTGTATACTAGTATCGGGTTAACCATTCACAACATTCTGGAATATACCTCAAAATGTGCAAGAAATCACAAGTGGGATGAATTGATGAACGAAATTTTCAACAGTACTTCATGACAAGTAAGTTATGTAGTTTTATAATGTTGTGCAGCTTTACCCTCTACATAATATTACGATGTCCCTAGTCCACGACAGCGCTGTTTCAATCTTTCGGATCTCATCAAGTGGACCTGGTCAAAAGCACGGTATCAGGCTGATTTGAAAGCTGTGAATCAAAAGAAACAACTACCCCTACGGCCAATATCCCTATACCGGCATTGAATTATATGCTATATTGCAATTTTTTGATGTTATCAGAAAAGCTTCTCCATATCTTAGAATGTTTGCCATCCTAGGAACGCTAAACAGTAGCTTCATCACTAAGGTTCAATCTGTTAGTAATAGTAGTAATATTCAAGAAACTATAACACATGTCATCATATGGTTGTCAACAGAAAAGTAAACAAACTATCCATTCACTAAAAGCTGCAATATCAAATTGTGCACCAGAATACTATCATCATATTGTTAAACATGTGATATCCCGTTTTTCCTCTGAATACTGATAAAAGCATTTTTATCATGAATTATTTTAGCCATCAATAAGTTATATCATTTTACAGTTTCAAGGAAAAATTTTCATGCTATAATTCTTTGACAAAGGCAGCATAATTTATGGTTTTTACACTTTAAAGTCTCTCGAATGTCCATCGAAGTGGAAAACCATTCTGCCGAGGAATTTGACAATTAGTTGCACCCACAGACTTTTTGTTTTGGTATTTGGGGCCGGATACTTTGAGTTTCACAGCAATAAAGCAGAATTTATCGCCATTTAAAAACCATGGATCAAACCTGAAATGATACTTCATACCCGAGACAAAGGAACAATCAACACAATGGGCTAAAAAGGAAGAACCTGCTCCAAAGAAGGCAAAGATTGTTCCATCTGCAGGCAAGGTATAGCGTCTGCTTTTTTGGGATGCGCTTGTGATAGTTTTTATTGACCTTCATGGAAAAGTAAGACATTTGATTAATTAATTTTGAGGATCAAGGCAATTTTTATTATCAAAAGGGTACCTATAGGAACCTTGGTCGATCTCACCAAGGACATATTTATAATCCACAACAGGGGCTGGAAGAAGAACTAGGTCATATTGAAGATAAACTGTCAAAGAACGCTTACCCCAGAAGCTTGTGGAAGCAAGAGAACAAGAGAATTTTTAACCAGCAGAAATGTAGGTCCTAAGGAAAACAGGCAGTATACCATAAAAGAAAGAAATATCAGATACAGTCAAAAGAATATAGAATTCAAAGACGATTGTCATAAAGCACCACTCTCCGAAATCTACTAACGAAAAACAGAACCCAAGAATGAACATCAAGAGACTAAAAACTGCGTCCACGAAGTATCATGTGAATACGACAAACTGTACAATGGAGAAACGGAAAGACCTCATGAGCTGAGACAGGAAAGTCCGGAATAGCATATCACGCTTGGACCGAGCACAACAAAATTATTTGGGAAGATGCTAGGTTATCGACAAAGAACCTCACTGGTGTATCGCCGGAAATTCAAAGAAGCAATGTATATCGCCAGCAGCAAGAATAACAAGCCTGGTGAGGAAATTAGACCAATATCTAATAAGAAATATAGAAAAACGAAAATTAGACTGGACAAACTTGTACACAAAAGGGTAGCGCAGTGACCATCGAACGGTCACGTCAGTAAGAACCGACGCCACTGAACCAGAACGCCACAGCGATCGGTCAGAAACGCTGAAAAGACGGAGCTCGTTATGTTCACTAGGTGAAGGAAGATGGAAGGCCTCGTGAGGCCTACCTTGTTCAGAACGACACTTGAATTGTCTCAGTCAGGAAAGTATCTAGGAGTCATACTGGATCACAGGCTGACTTGGAGGCAGCACGTGGATTATAAGGTAAGCAAGGCTCGAAACTCATTATGGGCCTGCAGAAGAGTTGTCGGTAGTAGCTGGGGCCTGAGCCCAAAAGTGGTGCACTGGCTCTATACTACAATAGTCAGACCGTCATTAATATATGGCTCCATAGTGTGGTGGACCTGTATAAAGAGGGAGCCAATAAGAGCCAAACTTAATAAGGTTCAACGTTTGGCATGTCTTAGTATAACCAGTGCAGTGCGCACAACACCTTTGAGTGCCATTGAAACGCTATTGAATCTTCCTCCTTTGGATCTGGTAATTCAAGGGAAATCTAGAAAAACTGGGTTCCGTCTCTGGAGTCAGGGTAGCTGGACTTCTATGAATCCAGGCAAAGGACATTCAACGATTCTAGCAGAGTTGCAGGAGGATAGTCCTATTTTGTTGTCGAGGAGCGATATAGTTTCTCCTACGCATCGCTTCAATCGCAAATTTACGGTGGTGTTCCCGTCAAGGGAAGAGTGGGAGTCTAGGGAAAGACAGCTCATCGAAGGAGGAGGACAGGTCTGGTACACAGACGGTTCTCTCGCTAGAGAGGGCTCGGGCTCGGGAGTCTACGGAACCCATACAAGACTTTCATTCCCTCGTGGGGGGCACACCACAGTATTCCAGGCTGAGGTCTATGCGATACTTGCCTGTGTAAATCGTATTCGGGGTCTAGGAGGCGGATTACTATCTGCTCTGACAGTCAGGCAGCCATCAAAGCACTGAGTGCTTGGAAAATAACGTCGGAACTGGTCCTGGAGTGCAGGAGGGCTCTTGACGACATCTCAGCTAAACACAAAGTATCACTGATATGGGTACCTGGTCACGCTGGGGTAAAGGGTAATGAAATGGCGGATCATCTGGCCAGGATGGGATCCGGAAACAGTTTTGTGGGCCCGGAACCAGCCTTAGGACTGTCTGCAAACTTGATTAGGAAAACAACTGGAGAGTAGATCCAGAATCAACACTCTCTGAGATGGAACAACATCTCTGGTCATCTCCGTCAGGCTCGGGAGCTATTAGCAGGGCCTGCAGAGAGAATATGACGATTTTGTCTCTCTCTGGATAGGAGTAACTTGAGATTGCTAGTAGGCTTATTAACGGGTCACAACACCTTCAGGCGTCACTTGTTTCTGATGAGGGTGGTCAACGACCCAACGTGCACGTGGTGTGGTGAAGAGGAAGAATCCTCGGCACACATCTTGTGTCGCTGTGAAACCCTGGGTTATCACAGGCAGACTATGCTGGGCTCAAGAACCTTGGAACCAATAGAGATAAAACGGATAGGACCTAAGAATGTACTTGCCTTTGCCAAAAGGGCAGGTCTTAGGAACTAGCGCAGATAGAGGCGCAAAAGGGCCCATCGTGTGGCCTATGCACCAGCTACATTCCGTGCTGGATAGCCTCTGGTCCTTATTCATTCATTCATTCAGATCGGTCAGAAGAAGCTGCTAAGAACGACTCGTCATCAAGAACTGACGTCGAATAGTCAGAACAAGCCACGGAAAGACGACACGTCATCGTCAGCTATGCGATAATAAATAGGTACATGTTCGACAGTTTACCTGAAGGCGACTGAAGAAATCGAAACGTTGTACTCAAAATTAGAGCATGGAGGTTCGAAACAAGACCTTTTTTAAAGGGGACAGAAGTTACTGAGCACCGTTGAGAATAGTGTATAGAGCTGAAAGGATATTATACTGAAAAATAAATATGTTATTTCCAAAATTTCTTTATTTTCTTTGTTGAATCAGGTAGTTACTTCTGAGACCACCCTCGTAAGTTCAATATACTTTTTCCAAACAAAAGTCAAGGAACACTGCTGTTATGAGGGAGTTGTTCTTGAAACATATTGCCAAACTGCACTCAATTGGCCTATCATTACGATAATATGATAATAACGAACGCTGTTATTCGATTTCTTCGTTAAAAATTAACCTACTTGTGACACAGTCGTTTTCTTGCAGAAACCCCAGCAAAATCTGGTTGGTTACGCAACCCAATGGGCAATAATTAGCCAACCACCAACGGTCGGTCGGTGTCTACTGCTACTTTTTTTTTCATTCGACTCCACTTCCTATTTTTATAACAAATTCAATGGATACATCTCCTGGCTGTCTTGGGGCAGTCCGTCGAGTGCATCTAATAAAGGCGGAATTGTAGAGGATAGCTTAGAGTAGCAAGTTCCGTCTGAATATCGGTAGAACAGTGAGAGGTCACCAACCGCCCGCCGATGAAATATATGCTGGAGGTGGCGCGGTAAGGCAAGATTTCCGATTAGTCAAATTGCTCTTATATGGAGTGCGTCAAGTGTAGACAGGTTTCAGATGTGAAAGCCATATTCTTAGCTAGGTCTGACGTTTATACTGCATTAGAATGTTGGGTAGTGGTAGTGAGAACTTATTTCTAGTTCTGATGGGTCTGAAGAGTTATGCCAGCTTTTTTCCAGTAGGTTTTTTTTTACGGTCATCCTCCCGCAAAGGCTGAAAGCCTATGGCGCTGTAGAAGCGCTGCGGGAGGATAAGTGTCGGTGCATGTTAGATTTTAATGCTGCAGGTTGTAGCCGTCCTGAAACAAATTCCCGGCAGCTCGTTCCACAGTGTCGAAGTTCTCCAGAAGAAGGAATGCTGGAGGAGACTGGTTCGGGGAGTAAGGACCTCGACCTGGTAAGGATGAGCTCGCAGAGCCTATCTAGTGTTCCTGGTTCGGACACCCTTTGGTGTTATTATCTGGGAGCGCTCATTCGAACATCTTCCGTGATAGAATCTGTAAAACAGGGATAGGTCAGCCACCCTCCTTCGATGTTCCAGGCTGTGGAGGTCCTTTGTGAGGTTAGGCGTATCGATTAATCTAATTGCTCTTTTCTGGATAGTGTCCAGAAGCTTTAGAGAGTGTTTCGGAGCGCATCCCCACACATGGGAGCAATACTCCAGCGATGGTCGGATATGTGCCTTGTAGAGCAGCAGCAGTTGCTCTGGTGTATACAACTTCCTACAGCGAAATAAAACTCCAAGCTTCTGCGATGCCGTTTTAGCAATGCTGACGACGTGGCCGTGCCAGGACATGTTATTGTTGATGTTGATCCCCAAAAGCTTGACGGAAGGTGATTCGACTATGGGGTGGCCCTCCATTTCCACGGTTGGTAAGCAATCGTGAGACTTCTTTGTAAGTGTTGTTGCCTGAGTTTTTTGTACGTTGACCTGTACTTTATTTGCGAATCCCCACTCGACAATTGTTTTGATATCTGCGTTGATCTGTGAAGCATGCTGCTGTCGCCGACGTACCGTCTCCTGGGATGATAGTGGCTTGCCTGGTTCCATGCACGACACTAACGTACTGTCATCTACGAAGCTGTAGATTGGATTGGATGTTATTTCCAGCAGCTCATTGATGTACAGCAGAAACAGTGTAGGGGATAGGACAGATGTCTGAGGAACACCGGAGTTTATCGAAATTACGTCTGATGAATGGCATTCGACTACAACAGAGATCGGTCGTTGAAAAAAGTATTCAGCCACTGCCATTGGTTAAGCAACTTCAATATATGAAACAAGTACAAGTTCAAGATACTTTCCGGACTTGTAAAGAAGAGTTAAGAAGCATTTAGTAGTGCTACTTTATGAGAGAGTTGTTCTTGAAGCATAATTGTCAAACTGCACGCAATTCTATACCGATTGACCTACCATTACCGTCAATAATGAACGATTTCTTCGTTAAAAATTAACCTACTTGTGACACAGTCGTTTTCTTGCAGAAACCCCAGCAAAATCTGGTTGGTTACGCAACCAAATGAGCAATTAGCCAACCAGCAACGGTCGGTGTCCACTTCTACTTTTTTTTGTTATTCGACTCCACTTCCTGCTAGGTACAACATGTGTGTGTGTCTATCGGTCTTCTTATACAACACAATGCTAATCTTGTAATGCTTGCTAAATAAATAAAACATAAATAATAATCGTAAGGACAGTATTAATTGGAGGTGCATTAATTATTTTGAAAATTCTCGTGGGTCGACTTTGGAACCTTGATATGTGATATGCTTTCAGATTTCTGCGTCGCCATACAAGGTTGAATTTCGTTTTTAAAAGGTCTACTGGTTTATTAGTTCCATAAACTGACGCATGGAACAGAGACCTTACTAGAGTTTTAAAAATTGTTCTTTCTTTCTTTTATCCTTATGGCTTCTGCCATGGCCGACTCTGCTCACTAGGCCGGAGCATTGAAATACGGCAACACTGAATCGGGGGCCGAGCTTTTATTTGTTGTCAAGTCATTAGTGTAATCTTCCAGAGCAAAAAAGAAGATTGGAAGGTGATGTTTAATGTATATTAAACAGTTGTCTGCGTACTGGTGGATTGACGGAGATATAGAGCAACCCTCGTAGTTTGAATACACGTTTGTCATGTACCTGAATGCTTTCCAGTTGCTGGTTCAAGTAATTAAATCAGCTGCATGGCCCGTGTAAACCTTGAATGAATAAGGACCAGAGGCTATCCAGCACAGAATGTGGCTGGTGCATAGGCCACACGATGGGACCTTTTGCGCCTCTATCCGCGCTAGTTCCTAAGACCTGCCCTTTTAGCAAAGGCAAGTACATTCTTAGGTCCTATCCGTTTTATCTCTGTTGGTTCCAAGGTTCTTGAGCCCAACATAGTCTGCCTGTGATAACCCAGGGCTTCACAGCGACACAAGATGTGTGCCGAGGATTCTTCCTCTGCACCACACCACGTGCACGTTGGGTCGTTGACCACCCTCATCACGAACAGGTGACGCCTGAAGGTGTTGTGACCCGTTAATAGGCCTACTAGCAATCTCAAGTTACTCCTATCCAGAGAAAGACAAAATCGTCCTATTCTCTCTGCAGGCCCTGCTCATAGTTCCCGAGCTTGACGGAGATGACCAGAGATGTTGTTCCATCTCAGAGAGTGTTGATTCTGGATCCACTCTCCAGTTGTTTTCCTAATCAAGTTTGCAGATAGCCCTAAGGCTGGTTCCGGGCCCACAAAACTTTTGCCGGATCCCATCCTAGCCAGATGATCCGCCATGTCGTTACTCTTTACCGCAGCGTGCCCAGGTACCCACATCAGTGATACCTTGTGTTTAGCTGAGATGTCGTCAAGAGCCCTCCTGCACTCCAGGACCAGTCCCGAGGTTATTTTCCAAGCACTCAGTGCTTTGATGGCTGCCTGACTGTCAGAGCAGATAGTAATCCGCCTCCTAGACCCGTCAATTTCCCGAATACGATTTACACAAGCAAGTATCGCATAGACCTCAGCCTGGAATACTGTGGTGTGCCCCCCAAGAGGGAATGAAAGTCTTGTGTGGGGTTCGTAGACTCCCGAGCCCGAGCCCTCTCTAGCGAGTGAACCGTCTGTGTCCCAGACCTGTCCTCCTCCTTCGATGAGCTGTCTTTCCCTAGACTCCCACTCTTCCCTTGACAGAAACACCACCGTAAATTTGCGATTGAAGCGATGCGTAGGAGAAACTATATCGCTCCTCGCCAACAAAATAGGACTATCCTCATGCAACTCTGCTAGAATCGTCGAATGTCCTTTGCCTGGATTCATAAAACGTGTAAACCTTACTTCATACATTGTATCATTGATTAATACCTTAATCAATGATTGCATACAGTTGTTGCGTTATTGCCTGGGCGTAAATGATAATAAGTATTTCTTCATGTCTGTGCGCGCCTCAACCTTTTTAAAAGTCAAGGATACTACGCGGCTCTGTTAGAGATTTTCCTTTTTTGATAACATTCTTCATTACTAATTATTGTGTTTCTGTTTCCTTCATGCTATGAGCGAATGCTTTGACTGAATGAGCGCGATAGTAAAAAACTATCGATCAGGAAAACCGGCGAATTGTGGCTGTCACTCAATTCGATATATTGCTTAATTAACGACTTTTTCATCCATATCGATGCAAATGTTGAAAATGTAAAATGGTTATAGATATTATCTGATTTACATACAAATATGGCGTTTACGTACCATGTACAGTTTCATAATAATTGAATTCACTCCATTTAATGGCTCCTTGTAGCTGCAAATTTAAAAGCAGCTGCGGCAAATTTGTTTTTTACGTAAGAAAATATGCAGTTTTTTTTAACTGAGCAGGCCGCGTAGGTAGAGCCTAAATACCAGAGTACCGCGGCTGCTGTGAAAAGGGTTATGTTAGGGGAAGTTTGGTAACGCGGGATTTGAATGGGCCACTAAATACATCTCCTGGCAGCCCAATCCAAGCCTTGGATACCCTGGGAATTAATGTGCGGTTGTACCGCTCGGTTCTTGATATATGTATGAAGAACGACCGCCTTGGGATGAAATGCAGCGGTCGTGCAGGTGCATCTAATAGGAGCGGTGAGCGGCGGACCGATAGCACGATATATACACTGAACGATAGAGGATAGCTCAGAGGAGCAGATTCCGTTTGAATATCGATAGAAGATCGAGAGGTCACCAACAACACGCCGGTGAGAAAGTGGCTGGAGGTGGCGCGGTAAGGCCGGATCGCCAATTAGTCGAATTGCCCTTCTAGACAGGGTAGTAGGGGCAGCAGGTCCCCAGACATGAGAGCAATACTCCAGGCCAGGTCTTATCTGGGCTTTATATAGCATGAGGAGATTACATGGTGAGCAATACTTTCTGGCTCTAAATAGGTACCCAAGCTTTTTACTAGCAGCTGTTGCAATTGACGCAACGTGTTCTTGCCAAATCAGATTTTCTGTACTGTTAGCTCCTAACAGCTTGACGCAGTGACTCCTTGGCAGTGCCCGGTTGTTCATTAGAACCGGATGTTGGCTTGGGCACTTTTTGTTTGACAGCATACAATACAGGCGGTAATGGTATCAAGATCCTTTGAAAGTGAAGCTGCCACTGCCAGTCTTCTGCGTTCCAGCTCGACCACAGAGATCGGTCTATTGCTCATGTTTCTAAAACTTATCGTATCATTGTCTGATCCGGGATTGGTCTACGGGTTTCCAACGATCATCCAGGGGTCCTGATCCCTCCCCCCCCAAAAAAAATGCAAAATGCCGTCTAAAAAATGGAATCCATAAATTTGCACAACCCCCCCTCTTCGCAAATTTAAGGTGGCAACTGGAAAGGTCAACCAAGTGACACCCATAATCTGTGCGCTTAAGTTTCTAGTAAGCATGTTACTGTAACAATTGCCGTTTGTCCTGTATTTACTGAAATTTATCTCAGCATCAACAGCAATGCATAGGCAGGGCACTGTCAGGACTTTTAAGTTCCTAAAATGCTCTCTGCACGATATTGTTCTGGACAGTTTCAAAACTGTACGTATATTTTTTTTGCCAAGTAAAAACTTCACAGCATCTCGGTGAGTGAAACCAGAACACAATACTATAATCTATTACAGATTGCACATGAGCATAGTAAACTATTTTGAGAACGTCCACATACTGACTTGGTCCTTGATACATCCTATCAAGTAAGAAGCTAAACTCAATTTAGATAAAACTGTTGTTCGAGGGTTGCTCTATATCGGCTTTACGCTGCTAGCATCAAAATCCGTGCCTCTAGTGGCAAAAGCGAACGAGCCTTGTCTCCACCAAGGAGAGTTTACTGCTGCTAGTAGCGTTCCTCTTTGGTTGCCGTTACCTTCGGGTACTAGATGGCGCACAGGCAGAATTCCTTCTGTTTACTAGCAAAACTGTTGTTATTTGTTCATTCCTCTTCAGCGAATAATCTATTTTAACACCTAGAAATTGGAAAATAAACCTAATTCTAGACCTGCACTTGTCGTAATCAGAATAGCAATTTTTCCGCGACGAACCCAATAGTTGCTTGGACGTGAGAGCAATTGAGTCACAGCACACTCGGATGAATCGGAAAAACAACGTTAGTGTAGGTCGTAGAAAAACCGTTTAGACTTATTTAACGGATCGTCCGTTCTGAGACATATTTAACTGTACCCGACGCTACACAGCTAACATCTATCGCCATTGCCTACTGCTGCGTTTGTTCAGTTTGTTGTTCGTCTGGATTCCACAGCTTCACATGTGCTTCTTTCTTTCTTCTTTCGCGCAATTTTATAACGAGGCCGAGAATGATAGAATGATGGTTTTGTGCGTATAAGACGGACTATATGTTTTCAATAAAGTGACACTAAATCCTTTGGTGTAGCACCAACAAACACTATACAGAATCTAGTAGTAGTAGCTGCCCCAAAGTCTGTTGGCCCAGTTTAGGGAGGGTAATTCCCCTGGCTGATGTCTATCGGATCCAAATATCTCGTATCTCAGCCCGCCTAGCAACTCACATTCCGCAAGGAAGTGGTAGGCCGTTTCATTGGTCTCACCACAGACTACACATAGGGAGTCTTCTTCAATTCTTAATAGTGATTTCCAGCTGTAGTTTCAAAAGCAACAAATTACATTTCTGAAGCGTCAATTGTAAATCCACTTCACATTATAAATACGACAGAGCATAGAACAAGTAGGCGTGATCAGTGACCTGTCACTTGTCACACACTTCACAAATGTCATAGAGACACAAAACAAACGCATAGAGCAGAACAGAAAACAAGTAGACTTTATGAAGTGGACGTGATCCAACCTAAAAATCTTTTATCTATGGACGTGACAAGCATCACAATGTTTTGTGATCACAATTGTTGTCGCTGCCACTACCTCGTAATCGGCGTAGCCTTCGAGGTGGCAGTTTTTTGTCTTTTACTGTACAGTACAAATCAATGATAGGCAAGACCAAAAATTTTCTAATCGAAGATAGGAAGAGGAGGATAGTTTACATCTACAACAGCTTGAATTTCTACATGGATGCTAGTAGATGCCCATTATCAGGAATCTAAATTTAGGCAAAGCATAATCAGTGTGAATTTAAAGGCGAACCTTTTGGGCATCTTGTTTGATCGAGTCCAAAGAAACCTGTCAAACCCAGACCTCTCGCCATAGCTGGAGTCAAACCCAGAACTGTGATAGCTTCAGGGTCACTCTCAAAAAAGGAGGGGGGCAGGTTATAAATGAGGTAGGTTATGAGGCTCGAATCTCTAACTTTGTTAACAGTTGGAGAAATATAATTCACAGTGAAGTAACTCTATCCTGGATACAGGGTTATAAAAGTCCTGTTCTATAGACAGTATTGCCCAAAGCAAAGCAGACCTCCCACAGTATCCAGTTGGTCAACTTCAGAACGACATTTCATTGATATAGAAATCGATTACTTCAAATCGAACCTTGTAAGCCCTGTGAGGGCCAGTTTGTATCAAATTAAATAACAGTGCCTAAATCTAGTGGTTTTTAGGGATTAATATTAATTTGAAAAAAGTTTTAGTGGATTTCAAGTTAGCAGATAGGCAGACTGGTTGTGGGCTTTTTATTGGGTATTGAGGGCTATGTTAATAAGTATGATTCCATCCAATTGTATTTTATCAATATTGAAAACAAAACGTCAAAGCTGGATGATACTTTTGTCAAAAATATTTTAGAAATAAATGGTGGTTCATGGATAAAAAATTATAGCAAGATATCAGAACAAAGCGATTGATTTGCAAATGAATGCCATATTTTACATGTTTACATTATAATTATTGTATAATTACTAATTGCAGACTGCGATAATTTGTGACAGAATCATAAAAGTAGTATCAAACACAGCAACTACCTTATTTAATAATAATTTCAAATCCCACATCCGTCAGTGAGATGAAGTATCTTTTTCATTTACTGGATGCATGTTTGTTATAGACCTTCTTATAGAAATATTCACAAAGGATGTAAAGGTGCAGCGTACGCATTGTAAGGCATACATAGGAATAAATATCCCTCCTGCTAGTTGCTCTCTTTCTCTCAAAAGTATATCAAGCACCTGATTCACGTTTGACTATACAAGTTAAACGACAGGTTTCTTGTTTAGGTACATAAAATAAGGTTATACGCAGCTAGCGAGCTTTGCAGTACTGGATAGGTAACTAGTAATGCACATGCACGCTTGGTAAATAGCTTGGCTAATAGTTAAATCGTGTGTTTAGCTTTTGAAATGTAACAAAATGCTATTTTTACCCTTTTTTACTATAAAACAAAGGTATATTGCATGTATTTATAATTATTATCGATAGTAAATTGTTGTTTTATCCAAATAATGCAGTAATTTGAATTTCTTGTGATCCTTAGCATTTGATAGACGAAAAAACCAGTGATCAAATGTTCCACTTCTGTGGAATCTGATTGGTTGAGATTAGCAGTTGCTAAACTCTTTGTTAAACAAGAAAATGCAATATTTCAACCATTTAGGATGAAAAATCAGACTGGAAAGGACATTAGATGGTTCGTAATGGTGGATTGTACATAAAGCATGACATTTTTGACCTTTTTGAGGTAAACTTCAGAAGAAATCAATACTTGATAGGTACATGTTCTGGAAAGGGCTGCTCTGATTGGTCAAAGTCTTTGTTAAAATGCGCATGTTGATAAAATCGGACCTAAGAGTTTCACGAGTTACATCAGCAGCGGTATGTTTAAAGAGAGGAACGGGTGTGACCGAGCGCGACTGTCCTGTCCGGCAAGCAAACCCGTTGTCTCCTGCCTGCGACTGCGAGTAATGTCGGCTACACACGTTCCGGCAGGCCTGTCAGTTCGAACTGAATGGTCCGCCGACGTCCGGTCGCCTGAGCGTGTGTATGGTCCGGTCTACCTGTCAGTTACGACTGATCAGGCGACCGGAGAAGAATCACATATATGTTCGTCCCTCCGTCCGGCCTGACGTCCGGTCGCCTGAGCGTGTGTATGGTCCGGTCTACCTGTCAGTTACGACTGATCAGGCGACCGGAGAAGAATCACATATATGTTCGTCCATCCGGCCGACCTGACGTACTACCATTGGTCCATTCAAAAAGAAAGGGACAGACAGCTGGTGTTTCCACGACATTTGGATCTCGATACGATCCAAAAAATAGCGAATCGACCTTGAACAGGAAACGTTTTGAAAACGTATCCAATTGATGTTTACACTATATAGTGAGTAATTCTTCGATATCTAATAGAAGAAAATATCAAACACAAAAGTTATTTGGTTAAGACGAACATAAAAAAACATTAAAATATTTTGAAATAACAGGGTGTTGCGAGAAAGTAGGGTAGTGATCAAATTGATTTTTTTATATGGAACCATAATTTTTTTTTTAATTCTTCTAGTTTCCATCATCGATCTCTATTTAACCCTAAAATATTTTTGGGATTGGCTGCGATGTTGCCAAGTTATAATTTATTTTCTAATAATTTCCGGATTTGCAAGGTCGCAAATTGATATATTTCTTGAACTTTTCTCAATAATATTATACAGCGCGTTACTTGAATACTAAGTGAATATTATTTTGGATGTTATCAGCAATGCGCATCTACAGGGTGTTTTTGGCAGAATTTTAAATTAAGGCAATTTGAAGGTCATTTTACTCTGTTTTTTTAAATGTATGTTTTATTCTAAATCGAAATATCTACTAATACCCTATCTCGCTTTGTAATATTTTTCTTCGCGTTTGCGACGTTGCCAAGTTATAAATTATTTTACCAAATTTTCAAACAAATATCTACGATTTTTATTAATAGAACACACTGCATATTTTATTTAACATAGAAGTACTCCCTAGTAATCGTTTACGGCGTGAACAAATTTTAACTGGTGTTCCTAAAGTAATAAAACCGTTTTCCTTCCACATACTGCCTATTTCGAACACCAGGTCAGTAAAAGGTACACGAACGCTTAAATATCTCCAAAACTTGCTCAGCTGGAACGAGAAAATCTATATCTGCAGGTTTTCTAACATGCAGAATTCGAAAATTATAACAGCAGCGTTGCCAGATTTACCACTTTTACGTTACACGTCATAATTTTGTTATTTTCAATAAAATCCTCTACTTATCTTTATTGCAATGAATTGCGCATGTCGATTTTAGTAGGATTTCATAACTTCAAAATTTTGTTTCTATTGATTACTGAGATACGGCAATACCACTTTTTCAGTAAAAAGTACCGGAACGCTTGAATATCCAAAACTGCCACCGCTGAAGCGAAAATTATCAATATCGGAGAGTTTTTTTACAGCAAAATTCAAAAATGCTAACATCAGTGCTGTCAGATTTACCACTTTTACGTTAGACTTCATAAATAGGGCATTTCATTCAAAGTAATGACGTGAAAGGTAA
This sequence comes from Callosobruchus maculatus, assembly GCA_951848785.1. Lineage (NCBI taxonomy): Eukaryota > Metazoa > Arthropoda > Insecta > Coleoptera > Chrysomelidae > Callosobruchus > Callosobruchus maculatus. The sequence continues at coordinate 2,946,848 of CATOUR010000179.1, forward strand.
AATTGGAAAATCTGACAACGCCGATGTTAGCATTTTTGAATTCTGTATGTTCAAAAACCCCCAAATATTGCATTTCAGCGCTTCAGTTTTGAAAATATTCAAGCGTTCCGGTACTGTTTACTGAAAAAGCAGTGTTGCCGTATCTCAGTAATTAATAGAAACAAAATTTTGAAATTGTGAGACTTTACTAAATTCGACATACGCAATTAATTGCAATAAAGATAAATAGAGGATTCTATTGAAAATAACAAAATTATGACGAGTAACGTAAAAGTGGTAAAATCTGGCAGCGCTGCTGTTAGAATTTTTGAATTCTGCATGTTCAAAAACCTGCAGTTATGGATTTTCTCGTTCCGGCTGTGCCAGTTTTGAAGATATTTAAGCGTTCCTGTACCTTTTACTGACCTGGTATTCGAAATAGTAGTATGTGTGCAAGGAAAACGGTTTTATTATTTTAGGAACACCAGTTAAAACTTGTTCACGCTATAGACCATTACTAGGGAGTACTTCTATGTTAAATAAAATATTGTGTGTTCTATTAATAAAAATCGGAGATATTTGTTTGAAAATTTGGAAAAATAATTTATAACTTGGCAACGTCGCAAACACGAAAAAAATATTACAAGGCGAGATAGGTTATTAGTGGATATTTTGATTTAAAATAAAACATACATTGTTACATTTAAAAAAACAAAGTAAAATCACCATCAAATTGCCGTAATTTAAAATTCTGCCAAAACCACCCTGTAGATGCACATTGCTGATAACATCCAAAATAATATTCATTTAATATTCAAGTAACTCGCTGTATAATAATATTGAGAAAAGGTGAAGGGATATATCAATTTGGACGTATTACTTGCGACCTTGCAAATCCGGAAATTAATAGAAAATAAATAATAACTTGGCAACGTCGCAACCGATCCCAAAAATATTTTAGGTTTGAATAGAAATCAATGATAGAAACTAGAAGAATTTAAAAAAAGTTATAGTTCTATATATAAAAAACAAGTTGATCACTATCCAATACTTTCCCGCAACACCCTATATATTTCAAAATATATTTAGGATATGCGTCTTAAGTAACCAAATAACCTTTGTACTTGACATTTTCTTCTATCAAGCATACCTTGCCAGATATCGAGAAATTACACACAAAATGTTTTAAAAGCCCGTGGAGACGTAGCGACTGATATATTTCACATTCGCCTGAACGTGTGGAGGGGCGTCAGCCAATCAGAGGCGACCGGTCTTTAGGCGGCCTTGTTCAGTTCGAACTGACAGGCCTGCCTGAACGTGTGGGGGCGAGGCGACCGGTCTTCAGGCAGACCGTTCAGTTTGAACTGACAGGCCTGCCGGAACGTGTGTAGCCGACATAAGGTTAACAAAACGGATGGCGGATTGATCGAAGCAGGTTGCTTGGAATGTGTGTTTCTGGGTGTAAGTTCACCAGCGTACTCGGCCACCGCGTCTCTGCGTCTCGGCCGCTGCTAGGTGCGCCTTTACTTTCATAATCGGCAAATGCCTCGAGCCCTCGAGGCCATTCGTACTCAACCCAACCCAAAACAACTCTCGTCTTGTCGCGGTTCTTGTCGCTTCGCACGCGGACCTCTTCAAGCCAAGCTGTTGCTGCACGGCATGTCAACTCTGCTTCAGAAACTGTATGATTCGCAGCATAAATCATAAATACGGCAACGAAGCAACGTCCTTGCTTAATAGTTTATTAAGTTATAATATGATATTACAAAACGGTAAGACTTTGTTTTAGCGGAAACCGAAATGAAGGTCAAACGACTTGCTTTGACGTCCTGAATCACTACGGCACTTTGAAGTTACATAAAACATAACTTATCCAAACCAGTAGAGTTGTTGAGCTCAAAATGGGTGTTAATCGACGTGGCTGGACATCGAATTGTATCGATTAATAGATTGAAAAAAACGTTTGATTTTCATTTAGGAAATTAAGCCAAAAAGGGGCCTACTCCAACACACTGTGAAAAACCAGAACAGGTCACAACCCCACCTGGGGGTATGTTGCCCAGAGTATTCAAAATCTACAAAATCAGTGACGTCTGGGAGCCCCGGGCCACCCCTTTTTATGCAAATGAACAAGCCTAATTCAACTTAAACTTACCTAATTTCTAGGAACACTAGAACTCAAAGTATCATAACTTTTTTATTCATCCTAAAAATCACAAGAAGCCTAACAACCCTAGAATTACTGAAGCTCCTAAATATGCTGAAAAATCCTGAAATTCCGAAAATCTGAGAATCCTGATTATTCTAAAACCCTGAAAAACTGAAAATTCTGTGAAAAACCGTGAAAACGTTGAGTCATCCAAGCTTATAACGCCTAATATATAATAATAATAATAAATGTCTTTATTGACAGTTCTACAGGAGGCGAGATTTAGATAAATCTACTCTTACACCTAACCTCCTAACATGTTGCAGTTATCGAACAAATATATGTATAAAATATATTATATAATGCATAGTTGCGGTTAGGAGCGAAAATATTGTAACATACTGTATATTATGGTATTCGTGTATTTGTATTAGTTGTCATTGATTGTCATACATGATGTAAAGTCAAAGTGCTAGGTTAGATCTTTTGAAGTGTAAACGTCATCGAATCGTCTAGAGTTTTCGAGAATGACGGATGGATTCTAGAAATGTCATCGAATGCTCTAGATGGTTCGATGAAGTATATATAAGGTGCTACGGGTAGCGTAGGATTCAGTTGAGTTGAGATCTAGTTGAGATAAGGTTAAGAGATATTGTATTAAGTTCTGAAGTAAAACGGTGAAAGTTACGTCGAGTTTGATTCCCTGGGTGAAGAATAAGAGGCCGTCGTGACAATATTAATACTCATAGGCATATGCCTGAATAAATAATTTATAAACAATTAAGAGACAGAACAGAAGGAAAGAAAAAAACAGTAAAATACGTTAAACATTCAGCTCTTGACGTTGTTGGGTTAGCAAAACCTGGTTTAGCTTAGTTTTAAATGTCTGAGATGATTTTATTTGCTTAATATGGAGAGATAACTTATTGTATTGATTGACTGCATTGTACGAGAATGTCTTTTGGAATAAAGCAGTACGATGTCTTGAGATTATTAAAAGTTACGTGCTCCGAACGTTAACATTGTGAACAGCACCTCTAGTTATAAGTTTGTCTCGCAGATATGGATGATTTGATGTACAAAATATTCTATGCACAAAGAAACTTTTTATTAGCAGAAAGCACTCGAAGAATTGCATAACACTGCTTAATAAGAGAATTTACATGGTGCAAAAACTTAAGATTTTCGTCAATCGTTAGACCTAAATTTTTTGCACTTTCAACAGGTTCGATGGACTGATTATCAATAAGAATATTTATACCGTTTTTCGTTTGGATCTTATTAATTTTGCTAGAATATAACAAAAGCTTTGACTTAGATGCATGTATCTTTAAGTTATGACTCGCTATAATTTTCAATCAGTTTTATGTCACTATTTATTGCAGCATTGGCTACAGCAACGTCTTTAGTTTTAAAAGTATAATAGATCTGAGTATCATCCGCGAAAAACTGTATTTTAGATTCTAGCTCCTGACGCTCTAAATCGGATGTATACAACGAAAATAACAAGGGCCCTAAAATTGATCCTTGAGGTACACCTGAACTAATATGTTGAAAGGTGGAAGATGACTGATTCAAACAGACTTTTTGAAAGCGGTGTTTTAAATAACTATTAATGAATTTGAGGGGTATTTCTCCAAAGCCATAATAACTGCATTTTGAAGTTAATAATGAGTGATTAAGGGTGTCGAAAGCCTTACTGAAATCTAGCAGTAGCAAAGCCACGGAGTCTCTGTTGTCAAGAGCAGTGACTATGTTGTCCATCAAGTCCCATAGAGCTGAGGTGCTATGGCCTTTTCTGAAACCCGATTGCTTAGGTGGTATTATTTTATTAACATCTAAGTATTCTCTTATCTGTTCATAAACAATTTTTTCTAGAATTTTGGACATCACTGGCAACAAACTTATAGGCCTCAACTGATCATAAGTTTCAGGATTACTGACTTTTGGCAGTGGCACAACCATCGCTCTCTTCCATTCATCAGGAAAATATCCCTGCTCTAGACAGCAGTTAACAATATGAGTCAAGTAAAGGCTAATTGCTGGCATGCACAATCTGATCATCTGCAAAGTAACACCGTCTGTACCACTTGAATTTGATTTAATTTCATTCACGGTTTTGATAACAACATGTTCCTCAACTAGCCGAAATGAAAATGTTGAACTATTATTGAAGCGATGTGAACGGTAAAAAAACATTTTATCAATACACTCTTCATTGCTATTCCGGAAAACTGACATAAAAGCATCATTAATGGAGTAAGGGTTGGACAACCTATCAGGAATGTTAACGTTTCTTTGACTTAGCACATTGAAAGACTTTAAAGCGTTGTAAAATGTTCTGCCATTTTGGCTTTTAACGTGCTTTAAGTACGCTGACTTCTCATTCCTGACCAGGGTGAGGGCATAGTTTCTTAACTGTTTATATGCATTCCAACTACAAGCTGAACGATCTTATCTGTAAAATGCTGTAAAAGAGCGTTATCTCTTTCCTTAAATACTCGCTTAAGGTTGCTTGTGAGCCACGGTGCTGGATCCTTGCTGACGCGCACGGTTTTCAAAGGGCAATGGGTGTTAAATAGATTTGCTATATTGCTTGTTATAAATTTAACCTTATTCTCAATGTCTTTTATGAAAATAATATGCCAAGGTATGCTATACAGGTCATTTTCAAAAGTTTCTTGGTCAAATTTGTTGAAATCTCTGAAAGTAAGTAAGTTATATCATCTTAAAGCCCGTTCTAAAGCTACTTTTAGTATTGGTGAAACTCCGTATACATTCCCTTTATATTTATCTTTAATTCAAGCGAATTTTATGAGGTCGATCAATCAATTTGATTATAGTTTCACTATCACTGAAATTGAATCACTCCACCATAAAGTGTTAGTCAGCAGCGAGGCACTCCTTTCACACTCGATTGGACTACGATGGGTTAGACTTGGAATTACCACAGAGATGTCAACTAGGTGATAAATCATCGTAGATCAACAATTACAGGGGACTTTCATTTGAATCGCTCCTTCACACTTGACCCAAATACTGCCTTTGTGGTATGAGCATTGTTAGAAACAATTTGTCTTTGCTTCTGTCTATTCGCTGTTTCGGTTTAGTCAAGCAGAATGCCACAGTAACCCCTTGTTGTCAGTGCACTACACAGTTACCCGGGCACGAGCGACTATAAGGCCATCCTATTATCAAGTGTGTTTTACAGTGTGGATGAGTTTCTCAATTATAGGTTTTAGAATTAGTCTTAACTTAACCAATGTTTTTGTTTTCTCCTGTATCCTGTTAGTCTGGAGGCGGAAGAATGGCATTGAAATATTCTATACTTTGTATTGCGTCTTTATCTGCTCATGTGTATGTGGTTTGTGTCCTATAATTTATTATAATTTATTTGTGTATATGTGTTCTGATCTCGTATTACTTTTTATTAGCGTTAATTATGACCTATGTGGCTTATAGACACATTAAGGGCACTAAAAGCAATTTATTTGTGTATATATTTATGTAACTTGAGCTTTTTTTACCTTTTTTATTACCTTTATTAATGCTAAATTTGACCTGTGCAGCACATTGGGTGCACTAGCACCAATAAATTATTATTATTATTATTATTCACCCCAGAAACGTTATATAAGGTTGCTTAAAAAATGAAATCCACAAATATGCACCCCCTCCCCCGATGAATATTGTCTCTTTTTTTTTTCCAGGAGCCGTCCGACTATGCTACCGAAGCCTTAAGGCCAATTGTATTATAACTCCTCTCATTTACAGTATCCACTCCAGCAATCTGGATCCCTGCATAAGTTTATGCAGTTTTCCTACTGGTCCTGGTGCTGAGCTGTACTCCATTGGTTCTAGCTTGGTCTTCCCAAAGAGCTGTTGTCTCTTGTGATCTAGATCACAGATCACATGTAGGGCTGACTTAGTCCCTCTACCACACAGTCTGCAGTTGAGGTCTCCATTGTAGAGTCCCATTTTATTCAGGTGTTCCTTTAGGCCACGATGTCCCATGAGGAGACCTGTTGTTATTCGGAACTGATTTCTACTCAAGTAGAGCAGTGTTTCAGCTGTTTTCATGCATGGAGCTTTAATGAATGTTTTTCCATGAACACATCCTTGCAACAAATTCCACTGCTCCTTATGCTGATATTTCATCCATTCTACTACCTGGTGTACCTGGTTGTACTTTTAAGCACCCCCAAAGCGAGTTCTGCTCCAATGTATAGAGCAGACGAGCCTAGTCTTGCTAGCTCGTCCGCCCTTTCATTGCCACTTATGCCCGAGTGTCTTGGCACCCGCTCCAAAGTTACCTTATTGTGTTCTGCCAGACTTCCCAGTTCTTCTAGACATTCCCAGACTAGAGCAGACGTAACCTTGGGCCCTTCTAGTGCCCTAAGTGTAGCCTGACTCTCTGTAAGTATTGCGATCCTCTTGTTTCTGTTGGATCGCTCATTATTGATCCTTGCACATTGCAGGATGGCGTACACCTCTGACTGAAATACCGAAGCGTATTTTCCTAACGGAATACTCTGTCTAGTTCCTCTTCCAAAGATTCCCGCTCCTGTACCTTGCTAGGTCTTTGATCCATCTGTGTACCAGACTATTTCCCGATGCAGGTTGTTTACTTCACAGAGTTCTCAATCTCTGATTATAGTCTCGAATTTCTTGTTGAAGATATATCATATTGTCTCTTGGTCAAGCAAAATTAAAAGGGGGCAACCCTCTGGACAACCGTAATCTGGACCCCCCCCCCCCCCCAAATGAAATCCTGGATATGTGCCTGAAGTTACCACACAAGATGGTGTGAAAAGAATGATCACGAGTTTAATACAATTTTACCATGACTGAATTAACGCTGCTCCTACAATCCGGAATAGTTTCTCCGGAAGATGCGGGGAGCTGAAAAGGAACCGACGATGGGCGTGATAAATAAACAGGTGCGCGCTGCATTAGAAAGAAATGGAAACAGTCAGGTCAGCGTGTCGCCCGAAATTTGTAAAATTGAAGAGTAAGGCCATTTGCAGATGTTTTTTATCCCAATTCCTGACGCTTCATTTTCCAATATTTTTACACTAAATTTTCACATAATGTTTAGAAGGAAATTGCCCAGAGTGATATCGAAGCACTTTTTCATTTTTGCTTCTGGGCTTTTCTTAAAAAAATTACAAAGTTGACGAAGAAAATAGGCAAGTTCAAGCGACGATATTCCATGTTCAATCAATTTTTTTCAAAAAATGCTTCGACAGCCCCCTGTGTAATTTCCTTTTAAACTTCATGTAAAAATTTCATGCAAAAATATTGAAAACTAGAGCGTCAGGAATTGGGATTAAATCGCTCGAAAGTGACCGTTTATGCTCTCCGTAGGAGCCGCCTTAAGAAGAACAAGGCGAGACTTCTAAATTCTTGTGCCTGTTGTATCCCTGAATAGTGAAGTGGAATAAATAAATAAATAAATAAATAAATAAATAAATGAACAAAACCCGCACAAAATCAAATCCAACTTTACCCAATAATAATTATTGTGTACATAGAAACAGCATTCCTAGCTTTCATCTTAGAATGTAGGTAACATATATTTCAGGTTCGCCTTTTACTTTCAAACGACGTCGCTTCATCGGAGGAATATTAAAAAAATCGGTGAGAACATTTACATTCACACTTTCCCTATGCAGAGAATCGGAATACTTTATATATGCTGAATCCAAATCAGCTTATCTATTCTGTTTTTATCAAGCAGAAGAAAAACGCTCCTACCGCAATGAAACGAAGAGAAAATCGACATTTTCGACAAAATTTCGGAGAAAGGATGATGATGATTGGACGTTGAGAATGTTGGACGTGCAGTGACGCAAACGACAAAAACGAAATTTAATTGTAGTGACAAAAAGTGGCGGAGGAGATACCATAGGGGCGAGCGGGGCAGAATCATTTTTAACAGGTTGACTGCCACAGCGAATTTCTGAACACCTCTTTAATTCAGCCAAAATAATGTGTCCAGATTTGTGTTGTTTTTTTATTGTAGGCACCCAAGACATATTTCAAAAAACAAAGGATATAGAGTGACCTTAAAATGAATTTGACTTGTCTTTTTACTTCCCACACCGATAGATGAGGGGAGTATTGTGATCGAGAAAATTTTCGATTTTGAGATAATACACTTTTTGGGCGTTTTATGATGTGTACATAACGAAAATCCACGTCACTCATTTCCGTCGGTCTGTCTGTCTGTCGGTCTGTCGGTCTGCCGGTCTGACGGTCTGTCGGTCTGTCGGTCTGTCGGTCTGTCGGTCTGTCGGTCTGTCGGTCTGTCGGTCTGTCGGTCTGTCGGTCTGTCGGTCTGTCGGTCTGTCGGTCTGTCGGTCTGTCTGTCGGTCTGTCGGTCTGTCGGTCTGTCGGTCTGTCGGTCTGTCGGTCTGTCGGTCTGTCGGTCTGTCGGTCTGTCGGTCTGTCGGTCTGTCGGTCTGTCTGTCGCGTTTTTCTACCCTCGCAATCTCAGTAACCGCTGCATGGATTGTGATGAAATTTGGGCAGCGTTATGCTGTGGGGTCGTAGCAGGTAATGTTCCTATAATTTTGAAAATCATTCTACGGGGGGCGGAGTAATTAGCAAAAAATGAAAAATTTCAAATATAACTTCGTTTTTAGGCGTTTTAGGGGTTCCTGATCACTTTCTACTTTTTTTGGGTGGGGGTGAATTTGGGGTGGTTGAGGGGTGGGGGGTTGTAATACTGAAAAATTTGTTGTACTCGTAATGGGCTGTCCATTGATATGTGAATGAAAAACCTAGCGGCATGATACACTTTTTTAAGTCCATTCGAACGTTGCATGCTTACTATAGAAACCACGGGACTTAGAATTTGTGATGTATACATACGAGTATTATTTTAGATCGTTCGATATCGCGTAACGCGAAAATTGTTCAATTGATTTTAATGAAATTTTGACATAGTATTACTCCCAAGGCGAGGATGGAAAACACGTATGTTTTGGAAAAATCAGGTCAGTGGCGGCGCGGCAAAAAAACTAAAAATATAAAAACAGCTCAAACTTTGTTTTTAGGTGTTTTAGGGGTTTCTGATCATTTTCTACGTTTTCTTGGGTAAGGGTGAATTTGAGGTGGTGGGAGGGTGGGGGGTGTATAACTGAAAAATTTGTTGTACTCAGAATGGGTTGTCCATTGATCTTTGAATGAAAAACCTAGCAGCATAATACACTTTTTACGTACATCCGAACATTGCCTTGCTTATTATAAAAATCAAGGGAGTTAGAATTTGTGACGTATACATACGAGTATTGTTTTAGATCGTTCTATATTGCGTAACGCGAAAATCATTGATTTGACACAGTATTGCTACCGCAGCGAGGATGGAAAACGCGTATGTTTTGGAAAAATAGTGTCAGTGGCGGCGCAGCAATAATAAAAAAACCAAAAACATAAAATCAGCGTAAACTTCGTTTTTAGACGGGTTGGAGGCTCTTGATCGTTTCGCATCGTCCTGTTCAAGCATGCAGAAAAAACTGTGGCGCCCTAGTTCCTAAGGAGGAAGACTCAAGAAACTATTAACGAAGCTTTTTGTGTTGGATGTTGTTTTTGCGGGCGGATGGGCGATAATTTAGTTGCAAGGGGATTTTAGGCTATAGCTTCATGCAATGGGAAATAATAAAATGGTATCATCATTATGGGTGTGAAGTGCTGTGTCAATCAACTTGACTCCATTTTTTGTAACAGTTACTGCCATTTTTAAGTTCGACAATTTGCTACTTTTCATGAATTTTTATTCCGCCATTTTGAACGTTTTGGGGCATGCATGTTATTGTGATAGCATTGAAATTTCATGTTATGATATGATTTTTTGAGTTACCCCTACCCTCGCCCCTTTTTTATCATCGCGCAGCTGTAATCTTGTATGTGGACTACGGAGAGGAGATGATGAAACGATACTTCAAATATTAAAGGTCGAGATGATCTGCATTTTCTAGGAATAGAAGACCTTCTGAAGATGCCATCCACTCGTAGTGGCGAAACGTCAAGCCTTAACGCTAAACGACGCCGGCCTAAAAGCCCAAGAACCACAAATTCGTTAAATCTAATTTAATCTAAAGAATAATCTGATCTATTATGAAGCATGGGAACCTAAGATTATTTTACCATCGATGTCCCGCTTGCCCCTATCGATTTTTAATGAAGTAGGTCATTGAATATCACTGCCGAATATCATCAATCGTCCTGCTTGGAGAATTACAAAATTTTACCAAGTAAAAAGCACCTTTGTTGTTACCGAAGGTAGAAAGCCATTTATTTTGAGTGAAGTGCTACAAAAACCGATCAAAAATATGAGATGATTATTGTCGTCAAGTCGTCAGCAAGAGGCTTTTTATGGTACAGTCGATTCTTTCTCAAAATCACCGCTATCTTTTGCACTTCTTACAACCTATCTGTCATAAAACAAGACTTAGACTTTGGACACAACAGGGACCATTGACCCTCAACCATCGACTATTGACCCTCGACTAGGATTACCAACTTTTTCTGTAAGAAAAAAGTATAATAGGATTAAAAGATGAAAAAACAGATGAAAAACTCGAGCAGCTCATGGGTCTTTGGTATTAAGGGTCAACTCGCGAAATACCTCTCCAAGAGCTCCAATCACTAGGGCGGAGAATTATCATGATAACTGTGGGGCCAACTCACTAAGATACTAGGGGTCAACTCGCAAATTATCCACTCCTTTGTACTAGTTCAGCACGAAGGGTCAACTCGCGACGTATGTACTTCGAGATTGTTACCTGTTTTATATCGCAGACGTTCAAGAATTGGATTATCAAACCACTAGTGATATAAATGTGTGTATGAAACTTTGAAAATGGTGTAGTAAACAAGTTCTCAATTAAATTAATGAAATAAATCAATAAATAACGATACTATTAGTAGAATTGGGTACTCTGTGAGATAAACTCACCTATGTACTGTTTTGAGTACGTTTCCGATAAGAAGGACCGTACTTTCAAGTTGGTATCAACCCCAAACATTATGTGCGATTTTGGACCTTATTTCAATCTGACAAACATCTTGAAATAATAAAATACGCCCAAGTTCTTGTGAAGCTCTTTAGGCTGTTGAGAAGACAATATCAGCTGGGTGGTGATTTATTACCACAGTCTGGTTTTAGCTTTCCTTTATATACTGGCCTTTATGGCGTCACTTTTACGCTGCATTTTTAACTGAACAGCAGGATAATATTGTTTTTCGAATTATAAAATTTTCTCACCCTGACACCTGTTGCGTACTTAACCAGCTATCTATAATTTTTTTTCTTTTTCGTTTGAAAATAGCAGTGTACTCGTCATCTTGGTTCTCGCAGTCCTTTCAAATAAGCATGTATTCAGTACAGTTCTCTACTTACCTTAGAGTAACCGATACAGATATTTATTATTATTAGAAACATTTCAACTTATAAGGATTAATTTATAAGCAAATACTGTTTCATGTCGTGGGAACTTGGCTATTTAATCTATGAGTTGCAATAATTTTATAAGATATCGACTGACCGTACTAGTTCGATTCAAGACTTGAATATTTTATTCATGATCGACGTATGTAGGTCCTTATAAAGTAAACCTTGATATAATTCTTATCATTCTACATAATGAGCAGTATGTTGTATTGTAGGAAGAAATAATTCTGTTATTTATTCCAACCATCAACCATGTAAGTTTTATTTAACGATTTCTGTACAATATTTTGAAAAAATATCCTCTAACCTTTTTGTCAGACTGTTATTTGTTTAAGGGTTGGGTTGTCTTAACAGACATGTTGTGAACTCGTAAAATGCATCAAGTCGGAGCTAGAGTATTGCCGACACGAACATTATCTATAGTTTTGAGAACTGTAGCTTGCCATCGTTCGCGATTTACTGTCAGTTCAGTGGCGCTTTTGATACTCATCTCCAGCAACGGTTTCGCCGTATCCACCCAGCGTGTAGGGGAACGGCCACGGCGCCGCCCACTTGGGGCATGACCCTGAACTACAAGTTTCTCCATATTATCGCTTCTGTGAGTATGTCCGAAGAATGTAAGTATTCTCGTCGACACAATGGAGGATAGTGTCTTTGGATTACCGAGCTCATCGAGTATGGAAACGTTGATTCGATGGGTTGTATAAGGAACTCTCAGCATTCTCCTCCACGTCCACATTTCAAAAGCATCTATATATGCGAGATCGATCTGCCTTTTTAACAATACAGGTTTCCGAGGCATAAAAAATATGGAGAAGACAAGAGCGACATTTTGGTAGCTTTAGTGATGTTATGGTCACGCCATATTTTAGTAAGTTTTGTCAAGGCCACACGTGCCTGTTGAATGCGCCGTCGAATCTCATTTTCACAGCTACCCGAATTGTCGATCAAAGAACTGAGGTACACAAAACTTTGAACTACTTCACAGTGGCCTACTGACTTTAAAAAACTAAGGGCCGATTTTATCAACATGCATATTTAACAAAGAATTTAACAAAGCTTTTCTATTGGCTGTTATTTAGCAAAAGCTTTCTATTGGGTATTGAGGGCTATGTTAATAAGTATCATCCAATAGTATTTTATCAATATTGAAAACAACACGTCAAAGCTGGATGATACTTTTGTCAAAGATATTTTAGAAATTCATGGATCAAAATCATAGCAGGATATCAGAACATAGCGATTGATTTGCAAATTAATGCCACATTTTCCATGTTTACATTATAATTATTGTATAATTACTAATTGCAAACTGCGATAATTTGTGATAAAAGTAGTAGGTACCTATATCAATCACAGCAACTACCTACCTTATTTAATAATTAAAAATCCCACGTCCGTCAGTCTGATGGTTTATATGAAAATACATACTTCTATGAAGAATCAATCTTTCACTTACTGGATGCATGTTTGTTATAGATCTTCTTATAGAAGTATTCACAGGTGCATCGTACATCAAATAGGGTTATACTTAATTTTAATTATAAAATGGCAAGCTTTGGCGTTCTGGGGTTCTGGATAGGCAAGCAGTAATGCACATACGTTTGGAAAGTAGCTGTGACCTTTGAAATGTAACAAAATGCTATTTTTACCTCTTTTTACTATACAACAAAGATATATTGCAGGTATTCATAATTATTATCGATAGTAAATTATTGTTTTATCCAAATAATGCAATGAGTGAATTTCTTGTCATCATATCATCTAATACAGCATGAAACCAGCGATCAAATGGAAATGTAATCTGGAATCTGATTGGTTGAGATTAGCAATTGCTAAACTTTTGATTAAACAAGAAAATGCAATCTTTCACCGATTTGGGATGGAAAATCAGACTGGAAAAGATGCTAGATGATTTACAGTGCTCGATTGTATATAAAGTATGTCATTTTTGGGCTTTTTGAGGTCAACTTCAAGAGAAATCAATAATTTTCAGAGTACTTTGACAGATGCATGCTCTTGGACGGGCTGCTCTGATTGGTCAAAGTCTTTGTTAAAATCTGCATGTTGATAAAATCGGGCCTTAAACTAATACTGACCAAATATTGTAAGGTGACTCAAAATAGATAATTTTGAACAGGAGTGTATTTTAAAAATTCCTTACCACATATAACTGGACAATGAAGTTTTTATTTATGCGCTACAAGTTTTTTTTCCAATCACTATATTTACAAATAGGTGCTAGATTATTCCAAGACCACACCTTATCTCGATCTGTATTGGTCGATTGACAAAATACAAGGCGGATATTGATTTCAAATGCCTAATCATCGCTATTAAGTGTTTTCACCTTCGGTACAGGTATGGACAAAATCTCTTTCGATGACATACCTTAAGGCCCATTTCACTTTCACCAACGCCGATCAAAATGTAGTAAGATCGGAACATCGCGAGCAGTGTGGGATGAGGATGTTATCGAAGACCAAAACACCATTATTGGTCTTGGACAGGTTTCTATTCAGCTATTTTTAGCTGTGACGAATCATTGTTACTTGGGACACATTTTACTTCTCAGTGATTTTTTTCATCTTTTAAGAGATCTTAATTTAACTGTTTAGTGACCGAAGCATGAGTCTGACCTTAAACTTTGTTTCCCATGTGATATTCATTAAGTAATAAAAATATTTAGCCCTTTTACTTCCCACACCGATAGGTGCGGGGAGTATTGTGATCGCGAAAATATTCGATTTTGAGATAATACGCTTTTTGGGCGTTTTATGATGTGTACATAACGAAAATCCACGTCACTCATTTCCGTCGATCTGTCTGTCTGTCGGTCTGTCTGTCGCGTTTTTCTACCCTCGTAATCTCAGTAACCGCTGCATGGATTGTGATGAAATTTGGGCAGCGTTATGCTGTGGGGTCGTAGTAGGTAATGTTCCGAAAATTTTGAGAATCGTTATACGGAGGGCGGAGTAATTAGCAAAAAACGAAAAATCTCAAATATGCCTCAAACTTCGTTTTTAGGCGTTTTAGGGGTTCCTGAGCATTTTCTACTTTTTTTGGGTGGGGGTGAATTTGGGACGGTTGGGGGATGGGGGGTTGTAATACTGAAAAATCTGTTGTATTCGTAATGGGCTGTCCATTGATATGTGAATGAAAAACCTAGCGGCATGATACACTTTTTAGGTCCATCCGAACAATGCATGCTTATTAGAGAAACCACGGGACTTAGAATTTGTGATGTACACATACGAGTATTGTTTTAGATGGTTCGATATCGCGTAACGCGAAAATTGTTCAATTGATTTCAATGAAATGTTGACATAGTATTACTCCCAAGGCGAGGATGGAAAACGCGTATGTTTTGGAAAAATCGGGTCAGTGGCAGCGCGGCAATATTAAAAAACTAAAAATATAAAAACAGCTCAAACTTTGTTTTTAGGCGTTTTAGGGAATTCTGATCATTTTCTACGTTTTTTTTTTGTGTGAGGGTGAATTTGGGGTGGTTGGAGGGTGGGGGGTTGTAAAACTGATAAATTTGTTGTACTCATAGTGGGTTGTCCATTGATCTTTGAACGAAAAACCTAGCAGCATAATACACTTTTTACTTACATCCGAACATTGCCTTGCTTATTATAAAAACCAAGGGATTTAGAATTTGTGATGTATACGTACGAGTTTTGTTTTAGATCGTTCTATATTGCGGCGTTACGCGGAAATTATTGAATTGATTTTAATGAGATTTTAACACAGTACTAAGGATGGAAAACGCGTATGTTTTGGAAAAATAGTGTTAGTGGCGGCGCAGCAATAATAAAAAAACCAAAAACATAAAATCAGCTCAAACTTCGTTTTAAGACGGGTTGGAGGCTCTGAATCATTTCACATCGTCCAGTTCAAGCATGCAGAAAAAAAAGTGGTGCCCTAGTTCCCAAGGAGGGAGACGCAAGAAACTATTTATAATTTAGTTGCAAGGGGATTTTAGACTATGGCTTCATGCAATGGGAAATAATAAAATAGTATCATCATTATGTGTGGGAAATACTGAGTCAATCAACCTGACTCCATTTTTTTTATAGCTAAATCGCAACTACTATTACGAGGCGTTGACGCGAACAGAATTATGTATAAGGACAGCTCAGCAGTATACCGGTAAAGATAGAGAAGGGTCACTAACCGCCCTCTAGTGATATGGTGACTGAAGGTGACGCGTCAAGAAAGTTTCACCCATTTTTCGAATTGCCCCTTGGAGTGTAGTGGGCTATTTGCCAAACGATGATTATTATTTAATTCTGATGAATCAGTAATCTATAAAAAGTCAGCTCCGTTATTTATTTTTTTTTTATTTCAGGTGACGAACAAAATGAACATAGGCGAAGGAAGCGACAGAGTGACAAAGGTATGTATTCTAACCTGTTCAGTTGCATGGTTAATCAACAGTAGATGTTTGTTTCCTGACTATTCAATATATTTGTGAGGCTTTTCTCTATTTTCAAAAGTAAGATGCATGAAAAACCCACGTTATAAATATATTATGTTGTACCATATATACAGCTGTGAACCAAGAGACAAATACAAACGAGAAAAAGACAGTGTGGTTCCTTTTTAAAAACCAATTCGAATTTGAAGTGACAGTTTTTCATTCATTCATTTCATTGTGTAGCTATTTATATCACGATAACTAGTAACTTTAACTCAGTATTAGCTAGAATACCTAGCATTATCAGGACAAAAACTCTTTTTCTGGGTCATTTGAGGGTGTTAATTACAAATTCAGTCGATGTTTTGAGTTGTAGTCTCATTTCACGAAAATCAAAAATTTCAGACTTTCGGATTTTCGAGTTCACTTGAAAAAATAATGGAATACCTTAATTTGACTCTCTATCAGGACAAAACTTTGGTTCCTAGATAATTTGAGGGTCCAAGTTACAAATCTGGTCGCTGTTTTGAGTTTCAGTCTCATTTCACGAAAATAAAAAAATTCAGATCACCGGATTTTCAAGTTCACCTAAAAATCGAATACCTTTATTTGGTTCTCTATCAAGAGTATCAAGAGGGAACTTTGTTTTCTAGATAATTTGAAGGTGGGAATTACAAATCTGGTCGCTGTTTTGAGTTTCAGTCTAATTTCACGAAAAACAAAAATTTTAGAGCACCGGATTTTCAAGTTCATCTGAATAAAATAGAATACCTTTATTTGGCTCACTATCAGAACAAAATTTTGTTTTCTGGATACTTTGAGAGTGTTTATTACAATCTTTTGGATTACGTTCGAAAACATAACTATGTTTAAATCGCTTCCAAAATATATCTAATATTCAGGGTGTTAATTAAGTATGTTAACAAACCTTAACCATTCTCGAAACCATTCATAACAAAATTACGAAATTAGGTACGATGGATAAACTTTTGACGCTGAATCTGATTCTGAATTCAGAATTTCATAATTTTAATCAGAGGCGTATCATACGGGGGGAGTTAAGGGTAAAAATAACCCCATTTTCTGAATGGTAATTTTTTTACATTTTGATTTCAGAATATGGTATTTCAGAGATTTCTACCTAAAAATGGTCTCTTGGTAGATCTCTATAGGGCTAACTGTTTTCGAGAAATATGCAAATTATTGAATACAATAGCCTACATCGATTCAATAATTTGCATTTTTCTCGAAAACGATTAGCCCTATCGAGATGTACACAAGAGACCATTTTTACGTAGAAATATCTGAAATACCATATTCTAAAATCAAAATGTCAAAAAATTACCATTTAGAAAATGGGGTTATTTTTACCCTTAACTCCCCCCGTATGATACGCCTCTGATTAAAATTATGAAATTCTGAATTCAGAATCAGATTCAGCGTCAAAAGTTTACTCATCGTACCTAATTTCGTAATTTTGTTATGAATGGTTTCAAGAATATCGAGGGAAAACCGTCTTCAGGGTGCCCCATTCAAAGGGGCGTAGCTCCCTTAAGAAGCATTTCCGGACCCATGTTCATATGACATTTTCTTTCTATTTTTCGGAGTACTATTCGTGGTTAAAGTTTGTTAACATACTTAATTAACACCCTGTATCTATATATCTAATATTTGGATCTCTTTTTGTTCATAGCTGTGTATAAACATATAATATGGGTTGACATCAGAAATAAATGACTCCAGCTTCTTACTCAGTGTTAATTTTAGCACACCGTTTCCTGAGTATTATATAACACTTCTTCAACGGCAAGCTACGTTTTTCTTAGGAACGGTCATTTTTTAATTCATAATCGGCCTCTCACAATATGTCAAGGATATGTAAAATACCTAAACTCTTACTAACAATACCCGTATTGTAAGAACCAACAGATCATGTCTTTTACGTAACTGTACAGAAGGATGTGCGTCTAACAGACAGTTTTTAAATTTTTATCGAAAAGTTGAAGTATGCGATAATTACTCAGTTTATTAATTGTTTGTTTGTTTAGCTAAATTTAATTTTTAGCTTAAGTCATCGCGTATTTCAACTTTGGAACAATGATGTCATAATAATATTATATCTTCAACCTGGTGCAAATGAAGTTACTGTGTGTAGCAAGGTACGAGTATATACAGTGTGTCCCAGCTAAAATTATTTCTTAGAAAAGGTTCTTCGGAATTTCGTATAATAAGATACTACCCGTGGTGCGAGTATACATGTTGTGCTCGCCAGCCGTACGAAATTGCGATCGCTCTGCGCATTGCGTCAGCAACGGAGATTTTTCGCGCGGAGAATTAGACGTCGTGATACCACGGCCTGTTTAATCACGTTTTAGATAGAATCGCTAACGATTTATGTTTAATTTACTTTGTATTCCTTATTTTGAGTTATAG
Organism: Callosobruchus maculatus; assembly: GCA_951848785.1. NCBI lineage: Eukaryota > Metazoa > Arthropoda > Insecta > Coleoptera > Chrysomelidae > Callosobruchus > Callosobruchus maculatus. The sequence goes on from CATOUR010000179.1 coordinate 2,965,289, forward strand.
AAGACTGAAATTAGTATACACAATGCCAAATTGTGCAGATGTCGGTTGTAAAAACCATAGTAAGATGAAAGGGCCAAAAGTAAAATTCTATGTTCCCGAAAAATTAAAATCTCGCAATGCAATGGAGTAATGCTTGCCGCCGAAAGGACGAAATTAATATGAAAAAATGAAGTCAAGTTGATTGACTCAGTACTTCCCACACATTACGCTGACACCAGTTTATTATTTTCCCATAGCATGAAGCTTTAGTCTAAGATCCCTTGCAACCAAATAATTGCCAACCCCCCCCCCCCCCCTAAAATTGTCTTATGCCGCTAGGTCCTTCCTTCACAGGTCAATGGACAGCCTATTATCGATACTACAAACTTCTCAGTTTTACAACCCCCCCCCCCCCAACCACCTCACTTTCACCCCCACCCAAAAAACTGGTAGGAAATGATCTGGAACCCCTAAAACATCTAAAAACCGAATTTGAGTTGCTTTCATAAAACTGGTCGCGTTCTTTGATTATTGCTACGCTGCCACTGACAATATTTTTAACAAACATAAGCGTTTTCCATTCTCACTACGGTAACAATATACTGTGTCAAAATTTCATTAGAATCAATTTAATAGTATCCACGTTACAAAATACAAAACGATTTGGACCAATAAATCCTCGTATAGTATACAGAAAATTCTAAGTCCCTTAGTTCGGATGCGCCTAAAAAGGTGATTTGTGTCGCTAGATCTTCCTTCACCGGTTAGTGGACAGCCTATTATGAGTACAAGAATTTTTTTAATTTTTCAACCCCCAACCCCCCAACCACCCCAACCACCCCAATTTCACCCCCACCAAAAAAAACGCAGAAAATGATCAGGAACCTCTAAAACGCTTAAAAACGAAGTTTGAGCTGTTTTTATATTTTTAGTTTTTTTATTATTTCTGCGCCGCCACTGGCACGATTTATCAAAACCATACGCGTTTTCCATCTTCGCCATGGTAGTAATGCCGTTTCAAAATTTCATTAAAATCAATTCAACAGTTTCCTCGTTACAACGATCTGACGCAATACTCTCGTATGTTTACATAAAAAAAATTCTAAGTCCTTTGCTTTCTGTAATAGGCAAAGGCAATGTTCGGATGGACCTAAAAAAGTTATTTATGTCGCCAGGTCTTCCTTCACAGGTCAGTGGACAGTCTATTATGAAAGCAACAAATTTTTCAATTTTACAACCCCCCACCCCCCAACCACCCCAATTTCACCCCCACCCAAAAAAAATTAGAAAATGATCAGGGACCCCTAAAACGCCTAAAAACGAAGTTTCAGCAATATTTAAATTTTTTTGTTTTTTGCTAATTACTCCGCCGCCTATGCACCGATTTTCAAAATTATAGGAACATTACCTTCTACGACCCCACAGCATACCGCTGCCCAAATTTCATCACAATCCATGCAGCGGTTACTGAGATTACGAGGGTAGAAAAACGCGACAGACAGACAGACAGACCGACAGACCAACAGACAGACCGACAGACAGACCGACAGACAGACCGACGGAAATGAGTGACGTGGATTTTCGTTATGTACACATCATAAAACGCCCAAAAAACGTATTATCTCAAAATCGAAAATTTTCGCGATCACAATACTCCCCTCACCTAACGGTGTGGGAAGTAAAATGGTAATAATTTCACAAATTAGCATTAAACATTTATTAAAACTGAAATTATTATGGTACATCCTCGGAAAATATTCACCTGCCGTATTTTCAATGAATAAATATACAGAAGAAAGCAATGAATCTTGCCTACTTGAACCGTTACAAGTCAAACACTTAGTTTCGAGAAATTCTAACATCGAAGCTGATGACGTGTGCTTTATTCGGGAGTTTTTCAATAACGTTCTTGTTGACAGCGATATTGTTGGGACAGAGAATGATTCAAATGATATTCATTTTTCCAACTTTATCTTTCAGAGTCCAGATTATGACCTAGATAACTTTATTTCTGAAGAACATGACCTTTTGTGTCAATTGGAAAAAAAATAAAATGCCAGACACGATTTCCAACGAGGGACTGAAATTTATTGCCGGATATGTGGCCTACAGATTCAAAAACGAATATCCTAATCTAGCTTTGGGGGCGCAAACCAAATTTCATTCTTCTAATCGGGCCCCAGACTGGATTGAGTTTCTATCTAGAGTCAGTCTTGTATATCCAAGTGAGGAGATGATTAAAGTAGCCCGTTTTGGTTGAGACAGAGTTCGATAAATTCCATGGACAGTCGTCTTCTAAACATTCAAACATATTTAAAAAATTATTAGAGATAGACCCCAGTGGAAACCATCAAACAATTTCCTGACAAAATAATATTATATCTAATATGAACGAGAATATACATTAGACTCAGAGACTTAAACAGAAGGATTAGTTTCGAAAATTGTAGACTTAGGAAAAAAATGACCAAATTTACCAATAAATAATACATTTTTGTAGAAAAAGTCGTTAAATTACCTATTTTACACTTCTCTATAACATAATTGTCAAATAATTGGCTATTGAACTCCTTTAATCTATCACTTTGAAATTAAAATATAATCCATCATGTGGTATTCCCGCCAGTTCGCCGACAAAAATACTCGTTGCTGACGTCATAGCGTGCCGGCGCTCGGACGGCTGCATGCGCGTGAGCACACCATGTTTATTTACACGATGATACTACCGAGGTTTCTTTACTCAAAAAGCAGACGTTTCATAAAATAAACGCCAAACGTCGGATTTTTGAGTAAAAAACCTCGGCAGTATTTTTATCCCAAAATCTAAAGGACCTTTTCTACTAAAAAACTATTAAAAAATAGGGATAGGATTCACTTTTTTTATAACTGAGCAGACCGCTCAGGCAGAGCCTAAGTACCAGAGTACCGCGGCTGCTATGAAAGGGTTATGTTAGGGGAAGTTTGTTAACGCGGGATTTGAATGGGCCAATAACCGCAGGCCCAATACATACATCTTCTGGCAGTCCCTTCCAAGCCTTGGACACCCCTGGGAATAAATGTGCGGTTGTACCGCTCGGTTCTTGATGTATGCAGAACGACCGTCTTAGGATGAGATGCAGCGCTCGCGCGGGTGCATCTGATAGGAGCGGTGAGCGGCGAAACGATAGAGGATAGCTCAGAGGAGCAGATTCCGTTTGAATATTGGTTGGAGAGTGAGAGGTCACCAACAACACGCCGGTGAAAAAGTGGCTGAAGGTGGCGCGTTAAGGTCGGGTCGCCAATTGGTCGAATTGCCCTTCTCTGGACGGCATCTAGTATAGACAGGGTAATAGGAGCAGCAGCTCTCCAGACATGAGTGCAATACTCAATGCCAGGTCTTACCTGGGCTTCATTATATAGCGTGAGGAGGTTACATGGTGAGAAGTACTTTCTGGCTCTAAATAGGTACCTAAGCTTTTTACCAGCAGCTGTTGCAATTGACGCGACGTGTTCGTGTCAGATTGGATTGTTTGTAATGTTGACTCCTAACAGCTTGAATGAGTGACTTCTTGCCAGATCCCGGTTGTTCATTAGAACCTGGTGTTAGCTTGAGCACTTCTTGTTTGATAGCGTACAATACTGGGTCTTGGAAGCATACAATTTTACCATACTCTTGAGCCCCCAAGCGGTAATGGTATCGAGATCCTTTAAAAGCGAAGCTACCACTGTCAGTCTTCTGCGTTCCAGCTCGACAACAGAGATCGGTCTATTGCTCATGATGCCTGCATGCAGCGTACTGTCATCCGCAAAACTGTGGATTGGGTTTGTAGTGCTAGAGAGTGGATCACTAATGTGAAGCAAAAACAATGTCGGAGCCAATACCGATCCCTGCGGAGCCCCAGCATTGATGCTATGGAAAGAAGAGGAAAAGCCGTCTAACGCGACAGAGATTTTCCGACCTGAGAGGAAGTCTGCGAGCCAACCGCAAAGCCTAACAGGGACGGGAGCCTGTTTAGGAGAGCTGCATGCCACAGTTGATCGAATGCCTTTGAAATATCGAGAGCAACGACGTGAGCCATTAGATCTCCAGTTGATCTTTGGTGTCGGAATCCATATCCTACGCCCATACTTTGTATACTTTCACTAAAAATTGCAATTTAAATCAAAATTACTATAATTATTTATACTTAGTTTTATGTACTATGTATTTACACACCTTAATATTAATTGTAAACACGTTTTTCATTCTAGCTACCACAAAATAAATTATTTTGTTTTAACACTTCCCCTTTAATTTGAATAGTCAGCGATCTATTACAAATTATAGTTATTTATCAATTTGTGTTTATTTTTCTTTGGCTCTGTTTGTATTTTTTTCAAAATTTCTTTTGTCAGCTTTGGTCAGAATTAAACAAATACTGTATTTTAATAACAAATCACAAATAAGCAGAGCAATTTATGCTGAATAGAATAGAATACAGTAGTTTATGATGCAGGACATATTTTTTTATTCATAGACTTCCCAGATTTGACAATAAATGTATGCCTGGCCTGTTAATAAATTCTATATTACCGAAATTTTTTGCTGGATAGTAAAAATGTCTTGTTACGTCAATTTATTTTTAACTGTCACATTTTCAAGCATATTGCAGCATTTACTGCACAATTTTCATTGTTTCAGCTATATGTCAGTAAGAGTATTACCAGGAAAAGCAATCAATAAAGTTCAATCTACTTTTGCCATATAGAGACTGGTTGATATTTTCAGCATGCGGACGAAAAAGTGATAAATATCAAGAATTTTCTAAGCGCGTTATTATAGGTTACTTATAAAAAAGATAAACAATTAAATGACATCATTGTTCCACAATATTTGCACAAAATATTCGTTGTAGATACCTTCTATTTGAATTCCATGTCACTTCTGAAGATTTATTGACGTATTAGAAGAAAGAGATCGGCGCATAACAAAAGATTTATTGTTCTTAGAAATATAGACCAAGAAAATTCCTTAAAAGTTTATAATTCCTATTTAAACAAAGTGTTATAGTTATAGTACATAATGGTCTTGGTATTAACTACAACAAGACCAAGGTTATGATCGTAGATAGAGAGCACGATAATCATCGAGAAATAAAGTCAGTAGGCCGTTGTGAAGTAATTCAAAGTTTTGTGTACCTCGGTTCTTTGATCGACAATTCGGGTAGCTGTGAAAATGAGATTCGACGGCGCATTCAACAGGCACGTGTGGCCATGACAAAGCTTATTAAAATATGCTACCAAAATGTCAGTCTCTTGTGCTCTCCATATTTTTGTATGCCTCGGAAACTTGGACTGTTAAAAAGGCAGATCGAGGTTGCATAGATGCTTTTGAAATGTGGACGTGGAGGAGAATGCTGAGAATTCCTTATCTCCCATCGAACTAACGCCTCCATACTGGATGAGCTCGGTAATCCAAAGAGACTATCCCCCATTGTGTCGACGAGAATGCTTACATTCTTCGGACGTATTCACAGAAGCGATAATATGGAGAAACTTGTAGTTCGGGGTTATGCCCCGAGTGGGCGGCGCCGTGGCCGTTCCCCTACACGCTGGGTGGATACGACGAAACACTGGCTGGATATGAGTATGAAGAACGCCACTGAACTGAATCGCGAACGATGGCGAGCTACAGTTCTCAAAACTATCGATCATATTCGTGTCGTCAATACTCTAGCTCCTACTAAATGCTTTTTACAAGTTCACAACATGTCTGTTAAGATATTATGACTATGATTATGAAGATGTTCGAAAAAAAACATTATTTTATTCGTGTAAATAATTTATAACTCAAATATTGTTAGGTATCAAATATCATTACTACTTTTTCCATTCTAAAGCAGTCTACAAAGAAGTGACATGGATTCAAACATGTACAGCTCTCCTCTCACCTATCCGAATATTGTATAAAGCATTTTTTCCGTTTTGTAAAATCTGACTTTTCCCTACTCCACCTATAGATGTCACCACCGTCCTCCTGGTGGACACTCACGGAAGATCGTCGCTGGGCAGATACCAAAACGTGAAACCCAACATCGGCTTGATCACCTCCACAGCGCGCACTTTCGTCCAAGATGGCGTCGCTACCGAGTACGCCACACAAGTGCTCGGTACCACCTTGGACAACGGTCGCGTATACGCCCACTTGCTCTCCAAGAGCTCCAGGGTACTGCACGACAAAGCGCCAAACAAACAATGGAACGTTAAAGATGAGTACCTCAAAAATGTGGAGTCTATCACGCCCAACAAAGCTGGGGGTGCTGTGTATGTCTTTCCTACCAGGATGGCGTACTACCCGCCTATGGAGAACAACAGGCAAGAGGTCACTGTGGGTTTGGAGTCTCTGGAGGAAGAAATCCTGAAAGAAGCACCTTCTAACAACTTTAGAAGCGCTTATCTTGATCCAGGAAAGCTTCAAAACAACGTGAAGGTCTTCAAGATCAGCCCACAAGTGAAAGACCTTACCTACGAAAATATCATCAACCACAAAGAAACAACAGACGTACCGTTAAAGAAAGATTTCACTCCGTCTAAAGTCAAACCTTGGGATAACGTACCTACCTTCACAGTAAGAAATGAATTCTCACCTTCCGGGCTGTCATACCTTGGAGACCTACCTGACTTTGAAGAAAAGACGGAGCGTTCAAAACTCACTACCCCATCAGAACGCAAAGCCAAACTCTTATTCAGAGCAGGCTTGGCTAAACCTAATCCCAAGGACCTCAAATCCATCACCTACACAGGTTTTGCTGATTTTACTACCACTGTAGGAGATACAGTCATTTTCTTCACACCTCACACCAGCGATGTGAAGAAACCTGAACCTCCAGCTGAAGCTACGAAGATCTCTGTAGAGGCCACTATCAAGCCCACGTCAGTGTTTGAGGAACCTGTGATGACCAAAGCAATCTTGCCACAAGAACCCAAGAACAAAGAACCTATCGAGCTAAAAACATTTCTGCCATCTATGGTCATAGATAAGACAGACAGAGTCAGAGATTCTAAAACTATAATAGATGAACACATCGACATGGAAGCGAAATCCGCAGTTTTGGCACATGAGCAAGGCAAGGAAACTACCCTAAACAGATTCACTCCAGATGTCATACAACCCTCAGAAACTCAACCAGTGCTGTTATCTACACCTTCAGATGAAGATATAGCGAAGATATTCGCGTCTCTTCAAGCCCAAGCTATGCAAGTAACCCAACCGCTGCAGATTGTGCCTAAAGAAGAGACCAAAGAGCCTAGTCTTACTGGAGCCACAACCATATTCTTCGATGATGACCTACCAATTGAAACCAGCGCTGTTGAAGCACCAGGTGCTACATCGGTCAGTGAACCAACCACAGAAAAAGAAGTGGAAATTCATCAAGAAACTACTGAGAAACAACAAACAACAACAGAAGAAATACTGACTACAAGCGATAACATCATCAGTACCTTCCCTCTTCCACAAACTACACCAGAAACGAAAGAAAGTGAAGCTGAAGATGAAGAAGAGGATGATGAAGATGTCGAGCCTACTTGCACCAGAGTGCTTGTACCTACAACGATCTACAAAACCTTAACTTACCTCACAACGTTCTATATACCCATCGAAGGTGGTACCTCAACCTCAATAAGATCGAATGAGGTCATAAACACCGAAACAGGGTACGAAACAAAACCTTGCGGATACCTTTCACCTACTACAGCGTCATCAGAAGCCAAGGTGTCTCCAAGCGTGCCTGTCGAAACTGAAAAGATTAGTAACGTCGAAACTACAACTCTGGAACAGCAAACTACCACAGAAGAAGAAATAACTGAACAAAGAGTAACGACAGTAGCTCAGGAGGTCACAACAGAAGAACACCAAGTGACCGAGTCTGAGCCGGAGACAACTGAAGCTACCACTGATGAAGGTGAAGAGGTAGAATTGATCTTCAAGACCCTTTACACTACCTATACGTACCTCACGACTTACTTCCAAGATACTACTTCTTCAATAGCTAGTAGGATCGTGGTCACTACAAACGTGATCACATCTACTTTGGATCCTAACAGAGAAATAACAGACGAAGCAGTAGCTGGACTGATGGGTAATGTGGAAAGCCCTGTTCCCAAAACAGTATCCTTTGATGACTTGGCAGATATCAATCCCTCAAACGTTGAAAGTGTTGTACCTACTCGTACTGTGGATACTGAAACAGATGACAGTGAGGAGTCAGAAGACACAGATGCTTCTAAACCTACACCTACTCTGGATGACAAGAAGGTATTAGAAACTGGTGCTGAAGGGCTTAAGACCTACTACACAACCTACACTTACTTTACTACAATCTTTGTGGATGGAGAGACTGAAATCTCTAGCAGGACTGAAGTGTACACCAACTACGTCACACCATCTCAAGTCACGCCAGGAGATAAAGACATTGTCGCCACTAAAGTCCCTGATGATGACAGGAAAGAGAAGATACTCAAACTGAATTCTTACAACACTATAAGCAGGCATAAAGATGCTGATAGTAACGAAATTTTGAGTACCCCAAGCAGTAAAGAGCAGGACTACGTCACTTTGCAAAGAGGAACGACTACAACAGAAGATAACGAAATTGAAGAGAACAATATCTTGGATTTGAGCGATTACGAAACCATTGCGACTATGGTGACTGATGTCAGAAGTAGTACTTCTGCTGGAGATAGAAGGATTATTGATAATCTGGATAAGAGAAATGTCCTTTTGGATGACCAGATTGTATCAGAATCTAACAACGAGTCAGAGATCATTCCTTCCCCCACCTTGCTGCTTCAAACTAGCTACACCACCTTCACTTACTTCACCACGATGTATCATGGTACCACCTCAAGTGATATTGTGAGCCGTTTGGAAACCATAACGAACGTTGTGACTCAAACGTTGTCTCCAACACAAAGAATCACACCTGAAGATGTTAGCTTGCCAGTAACTTACTTCACAACCTTCACGTACTGGACTACCCTATACAAAGATGGTACTACCAAAGTAACAAGTCGCGAAGAGACCGTTTCTAATGTAGTGACACCTACTATTGAAGCTACCAGTGTAGCACCACCGATAGTTGCTACTGAAGTACCTGAAATATCAAGTACCAAGGCTGTAGATGAAGCTATAGTACCATCAACTGTAGGAGATGATGATTTGACTACGTACTTCACAACGTATACGTACTATACAACATCGTACATTGGAGATGAAACTGTCTTGAATAGTAGGTTGGAAACTGTCACCAACGTTTTGAACAACTCTGATATCGCTACCAACCAAATTGGTCGAGCTATTAAGTTACCACCTACTGTGAACAGGATTGAAGATGCTTTGGAGAAACCAAAGCCAATAAGTTCGATAAACGCAAGTAGTGTCATTAAACCAACAGGTCTTCTGTCAACCATTTTGAACACAGTTGAAAATAATGGTACCACCACCTTACTGTCCACAGACGTTTATGGAACTTACATAGATGGGTTATACGCTAAGGTACTTGAGAGCACTTCAAACGTATTAACTCCAAACATAACACCTTCAGCTGTAGTCACAGAATCTTTGTATCCAACTGGTGTAGTCAGCATCAACCAAGGCAAAATTGTAGATGCTGAAGGTGTCAGTACCCTGTTGTACACAACAAAAGCTCTAGGCACTTATATTGATGACGTCTACACTACTGTTACTGAAAGTGCTAGTTCCCTAGCTGTTGATGAGGAAAAGAAAGCCGCCCTGCCCACAGACTTGCCTATAGCCCATAGAACAGGCCTTGTCAGACTGATAGAAGGGTCTATCATCGCCAATGACACCACAACTTTCTACGAATCCAAAGTGTTAGGTACAGTGATCGATGGACGCTATGCCCAGATAATTGAAAGCACTTCCAGTTTCTTGTCTAGTCCCAAAGCTTCTGTGAGTCCAAGTGGTGCCAGCGACATCAGTCCATCTGCAACGGTTGCGCCAGATGGAAACATAGCTTCGACAGCTACAATTTCCCCCTCTCCTGTAGCAATAGAAGGATCTATCAGTGATGGTATCAAGGATGATGCTGAAAGCAGTACTGAAGAAGGAGAAGATGATGATGAAAAAGATGGAGGTCGATCCAAATCTAGGTTGACGTTCCAGTCCAGGAAAAGAACGTTCACACCTGCTATAAGACCTTTCGCTTCTAGACAGAGACCTACATTTGCGCCTAAAAGGAAACAGTCTGGACAGAGTACTGCAGCTACCATAACGAGAAGTGACTTCACACCAACAGTAACCGCTGTACCGGCTTCTAGACCCAACCGATTTGGAGCTAGAAGGTCTTCCTCAACACCAGCTGGTATTCAACCTACAGCCTCTGGAGGTAGAAGGTTTTCGCGGCCCAAATCTAGCTCTGCGGGAGGTAGGAGAGCTTCCTCAGCGAGAATTCAACCTACTTCATCAGGATTTGGAGGTAGCTCTAGAAGAGGAGGTTTTAGAACATCAAGTGCTCCAGGAATCAGACCTAGTTCCTTGTTTCCTGCTAGGCCTAGAATTAGACCTACTGCATCACTTAATTTGAATCGAGCAGCAAGCTCGCAAGTAACACAGTCATCTGTCGACGACCAGAATGATCTCACTACTGTAGTGACTGATGAGGTAGATACTTCTGCAGAGGACAGCGAAACTACCTTGACAGTACAAACGACAACAGAAGCTACGTCTAGGCGCAGCCAAAATCCTCTGTTGAAATTCAGACGACCCCCTCTAAGACCTACAAGTGCTACCAGAACGAGACCTACCACCAAGAAACCTGCGAGTACCACTACTACCACAGCTAGACCGAGAGTGACTAGGCCTCCAAGCAGCTTATTAAACAGACCAAGACCCAACGCTTTGTTCCCAAGAAGAGGTCTGTTCACAACCACAACTCAGGCACCACCTGCTGAAGAAGAAGAAGTGGAGGTAGTCGAGGAAGGAGAAAACGAAGAAGATCTGGAAGAGGAAGGAGATGCTGAAGAAGACACTGATTATGACAGCTCGCTTACAAACACCCAAACTGCTAAGCCGCCATCAAAACCCAAAGCTGGAGTATCTATAAGACCATTCGCTAGGCGAAGATCTAGAAGAGATACTTACTATAGATTCAAGAGACCTACGGGGCGTACTACAACAACTGCTGCGCCTTTAGAGGAAAGAGAAGATATTACTGAGGCTTCAAGGTTTTCCAATAGGGGCAGGTTCTATCCTAAAAGAGGAAACTACAAGTCATCTAGTACTACTACAACAACAACCTCAGCTCCAGTTCAGTCAGGAAGGAAACGCATATCGCCAAGTAAGCCTCTATCACAAGGCCGCACTCAATTTACTTTGAGGAACTCCAAAGAGAAATTGAGTATGACAACGAAAAGGACAAGCACAAGGACTAGTGGAAGACCAACAACTACTTCTTCAAGGCAAAAGACAGCTAGAGGAAGGTACCAAAATGAAAATACGAATAGCAGGAATAGACAAACTCCAAGGACAACGAATAGAGGTAGAGGTACTCAGAGACAGAGATACAGTAAGGATGATATAGACACTAGCTTCTCTTTGCCAAAGTTCGATGGTACCATTACAGTCACCCATCAGATACCTACAGAAGTCACCATTCCAGTGGTCAACGGAAAAGTCACTGAATACAAGAACGTAGTCTCAGCAAAATACAGCACTGAAGTCTTAGATAAGTCGCAGTATACAACATCAATCAACCCACTAGGCAAAGAAGTCAAGGTACTCGTAAGTGAAAAGTCTGAACTAGACGGGAATGGAGCTACACTAATCACTCAGTTCGTCCTAAACGAAACCCCCACTACAACTGTTCTATACACCCCAACTGTCATCAACAGACGGAAGACTTCATTTTCCCACGTAGTACCAAGCACTAAGTACGACGTAGAAGAGGTGGTGACGACAATTCAACCAGCGTTGGCAGCCCAAGCTCCTCTGGCCAACATTCTGCTATCTCAGCTGCTCCTTGGAGGTCTAGCACCTCAACCAAATGCTCTGTTGGGTATCCCGCAAGGAGGATATGTGGTACCTACGCCTACGACAGAGCTCAAGACCAAGACCACGACTTACGTCACCACTGTGACCAACGAAATGTCAACTGTCATTCCTCTGACGTTCAGAGGAAAAGAGATTCTTACTACTTTGATTAGTAGTAGTGTGAGCGTGATCACAGCTACTGAGTACCTGACAGAAACTGTGACTGTTACACCAGCGTTCCCTGTGGCACCCCAGTTCAATACTGCTTTGTTGCTGCCTCTGTTGCAACAGCAATTGCAGCAACAGCAACAAAATCAGCAACAACAATCAGCTAGTCAGATCTTGCAGGCTCAACAACCTGCTGATGTCTTCAGTTTAAATCCAGAACCTATACAACAACAGTCCTTGGAGGAGACTGAAAACCTGGCTTTAGAAGAGTCACAAGAGCTGGTGGAGCAACAAACAACTGAAGCACCCAAACGTAGACCTGCAAAGTCTAACAAAAAGAACAAACCAGCTCCTGTGGAACCCCCAAAAGAAACTAGCGTTGTGACTTTGTATGTCTCAGGACGAACTCCTGGGGAATTCACAACACTGCTTTCCACAGTAACAGTAGGCGAGGAAGAAAAGAGAAGCAAAAGAGAAGTACCTGTAACTCCTTCACAACTACCTAGTCAACTATCCGTTGAAGGTCTAGATGACTACATCATGCCTGCTTCAGAAGTCCACCTAGAGGCATCTGAGCTTACCAAAGAGACTGAGAGTCTGGAAAGCATTATAGGAGACGTTTTAAAGCACGTCACGACACAAACTCCAGAGCTGTTCAACATTAAGCCTACTAAATCAGCGAAGGCTTCTAAAAAGTACAAGATCAAGTACGTCAAAGCCTCGGATAGTAACAAAGCTGCATCGGATGCTTTTTTAGAGTAAGAGACCTTAGCAAAGTGGCCCCACAAGTGCCAAAGGTCGGGACGTCTCAAACCCATTGGGGCACCTCTAACACTGTAAATTACTATAACGTTTCGAATAAGATTGGCAATAGTACTAACCTATCACATTCAAGAACCAAAAGGGATGTTTCTGAACCGAAAAGAAAAAGAATTGTGAAGAAACTCATCGGTGTGAGACCTGTCCAGAATTCATCCTCAGAATTTTATGATACTAACAATCACCTAGGGTCTAGTAACGCGCGTAGAGTACCTAGAAGGCGTCTGAAGATCAAAAAGAAGAAGAAAAGGTTGTTGAGTAGTAATAGAACGCTATCAGACGATTTAGAAGATCCGTATAAACTAAGCGATCCAAATTTTGATGAAGAGCATGTACAGCAAGCTACCAAGCCTAGAAGGAAAGTAGTTATTACCAGAAAGAGAATCTTGCCAAATAGTAGTAAGTTAAATAGTTTTCTAATGGCTTCAGAACCTCGCATAAGTGCTACGCCTACAACTGAAGTGCTACAAAGCACGACTGAGTCGTCAGATGAAGACAGAGACGTGACTGAAGAGAACCTAGTTGAGAGTATTGAAACTACAACTATTGAAGACGATGATGAAGACAGCACCGAAGAAGCAGAGTACGATGATGATTACTATGATGATGAAGAAGACTATACAACTACAGAGGGGACAACGGAAGCTGTAACTGAAGAAACAACCGTTGTGACTGAAGAAAGCTTGACACCCAGCACAGAAGATTACATAGATGAAGTTGATGAAAAGCCCACGTTCCAAGACATCCCAGAGTACGAGCCTTCGTTTCCAGAGCTAACAGAATCTTTAGATTCGCCTTTGCTTCCGTTGAAAACCACTGTTCTTTCTTCTGTCGACTTTGTGACGAGTACTGTGACTGAAAGTCGACTGAGGACGTACACTTTCGTCGTGACCAGGGTCAGCGGTAGTGAGCAGATCATTACCTCGACCACTGAAGTGAGACCGCAAGTAAAGACGACAGTACTGACAGAACCTGTGACCAAATACACAACTTTGACGCTTTTGGACTTGGACGACAAGACAGACATTCTTTCTTCCACCTTGGACATTCCTTCTTCTCTGCTTCTCGACCAAGGTGAGTCGTCTTTTGTATAAATTACTTCTTTTAGGCTGTGCCTAAGGTGAGTGTGCTGTATTCGTTGTATACAGGGTTGGGCTAAAGTATGGAACCAAGCAAATATCTTTGAAACGGAAAGGGCGATATTGCTGAAAATTTGCAGGTAGATGTAGTGACATATAATGCATCCGAATACAGTATGTTAGCTATTAATGTGCTTCCGGTCTAACCGGAAGTGCCGTCAACTTTTTTAATTTAAATGGGACACCCTGTATATTTTTGCAGATTTTAATACATCTTTTTTTTCCGAATACGTCCATAGTGGGTTTAGTATTTGTTTCTTGAAAAATTTTTCTCACAAATTCGTCCGTGGCGGTCTGCGGTCTTCCCGTTTGAGGTTATTTTTTTTGTATTTTTTTTTTTTAGTCATCGTCAATGGTGTTATAGGACCCCTGTCGGGACGTAAATCATTAAAAGTTGACACACTTCTTTGTGAGTTCTCACACGATCGCCAAAACCGACTTTGAATGACCGGCATTTTAAATACCTGAAATGATAAAGAAGCTTTATCTTTCCCGTTTTTACAGAAACTAATGCTAAACCCACTATGGACGTATTCGGAAAAAAAAGATGAATTAAAATCTGCAAAAATATACAGGGTGTCCCATTTAAATTAAAAAAGTTGACGGCACTTCCGGTTAAACCGGAAGTACATTAATAGCTAACATACTGTATTCGGATGCATTATGTGTCACTACATCTACCTGCAAATTTTCAGCAATATCGCCCTTTCCGTTTCAAAGATATTTGCTTGGTTCCATACTTTAGCCCAACCCTGTATAATACATATGGATGGAGATTCAGACTTCAACTTAGGGTCGTAATGACAACCAACTATGGCACTACTTGGAAATCGTGGATTACATTACTGGAGGTTAGTGTAAAATAGACAGTCTCATTTCCAGCATATCCCGCACATGTTTTTTTTTTCCAGGAGCCGTCCGACTTTACTGTCCCCTTCAATACTTAAGCCTTAAGGCCTATTGCATTATTGATCCTCTCATTTACAGTATCCACTCCAGCGATCTGGATCCCTGCATAAGTTTATGCAGTTTACCTACTGGTCCTGGTGCTGAGCTGTACTCCATTGGTTCTAGCTTGGTATTCCCAAAGAGCTGTTGTGTCTTGTGATCTAGCGCTTCGTAATCACAGAGCACATGTAGGGCTGACTCAGTTCCTCTTCCATACAATCTGCAGTTGAGGTCTCCATTGTAGAGTCCCATTTTATTCAGGTGTTCCTTCAGACCACAGTGTCCTGTGAGGAGACCCGTCGTTATTCGGAGCTGATTCCTACTCAAGGAGAGCAGTGTTTCAGCTGTTTTCTTGCATAGAGCTTTAAAGAATGTTTTCCATGGACACATCCTGGCAACAAGTTCCACTGCTCCTTGTGCTGATGTTTCATCCATTCGCCGACCTGGTGTCTGATTGTGCTCTTTAGGCACCCCCAGGGCGGGTTATGCTCCAATGTATAGAGCAGACGAGCCTAGTCTTGCTAGCTCGTCCGCCCTTTCATTGCCTCTTATACCTGAGTGTCCTGGCACCCACTGCAAAGTTACTTTGTTGTGTTCTGCCAGTCTTCCCAGTTCTTGTAAACATTCCCAGACTAGAGCAGACGTAACTTTGGGCGCTTCTAGTGCCCTAAGTGTAGCCTGACTGTCTATATGTATTGCGATCCTCTTGTTTCTGTAGGATCGTTCATTATTGATCCTTGCACATTGTAGGATGGCGTACACCTCTGACTGAAATACCGAGGCGTATTTTCCTAGCGGAATGCTCTGTCTGGTTCCTCTTCCAAAGATTCCCGCTCCTGTGCCTTGCTCGGTCTTTGATCCACCTGTGTACCAGACTATTTCCCGATGCAGGTTGTTTACTTCACAGAGTTCCCATGTTAAAGCGGATTCGAGTCTGGTGAATTAGGTGGCCATGCCAAATCATTATAGTCATCTCAGAATCTTAATTCGTTGCTCAATTTGACACTGTAATGTTCTCCATCCCATGCTGTGGGAAAACCCAAAGATGTAGGTTCAAACCCCACAGCTGCCAGATCTTTTTTTTGTTTTTTTTTCTACAGCTTAGTTTGTTAAAATGAGCTATGATTTTTGATGTGTGTAGATAATATAGTGCAGGAATTATTGTGCTGTTGAGATTTACATAACGAATACAGCGACCTCATCCTATTTACTGTATAAATATATACTACTACTACTATTGTGATGCATTTGTATTGTACATTTTAAATGTTTCTGATTAAATTTACAGAGTTTGCTTTCTCTCTTTTCTCAAATTTTATAAATTTGTAGATCCTTCTCTTTTCCGAAGTATAGAATAACTGTAAATACATTTTTTGTAATATAAATTAGTATATTATATTCCTGTATTAATGCTTTGTGTGATTCTTGACTCTTTTTGGCTTTTCGGTAACTGATTGGTTTGCAAAATCAGTTACCAGAAAATATATTTAATGATGATCAAAATCAAATGCATGAACTTTTTAAAACTGTCGTTTCTCAGGCATTGGAGAATAAACACCTGATAGTATTTGATGTCGTAATAAATCAGTAATTTTTTGTACCTTTGAGATAAATATAAGATTGTGAAGAACTAGTGATTATTCTTCAAAGCCTGAATGTTTTGTAAGATTCTTTTAAACATACACTTAGTTCCAAGATAGGGTCGTACTTGATGTCTTATCTAAGTTCAATGAAATATATTTTTTAAAACCAGCAAACCTATATTTAATGATTTTCATCGTTGATGGACAATTTCTTTTGATGGCATTTTTTTGCAAAACCTCCTCGAGGATAATAGAAATACTCCAACCATTTTTCACTTGGACACAAAAATTGGCTCACTCGTTTAAAAATTTCAAGTTGTTTCTAAATTATTCAAGAAATTTCAAGGAGTGATTCTTTGGTGTTTCATATGGTAGTGATGGGGAGGCGAAGCCAGGCAAGTAGGCCATCTTTGGCCCTTTTTGCCAACCCCACTGAACCAGTCACTGAAAACACCAAAATTCTACACCCTAGAAAGCTCCTTGTCGAACCTACCAGACCTCCTGACGAAAGTCGGTATGTCCGACCATTTCGCTGCATATAGTGGCTCCTCCCCAAACTCCGTCGTGCCGAATATCTGAACCCTAAGGTTGCGATAAACTGCAGATCTGCCCAGGAAGTGGAACGCTGTCTCGTCCTCCTCCCAGCATCTGGAGCAAATGGGGCCCCTACCACTCTCATAAGTGACAAATATCTATGCAGCCGGCAATGGCCAGTAAGAACCCCCCACCAGAAGGTTGAGCGTGTCTCTGCCCTTATTCAAAAACCATAGCGTTCGGCCCTTATCAGGGCCTGCTATGAATCTTTTGGCTTGCCTGCAGTCATCTCTCTCTAGCCAGGCTTTCGCCAGTTCCTTGTAGGCCCAGTTGTCCAGGGCCACATTGACCTGGCGTTTGCTAATTCCCAGCATAGGTTCTGGGCCGATGCAGGGGCTGCTGGCCCCTATCCTAGCTAATCGGTCCGCTCTCTCATTACCCGGTATACCAATATGTCCGGGTACCCACAGCAGGGTCACCTTCTTATGGCTTGCTAACTTCTGAAGGGCGGCCGAGCATTCTTGAGCCAGAGCTGATCTGGCCCTCGGAGCTGCCACCGCTTTCAGAGCTGATTGGCTGTCAGAGCATATACATATGCACTGTTCAGAGCACTGCTCAACTTCCGTCGAGTATGCCGGCATCAATATCGCATGGAAGACAGTCGTGCAGGTTCCCACAACAACACGGGATTCGCCATGATTGCCTATTGCTCTGTTCCACAAGTGAGTGACGTAGGCAAGGAGGTCACCTGTAGACCTGTGCTTACGGAAGCCATACTGGCGATCATTTATGATGTTATTGTTGTCCAGGTATTTCAGGAGCTGTGTGTTAATGACAGTCTCCATAACCTTAGACATGATGCTGAGAAGAGCCACAGGTCTATAATTGGTGGGATCAGTTTTTTTGCCTTTCTTAGGGATGGGTTGTACGCAGCCAATCTTCCACGAGGCGGGAAACACGCCTCGTTGATACGAAAGTTTGAAGAGCTTGCAAAGAATGGGTGCAACCTCAGCGGCATAGCGTTTAAGGACAATGGCTGGAATTTGGTCAGGACCAGTAGCTTTATTGGTGTTCAGTTTTTGGAGGATGCTTTTTACATCTCGATGTTGAAATTTGACCTCTGCCATTCTCGCTTATGGTGGTGGTCGGAGTACTTCCTTGAAAGTCTACAGTAGAACTGGTTGCGAAGAGCTTCCCCAAGATGTCTGCTTTTTCTTTAGGAGCAGAAGCGATGGATTTGTCCTCTCTGGTCAAGGGTGGTATTGACGAATAGGAAAAGTTCTGACTAACAGCCTTAGCTACAGACCAGAATGTTCTGGACGAACTAGGACATGAGAGGAGCTTGTTCTTAATTTTTTGGTTGCGTTCCTCCTTGCTGCTGTCAATCACGCTGATTTCTGGCGGCGATAAAACTGCGGTGGCTCTCAGCATTTGGATTTTTCCTCCATTCTCTGTAATGTTGGTTTTTAGAGGTAACTGCATCTCTGCAACGCTGATTGAACCATGGCTTGGTGACATAGTATAGTGACACCCTGTATATAAGACATTAAAGCTAGTCCACCCTCTTTGGAACTGAGTATATATCTGTACATAAACCCGATTGCAACAAGCAAATATTTCTAACGATGAACCCCTGCTTCTGATCAGAGAACACAGCGAGCGCGTTTAGCGAAGAGGCGAGGCATAACCTAGCGACCCGCGTGATGTCCAATGGGGTTGAAGTGATCGTGGCAGGGGACAAAACCACCCTGCCTGGAGACGACGCCAAAAGGATCCTGCCCAGCTCACAGCAAGTGCCCATCACGCTCAAGCCGAGTACGCTCACAGATCGGATGGTGCTGATGATGCCTCAGGAGACTGTCACGGTGAGTTCCAGTCATCTGTTGAATATATGGGGTTTTATTAATTGATACAATACATTAATAATACATGGTTCGCGGAGAGATACGGGGAGTTTTTATTTACATAAAAAAAAGAATAAACAGTTGAGGGTGTCGGCGGAGTCGATACCTTGTCGTCAGTGCTGTGTATTTATTTATTTATTTGACCATTTTATACAAATGAATGCATTTATGGTAAGTCAAAATGGAGAAAGCCTAGAAAGGGTAAAAAACAAACGTATAAGTATTTAAGACTAACTTAATATGTATGTAATATGTATGTACAGAGACTTGTGATAGTAATAGAAAAAGAAAAAAATATATATGTTATATATATACCTCAGTGAGAACTGTTAATATTCGTGCTCAGATATGGAATAGAAACAGTGGTCCAGTAACATCTGCTTGACTTTTTTACTTCCCACACCGATAGGTGAGGGGAGTATTGTGATCGCGAAAATTTTCGATTTCGAGATAATACGCTTTTTGGGCATGTTATGATGTCTACATAACGAAAATCCACGTCACTCATTTCCGTCGGTCTGTCTGTCGGTCTGTCTGTCTGTCTGTCTGTTCGTCGGTCTGTCTGTCTGTTGGCGTTTTTCTAACGTCGTAATCTCAGTAACCGCTGCATGGATTGTGATGAAATTTGGGCAGCGGTATGCTGTGGGGTCGTAGTAGGTAATGTTCGTATAATTTTGAAAATCGGTGCATAGGCGGCGGAGTAATCAGCAAAAAATAAAAAAAATTAAATATTGCTGAAACTTCGTTTTTAGGCGTTTTAGGGGTCCCTGATCATTTTCTACTTTTTTTTGGGTGGGGATGAAATTGGGGTGGTTGGGGGGTGGGAGGTTGTAAAATTGAAAAATTTGTTGCTTTCGTAATAGACTGCCCACTGACCTGTGAAGGAAGACCTGGCGATAAATAACTTTTTTAGGCCCATCCGAACATTGCCTTGCCTATTACAGAAAGCAAAAGAATTTTTTCTGATGTAAACATACGAGAGTATTGCTTTAGATCGTTGTAACGAGGAAACTGTTGAATTGATTTTAATGACATTTTGAACCAGTATTACTACCATGGCGAAGATGGAAAACGCGTATGGTTTTGATAAATCGTGCCAGTGGCGGCGCAGAAATAATAAAAAAAACTAAAAATATAAAAACAGCTCAAACTTCGTTTTTAAGCGTTTTAGAGGTTCCTGATCATTTTCTGCGTTTTTTGGGTGGGGGTGAAATCGGGGTGGTTGGGGGGTTGGGGGTTGAAAAATTAAAAAATTTCTTGTACTCATAATAGGCTGTCCACTAACCTGTGAAGGAAGATCTAGCGACACAAATCACCTTTTTAGGTCCATCCGAACATTGCCTAGCCTATTACGGAAATTAAGGGACTTAGAATTTTCTGTATACTATACGAGAATTTATTGGTTTAAATCGTTTTATATTTTGTAACGTGGACACTATTAAATTGATTCTAATGAAATTTTGACACAGCATATTGTTACCGTGGTGAAAATGGAAAACGCGCATGTTTGTTAAAAATCGTGTCAGTGGCAGCGTAGCAATAATCAAAGAACGAAAAGTATGAAAACAACTCAAATTCGGTTTTTAGATGTTTTAGGGGTTCCTGGTCATTTTCTACCAGTTTTTTGGGTGGGGGTGAAAGTGAGCTGGTTGAGGGGTGGGGGGTTGTAAAACTGAGAAGTTTGTAGTATCGATAATAGGCTGTCCATTGACCTATGAAGGAAAGGCCTAGCGGCATAAGACAATTTTAGGGGGGGGGGGGCTGGCGATTATTTGGTTGCAAAGCTTCATGCTATTATGGAAAAATAATAAACTGGTATCACCGTAATGTGTGGGAAGTACTGAGTCAATCAACTTGACTTCATTTTTTTCTTGAACGTGTGTAAATTACTTTGACGGTAGTCATGAGGCAGTTTGTTATAAAACCTGATGTCTAAAGAGTTTTGCTTAGAAGTAGTTAGTCGGTATCTTGGTGGCCTTAATGCTTCAGATCTTCTGGTATTATAATTGTGGATATCTGACTGGATGGGGAAATTCTGGGAATTCACATGAATGGCAATTAATGAGTAGTAAATATACAAACAAGGGACTGTTAATACGTGCAAACTTTTAAATATCGGCTGACAGTGCCTATTGTAATGTGCTCCTGTTATGACTCTCAGTGCTTTCTTTTGTAGCTAAAAAGCTCGGATCGCGTGAGAAGAGCCACCCCATATAACAATACCATATACCAGGTGACTGTGGAAGATACCGTAGTAAGCACTTAGTAACCCTTCCTGTGAAGAAATTTGCTTAAGTTGACGCAATACAAAAAGACTCTTACTTAGTTTATTACAAAGAGTGTCTATATGAGGTTCCCATTTGAGAGCCTCATCTACAGTTATTCCCAGCAAAGTCACTGAGCCTTTGGTAACAACATTTCTATTGGTCGACAGGACGAGTTCCTTAGCTTCAGCTCTATTTTCTGCGTCTAATGCTAAGTTTGGTGTAGTTGGTATCGCATCGGTCTAGAACGCCGGAGACGCCGGCTCGAATCCAGCCGGTACCCTTCATTTTTCCGATTTTTCCATGAACCAAATGATTAGAATAATATACGTCTTATGTAGCATAGTATGCGGCGAATTTTAGCTAATCAGCTACTCTTACACTTAACCACAAAACTACAAGTATAATCGATGTCATAATAGAGGAATTTTCACAAAACATGAATAGCCAAAAAACGTAAGGTGGCAACTTTACTAAAAAAATGAAGTCAAGTTGATTGACTCAGTACTTCCCACACATTCCGATGATACCAGTTTTGTTATTTTCCCACAGCATGAAACTATAGTCCCCTGCCCCTGCAACCAAATCATCGCTCGCCCGACCGCAAAAAAGTGTTTTTTTCTACTAGGTATTTCTTTCACAGGTCAATGGATAATCTATCATGAATACAACAAATTTTTGAGTTTTACAAACCCCACCCCTGAACCACCCCAATTTCACCCCCAACCAAAAAATTTTTTTAAAATGATCAGGAGCCCCTAAAACGTCTAAAACGAAGTTTGAGTTGTTTTTGTATTATTAGTTTTTTTATTATTGCCGTGCCGCCACTGAAACGATTTCTAAAAACCATACGCGCTTTCCATACCTGTCGCGGTAATAAATCTGTGTCATAATGTCATTAAAGTCAATTCAAAAGTTTCCACGTTCACAATACAGAACGATCCGAAGTAATACTCGTATGTATTTCGTATGCATCAAACAGTCAAGTCCCATGGTTCCTGTAGTACACAAGGCAATGTTCGGATGGACCTACAAAAGTGTATTATACCGCTAGGTCTTTCTCTCTCAGGTCAGTGGACAATAGTATTATGCGTCCAACAAATTTTTCAACCTTACAACCCCCCACCCGCCAACCACCCCAATTTCACCCCCACCCAAAACAAAATAGAAAATGATCAGAAACCCCTAAAACGCCTAAAAACGAAGTTTGAGCTGTTTTCATATTTTTAGTTTTTTTAATTTGCTGCGCCGCCACTGAGACGACTTCTAAAAATCAGACGCGTTTTCCATCCTCGCTAAAGTAGTAATACTGTGCCGAAATTTCATGAACATCAATTCAGTAGTTTATAAAATACAGAACGATCTAAAGCAATACTCGTATGTATACATCGGAAAATTCTTAAGTCCCTTGGTTCCTGTAATACACAAGGCAATGTTCGGATGGACCTAAAAAAGTGTATTTTACCGCTAGGTCTTTCTCTCTCAGGTCAGTAGACAGCCTATTATGAGTACAACAAATTTTTCAGCTTTACAACCCCCCACCTCCCAACCACCCCAATTTCACTCCCACCCAAAAAAAAGTAGAAAATGATCAGGAACCCCTAAAACACCTAAAAACGAAGTTTGAGGCATATTTGAAATTTTTCGTGTTTTGCTAATTACTCCGCCGCCCATGCACCGATTTTCAAAATTATAGTAACATTATCTACTACGGCCCTACACCATATCGCTGCCCAAGTTTCATCAAAATCTATGTAGCGGTTACTGAGATTAGGAGGCTAGAAAAACGCGCACAGACCGACAGACAGTCCGACAGACAGACCGACAGACAGACAGACAGACCGACGGAAATGAGTGGCATGGATTTTCGTTATGTAGACATCATGAAACGCCCAAAAAGCGTGTTATCTCAAAATCGAAAGTTTTCGCGATCACAATACTCCCCTCACATATTGGTGTGGAATTAAAAGGTATGCCTACAAGACCTATTTTAACCTTTCAGCCAAGCGAGTCTACTCCGCTACTCTACAACGATCAGTTCATAACGAAGACTTGCCTTACAACGTTTACCTATTTAACAACGTACCTGGAAGGAAGTACAACAGCTGTTTCTAGTCATGAGCAAGTTGTCTCTAATATCGCCACCGAAGAAAGGAACACAGGAAAGATACTACCGACACCAGCTGTCGGCATAACTTTGACTCAGGTGAGAGAAATACATTGAAAATCTATGATAATAATAGTAATAATAATTTTACACCACACCTGCAACAGCTGGGCCTGGACGAAAAGTTACACAAAACCTTCCAAAAGTCTGTAATCCTCAAGACCTGTAGCATTGTACGGTCCTTCCTGAACTCCGAATAAAAATAGGTCAGGTGTTGACTTGGCACAGCCCGTCAATACTTGTTACTACCGCAACTATATGCGAGAAAAGATAGAAAAATAGATAATAATAATAATACTGTCACGACGGCCTCTTTTTCTTCACACCAGGAATCAAACAGGACGTAACTTTCACCGTTTTACTTTACAACTCAATACAATATCTCTTAACCTTATCTCAGCTACAACTCAACTGAACTGAACCAAAGTTTACGGAATACATATAAGTTGGATCACTCTCTGTCGGCACTTTGAAGAACTCACATGAAAGCGACGCCGCGGCCGCACGCGCCAGTTAGTTTTTGCGTTGGTTTTTGCTCAAGTACGAGGGTCCTTTAGCGGAGACTTGCTAACGCCTGGGTTCTACGTATATACGAGGGTCATTGAAAAACTATGTATTGACGGCCGATTTAGACATACAAATACGAATATAACGTTTATTTTGCTAATGCACTAAGTTACATAAATGGATATCAAAAATAAAGCCTAGTAAAACTATTGTTAATGAATCTTAAATGATTTTACATATTGTCGCTATTTCGTAGATAAGTAAAAACTGATGGTTCAAAGATGCTGTAGTACTTTTACCTTTTGTTTTGTTTATTTGGCTTATTTTTGAGATCACAGTTTATACATTTTATGGTATAGTATATTTCGTATGTACAATTTTAAAAGATAATCATGTGGAAATGCTTTACATGGATATGAATAAATTATTTTTGACATTTTGCTTTTCAGTGGCATTCCAATTGCTACTGCAGAAACTAAATTGTCAAACGTATCAATAAAAATATTTTCGAGCTCTAAAATATAATTTAGAATGTCCCTGGGTGGATGGTAAGACCACCGAATGAATATTTTGTCTCACTATACGCTTTTAGGTTGATACAATCCTTTAAGTACCTGTAGCTCTTGAACTAATCACAGGCACAAATATACAGGGTGTCCCATTAATAATTTTGAATCGAATGTCACGTGACCAATTCCTCGTTGGGTAGTACAATGACAAAAAGAAGACACAACATCTGCTCTAATTTACATGCCCAAAATTATAATTCTCTACTACTGCCCAGTTCCGACATATTTCTTGTCTAAATCGTCGTGGAATACCCTGTATTTATATCCCTTACATTTCAAGGTTTACCACAAAATAAGGACGGATCTGATTATCATTCTCCATCCGTTAATGAATTTAAATTGATTGGTAATATCTTTTCTCGCGAAATTGATTACTCTCAAACTTCTAAAAAGATTATCCATTTCCTGCAAACAAATCCGAGATAACAAAATCCGATATTTTTGGGACACTGTATAGACTTCGCGTTAAACACGTTCAACCTCTACTTTGCGCCGCCCCGTATCTCCCGGCTGACGTCGGTACACTGCTACCGGTGTACCGGGGAGACGGGGCAAGGGGCAGGCCGCTTTGATATTTTTGCGGAGTGATCCAACTTATATGTATTCAGTAAACTTTGACTGAACTACTGCCACGCTACTCGTGGCGCCCTATATACTTCATCGAACCATCTAGAAAATTCGCATTGACATTCAGATGACATTCCAGAATGCCATCCGTCAGTCTCGAAAATTCCAGACGATTCGATGACGTTTACACATCAAAAATCTAACCTAACGTTTTGAACGAAACATCAACAACAATACAAATAAGCAATGCTATATACTGGATGTTACAATACTTATAACATCGGGTCTTAATAAAGTGACTTAATAACACACTGTTTTTACTCTTGCAGTACCCCAACCTATCAGTAGGTCTCTTCCGAACGACCTACACCTACCTGAACACCATCTTGGACGGAGAACAACCTTTGGTGGTATCCTCCAAGCACACGGTTACAAATACCGTCACTGCGCCTGACGACTATCTCTCCTTCCTCAAACCGTCGGAGACTAGCACTCCTCTCAAAGACACCAATACCTACTACAGCACCATCAACCTGGAAAAAACCCTCTACGAAGGCAATAAGTCTTCAGTGATCAGCACCAGAGAACTGGTCACTCAAGTCATCATCACCGAAAGCGTTCCACCACGAGCCACATCTGTCATGACGTCATACATCGCTTTGGATGACGCAGTTTCCTCACCTTACTCCACAACGGACGTTGTCAAAACCTACTTCGTGACGTATACGTACTACAACACCCTGGTGGACCAAAACGGTAACCAAGTGGTACATAAGAACATATCCACCTCCGCAGACTTGGTGACTGAGAAGATCTACTTGCAGCCAAAAAAGCAAACTGCTAGCGTGATCAACACCGATCCCATCACAGCTGACGAGAAGAAGAAACAGAAGATCGATAGTACTCCCGAGAGCTTCAAGATCTTAGCTACCAAGTCGTACTTCACGACGTTTACTTACTTCACTACGTTGCTTCAAGATAACCAGTTGTCTCCAACAGTTGTCAGCTCCAGATCCAAAGTTGTTGAGAACGTTGTCACGGAGACGATCCAGCCTTCTTTGGTGAAGGAAGACTATCTGACTGATATCAAGAAGAACATCAGAGATGGTTCGCGGTCTGTGATAAGGCTTATAGAATTGCAAGATGGCCAGAAGCTTGAAGTGACTGCTATTAGTGATAAGATCGCTCCAACTAAGGTGATGCATATAGAAAAGACTAAAACGCCTGAGGTAACTCAGCAAAGTGAGAAGGCTACCTTAGAGCCTTCGTCGTCTTCATCTTCAAATGTCATTACAGGATCTACTATAGTGTTTATTGACGATGATCCTTTCGCCCAGTTTGCTGCCACTCCAAGTTTGTCTACCAAGTCCAACGTTGCTTCAACAGTTGTAACGAATTTGGGTTCTTTGCTCAGCTCTGAGATAGTGAAGAAGACCAAGATATCAACGAGCAAAAGCAAGAGGAACAAGAACAAAACTAAGACACCAAGCATAGCTCCTACAAAGATCAAGAATGCCATCGAAGATACTGAAAGCGACAAGGTAAAGCTTCAGCATGATAAGAAAGACAAGAACAAGCAACCAAGTCCTGACACTGCAGAACCAGTCTCTGATCTGCTAGGCTTAGGGTCGATAAACATCAAAGCTTTGACTCCTGTCCTAAATGCAATGGCAGGGCTTATAACCACAAATTTAAAAACCAACAACAGAAGGAGTGACAATATTACCATACTTTCTCCAAGTACCACTACCCGCAAGCCCCAGGTGGTTTCAAACATCGAAAAAGACGATACCCAAAACCGTTCTCCGATCTACATTCCAGTTGGTGGTCTTTCAGACGATTTTGAAATAGCCGAAAGTCAAAACATCGCCACCTTTGATTGGGTGGACTTTCCAGGGAAGAACATGTTGCCTGGCAAAGCCACACAAGAAGCTTCGTTGCTCAATGGAGGTATACCGATATCTCCTGGTGATATTATCACAGCAAATTCTGATGTCATCGTCGGCAAGCCTGGAAGAGTTGGTCCAAGGATACCTTCGATTCCCCTCAACCAGTTGAGTCAAGACGAAGATATACCTCTGGATATGAAGCCACCACCTGCACCTAACAACAAACCGTGGCCGAAGAAGACTTACCTTCAGGATTCAGCTCCTGTGGGCAGTGTCCATACCAATGTGATTCATGTACCTAACAAAGATGACTACGTAGGACCTCCTCCACCATTACATCCTGTTGTGAAGGATAAGAGGAAGCATATACCTCTGACACCTCCAAAGAAGGATGCAGATTCGTACTATGACAAGTCATACAGCCAAAGGCCTCAAGTTTATGCAAATTCCCAAACAAACTACGAACCCAATCATGCTCTCAACGAAATCAACCACGAGTTGAACCATTTTAACCTCCAGGAGTCGATCCAAAAGAACTACCATTCGGTTCAGTCGTATCCCATATACGCTCAAAGTCATGCCACTCCTCTATTGGTACCTGGTACTCCTATCAACGACTTCAACATCCAGCCTTCAGTTATCAACGAGCCCATCGTTCTACCTGAAGTCATCGAAAGATCAACAGGTCAACCCTTGCTTGTCAATATTCAACCAAGTCAGGTCGCCTTCGTAAACATCCCTTTTAACAGAACCACAGCTTTGATCTATGGAGGATCCACAGAACCTCATAGAAACGGACAGTACTTTGATGATCCCTCACCGTATCCAGACTCTGGATTCTCAGACACTGCTTACAACAGGAATGTACCTCAAGTCAACTCTGCAGCCTATGGACATCCTTCGGCTGATCAAAAGCAAGTCAACGGGGTGATCAAAGTTGGGAATCAGTTGATCAACGTAGAGCCTGACGTCAGCGAGAATCAAAAGGTGTCGGTGAACATTCAACCTAGCAAACCTCAGTACAATGAGGTACGACCTCCAGTAATGAAGCACAATCACGATGTGAATGTCAATGTTCCTCCAATTTCGTTTGGGTTGGTGCAACAAGGAAATGAGTTCCACGCGCATGTGATTAACCATAACAGCGACATCCAATTTAGACCTCCTCCTCAACAATACGAGGTGGTAAATCATCCTCAACCTACGCTTCAGCCTTTGAGTAATGAGATTTTGTCACAACCGCAACCTCAAGAGAAAAGACCTCCTACTAGACCTGAGGAAGGTTTTAACAAAGGCAATTTTATCAACAAGCCTAAATACCCCTTCCCTCCAAAGCGTAACATCTTCAGATTGAAACCTCAAATACCAGATAACGCAGATCTAAAAGACTACATGACACCTCCACCTTATATCCATAGTACCTTGCCCAAACGTCCTCCGTCTAGTAGAAGACCTGTAGGTCAAAGACCTCAGCCGATTCCTCTGGGACCAAACTACTATCATCATACAGTACCTTCTCCAGGCACTCAGGAGAACAAGATAGTGATTGATGGTCCTGGATATCAGATTTACAACAAGAAACCAACAGAGCATCACTACATTCCATCTTTCACTGAAGACAAGAAACCAACAGAACATCAGTACATTCCGTCTTACTCTGAAGACGACATGGACATTGGAGACCATGAAGAGGATAACCTACCGAATGAAGACGGTGAGGTCATCCAAGAATCGAACAGCAGGCCTTTGCTTCCAGGCGAGGTACCTTTCGAGATCCTCAAGGCTAAGGATACGACAACGGAAAGACCAAGGAACAACTCTGTAAGGTTCCCAAGCGATGACACGGATAGATTCCATGGTAGACCTCAGAACAACAGGATAAATGTCATCGATACTGACCTCAATGCCTTACGTACCTCTACAGAAAGAACCAGACCTAGTGGTTTCATCGTTGTGGGGAATCAGTTCGAAAGTAACGATGGACCAAACCAAATAGTAGTCAGCGGGTCACAGTTCAATGACAAGTATCCTTACACCTCGACTGAAAAGACTACCACCCAAGAATACCATAAGTTTTCAGAGAGTACTTATGGTAACGTGTTTAGTTTCAAAACTAAGACAACCCCTGTGATAACTACGCCTCATACTACCACTCGTAAGCCGGTGTTGATATTCTTGGATGATACTGGAAAGCAGAGTAATAATTTCCTGAACAAGAATCATGAGAGGCCTGCAGTTACCTCGTTGCCTATTGATGTCCAAATTGCAACAGGGCATAAGAACCATAGCAAGAACTTGGAGACTCAGACTGAGAAACCTTTCATTCCTCAACAAAGTCCTTCTTTGTCTTCCAATCAGATTGTCATCAAAGATGAGACTACTACTGCAACAACGATGTCCACAACTCCAGATCTGAATACTGGCGAGGTTACAGTGTCATTCAACAACGTCTCTAAGGAGATATCTGACATGGAGATAATGAAGCCTCCCCCTCTTGTAACTGAGCCTCCCATCACAAAGCCTTCCAGGTTACCAGAGAAGAACTATGTGCCTACCAAGCCTCCCACTCATCCTTTGGAGGAATTGGTACCTCCTCCTCCAACCACAACAGAAGAGGTTTTAGGAATGAGTCCTCCACCTTTGGTTACAACCTACAGACCTCCTTTGAAGCCTGTCATCCCTGCTCAGGTTAACATTTCCAAAGATACTTTCCAAAAGTCTTCCACAACTAGTACAACAGAAAGAAATAGACATACTAGACCTACTAGAAGACCTTTCACCAGAAGGCCTACTGGTCAGAGGACAACTAGCACTCCTGTTCCTGTTACTACAAGGAGAAGACCTTCTTATCCAGGTTATGAGGTTCTGAAGAGAAATTCGACCACGCCAAGGCCTGTTATCAGTCCTTCTCCGACTGTGCAGACGAAACCTTCTTTGCAAGTTATTATAGGCAATCCTGTTTTGGAAGCAGAGAACAAATCAGTCGCTGTAATTTCGAGACCAACTGTTGAGCTAGCTGGATCTGAGGCGTCTACAAAGGAACAGACAACAGTGAGAACAACTTCATTGAGTGAAGCAACAGACCTGTTGCCAAGTGGTAGTGGTTCTATTCTTCCCAGTACGAGTACCAGAGGAGACATCATCACCAAAGCAGTGCATCATGCTGGAAATGAGGTCAAAGTTGTAGATGAAACTCCTACCATATCAACTAAAGTGATATCACCAAGTGTCAGCCTTCCTACAAGATACATTACCTATACCAAGACGGCTACAGTGACTATAACTAAAACTACGGTGGTGAGAACGTCTGGCTTACCTCCTTCTACTTTAACGATTCTAGTGACCAAAACCGAAAAGAGTACCATCGTGGATACAGTCACTGAAGTGCGTACTCTTGTCAAACCAACTAGCATTGTTGAAACCATAACCACTACAGTGCACCAAGGTAGTTCCTTGTATCCTCCCGACATGTATGGAAGTCCCTATCCTTCCGTACAAGTGAAGCCCAGTTCTGTGAAGCCCATAGCCGAAGTGTCAGCTACAAGAGTGAACACAGCTAACAAAGAAGAAAGCTTGGAGGATTTCATAATCATGGACGATGGCAAAAAGGACGATCTAGGTCAAGACTCTATCTTGGTGGTGATGACTGATAAGAACTCGAAGAACATAGTGCGAGTGCCTAATGAGACTGTCGAGATCCAGAGTTCTGAGGAAGTGGAGGTGAACAGTGTAGAGAATAATTTGCTACTGGGCGGTATTTTGATAGGAAATCGACCTCGTAGCGACAAATGTATGCCGGAATGTAAACCTGCGAGGAATGAACGATGTCAGAAGTTGGGAGGTAGTATGAGGTGTGTCTGTAGACCAGGATTCGCTAGGATGTTCCTGGACCGACCTTGTTTGCGTAAGTAGTCACATCTGTCTATGTTTCTTATTTAATCACTGATACTGATTAGCATCAATGCTGGGGTTCCGCAGGGATCGGTATTGGCTTTGACGTTGTTTCTGCTTCACATTAATGATCTACTCTCTAGCACTACAAACCCAATCCACAGTTTTGCGGATGACTGTACGCTGCATGTAGGCATCATGAGCAATAGAAGGATCTCTGTGGTAGTGGCAGCTTCACTTTCAAAGGATCTCGCTACCATTGCCGCTTGGAGGCTCAAGAATATGGTAAAATTTAATACTTCCAAGACCCGGTATTGTACGCTATCAAACAAGAAGTGCCCAAGCTAACACCAGGTTCTAATGAACAACCGGGCTCTGCCAAGGAGTCACTCATTCAAGCTGTTAGGAGTCAACATTACAGAAAATCTGATCTGGCACGAACACGTCGCGTCAATTGCAATAGCTGCTGGTAAAAAGCTTGGGTACCTATTTAGAGCCAGAAAGTACTTCTCGCCATGTAACCTCCTGATGCTATATAAAGCCCAGGTAAGACCTGGCCTCGAGTATTACTCTCATGTCTGGGGAGCTGCTGCACCTACTACTCTATCTATACTAGATGCCGTCTAAAGAAGAGCAATTCGACTAATTGGCGATCCGGCCTTAACACGCCACCTTCAGTCACTTTCTCACCGGCGTGTTGTTGGTGACCTCTCACTCTTCTACCGATATCCAAACGGAATCAGCTCCTCTGAGCTATCCTCTATCGTTCCGCCGCTCACCGCTGCATCTCATCCTAAGGCGGTCGTTCTTCATACATCAAGAACCGAGCGGTACAACCGCACATTGATTTCCAGGGTGTCCAAGGCTTGGAATGGACTGCCAGAAGATGTATTTATTGGGCCTGCGGGTATTGGCCCATTCAAATCTCGCGTTAACAAACTTCCCCTAACATAACCCTTTCACAGCAGCCGCGGTACTGTGGTATTTAGGCTCTGCCGAAGCGGTCTGCTCAGTTATAAAAAAAAATATTAGAAGCACCTTGATAGTAGTTACAAGTAAAGATCTAGCTACAATGTTAAAATTTAAAAAAAAACAAATATATGGTAAAAACATACAGTATCATTATGAAACACTAAACACTATAGCAAAATAATTTAACTGTAAGAGTAATGTTATAATCAATCCTAGTGTTACAATCCTTACAAGCAAGTACTGTAGCTCTTGAATTAATCACTTTAGACCCCAAGTGTGCTAGTTTGTTGGAATTGTTTTATCGGGAGGGACACAGAAAGGCACTAACATACAGGGTGTCCCATTATTAATTTTAAATCGGACGTCATGTGACCAAAACCAAATACCTCATTTGGTAACAATAATAAGGAAAGACACAAAATTTGCTCTAATTTACATCCCCAAAATTATAATTATCTGCCCAGTTCCGATATATTGCTTGTCTTAATCATCGTGGGACACCCTGTATAAAAGAATTTATAAATAATAGCAGGAACATTGCATCTTTTTCTAAAGTCCTGGATACATTTTATAGAAAGTACTAATTTTGCCTCTATATTTTTTTCTACTCTATTCCCCGAACGCTTTTTAATAATTCAGAAACTTCCTGCTGATCCTTAAATGGACTAGTATCATGATTTTTTTTTTGGTTGCATATGATAGAGTACGTCATAAAAAGCATCTTATTTTTTTCTCCGATTTTTCTGGGCACAGGAAAGCCGTGAAAATAAGGGAAACATTTGAATTCTCCTATAGAGCAGTGACGTCACTCCCCTCAATGCGAACAGCCAATCAAAAGCCAGATATGTGTGCTGTGTTGCCGCATTCTGATGGCGCGCGAAATGCCGGAGCTGTACGCGGGCTGGCTTATCTATCTTGTCTTCTGTTCCCGTCTGCGAGTCGGAGCTGTTCTTGGCAACAATGCACTGCTGATGATTCGCGCGGTTGGCACTGATTGGCTGAATTTGAGTTCCTTTCTTTAAACTTTAGAATGGAATTACTAAAAAACAAAATGATGTACAAAGTAACGAAATGCAGCAGTACGTTTATTTTTGTATGCACTAAGCGGTTATAACAATTAAATCATTGTTCTTAACCTTGCGATACTAGTCCATTATAATGCAGTCCCTGAAAAACTACTGCTCAGATTGTAATATAATCCTTTTCCAGCAACGTACACCTACGACATCCAACTGACATTGGACAGAATGGGCAAAGACCAACTCCACTTCACCGAGGATTTGAAGAACGTCAATTCCAGCAGATTTTTGAGATACGCTCGACCAATCAGGGAGGCTCTCGATCGTATGGTGATGCAGTCAGACCTTAGGGACATCTTCCATGGGGTCGAAGTACACGCTTTGACTCCCTCCAACAACTCGAAGGGCGTCGTGAGCAGGTTCTATCTGCAGTTGTCAGATAACATGGATGAGAACAGATTGGAGGATGTATTTAGGAAGTATTTGAGGAACAACAGTTATAGGTGAGTTAAGGGGGGTATACACAGTTATACATAATTATGTATTTGCCATGCAAAATACGGATTCCCATTTGGAACAGAACTCACTTTTGTTTCAAACTACATACACAGTATTTCAGAAGGTGATCATCATCATAGTCATAATCTTAACAGACATGTTGTGAACTCGTAAAGTGCATTAAGTCGAAGCTAGAGTATTGCCGATACTAATATTATCAATAGCTTCTCACGTTACTCATTTTACGAGTTTCTCTTGGGATATCTTAAAGATCTTTAATGCAGTAGTTTCCCATTCAGGTGTCCTGAATCTTCTCAACTCGTCCACCCAAAGCTGTTGATTGAGAAAAGGTTACTGTTTATACCGACAGTAGTTCGGTCCCTTTTAGTCGCCTTTTACGACACGCATCTAAGGGCATTTTTTTCAAAAAAGTTTTTTAGTGTGCAAAAAACTCACAATGCAAAATCTGGTGGCAGAAATGCCTACAACGGACAGCCAGAGTCAGGCTGGCGGCAGTGCAACGCACCGCCTGTTTGGCCATCACTGGAGCCATGTCTATCACACCAACGCTAGCTGTGGAGACCCTTCTAAACTTAACACCTCTGCACATTGAGGTAGAGAGAGTTGCAAAAGTGGTCGCCTACAGACTGATATCAACTAGCAGATCTGACAAAACGGAACTAGGAATGGTCTCGGACTATATGGTTCCCCAAGCGCACATAGAGCGATCCTATAACGTCCTTTTCCCAGGCAGGGACGAATGGAGGAGGTATGGCTTCATATCACCCTCTGATCTTGCGCGATTTACTGATGGCTCCAAGTATGAACTGGGGCCAGGAGCGACAGTAATTGGTACTAATCCGAGAGTTGAAATTTCAGTAAACCTTCGGAGGTATACCACAGTCTTCCAAGCAGAAATGATTGCCATAGAGCTGGGAGTCAGGGAACTAATCAAAAGGCCCCTGACAAACAGATCTATAAAAACCTTTTCAGACAGCCAGGCTGTATTGAAAGCACTGTGCTCCAGTCGGGTTGATTCAAGACTGGTATGGAGCTGCATGCACCTCCTCAACAAACTCGGAACGGGAAACAGGGTATCCTTGATTTGGGTTCCGGGTCACTGCGGAGAGGAAGGCAATGTATTGGCCGACACGCTAGCAAAAGGAGGAACTGAATCTGTGTTCATAGGACCAGTGGATCGATTCTGTAACTTTCGCTATAGTAGCGAAAGCAGGCGAAGACGAAGCTAATCAATTACGAAAACGATTTTTGACGACATTCCATAACTAAAGTTTAACGCTTCGTTACGCTTTCGGCATGGAGCTCGATGCCTTACGAGCAATCACGAGTTGGCTTAAATATCTCTGGATGAGACTCTGCAAAATCCAGCAATGCCGACCATTGCGAAGGATTAGTTTTTTCTCTTCGATTCATTGCTTGTTAATTAAGTACACAAATAAATTTAAGCAAATTGTCACTTTGACACACAGCAATAATAACGTCAAAGCTTGACAAACGAGATCCAAAATCTTTCACTATCGCTTATACCGTTCGTCTGCGTTCGTTATGTCCGAGTCGGAACGAAGACATTTATGGAATACCGAAATGAGCGAAAGCGTTGAAGAATGTCGCTATCGCTTCGCTATCGCTTCGCTTAGAGTTATAGAATTCCCCCACAGAACCATTCGCGGGCATTGCAAAAAGCACCGCTAAAAAGACCATCTCGGACTGGGCAGTGAGGAAAGCACTCCTGAACTGGCGAGATACACCAGGGCTATTGCACTCGAAGGTGTTTATAAGATACCCCTCAAGTCAGGCCCCCCCGAGGATCATGGAATGTAATAGGTACGACCTCCGCATTCTGGTTGGTCTGCTGACGGGACATGGTCGTCTGAGGAACCATATGCGGAAGTTGGGTCTTGAACAAACTTCAGACTGTTGCTTCTGCTACCTGGAGGACGAAACAGCGGAGCATATTCTTTGCTCCTGTCCAGAATTGGACAACGCTAGGCTCCAGACATTTGGATTGGCCCAACTGGAACCTCATGACTTCAAGGAAGTTTCACCCTTTACGTTGATCTCCTTCGCAAAGAGGTGCGGACTGTACGGTGAACTCTAAAAAAAGGTGTGGGCCACAATAGACCCAACTGAGTCGCAGTGGAAGGAGGCAGCGCTGCCCCACTTACCTTCAACCTAACCTAACCTAGGTGGTGTTCTGATTGTGTATATGAATCACTGGAAAGCACCGATTCACCCCAACCTTTTTTTACTAACTTTCCAGCCTTGGAGGCACCGACGTGTTCGCCTCATCCCCGGTGGACCTCAAAGCTCACGACTTCGACGAATGTGCCCACCCCAAGTTCCACGACTGCTCCGAGAACGCGAAGTGCTTCAACCTGAAGGGCACCTACACGTGCAGCTGCAAAGAGGGCTACGCGGACATGTCGGAGAACATGCTGTATCCCGGAAGGGTTTGCTCCGCGGAAGTGGTGGGGTGCGAGAGATGCAGCTACCACGGCACCTGCTATTCCAGGGGACACGATGACGTCATCTGCGAGTGCTTCCAGTGGTATACGGGGGATAGCTGCCACGTCAACCTTAAAGGTAGGGACTCGATAGTCAAGGAAGTCGAATTTTTCTCCCTACATTAAAGGGTGTCTAAGAAAAGTTTTTTTCAGTAATTTGTTCCTTCTTCTTTTACATTATACAATGTGTTCCACCATCATGTCGGCAAACTTTGAGGTATGAAAATACAATTAAAGTTATCGAGAAAAAAAGCGAAAAAAATGGGGTCACCCTTTTAATTAATTTTTGATTACATTTTCAATTTCTGTAACACGACTCCATGGGTTCGCGCAGTTGTAGCGCCATAGCTTGATTATTTATCGACCGATTCACGACATTTTGGACTTATTTTATAGGAGAATGACTGGGCATATCAACTAAAGCAAAAACAGATAATACCTGACAATTTCTAAGGCTAAAAAAATTCACCAAACTGAAAAACAATTTTTTTGTAATGCACTTGTTTTGGTTACTTGCAAATAATTCGGAAAAAAGCCATATTAGTGCCTATTTATAAACACAGTTTAATGTTTATCAGGATGTTTCTGGTCTAACGACACGCAATTTGTTTATGTAGCACTAAAATCATCGACGAAATAGGCTTTTTTATTACGACTAATTTTGAAATAATCGAGAATTTGGTATGTACACTGTCTTTATTGGACTTCGGTACAGATTATTACTTAAATGCAATTTACATGAACAAATTTTATTATTTTTATTTTTAGTATTATCTATTTAGTATTCATCCAAATGACTGGAAGGCAACTCATTGAAATGAGATATGTTGGCATCACTTGGAGATCAAAGAAAACAGACTGGAGCCTAGCTTAGCGTCGAGTAACCCAGAGCGTTAGTTTCAGAAGTCAAGGGAGCCTAAATGAAAATGGCGGACATTTTGGAAATTTCGTTGAATAATTTAAATACTAAATAATCACATTTGTTTGCTTTTGCTAAATAACATCCAATAGGATGTTATTTAGCAAAAGCTTTCTATTGGGTATTGAGGGCTATGTTAATAAGTATCATCCAATAGTATTTTATCAATATTGAAAACAAAATGTCAAAGCTGGATGACACTTTTGTACAAAAATATTTTAGAAATTCATGGTGATTCATGGATCAAAATCATAGCAGCATATCAGAACAAAGCGATTGATTTGCAAATTAATGCCAGATTTTTCATGTTTAAATTATAATTATTGTATAATTATTAATTGCAAACTGCGATAATTTGTGATAGAATAATAAAAGTAGTATCAATCACAGCAACTACCTTATTTAATAATTACAAATCCCTCCTCCATCAGTCAGATGGATTATAGACAAATACATACTTTTATGAAGAATATTTCATTTACTGGATGCTTGCTTGTTATAGACCTTCTTATAGAAATATTCACAGAGGATGTAAAGGTGCTGCGTACACATTGTAAGGCATACATAGAAATAAAAATCCCTCCTGCTAGTTGCTCCCTTTCTCTCAAAAGAATATATCAAGCACCTGATTCTACATTTGACTATACAAGTTATACGACTGGTTTCTTGTTTAGGTACATAAAATAAGGTTATACGCCAGATGTCGGGCTTTGCCGTTGAGGATAGGCAACCAGTAATGCACACGCTTGGGAAAATGGCTTGGCTAACAGTTAAATGGTGTGTTTAGCTTTTGAAATGTAACAAAATGATATTTTTACGCCATTTACTTTAAAACGTAGATATATTGCATGTATTTATAATTATTATCGATAGTAAATTATCGTTTTACCCAAATAATGCAGTGATTTGAATTTCTCGTCATCCTTATCATTTGATAGACGAAAAATCGTGTGGTCAAATGTACTGCTTCTGTGGAATCTGATTGGTTGGGCTTAGCTTTTTGTTAAACAGGAAAATGCAATTTTTCACCCATTTAGGATGGAAAATCAGACTGGAAAAGACATTAGATGGTTTACAATGATCGATTGTATATAAAGTATGTCATTTTGTACCTTTTTGAGATAAACTAAAAGAGAAATCAATAGTTTTCAGAGATCTTTGACAGATGCATGTTCTTGAAAGGGCTGCTCTGATTGGTCAAAGCCTTTGTTAAAATGCGCATGTTGATAAAATCGGGCCTAAATTTGCAATAAATAAACGAATGTTAACCTTTTCAGTGCTACTGATCGCCCTGGTAACGGTAGGCATCCTGCTTCTGATCCTCTTCGTGGTGTGCATTGTAATGTCCTGCGTGAAGAGGAAACCAAGTAAAATGGCGGTGGCATCAGGTTTGAGCTTCCTGCCTCAAAGAGTGGGCACTTCGAGCAACAGAGGCACTATAGACAGGAGAGCCATGATTCAGGACACCAGCTCTGAAGATAGTCGTTCTGAGACCAACACTTTGCCATATGTACAAGTGAGTGAGCAAGAAGCTATTAGAATAGAGAGTTTTTTAGCGATCTTGAAATGTATGGGAAGCACTGAGTGAATCCATTTTGAACTTCATTTTTAACACAGTTTCAATTTCTCAAAAACTTGAATGTGTCATAGTATTTATATATTTAGTACCTATCTATTACTGTCAAACAGGTAAGATCCTTGTTAAAACTTTAAAAAAGTAAATTACAGATTATGGGTTCTTTTTTAAGACTTGAAAAAGAAGAAGTCCCAAATATATCTATACTAGGTATATTATTTCATTGCCAATAAGTTACAATCCTACCTATGTTTCCATTTTAAACAAAGGTACTTAAAAGGTATCAGAGTATCTCGTCTCGCTCTCTTAAGCTAACAAAATGTCGCTGGTTCAGTCTCTTGTGTTCTCCATATTTTTGTATGCCTCGGAAACTTGGACTGTTAAAAAGGCAGATCGAGCTCGCATAGATGCTTTTGAAATGTGGACGTTTCCATACTGGATGAGCTCGGTAATCCAAAGAGACTATCCTCCATTGTGTCGACGAGAATGTTTACATTCTTCGGACATATTCACAGAAGCGATAATATGGAGAAACTTGTAGTTCAGAGTCATGCCCCGAGTGAGCGGCGCCCGTTCCCCTACACACTGGGTGGATACGACGAAACAGTTGCTGGATATGAGTATCAAGAGCGCCACTGAACTGACAGTAAACCGCGAACGATGGCGAGCTACAGTTCTCAAAACTATTGATAATATTCGTATTGGCAATGCTCTAGCTCCGACTTAATGCATTTTACGAGTTCACAACATGTCTGTTAAGACATTGTGACTATGATGATGATAATTAAGACTCACTCTGTATGTATATTATAACTTCGAGACCAGTCTCTGAAAAATACACTGACACATTTACGATTATTTTGGAAAGACCCACGATTCAAAGTAGTCTTTGTGATACTTTTGTCAACTATTTAGGGCCTATGAATTTGTGGTTCTTGGGTTTTTAGGCCAGCGTCGTTTAGCGTTAAAGCTTGACGTTTCGCCACCACGAGCGGATGGCATCTTCAGAAGCTATTTCACTTCGGCGACTTCCAAAATACTGACGGCTGGTGGATCTGCACCTGTATTTATACCTGCTAATGGTGACGTGGCCCAACCAGGTAGCGTTGGTAGCCCCGCCCCTTCGCGATATGGTAGTGTCTTCAGGTACTTTAGGATGGGTACCCATTTCCGGTTGACTTTCTGTGTTTCTTCTTTCCTATTGAAATTATTATGATGTTTTTGTATATCGATGGCTTCTCTGTGAAGTCTGGCATGGTACGAAGACGTTGCGGCAAGAACCTGATTTTCTTCAAACTTGATCCTGTAACTTCCCTCCTTAATCGCAAGTTCGGCTAGCGCTGATTTGTCCGTATGGCCTAGTCGACAGCTAGCCTTATGTTCTGCAATTCTTGTGTTTATAGATCGCTTCGTTGTTCCTATTTATACACTCCCACATGTGCATGGTATGCGATAAACCCCCGGTGTTGTGAGTGGGTCTCTTTTATCCTTCACCATTCTCAAATATTCCTGTATCTTTCTTGTGGGCTCGTAGATGGTCTTGACGTTTTCCTTTCGTAACATGTTTCCTATTCTGTCTGTTATTCCAGGCACATAGGGTAGAAAAGCTTTTGCTATCGGTTTAGGTTCTGGTTTTGCCCTATTTCTTCTCATTGTCATTGTTATTTCCTTTTCTGTGTAACCATTTACCTTAAGAGCATCCTTTAGATGTTCCAGTTCGGTGTCGGGTTCTTCTGGTTCGCACACTTTTCTAGCTCGTTCTGTCAAAGCTCTAATAATTCCGTACTTCTGAGATGGGTGGTGGTTTGATTCTTTATGTAAGTACCGGTGAGTATCAGTTGGCTTTCTATATACCTTGTGTCCTAATGTGACTCCTTTTCTTGTTAGAAGAACATCAAGGAAGGCGAGTTCTTTGTTTTCTTCTACCTCCATGGTGAACTTGATGTTTTCATG
Organism: Callosobruchus maculatus; assembly: GCA_951848785.1. Lineage (NCBI taxonomy): Eukaryota > Metazoa > Arthropoda > Insecta > Coleoptera > Chrysomelidae > Callosobruchus > Callosobruchus maculatus. Next base: position 3,005,689 of record CATOUR010000179.1, read on the forward strand.
CACGCTGTTCAGGTATTCGAGAAATTCTTCTAGCTTTTCTCTTCCGTGATTCCAAATGACGAACGTATCGTCCACGTATCTGAGCCATATCTTGGGCTTGTATTGAGCGCTCTTCAAGGCTGCCTGTTCGTCCTTCTCCATTACAAAGTTCGCTACTACTGGGCTTAAAGGGCTTCCCATGGCTACGTCTTCAATTTGTTCGTACATGTTGGCGTCCCAGACGAAGTAGGTTGTCGTTAACACGTGCTTGAAAAGGTTTGTAATGTCTTCTGGAAATATGTTCTTGATGTGTTCGATTGCATCGTTTAATGGCACCTTTGTGAATAATGACACCACGTCGAAGCTGACCAGCATGTCGGATTCTTCCAGCTGTATGTATGTATTTAGGGCCTATTTTCGTAGCTGTCATCCTGTACGTTTTTTAATACATTGCAGCACTTCCTGATATTCTACACTTCACTTATATATTCTGATAATTTTTGTAGTACGACTAATCAACCTTTTCCCTTATCAGAACAAGAAGAAACCGAAAGGAGCCCTGAAGAAAACCTCGAAAGCATCGGCCCCAAGCAAAGAAGACAACTTGGAGAGCACGATATCGTTCGCAGACCAGAAAGATAGATCGTTGACGGTGATGATACCGAGAGCCAAGTACCATCCACCTCCCCCCACCTCACCCATCTTGAATTACACCTCGTTCGATGCCAGGAAGCCCTCGGTGCCTTCCACCACCAACGAATCGAAGCTGATCAGCTATCTGGACGCTGGGCCTTCTCCGGGAAAGGTGAGATTCAGTTGGGCAAAGTATACCAAAAAAAAGGGTCCATTGCGCAAATAAAATTTGCGAAAGAAGCACGTTTTTTGGAAAAAAATTGATAAAACCGTATTTTCAACATATTTCAGTAAGGCATGCACACAAAACTATACAATTTTAGAAGTGTGTGGAGAGTATACATGGTGTGCTCGCCAGCCGTACGAAATTGCGATCGCTCTGCGCATTGCGTCAGCAACGGAGATTTTTCGCGCGGAGAATTATTAGACGTCGTGATACCACGGCCCGTTTAATCGCGTTTTAAATAGAATCGCTAACGATTTTTGTTTAATTTACTCTGTATTCCTTATTTTGACTTATAGAAGACAGAAGTTTGTATACATAATGCCAAATTGTGCAGTTGTCGGTTGTAAAAACCATAGTAAGGTGAAAGAGCCAAATGTTAAACTCAAGTTCCCGAAAAATTAAAACCTCGCAATGCAATGGAGTAATGCTTGCCGCCGAAAGGACGAAATTAATATGAAAAATGGTAATCATTTCACAAATTAGCATTAAACATTTATTAAAACTGAAATTTTTATGGTACATCCTCGGAAAATATTCATCTGGCGTATTTTCAATGAATAAATATGCAAAAGAAAGCAATGAATCGTGCCTACTTGAACCATTACAAGTGAAAAACTTAGTTTCGAGTAATTCTAACATCGAAGCTGATGACGTGTGCTTTACTCAGGAGTTTTTCAAGAACGTTTTCTTGACAGCGATATTGTTGGTACAGAGAATGATTCAAATGATATTCATTTTTCCAACTTTACCTTTCAGAGTCCAGATTACGACTTAGATAACTTTATTTCTGAAGAACATGACCTTTTGTGTCAATTGGAAAACAAATAAAATGCCAGACACGATTTCCAACGAGGGACTGAAATTTATTGACGGATATGTGGCCTACAGATTCAAAAACGAATATCCTAATCTAGCTTTGGGGGCGCAAACCAAATTTCATTCTTCTAATCGGGCCCCAGACTGGATTGAGTTTCTACCTAGAGTCAGTCTTGTATATCCAAGTGAGGAGATGATTAAAGTAACCCGTTTTGGTTGAGATAGAGTTCGATAAATTCCATGGACAGTCGTGTTCTAAACAATCAAACATATTTAAAAAATTATTAGTGATAGACCCCAGTGGAAACCATCAAACAATTTCCTGACAAAATAATATTATATCTAATACGAATGAGAATATACGTCAGGCTCAGACATTTAAACAAAAGGATTAGTTTCGAAAATTGTAGGCGTAAACTTAGGGAAAAATGTCCAAATTTACCAATAAATAATACATTTTTGTAGAAAAAGTCGTTAAATTACCTATTTTACACTTCTCTATAACATAATTGTCAAATAATTGGCCATTGAACTCTTGTAATCTATCGCTTTGAAATTAAAATATAATCCATCATGTGGTATTCCCGCTAGTTCACCGACAGAAATCTCGTTGCTGACGTCACAGCGTGCCGGCGCTCGGACGGCTGCATGCGCGTGAGCACACCATGTTTATTTACACTATGGAAGTGAGGTACTGCTTGACAGATGCTCCTCCACATTTGCTCGATATTTAACATCGCTTGGACCGTATATACAGGGTGGGCCAATAGTGCGTGGACGGAGGATTGTGGGCTTACTGAAAACTATTTCAAAAATCTGTCACTTGATCATGGTAGGGACCCTTGAGGGCTATTACGTAAAAATATTTTCACTTAAATTCTGACGTTTATACAGGGTGATTCATATCAAACTTGCATTTTTTTTAAATGGAACCCCCTATATATTATTGCATATTTGGAATCCTTGGTCAATTCTAGTGTGACTTTATGTATCATACATGGAACTTTAAACGAACCGTTTAGTCGCAAATCACCATTTTTGGTATAAGTAGGTATCAGAAAAAAATTGAATATCGCAGCGATTATAAAACTTAGAAGGCCGTGACTTTCCGGTACGACTAAGCATGAAATGCGTCACCTAAGGTCAGACGGCTAAATTTGAATTCTTTTTGTACTTGGAGAAATCGATAGATTAATTAAGGAAACTTCAATCACAGATAACTTGATTTTTTCAAATGGGAATGCCTATTTTGGTTTAAAGAATCAAATGTAAAATTTGATGAACTTTTTAACGATATAGCGTTCTTGATATCAATCTTTCTTGGTTTTCATTTTATTTCAAATTTTTAGTCAAATCGGTGTTTTCCAATTTTTCTGCGTGCAAGCAACCTAGCAGGCCATGAAAAATAAACAAAAGCTCGTTAATATGGAAGAAACCAACTAACTTAGTAAGAAAGATGCAAACTAACTAGAGCAACGAGGCAAGATTATGAAAATTCCTTACAACATATTAACTCTAACCGGATACAACAGCGGCAAGATATCTAGTGTCAATGAGTAGCTGGGGTATGACAGAAGTGTGTGTTTTTCACAGCCTACTAGCTATTGAGGTCTAATAGAGCTTGACAACTTTCCAAAATGATTAAAAATTTTGAAACAAAAGAAAAACTACCAGCGATGCTTGTTTACAGTCTAACATGTTTAGAATGAAATTTCACATTTAATGGGATAAAAAAATTAGTCATTTCCGTTTAGTTAAGTCAAAAGTGAAGATATCTCCAACTGGAGCATTCTGAACATCTATTGAAATGCTAGAATTTTTCAATTACGCTATGTTGTAATTGCGATTATTTCGTGTAGTTTTCTACAAACTAAATTATGTTTTACAATTCAAGCAGACTGCAAATCAAGTTTCATTTTCCGCGATTCTTCTAATAAGTAGAAGAAGAATTTGAAGGGTTCCAGTCAGAGGTATCATTACTTTTGACTTACGGAAATGTATACTTTTTTATAGCATTAAATGTGAAGATTTATTCAGAAGACATAGATATTCTACTGCCAGCAACAATCACTAGTAGTTTTCCTTTGATTAAATATTTTTTTACTGACTTTGGAAATTGGATAATAGCTAGTAGGCTGTGAAAAATGAGCGTTCTTGTTACCACTATTGTTTCTGGTTAGAGCTAATATGTTGTAAGGAATTTTGATAATCTTGCCTCGTTGCTCTAGTTAGTTTGCATCTTTCCACTAAGTTAGTTGCTTTCTTCCATATTAACGAGCTATTGTTTATTTTTCATGGCCTGCTAGGTTGCTTTCATGCAGGAAAATTGAAAAACGCCGATTTGACCGAAAATTTGAAATAAAATGAAAACCAAAAAAGATTGATATCAAGAATGCTATATCGTTAGAAAGGTAATCAAAATCTACATTTGATTCTTGAAACCAAAATAGGCATTCCCATTTGAAAAAATCAAGTTATCTGTGTTTGAAGTTTCCTTAACTTATCCTCTGATTTCTCCAAGTACAAAAAGAATTCTAATTTAGCCGTCTGGTTAGGGTGACGCATTTCATGCTTAGTCGTACCGCAAAGTCAAGGCCCTCTAAGTTTTATAGTCGCTGCGATAGTCAATTTTTTTCTGATGCCTACTTATACCAAAAATTGTGATTTGCGCCTAAACGGTTCGTTGGAAGTTCCATGTGTGATACATAAAGTCACACTAGAATTGACCAAGGAATCTCTAAATATGCAATAATATATAGGGGGTTCCATTAAAAAAAATGTAAGTTTGATATGAATCACCCTGTATAAACGTCAGAATTTGAGTGAAAATATTTTTACGTTATAGCCCTCAAGGGTGCCTACCATGGTCAAGTGACAGATTTTTGAAATATTTTTTAGTAAGCCCACAATCCTCCGTCCACGCACTATTGGCCCACCTTGTATACTAGATCGAAACGTTACAGAGAAGATCGGCAGGGTCCCTGAGCAAGGATAACACAAAAAATCGTGAATCGTTCTACATTTTTAACTATCTAAATTTAAAGATATCTTATTTCAAATGTACCTTGGCTTCTAGCTGATGTTTGTGATTAAGTATTATGCATTATTGTTTGTTTTATTTAGTTTGTATATTAGCTTTTTATGTAAAATCGGTGGCTTCGATATTCTTTGTGATTAAGCTTTATTGTTATATTTGGCCGATATCAGCTCCAACAAATCATTGAAACGTGCGACTGACGTTGGACCGTTGCCACTAAAAACCGAACAGGTGACAATCTTACCTTACCTGAGGTACTATAAATTATGAATATTTACAAAAGAATTATTATCTGCTTCCTCAGACTGACCAGACGAGAAAGTCAAGCACAGCCCCAACTGAAACAATAATGGAGGAGAAACCAGGCTCTAGGAAGACGTCAGGAGCTCTGGTATCGGCAGGTTTCGAAGTGTCAGCGACCGTGGTGAACAACATGGGTACCTTGGGTACCACCTGTGGTACCGAAGCAGATCGAAGCGAGAACGCCACCTTGATCCAGAAGATTAGCGCCGATCTTCTGTCCAGCGCTGACACCAGGTCGCAGTTCAACACTTTGAGGCAATCCTCGTTGGCGTAAGTATACAACCAAAAGCATTTGTTAGAATTTTTTATGGTCAGCCTCCCGCAAAGGTTGAAAGCCTGTTTCGCTTGTAGTGAGCAACAGGTCATTGTCAAAACCGATACCAAATTTAGAAATAACCAAAGTGATCAAGATGTCTAGTGGTGGAATTTAGAACCCAATGTTGTATGTGTGTGCGTGATAACCAGATTCTTTTAGCATGCATGTGTACCAACTCAGAGAGAATGAAATCAAAACACAGAAATGTTATGATATGGTATTTTTATTATTTGTTTCTTATCATTTATTTTGTATTTATTAATCATGAGTGCTGAGTGTTTATGGTATGGTTTTATTACTTGATTCTTGTATTTATCAAATTATCAGTGCTTTGTATTTCATATATTTTACTGGTGAAGTATTTATATTGATATGTTGAAATATACGATTCAAAAATGTCTTAATAATAGTGGTAACCTGGCTCTTGTTGTTGATATTGTATAATAAAGAAATGGTTATAAACATTCACAGTCTAAATATAAATTATAATAATAATAATACATGGTGGGCTAGGTCTCTGTTCAACGTCAGGGAGAGATATATGGATAGGATGTGGAAAAATGTAAAATATCAGCATATATAAAGAAATAAATATAACCAACCATATACAGGAGTAAATAAAGGAGATAATTGGAATAGGTCCAACCTGGGTTATTGCCAGGCTATCGACCCTCCGTAAATAAATATCATATATAAATAAAGAGAAATCAGTAAGGATTTAAATAAATACACCTAAACACCACCAAGCTGCATGCTCCAGGACCTAATACCTAGAGTAGACGGAAATCAGAGACCCAACGCCATATAGTATCGTCTCAAAAAGCGGATGTATAGTATACATTGTCAAACACTTTAAATATCGTAGCCAGACCACATTAGTTAATAATACAAACTCAAAAGACAGCATACCTGCAAATATTCGTGATAAAGATTCAAAAACCCCTTTTGAAATTTTGGTCTCCAGCTTGTTACGTTTTTCAAAAACAATCCCCTCTCGTAATCCCTCAACAAAAACCATGGCAACGATTATCACAACCCACTACTTTATTCAAGCGATAAAACACAAAAGCATTACAGAACAGTAGCTTTGAGGCACAGAATAAAAATTAATATGGAACTATTTGCTCTATGAAAAGTCACTCATGATCTGACAAATAGCAAAATATCTGAACAAAATATGATGTAGTAATAATCAAATACATTACTTATCTGCACTTCATCAACTAATTACACTCATACTCAGACGTTACAATTTTTATAAATCATCCTTCGATGCCGTCAATGTCCATCTTCATCAGTCACGTGACCGCTAAAGGTGCGTTCTAACGTCTGGCAGCCAGGAGCGCGTTCCGGATCACCACACGCTGTAGAAGCGCTGTGAGAGGAAAAGTGTCGGTGCACGTTAGATTTGAAACGCTGCAGGTTGTAGCCGCCAGGAAACAGCTTATTCCACAGCGTCGAAGCTCTCCAAAAGAAGGAATGCTGGAGGAGACTGGTTCGGGGAGTTGATTTGATTTTTGATTTGAAATTTTCAAAGAAAATGTGTGGAATATGATAGGGAGGACGCTATCCACTTTACCCCCAAAACTTTGGCATAGGTTATTTCTTGTAGTCCAAATTGCTTAGGACACGATGTCATAGCTAGACGTATACCCTTTACAGTAGTGAATTCAGCTACGGGACTGTCAGATGTCAGAAACATTATTACTTTTAAAAATCATCTTACTCATCTCAGACAATAATTTCTCTACAAATTTTGGTTCATCCATCTACTATAGTGGCTTGGCAATGGCATCAAATGGTCATCAAAAAAGCATTAAATAACCTAATCAAGATCCATATATCTGTTTGCTGTAAATGAAGGTGACCAAATTATATTTTCTGTTTCAGAGAAGACGACGAGTCATGTAGCAACTGGTTGGACATAGTACCAAGGGTCTTGTAAGTATTTTGAATCACAGAACATCTTCGCAAATAAATAAAAATGATACTAACAATACTGTTTTTTTCAGGACTGTGTCAGAAGCTAGATCATACGACGAAACGACAATACCCCCGCCTATGAAATCGTTCAGAACCGATTACGAATCCAAACTGTCGTCACATCCAAATGATGTAAGTTTTTCACATAGTAATTTATATAACGAGATTGGAAACATGGTTTTTACCAGTACCTATAGAGTACGTAAAAGGTTTGTAGATAACGCACTTTCCAACGATTTGTGTGAACCATTTTTTGGTACGAAAATTGAAAATAGGTGAATCTTTACCTCTCAATTTGTACTCATTAGAGGTTTCCATCTATGAAGGATTAGCACGGTACCATCATAGTATTGTTACAAGTCTTTAGTTCGATTGGGCAAGAAAACACTTGGTACGGATTTCACTATTTATTTCCACCAACTATATACACTACGCCTAGCCTACTACTTAACAGTCTAATATATCTACAGTCACTGAGTCACTACACTAATTTATTTTTGTCCTTCACTTCACAAATTTATGTCACAGTACATTTATTTCGCGCGCGCCACTGGAATATCGCGTATTCACCGACTACTGCACTCTGTTGACTATTCACTGTGTCTCTGGTTGCCTGACTGCCGCTTATATAGATGCCTGCCGAGCAGCGAGAATCTTCGCGCGTTCTAGAAAGCTTCCATAAAGGGCCCCACAGACATCGTTCTTTTTCATCAGGTTCTTTTACTTCCCACACCGATAGGTGAGGGGAGTATTGTGATCGCGAAAATTTTCGATTTTGAGATAATACACTTTTTGGGCGTTTCATGATGTCTACATAACGAAAATCCACGTCACTCATTTCCGTCGGTCTGTCTGTCTGTCTGTCGGTCTGTCTGTCTGTCTGTCGGTCTGTCTGTCGGTCTGTCTGTACGCGTTTTTGTGTCCTCGTAATCTCAGTAACCGCTGCATGGATTGTGATGAAATTTGGGCAGCGATATGCTGGGGGGTCGTAGTAGGTAATGTTCTTATAATTTTGAAAATCGGTGCAGGGGCGGCGGAGTAATTAGCAAAAAACAAAAAAAATTAAATATTCCTCAAACTTCGTTTTTAGGCGTTTTAGAGGTTCCTGATCATTTTTTACTTTTTTTTGGGTGGGGGTGAAATTGGGGTGGTTGGGGGGTGGGGGGTTGTAAAATTGAAAAATTTGTTGCTTTCATAATAGACTGTCCACTGACCCATGAAGGAAGACCTAGCGACATAAATAACTTTTTTAGGTCCATCCGAACATTGCCTTGCCTATTACAGAAACCAAAGGACTTAGAATTTTTTCTGGTGTAAACATACGAGAGTATTGCTTTAGATCCTTCTATATTGTGTTACAAGGAAACTGTTGAATTGATGTTAATGAAATTTTGACACAGTATTACTACCATGACAAGGATGGAAAACGCGTATGGTTTTTATAAATCGTGCCAATGGCGGCGCAGAAATAATAAAAAAAAGTAAAAATGTAAAAACAGCTCAAACTTCGTTTTTAAGCGTTTCAGAGGTTCCTGATCATTTTCTGCGTTTTTTTTGGGTGGGGTGAAATTGGGGTGGGTAGGGGGTGGGAAGTTGAAAAACTGAGAAATTTCTTGTATTCATAATAGGCTGTCCACTAACCTGTGAAGGAAGACCTAGCGACGTAAATCAACTTTTTTTACTTCCCACACCGATAGGTGAGGGGAGTATTGTGATCGCGAAAATTTTCGATTTTGAGATAATACACTTTTTGGGCGTTTCATGGTGTCTACATAACGAAAATCCACGTCACTCATTTCCGTCGGTCTGTCTGTCTGTCGGTCTGTCTGTCGGTCTGTCTGTCGGTCTGTCTGTCTGTCGGTCTGTCTGTCTGTCGGTCTGTCTGTACGCGTTTTTCTGTCCTCGTGATCTCAGTAACCGCTGCATGGATTTTGATGAAATTTAGGAAGCGATGCGCTGTGGGGTCGTAGTAGGTAATGCTGTTATAATTTTGAAAATCGGTGCATTGGCGGCGGAGTAATTAGCAAAAAACGAAAAATTTCAAATATTCCCCAAACTTCGTTTTTAGGCGTTTTAGGTGTTCCTGATCATTTTCTACTTTTTTTGGGTGGGGGTGAAATTGGGGTGGTTGGGGGGTGGGGGGTTGAAAAATTGAAAAATTTGCTGTATTCATAATAGGCTGTCCACTGACCTGTGAAGGAGGATCTAGCGACATAAATCACCTTTTTAGATCCATCTGAACATTGCCTTGCCTATTACAGAAACCAAAGGACTTAGAATTTTTTCTGGTGTAATCATACGAGTATTGCTTTAGATCGTTCTATATTATGTAACGAAGAAACTGTTGAATTGATTTTAATGAAATTTTGACACAGTATTACTACCGTGGCGAGGATGGAAAATGCGTATGGATTTTATAAATCGTGCCAGTGGCGGCGCAGAAACAATAAAAAAACTAAAAATGTAAAAACAGCTCAAACTTCTTTTTTAAGTGTTTTAGAGGTTCCTGATCATTCACGGAGTTTTTTTGGGTGGGGGTAAAATTCGGGTGGTTGGAGGGTGGGGGGTTGAAAAACTGAAAAATTTGCTGTATTAATAATAGGCTGTCCGCCGACCTGTGATGGAGGACCTAGCGACATAAATCACCTTTTTAGGTCCATCTGAACATTGCCTTGCCTATTACCGAAACTAAGGGACTTAGAATTTTCTGTATACATACGAGTATTTATTGCTTTAGATCGTTTTGTATTTTGTAACGTGGAAACTATTAAATTGATTCTAATGAAATTTTGACACATTATTATTACTGTGGTGAGGATGGAAAACGCGTATGCTTGTTAGAAATCGTGTCAGTGGCAGCGTAGCAATAATCAAAAAACAAAAAATATGAAAAAAGCACAAACTTCGTTTTTAGATGTTTTAGGGGTTCCTGACCGTTTTGTACCTTTTTTGGGTGGGGGTTGTAAAACTGAAAAGTTTGTATTATTGATAATAGGCGGTTCATTGACCTGTGCAGGACAGACCTAGCGGCATATGACAATTGGGGGGGGGGCAGGGGGGGGGAGGTACTGGCGATGATTTTGTTGCAAGGGGATCTCAGACTATATCTTTATGCTATGGGAAAATAATAAACTGGTATCACCGTAATGTGTGGGAAGTACTGAGTCAATCAACTTGACTCCATTTTTTCATCAGGACGTGCCAACCGATCACACTCATTTTGGTCCGTGTGTGCCGAAAAACCGTCGTGTTGACCGTCGTTCCAAAAAATCTGGCCGAGCTTGATTTTACTCGTCGGTTTCGAACGCCATCGTGCAACTCGGTACATGTGTGGCCGTTCATCGTGCAATCACGACGGGATTTTGCAGTGTCGTTCAGGTTGCCTTCGAGTAAGCGTATCTAGAGTTAGCGACACCTATCAAAAATGTGCGATACACGGCAAAATAGCAAACAATTTATGATGGAATTCATACACACGTATAGGAGTTTTCCGTGTCTCTGGAAAGTCAAATCCGCTGAGTATGCAGACAGAGACAAGAAAAATAAGGCCTACGGAGAACTGTTGAAAAAATGGAGAGATATAGATCCCTCTGCAAATGCAGATTCAGTATTATCCATGTTAACCGACCAAAAATTTGCGAGAAACTGAAAGAAAACCGAACAGTGTGTGGATGTATCGTTCCATCGGTTTAACCGACCTCGGTTGGCACGTCGAGCAAACCTGATGAAAAGGAACGACGTCTGTGGGGCCCTTAACGTTTTCAGCCTCCGGATTTCGAAAAGGACAGGGCCGGACCGGCACAATATGTTAGTTTAAATATAGACACTTTTCTTTAGATATTACTTACTCTATACTCTATACTATAATCATATATTGTGAGTGTTCTAAAAGGATCTCAAAATTAAAACCCCCTATCACAACACATGAAAGTAAATAAATTTGTAACATACCGTATTTTTCGAATTTTCAGGAGGCAAACACAATGGCAGAACGTGATTTAGGATCCACATTTCTTCTTCCACATACACACCTGTACAAACCCGATAGGGTAAGTCTCTCTACTGCAGTGGAAAATATACTTACATATATTTTTTCTATAATAAAGAGATATGTTGCGAAAGTCTAGAAAAATGATACCACCTCTCCTCGCTTTTGTTTCCAGGTCCAGTCCTCATCGTAAAGGTGAGGATGGCCTTGCCTCCCCTTGAACTACCAAGACAAAGTGGAGTGCTTCAAAGTCATGCGTTGATTTTATTCAGCTTTGCTTTTATCGTTTCGATGCTCAACACTTGGCTACCGCACTAGTGATCTTTTCGCTAGGTATTGTGGCGTTTATTTATTTATCGTATGGCTCAAAAACATGACAATGGTAACTATAGATAATAAAAAAAAACTATTATAATCTATATCAAAATAAGATATATACAGCTTCAAACTTAAGATGCACAGTCTTTGGTATTTATAGGTTGATGTCCAGTTGTTTTAACCACTTCAGCGCCAACGGTGTGGCTGTGAAGAACTCTTATCGCGATCCCTGAAACGCACGCAGTTCACAGTCGCTCGTGAGATGGTTTATAGTTTGGCGGGGCGCACCACATAAGGGAGATTGCACATAGCCCCACTTGTGAAGGGAGTCGGCACATCTGCCGTGGCCTGTTCGGACTCTATTAAGTTTTACCCACTCTTTCCGGGGTAGTTCTGATCCTGGAAGTAAGGCTGCCCCCATAAATGCGCATTGTGAATGGTGTTCTGCAAAACCTTCCCACTGGGAGCGTCATTGGTTTAAGGAGTCGAAGTTATTGGTTTTAAGCACTTCTACATCCCTTATTGGTGGTTGTCGGTATTTAAGTCTGTTTATTTGCAACGGGGGTATTGCTCGGTGGATGGGCAGTTTGTTGTTGGCCGTAATCTTGTTATACTCCCTTAGAAGAGCGTAAGTCCTTCGGAGCTGCGGTGGGGCTATTCCAGAGAGTACAGGCAGCCATTGAATTGGGATCTCATAGGGTGGTTTAGTTGGACATCAATTAGTCTGGTATGATGGCTGTTAATCCAGACAGGCGCACAGTACTCAATACACAAGTAGATAAGAGCTAGTGCATGGTTCGTAGAGTTGGAGCCGTGGCACCCCACGTCGTTCCACACAGCTTTTGGATAATGTTGTTACGTGTTCTCAGGTTTCCTGCAGTGTTTGCGAGGTGTTTCTTGTAGCAGAGGGTGCAATCTATTATTACTGAAAGATATTTTGGGAAATGGTTATATTTTAGGGGTTTGCCAGCGAAAAGTCCCTGAAGTTTAAGTTTCGCTAGTTTGTTATTCAGGTGACAACTGGAAGCTTCAGTTTTGTTGGGGCTCGGTGTTAGTCTCCATTTCTTGAAGTAGTTGTTTAGAGCTAACAAGTCGTTAGAAAGAGTGTGCTCAATGTTCTAAAAACTGTACTGTGGCTAATTTCAAAATTTCAAATTGATTTTAGACATTAGCGTTGAAGAAAAAACTTCATTCATATTTAACGGATACTTTTTCATTTCTTACAACATTCAATTTTTTTCCCACTGGACAAATGCATTTTTCCCGAATAAGATTTACATACTTTGAAAAAGAATTTTAAGAAATTGAGTAAAAATATTATGACTTATATTTTCATGTTTTTTTATTTTTGACTTTTTCATTCCAGTTTTCGTGTTTTTTTGTGTTCTAGGGGAGCGACATATCAGGATTTGAATCTCTATAGAAGCTCAGGAAGAAGTCTACTGTGAATCCTCAAATCGTGATCTACAAAATGAAGTGCCTTAATTGTGTGCCTGTGGTATATAATAATTTATTTATGAACTGTGTATGCTCTTATAATTTTTGTTATTGTATAGAACGTTTTATTTTATATGTGTTTTTGTTTAATTCACTAATCGACGCAGAGAAAGTCTGGATACTGTTTGGCCATATTTTTATTCTTGTATATAGCACTAAAAAATAATGCATTACGTTTAAATGTTAGTGTGTGAATGGCTGTACATATATTGTTGTGTGATATCGTTTTAGGAATATTTATATATATTCTGGTCCTTAATTATAGTTTAATTACACTACTCGTCAAAAGTGAAGCGAATAAATCTTTATATTACTTTACAAAAAAATTGCCAATCAAAGCTTCTTCCAAAAGTAAGAAATAATAGTTTAAAACACGGGAAACAAACTTTTAAAACAGATGTAACTGAAAAGTAAAAAATAATGTTAATAAATAAGATTTTTTCCAAAAACAATAGAAAGTAAACTGACATATATATCTGCCTTAAACTTGAACCATACAGTAATTGATATTTTGGAGTCCAAAGCAGTCCTGGTATTATTGTGTTTGAATTTTACCCATCCTTCTTGAGTCCTGTTTTTTAATGTCCAGAGATGTAGCTGTACTTTTGACTGGTAGTGTATATTGTATTTATGTTTAAAGGCAAATTATGCAGAGTGCCAAAAAAGACTTACTTTTGTAAATTTTTATATCCATTTTAAACTAGTTTTTAAGGTGTAGATTTATATGTTGTAACTGTTCGATGTAACATATATAATTTTGTATGTTTCGATACGGCCTTTATATGAAACAATAAATCATATTAATATCCATTTTTTTGGGATTTTTTATTTATTAATGTATTATTACTAGGTAACAGACAGTGGCGTACACAGCTTAATCTGTAGGGGGGGGGGGGGGCGTTACAGTAATGCACAATGTCATAATGCATGGCCGACTCTACACTAGGCCGGAGCCTTAGATGTGGCAACGTGGCTTAGCTGTCAAATAGTGGGCCTATAGTTTCAGAATAATTATTACATTTTATATGTATTAGAGTTCATCTCGGTTAATAATTTAAGAAAAATACTTTCTAGAACTACTACCACTAATACCACTTACATCTGATGTCTGTTTCATCACAGTCAGACACTACAAAATAAAAATAAACGCAAGCTGTTTCCTGCTGCCACTTCCACTTAAATGAACACTAGATTTACTTTGTAAATTGTCACTTGAGCTAGAAAAATTCACTATTATGTCACTGTGAAGCCATTCTTGCTGGTCTTGATTCCCTTTCACTATCAAATCTTTTCTAGGTATGCCCAGATGCATGACCAGATTAGTTCTATTAACTGGGTTTTTTTGTGTTATTTGGGAGGTCCAGAAAACATTGTATGTACCACATTGTGCTTTAAAATAGGTCTTATCCTTTGAAATGTTTGTAAAGTATTGTCTTTATTCTTATAAATATAACCAGCCCATACGAGGAATACCGTTCACCCACTTCTGTTTATGTCCTTTATTGGAAGCACAGTTGCTAGTGCAACCTGGTACTACACACTTTGCAGGCATCTTTTTATCTTTATAGTTTCGTTTGTGCAGGTAAATAATTAGAAACACATTAAAAATCACCTTCCACTCTTCGTTGTTATTCTGGAAGGTTATGTTGGTATCTCCTTGTTTGGAAGCCCCAATTGCTATTGCAACCTGGTACTACACACTTTGCAGGCATCTTTTTATCTTTATAGTTTCGTTTGTGCAGGTAAATAATTAGAAACACATTAAAAATCACCTTCCAATCTTATTTTTCACTCTGGAAGATTACACTAATGACTTCACAACAAACAAAAGCTCGGCCCGATATCCAGTGTTGCCATATTTCAATGCTCCGGCCTAGTGAGTAAAGTATAGTTTTGACTATCTTTTGTATACGGACGACAGACAGAGTGACTTCAGTGAGTCAGTGACATAGATAAAAAAATTTTGGGTTGGGTTAGGTTATAGATGGGAAACTGACGTTCAGCGCCATCTCGCGTTTGGAGCCACGAAATAATGATATACGGGGGCGTAAGAGAAATACCTGACTACGAGGGCGAGTAGAAAATTTCAGATAGAAAATTTTGTGGTGATAGTAAAGTTCTAACACCGCCTAAGTCAAAATTTACAATTTGCCAGACAGCCACACAAACATCATAAAGGAACTATTTCAGCGCTAGATATAGGTTTTAGGAGTATGTCTGCGCTAAAAACAGCACTTTATAATTGTTTCTATTTGTCTGACAAAATGCAAATTCTGACCTAAGCTAATGTTAGAACTTTACTGTAATATTAAAAAGACAGGTTAACGATTCCACCACAATACTGGTGGAGCCATGAGATTAAAGTAGAACAGTAAGGTCCACATAGCTTCATTATTTTCTAATAAAACATGATACAAGAAAATAAAAACGATAAGTAACAGTAAATTGAATAATAATAAGGATGATGATAATAATAACTCCTGATGCACACTCTTGGCAGTCACTGCTGCTTGTAGCAGTTTTCTGTCCTTCGGTTTCAGTGCTGATCCCTTGAGACTGTCAAAGGTTTTGTCAATGAACATTAACAATTCTATTCCAGCCTGTTCCATCATACCTGGAAGCAAACATTGGCAAATGTAATCTTGGTGTACAGTACAGCTACATATGAATCAATATAATAATAAGAACCAATACAGAAGGTGTGGCATTCAAATGTCCATGTTGATACCAATCATAAGAAAAACTATGATTATGATGGCGAATGACTTCTACATTAGAACCCAATGTTTAGGTGACCATTTGGCATTGAGCAAAAGGATCTTCAGAATATAATAAATGTTCAATTATACAGTCACAAAAAACTGATTTGTTGAAGCTAATATCTCCATATTTGTACAGTGCAATAGATGAATGACGACATGACTGGTAAGGCAATATGAGGTGCATTACAGAATGTCCCCAGACAAGCTGCATGTATGGAAATGGTGGAAAGTAGACCACAGTTCATTGAAAAGCTCACATCTAAAACCAATTTAGCTGTTACAATTTTATGTTTTATGGATTTTTGTTGGCATGACCCTAAAAATTAACCCAAAAATCAGTCTTATATTTTTCTTCTGAGCCCAGACTTGCCTACCAGTATCAGGCAACCTACCCCATGTGACGATGATACATGATTATAGTCAAAAGTGTAAAAGGGCTATATATATTATATGAAATACATCTAACCTTGATTAGGCAACTACAGTGATGGATTTGCATTACCTTTAAGTTGGATCTTCGTCTCTTGTGTATTGGTCGATCTGCCTCTTTATCCTCTAGTCCAAAGTGCCTGTCACATACTCGATAAGCATTTCTGACTTCTGTTGGGGTTTTCTGTCGAAGCTTCGAATTTCCAACCAGTATTATCCAGCGACACCTCGGCAATCATAAATCCACCCTAAGTTATGTGAATTGAAACTTTTAAACTTTGATTAAGTGTCATCACAAATGTGATAATTATATTACAGAATTAGTAGCGGCAATGAGGCACCCTTGTTGCGCAAGGAGAGCCCTGTTTTTGTGGGAGCACTGGGGGCCCCACTCTGCCTACCAGGCTGACGTATTTACAAAATTACAAATTTATAAATTATTTATAACCAAACTTAAAACTTATGGAAGTCGACTGTCAAGTAGCTTTAGGGTTAGGGTGAATGACCATTTTGGAGTATATGAATTTTGACATAAAACGGCTGAGTTTCCCACGTATGGTCAGTGAGAGCTAAAAGTTACATAAAGTAGGATCAGAATTTCAACTGTTTCAGAGATAAATTTAATTTAAAGATTTTCATTAAAATGCAGACCTCTAAATGAAAGCCCTATTAAAACAAAATTTTATTATTTTCGGATTTTGTAATTTTTTTGTATTAGTCCTTAAAAAGTATGCTACCACGTCATTATCGACTTTAAAGGAAAGTGTACAGTGAAGTAAAGTTACAGTTCAAACACTTTTCTGTCATTTTCGGTTGTTTTCTGTTCTTTCCAGTTGTTTTTGATTTTTTTCTGTTGTTTCTGGGTGTTTCCTGTCTGTTTTCTGTTGTTTTGAGCGGCTTTCTGTTATTCTAGGTTGTTTTTGGTGATTCTCTGTTGTTTTTGGCTGTCTTCTGTTGTTTCTGGCTGGTATCTGTTGTTTTCTGTCGTCTTCGGCTGTTTAAATTTCTGTTCTCGTTGGTTGGTTTCTGTTGCATTTGGTTGTTTTTTTTTGTCTATGTTGACTGTTTTTGTTATCTTTGGTAACGTTCTGTCATTTTCGACTGTTTTCTATTGTATTCTGTTGTTCTTGATGCTCTTCTGTTGTTTCTGGCTGTTTTCTGTTTGTTTTCCATTGTTTTTGGTTGTTTTCTGTCGTCTTTGGCTGTCTTCAGTGTCTTCTGTTCTCTTTGATTGTTTTCTATTGTGTTTGGGTACCTCCTGTTGTTTCTGGCTGTTTTCTGTTGTTTTTGGTTGTTTTCTGTCGTCTTTGGCTGTTTTCTGTTGTATTCGATTGTGTTCTTTTGTTTTTGGTGCTCTTTTGTTTCTGGCTGTTTTCTGTTTGTTTTCCATTGTTTTTGGTTGTTTTCTGTCGTCTTTGGCTGTTTTCTGTTCTCTTTGATTATTTCTATTGTGCTTGGGTGTCTCCTGTTGTTTCTGGCTGTTTTCTGTTGTTTTTAGTTGTTTTCTGTCGTCTTCAGCTGTTGAAATGTCTGTTCTTTTTGGTTTTCTGTTGTATTTGGGTGTTTCCTGTAGTTTCCAGCTGTTTTCTGTTTGTTTTATGTTGTTTTGAGCTGTTATTTGTTGTATTCTGTTGTTTTGCATCGTTTTCTGTTGTTTTAGGTTGTTCTTGGTGGTTTTCTGTTGTTTCTGGCTTATTTCTGTTTTCATTTGTCTTAAGCTGTTTTCTGTTGTTTTACGTTGTTCTTGGTGGTTTTCTGTTGTTTTTGGTTGTTTTGTGTGTTTTCCAGTTGCTTTTGATTGCTTTCTGTTGTCTCTGGCTGTTTCCTGTTTGTTTTGTGTTGTTTGGACGTTTTGGGTCCACTGTTTTAAGAAAATGACATTCCGTACAATCCAACAACAGCACAGATAAACATGTAAACATTAATTAATTCGACATTGTACGGAAATGATAGTCTAACTTAGTAACTTATAGGTTCTACCAAAATTGTCTCAGTACTTCCTTCGACAGAGAACGGTTTGTAATGTTTGGTTTGGTTTTAGTTTTGTTTGTCGATATTTTCATGTCGTATTTTTGACAGATTTTTTGCAGGGTATAGACTTTTCTCTGTAGATCGTCTTCTGTTTCGGCTAAAAGTATTAGGTCACCGGTATATAAAATAGATTTTAGGGTTGTATTTTGGTAAATATGTTAATGATGTTGGTCCTTGTTGTGGCTCCTATAGATAAACTACGACGCTCAAATAAAACAAACCATGGAAACATAAAAGATATATTTCATAAATGGTACATAAAGTAAAAATGTAAAACATCCACGAGTACTTCAATTCCAAGCAATTAATGTGAAAAAATATTTGTTTCCTCACTCAAACCATTTCGAATATAATACACGATAATAAAAAGCTTACTCTGCTTCGGCGAATACACCACACTATTTTACTCAAAAGCCTATCGTTTCAAGTTTAAATACAATATGCCAAAATAAGTCTCGTACTTTTTTCTAAACATAAACATGCAGGATATAGTCTTAAAATATAGAGAAAAATTACATTAGGGAGTCTTTTCAAGGTAAGGCCCTACGGATGATATACCGATAAAAATTCTAAAAAGGTGTAAAACTGCTTTCAAAAACGCTTTTGGTTAACAGGTATATTCATTTTTCTGAGGCTGATAATACTTCTAAATTCTTCGTGGTAGGTATTTCTGGTTTTGATTTTGATTCAGCACCTGAAAACAAAAGGGTACCTATACTAGATTCACCCAACAGAAAAAGTGAGTATAAACAATGATCAATGCGTGATAGGTAGGTCGTCATGCGGCATTCATACTGGTTGAATGATAATCGCTAACCCTATTGGCCCTAATTGGTCGAGCCCCTCTAGACAGCCAATAAAATTGCAAGCAAGTGTGAGTGAGACAGCCGATCAACGCACGGCGCGCCGCGCCGCCGCCGCTTAAACAGGAGTGGACTTGTTTAGTGTTTTCTATACAGCGATCCATCGTGCATCGAAATAAATTTAATTATTATTAGCGCAAATATTTGAATTTGTTATATCCTGAAATGTCTGACACGGACACAGCTAGAGAGATCGATGATATCAGCTTTACACCCCAAAAAAAAGGGGCCTAAAGACTGCATCTCAGTGCTGTTGAGAAGCAAATCATTTTAAATATTTATAAAAACCAAATGCAACAAAATGCCGATTTAGTGATTGAAGGTAGCTGAGATTTCGAGTCGATCAAGTGTATACAGGATCATTAAGGAGTATAAATGTAATCATTCATTATCAGAGCCAAAATCTTATCCTAAAAGAAAAAATTCTAGCTCTGACAGTGATTTATTACTTTTATATTCCTAAATACTCTTGTATACACTTGACCAACTCACTCCTGAAATATTACCAACCTTCCATACAACTCCTTCAAACACTAAATAGAAATTTTCGTGCTTTTGGTTTTTGTACATATTCAAAATGATTTGCTTCCGTCCACATTGATGATGCAGTTCTGGATTTTTTTGTTTTTCGATCATTACTCCGCTGTCAGTGAACTATTGCTAAAAATAAAGCAGTTCGGCCTATTCCAACCAGACAGCATGCAACCTGTAATCTATAACTTGGAAACTACCGTCTTGATTGTGATGAAATTTTGACACCATATCACTACGATGGCAGATATGGAAAAAATACACTGCAATCGATTCTAATACTTCCGTCGCCTATCGGCGCCGGCGTGAGAAATAAAAACAAACAAAAGCCCTTTGTTATCGCGGTTTCCTGTTTTTGTGCGGCTTCCCGAAAGTCAATATTAATGATTAATTTCTCCTTGTCAGAGCAGTTAAGTTCCAGCAATGATATAAATGTTCACTTTTACCTATGATGAAGTTGCATGCCAGGTTTTTCACTAATTTTTTGCAGTTAAGTAGATTCCCTTTCCGATTGTCTTGTATCTTAGATATTTTGTTTTGTCTAATAGATAATATGGACAACTTGATGACTACATATATATGTGAAGAAATCCTAAAATAACATGTAAACCATTTTTGAAATAACTGCTGGCATCCAGTCACGCTGTCGTATCCATAACTTCTGTGGCGGGGAGGCAATATTATAATTATAGTACTGTTTGATGAACGCAAATTGTGTTTCTATTTCGTATTAATGTTTGATATATATATTCTGTGCCAATATATAAGTATTTTTCATTTCTTGTCAATTTCCAACTTTTCAACGGATAATCAGATATAATTATTATCAAGTGATATCTTAAGCCTGACCTGTAATCGGTACCTGTTTTACAGAGATAACGCTTCGCCGCGTTTAATCACGTACAGAATGCGTGTCTTTGTTTATATGAGATTTTTCTGTTGGGAGAATCAAGTATAATATAAATAGCTTCTGAAGATGTCATCCACTCATGGTGGCGAAACGTCAAGCCTTAAGGGTCTAGAGTATAGCGCGCAAAATTGAGAATCCAAGAAAAGACGTATTCCCGTGTTAGCGAGGAGGCGTGGCCGCCTGTTCCCTTTCTCCAGTATGTGCGTCTAAAATATGAGGAGAGGTAAGTGCAAAAGTCCAAAGATAAGGTCAAAAGGTCCAAAGCTAAGGTCCAAAGGTCGTCACAAAAATGAATTTCGCATTTCGAAGTTATGGTTTAACTACTGTGAATTGAATCACCAAAAAAAGTCCTCGCCGGCAAACCGGCGGCGTCCTCTTTAAAATGCATGGGCGGCGGGACAGATATATTTTGTTTTCGTTAGGAGATTAATATAGATACATACCACATAGAGAATATTTATTGGAATTTCACATTTACTTTTTCCAATACGCATGCTCACTTTACGCCTCTAAAAGGCCTTTAATATTTATCTTTTCATCGTTTAACAAATACTACGATCAGTATACATGCCACTTATTTACAAAGGGTATTTAAATATTTCATGCTCTAGGATATGTAAAGTGGTACTTAATTTGTTGCAAATGACAGAAATGCAATTAGAATAACAATTCATGAATGCCACAATAACAGTTACGACAAACTGTCAGCAAATGGCTGTTAAAAATAACATGAAAGCTACCAGTTCCCTCAAACAAGCGGCCTTACGTCCTGTCAGTTGTCACATTGACATTCAATCAATTTAAAGAATTTAGGTTATGTTATACCATATTGTAGCACTAATATAATAACACTTTATATAAGTCTGCAAGACATTATTTGATCTCTTATTCAACTATTGTCTGGATCATATTACAACAAAAAATATATTTGAAAACTAGCTGAATTCGTAAATGTAAGAAAAATAAAAATTGTGTTATACCGACACTAGTTATGAGCGACATATTTTCACATACTGTAATTCTACCACAGATGTTCAAGCATCACATATTCTATATCACGACTGTTCCTGTATTTCCAAACAAAGCGTATTTTGATACTTGATTTTAAGTTTAAGCACCTCATCCACCTCCGTCATCGTGATTGTGGAATCGTCCAAGTATTGTTATATTGCTATGCATAGAAGTTGAAACTGTTAACATTAGCTCAAATAAATATAGGTTTTTATAAGACAGCACAAAATTATACTACCCATAATGCATATTTATGATAGAATAATTCTAATAATTATCATCGAATTATTCGACATGCCTATTTACAAATATAAAAATGACGGTGCCAGCTTTATCGCCATAGGGCAATAAATCATGCCGAAAGGGATAACGGTTACCCCACTCGTCGGGCTTCTTTTGAAGGATTAAGGGATCCTTTGTAGGCACTCGGTAGGAGGACAAAAAATGTAACAGCTTTTATATTTCTGACGCCTACTATACATATCAAATACTTTCATTTCAATAAATTCGCTTCCTGATGGGACAATACTCGCGCCGCTAATGTATTTCCTACAAATAAGTGATGGTCTCCCCGACGTGAAAAAAACTAGCAGCAAAAAAAGGGTCTTCTATCCGCCGGTGCGTCGTGTGTCCAAAGTCGATCGGCTAAATATTAAAGACTAGCCGCTTGTGCGGCGTGTCGCCGTCAAGCAGTAATTTCTTTGGTCGATTGTATTTGAGTATCGGGGGCTTTCAGATGGTTTTCGGGCATGTTTTGCGTTTATTTATTACGTGATTTCGCATACAATTAGTGCACCTTGGTATAACAGTTTGAATGAAATGTGATTCAATTCAGAATAGTTAAACCATACCTTTCATGATTCAAAAAGCAAATTGAAGAAGAAAGCTTACGCTATGTCACTTCAGTGGTCTTGTTTTGATATCGTGTTTGGTTGTTAAATTACAGACATTTGAAGAATGTATGATTTTGCATTGCGAGTTTTTTTGCACAAAAAACTTTTTTGAAAAAAAATCCTCTTGGATGTCATTCATTAGGGTCTTAACTATCACCCTCTGAAATACTGTGCATGTAGTTTGAAAAACAAGTGAGTTGTATGTATAAATGTGTGTACCAGAGCCCCTTAACGCTAAGCTGTTGAGATACAATCAATTATTTTACCTATCACTAGCATTGGTTCAGTTAGTGTTTCATATTTGACATGTGACAGATTATGAGATCTGTAGTAGTAAAGCTTTGTGTTGAGACCACAGAGTTAACATCTCTAGAGGGAGCCTAATTTGAATATTGGCCAGCCAACATCTATAGCGCTATTGCCACTCTTCTTCGTCCGCTTCCAGTTTCTTCAAAATCTGGCAGTTTCCGCAGTTTGAACACAAAGTATTTAACTGGGTATTTAACTATACATTCCAATATACTTGCAATGTAACTGATTTACGTGAAGATAATTTGTATTGATTTAATGAAATCTCAAAAATGGTAAATTTCATAGCGGAATATAGCAATAACTTCTAATATGTCGTAAATCTGGCAACCTACAATCGGCGTGCCCTTAAGCTGTCATGTGGCTGTCATTGTAGTTGTGGTTATTGCGTGTGTCGAGATTTTTGTGATTTTAGTGTATAATTGACTGACTTTGTGACTATTTGTGGTGTGAATTAAATTATTTGTGAACAATATTGTCATAATTGCATGATGAGACAACACAAAAAGTGCATAGTTTGCTGTAATAGAGACGAATCGGTGAACAGTTCTTATCATAGGTGAGTATAGGTTTTGTTTTAGTTTTCAGTAGCGTAATATATGGGGATAGCTGGGAACAAAAGTAACTTCACTCCAGTTAGAGGAATAATAATGGTTGTTTAATGTATGTTTTGTGCACGCATTACATTCATGTCAATCAACATGAATTTTCCAAATTCCATTTTTTAAACCATGTGAGGACGTGAAATGCAAAAATGTATGCCACATTTACTTACAGAAAATCTATCTCTGAGAATTTTATAGAACTGGATATTACCTAATGCAATTATTATATTTTATTGCTGAAGGAAAAACACGATGCAGCCATTCCAACAGGCTACCTTTCAGAACACTGTTAGATATGTTTTGAAAAACACTTCATGGTAATAATAAATTATCAACTGTTACAATTAAATTATAATAAGAGTAACTCTCTAAGTATAGCTAAATACTGATACAACTTATTGGTATCAGTTTGTAACATCACAGTAATAATTGAATCTATTAATTAACAGCCAATTTTAATATAAAGTCGCACGCTACTGGTAATGCCCTCAGGCTGTCAAAATTTCCGTTACATGTTGGCTGGTCAGCGACCTGTGCATTTTGTTGTTTACACTCCCTCTATAGATGTTAACTCTGTGGTTAAGACGCTATGTATAGGCTGTAAGTTTTTGCAATAAAGTGTTGTAAACAAGTAAAGTCTGTGTGATAACTGCACAAACACAAATTCATTGGACGATGGCCACGAAAGTCTTAAGCCTCGTGTCCACTAGCAAATAAAATTGCTAGAGTTACTCTCAGAAGTCACTTGCGTAGCGTGTGCACGACGTCATTAGAGAAATCTTGCAGCAAAATTACTTGCACTTAACGAACTTGCGACTTGCTGAGAGCTTGTAGTGTACACGGTTACTCTCAGGAAATTAGTTTGCCACAAACATTTCGAGACTGTTTCGAAAGTCTTGCAGCAAGGAGTGTTGTAAATCAAATACGGAGAAGTTCAACTGGACGAGAGAAGACACGTGTCTTTTAATTGAAAATTTTGAATTATATCCCGAATTAAGGAATGTACATATCACAGAATTTAAGGACAGAATCAAATAGCAGAATGCATTACAAAAATTGGCCGACTTATTAAAACTTCTACAGCGGAAATTCAAGGGAAGCTACATAATTTGACAACGCAAGTTAACCAAGAGTGGAGAAAAATTCAAAAAAAGAAATGTGGGCAAGAGACTAATGAAATATATAAGAGTGCTTAGGAGTTCTTTGGCTCATTAAAGTTCATGTATCCCTAGAGTAGTTCTACGCTGAATCCACTTTCTCACCCAACATTTTCTCCGCCTTTTACCTACTATCTTTCTCTTGTTTTCTTTTTTTTAATTAAATATATCACAACTACCGCAGTAGCTACAGATTTTGCATACGGCATCTTATCTATAGTGTACACGGAATCAGAACAATCAAGGCCAAGTGAAATTGCGAAAGCAATTTCCTAGATTAAATTTGCGAACAGTTAAAAGATAGTGTAGACAAACAACAAGCAAGTACTTGATGCAAAAACTATCACAAGTTACTTGCAAGTGGACACAAGGCTTTACACAGTACGTGCGTGAATAAATGTATATATAATGTATAAGGGAAAATACTTTGAAAAACAATAAAGTTATTTTTTCCTATTATTTTGTGTGTGTGACCTCCGAATAGGGTACTTGCAGAGGTCGTGAAATCGTCTCGGAAGTATACATTGCGTAAAGAAAACCATATCAAGAAGCAGCAGGAAACAAAAAACATAATTTTACTGACGGCCAAAAAAAGATATTTGCAAAATAAAATAAGGATATATTCAAATTTTTCCACGTGACTTAAAACAAGGGCTGACGTCACAGGTATCTTATCGATATCGACAATCGATACTGCTACAGCGCAGGTCAGTGAGATTCAACTGCAAACTAGAGATGATAATTCTTTAACAATGCGATTCAATTTATTGATACTTGAACATATTTGAAACAGGCAATTAACTCACTAGCATTTTCGTTGCAATACATTTTTATATCTGATAGGTATCACAGTTCATCCTGTTTGTGACCGCGATTCGCAACTAATCGAAGCCATCATTTTATTTCGGCGCATCCCATTATGAATGAATCCAAAGATAGAATCTAATTCAAGCCCATCCCTACAAAGTGAATCAGTAATCTAGCCTAACTTTTATTCTTTTGACTTTTGTACTTTTGTGTGTGACTGTGTTTTGTGGTTATAATGATCAATGTCAAAATGTTAGGTTAGCACTGGCTATCGATATCGAATATCAATATTTTACATCCCATCACTATAGGATATCACTGACGTCAGAGGTTGTTTGCGCGGCATTTTCCGGCATTTGAAATAATTTTTGGAATATCTCTCACAGCCGATTCCAAAAAAACAAACAAGTGATTTTGTCATGTTTACTAGGCTCTAAGGAACGCGTAAACGACGACGTACCCTTACTTGTTTAAATATACGTCAGCGGTAAGAGATCATACCTTAATCTTTCCAATCCTTTTTGATTTCGAAGGTCCACTCCCACTTCAGATGCTCGTTCTTGTCATCGTCCGTGAAGAGGGAGTGTACGGTGTAGCCACCCCTAGCCATCATCCCCGATGGGGCGTCCTCTGCAGGGGTCGTGTACGATTGCATCTCCGCTTTGGGGGCGTACGATCCTACCATGTGCGTCATTTTGTCCACTGAAAGTTTACCAAAAATAGTGTTATTAATATTCTTTATTTCACTGTAAACATTTACATCAAAGCCCTCTTAGTAGTAGTAGTGATAGGGAGGCGAAGCCAGGCAAGTAGGCCACCTTTGGCCCTTTTTGCCAACCCCACTGAACCAATCACTGAAAACACTAAAATTCTACACCCTAGAAAGCTCCTTGTCGAACCTGCCAGACCTCCTGACGAAAGTCAGCATGTCCGACCATTTCGCTGAATATAGTGGCTCCTCCCCAAACTCCGTCGTGCCGAATATCTGAACCCTAAGGTTGCGATAAACTGCACATCTGCCCAGGAAGTTGAACGCTGTCTCGTCCTCCTCCCAGCATCTGGAGCAAATGGGGTCCCCTGCCACTCTCATGAGTGACAAATGTCTATTCAGCAGGCAATGGCCAGTAAGAACCCCCACCAGAAGGTTGAGCGTCTCTCTGCCTTTACTCAAAAGCCATTGCGTTCGGCCCCTATCAGGGCCTGCTATGAATCTTTTGGCTTGCCTGCAGTCGTCTCTCTCTAACCAGGCTTTCGCCAGTTCCTTGTAGGCCCAGTTCTCCAGGGCCACATTGACCTGGCGTCTGGTAATTCCCAGCATAGGTTCTGGGCCGATGCAGGGGCTGCTGGCCCCCTATCCTAGCTAATCGGTCCGCTCTCTCGAAAGCTCTCTTAAGTTATTTATTAACCCTCTCCCAGATTGCCTTTCTCATTCTATCGGACTGCTTTTTGCAGATTTTAAACTTTCTAGAGCAATCACCAATCACTTCTCCCTTTTGCTACAGAAAGATATAAATACCATAATTTGCTGGCTCAAAGATGACCAAATGTCAGTACACGTCAAAAAATTCTTGTGTTATGATCTTCACACGGAAAACTAATGCTACAGGTCACAATTACAACATTAATAAGACAGTCTTAGAACGCAAAGCCAAATCAAAGGCCTAGGAGTTATCTTTCAGAGGGATATGAAGTACAATTTCCATTATATTCAAATAAGTCAACAACGCATATAGATATCTGGCGTCTCTTGTTAGAAATAGTAGCGCTTTTGAACGCGAAACAGTTATAAGGCTCTACCTCAGAGTAATAACTGAACATAGAGGTAGTAAACAAGCCACTTCAGCATAGCGTGCTCAAAGCCATCATCTTTGACACTTCAGCCTCCAAACATTGATCAGCTGTGACCTCACAGTGACAGTTCAAATTGTAAACAATGCTGTGTAACGCCAACTAACCTGAAAATTCTTCCAATGCAACCCATGTTACAAACACTGCACTTTTTGAGTTCCATCTCGAAAAACTGTTAAACTACACTCGATTATAGCACAGCAAGTCCGTAAAGCTTCACTACAGTTACCAACAAATAGCGAATTCGATTTTACTGACCAAGCATAGAAGACAAACAAACAAAACAAACGTTTGACAGTCGAGGTTCTACCGTAAATAATTCGCATGGAAATTATATCGGCGTTGCCAGCTCCTCAAAATTTATGTAAGACTTCAGAATTTGCGTTTATGATGAAGAAATATGCAGTAACGCAGTAGAGGTCAACACTGTGGGTCAACATATCTATTGATTTTGCTGTAATCATTCCTGAACCATCAAAATACCGTCTTTTTTAACGTAGAATGGAATATTTCTGAATACTATACAATTAAGACGATAGTAAATAATTATGATTGCCATATCTGGTGGTCAATATGACAACGTAAGAAAAGATGTCGGCCCATTAGAATAAGTCTTTTACTACCTCTATGTTCAGTTATTTTGGATGTCCTTAGCAGTCACTCATAGAGACCACATGGAAGTGCAAAAAAGATTCCCGACACTTTATGTTAGGAAAAATACCACTTATTTTTACATGGTCTCATATAAAAGCCAACTTGATAACTTTGGGTTCAAGAGGTTACTAGACGGAACAATCTTGTTAATTCTATTAAATATAAGGACTGTGATTTAGTTAAGTATATAAAATAAAATAAACCTCATATTATGAAATTTTTAACATTGATATATCCAGCACCTCGCCAAAAAGTAAAACGCTAAAAGTATGCGATCAAATTTCTACAGGTATCTCCAAATATATGTTCAACACAACGCAGCGAATTAAAATCAGTTTGGAAGTAAGTTTTGCCTGTTCATTTGTGTGTATGTATGTTTAACTAAATTAAAGAGTAGCAATTTCATTCATTCATCCGAAACCAATCACAGACGACGTCGTTTCGCTTTTATTAAAGCTCGTCAGTGTGATTTAGGCCTCAGACGAATAAATTAAATTGCCTGTTAGTGCCTAGCTGGCAAAACTCGTACTAGTAGTAGCAACATATAGATATTGGGAAGCAGTAGTTTAAGAAAGCATTGGTTCGCCATCTATCCACCAAAGCCGGTACCTGAGCGTTTAATCTGAGGAACCGAGCACTGTTTATGTGACCCCTTTAAAAGCATCAGGTATAGGAACCTTTGTGTTTATTTACCATTACATGTTGTTGTAATGTGTATAAATAAATAAATAAAACATTATCAAAATCCTGTTTTATGTCCATGCTCACATCCACGTGTGGATTTCTCATTTACTACAAATGTATAACCGCCACCCTGTTATTACATATATGTATACGCTTGGCTAGAGAAGACATTCAGCTAAAAATAGGATTGTGCAATTGGTGAGATGAGAAAACGATGTGAATGGGAAATCAATATTCCGATAAAAATTTATGTACAGAAATAAAAACAAATATAGATGAACAACGAAGAGGATTGATTGTATGGTATACACTGCTTTTAACATATAGAAACGGAAGAAACAGCGATGATAAAATGACAAAGAAAGCATTTTCAGACATATAGTTTTACCTGCATCAGGATCTAAAAGTTCCGTTCATATGTCAGCATATTTGGACAAAGAAACAACTAATGAATTACTTATTACAAATAAGTACAAAATTATAAACGCACTATGAAAATAATACCGATAGCATAAAAATGTTTACAGATTAGAGGAGATTTTGAGCCACTAAAAATTGGGACGACGCTATCCGTAAAACATTATTCTGAGCATGCGCAGTGTGTTTCGAATAACGGATAAGCGTGTGCCTTGTGTACAGTTTTTTTACCCGAAATCTGACAATTGACATTAACAGCTATTGGACCTATTTGATTTTAACCTAACCTCACATTATGATCCATTTGGTCGGAAATATCCAAGAAATGTTACGTGCAACAAGTAAACACCACAAGCAGAAAATAGGTTACATCACAAGTAAAATAAAAAATAGGTTATGCAGGATCCCCGAAGCATAACATTTCAGACTTCACTAAGATGGTTCAGTCCCGTGATGATCACACGCTGTTGCCGGAGACGCCTAACTTTGTAGCTTTTATTGGATAATACTGTCAAATAAAATTGACGGAAGGAAACCTGATCCTTTTGTACAATGATAAACCACAAAATAAGTATTGTTGCTATCAAAATCATCACGGTTCTTTTCTCATTGCCGCATAGTGGTTTAGACCTGGCAATACCGCACCTAATCATATCGTACCGTAAACTTCCGTAGCTAACGTACAACTTTATCGGTTATTCGCCGGTTCGGTTATTTCGGGAGAACTGCGCATGCCACAAATAGCCGATAACGTGCAATAACGTCAGGAAACGGACGTCCAAAAACTCTCTATCAACAATTAATCAATAAACCTTGAATAACTACACTAACCGGCACGAAAAACGGAGCATTTGAGATTTTATGATTAGTTTTTTAAAATATAATTTCTGTAATGTTTTATTGTCCTAAATACTTACCCATAAGCAAAACATCCACTTTTAATTAATTTCTAACAACAATCAACTGTTTATTTGGAAATAAAAACTGGATTTAATAAATTGTATAATAAATTGTATCACTCAAAACTGCATAGTTGGCCATGGGGCTTATTATTGTTTCTAATAAATTTGACACACGTTTATCACAGTTTTGCCGTATTTAACAAGTTTACGAGTTTTGCTGCGTTTATTTGAGCGAGAAATGCCAGCTGATGTTAGTCCCCAAACCGCGGCTGCTACCCTTACACACTAAAAAAATATATGCGATAATTTCTCAACGCCTTATTGTTTTCCTAAGGGTAAACACACAGAGGAACCAGGTTAATCAGCGCTTATTATCGACTTTCTTGTTGGTTATGAAGAACGCTGGTCAGTAGAAGAGCAGATTTTGTAAAGGCATACATCCTCCAATGAAGAATTTGTATTAATGGATAACGTTTTTTTTAATGCAAAGAAAAAGACAAGGAATACATCCAGTAAATCAAGAGAGACAACTTTATGCAGAATATCATCACCTATTTTTAACTTTGAAGGAACATGATGAGCGTTTTTTTCCAGTAGACGAAAATGACGTTGAACACATTTAATTATACATTGAGGAAAACTGAATACCACTTGACAAAAATATGGTGCAACTGGCACAAACAGCCAAATTCATAAAAACCCTTGCCTCAACATACGTGACCGTCTCCGAAAACAAGTAGCCGAGAATGAAAAAGTCATTCCGTTAAAATTGCCTGCGACGATTCTCGCTTGTAACAAGCTCCGACACGCTTTGTTTATGTCCGCAATGATTTGAGACTTACTGCCAGTAAGCAGGAAATCTGCTTTCTTTGTGCGTTTACCCTTAGGTGGGCTTCTGACCAACACTCATTACTGAAGGCACGTATTTACCTGTGATGCCCAATTTGCTGGTCTTCTGTACATACTTGAGACCATGTACGATTTCTCTCTGGACAATAAACTCGATCCTAATCCTATAAGAGACGCCCTCCTTGATGACGAAAGTTTCTTTCTTCAACTGTGACAGATCGCCGGTGAGGTCTAGCGCTATCTCGGGTCTGTCGGCAACCACCAAAACAAGTCTCTTCACGATCACTTTTCTGGGGTTATCTGGCTCTGAAACATACAGGGTGAGTTTTTAGTACCGGCTCGGTCGATAACTCCACTACTGTAGAAGATAGCGAAAAAAATTGTATATAAAAATTGTAGCCACGGATATGCTCCTTGCTCAGAAAATATTTTGATTTATACAGGGTGATCCATAACTACGTGGTGATGCAAACATGCATTTTTTTAAATGAGATACCCTATATATTATTCCATATTCAAATTCTACTAATGATTTCCGTTCTTCCAATATAGGGTATTGTTACATTATACAGGGTGTTTCAAAAGTTATGACCATTTTTGTATTCAAATCACGATCAAATGAACGTACTGTATATCAAAAAGTAATTAATCATAAATTATTTTGTTTACATGAGAAGATTAGAAATATCCTCTAGTTTTAAAATACGTTATAAAAAAATCCCGCGACGCATATTCGTATACAGGGTGATGTAGAAAGCAAAATCTAGATTTTCTCTCTTTTTTTAAATGTAACCCCCAATATTTTATTATACCAAAGAATTGCTTTTAATATGCTCTTTCATCTTTGTATAGCACTTACTATGGCTGCATTCATTAGTTTCTGAGATATTTCGATTTTTCTACAAATTTTAAATATACCTTCTATTTCTTTAATAAAATTTATTTATTTTGAGAAGATACTACCAAATTTTGTTTTTGCTTAACAAACAACTAAAATATAAGGCGATAATAATACTTGATCAAGTCAAAACACTGAACTAACAAGTTAATATAGGTCAAGTGTGCTGAGGAAACAATTTTATAGCCCTCTTGCATAATTATCAAGCAGATGTATCAGGTAGGCTATGAAATATGAAACGACACAGTCCAAATAAAACGATTCTTCAATCTCTCAAACACATTAGTTTGAGAGTGCCTCCGTTCTGGATATTGCTATTCATAGTTGATATATTCTAGAGGCAAGTAGACAATTTCTCAAAGATTCTCCTAAATACCCTCAATGGAAAAATTAATTTTCAAAGCTAGTTTTTCACACAGTACGGAATTATTGAGTAGGTTATGAAAACTGTCAATTTTTCAAAGCCTACCTGATAAAACTACTTGATAATTATGCATGACGCCTAAAAAATTGTTTCCTCAGCATACTTGACCTTATTATCTCGATGATTTAGGGTTTTGACTTCATCAAATACTATCAAGACGTTATAGTTTAGTTGTTCGTTAAACAAAAAACAAATCAGATAGTACTTTCTCAAAATAAATAAATTTCAGTACACAAATAGAGGCTATATTTTAAATTTACCGAAAAATCGAAATATCTCGGAAACTGATGGATGTAGGTACAACAAGTGCTATACAAAGATGAAAGAGCATATTAAAAGCAATTCTTTGGGATAATAAAATATTGGGGGTTACATTTGAAAAAAAAGAGAAAATTTAGATTTTGCATTCTACATCACCCTGTATACGAATATGCGTCTCGGGCTTCTTTTATAGCCGATGTTAAAACTAGAGGATATTTTTAATCTTGTCATGTAAAAAAAATAATTTTTGATTCATTACTTTTTGATATACAGTACGTTCATTTGTCCGCGATTTGGATATAAAAATGGTCATAACTTTTGAAACACCCTGTATAATGTAACAATGCCCTATATTGGAAGAACGGAAATCATTAGTAGAATCTGAATATGGAATAATATATAGGGTGTCTCATTTAAAAAAATGCATGTTTGCATCACCACGTAGTTATGGATCACCCTGTATAAATCAGTATATTTTCTGAGCAAGGAGCATATCCGTGGCTACAACTTTTATATACAACTTTTTTTGCTATCTTCTACAGTAGCGGAGTTATAGACCGAGCCGGTACTAAAAACTCACCCTGTATATGAATAAAAGACTGTTTAGCGTACTCTGTGTATAAATATGCAAATTATTAACAACCTTTTATTATTTTTTCTCGGAATTTGTGATGAGAGAGGTATTAGACAACTGGAATGCCGGTATAACTATTGGCGGAAGCAACATATCCAAATTAAGATTTGCTGAAGATACAACCCTTATTGCTGCTTCTCAGGAAGAACTAGTAGCTCTATTAAACATCTTAGAACAACATAGTGCAGCGTATGGTCTTGGTATTAACTACAATAAGACCAAGGTTGCGATCACAGATAGAGAGCATGATAATCATCGAGAAATAAAGTCAATCGGCCGCTGTGAAGTAGTTCAAAGTTTTGTATACCTCGGTTCTTTGATCGACAATTCGGGTAGCTGTGAAAATGAGATTCGACGGCGCATTCGAAAGGCAGGTGTGGCCATGACAAAGCTTACTAAAATATGGCGTGATCATAACATCACTAAAGCTACCAAAATGTCGCTGATTCAGTATTTTGTCTTCTCCATATTTTTCTATACCTCGGAAACTTGAACTGTTAAAGAGACAGATGGAGCTCGCATAGATGCTTTTGAAATGTGGACATGGAGGAGAATGCTGGGAGTTCCTTATACCGCCCATCGAACTAACGTTTCCATACTGGATGGGCTCGGTAATCCAAAGAGACTATCCTCCATTGTATCGACGAGAATGCTTACATTCTTCGGACATATTGACAGAAACGATAATATGGAGAAACTTGTAGTTCGGGGTCATGAATCCAGGCAAAGGACATTCGACGATTCTAGCAGAGTTGCATGAGGATAGTCCTATTTTGTTGGCGAGGAGCGATATAGTTTCTCCTACGCATCGCTTCAATCGCAAATTTACGGTGGTGTTTCCGTCAAGGGAAGAGTGGGAGTCTAGGGAAAGACAGCTCGTCGAAGGAGGAGGACAGGTCTGGTACACAGACGGTTCACTCGCTAGAGAGGGCTCGGACTCGGGAGTCTACGGACCCCAAACAAGACTTTCACTCCCTCTTGGGGGGGCACACCACAGTATTCCAGGCTGAGGTCTATGCGATACTTGCTTGTGTAAATCGTATTCAGGAAATTGACGGGTCTAGGAGGCGGATTACTATCTGCTCTGACAGTCAGGCAACCATCAAAGCACTGAGTGCTTGGAAAATAACGTCGGGACTGGTCCTGGAGTGCAGGAGGGCTCTTGACGACATCTCAGCTAAACACAAGGTATCACTGTTGTGGGTACCTGGGCACGCTGGGGTAAAGGGTAACGACATGGCGGATCATCTGGCTAGGATGGGATCCGGCAACCGTTTTGTGGGCCCGGAACCAGCCTTAGGACTATCTGCAAACTTGATTAGGAAAACAATTGGAGAGTGGATCCAGAATCAACACTCTCTGAGATGAAACAACATCTCTGGTCATCTCCGTCAAGCTCGGGAGCTATTAGCAGGGCCTGCAGAGAGAATAGGACGATTTTGTCTCTCTCTGGATAGGAGTAACTTGAGATTGCTAGTAGGCCTATTAACGGGTCACAACACCTTCAGGCGTCACTTGTTTGTGATGAGGGTGGTCAACGACCCAACGTGCACGTGGTGTGGTGAAGAGGAAGAATCCTCGGCACACATCTTGTGTCGCTGTGAAACCCTGTGTTGTCACAGGCAGACTATGCTGGGCTCAAGAACCTTGGAACCAATAGAGATAAAACGGATAGGACCTAAGAATGTACTTGCCTTTGCCAAAAGGGCAGGTCTTAGGAACTAGCGCGGATAGAGGCGCAAAAGGGCCCATCGTGTGGCCTATGCACCAGCCACATTCCGTGCTGGATAGCCTCTGGTCCTTATTCATTCATTCGGGGTCATGCCCCGAGTGGGCGGCGCCGTGGCCGTTCCCCTACACGCTGGGTGGATACGACAAAAGAGTTGCTGTATATGAGTATCAAGAGCGCCACTGAACTGACGGAAGATGTTCGAATGGACTCTCCCAGATAGTAACACCAAAGGCCGTCCGAACGAGGAACGCCAGAGAGGCTCTGCGAGCTCATCTTTACCAGGTGGAAGTCCCTACTCCCCGAACTAGTCTCCTCTAGCAGTCCTTCTTTTGGAGAACTTCGACGCTGTGGAATGATCTGCCAAACAATTTGCTCTCAACGGCTACAACCTGCAGCGTTTCAAATTTAGCGTGCACCGACACTTATCCTCTCGCAGCGCTTCTAGAGCGCCATAGGCTTTCAGCTTTTGCGAGAGGCTGACCATAAATAAAAATAAAATAAAAAAACAATCCACAATTTCCTTTTTGTGAAAAAAGTTTTAAATTAAAGCACTGCTACTGATGTGAGAAACAGTTTATAAAAATAATTATCTAAAGCTTGTCGAATTTATGTTTTGCTTGATAAAAACTGAAGTTCATTAATTGGCGTATTAAAGGCAAATGGATTTGAGGATGTGAGTCATTAGTCTCCAAATACTGACGACAGATGCTTATCAATTTGTAAAAGGCAGTATATATGCACGATGAATTAGAAATTAGATCTTTTATCGGATGCCTACGTGAATGAAATACATCGCAGCGATGAACTCGCCAGGTTTACATTACGTTTTTAGAACGTTCAACACAACATGGAAGGATATCAAAATAAACAGTACATGCAGGTGGATGTCAGGAACACAAGAATAACTGTACTCCTTTCAGGAAATTCACCAACCAGCGAAATTAAATGTTACATCAAATGGTCCACGATTACACGGTAAACAGTGTAAATATAGATTTCAATAAATCAGATTATTTACGTTTATCGAACATAAAATGTCAATTACAAACTATTTTTGACCCTAAACACATTGCATCTGTTCAGACATAGCATAAGGAAGGAGAGACCAATCTGAGTCAATTATGCTCAAAAATTACTAGAAAATGAAATTATAAGAGACGTTCCAAAGACCTTGGAAGGTTAAATTTCATATGTGTGACCTATAATGACTGCAAAACTGAAAACAATATTTCTGGGTAGTCCAATATTGTTGTCCTTTATTGTACGCTATCAAACAAGAAGTGCCCAAGCCAACACCAGGTTCTAATGAACAACCAGGCTCTGCCAAGGAGTTACTCATTCAAGCTGTTAGGAGTCAACATTACAGAAAATCTGATCTGGCACGAACACGTCGCGTCAATTGCAACAGCTGCTGGTAAAAAGCTTGGGTACCTATTTAGAGCCAGAAAGTATTTCTCACCATGTAACCTCCTCACGCTATATAAAGCCCAGATAAGACCTTGCCTGGAGTATAGCTCTCATGTCTGGGGAGCTGCTGCCCCTACTACCCTGTCTACACTAGATGCCGTCCAGAGAAGGGCAATTCTACTAATTGGCGATCCGGCCTTAACGCGCCACCTTCAGTCACTTTCGCACCGGCGTGTTGTTGGTGACCTCTCACTCTTCTACCGATATTCCAACGGAATCTGCTCCTCTAAGCTATCCTCTATCGTTCCGCCGCTCACTGCTCCTATCAGATGCACCCGCGCGACCGCTGCATCTCATCCTAAGACTGTCGTTCTTCATACATCAAGAACTGAGCGGTACAACCGCACATTTATTCCCAGGGTGTCCAAGGCTTGGAATGGACTGCCAGAAGATGTACTTATTGGGCCTGCGGGTATTGGCCCATTCGAATCTCGCGTTAACAAACTTCCACTAACATAACCCTTTCATAGCAGCCGCGGTACTCTGGTATTTAGGCTCTGCTTGCGCGGTCTGCTCAGTTATAAAAAAAAATCAGCATTTGAGAGACAATAAGTACTTAGGGGTGATACTAGACCCTAGGGTTAACCTCTTGGTTAACCTGGAATGGAGCACTTGATACTTTATAAGTAACTCCTTTTTTTACTGTTTGGTGGTGATGTTTTAATGTTTTATTGTTTTAACAACTTATATATCTCTATGTGACCCTATTTCTTTTTATGTTATTGTAACATACTTATGAAGGATAGAACTATTATTATTAATATTATACAAATAAAGCAACATGTTTTAAATTCCAGCCCACGCAATAAGTGAACCCTCTTGATAGCCTACCGTAGGACTAAAGGTAGGTATATTCAGCAAAACGTTCTTATCGTCCTTGTCATACCCTTTCACAACCATCTGGAGACCGCAGGCTAAATCTGGACTCATCAGTAAACAAAATATGTCCCCTTCAATTTCACCCCAGTGTTAATGATTTCTCGCAAATTGAAGTCGCGATGACATCTAAGAAGCTCTGGACCTGTAGCGGGTCTATGACTACCAAGATTGGCTTACGCCACTGTATTCCAAGCAGAAATATATGCAATCGACTGTTGTCTGAGAGAAAACATAAGAAGGGGATATAAAAGTAAAAACATTCTTATCTGCTTGGATAGCCAAGCGTCGATTAAAGCTCTTAACGGCTGCCAAATCAAATCCAAACTCGTCTGGGAATGCTTAGAAAACCTCAAACAACTTAGTGCTACGAACAAGGTAACCCTGAAATGGGTGCCAGGTCACAAGGGAATTGAAGGGAAGGAAAAAGCAGATACCTTAGCACGAAACGGATCGGCATCCAGTTTTACCGGCCCCGAACCGGCGATAGGCATTACAAGGTCTTTGGTAAGAACTACGATAAACCAGTGAGTGCATTCACAGCACCTAAAATACTGGCAATCACATCCAAAGCTCAGACTCAGCAAGCTGATGGTGAAACAACCCACACCAAAACTAGCTGAAGAGAACCTAAAACTGAATAGGAAAGAAACTAGGCTAATAACCGGCCTCCTAACCGGACACTGTGGCCTAAGAAAATATCTACACACATTAGGTATTTTTAAAGAAAACCCAATATGCAGAGTATGTGACGAGGACGATGAAACAGCCTCTTACATAATCTTTGAATGTGAGGCCCTACGCTGGTGGAGATTCAGACTGATAGGGCCAAACAACCCCAAATCACCCCCCAATCGAGATATCGTGAAGAGACTCTTGGATCTTATCAAGGTCACAAAACTCTTCATGGATTAACAAACACACAGGACAATACAATAAGCCAATGGCTGCAGTGTTGGGGCTACCTAACCCAGCCTGAACGTTTGACCCCCCTAACCTAACCTAACCAAGATTGGCTTCACCAAGTCTTCATCTAACGGTCTGTTCACTTAGATTGGTATTTCGGACGTGATGACGTCGATTACTGCGTTACTGCATATTTCTTCATCATAAACGCAAATTCTGTCTTACATAAATTTTGAGAAGCTGGCAATGCCTGTGTAATTTTCCTGCAATTTGTTTACAGTAAACCCCGACTGTCAAACGTTTGTTTTGTTTGTGCGTCTTTTATGGTTGGTCAATAAAATCGAATTCGCTATTTGTTGGTAACTGTAGTGAAGCTTTACGGACTTGCTGTGCTATATTCCAGTGTAGTTTAACAGTTTTTTGAGATGGGACACTGGAGAGCAGTGTTTGTAACATGGGTTGCATTGGAAGAATTTTCAGGTTAGTTGGCAATGTTTGGAGGCTGAAGTGTCAAAAGATGATGGCTTTGAGCACGCCATGCTGAAGTGGTTTGTTTACTATCTTCAGTTGATACTCTAAACTTGACTAAAATGACTAGCTAAATACAGCAAAACTTTGAGAAACGCCTGTCAAATTTATTAAAAACAAAAAACCCATGGCCAACTATGCAGTTTTGAGTGATACAAGTTTCATTTTAGTACACTTTTTATTAAATCCAGTTTTCTTTTTGAAATTAATTAAAAATGGATGTCTTGCCTGTGGGTAAGTATTAGGACAATGAAACATCACAAAAATTATATTTTAAAAAATTAATCACAAAATCTCCAGCAGGTCTTGCTGAAATATTATCAAATGACTTTCTACATTGAAAAGCAAATATTTTGATGTAAATGCTGTCGGTACTGCCTGAATGTTAGAGCAGGTACTAATTGGCCTCCCAGGTTCTCAAATTTAGAGAGGCACAAGCTACAATTGCATATATCTGCTTGGAATATTGTGGTGTATCCGCCAAAAAAGAGTGAGAGCATTATTTTTGGTCCTCCGACCACAGCGCCAAAGCCTTCGTCAGTAAGTGAGCCATGTGTATACCAGTCGATACCTCCCTCTTCGAAAGGCTGTCTGCCGCTTGTCCAACACTCCTCCCATATAGATACTTCACCGTAAATTTGGCTTTTAGGTATGGTGTAAATTGTAAACATAATTACAGGAAGAAATCAAGCAAACTTACCGACTATTATAGGCCCAGTCTGTGCCTGTCCTAACAGGGTTTCTTTGTACTTTCGCAAACTCTCATCCTCCTGGTCAATTTGAAGGATTTCCTCTATTGTCTTTTCAGGTGGAGGCTTGTAGTTTGTTTCGTTTTCGTGCTCCACGAACTCTTCTGGGGTTATAGCTTCTCCTTGCTCAGACATGCTACAGTAAAGATCAAACACAGTTTTGGATTACGGTCCCTGAATTTAGCCAATGAGTCATTACGAGGTTATGTCTAATGGATCACAAAAATCTAGCCTTTTAAGTTGTTAAGAAAAGTGAAAGTGTCTTTAGTGATATCGGTGGGTTTTGTTGTTGAACAAAGTAGTGAGATAGGTCAATTTGTTTGTTAATAAAAAATTATGATAACAAGAAAGATTAGTTGAGGCCGCGAATCAAAGTAAGCTATGATAAGATATAAACTGAAAATCTACTTACATGGTAATGGTAATTGGCACAGATAGAATTGACTAACAAAAGTTGAACAAAAGTAGAAAATTTGATAAAACACAAATAAATTTCAACGAAAATGGGTGGATGCCCCCTACTTTCCGAATATTTCCGATAGTTTACGATTTACGACCGGCGAACTGACAAGGAACGAGAGAAATTCAAACTATTTTGGAAAAAATAATTAGCTACATCAGAGACATCTATGGGTAAGAATACATATGTTAAAAATCCAGTTTGCAAATTGGTACAGATTCCTTCTAGATAATACTAAATAAATGGTATAATGTCTATCCATTATAGCAATTTTCAAGTTCCTGTTCAAACTAAATGATGTTATATGGTATAGTCTAGATTTTCCTGCTAAATGAACAGGTAATTTTCCATTTCTTGAACAATCTCTGCGTAGTGCCATCTACTGGTGGTTTGTCTATCTTCTTTTCAAAATGTCAATGCCTCATACAAGGCGTGGCAGTATTTCAGTATTTGTATTGTCTGTATAGTACCATTTTCTAAATGATAAACTGTAAGCTGAAGACTATGCCCTATACAATGCATCGCCTTCGTGGCAGTATTTATATGATCCAGGATCCAGTACGAATATAAGTAAAATATTAGC
Organism: Callosobruchus maculatus; assembly: GCA_951848785.1. Classification (NCBI taxonomy): domain Eukaryota; kingdom Metazoa; phylum Arthropoda; class Insecta; order Coleoptera; family Chrysomelidae; genus Callosobruchus; species Callosobruchus maculatus. The sequence goes on from CATOUR010000179.1 coordinate 3,045,965, forward strand.
AAAAAGAAATCTACAATGACAGTAACTTATATTTAATTCCCTTCGGGTAAGATGGCGCAGACACTAAAATTAGTTGTCAACAGTTGTCAATCTCAATATGTCAAGTTGTCAAAGTAGCAACTTTTGAAACGTCAAAACAACGTTGAAAAAAGGAATACGTCAAAGCTCTAAAATTCTACCTGTTGATACTGATACTGGAATAATTGAATTTCTACGTGGTTTTCCTGATATTTGCGAAATGTTTAATTTATGACGTTATTTCGAAATACATGTAGATTTGGCTTAGGTGCGTAGTATTTTCCAAGAGTGTTATCAATGGAATCTTTTCACATATTGTTCTAAATCCTTAAAACAAACAAAAAAGTGATTGTCTATTTGTTTTGCAGCATCGAAAAAACATGGATAAACTCCGCAGAGTGTTGAGTGGCAATGACTCTCCAGATGAAGAAAGTGGGATCATGTCACAAGTAAGCTGATAAGCTGTAAAACCTATTCTCTTATTGTACTTTTCATACACATACAGATAATGAGCTCCCAAACCCAAAGCACTGAGATTGAGGTATTGAAAAGCATAGATAAATTATTATTCCAATTTTAATATTAGGTGCACAGAAATGAGATTTGTGTACTGAAACTTATTTGAAGACTTGTCATGAAGAAAAGAAGTGATTGGAAAAAGTAGTAAAACAAATACAACAATTGGATCTACAAATTTTGGACCGTTCTAATTCTCTGATTTAACCCTAGAATACTAACCTTATTTTTATACCTATTACTACTAACCTGCGTAAAATTTACTACTTGAGAAAGGATCACAATTTAAAAAAAACGTTTTTATTGTTTATTAACTTTTACTGAAAATTGGTCATAATAAGGATATTTCTGAATACAAATATTAATAATAACAAGAAAAACTCCATTTTTGAACTGCAAGACACACAGCAAAGAGGAGATGTTCTCCGCAAAAGGACCTTTGGCAGTGCTCACATTAGCGCGTCGCCATTCTAAGTTTTTTGAAGGCCAGTGTTGGGACCTTGCACTCTTGTTTAGACTAGGAGTGGCTCTATCATCTGGTCCATCTTGGTTTAATATATTCTCAATAATTAATCTGAGCGAGCGGGTTAAAGTTGGTTAAGTTTTTCATTGTACCAACCATGGTTTTATTAGCTGGTTTTATGATAAATACATAATTTTTTTTCTCGAGATGGTTCCTAGCTCTTTGTTTGTTAGTTGTGATTACACACAATGGACTAAAGGCTTCTTGAACACTATATTCCAATGCACTCTATTCTCCTCATTTTCACCGGGCAATAATCCTGCTAAACCTTGTTTCGCTTCTAATGGTAATTATCTTTATCATATCCCGTTTGTTAGCTTCCATAATGTTATATTTTGAAAAAACTTACAAACTAACGATATTGACAAAAAATAATCAAAATAACGCTAAACTGGTCTTATGTTTAAATATAACATTTATACTAACCTTCGTAAAATTTACGACGCCTTTGTCTAAATAAAACTATTCCAATTACTATCAAATGCACTTTGGGTCACTAACTTACTCACACCGATCTAATAGAAGATTAGGCGAGCGTACAAGGTCAAGGGCTAAGCCGCGTCGATAAAATTGCAGATTGAACTAAGTCTCGTCATAAAATTTACGATGGTTAGTATTCTAGGGTTAAACTATTATAATTTGTAAATCTATGGATTTTTTGGATGTTGTAAATTTTCATATTTGTATCCAAATTTTGGTACTCGCACAATATAAATGAAAGTAAATTTCGTTGAGAGCATTTTTTTGCTCTTCAAAACCATTCACACTCCAAAATTTTAACTTTAAAACCAACAATGTGACTTCCCCTGTCGATTATTAACAGGCCATGAAGGCCTAGGGCATTATGATATAGTGAGTAAAAATGTAATTTCTTTGACAGTTGGACGATGCCTCAACACTGAGCTGGTCAACGAGGATAAGAGGTTTCCTGATATGCTTCATCATAGGCATTTTGCTGTCCTTCCTAGGATCCTTTGCACTGTTTCTACATAGAGGCTTGAGAGTATTTGCAGTATTTTACACCTTAGGCAACATAGTATCCATGCTAAGCACTTGCTTTCTGATGGGGCCATGCAACCAAGTCAAGAAAATGTTTGCTTCGACTAGATACATTGCTACAATTTTGGTTTTCGTTATGTTTATTTTGACCATCATAGCAGCTACAGTGGTAAGTGCATCGTATCACCTTAGTTTCTTCTTGTTTTATTTATTTTGTTTTTATTTTCTAGTGGCACAAACCCCTCCTTGCCTTATTGTTTATAATAATGCAGTCACTAGCAATGACTTGGTATTCGCTGTCATACATCCCTTACGCTAGAGATGCTGTCAAGAAAACTGTGATGACTTGTGTAGTGTGATTTTTTAGTCGCTGATTTACCTGAGGAGGGTTACCAGATAGCAAAAGAGTTCAGGCTAAAACATCTGTAGAATCAGTATATGTTTAATAACATTTCAAACAAAGTATTTAAGATTTTGCATATAATTACAGTATAGTACAATAAACTATCAATGCTTCTTCTTGATTTACCACAGGCACCCAGAATTTTTAATTTTTTATTACAAATAATGCTGACATTACTTCTAACAAGTACAGTATTCATATTACAAGTGTCCAATCAATAGTGTCAGAGCCTTTAGTGGGATGAAATACAGTATTTTTTATTGACAAATCACCTCCCATAAGTAGTTTTTGTGTTGTACTAATTTAGCCATAGTTAACCTGTGTAGATGTCTTAAAACCACAAAATAAGTCTCATTCAATAGCAAAACGTAGACTATAAATTAGTGGTAGATACTATCCAAATTTTATTTCAAAAAAGGGCAAAAAAATTGTTAAAAGAAAATAATTGTCATTTTTTGCGTTTTGTTTTACGATGTTGGCTTTTTCAAAAAATTCAAGCTGCTAACCTACAATATTTTTATTTCTAAGCCATAGTATGATGTTTCCTAAAAAAATAGCTGTACATCTTAGCCCCAAGTAAAGTAGTTTAAAAGCTATGATGGTTTAAATATGACCAGATACATTGTATAAAATTTTACTTTGCTTTTAATATACGCATACTGTTTTCTAATGACTTCTCTATACTCTTTTCTGCATGATGACATGAAGTTGTATTAAGAAGAAAGCAAGAACACTTTTGCAGATCAGGTAACTCTACGATACATTTTTTGAGGCATTATTTTTACATTGAGATTGGCTTGTACTTTAAAATATATTATAATGATTTTATGTTGTTAATATTAGTAACTCACATTGTATTATATGAAGAAACACTAATCAAGGGACTGTATATTTAATTTTGAGGAAAGGTGATACATTTTTTAAGGTCATCCATGTATTATTTTAAAGCTAGTTGTAATCACTTTACATTGGATTTCATTTGTAGAAAATGTTCATAGACTGATCTGTCTTCCAGAAGCAAACCATGCTGATAAAAAATTAAAATTCAGTACGAGTATGGTTTTCAGTGACATTCTAATATCTAAGTATATTTGTAGGTCTATTTTCCAAACTTTGAAAGCCAGACTGTTTACAACACCTTCATATGAACTTTTTTACTTGGATTTTTCAGAAAGAATGTCTGTATATTTTGGAAATAGTATTTTTAATTTGTATATTTTTGGAAGTAAAATGTATGCTTTTAGTCAAACTATGCTTACATTGTACATTGTTAACTATATTAATCTGAATTCCCCCCAAAAGACTGATCACAGGCACTAACCTACACGATTTGATATGGAATATAAATTATATGCTGGAGTAATAAAATATTTTTTGTAAATACGTTTTTTATTTAGGAAAATAAACATTTAAAGATAACTTTTGTACAGTTCAAAGTATAAGAAGATCATAACTAAATAATATACATATAATATATAAATCATCTTTGTGTAAATTTGTGGGATGTAACACTGCATTTATAACTTACTATAAATAATTTCACAGCAAAATATGTTAATTACAGTATACACATATACAGTATAAGTAAACTCTAGCGTTGATAAATAAAAATACTGTTACTGCCTTTTCTAAATATCTTTGGATATAAGCAATTCCTCCACCCCTATTCTGCCCCTATATCTCCATACTCTGTAACGCGCCAGGTCTTTTCTGGTCACCATTCCAACGACCTGAAAACATAAGTTATCTTAAAAAAAATTCATCTTTGTCATAGCAGCTGTGTTTGTTGCCTCTATGATACATTTCTTCAAAGTACAGGGTGTCCCATTTTGGGCACTTTTATGGCCTTCTTCGTATTTGAGATACAGGGTGAAATCGAAAAGCATCGATTTTGAGACCACCCTCGTATCTCGGGCGTCTTTTATCTTATTGAAAAGTTTAAAAAAGGGTCTTACAGAATTTTTTCTGGTGGTAGTAGTGGTGGTGTAGTTTGATTTTTTGTTACTCTATTTTTCAGTTATGAAGCAAACATATTTTTGAAATGGAACACCCTGTATATTATTTTTTACGTCAATCAAAAATATATATTAGTATGATTTTTTTCCGAAAACTAAGCTCAAAATTTCATTTTTTACTTTATTTGTAGCAGTAGGCTATGAATCTATTAAAAACAATATCAATTATTAAGATACAAGATATTCAATTATTTAATTGTATTTTATACGCTATTAACTACTATTTGTGATAATGTTCAGTAAATATTACTTATTTTATTACATTACTTAAAACCAAACAACATTATATCTAAAGAATACCAACACACTATTAAATTTGAATTTGGATCAAATTAAAAACTAAAAACATCGAGAAGCTTTTAGAGATGTTGGTTCAAGCTGGAGACTATTTTCTCGAATGCAAATCTGGCACAATTTCTTATTCAATTAATGGCTTTTAAAATAATTATTGGTCTCCTTCGTGTTATGGCGATTAAAAATTCCTAAACTTGGATCCTGTGCAAATGGTGACGTATCTTAAACTTGTATACATGGTAATTGTATTTTTTAGAATTATTTCCTCAGTTGATTTTTGTACCCCTACAGCTTACAAGATGACGAATGTGTTGCTTGTATGTAACCTAATACCTAATTACCTTTGCTCCCTATTCTCCTTGAAATAAGTTTTAGGACGTGATTGAATAAAGCATCCCTACTTAACTATATTTATTTTTAGACGAGCTAATATATCTGAAAACGGTTGCTGTTTCTCTGGGTATCTAAGCTGCCATTATTATAGAACATTGACAATAATTAAAATGAAAACACAGAAAGAACAAAGCTATATTTAATAAAAATATAATTAAAAGCTGACAGTCTCGCAAATTTTTTACAGATTTGCTTTTTTTGTTTTTAATAGATGAGCCATATATTCATCATTTTAATGAGACATTATTATTTAAAAAATTGTATTTTGATTCTGTTTTTTCGAATTTGAGTAGAAAGTCTCTTGTAGAGTAATAACTGCTTAGATGCTTATTATTTATATTTATTTAACCATGGCCTACTGCTACGAATAAAGTAAAAATTGGAAAAATCAAATTTTGGGCGTAATTTTCAAAATAACTTAATACTAATATATACTTTTGAAAAGCTTGAATTATGTCCATTTAAAAAAAATATGTTTGCTTCATAACTGAAAAATGGTTAGAGTAAGAAAAAACCAAACTACACCACTGGATTCTACAATAAAAATTCTATACGACGCTTTTTCAAACTTTTCAATAAGATAAAAGACAACCGAGATACGAGGGTGGTCCCAAAATCGATAATTTTCTATTTCACCGTGTATCTTAAAAACCAAGAGCGCCCTGATCATTTTGTTGACGGCATCTTTAGTTTCACAAAAAAGTAGCACACTGTCGCGAAAACCGCAACTCCACCCTGTACATTATGTTGAATTTACCTCATTAATATCGTTCACAATTGGCAAGTGTCTCAGTCCCAGAGCTCTGAAAAGCCGGAACATTCTCGGAAGTGATGCAGACTGAAATAAAAAAAATATTTTCAACAGTGAAAAATAATAACAAGAAAGTAGGAAAGAATAAACTTGAGTAAATTCAAACGGCGTTCTCACTGCGGAATTTGCTGGTATAAAATTTTTAATTTTTTTAATATATTGAAAAAACCGGATTTTTCTGGAATAGTAATAAAAAAATTTAGCATGTAATCTTAAAAAAAATAAAAAAAAATGTTGACCGCGGTGAGATTCGAACCCACGCCCTTTCGGACTGGTGCCTAGCGTCTTAACCGCTCGGCCACGCTGCCTGTACTTCAGGAATGTCAATACACCGTGCATAATACGTCGTCAGGTACCTGTCGTCATTTGATTCAATTTTTTTTAACCGGCAACGATATTGACAAAACCGGATTTTTCCCGGACGTTTTTTCATGCTGATTCCGGATCTGTGTTTGGTTTTTCTCTAGCACCTGTAGTTTTGGCGATCTTTTGTATACGGACAGTGACTTCTGTGAGTCAGTGAGAGATAAAAATGCATTGAGATCTACTGTATTATGACAAGCACTTTATGATTATGGTTCTAGGGTTTCAATTCTTGTTACTACAAAAATGTCTTTGTCTAGAGAAATAATGACTTTTAGAAGGTTAATTGGTTTGGAATTTTTCAGCGCATAGCCCAATAGCTTTTGATTGTATACTTTACGAAAAGTACCAGAATTTGCGAGGGATTCAATTCTTATGTCCAACAATTCTTTTTTCAATCTCAATGTATGACAATTTTCAAAAATCCTTCTAGCATGAAAAGCTTCATTCCGCAGCTTTAGACATGGGAAATCTAAAAACAATACAAATATTATATAAAAAACAACTTACGTGAAGCACGGTATAGGGCGAAGGATTCATGAATGGTCTGAGATCAACAGAGTACGTCTTCTCTTCCTCGCTGATCGATACGTTATCTATATTCGGGTATCTTGGGTACTCGTTTCTGAATATAGAAGCCTTGATGCGATCCCAATCGTCAGACGTTTCGTTGAATATCTTCTTCTGAAGTATCACTATGAGTTGGGATCGCAGGATCAGACCGCGTATCCTGCCGTACGTCGTCACTTCAGACTGAAAGAAAAAACAACGAAATTTATGAAAAATAACACCAAAAAAAAAATTACTTAACAGGTTAGGTAAATCATCTACTCAGAACGGTTTTAGATTTTTGGGGTGTACTTTGAAATCTGAGGGTCTGCGAATTTTTGAGCTTTGCTACCTGACGTTGATATTCGTTACCTGAAACAACGGCTGAAACTCAAAACAACGGCCGGATTTATAATTAGCGTCCTCAAATTATACATCACACGATTTTTCTTTCTAATAAGAAGCCAGATAATGATTTTAGATGTTCAGGGTAAACTTGGAGATCCGAGGGTCTGAGAATTTTTGATCTTCGGTACATGAGGTTGAAACTGAAAACAACGACCGGATCTATAATTAGCGTCCTCATATTATACATCACACGATTTCTCTTTCTGATAGAAGCCAGATAATGATTGTAGATGTTCAGGATAAACTTGGAGATTCGAGGGTCTGAGAATTTTTGATCTTCGGTACCTGAGGCTGAAATTGAAAACAACGACTGGATCTATAATTAGCGTCCTCATATTATACATCACACGAGTTTTCTTTCTGATAAGAACCCAGATAACTATTTTAGATGTTTAGGGTAAACTTGGAAATCCGAGGGTCGGAGAATTTTTGATCTTCGCTATCTGAGGCTGAAACTCAAACCAACGGCTGGATTTATAATTAGCGTCCTCATATTATACATCACACGAGTTTTCTTTCTGATAAGAACCCAGATAACGATTTTAGATGTTTAGGGTAAACTTGGAGATCCGAGAGTCTGAGAATTTTTGATCTTCGGTACCTGAGGCTGAAACTGAAAACAACGATCGGATCTATAATTAGCGTCCTCATATTATACATCACACGAGTTTTCTTTCTGATAAGAATCCAGATCACGATTTTAGATGTGTAGGGTAAACTTGAAGATCCGAGAGTCTGAGAATTTTTGACCTTCGGTACTTGAGGCTGAAACTGAAAACATTGGCCGGATCTATAATTAGCGTCCTCATATTATACATCACACGAGTTTTCTTTTTGATAAGAAGCCAGATCACGATTTTAGATGTGTAGGGTAAACTTGAAGATCCGAGAGTCTGAGAATTTTTGACCTTCGGTACTTGAGGCTGAAACTGAAAACATTGGCCGGATCTATAATTAGCGTCCTCATATTATACATCACACGAGTTTTCTTTCTGATAAGAATCCAGATCACGATTTTAGATGTGTAGGGTAAACTTGAAGATCCGAGAGTTTGAGAATTTTTGACCTTCGGTACTTGAGGCTGAAACTGAAAACATTGGCCGGATCTATAATTAGCGTCCTCATATTATACATCACACGAGTTTTCTTTCTGATAAGAATCCAGATCACGATTTTAGATGTGTAGGGTAAACTTGAAGATCCGAGAGTCTGAGAATTTTTGACCTTCGGTACTTGAGGCTGAAACTGAAAACATTGGCCGGATCTATAATTAGCGTCCTCATATTATACATCACACGAGTTTTCTTTTTGATAAGAAGCCAGATCACGATTTTAGATGTGTAGGGTAAACTTGAAGATCCGAGAGTCTGAGAATTTTTGACCTTCGGTACTTGAGGCTGAAACTGAAAACATTGGCCGGATCTATAATTAGCGTCCTCATATTATACATCACACGAGTTTTCTTTCTGATAAGAATCCAGATCACGATTTTAGATGTGTAGGGTAAACTTGAAGATCCGAGAGTTTGAGAATTTTTGACCTTCGGTACTTGAGGCTGAAACTGAAAACATTGGCCGGATCTATAATTAGCGTCCTCATATTATACATCACACGAGTTTTCTTTCTGATAAGAATCCAGATCACGATTTTAGATGTGTAGGGTAAACTTGAAGATCCGAGAGTCTGAGAATTTTTGACCTTCGGTACTTGAGGCTGAAACTGAAAACATTGGCCGGATCTATAATTAGCGTCCTCATATTATACATCACACGAGTTTTCTTTTTGATAAGAAGCCAGATCACGATTTTAGATGTGTAGGGTAAACTTGAAGATCCGAGAGTCTGAGAATTTTTGACCTTCGGTACTTGAGGCTGAAACTGAAAACATTGGCCGGATCTATAATTAGCGTCCTCATATTATACATCACACGAGTTTTCTTTCTGATAAGAATCCAGATCACGATTTTAGATGTGTAGGGTAAACTTGAAGATCCGAGAGTTTGAGAATTTTTGACCTTCGGTACTTGAGGCTGAAACTGAAAACATTGGCCGGATCTATAATTAGCGTCCTCATATTATACATCACACGAGTTTTCTTTTTGATAAGAAGCCAGATAATGATTTTAGATGTTCAGGGTAAACTTGGAGATCAGAGGGTCTGAGAATTTTTGATCCTCGGTACTTGAGGCTGAAACTGAAAACATTGGCCGGATCTATAATTAGCGTCCTCATATTATACATCACACGAGTTTTCTTTCTGATAAGAATCCAGATCACGATTTTAGATGTGTAGGGTAAACTTGAAGATCCGAGAGTCTGAGAATTTTTGACCTTCGGTACTTGAGGCTGAAACTGAAAACATTGGCCGGATCTATAATTAGCGTCCTCATATTATACATCACACGAGTTTTCTTTCTGATAAGAATCCAGATCACGATTTTAGATGTGTAGGGTAAACTTGAAGATCCGAGAGTCTGAGAATTTTTGACCTTCGGTACTTGAGGCTGAAACTGAAAACATTGGCCGGATCTATAATTAGCGTCCTCATATTATACATCACACGAGTTTTCTTTTTGATAAGAAGCCAGATCACGATTTTAGATGTGTAGGGTAAACTTGAAGATCCGAGAGTCTGAGAATTTTTGACCTTCGGTACTTGAGGCTGAAACTGAAAACATTGGCCGGATCTATAATTAGCGTCCTCATATTATACATCACACGAGTTTTCTTTCTGATAAGAATCCAGATCACGATTTTAGATGTGTAGGGTAAACTTGAAGATCCGAGAGTTTGAGAATTTTTGACCTTCGGTACTTGAGGCTGAAACTGAAAACATTGGCCGGATCTATAATTAGCGTCCTCATATTATACATCACACGAGTTTTCTTTTTGATAAGAAGCCAGATAATGATTTTAGATGTTCAGGGTAAACTTGGAGATCAGAGGGTCTGAGAATTTTTGATCCTCGGTACTTGAGGCTGAAACTGAAAACATTGGCCGGATCTATAATTAGCGTCCTCATATTATACATCACACGAGTTTTCTTTCTGATAAGAATCCAGATCACGATTTTAGATGTGTAGGGTAAACTTGAAGATCCGAGAGTCTGAGAATTTTTGACCTTCGGTACTTGAGGCTGAAACTGAAAACATTGGCCGGATCTATAATTAGCGTCCTCATATTATACATCACACGAGTTTTCTTTCTGATAAGAATCCAGATCACGATTTTAGATGTGTAGGGTAAACTTGAAGATCCGAGAGTCTGAGAATTTTTGACCTTCGGTACTTGAGGCTGAAACTGAAAACATTGGCCGGATCTATAATTAGCGTCCTCATATTATACATCACACGAGTTTTCTTTTTGATAAGAAGCCAGATAATGATTTTAGATGTTCAGGGTAAACTTGGAGATCAGAGGGTCTGAGAATTTTTGATCCTCGGTACTTGAGGCTGAAACTGAAAACATTGGCCGGATCTATAATTAGCGTCCTCATATTATACATCACACGAGTTTTCTTTTTGATAAGAAGCCAGATAATGATTTTAGATGTTCAGGGTAAACTTGGAGATCAGAGGGTCTGAGAATTTTTGATCCTCGGTACTTGAGGCTGAAACTGAAAACAACGAGCGGATCTATAATTAGCGTCCTCATATTATACATCACACGAGTTTTCTTTCTGATAAGAAGCCACATAACGATTTTGAATGTTTAGGGTAAACTTGAAGATCCGAGAGTCTGAGAATTTTTGATCTTCGGTACCTGAGGCTGAAACTGAAAACAACGATCGGATCTATAATTAGCGTCTTCATATTATACATCACACGAGTTTTCTTTCTGATAAGAATCCAGATCACGATTTTAGATGTGTAGGGTAAACTTGGAGAATCGAGGGTCTGAGAATTTTTGATCTCCGCTACCTGAGGCTGAAACTTAAAACAATGACCGGATTTATAATTAGCGTCCTCAAATTATACATGACAGTAGTTTTCTTCCTGATAAAAAGCTTGGTAACGATTTTAGATTTTTAGGGTAAAGTTTGACATCCGAAGGCCTAAGAATTTTTGATCTTGGTACCTAAGGCTGAAACTCAAAACAACGGCCGGATGTCTAATTAGTGTCCTCAAATTATACATGACACGAGTTTTCTCCCTGATAAGAAGCCATATGACGATTTTAGATGTTTAGGGTAAACTTGGAAATCCGAGGGTCTGAGAATTTTTTACTTCGCTACCTGAGGCTGAAACTCAAAACAACGACCGGATTTATAATAAGCGTCCTCAAATTATACATGACACGAGTTATCTTATCACTTATGTAAATAATCACGGTATGATAAAATTAGCTTAATCCATCTTAGAGCGTATGAAAAACTTTCTCATTGAGATGGTAATACTTTTCGAAAAATCAAATTGCATTTCTAAGTCGAATTACTTGACAGCATTATTCGTATTCCCGGCATACCTGATCGGACAGCGGAGGGTCGACGACCGGGAATCCGTTGTAGCTGGTCAACCTGAGCAGCTCCACGATGTGTCCGACGTTCTCGACGCACTTCAACGTGATGACGGGATGCGACATAACCTCACTCGCGTAGATGTTGTGCACCAACGGCGGGGGTTCCCAAGGCAGGAAAGGAACGCCTGACAGCTGGATCAGCGTGTCGTAGATACCCTAAAGTTTATTTATTTATTTATTTATTTACTTCCTCTAGACATACACAGATGTATAGGAATTGTCATGAATCAACAACAGTTAAAAACAGATTTTAAACAAAATATACAAATACACAAAAAAAAGACAAAACTAGGATTTTAAAGTAAAAGGTACAAACAGAACATGAAGGTGTATATAATTTTAAAGAGCATAAAAACTATATATTCAGTGACCTAATATGAACTCCTGAATAGTATAAAAACATTTTTCGATCAGCCACTTGTTCAAGAGCTTTTTGAAAGCAACCAGAGATTTGTATTCTCGTACAAAAGAAGGCAATTTATTAAATACTTCCAGACCTTTGTAATTAGGTGAGGATTTTGTTAATTCCAAATTGGGAGTAGGAATATGATAATTCTCCCTATATCTTGTATTAATACAATGTATATCTTTGTTCTTTAAAAACAGGTTCCTGTTTTTGAAAATATAAACAGAAACCTCGTATATGTAAAGTGATGCTACAGTTAAAATGCGACATTCCATAAAATGACCCCTGCATGATTCTAGTTGACCGATTCTAGCTATAATACGCACAATCTTTTTTTGTGCTATGAATACGTCACCGAAAAGTGGAGATGTTGCCCGTAGACATATTCCATATCTCATGCAAGAATCAACCTGAGCGTAGTAAAAGTTGATCATTTGCTGATTTCTCATCAGAAAAGTTATGGAGCTAAGTTTTTTTATTAAGTAGTTACAGTGTACCTTCCAATTCAAATGGTGATCAAAATAAAGTCCCAGGAATTTGACGGTATCTGTGTTAACCATCAACTTTCCATCAAGGTTAACGGATAAATCAAGACGTTGACTCTGTCTACAATGTAATATCACAATATCTGTTTTGGAATGGTTAAAAAAGAGGTCGTGGGCATGAAAGAAGTTATTTACTAAGCTCAAAGTTTGAAGACATTTGTTTGATAGTGATCCAAGACTAATAAAAGATACGACAAGAGAAAAATCGTCGGCATAAGCAACGTAGTTTTGATTTTTCAAAATCCTGTCAACACTATTGACATACAATATAAAAAGAATTGGTCCCAATATCGACCCTTGTGGAACGCCCATTGACAGAAGCGAATGCTCAGACTCCCCAATGACTGAATACCCTGTTTAGATTTTAGATATACATATTGGGTTCTGTTATACAAAAACGACTTAACGCGTGGTAACGCATCGTCAACGAGATGTTTTTCGAAAATAGTGATAGCGGCAGGTCAAAACTTAAAGGAAATATTTCATAAGGTTTTTATAAAAAACGGTAATAATTACTTTACAAATATGTAAACACTCCTTCAAGGAAACTATGTGACTGTCAATTTAAATGTCGGTATGTGTAATACGCCATTAGTGCATTCATTTGTTTTCCAAAGCATACCGAGTTTAGGCAGGAAGGGCACACTATTTTAGAATTAAATGAGGAAGTTTCCATTTTTTCAAATTTTATTTAATCAGATAGTCCTAAAGAGTTTGAGAACAATAGCGAACAAGTTTTGTAATTATCTCCATTAATAGAAAAGTTATAGTCCTCCAAAGTTTGAATTGGCGTGTCCTCCGCGCGAAGCCGCTGTGACGTCACACGTCACACGACACAACGCAAGCCTGTGTATGCTCTGCCGAGGATGCTGTCCCGCAAGCCACCGCACCGCCGCCGGCCTCCTCGTTCATGTTGTTATTTATTCCTTGGTTTCAGTAGGGTAGGCGACGCCGACGGTGACAAAACGATACACTGCACTTTATTGGTACTCGTATTATTAGAATATGTGTAGCAGGCCGAGAAACTATAAATATTGCATTGCACTCAGGTGTACTAACACCACCATAAACACACCAAACAAATATTTCAATGGATAGCCTATTATGAATACAAAAAAACTGAGTTGTATGACCCCCACCCCCCAACTACCCCAATTTCACCCCCACCCAAAAAAGTAGAAAATGATCACGAAATCCCTAAAACGCCTAAAAACGAAGTTTGAGCTGTTTCTATATTTTTAGTTTAGAAATCAATCTGATAGTTTCCTAGTTACACCATACAGAATGATCAGAAGCAATACTCTCGCATGTATACATCAGAAAATTCCCTTGGTTTCCGTAATAGCCAAGGTAATGTTCGGATGCACCTAAAAAAGTGTATTATGACGCCAGGCCTTTCTTTAGTTTCGTTAGTGGACGGCCTGTTATGAATTCAATAATTTTGCAGTTTTACAACCCCCCACCCCCAACCACCCAAATATCACCTCTATACCCAAAAAAAAGTAGAAAATGATCAGGAACGTCTAAAACGCCTAAAAACAAAGTTTGAGGAATATTTAAAATTTTTGGATGTTTGCTAATTACTCCACCGCCCATGCACCGATTTTCAAACTTATAGGCACATTACCTACTACTACCCCCATAGCATATCGCTGCCCAAATTTCATAACAATCCATGCAGCGGTTACTGAGATTACGTGGCTAGAAGAACGCGTACAGACAGACCGACAGACGGATAGACCGACGGAAATGAGTTGTGTGGATTTCCGTTATGTAGTTTATAATTATGTCGAGATCCACTTTAGAAAGATTACTAGAATCACCACGAATGTAACCTTCCTTCATATTTCAAGAATATACTGGCGTCTGCCCGTTACAACAAACACTCCGCCGTTCCACTAAAGTCTAAATGTCGCACACCGTACAGCGCAGCGTATGCATAGCGGAGTCCCGGCTCCCGACTGTGGCTGCAGCGAACGATTCATGTGATGTGACGTCATACGACAATTCACCGCCGCGGTCGCTTTACGCAAATATAAAACTGAATAACTCCGCCGTTTTTTGGAATACTCAGATGATTTTTTCGACATTCCTCAAGTGAAGAAATAGACTATCAGATAATAATGAATTTTCCAAATTTTATTTTTTAGGAAACTTCTCCATTGCTAGGAATAAGTACGTGAGTACCACTGTGACAAATATCCCAGAGATGGAATATTATCAAATACCTAAACGGTCAAACCGCAAACTTATTCAACAGTTCCGTATAAGGCTATTTAAAAATTCCTAATTATAATAATACTAAAATGAACCATGACGCGTGATACATTGTTGAAGTCGCAACGAAAAGGGGTTTCAAAACTTGATAAAATGGCTGCTATGTTGCTCATTTATGAGATATTGCTTGTTCAGTATGGGAAATACAGGACCGAATCTCAAAATTTCCAGGTTGCGTAAAAAAAAACTTGAAATATCATTTAACCATACACCATTGTATTTAGAATAAAAAGGACTCTCGGATTCCGATATCAGAAAGTCAGGACCGCATTAAAAAAAAGAAACGCCGTTGGGTTGAGCAAAAAAGTGCCAATGTAAATGTTCAAATTATTTTAAAATTGGACGCCAAATAAAGCGAGGAAAAAAACCGCTTTTTTGAAATCTCTGTTTTTTCCAACTCTGCCTCCATTTAACCGACCTCGTATCTCTTACAGTTTCCAAGATCCCTGTACTGGCGGCCCTCCTTATCTTGGACCAAAAAATGTGTTTTTCATGTCAGGATTCTTACCTCGTTGAAGAAATCTCCCGTCCATTTGGCAGCGATAAGCGTGATGATGAGAGGTAGAGCGAATGTGATGTTTCCGGTTGTCTCCATGATTATCACAGTCAAACTCAACGTCATTCTTACCACGCCTCCCAATTGAGCCGCTGCTCCTATCAAGGCATATTTTCCTGGATGGACCAACGCCTGAAAATGTACGATTGTCAACATTGTAAAAATAACACAAGGTTTCTCATTTTAAAGTGTTATATGGAAAACTTAGTGACTGCTGTTGAGTAATCGCTAACTGATGGCTCTTAGGAGTTGGTTTATCAGTAAGTTAAGCTATTTTGGAACCATGCCTAATAGGTACTTTACCACTGGAATTTATCATTTAGTTTCAAACGTTTAAAAGGGTAGTTGTGAAAATGAGATTCGACGGCGCATTCAACAGGCACGTGTGGCCATGACAAAGCCTACTAAAATATGGCGTGACGATAACATCACTAAAGCTACCAAAATGTCGCTGGTTCAGTCTCTTGTGTTCTCCATATTTTTGTATGCCTTGGAAACTTGGACTGTTAAAAAGGCAGATCGAACTCGCATAGATGCTGTTGAAATGTGGACGTGGAGGAGAATGCTGAGAGTTTCTTATACCGCCCATCGAACTAACGTTTCCATACTGGATGAGCTCGGTAATCCAAAGAGACTATCCTCTATGGTGTCGATGAGAATGCTTACTTTCTTCGGACATATTCACAGAAGCGATAATATGGAGAAACTTGTAGTTCAGGGTCATGCCCCGAGTGGGCGGCGCCGTGTCAGTTCCCCTACACGCTGGGTGGATACGACGAAACAGTTGCTGGATATGAGTATCAAGAGCACCACTGAACCGACAGTAAATCGAGAACGTCGACGAGCTACAGTTCTCAAAACTATTGATAGTACTCGTGTCGGCAATAGGCTAGCTCCGATTTAATGCATTTTACAAGTTCACAACATGTCTGTTAAGACATTGAGTCTATGATGATGATTTAAAAAGATATTTATTTCGATCATAGACGTCGTCGTCTCGAGCTGCAGACTTCATTCATATTCAATCTTGCGACAAATATATATTTGTTACCAGTAAGTATTTTCGCGACTGGCTGGGAATCTAGAATCTAGTGTCGGAGTAAAACGTCGTTGGTCAAAGGAGTATCGTGCCTGCCGTAGTGACGTCACACGGGTTCGGGAGCCGTCGGGGTGTTTTCGGTACTAGATTCAAAAACCCATTTTTATTTTAATATGGCTTTCGAATTATTGCGAAAAAAAAAGAAACAAAAATAGTTTTGTTATAATACTTATATATGAGTCTTCAGTTTACCCAATTTTTGGTAAATGAAGAAAATCCTTTTTTGAACATACTAATTACACTATCGGTGCATATATTTTTTTATGTATTGATAACGAAACGAAAAACGAAATAACAACAATTTTAACTTTTTTGTTTGGATTTGGCGAGTTTTGATGTATCACCAGGGTATAAAGCAAGTTTTGACGCAAAAAAATCGTCACATGAAGGCATATAAAAAGAAACAGATGATTTAATCTAAACTCAAGGCTTCTTTGTTGAGCAAGTGACAGAAGGTTCTGCCGATGCGCCATCTGGTACCCGAAGGTAAAGGCAAACCAAGGAAATCGCTGCACAGCAGTATAGATTTCTTTTTGGGACGCCACGGTGCGTCCGCTTGGCCACCAGACAGCACGGATTTTTTATACGCTGCTGCGTATGAAAGCCGATATACGAGGGTTGCTCTATACCTCCGTCAATCCACCAGCACGCAGACAGCTGTTTCACGGTTATTAGCGATCATCAGTGCGCCATAGGTCGATTGACGGAAATAGAGAGCATCAATTCTTTCATGTCTACCAGACATGTGAAGCATGTTGTAGCAAGTGACAGAAGGTTCTGCCGATGCGCCATCTGGTACCCGAAGGTAAAGGCAAACCAAGGAAATCGCTGCACAGCAGTATAGATTTCTTTTTGGGACGCCACGGTGCGTCCGCTTGGCCACCAGACAGCACGGATTTTTTATACGCTGCTGCGTATGAAAGCCGATATACGAGGGTTGCTCTATACCTCCGTCAATCCACCAGCACGCAGGCAGCTGTTTCACACTTATTAGCGATAATCACTGCGCCATAGGTCGATTGACGGAAATAGAGAGCATCAATTCTTTCATGTCTACCAGACATGTGAAGCATGTTGTAGCAAGTGACAGAAGGTTCTGCCGATGCGCCATCTGGTACCCGAAGGTAAAGGCAAACCAAGGAAATCGCTGCACAGCAGTATAGATTTCTTTTTGGGACGCCACGGTGCGTCCGCTTGGCCACCAGACAGCACGGATTTTTTATACGCTGCTGCGTATGAAAGCCGATATACGAGGGTTGCTCTATACCTCCGTCAATCCACCAGCACGCAGGCAGCTGTTTCACGGTTATTAGCGATCATCACTGCGCCATAGGTCGATTGACGGAAATAGAGAGCATCAATTCTTTCATGCCTACCAGACATGTGAAGCATGTTGTAGCAAGTGACAGAAGGTTCTGCCGGTGCGCCATCTGATACCCGAAGGTAAAGGCAAACCAAGGAAATCGCTGCACAGCAGTATAGATTTCTTTTTGGGACGCCACGGTGCGTCCGCTTGGCCACCAGACAGCACGGATTTTTTATACGCTGCTGCGTATGAAAGCCGATATACGAGGGTTGCTCTATACCTCCGTCAATCCACCAGCACGCAGGCAGCTGTTTCACACTTATTAGCGATCATCAGTGCGCCATAGGTCGATTGACGGAAATAGAGAGCATCAATTCTTTCATGTCTACCAGACATGTGAAGCATGTTGTAGCAAGTGACAGAAGGTTCTGCCGATGCGCCATCTGGTACCCGAAGGTAAAGGCAAACCAAGGAAATCGCTGCACAGCAGTATAGATTTCTTTTTGGGACGCCACGGTGCGTCCGCTTGGCCACCAGACAGCACGGATTTTTTATACGCTGCTGCGTATGAAAGCCGATATACGAGGGTTGCTCTATACCTCCGTCAATCCACCAGCACGCAGGCAGCTGTTTCACACTTATTAGCGATAATCACTGCGCCATAGGTCGATTGACGGAAATAGAGAGCATCAATTCTTTCATGTCTACCAGACATGTGAAGCATGTTGTAGCAAGTGACAGAAGGTTCTGCCGGTGCGCCATCTGATACCCGAAGGTAAAGGCAAACCAAGGAAATCGCTGCACAGCAGTATAGATTTCTTTTTGGGACGCCACGGTGCGTCCGCTTGGCCACCAGACAGCACGGATTTTTTATACGCTGCTGCGTATGAAAGCCGATATACGAGGGTTGCTCTATACCTCCGTCAATCCACCAGCACGCAGGCAGCTGTTTCACGGTTATTAGCGATCATCACTGCGCCATAGGTCGATTGACGGAAATAGAGAGCATCAATTCTTTCATGCCTACCAGACATGTGAAGCATGTTGTAGCAAGTGACAGAAGGTTCTGCCGGTGCGCCATCTGATACCCGAAGGTAAAGGCAAACCAAGGCCAACCTGGTGGCCAAGCGGACGCGCCGTGGCGTCCCAAAAAGAAATCTATACTGCTGTGCAACGATTTCCTTGGTTTGCCTTTACCTTCGGGTACCAGATGGCGCACCGGCAGAACCTTCTGTCACTTGCTACAAAGTAGAGAGATCCTACCTGGTGGACAGCAATCCAGCTTCTTGGAGGATCCTCCTGGTTGTGTTATGGCTTCTCGTAAGTTGTCGTAACACAGAAAAAAGGAACGTAAAGATAAAAATGTCGAAACAGGAGCACAACCGTTCTCCGATGCCGTCGCGTCGCTTCTCCACGGATCTCTCTCGAGTCCCCACGAAATTCATACGAGCAATGCTATTGGTTGAGCCATGGCCGACCCTACACTAGGCCGGAGTTTTAGATGTGGCAACGTCACTTAGCTGTCAAATGGTGGGCCGGTCACCGTGGGCCGAACGGCGGGCATTCCGCGGAAAATTTAAATTGTTTTATAGTTTCAGAATAATTATTACATTTTATATGTATTAGAGTTCATCTCGGTTAATAAATTAAGAAAAATACTTTTTGAAAAAATAAGAGTGTTGAAAAATGCCAGTAGTAACAGTACAGAAATGTACATGTATTTAGATTTAGAGATTTTCCCTTCTGTTAGTCATTTCTTATTTCCATTAGATTTCCTCTTTTTAGTTTTGTCAGTATGTATTTTGTCTTGAGCTGTTTCAGTGTAATTATTAATAAAAATATTTGCTACATATTAACAACATCATTAATTCAAACAGAATTTCATCAGTTTGAGGTTGATTACATGAACAAATGTGTCTAAAACAAACTTATCTATATGTATATTGTAATTTCCGTTAAAACTGCTTTGTGCAATTATCCAAAAACTTACTTTTATGCCTATTGGCCTGGAATCAAAATTATAACAATACCTATTGTGAATAAGGACTGTAATTTGAGCTGTATACTCTGATGGAAGGGTTACGCCTACCAACTATAAGCTGTATGTATTTAATATACCTATCAAATAATTCTGTCCTTCATGTTCTACCTATAATTTTTGTAATGACAAGAACATTTATACAGGCTGATATTTCATCAATTTGTAAAACAATGTACTTCTCCGAGAATAATAAACCCTCTGCAACAGTTTTAATGTAAGGCATATTTTCTGTCAAGTGCAATTTTTAAAGAACTGCAAAGTTTTGAGGAATATTCAGGATGGTGGTAAAACTGGCAACTTATTCTCTCTCACAAAATTGAAAAATTTCTTTGGCTGGATATAGAAAAGGTTTTAACATTAAATCAACAGAAAACCTATTTGAAAATAGTGTGCCAAAATATTTTCTATTTGAGAGCAACAGGATATTCTTAATGACAGTGGTAAAATCTAACTCAAATCACCAACATATTATGATTTATTGATTTAAAGGAATGTCTATATTCAATGATACTAATACCACCTACATCTGATGTCTGGTTCATCATAGTCGTCCAACACTACAAAATAAAAATAAATGCAACCTGTTTCCTGCTGCCACTTCCACTTAAATGAACACTCAATTTACTTTGTAAATTTTCACTTAAGCTAGAAAAATTTACTACTAGGTCACTTTGAAGCCATTCTTGCTGGTCTTGATTCCCCTTCACTATCAAATCTTTTTGTAGGTGTGCCCAGATGTGTTCTATTAGAACTGTATTTTTCTGTGATATATCGGAGGTCCAGAAAACATTGTAGGTACCACATTGTGCTTTAAAATAGGTCTTATCCTTGCAAATGTTTGTAAATTATTGTCTTTATTCTTATAAATATAACCACCTCACCCACTTCTGTTTGAAATGCTTGTCTTGAGGAAAATTGAACACCCTAATATGTCCTTTATTGGAAGCACAATTGTTAGTGAAACCTGGTACTACACACTTTGCAGGCATCTTTTTATCTTTATAGTTTCGTTTGTGCAGGTAAATAATTAGAAACACATTAAAAATCACCTTCCAATCTTCTTAAACAAATAAAAGCTCGGCCCGCTATTCAGTGTTGCCATATTTCAATACTCCGGCCATGGTTGAGCCTGTTTGGATATTTTCTATGGGGTTGAACCTAAGGTAGGCAACCAGGTATACTTTAAAGGTAAAGTACGCTACGAGGAATTAGTTATGACTGAGAAAATTATAGTAAGAAATAAAAATGCGTTTCCTTAACAAAGGATACTTACCACATTGGGGAAGATGTAGTAGAGCGTGATGGAGACGAGGCGACCCCACGCGGCGCCGGTCAGCAGCGTGGGGATGAAAAGACCGTTCGACGTGGACAGACCGAAGGTCCAGGCGGCCAAGAAGAAGTAGATGACCACGAAGGAGATCAAGGGGAAGGCGTCGTGCGTATTGGGCGGGTCGTGGAACAGCGATCGCACAGACGCCTCGGGCGTTTGGAACCAGATGCTGGCCAGCACGTTGTATTGGCCGTCCAGGCAGTACAGCTGGAAAGACACAAACGATAATAATGATAATGATAATAATAAGTACTCGAAAACGATCAATACAAACTATACTGGGACGTTGAAATACCTACAAACAAGACTATCCCAGCCAATAGACCAGATATAGTTTTCCAGTCAAAGGCCGACAAAATTACCTATTTGATAAACATTGCAATTCCCAATGATGTGTATATCCAAAACGCCTACGCTGGGAAGGTATCTAAATACACGGACCTTGCCATGGAAATAAAACGACTTTGGAAACAAAACAAAGTCACAATTGTCCCCCTCATTATGTCTGTCTCAGGCCTTACACCAAACAAGTTTACGCAACACCTTCAACAGTTGGGCCTGGACGAAAAGTAGCACAAAGTATTCCCAAAAGTCTGTAATCCTCAGGACCTGCAATATTGTGCGATCCTTCCTAAATTGCGATCAATAATAGCATGGCCGAGCCTTAGATGTGGCAACGTGGCTTAGCTGTCAAATAGTTGGCCTATAGTTCCAGAATAATTATTACATTTCATATGTATTAGAGTTCATCTGGGTTAATAAATTAATAAAAATACTTTTTAGAACTAATACTACTAATACCACTTACATGTGATGTCTGGTTCATCGTAGTCAAACACTACAAAACAAAAATAAACGCAACCTGTTTCCTGCTGCCACTTCCACTTCCACTTAAATGAACACTCAATTTACTTTGTAAATTGTCACTTGAGCTAGAAAAATTCACTATTAGGTCACTGTGAAGCCATTCTTGTTGGTCTTGATTCCCTTTCACTAACAAACCTTTTCGTAGGTATCCCCAGATGCATGCCCAGATGAGTTCTATTAACTGTATTTTTCTGTGATATTTGGGAGGTCCAGAAAACATTGTAGGTACCACATTGTGCTTTGAAATAGGTCTTATCCTTTGAAATGTTTGTAAAGTATTGTCTTTATCCTTATAAATATAACCAGCCCTTCCGAGGAATACCTTTCACCCACTTCTGTTTATGTCCCTTATTGGACGCACAATTGCTAGTGCAACCTGGTACTACACGCTTTGCAGGCATCTTGTTATCTTTATAGTTTCGTTTGTGCAGGTAAATAATTAGAAACACATTAATAAACACCTTCCGACCATATTTTCTGCTTTGGGAAGAATACACATGACATAACAACAAAGAAAAACTCGGCCCGCTGATTCAGTGTTGCCATATTTCATGCTCCGGCCTAGTGAGTAAAGTCGGCCATGATAATAGTCCGGGTGTTAACTTGGCACAGCCCGTCAACACTTGTTGCTACCGCAATTATGAGAGAGGAACTTAGAAAGTCAGATGAATAATAATAAATTCAGATCAATATTGGTCAAAGTGAAACTGTTGACTTGGCACAGCCCGTCAATATTCGTTGCTACGGCAGTCATGCGAGAGGAACTTAGATCATCAGGATAATGTTAATATGTATCGCCCAACAGAAAAAGAGATGACTCCTCACTTAATTTTAAGACAAAAAATGGAGTCAAGTTGATTGACTCAGTACTTCCCACACATTACGGTGATACCAGTTTATTATTTTCCTATTGCATAAAGCTATAGTTTGAAATCCCCTTGCAACCAAATCATCGCCCACCCGCCCGCCAAAAAAAAATCCAACAAAAAAACTCTCGTAAATAGTTTCTTGCGTCTCCCTCCTTAGGAACTAGGACGGAGATAATTTGTTTTGAAGGTCGCTTACATTTCAAAATACAGAATGTTGAAGATTTATTTCTAAATAGGGTACTTGCAGAGGTCGTGAAATCGCCTCGGGAGTATACATAGCGTAAAGAAAACCATATCAAGAAGCAGTAGGAAACAAATAACATGATTTTACTGACGGCCAAAAAAAGATATTTGCAAAGGATATATTCAAATTTTTCCACGTGACTTAAAACAAGGGCTG
This sequence comes from Callosobruchus maculatus, assembly GCA_951848785.1. Taxonomy (NCBI): domain Eukaryota; kingdom Metazoa; phylum Arthropoda; class Insecta; order Coleoptera; family Chrysomelidae; genus Callosobruchus; species Callosobruchus maculatus. The sequence goes on from CATOUR010000179.1 coordinate 3,069,470, forward strand.
ACGTCACAGATATCTTATCGATATCGACAGTCGATACTGCTACAGCGCAGTTCAGTGAGATTCAACTGCGCATTCGACTAAAGATGATCTGAACTCTTTAACAATGCGACTCAATTTATTGATACATATTTGAAACAGGCAATTAACCCACTAGTATTTTCGTTGCAATACATTTTTATAACTGATAGGTATCACAGTTCATCCTGTTTGTGACCGAGATTCGCAACTAATCGAAGCCATCATTTTATTTCGGCGTATCCCATTACGAATGAATCCAAAGATAGAATCTAATTCAAGCCCATCCCTACAAAGTGAATTAGTAATCTAACCTAACTTTTATTCTTTTGACTTTTGTACTTTTGTGTGTGACTGTGTTTTGTGGTTATAATGATCAAAGTCAAGATGTTAGGTTAGCACTCGCTATCGATATCGAATATCAATACTTTAAACCCCATCACTATACGATATCACTGACGTCAGAGGTTGTTTGCGCGGCATTTTCCGGCATTTGAAATAATTTCTGGACTATCTCTCACAGCCGATTCCAAAAAACCAAACAAATGATTTTGTCGTGTTTACTAGGCTCTAAGGAACGCGTAAACGATATAATATTTTTTCTGCAAGTACCCTATCGTTTTTTGTTTTTGTTTTAACTTTTGTTTAACTAATTTTGTTGAAATTTGGTTAAGTCGTTTGAGAAGCACCTTGTGCAATATTATCGAGAAAAAATATACGCCACTGACTTTATTTGAAATCATATTTTTTTTATTAAGCAACTAAAACAACAACATTATTGTCCCTTGAGCTTTTTTGTGTATTTAGCTTCCTTTTCAAAAAAAAAATTAAAACATTCTATTGCATACCTGAGTTGGATACTTGGTAGGTCCTTGGCCAAGTGGCTTGCAGTCATTCAAAATGAACATCATCAAGAATCCCAACGTCGCTGAAACAGCTGCCACCAAAACTGCTTCTATAACTTTCAACCATCTTGGCCGGATGTATCTACAAAAAGTTTTAAAATACTGTTATCTGCTAACAATAACTTTGGATTTTGCCATCAAAAATGAAATTTTCAATTTATGGAAAGTACGTACGTTAATGGAATTGAGGTTTTGAATAAAAAATTTTTTTGTCATAAATGGAAAGATCATACATAAGTTGTATAACAAAAGCGTTTTTTGAACCGCGTACCGAAAACACGCCGACGGCTCCCGAACCCGTGTGACGTCACGATGGCGGTGAGGATGCTCCTTTGACCAACGACGTCCTACTCCAATACTAGATTCCCAGCCAATCGCGAAAATACGTACTGCTAAACTGGTAACTTGTGCATATTTGTTGCAACACAGTCGATGAATGAAGTTTGCAGCTCGAGACGAAGTCTACGTTCGAAATAAATATGTTTTTGGATATTTGAAGTTGAAGAAGAAAGATCTCCTCAATCGAAGGATGGCCCAGTAGTTAAAGAGTCCGATAGTGGATCTCAGGGTCTTTGGGGTCTTTGGTCTTCCAACTTTTTTTTAATTTTTCTTTTTCATCAAAAATTTTATTGATGTGTTTTTTGCACTTGTTACGCACATTTTTTCCTACGATCAACAAAAATATTTATTTGAATCAAATTTTGTTAGACATATTACTTACACTGCACAGTGCAAAAACTAAGTACAAGAGGCGGTGGACAATTCAAAAAATCAGTGGAAATGAGCTTTGTCCATCAATATCAATCGCCATTAATTTTTTTTTAAATGTAATAGTTGGTTAATAAAACAAAATCGCTTCATCCATTCAATTCATTCATTTTTAAGTTTTATAATGTAAAAAAAGTAATCGTAATCACATTCTGTTTATCTCTTGGTAGTATTATTTATTTAACTTTGGGCAATGAAGCGTAACAATATTAAATTTTCATAAAAATTTAACAAACACTGTGCAGTGCAAGTAATATGTCAAACAAAATTTGATTCAAACACATATTTATGTTGATCGTAGAAAAGTGTGCGTAACAAGTGCAAAAAGCACATCAATAAATTTTTTGATAAAAAAAATTAAAAAAAAGTTGGAAGGCCTGGGTTTCGATCCAAAGACCCTGAGATCCACTATCGGAATCTCTAACCACTGGGCCATCCTTCGATTGAGGAGATCTTTTCAACGAAACATATTTGATTAGGTACTGTCATCTGACCTCAACTTCAAACAGTCAAAAACATATTTCATTTCGATCGCAGACTTCGTCTCGAGCTGCAAACTTCATTCATCGACTATGTTGCAACAAATATACACTAGTTACCAGTTTAGCAGTACGCATTTTCGCGATTGGCTGGGAATCTAGAATCTAGTATCGGAGTAGGACGTCGTTGGTCAAAGAAGCATCCTTACCGCCATCGTGACGTCACACGGGTTCGAGAGCCGTCGGCGTGTTTTCGGTACTCGATTCAAAAACCCATTTTTATTTTGATATACCTTTTGAATTATTGCGAAAAAAAAAGAAAACAAAAACAGTTTTATTATAAAACCTATGTATGATCTTTTCATTTATGTCAAAAAAAATTTTATTCAAAACCTCAATTCAACATTTACGATATCTGCTGTAAACAATCGACAAAAACATTCATAATTAAAGTTTATTGATTGTGTTTTATCAGAATCTAGGTCATACCTCATCCGAAACACGGTGATCTTGAAGTTGATATGGTTCCACAGGGCTCCGAAGAAGCCCCCCATAGCGCCCATGATGAGGAAAATGGGCAGTTCGAAGAACTCGTAGTTGAACGAGTCGAACTTGCCCAAATTCAAGAGGCCCGGGTAGCTGAGGTTGCCAGGTACGCCGTGATATGTCGACAGGATGACGTTCAGAGTGAACGTCGACACTACGGACGCGAAAAACGTCCTCCATGTCAAGCTCTGGTTCCAGAACGACGTGCCTTCCTCCAAACTGAACAGCACACCACCTGAAAATACCAACAATTATTAACCATTGTTATACAGGATGTCCCAGAAGTCAACGTCAAGCCGCAACGGGGTGACAGGATTGGTTGTAGCTATCATGAGAAAAATCAGAAAAAAAAATCTATCCCATGCAGTTTGAAAATTATGGGCATTTAAAGAAAACCTAGAAATTTGGTCAAATTATAACAATTTGTCGGTTATTGTGGTTAACTTTTATTATTTTTCTTCATTTAAACTTTGGAACCGTAACCCTAAATAACATTTCTAGAAGCACAGTCAAAAATAATGACACAAATGCCCCAAGTTTTCTAGAATGAAGACTATTTATTAAACTATGAATTTAAAATTTTCAATATTTGCCGACTTTGAAAGGCCCTCCTTTAAAAAAAATGTACTAAAGTGCCTTGGCAGGTGGCGCATTTAACCAGGATTGTAAAATGGTACAATACTTGTTAGTTTCATACTAAAAGAAACGAGTAAAAAAAGAAAAACCTCAAGTAACCCGATTTTTGCGAACCCATTTCACTCAGGTCAGATGTTCTTTATTCGCACAAGCTTCTGGTAGGTTCTTAATTTTACGGCAAAATGATGAGAGAGGTGAATAGTGGACATGTTTGCCATGAGTGAGCAAGACAGATAGTGATGCCACTTTTAGCAGTCATCAACAAAAACAAGTAAAATTAATAAAATAATGAAAAATCTTGACCTAGCCTAGTTTAGGTTTATTGTATTAAAAGTCAGATAGGGAAATAACATTTTTTATTACAATAAAAGTTCAAATTGTGTACCATCAGCCTCAATACACGCCCTACATTTTCTTAAAAAAGATGTCTTATTAGCCAGGCACATTTAATGCGAGAAGACGGCTCCCAGTATCGCTTAAAAGTAAGCATGTGGCCCGGAAATTTAAACGGCATAATTGTTGGGCCTTTTGAGCTGCCTGAGAATTTCAATGGCACGAATTACCTACATTTTTTACGATAAAATTTACCAACTTTGTTCGAGGACGTACCACTAAAGCGGCCTACAGACGTTGATGTAAGCTACGATTCCTCAATCGACTCAATGTTTCATGAAACTTGCATCAGTTGCATAAGTTCCCACTCAAATCGAAACCTGTTGCGATGCCTGAATCGACTTGATATTACATCCACGTTTCATGCAACACAAGAATAGTAGGGTGGGCTTATTTCTTTGCATCGACGCAATACTATACACGTTGAAACCTGCATCACTGCATCAGCGTCACCGGCTCGACGACATGGCTCACCGTCCATAATAGGATTCCAGAATTTGCATCGCTGCAAGCCGCAACTGATACCAAATTCGTGACTCAGTACCACACACGCTGCTAGTTGCGTTATGAAACGTAGAAGTCGATACCTGAATCGCACCATGCATCAACGTTTGTAAACCGCTTAACAGATCGTCGCCACATGAAGTATCAACAAGGTGGCTGCCCAGCGCATTACGCAGTGCAAATATCAGGTTTTCTTGACCAAAAACATCCGGAAGGTGGAGGTGAACATTCAGGCACTGTGTGGGAAGTAAAAGTTCATAATCATGTCATCCACTTTGGGAAGATTACTAGAATCACCACGAACGTAACCTTCCTCCATACTTCAAAAATATACTGGCGTCTGCCCGTTACAACAAACACCTTCGCCGTTCCACTCAAGTCTAAATGTCGCATGTACAGCGCAGCGTATGCATAGCGGAGTCCCGATCAAACTGTGGCTACCGCGAACAATGGACTAGTATCATGAATTTTATTTCTGGTTCCATTTGATAGAGTACGTCATAAAAAGCATCTCATTTTTTTCTCCGATTTTTTGGGGAACAGAAGAGCCGTGAAAATAAGGAAAATATTTGAATTCTCCTAGGACAGTGATGTCACTGCCCTATAGGCGAACAGCTAATCAAAAGACAGATATGTGTGCTGTGTTGCCGCATTCTGATGGCGTGCGAACTGCCAGAGCTAGACGCGGGCTGGCTCATCTATCTTGTCTTCTGTTCCCGTCTGATATGTTTTGTGGTTTTAATGTCCCGTGATCCGAAATTCCAGGGCTGTTCCAAATTACGGTTCTATCACCGTCCTAGAACTGTTTTCATCGTGCCCCGCCCATTTTGTGATTCTAGAATCGATGATTGGTTGGTACGCTGGTGGACCAACCAATCACCGTTTTTAGAACTGTAAAATGGGCGGGACTTGATGAAAAGAGTTCTAGGACGGTGATAGAAGCATAATTTGGAACAGCCCTTCCGAAAGCTAAGTTAAGGTTCGATCCGTCAATCCTGTCAGTCACTCGTCATTCGGTCATTGTCATGATTGTCATTTCCAAATTCCATTGGGCTTTGGCTGTAATTTTCAACAATCTTAAAGTTATTATTATTTGTTTGCGTTTATTTGTACAGGATATCCTTTTATTCCATTTTACTAGGTTTCAAGTTATTTTATCATAACATAACCAAGTATGAGTAAAATCGATAGTGGATTCACAAAAGCCGATTCAGATAACCTGCCTAAAGTTGATGTGGCTATGGTGAACGACTTTTATGTGGATAATATGCAGTTCTTCAATACGGAGATGAGAAATGTTAAAGCTAAGAAGTGAGTTTCAAAATATTTATAACACTTGGGATAGCAAATAACATGTTTATGTGAAATGTAAATGTTTTGCGAGTCGGAGCTGTTCTTGGCAACAATGCACTGCTGATAATTCGCGCGGTTGGCAGCGATTGGCTGAATTTGAATTCCGTTCTTTAAACTTTAGAATGGAATTGCTAAAAAACAAAATGATGTAGAAAGTAACGAAATGCAGCAGAACGTTTATTTTTGTATGCACTAAGCGGTCATAATAATTAAATCATTGTTCTTAACCTCGTGATACTAGTCCATTACAAACATGTGACGTCATACGGCATTTCACCGCCGCGGTCGCTTTACGCAAATATAAAATTGAATAACTCCGCCGTTTTTTGGAATATTCAGATGATGTTTTCGACGTTCTGCAAGTGAAGAAATATACTATCAGATAATAATGAATTTTCCAAATTTTATTTTTTTTGGAAACTTCTCCATTATACAATTTTCATTTTAGTACACTTTTTATTAAATCCAGTATTCTCTTTCAAATAAAAGGGTGATTATTGTAAGAAATTAATTAAAAATTGACGTTTTGCTTGTGGGTAAGTATTCAGGACAATGAAACATCACAAAAACTATATTTTAAGAAATGAATAATAAAATCTCAAGTGCTTCCTTTCTCCTGCCGGTGACTATACATATATCTTTTTCACTTACCCACTGGCGCTCCAAAGGCAGCTGACACTCCAGCAGCCGCTCCTCCAGACACAAAATCTCTCTTTTCGTGATCTTCCCGGAAATATCGGAATATATTAAAATCCTTTCGGAAGGTCGTCGACTTCCCTTGAGACATCCCAGCTGCCACTACGGCACCACAGTGGATCATCGGACCTTCCTACAACGTTCCATAATTATTGTGTTGAAGAAAAAGTATTAGCTGTGAAGTTACAATCAACATTTATTTTTTAACGTCAAAATCATTATTACAAAAATCTAGGAAGCTGATGAAAACAATGGTGTGCATTTGACAAGCTCACATATATGGTTCTGATTGGGACAGAAAATTGCAGTTGACACTAGTTCACTAAAAAGCCTTATACAGGGTGGTCCAATAAGCGCGCGGTGCTCTCTAGCGGCCATACCGTTTAAATTAGACGAAAATGTTTTAAATAAAAAACGTTTCTTTTCAAAAGCTCTACATTTAGAAAATAATTTCAAAGATGGCGGAATTTCGGATATACCGGAAGCAGGTATCAACTTCCTTATTTTAAATGGAACACCCTGTATATTATTACGTTTTCATATTCAGCATCCATTTTTAGGTCCAGTTTGTTAACCATTGTTTATGTCTACGAAGCCTATTTTCAGAGTTATTCAGCAATTGTTACAAAATTTGACGTTTGTAGTACTTTACAAGAAACGTTAATATCTCGGAAACTAAATGCGACAGAAAGATGCGGTTTTCGGTTTTGAAACATGCAAGAATCGTACTAGTGTTTCGATGAGATCGTTGTTTCAAAAGAACATTAAAGCAATGGACTAGCAATTTTCAAATTTGAAAAGTTAAAAACTTTTTTTTTTCAAGTGGGATGGTATGATAAGTTTCACATCGGTGGATGCGAAATTAAATTCTCTTTTACTTTTATCTAAACACATGTGGATCTATCTTTGATGGTTTTTAAGATATTTACGGTTTTGTAATTATTGCGTAGGAATTGGAAAAATCGTAGGTGGCGTGGCTCGCAGACGAAACAATTGGCAGGAAACCTTTCATCCAAAGTGTTTCGACCTCTAATACTAAAATGTGCTTTTGCCCCATCTAACTCTAACCACATTATTCTTAAAAACTCCAGTGGTGAATTTTTCAATAGGTTTTCCAAATTTTCATTTAGAAAATTTTGGAAAACATTAGTTTATTATGCGGTTTCCAATAATACCACCCCAAATGCTTGGACTCCATGCTGGTTGTCAACAAACGTCTCAAAATTTTTACGTGGGCGTAAAATATGAGAGAAGGAAACATGTAGTAGTAATACATGAAGATAGTGAGTTTAAGATTCTTGCAATTGTAGTTGAAGATCCGCATAGCAGTGCTACAGCAGAAAGTAGTCGCTATTTGGGCATTGGTCAAATATCTATGAACATGATCTTAACGGAGTACATATCACGTACAGCTAAATCAAGCAACTGAAAGACAAGACTTTGAAAACTGAATTAATTTCTGCAACTGGAGTCGTGCTCGAGTCCAAGAAGATGCGCTCCTTTTAAACAGTGTGTTGTTTACGAATGAAGCTACATTTCTTATGAAATTCTTACATTTTCTTTTTTATGAAATGTAGCTACAGCGTTATCATTAACGGCCATGTAAACTGGCATAATTTACATTTTTATACTGACGTAAATCCAAATTTTGAGAGGTATGTTGAAAACCAGCATGGAGTCTAAGCATTTGGGGTGGTACTATTGGAAACCGCATAAAAAACTAATGTTTTCTAAAACTCTCTAAATGAAGATTTGGAAAACCTGTTGGAAAATTTAACACTAGAGTTTTTAAGAATAACGTGGTTACAGGTAGATGGAGCGAAAGCACATTTTAGAATTAGAGACCGAAACACTTTGGATGAAAAGTTTCCTGCCAATTGTTTCGTCTGCGAGCCACGCCACCTACGATTTTTCCAATTCCTACGCCAAAACCCTAAATATCTTGAAAACCACATTGAAAGAGAATTTAATTTCGCATCCACCGATGTGAAACTTATCATACCATCCCATTTGAAAAAAAAGTGTTTAACGTTTTTAACTTTTCAAATTTGAAAATTGCTAGTCCATTGATTTAATGTTCTTTTGAAACAACGATATTACTCAAACACAAATACATTCCTTGCTTGTTTCAAAACCGAAAACCGCATCTTTCTATCGCGTTTAGTTTTCGAGATATTAACTTTTCTTGTAAAGCACTACAAAAGTCAAATTTTGTAAAAATTGCTGAATAACTCCGAAAATAGGCTTCGTAGACATAAACAGTGGTAAAATCGATGCTAAACTCAAAAACGAAATGATATACAGGGTGTTCCATTTAAAATAAGGAAGTTGATGCCTACTTCCGGTACGTCCGGAAGTCCGCCATCTTTGATAGTATTTTCTAAATGTAGAGCATTTGAAAAGAAACGTTTTTTATTTAAAACATTTTCGTCTAATTTAAACGGTATGGCCACTAGGGAGCACCGCGCGCTTATTGGACCACCCTGTATATACAACCACATCTAAACAGTAATAGGAAATACCTTGATTTTGTCCACCCCCCAAGAACCATCAAGCCATGGGCGATAGCAGAGGGCGAATATAAAAAACTTGTGTAACCAAAAACCGAATTTGTCTCCTCTGCCCCTGATTTGAGCAGGCAATTTAAGTAAGTGGCCCCCCCCCCTGTACATTTTCTGGTGCCGCCAGTACATCAAGCATGTCTAATTAAATTGAATCTTAAACCTAGATAGCTACTGGAAATTCTACTTACTTTTCCTCCAGCCAAGCCACCCACCACTGAGCAGATAACTCCAACACTCTTCACAAATAACGTCTTTATCCTGACCACCCGAGGTATTTTGACTCCATTCAAATAACATTTGACTTGTGGAATGCCACTTCCTGCAGCGATAGGTTCCACATATGCAACCAGTATTGCACCGATGAACACTGGTACCACGTTGTATGCAACCCACAATCCATACGGAATGTACAACTTACCCTGGGTTACATACTCATCGACAGCTGGTTTAGTTATGTTAAGGAATATACACCGTGGTAGAAGTATATAACATAAATTGATTTTATCAAAAACATAGGGCTTTTTATGGTGGCCTGTGTTATTAATTCAAAAAACTAGATAATGATAAACAGCTGGGAAATTTAAAAATAGTCAAGACAACATTAAAAAAATATAATCAGAATCACAACTACTCAATTCTTTTTCTAAATTTTAGAATCAAAGTAAGTTAAGTATTGCAAAATATACAACATTTGTACTGTAGCATTAATGCGAATAAATTTACATTTATTCATCCATTTGCACTTTTTGATCGTCAAACCCAATCCTTGTTTCATGTCTGCTATTAGAATGAACAATAGGGTACTTGCAGATGTCGTGAAATCTCCTCGGGAGTATACATAGCATAAAGAAAACCATATCACGAAACAGTAGGAAACAAAAAACATGATTTTACTGACGGCCAAAAAAAGATATTTGCAAAATAAAATAAGGATATATACAAATTTTGCCACGTGACTTAAAACAAGGGCTGACGTCACAGGTATCTTATCGATATGGACAATTGATACTGCTACAGCGGCGGTCAGTGAGATTCAACTGCAAACTAGAGATGATCTGAATTCTTCAACAAGAGACTCAATTTATTGATACTCAAACATATTTGAAAGAGGCAATTAACCCACTAGCATTTTCGTTGCAATACATTTTTATATTTGATAGGTATCACAGTTCATCCTGTTTGTGACCGAGATTTGCAACTAATTGGCGCATCCCGTTATGAATGAATCCAAAGATAGAGTCTATTTCAAGCCCATCCCTACAAAGTGCAATAGTAATCTAGCATAACTTTTATTCTTTTGACTTTTGTGTGTGACTGTGTATTGTGGTTATAATGATCAATGTCAAAATGTTAGGTTAGTACTGGCTATCAATATCAAATATCAATACTTTACATCCCATCACTATAGGATATCACTGACGTCAGAGGTTGTTTGCACGGCTTCTTCCAGCATTCGAAATAATTTTTGGAATATCTCTCACAGCCGATTCCAAAAAACCAAACAAATGATTTTGTCATGTTTACTAGGCTGTAAGGAACATAATATTTTTTTCTGCAAGTACCCTATTCAAATTATTGCCAGAACTATACATATTACAATGAAATACTATCAGTATTCTTTGTATCAACCAGGTTACGTAACAACTTTCCAAGAAATTGATATGGTTGTTATAGCTTAAACAATTTTTTTATTACATAATGTCTTTGTGTTTGCTGAACCAATTTCATTGAATATTTTTATCATTCTAGAATATAAAAGCCTTTCATTGATTTCACATTTATTGTACAAAGTGTGTTATATATATCTCAAATGAAAAAGCAATTATTCAATATTATAAACGGTAAAATATATAGGTGGTAATTTACTGTTTGTTAGTTTGTTTTGAAGGCTTAGTACCACAATAAAACATTTTATATCCATAACAATGTGTCACAAATGGTAACATTCCTTATAGTATTGCATATATTTCACAATGAATAGATTTTTTAAAACAGGTTAGTCACACATAATGTTATCTTTGTATACTAACAGAGATATGAATTATAAACAAATTACCATAATTTTGTATGGACTTAGAACCTGTATTAAATTAGGAATTATATTTCAATGTAGCTATTTATGATTTAGCTATACATTAACATATCACTATAATTATAGAAATAATTTACCCAATAATATACATTGTATTGAAACTGGAACTTATCATATTCCTCCTTAAAAAAACATCATTAAATAGCTCTATTTGCTGGTACTATCCAACATAAATTGTCCATTTTCAGAAATACTTGAAAATAATATAAAAGCAATGATATTAAAAAATCAGCGACATTTAGGGCACAAATCTAGCAATAAAATGCTTATAACCTTACTAGCCATTATAGAGCACCACAAATTCATTGATTATACGTATGTTGCAGTTATAGATTATCAAAAATATTTTTTAAATTGTCTAATCAAAGCATTAGAAAAGGATACATTTGCTAAGTGACCTGTACTTCATTCGAGATAATTCTTCTACTGTTATATCTATAAAACATGCTATGAAGGCTGTGAGCATGCCAATCAGAAGAAAGACAAACCACCTTGCTATGCTTTTCTGTACAATAAATTTATATCCTTTTTTCCTTTCTTCATCTAACAGCAAATAATTCTCACATGTGTCATAATCTAAACTCTGTAATAAATTCAAAGGTTTTGTTCTACATATTGTTCATATTTTATAAACATACAATTGTAAACAATAAACATAGCTTTATACAGAACATACATTCATTACATTTCTGACCTGTTTTGATTATGTCATTGATATTGTTCTAATTTCATAGCCCTGGAAGTTGTATCAAAAAGTAGCAGAATTTTGTAGCTCAAATATAATATTTTGTATATTTATTTAACCTGTAATTTTTTAAGGTAGTTTTTAACCAATTGTCTAATGAAAATATGTATTGCAGAGTTTGATATTCAAAATATTCTCACCTCATATTTGGCTGATAAGATATTTAATGATCCTGTCTGGATTTTCTCATTGCTTATCTGAACCCTTCTTCTGACTGATGAAGAAAGATTTGCATCATTGCTAGTGATAATGATATCTTCATCGCTATCATTGTTTATCGATACCACATTCTTGAAAGAACCAACAGTAGGGTTAAGATCCAATTGAAACTAAATCGTAATGTATACATACCCTGAATTTTGTGATTTTTGCTGGTGGTGTCTGATTTTGACTGCTATCATCACCTCCATCCATTGAGACACGCTTCAGTATCCAAAGACAACATAAAACGCCAGATTAAAAGACAATCTGTTATATCTAAACTTCCACAAACAGTGGGTGTTGAATGCAGCCTATTTAATCTCTGATCAAATATCTGTACGTTGACTGATTCATAAACTGTTACGTTTTGTGGCACTGGAACTTTCCGAAGATTAGATGTACTTCCTCGTATCCTGGTCAGTCTTCAAATTACTTTTTTTTTTGTTCATGTATCTTCTCGCTAGTACGCTTTCGGTTTGGAGCCTGCGCTTCACGAAAAGTGATTCCTGCACATGAACATGTTCATTGATCCTGCAAATTGACGGTAGAATCACGTGAAGATTGGGAAACTGAGCTTTGAAAAAATTGGGCGAAAAGAGAAACCAGGGAGAAACTCAGCACCGTAGCGCAGCAGCCACAACACCGATGACGGCGACAATTTGAATGACATTTGAAACGTCAAAACTTTTGACACACTAGCACCAGCGCCATCTTGACAGAAGAAACTTAAATATAAGTTACCGGCTTTGTAATTTATCAGGTAGTTAGTTTGCAAATTTGTAGATGTCAGCACAGTTAAGATTTGTGAATTTTTCTCCAATCACTTTGAATTTAAAATCAAGTTCTATAGTTCTATACATAGACAAAACTCGTCGACTTTCTCGTATAATATAGACCCTCATCTTTAATGTTAAAACATTTGAACTGATTTCTGCGCCATCTGATCGGTTGGTGTCGCTACTAAAATTTAGGCGGTAATTTTAAATCGGGGAATCGTAAGTCAGTTGCCAGGAATAGCCTGGAATTTAGTTCATGATCTCTATATAAAGCCACATTTAACTTTGAAATACACTATAACAGTATATGTCAAAGTTATATGTTGCCTTATAACGCGGTAATAAATGAAATGAAAAACAATAAATGCTAAAAGTGTATTTATTAAGAATTGTATACATATAAGTAGATATTTTCTATTTCGATATAATTGTATACATATATACAAATTTGAAAAAAGTCTAAAAAGTAAATATCTGCTTAAGCTAGTAGTTACTCATACTCATACTCAATTTATTCATGTAACTATACAGCAAAGTATTAACACACGTCCAAAGTACTAAGTATCTAAATGTAAGTTATACATAACTTAAAATGCACTGTACTACGAACAACTTAATTCTATGTTAACAAATTTGGTTATGGCATACGGTTCAATGTCAGATAAATATTAAATACCTGAATAATCAATTCCTAATAAAAAGTCTACTGTTCGTAATAGTTTTCATCTTGCGAGGTTGTAAAATTTAATACTGAGAGTAAGGTAGGTATACAGGTAATCTTTAAAATGTTACCTTTTAGATGGTATATCGGTAACGCAATATTATGCAGTCTCCTTCGCATACAAGGTTGAATACGACGTTGGTAGAAATGTTTTTCGCAAATACATTGTACAACTTCTTCTTGTCCATGTTTTTTACTGCATCCTTTCACAATCCATTCAAGCCAGACCTTGCGCACCTATAGTAATGCACATTATCATTTACTCTACAAAGGTTTTTATAATATAAATTTACCTCTTCATCCTTTATAGGTACTGCATCCAGGAGAGCAACAAGTAAAAACCATTTTCGGCAAAATAATGCAAGCGCACAATGCAGAAATGGAAAGAAAATAAGAAAATTACCTTTTCTCACGAAAGACGCTTTCAAATTTTTAGAATCCAAATTTCAGTGACAAAACGTGACAGATCATTTTCAGTCACGTGACTTTGACAGTTCGGCCAATTTGATTTTACGTGGAAGTAAAACAGAAATTTTTCATCATCTGGTATGAACTTTTTGTAGTTTTTGTTGGAAAAAATGGTGTTATATAAATCCCTAAGCGGTGACCGGTAAAACACGAGGATAAACTACAGAGATAGTAGTGGCATTGATCCGTATACTCTTAAATCTACGGATTCCAGCGTTACGAATTGTTTACAGATAGACTTTGTAAACCTCTTATCACAGTTTTTATATGTGGCAGCAATTGAGAGCATTCAAAAGTTTGAAAGCTTTTTAACATACTATAAAATTTCTGATCCACAGAGACAAGCAGGAAGATACTACACTATTTATGAGAGATGCCTAATTATAATGAACGGCGATGTAGATGTTGTAGGAAGAAGAAGAAGAGTAAGCCAATTTTATTCATATATTAGTATTTTTTTTAAATGCAGTGTACACTTTTATTTTTAGGTGAGAGAATCTCAGAAATTTAATGAAACACTATTAAAAGCATGAATAATCATCATAAATGATGGAAGTGCTGCATGTAGGCATTGCAGATGTATGGATGGTCTAGAGGAAGTATGCAGTCATAGTATAGTTGCCATTTATTCTTTGTTAAAGCAGGACACATGGCAGTAGATGATGTATGCACATCTAAATTATCACTGGTACTACCTTTAAAAAATGCATAATTATTATCTATCTTGTCAGTACTACCTTTGAAAAATGCAGGGATGTGTTTAGGTTGGACAGGAGGCTAAAACGAAGGCTTCAGTTGCAGTTTCTAAATTAACTGGAGGAAAATGATCGATTTTTGTGATGCATTTTTACAATATTGGAGGAGAACATCAACTGTTTACCCAGCTTATTAATATATGACTGTTATATATATATATATATATAGTGTTCTTATACCCTTACATAGCTCTTCTGTTACGTATGAACTATGAATTATAAATAAATGATAAACGTTCGAATGGGTGGCATTTATTAAAAAAGGGATTTAAATTCTGTAAATGTTTAATGCGTTTTAGCAGCAAAACATCAAAAATCATCTTTTCAGTACAAATATTTGCCATAAGACTAGTGGGATTATAAAAATTCATAATCATAAACAAAATTTTATTCCACATAGACAATAGATATACCTATATGTTCAACTCGTACATAAATTGATGATATGAAAGTAACTACAGTTACTAAACAAAAGCACGAGACATTTTGTTACAGACTAATGGAAGAACGTATTAATTGATTTCCTGATTATTTAGGAAAATGTGACTGTTACTTATGAGGTACATATAATTATCACAAATAACAGATTTTAATATTTGGCTAACAATTTATTTCTCAGTGTGTGAATATACCTACATAAAAATGCTCAAATGATTACATTGTTATTTGTGCATGATAGAACTTTATAATTTTTTGTTGCATACTAAATACAAATTGTTATCAGATATATACCTATTAAATACACAGATATAACAAACTATATTATATATAAATAAAATAATGAAATGTACATTTTTAATTACTTTTATTACGATATATCACAGTCTAAAAATTCCCGCAGTGTATAGGTGTTGCATGCTCAGAATGAGTTCCAACTTTTTCTCAGTATATGACTCTTGAGGTTTATATAATAATATGTGGAGACCTTGTCTCAGATTTTAGTCAAAGAGTAGACAACATATTTCTGGAGATAGCTGTACCTAATGTTATAAGGCATAAGTCCACCCCGGCAAGCCAAGCGTCCAGAATTGATCTATGAAAGTATATGGTCACCCTAGTATTATGATTATTTCCAAGGTTTGTCATTTATTTCAAACTACTCCAATGTTCCTTCTAATCTCTAACATTTGACTAGGTCACTGGCCAAAACATCTGTTTGAGTAGAAAGAGTTGCTGTTTATTTGCTTCAATCAGGGCTTTAATACACTGTCCTCTTTGTTACTTGTTCCAGGTACCAATGTCATCAGATTTAATTGATATCCTGTTCAATGCTTCAATGTCCAGCTATAAAAATGATAAATCAGTAAATCCAAATGTTCCCTGTGTTTTTCTTTGGATAAACTTGCCTTTTTTACTTGGGCATGTTTAATTGTCTGATGTCTGTGTCTGCTTACTTGAGTTATTGTGCCTCTGCCTCTTCTAGTGATTCCTTATCCTAATTATGCGGTGCACCTAGAAATTGTTTCATCAGTTAAACATGCAACATTCTATAATAAGAAACATTATAGCTATTACCAGTTATAAAGTGCCTAGAGCAAATTCTGCCATATTTTAGTGAGCTATCACTCAATGGGCCCCTCTTGAGTACTCCATCGACATTTCGCGGCGCTTTCTTGAAAGGAAGATACGTTTTATTGCCAGAATTGTTCTGCTGATCTTGTTTCATGGAGCAATTTATCACTGTACAATGTACATTGAAGGCATTCTTAATATGTAGAGTCGGTGATATGTAGTATGTTATCATTAGTAAAGTCTGTAGCGGTACGTTGTAGCCATATCAGCAAGTAACTGAGAAAATCAGAAAAGAAAATAAAAAATATTTAATAAAGTATTTCTCTCCTCTGTGATAAACTTTGGTTGTCATTTTGACGTAGTCATTGACATTCTATTCTAACCTTAAATGAAAATGAACTGACAGCTTATGTTTGGATAGCGGCCCTCTGGCGCTCGGTGTCACTACTATTCGTACCAAAACTTTGTTTGACCTTGAGCATTTAAGATAAACGGCTATGGTTCTATACATATTTGATAACTTATAACACCCAGGCACCCAGGCCCAGCGGCCAGTCTCGAAAGGATAGAAGAAATGAAAATTTGAACTACATAACTAGGTACGTTACTTTTGATGTCATGTTGAACTATCTACAGATTTATATCTTTAAAAAGTTTTAGCTGTTTTTAGTGCATGTCATTTTCGAACTCATCCTGCGGAAAATAATAAAATAACTACTTTATTTATTTCTTACTTTGAAAAACCTGGACAAAACGTTTGTTTACCCAGATTTTGAAAGATTGTCTAGATCTAGATGGTAGCTGAATATAATAAGAGCGATTACAAAACGTATATTTATTGGACGTTTTGTATAGAAAAACGATAAATCAAAACACGATGTTTCGATGTTGTGCACATTTTTCTCAAATTTATTTTACGTCACTCGAGTGTTGGTCTATCTCAAAGTGATTTGTGATGTTTATATGATGGTATTTCCCACACTAGTCGTCCTGGTTTGTTTACCTCAAGTACTACACCACTTGTGAGATTAGCTCGGGGCTAAAAAAATGTTTGTGTGTCTTTAGGGCCAATTTATCATCTTTTAAGCATGTGTACTTCACTGCACATGAGAGGACTGAGATAAAGCTGCATTCTTCAGGAGTTTCAATATCACGCAGAGTGGCTAAAAACGCACGTTAGATGGCAAAAGCAATATTTGCTTGATAGAATACGACAATTTTATAACAGGTAGGTACACTGGTACACAAAATGAGATATGAATATATGTGTGAATAATTATTTTTCATGTTATTTCGCTCAAGAATGCTCCTGCCCCCGTTCAAATAGAGTCTGTAGGGTACCTACTCTTTGGTATGGGTACCCAAAAACAGGGTTTGAACAGGGTCTGAACCACAGAGTGAACATCTCTAGAGGGAGCCTAATTTGAATATTGGCCAGCCAACATCTATAGCGCTATTGCCACTCTTCTTCGTCCGCTTCCAGTTTCTTCAAAATCTGGCAGTTTCTGCAGTTTGAACACAAAGTATTTAATTGGGTATTTAACTATACATTCCGCCAATATACTTGCAATGTAACTGATTTACTTGAAGATAATTTGTATTGATTTAATGAAATCTCAAATATGGTAAATTTCATAGCGGAATGTCGAAATAACTTCTAATATGTCGTAAATCTGGCAACCTACAATCGGCGTGCCCTTAAGTTGTCATTTGGCTGTCATTGTAGTTGCGTTTATTGCGTGTGTCGAGATTTTTGTGCTTTTAGTGTATATTTGACTGACTTTGTGACTATTTGTGGTGTGAATTAAATTATTTATGAACAATATTGTCATAACTGCATGATGAGGCAACATAAAAAGTGCATAGTTTGCTGTAATAGCGACGACTCGGTGAACACTACACATAGGTGAGTATACGTTTTGTTTTAGTTTTCAGTAGCGTAATATATGGGGATAAGTGGGAACAAAAGTAACTTCACTCCAGTTTGAGGAATAATAATGGATGCTTAATATGTTTTGTGCACGCATTACATTCATGTCAATCAACATGAATTTTCCAAATTCCATTTTTTAAACTATTTGAGGCGTGAAAGGCAAAAATGTATGCCACATTATTTACTTACAGAAAATCTATCTATGAGAATTTTATAGAACTGGATATTACCTAATGCAATTATTATATTTTATTGCTGAAGTAAAAACATGATGCAGCCATTCCAACAGGCTACCTTTCAGAACACTGTTAGATATGTTTTGAAAAACACTTTATGGTAATAATAAATTATCAACTATTACAATGAAATTATAATAAGAGTAACTCTCTAAGTATAGCTAAATACTAATACAACTTATTGGTATCAGTTTGTAACATCACAGTAATAATTGAATCTATTAATGAATATCCAATTTTAATATAAAGTCGCACGCACGCCACTGGTAATGCCCTCAAGCTATCAAAATTTCCGTTACATGTTGACTGGTCAGCGACCTGTGCATTTTGTTGTTTACACTACCTCTATAGATGCTAACTCTGTGGTTTGAACGGTTTTACTTCCCACATCGATAGGTGATACTCCCTATTTTACTATTTTGTGATAGGTATGCGAAAATTTTCGATTTTGTGATAATACGGATTTTCAGCGTAAAACGTAACGAAAATCTACGTTACTCATTTCTGTCAGCCTGTCTGTCGGTGTGTTTGTCTGTCTGCGTCTGCGCTCGTTTTTCTAGCCTCGTAATCTCAGTAACCGCTGTAAGGATTGTGATGATATTTGGGTACCGATATGCTACTATGGGGTCCTAGTAGGTATAATATATGCTGCTATAATTTGAAAATCGGTGCATGGGCGGCGGAGTATATAAATTAGTAAAAAATAAAATGAAAAAAATATTCGTCAACCTTCGTTTTTAGACGCTTTAGGATTTCCTCATCGTTTTCTACTTTTTTGGCTGGGGATTCATAATCGGGTCTCCATTGACTTGTAAAAGAGAGTCCTAGCGGCATATAATGTCCTTTTTTAGGTCCATCCGAGCATTGCCTTGCCTACTACATGGATCAAGGGACTTCGATTTGTTTCTGATGTACCTATATTATACCTACGAGTATTGCTTTACACCGTTATTCTGTATATGGTGTAACCTGAAATTGATTTTGATGAAATTTCGAAACAGTACTATTACCGTGGCGAGAATGAAAAATGCGTATGGTTTTTATAGAAAGATAAAAAAACTAAAAACAGCCCAAATTATGTTTTTAGGCATTTGGGAGTTCCTGATCATTTCGTTTCATTCACTTGAAGCTCGCAGAATAAAAACTGTGTTGTTTTAGTTCCTACGATGGAGAAAGTTGCAAGAAACTATTTACTGGAGTTTTTGTGTTGAACGTTTTTTGAGGGCAGGTGGGCGATTATTTAGTTAGGAAAATAATAAAATGGTATCACTATTAGATGTGTGAAGTATCTACTGAGTCAATCAACTTGACTCCATTTTTTCGTAATAGCATGCAAAATTTCACTTCCTTAGCTGTCATCAGTTGTTTAGAAAAACTCAGTTGTTTGGTAGACTTGCTACTCGGAGCATTATCTAAATATACAGGGTTATTCACGTTACTCGACACGGAGCATGATGGCGAAAGTATTTGATAAAAAAGAAAATCATAATTTCGGATGGATAGAGACCCTTAAAGGCTACATTTTAAAAATATTTTCATGTTATACAGGGTGTCTCGAAAACACGAAATGTATCAAAGTTGTGTTTTTTTAAGTGGAACACCCCGTATATTATTGCATATTCAGATTCCTTGGTGAATTCTAGTGTGACTTTTTGTATCATACATGGGACTTAAAGCGAACCGTTTAGGTGTAAATCACCATTTTCGGTATAAGTGGATATCAGAAAAAAATTGAATATCACAGAGATCATAAAATTTGGAAAGCTGTGACTTTGCCGTATTACTAAGCATACAATGCGTCAGCTTTGATGAGACTATAAAATTTAGATTACTTTTATGCTTGGAGAAATCGGTCGATTAATTAAGGAAACTTCGATAACTCATATGGGAATGCCTAATTTTTTTTATACGGTTAAACGTAGAATTTGATGATTACCTTTCTAATAATATCAGGTTTTGAATACCAATCTCTAGTAGTTTTCATTTAATTTTAAATTTTCAAACAAATTGGCGTTTTTCAATTTTCCTTCCTATAAGCAACGTAGTAGGCCATAAAATTTAAACAAAAACCTGTTCAGGTAGAAGAAAACAACTAACTTAGCAGAAAAATATACACGAACTAGACTAAACGGACTAGATTATAAAAATTACTCACAACAATCAAAGTCTAACCAGAAACAACGGCGGTAACATATCTTTGGTCAAAGAGAAGCTGGAGTATGGCAGAAATTGTTTTTTTCACGGCCTACTAGCTACTGCAATGTACTAGAGATTGGCAATTTCCAAAACCATTGAAAATTTTGAAATGAAACGAAAACTACTAGACAATGTTGTAGGCAGTTTATTATTTTCATAACACAATTTCACATTTAATGATATAAAAAAGTAGGTATGCAATTCTGTCAAAATTCAAGTCAAAAGTACCTCTGATTGGAGTTCTGAAAATTCTTTAGTACCTATTGGCAAGATCGCAGAAAATGAAAATAGAATTAAAATTTGTTCAAATTATAAAACATAACTTAAATGCGGCAGAAAATTTAAATCTGATTTGTCAGTATTCCTTTTTTGCAATATTGCTGATAGATATTGAAAAATAGAAGGGCTCCAGTCAGAGGTATCGACTTCGACGCAAATTACTACTTTTTTACACCATTACATATGATTGATAATTACATGCTGGAGCAACAGTCGCTGGTTGTTTTTGTTTCATATCAGGGTTTTTAATTGTCTTCGAAATTTTTAACCTCTAGTAAATTGCGCCAGTAGACTGTAAAAGAATATCTATTACTGCCATACCCCAGCTTCTCTTTGACCTTAGCGATGTTATCGCAGTTGTTTCTGGGAAAGCTGATTTGTTGTAAGGAATTTTTATAATCTTGTACCTTTAGTGTAGTTTCTGTGTATTTTTCTGCTAAGTTAGTTGCTTTCTTCTACCTGAACAGGTTTTTGTTTATATTTGATGGCTTGCTACGTTGCTTATAGGTAGGAAAGTTGCAAAACGCCGATTTGTTAGAAAATTGAAAATTAAATGAAAACTACCAGAGATTGATATTCACAACCTTATATCATTAGAAAGGTTATCAAATTCTATGTTAATTTGAAAAAATCAAGTTATCGCTGATCGAAGTTTCCTTAATTAATCGACCGATTTCTCCAAGCATAAACGTAATTTAAATTTTATAGTCTCATCCAAGGTGACGCATTTTATGCTTAGTAATATGGCAAAGTCACAACCTTCCAAATTTTATAATATCTGCGATATTCAATTTTTTCTTGATATCTACTTATACCGAAAATGGTGATTTACACCTAAACGGTTCGCTTTAGGTTCCATGTATGATACATAAAGTCACACTAGAATTTACCAAGGAATCTGAATATGCAATAATATAGGGGGTGTTCCATTTAAAATAACATAACTTTGATACATTTCGTGTTTTTGGGACACCCTGCGTATAACACGAAAATATTTTTAAAATGTAGCCTTTTTATGGGTCTCTATCCATCCGAAATTATTATTTTCTTTTTTATCAAATACTTAAGCCATAATGCTCCGTGTCGAATAACGTGAATATAACTCTGTAGAATCTAAACTTAAAAGGTACAGTGTAAAGTTATTTGTTTGTCGTTTTTGAACAGCAAAACCGAAGTAATTATGCAATTATTGAGGAGGTACATACGAGTATTGGGAAAATGAAAGGCAACTTGACTTACTTTTCTATTGGCGTTTCTAGAATAACAAGCAGGCACAACTCTGGTGGCCCACCTATTTTCCAGTTGGCGTTTCCAGACAACTTTCCTTTCAAGTCTCCACGTGTAATTACCGCCGGTGCGGCTTCCTAGAAGCAGAGCGTTTGTGGCGTCATGGGACATCGTGGCCCTCCCTGTATGTGCAATCAATCAAGGTTGAGAGCGTGTGACAAGTCGTCACACGCTCGCTTTCTGCCGCCCCCTCGCTAATAATTAATCATTTGTAGTCGAGGAAGCCTTGCTTGGGAGCAGGGTTGCCAGATGATATTTTTTTATTTCCCTAGATTTTTGACTACAAATTCCCTAGATTTCCCTAGATAAATATATGTAATATATTTTGGTGTATACTGGTATACATGAATTATTAGTCATTCAGTGTATACACAATTCTTTATTTTTTGTTTTCATTATACCACTACCATTATGAAACACTATCAAAATAATTTAACTGTAGGGGTCCATGATATAATCAGTCATAGTGGTACAATCCTTTAAGTACCTGTAGCTCTTGGATGAATCACTTTAGACCGCAAATGTGCTAGTTTGTTGGAGTTGTTTTATCGGGAGGAACACAGAAAGACACTTATATATAGGGTGTCCCATTAATAATTTTGAATCGGACGTCACGTGACCAAAAACAAATACCTCATTGAGCAACACAATGACAATAGAAGACGCAACATTTGCTTTAATTTACATCCACAAAATTATAATTCTCTACTACTACCACCCAGTTCCAATATATTGCTTGTCCTAATCGTCGTGGGACACCCAGTATTTCCCTATTTTCCATATTAAAAAGATGGAAATTCCCTTTTTCCCTATTGTGTCGTAAAATTCCCTAGATCTAGGGAAATTTCCCTAGGTCTGGCAACCCCGCTTGGAAGACGCAACGCCGCGCCGGCGCCGCGGCGTGAAGCGTCGCGTCGCTGTCTCGTCTGTTGCTTTTGACGTTCCCTTTTTTTTTGTTTCTTTGTTTTTTATTAAGCGCTTCTCGAAAATAACATACTATATTATTCGATAGCATCACGTAACATTAATAGTGTTTATTTTCCGGTAGATGAAATTACATCGTATTGGAATTCTTCAAAAAAAAAAGGAGTCAAGGTGATTGACTCAATACTTTCCACACATGATAATTTTATTGTTTTTCCATTGCATGAAGCTGGAGTCTGAAATCCCCTTGCAACCAAATCATAGCCCAACCGCCCACAAGAAAACATCCAACGCAAAAACTCTCATAAATAGTTTCTTGCGTCTCCCTCTTTAGGAACCAGGACGCCACAGTTTTTTCTTCATGCTTCAACTGGATGATGCAAAACGTCTAAAAACGAAGTTTGAGCTGTTTTCATATTTTTAGTTTTGTTATTATTGCTGCGCCGCCACTGACACGATTTTTCAGAAACAGGCGCGTTTTCCATTCCCGCCGCGGCAGTATATTCTGTGTCAAAATTTCATTAAAATCAATTCAATAATTTCCGCTTTACGCAATACACATAAAACGAAATAAAGCGTAACTTGTATGTATATGTTAGGAGCAAACACCGATTTCGGCCAATGGACGGAAAATATGGTCAAAACGCGTTTCGGCTGCTATCATTTTGCCAATCTCCGAATTATCGCTTTCCGCCTTTTTATTGTCGTTTTGGACCAACTACGATTATCAAAACGCGTTCTGTTTTACTGCGATTGCCATAACGCCTCGTCGATTTTGTGAGTGTCTCAGCTTGTGAACAATAGCAATCGTCAATGCGAAAAAATATTTTTATTTATTATGTCAATACGACATACAGGCTTCAAGATTAACATTATTTTTAAAAGAAACTGAAAACATTAAAATGCGAAACAAAAAAGAACAACTTTGATCTTATCTATACCTACTTATTTTTACACGAACTATTGTTATGACATTTACTGTTACATACTATTTTCTTCGCCCTATACCCGCATTTCTTGTTGTCCTTCTTTCAATTAGCTTTTCGATTTCGCCAATTTTTAAAATATCATACCTTTTCAATCGTCGTCTTTGTTTCGAAAATACTGTCAACGTTAGTTTTACAAGCTATTGCCGCCTCTACCTCTGTGAGTATTTGGTCGTACCTTTCTCTTGTAAAAATATTATTACGATCATTGCTACCACTTATGACTATTTGCAGTTCATCGTTAAAACGTAATCTTAGGTCTTCCATGGAACTCTCTAGCTACTGTCTAACCCACACAAAATCGATGACGCGTCATGGCAATCGTAGTAGAACAGAATGCGTTCTGGCCGGTGGTTCTGGCAGTCGTTGTTGGTCCAGAACGCGTTCTGAGCTACATTGAACAGCCGGAAAGCGATAATTCGGACATTGGCAAAATGATAGCAGCCAAAACGCGTTTACACCATATTTTCCGTCCATTCACAAAATTGGTTTCTGTAATAGGCAAGCCAATGTTGAGATGGACTTAAAAAGGTGTAATATGCCGCTAGGTATTTCTTCCACAGGTCAGTGGACAGTCTATTATGAAAGCAACACATTTTTCAGTTTCACAACCCCCCACCCCCCAACCGCCCCAATTCCACCCCCACTCAAAAACGTATAAAATGATCAAGAACCCCAAAAACGCATAAAAATAAAATTTGAGCTGTTTTTATGATTCAGTTTTTTTATTATTGCTGCACCGCCACTGACATGATTTTTCTAAAACACGCGTTTTTCTATCGTCGTAATCTCAGTAACCGCTGCATAGATTGTGATGAAATTTGGGTAGCAATATGTTGTGGTGTCTTAGTAGGTAATGTTCCGATAATTTTGGAAATCGTTGGAGTAATTAGCAAAAAACGAAAAATTTCAAATATTCCTCAAACTTTGTTTTTAGGTGATTTAGGGGTTCCTGATCATTTTCTACTTTTTTTGGGTGAGGGTGAAATTGGGGTGGTTAGGGGGTAGGGGGTTGTAAAACTGAAAAATTTGGTCTATGCATAATAGGCTGTCCATTGACCTGTGAAAGAAAGGCCTAGCGGCATAATACCCTTTTTTAGGTCAATCCGAACATTGCCTTGCTTATTATAGAAACCAAGGGACAGAATTTGTGATGTATACGAGTACATATATACGATTGTTGTTTTAGATCGTTCTATATTGCGTAACGCGAAAATTATCGAATTGATTTTAATGATTGACATAGTATTACTGCCGCGGCGAGGATGGAAAACCCATGTTTTGGAAAAATCGTGATCTATACATACGAGTATTACTTTAAATCGTTCTGAATTTAGTAACATGGAAATTATAGAATAGATTTGATTGAAATTTAGACACAGTATTATTACCTTGGCGAGGATGCAAAATGCGTATGGTGTTCAAAAATCGTGTCAGTGGCGGCGCAGCAAAAATAAAAAAATAAAAATATAAAAATAGCTCAAACTTCGTTTTTAAGCAATTTGACTTGACTTGACTTAGGAAACTATTTACCAGTTTTTGTGTTTGATGTTTTTTGAGGAGATGCGAACGATTACTTGGTTGCAAGGGATCTCAGACTATAGCTCATGCAAAGGGAATATAATAAAATGATATCGCTGTTATGTGTGGGAAGTACTGAGTCAATCAACTTGACTCCATTTTTTATATGGAATCATGGTAGGCTGGTGGCTGATGGTATTTTTTGTATGGACATCAAGCACTGTGCTGAATTTATTCCCATTTTCAAAGAAATAAAGGCCCATTTTAAGTATCATCAGAGAGAGAAAGGCCTGGCATGGGGTGAAACATAATAAATTACTAGTAAAACGTGATTGATAGCGTTCGTCATGGTCTAATAGGAGCAAACGGACCTTCGGACGTGTCGTAACTGGTTGCCGTTTAACGTGTGCAAACCGTGCACTCCTAACGGCGCGTAAACCTAGACGCGCCAAAGTTATTCATAGGCACGCCGAATTCTCCTTTCCTATACTTTTCTCTAATGAAGAGAACTCCATAGTTTTTTCTAAGGGAGATTTAGAATTTATACTGCTTTCTCACACAGTAGACAATAGGGTACTTGCAGAGGTCGTGAAATCGCCTCGGAAGTATACATAGCCTAAAAAAAACCATATCAAGAAGCAGTAGGAAACAAAAAACATGATTTTACTGACGGCCAAAAAAAGATGTTTGCAAAATAAAATAAGGATATATTCAAATTTTTCCACGTGACTTAATACAAGGGCTGACGTCACGGGTATCTTATCGATATCGACAATCGATACTGCTACAGCGCAGGTCAGTGAGATTCAACTGCAAACTAGAGATGATCTGAATTCTTTAACAGTGCGACTCAATTTATTGATACTTAAACATATTTGAGGCAATTAACCCACTAGCATTTTCGTTGCAATACATTTTTGTATCTGATAGGTATCACAGTTCTTCCTGTTTGTGACCGAGATTCGCAACTAATCGAAGCCATCATTTTATTTCGGCGCATCTCATTATGAATGAATCCAAGGATAGAATCTTATTCAAGCCCATCCCTACAAAGTGAATGAGTAATCTAGCCTAACTTTTATTCTTTTGACTTTTGTATATACTTTTGTGTGTGAGTGTGTTTTATGGTTATAGTGATCAATGTCAAAATGTTAGGTTAGCACTGGCTATCGATATCGAATATGAATACTCTACATACTTACAATTTTTGGAATATCTCTCACAGCCGATTCCAAAAAACCAAACAAGTGATTTTGTCATGTTTACTAGGCTCTAAGGAACGCGTAAACGACATAATATTTTTTTCTGCAAGTACCCTATTGTCAAATTAAAAGAGCACGAGTTAAACTTTGGGTCTAAGTCTTAAGGGCATTTCAGTAAGCGCGCAAGGTTTCAAGGTTTAGTAAAACATAGTTTTCTATAAGAAAGTATTTAAATATCTATTTTTAATTTATTGGATAATTGGACGTTTTCATAATTTTGGACAGTTTGAAAGTTTTGAATATCCATAACAGCGCTGTTGAACTCTACATCCGACTTAAATCTTCGACCACTCAATTCTCAAAAATATGCATCACTAACGTTTCCCGTTCTGCCTCTTATTACTATATTTATCAATGTATCAGAAGTACTGAATTAATCTACTTGATTTCATTTGCGTGCCCGATTAAGTCTGCATCTCAAAAATATGCGACACTAAGTTTTTTTACTATACTGTCCCTCATTATATGTTTACAAATGTATCAAGACATCTAGAGAATTGAGTTAATCTACTTGACTCCATTATAGAGGCCGAGAAAGTCTAAACCTCTAAAATATGTGTCACTAATTTTATTGCCTAATACTGCCTCTTGCTATATTTAGAACGTATCAATGCATGGATGGTACTGAATTAGCCTACTTGACTGCATTTTAGTGTCGGAAAAAGAATCATCTCAAAAATATGCGTCTCTCTTTTCCCTACTAAAAAATATCCAAGGAGGAAAAATAGAACCAGAAATGTTATCTATGGAAAAGCAAACTGTGAAGAGGCATTCAAAGGAGTTGTCAAATTTGTTGACTACCATGTATTCAGGTGCTCATTAAATCTAACTGCTGACAGCCTGAAGGACTACCTCAAAAAAAATGGTGTTCAGAATCCTAGATGTGAAGAAATGAAGTCTAAGTATCCAGACCTGTACAAATCGTTCAAAGTGTCAGTGCCAGCGGATATGGTAACCATATTCAAAAATCCAGATATATGGCCACAACATGTAGGAGTTGACAGGTATGTTTCCCGTTTTTTACCAAAAAACCGAGGGAGCGACAGCGACATGAAGTGAAAGGCAGTGTATTGAACTCTGATAATAAAAATAATGTCAATGTTTTATATTTAAATGCAGAGGGACTTTCGAAAAACTTTGATGAAATAAATTATTTAGTTACTCAGATTAGACCATTTGTAGTTTGTTTAAGTGAAACACATATCACAAATGATATACTAGATAAGGAAATCTGTATTCATAATTATAGTCTTATTAGGTGTAACTCGTCAAGTAGGCACACTGGGGGAGTCATTATTTATGTTAATAATAATTGCACATTTAATATTTTAGAAAACGTTTCTGATTCGCTTAATTACTGGTATTTATTCATCAGGATAAAAATCCACTCTGATTTATTCAATATAGGTTGTGTATATCATTCACCTAATGCTAGTCATAGCCAATTTTGTGATTTTTTTGAAAGTTTTTTGGAAAATATTGATCTAAGTCAAGTGCACGTGATATTGGGTGATTTTAATATAAGATGGGATATTCCCAGTGACACATATAGAAAAAGAATTAATGATGTTTTCTGTCTCCAGGGTTTTAAGCAGTTTGTTGAATTTCCAACCAGAATTACTTGCAATACTGCAACTACTATAGATCTTGTGTTTTCTAATAATTATGATGTGAATGTTGTTCCAACTGTCCATAAAATTACTGACCATGAAACCATTTCTGTTGATTTAAATTTAATGCATAAGTTTCAAAATAAAGTCATATCATACAGAAACATTGATTATGAAAAGATATCATATGCTCTCATTGGATCTGATTGGAGATATGATTCTGTTGACACAAATGAAGTATTTAACAACTTTCTCAACAAGATGACGTCTGCATTGAATGAAACATGCCCGCTCATATATAAAAATGTAACATTTAATCATAAAGAATGGTTCAATGATACTATAAAGACTGCAATATATAACAAAAAATTAGCATATAATAGGTTTATAATGGACAAAACAGCAAACAACTGGCAAATATATCAAAGGGAGAGGAACATGTGTCTCAGTATACTAAGGAAAGCTAAAAGTAAGTACTATGAAGAAAAAATAGATAATACTAGAGGTAGCAGTACAGTAATGTGGAAAACACTGAAATCCATAGTGAGTACTAAAAGTTCTACTGTCATTGAAACAGTTTTGGTCAACAACACTGAAAATACTGAAAACCTTGAAAATATATTCAACAGATTTTTTATTGAAAGTATTGAGGTGATAGTCCAAGCTTCGAAGGCGAATAATAAAATGTTTGTTATCAACGATGAACTTATGTTCAGTAAGGTTAGTTCTAACCAGTCTAGTATTGCTTTAGCAGAGTTTAATAGAGTTACTTTATTTGAACTTCGTAAGGTTATATTTCAGCAAAAAAATAAAAATTCTGTTGACGAAATCAATTTCGAAATGTTAAAGGCTACCTTTCAGGTTATCGGGTATCCATTATTACATATTTTGAACACTTCCCTTGAAACAGGTATTTTCCCTAATGTCATGAAAACATCAATTGTGTATCCAATTGCGAAGGTTGCTGGAACAAAAAAACTTGATGAATTTAGACCAATAAATATGTTACCAAACACTGAAAAAGTTTTGGAGCTTATTGTACATAGGCAGGTAATTGAACATATTGATAAGCACAAATTAATCAACATCAATCAGTCAGGTTTTAGAGAAGGATTCTCTTGTGAGACAGCATTGCAGAGAGTATTGAATGACTTTAAGATTTCTTTAGATAATGGCCACATTTTAGTAGCAGTTTTTATAGATTTGCGCAGAGCATTCGAAACTGTTAATAGAACTATACTGATCAGTAAACTTGCTGTCTACTTTGGGTTTGATGGAAAAGTATTGAATTGGTTTTCATCATACCTGTCAGATAGACGTCAAGCCACTAAAATCAATCAACGGTTGTCAAATTCAGTTAATGTTGAAATAGGGGTGCCTCAAGGAAGTGTTTTGGGGCCATTGCTATTTATATTGTATATCAATGACATATTTTCAGTGAGCACTCATGAATGCAAGCTACATCTTTTTGCCGATGATATTGTTTTATATTCATCAGGTAGTAACCTTAGTCAGTTAGTTGAGAGAATTAACATGACATTAGAAAATTTAAATAAATGGTTTGATGAGAATCAACTTACTGTAAACACTAAAAAATCAAAATTCATGGTAATAACTAATAGATCAAATATTCAATCAGTTATTCACGTAAAAATGAAGAATGAGCATCTTGAGAGAGTGTCCGAAATAAAATATCTTGGTATCGTTATAGATGAACACTTAAAATTTAGTAAACATGTCGATTATGTTTCCAAAAAAATTTCGAAAAAACTTGGTTTTGCTTATAGGGTCAGTAAACATTTGACGCGCTTTTCAAAACATATGATTTACAATACGATAATAAAACCGCATTTTGATTATTGTTCAACAATTTTCTATATGTGTAACAACAGTGATACTAAGAAGCTACAGATTTTACAAAATAGGTGTATGAGATTTTTATTGAACTGTGATATTTATACCAGCATATATTCTATGCAGAGAATATTAGGTTGGCAATCGATTGAGGCTTATATAAAGACAAGAACACTCATATTTATTTTCAAAATTCTGAATAACCTTGTTCCTGAGTATTTATCAGAAAATCTACAGTACCGCCTTGACATACACAGCTATAATACACGTCAAAGAAATCATGTAAATGTGAAACCATCGAACCTCATGGTAAGCAAAAAAAGTATATTCGATTATGGTATGTCCGAGTATAATAAATTACCAGATTATATCAAACAATCCCCAAGTGTAATTGTTTTCAAAAAGAGACTGAAGATCTATAGTAGGTAAATTGTAAATTGTGTAAAGTCCTAGTTAAGTATTTTCTTTTACATTGTAAAGTCCTAGTTAAGTATTTTATTTTTAAATAATTTGTTGTTATTATATTTATTTATCTCACGTTGTATCGCTCGGTTTTCTGTGTCTTGTATAGGCTGAACAAATGTGTATGTGCTAAAGTGACAATTTTAAGTGGAATGTGTTTTTAACAATGTTTTTAAGTATAGCTATTTTTTGCTAAATAAATGCCTACTACTACTACTGTCCCTCACTATGTTTATACAATATATCAAGGCATCGGAAGAACTGAGTTAATCTACTTGACTCCATTATAGAGGCCGAAAAAGTCTAAACCTCAAAAATATTTGTCACTAACTTTATTATTGTCTACTGCCTCTTGTTATACTTAGAACATATCAATGCACGGATGGTACTGAGTTAGCCTACTTGAATCCATTTTAGTGACCAAAAAAGTCTAAACCTCAAAAATATGCGTCACAAACTTTTTCCCCAAAGTGTCTTACTATATTTACAATATATCAAAGCATCGGAAGTACTGAGTTAACCTACTTGACAGCATTTTAGTGCCGGAAAAAGAATAATCTCAAAAATATGCGTCAGGAGCTTTTTCCCTACTGTCCCTTACAATATATCAAGGCATCGGAAGATCTGAGTCAATCTACTTGACTCCAATATAGTTGTCGAAAATGTTTCAAAAATATATGTCCGTCACTACTAACTTTTGTGCCTACTGTCTCCTACTATATTTAGAACATATCAATGCATGAATGGTACTGAGTTAGCCTACTTGAGTGCATTTTAGTGTCGGAAAAAGAATTATCTCAAAGATATGCGTCACTCTTTTCCCTACCGTCCCTCACTATGTTTACAATATATCAAGGCATCGGAAGAACTGAGTTAATCTACTTGACACCAATATAGTGGTCGAAAATGTTTCAAAAATATATGTCCGTCACTACTAACTTTTGTGCCTACTGTCTCTTACTATATTTAGAACATATCAATGCATGAATGGTACTGAGTTAGCCTACTTGACTTAATTTTAGTGTCAAAAAAACTCTAAACCTCAAAAATATGCATCACAAACTTTTCCCCATTGTATCATACTATAGTTACAATAGGTATCGGAAGTACTGAGTTAATCTACTTGACTCCATTTGTGTCCGATAAAGTCTGAATCTCCACCAACTTGAATCCTTTATTTTGATTTATTCATCGGTTAGGTACAAAAACTACTTAAAAGGTTGAGGTGTTCCTTTACTGGTGAAGTCAATTTATGATTTTCAAATACGCGTCCTTGAGAATCGCAGAACCTAGAACTCAAGATTTATAACAAAGTTTATCATTGTGCGCGGATGTAAACAAAACGCCAGCAAAAACAAAAAAGCTTGCAAAAACTCAACATCACAGGTAGCGTGTCGGTCGTATTAGTTGTTTTGTGATAAAGATTCGACGATTCGACAGTTAGTTCATATCGGTACGAATGGCGGAAGGATCAGAAGATCTTACGCATACTTTCTGCAAGAAGTTTCGCGCGATTTCACCCCTCCGTCGTACAAATAGGGGTTGTTATGAGTGATGAGTGTGTAAAGTGCTTGTGCAAGTGTGGCTGTCTCTGGCGAGGAATATCCAAAGGAGCGTTTATAGATAAATTCAGATAATTCCGTCTTATTTGTTGTAATCGTATGGTTCTTACGATTAACATTCTTGTATATTCTTTTTTTGACATGTGAACTTATTTATGTAGTAACATGAATAAACCACTACTGCTGCTACTAGGTACTACTAATAAATCTGAAGACATCGAACCCAAAACCCAAGTATTAATTTAATTAAACATACTCTATGCCGACTTTTTGGTTAACCGGTTACTTTTTATGACTAATCATGATGTAATACTACATTATTCAAGTACCCATAATTAATTGATCAATTGACTTACCTGAAGGAAAATTGATCCATATTATATGAGTATTGCCGTTCGAAGAATTACAATTACTAGTAGTAGCAATTTTATCCAGCGCAGCATGCCCGAAAATTTTAAAGTAAATAATACCCTGAATACGGTCCTTGCATCCATTGGTCCCATCACTCGCATACTTCCGCCCCGTCGTCACCCCTAAGCTTCAATGCAATTTAGCTGAAAATTCTAGATCAACATAGGGTGGGGCATGGGAAGGGTTTGTAATTCTTCGAACGGCAATACTCATATAATATGGATCAATTTTCCTTCAGGTAAGTCAATTGATCAATTAATTATATCTCGTATTGCCGTTCTCGAATTACAATTACTTGTAGATGTTCAAAGCGAAAGATCTAGAATTTCCTCAACCACTCATAGAGATAAGAAAATAGTAATATAATTATTTTATTTAATTATTCGTACTTTTTATTTAGCGTATGTCATACAACACATCATTAAAATAAGAGAGAAAGAAAATTAAATTTGACTTTCAACATTAACTTTGACAACAACATTATGTTAATATGAAACAAAGGACATAGAAAATTACAAACAAACATTTAATGTTTTATTGTAGTCAATGGAGTTTTCCGTTGCGTTCAGGAACTCATTGAATCTTCCATTATGAGACAATACCAATACTGCCACGTCGAAGGCTACGCCTTGTAAGAGGTATTGGTATTGACATTTTGAAAACAGGTACATGCAAATGAGCTAACCTATCTTGCTACCACTCTTCAAAACTGCAACGTTTATCCAGTTTCGCATAATCGCAATAAGTGATGCCCATAATACAACAAATTAATAGCAATAATACAATATAGAGGAGTACACACCTGAAATATAGGGGGAATTCACAGGATCCCCTTAGCAGAGGCTATAGGATAATTTGACAGGGGTTGAATGTAAAATGTCGCAAACACCTTAGACGTGTATGTCTAGCCTGCTATGCGTTTGATTAATTCAATTCAAGTTCCTGCCCCCAAATGCGGCTGAAGTTAACAGTTAGAATTTAGAAATCAGTGATCAGTGAGATCAGCTTCCGAGGAGCCGACCACTCGTGTTGGCGAAATGTCAAGCAGCGGAGTGCGCCGACGCCAAGGCGGCGGAGCTTGTCGACTCCGGCCGAACAGCCCAAGAACCAACAGTTCATATCGGATCGTGGCCGCGAAAGTCTCACCCAATACCTAAGGAATCAGTGTCAGAGGGACAAGAGCTCTAGTGATGAGTTCATAACGGTCAATAACCAATCAGGATTGTAAGAGACACTCAATAAGAAATTTCAAAACAGTATGCATATGAATACGAGAATGAAAATTAAAGGCTCCATGTTGTGCGCTTATGGTGGCACATGAGACCACGTCTTGACATTGGGAATTTAAAAACTTCAGTGTCAAATTGATAGAGTGCTCATTTTGCGTTGTGGCACAAAACATCCACCATCTTTTCAACGCAGTGTATTGCTTTAAAGTACTCGAACTGAGTGAGGATAATATAGAATGAGGGCTTTACTGTGAAAAATCCTGGATAACATTCCACCTTTAGGGAAAAATTTTGCAACATCGTGTCAAACCTAAAGGCTCTGATACAAGCAGTTTGCCAAGGACAGAGTACCATAGCTGGGATGGAAGTACTACCATTTCCTTGGGCTCATTCAGCGAACGGGGGAAACGCATAGCCACGTTTCCAAAATACTATGAAGATATCTATAGTTACGGAAGCCGAACCTGGTTTCGACGATGGATATCCAATACAGTTTAGATTTGATTATGTTGCAAATAAGCCAATGCTAGAAATGCAAAAACTTCGACACATATGCCTCAGGATTATTAATTCGCAGTCGGTAGTAGGGAATTCAATCAATCAATATTCCCTACTTGCAGGGAAATTGTCTTGTAGTAATATGTGAGGCATCGAGGAAAATATTTTTATGTTCACCACTACCAAATTTGCCTTGGATAGTATTAAAGATTCTGAAAACTGACACTACCCGTACACGCAATGTATATTACATTGTATTCTGATCAGAATAGGACAGTCCGAAAATTCGTAGGCCTAAATTATGATCTAGGTGCGTCAATACAGCTAACAATGCAAATAATGGATATGTTCTAGACTGTCATTACCTGCCATTACCCATACACGACTTGTGTGTGCACCGCAACTTGTGAGGGAAAACGTCTCGTCTGTAAATATCTCAAGAGCGGTCACAATGATTGTCACTATGCATAATAAGATGTGTACCCTTGTGCTAGCTGAATACCTGATACCAGCAATGCTACTTAGACTGCACCAAATCGGAAAACAATAGAGTTACTGTTTACTTGAGCGTAATGCTAAATACTTTCTATGTTCTAAGATTTTCAGATCCACCCAACTGTATTTAACAGTGGGGCGGGCCACTACAAACCTCCCTATGAGGGGAGTCGGGTCAAAAAAGGAGCATCTGTCCTTGAATAGGAGTTTTCCAACCTGAACTACAAGAAAAGTTCATTTCTCCTCCGGTAAGAGAACTTACGATCAACGACTTACGATATGTAAAAGTCAAACTCAAAAAAGGTACATATTGTAGATGGCACAAAAACACTTTACTGCTGATATATGTCGTCGAAGTAAATGACAGATAAAATGTCATTAGACGTTAGAAACTCGGGATGAGCTTTGTAAACACAAAAGGCACCCTATAAAGGCCAAACGGTAAACAATTAAACATAGATAAAAAGACAGATATTGTTTAATTTTGACAACTGGAATCATAAATATGTACCTCTAGGTATTGTAGTACTTGAATGTTATTGAACTTAAAATGTCAGAGACCTTGAAATTAAAAAAAAAAAAAAATGTTCAAAGCCTTGAGATTTACCGTCGGGTTTCGGACCCCTGGAAAGGGTTATGAGTTTGTTTTTAACCAACGCCTATGTGTAATAATATGATTGCCATCTTTTACTTTAGATGATTCAATTGATGTAAAAGATGGGTTTGGTATAATAGTGTTCACTAGTATGTTGCTAAAGTGATTCTTATAAGAAGAAATCCAGAGGAAAGCAAGCCGATTATTAGTGATATTAGCCCACTTATCTAAATATTTAGCAAGTCGACCAGCGTAATATGTATTATCTTGGCTGACTATTTACTAGTCTGGGTGTTCTGAGCTGCGAGCATATGCTCCTTTAGGGCTAGGTCTCTCCCCCTCCCTTTTTTCTAGCGGGACCGGGACTGGGACCGCCGATTGTTTATGAAAGACATCCGAGAAGTCTTACTGGGTTACACCGGTTTTCCAATGCCTTCTTGGAGTATTCTGTGAAGAGGAATCGCTAACGCGCTGATAGCGGCCAATGACCTAAGATTTGCAGATAACTATCCTATTTCAAGACGTTTGCATGTAAAGGAGAAAACCAGTGAGAAGGGCAGCTACTGAATATGAGCCCTTGGATTCAGAGGCCGCCCCTGTCTTGTTGCTTGAAGAAAGAGATAAAACAATAAACATGTATTTCTAGCAGCAGG
This sequence comes from Callosobruchus maculatus, assembly GCA_951848785.1. Taxonomy (NCBI): domain Eukaryota; kingdom Metazoa; phylum Arthropoda; class Insecta; order Coleoptera; family Chrysomelidae; genus Callosobruchus; species Callosobruchus maculatus. Next base: position 3,105,592 of record CATOUR010000179.1, read on the forward strand.
GTACAAATTTACATATCGATCGACCCAATATAGATCTATATTCATAGCAGGTAAAAAATCCTATCCCTTCATTGGGATAGCGGCGCTTTTAGCATCAAGGGTGAAAGCAGGTAGGCCGAGTATCTTCATGTGTACATAGACAAAGACTACAGAATAGATTTTATTCTGCAATCGTTAGTCAGATAACGCCATCAGAAATATGAAAGTTTAAGACAGTATACATATGAATACTATAAGTTATAACGAAAAAAGTAAAGTGGATTCGAAGTCGAACCACATAAGTCCTGATCAGCCTTCATGTGAAGGAAATCTAGACACACAAGAAGAGATTTGAAAACAGTATGGAATTAACTTACTTGTCTTAGGTACTATCGACTGCTGTGGATCTTCTAGACGCGTTCGTATCGGTGGGCAGATGCTCACTTAATTGTGGCACTTCATTTGAAGGCGTTAACCAAAAGCCATTTCGAATTACAGGAATTCATGTGAATCCATTACGAAATGCTCAGTGTATTACATATGTAAACACTTGTGCCTGGAAAATCTAATTGGCCACCGAATAATATGTGTGATTCATGTGAATCCTTTGTGAAATGCCCAGTGTATTACATATGTAAACACTGTTGTCTGGCAGATCTAAATGGCCACCGAATAACATGTGTTACCCGGTGTAGTGGCCATCCTGAAAGAAAATAATAAAAAATAAAAAATATAAATAAAAAATTTAAACAAAAGGCTGCCCATTTCGAATTACAGGAAGTCATGTGAATCCTGTGCGAAAAGCTCAGTGTATTACATATGTAAACACTGTTGTCTGGCAGATCTAAATGGCCACCAAATAACATGTGTTACTCGGTGTAGTGGCCATCCTGAAAGAAAATAATAAAAGATAAAAAATATAAATAAAAAATATAAATAAAAGGCTGCCCATTTCGAATTACAGGAATTCATGTGAATCTGTTGCGAAATGCTCAGTGTATTACATATGTAAACACTTTTGTCTGGCAGATCTAAATGGCCACCGAATAACATGTGTTACTCGGTGTAGTGGCCATCCTGAAAGAAAATAATAAAAGATAAAAAATGAAAATAGAAGGCTGCCCACTTACTGGGGCTGCCTAAGAATTAGAGTCATGTCATGAGCTTCTTCTACGGAGAGGACACTCGATTAGACACGTTTCAACAAAAACACTCCCGAGCCCGAGATTTCTCATTGCAAAAAACAAGAAACACTCGCGACAAACGAAACGTCCACACCCGGTCCACACTGCGCGACCGATAAAATTGCATTGAAGCTTAGGGGTGACGACGGGGCGGAAGTATGCGAGTGATGGGACCAATGGATGCAAGGACCGTATTCAGGGTATTATTTACTTTAAAATTTTCGGGCATGCTGCGCTGGATAAAATTGCTACTACTAGTAATTGTAATTCGAGAACGGCAATACGAGATATAACAAAAGTTAGAAATCCGAAGCCAAACGCTCTATTGAAACTTTGTACCCCCGGAGATCCATGTGCCAATCTTTTGCCTGTGTTCATCACATTTACATGTTTATGGTACCTATCAACGAATTGAATTTGTTGGTACCTATGGATAACTACAGGGTGTCCATTGTGTGTAATTCTTCGATATCTCGCAAGGTGTACCTGATAGAAGAAAATGTCAAATACAAAAGTTATTTGGTTGCTTAAGACGCATATTCTAAAAATATTTTGAAATATACAGGGTGTTGCGGGAAAGTAGGGTAATGATCAACTTGATTTTTTTATATGGAACTATAACTTTTTTTTAATTCCTCTAGTTTCCATCACTGGTCTCTATTTAACACCAAAATATTTTTTGGATCGGTTGCGACGTTGCCAAGTTATAATTTATTTTCTATTAATTTCCGAATTTGTAAGGTCGCAAGTAATGCGTCCAAATTGATATATTCCTTTAACTTTTCTCAATAATATTATAGAGTGAGTTACTTGAATATTAAGTGGATATTATTTTGGATGTTACCAGCAATTTGTATGTACAGGGTGTTTTTGGCTGAATTTTAAATTACGGCAACTTGAAGGTCATTTTACTTTGTTTTTTTTAAATGTAACACCCTGTATGTTTTAATTTAAATCGAAATATCTACTAATACCCTATCTCGTGTTGTAATTTTTTTCGCGTTTGCAACGTTACCAAATTGTAAATTATTTTTCCAAATTTTTAAACAAATATCTCCGATTTTAATTTATTTTAAATAGAATCCTCTACTTATTTTTATTGCAATGATTTGCACATGTCGAATTTAGCAAGATTTCACAGTTTCAAAATTTTATTTCTGTTAATTACTGAGATACGGCAACACCGCTTTTTCAGTAAACAGTACCGGAATGGTTAAATATTTCCAAAACTGCCACAGCTGGAGTGGTGAAATTCAATACTTGAGGGTTCTTGAACATACAGAATTCAAAAATGGTAAAATCAGTGTTGTCAGATTTACCACTTTTACGTTAGACTTCATAAATAGGACATTCCATTCAAAATTATGATGTGAAAGGTAAAATTGATAAATCTGACAACGCCAATGTTAGCATTTTTGAATTCTATATGTTCAGTCACCCCCTAGTATTGAATTTCAACTTTCCAGCTGTGGTAGTTTTGGAAATATGTAAGCGTTCCGGTTCTGTTTACTGAAAAAGCCTCGGAAAAAGCGGTGTTGCCGTATCTCAGTAATTAGTAGAAACAAAATTTTGAAATTGTGAGATCTTACTAAATTCGACATGCGCAACTCATTGTAATAAAAATAAGTAAAGGGTTCTATTTAAAATAAATTAAAATGGTGGATATTTGCTCAAAAATTTGGTAAAATAATTTATAACTTGGCAACGCCGCAAACGCGAAAAAAAATATTACAAGGCGAGATAGGGTATTAGTAGATATTTCGACTTAAAATAAAAAATGCAGGGCATTACATTTAAAAAACAAAGTAAAATGACCTTCAAGTTGCCGTAATTTAAAATTCTTCCAAAAACACCCTGTAGATACAAATTGCTGGTAACATCCAGAATAATATCCACTTAATATTCAAGTAACTCACTTTATAATATTATTGAGAAAAGTTAAAGGAATATATCAATTTGGATGTATTACTTGCGACCTTGCAAATACGGAAATTAATAGAAAATAAATTGTAACTTGTCAACGTCGTAACCTATCCCAAAAGTATTTTAGTGTAAAATAATAGAGATCAATGATGGAAACTAGAAGAATTTAAGAAAAAGTTATAGTTCCATATAAAAAAATCAAGATGATCACTATCCTACTTTCCCGCAACACCCTGTATATTTCGAAATATTTTTAGAATATGCGTCTTAAGTAACCAAATAACTTTTATATTCGACATTTTCTTCTATCAGGTATACCTCGCGAGATATCGAAGAATTACACACTAACTGGACACCCTATACACTTTTCTGGTACCAAAATTAACTTTGACATTATGACAAATACGCCTACATATAACGAATAGCCAAAAAAACATCAACAGGGCTCTCGAAATCCAAACAAACAATAAATAACCGAACTAAGACAAACGCATAGTAGGCCAAGATGACTGCAGGCAAAACGATGTCATTAAGGAAGCCGTACGTCTAAATAGGGGTTGGCCATGATAAATGACGAGGAAGTAACTGGATACACTCACCCACTGCTAGGCAAAAAACGCCACCTACGACTGTATGTTATGTATATTATGGTTCTTGCAAGGGAACAGGGAACGTATTGTAGTAGGCTAGGAGATGGATATTAAAATTTGCTGTTTTTGGTATCATCCATGGCCGACTTTATTCACTAGGCCGGAGCATGAAATATGGCAACACTGAATCAGCGGGCCGAATTTTCATTTGTTGTTATGTCATGTGTATTCTTCCAGGAGCAGAAAATATGGTTGGAAGGTGATTTTTAATGTGTTTCTACTTATTTACCTGCACAAACGAAACTATAAAGATAACAAGATACCTGCAAAGCGTGTAGTACCAGGTTGCAGCCCAGTAGAGGACTACCAAATCATGGCCCAACATAACCTTATTCCAGATTAAAAAGAACGTTGCAAGGTGATTTTTAATGTGTTTCTACTTATTTACCTGCACAAACGAAACTATAAAGATAACAAGATGCCTGCAAAGTGTGTAGTACCAGGTTGCAGCCCAGTAGAGGACTACCAAACCATGGCCCAACATAACCTTATTCCAGATTAAAAAGAACGTTGCAAGGTGATTTTTAATGTGTTTCTACTTATTTACCTGCACAAACGAAACTATGAAGATAACAAGATGCCTGCAAAGTGTGTAGTACCAGGTTGCACTAGCAATTGTGCGTCCAATAAGGGACATAAACAGAAGTGGGTGAAAGGTATTCCTCGGAAGGGCTGGTTATATTTATAAGGATAAAGACAATAATTTACAAACATTTCAAAGGATAAGACCTATTTTAAAGCACAATGTGGTACCTATAATGTTTTCTGGACCTCCCAAATATCACAGAAAAATACAGTTAATAGAACTCATCTGGGCATGGCCTGGGGCATACCTACGAAAGGATTTGATAGTGAAAGGGAAATCAAGACCAGCAAGAATGGCTTCACAGTGACCTAATAGTGAATTTTTCTAGCTCAAGTGACAATTTACAAAGTAAATTGAGTGTTCATTTAAGTGGAAGTGGAAGTGGCAGCAGGAAACAGGTTGCGTTTATTTTTATTTTGTAGTGTCTGACTGTGATGAAACAGACATCAGAGGTAAGTGGTATTAGTAGTAGTAGTTCTAAAAAGTATTTTTCTTAACTTATTAACCGAGATGAACTCTAATACATATAAAATGTAATAATTATTCTGAAACTATAGGGCCACTATTTGACAGCTAAGCCACGTTGCCACATCTAAGGCTCCGGCCTAGTGTAGAGTCGGCCATGTATCATCATATTTATTATACTGTCACTGCGAGGTCACAGCTGATCAATGTTTGGAGGCTGAAGTGTCAAAGACGATGGCTTTGAGCACGCCATGCTGAACATAGCCGGATTAAGCTTTCATGGGGCCCGGGGCTTATAATTTTAAGGGGCCCTTTATAAATAAAATGCAAATACTATTATTTATGAAGCTATATTCCCGATATAACAAAATAAACTACTATACACTTTTTTATAAGTACGTCATGAGTCCCGCTTATAGTATCAGCACTGCTCTCAAAGCTTGCGTTTGCTTAGTACCTAGTCAGAACTATTTTCAGTCATTTCATTGCAATCCTTTTCAAGCGGAGCGTTAGGTTTGCTTAAAAAAACTTATTTTGGGCAATTTTTTCACTGCTTTCAATTTATCCTCAGCAGCCTTAAAATAGTTATTAAGAGTTATCTTGGTAAATTGTAGCCATGTAGCATATAGACATAACACTAACAAACTATATGGATAACTTACTTTTCTTTTTTGAGCGTGCCTTTGTATCGGTTCAACTTTGATTTATTCATTATGTTGGTACGGGCCACAGGTGCCGACAGTATCCAATGGGTGGGTATAGGTATTTTCTATTCTATTTCTGACAGGCTGAGTCAAGCTCAACGCCTCGGACTCTTGTGACCAAACCATAACACTTTTTAGAAAATTTGCGAATGTATGTAGGTCGAGTTGGACTACATTTTAAAAATAGTGACTCTTATACAGGGTTTCTAATAAAAGCGTGCCATATCAAAGTTATGATTTTTTAAATGGAACACCCTGTATATATTATTGAATAGGTATTTAGATTACCGGGTCAATTCTAGTGTGACTTTATGTATCACACCTGGGACTTGAAGTGAGTCGTTTAGGTGCAATTTACAATTTTTGACATAAGTAGATATCAGAAAAAAATTGAATATCGCAGCGATTATAAAACTTAGACGGCTGTGGGTTTGCTGTGTGACTAAACTTGAAATTGGTCAACTTAGGTTTGACGTTGAAGTTTGAATTACATTTGTACTTGGAGAAATCGATGACAAATTAAGGAAACTTCAATCTCTGGTAGTCTTCATTTAATTTCAAATTTTTAACCAAACCGGTGTTTTTCAATTTTCCTACCTCTAAGCCACTTAGCAAGCCATGAAATACAAACAAAAAACAATTTAGGTGGAAGAAAACAACTAACTTAGCAGAAAGATACAGACGAACTAGAGTAAATAGTTAAAATTACAAAAATGACTTACAACAAATCAAGTCTAATCAGATATAACAGAGATGACACATCTAATCAAATCAAATTATAAAACATAATTTGCCTGGCAAAAAATTAAAATCAGATTTGTCAGTATTCTTTTTTTTGCGATCTTGCTAATAGATACTGAAAAACTAGAAGGGCTATAGTGGGACAGTCAGAGATATCGTTACTTTTGATTTTGACTGAAATGGCTATTGTTTTATATCATTAAATGTGAAATTTTGTGCTGAAGATATTAGACTGCTAGTAACTATCGCTGAAAGTTTAATGGTTTTGGAAATTTTTAATCTATAATACATTGCAGTAGCTAGTAAGCTGTAAAAATTATTCGTTTCTGACGTATTTCAGCTTCCCTTTGACCTTAGACATCTTACCGGCGTTGTTTCTAGTTAGAGTTCATTGGTTGTAGGGAATTTTTATAACCTTGCCACTATACTTTTGTTTATCTGTATCTTTCTGCTAAGTTATTTGTTTCTATCTGAACACGTTTTTGTTTATATTTCATAGCCTGCTGGTTTGCTTATAAGTAAGGATATTGAAAAACACCGTTTTGATTGAAATCTCGAAATTAAGTTTTTAGTAGATCTACTGATTTTATTGTTCATCTATTGACCTAATATTTGCTCTGTCACATTAAATAAAAGCAGGGCCCCTGCCCCTCTGAACCGCGGGGCCCGGGGCTCCAGCCCCTTTAGCCCCATGGTTAATCCAGGCATGGTTTGGAGGCTGAAGTGTCAAAGATGACGGCTTTGAGCACGCCATGCTGAAGTGGTTTGTTTACTACCTCTATGTTCAGTTGTTGCTCTGCGATGAAAACTCTCTTCTCATAACAACCAAGGTCAGCTGCCTGGACTATTTGTAGTACCAGTGTCTCTGTCTTGTAAGAGAATTGATGATGTTTTCTTTGTGAAGAATGTCTGGTATTTTCGGGACAGAACACCTATATGTTCATCTGCTACAGTGTGGCACTTACTTGTTGGGTGGTCACAGTAAAATATGGTAACACATTAGCGAGAATCTGGGAAAAATTTGCTCATCCTGAAAATCTCTACGTTTGTCTTAAGTATCTTAGGGCATTTATGGTATTTATTCATTGGTAGAACTTGACATTATGCTTGTTGTACAGGGTTTTTCCTAACCATTCTGCAAAAATAAAGGAGGGAAATTTTCTTTTAAGACGAAAGTGTGGAAACATTTTAGAAGCTCACCTTTAACTTGCAATGTATGTATTACACAGGGTGTCCAGTTAGTGTGTAATTCTTCGATATCTCGCAAGGTAAACCTGATAGAAGAAAATGTCAAATACAAAAGTTATTTGGTTACTTAAGACGCATATTCTAAAAATATTTTGAAATATACAGGGTGTTGCGGGAAAGTAGGATAGTGATCAACTTATTTTTTTTATATGGAACTATACCTTTTTTTTAATTCTTCTAGTTTCCATCACTAATCTCTATTGAACCTTAAAATATTTTTGGGCTCGGTTGCGAAGTTGCCAAGTTATAATTTATTTTCTATTAATTTCCGGATTTGCCAGGTCGCAAGTAATACGTCCAAATTGATATATTCCTTTAACTTTTCTCAATGATAGCATACAGCGAGTTACTTGAATACTAAGTGGATATTGTTTTGGATGTTACCAGCAATTTGTATCTACAGGGTGTTTTTGGCAGAATTTTAAATTACGGCAACTTGAAGGTCATTTTACTTTGTTTTTTAAATGTAACACCCTGAATTTTTTATTTTAAATCGAAATATCTACTAATACCCTATCTCGCCTTGTAATATTTTTTTTCGCGTTTGCGGCGTTGCCAAGTTATAAATTATTTTTCCAAATTTTTAAACAACTACCCCCGATTTTAATTTATTTTAAATAGAATCCTCTACTTATTTTTATTGCAATGTATTGCACATGTCGAACTTAGTAATATCTCACAATTTCAAAATTTTGTTTCTGTTAATTACTGAGATACGGCAACACCGCTTTTCCAGTAAACGGTACCGGAACGCTTAAATATTTCCAAAACTGCCACAGCTGGAGAGGTGAAATTCAATACTTGGGGTTTTTTGAACATACAGAATTCAAAAACGCTAACATCGGTGTTGTCAGATTTACCAATTTTTATATTTGCTCTAATTTACACCCCCAAAATTATAATTCGCTACTACTGCCCAGTTCCGATATATTGCTTGTCTTAATCGTCGTGGGACACCCTGTATATTTAATTAAATTGAAATTTTAAAATAATTAAACTTGAATTTACATTTTAAACAATTAAATAGGTACTAGTTTATTTATACAAGTAAATAGCGCGGCAAGCTTTTATGATCATATAAATTGTGTATAATGAGGGTATAAGTTGATGTTTAGAATTTTAAACGAAAATCTTATTTTCTTCTTTTTAGAGCAACTAAATACAAACTTTCCTTAAAATAATTTTTCATTTTCAGTTAATTTTCATAAGTTCTGACTTGCAGTTGTCATAGAAAACATTAAATGAAACCCAAATTGAAAATATACATTTATTATTGATTAATTTACATTATAAATTCGTATATGTATAAATAAATAATTCGGCTCTATATAATAATATTTGTATATGTAGAATCTATTAAAGGCACTAAGCTTTTGGCACTACATTTCTTTGGCACTATTACATACTTTCTTTTGGTACATAAGACTGTCATTATAACCAATAGTGTTATATAGTCACCTGAGATTCAGCTTTCCTAAGTTTAGAACTAACTATACATTTTCGGTAAATAGCAATACTCAAAATTATACATCAAATTTTTCCCAACCAGCGTCCATACAGTAAAATGAAGTACCATGTAATATACAGGGTTATTCACGTTATTCGACACAGAGCATTATAGCTGAAGTATTTGATAAAAAAGAAAATAATAATTTCGGATGGATGGAGACCCATAAAGGCTACATATTAAAAATATTTTCATGTTATACAGGGTGTCCCAAAAACACGAAATGTATCAAAGTTATGTTTTTTTAAATGGAACACCCCGTATATTATTGCATATTCAGATTCCTTGGTGAATTCTAGTGTGACTTTATGTATCATACATGGGACTTAGAGCGAACCGTTTGGGTGTAAATCACCATTTTCGGTATAAGTAGATATCAGGAAAAAATTGAATATCGCAGAAACTATAAAATTTGGAATGCTGTGACTTTGCCATATTACTAAGCATAAAATGCGTCAGCTTTGAAGAGACTGTCAAATTTAAATTACGTTTATGCTTGGAGAAATCGGTCGATTAATTAAGGAAACTTCGATCAGCGAAAACTTGATTTTTTAAAATGGGAATGCCTAATTTTTTTATACGGTTAAACGTAGAATTTGATAACATTTCTAATGATATAAAGTTGTGAATATCAATCTCAGGTAGTTTTCATTTAATTTTAAATTTTCAAACACATCGGCGTTTTTCAATTTTCCTACCTATAAGCAACGTAGCAGGCCATGAAATATAAACCAAAACCTGTTCAGGTAGAAGAAAACAACTTAGCAGAAAAATATACACGAACTAGACTAAAGGGACAAGATTACAAAAATGACTCACAACAAACAAAGTCTAACCAGAAACAACGACGGTAACATATCTTTGGTCAAAGAGAAGCTGGAGTATGGCAGAAATGGATTTTTTCACGGCCTACTAGCTACTGCAATGTACTAGAGATTGGCAATTTCCAAAACCATTAAAAATTTTGTAATGAAACGAAAACCTCTAGACAATGTTGTAGGCATTTTATTATTTTCATAATAAAATTTCACTTTTAATGATATAAAAAAGTATGCAATTCTGTCAAAACTCAAGTTAAAAGTACCTCTGACTAGAGTTCTGAAAATTCTTCAGTACCTATTAGCAAGATCGCAGAAAATGAAGAATGAATTAAAATTTGTTCAAATTATAAAACATAACTTAGATGGCAGAAAATTTAAAACTGATTTGTCAGTATTCCATTCTTGCAATATTGCCAATAGATATTGAAAAATAGAAGGGCTCCAGTCAGAGGTATCGACTTCGACGCAAATTACTACTTTTTTACACCATTACATATGATTGATAATTGCGTGCTGGAGCAACAGTCGCTGGTTGTTTTTGTTTCACATCAGGGTTTTTAATTGTCTTGGAAATTTTTAACCTCTAGTAAATTGCCATTAGACTGTAAAAAATATCTATTACTGCCATACTCCTGCTTCTCTTTGACCTTAGCTGTTGTTTCTGGTCAGACTTTGTTCGTTGTGAGTAATTTTTATAATCTTGTCCCTTTAGTCTAGTTCGTGTGTATTTTTCTGCTAAGTTAGTTGTTTTCTTCTACCTGAACAGGTTTTTGTTCATATTTCATGGCCTGCTACGTTGCTTATAGGTAGGAAAACTGAAAAACGCCGATTTGTATGAAATTTTAAAATTAAATGAAAACTACTAGAGATTGATATTGACAACCTTATATCATTAGAAAGGTTATCAAATTCCACGTTTAACCGTATAAAAAAACTTAGGCATTCCCATTTGAAAAAATCAAGTAATCGCTGATTGAAGTTTACTTAATTAATCGGCCGATAACTCCAAGCATAAACGTAATTTAAATTTGACAGTCTTACCAAAGCTGATCGATTTTATGCTTAGTAATACGGCAAAGTCACAGCCTTCCAAATTTTATAATCTCTGCGATATTCAATTTTCCCCTGATGTCTACTTATACCGAGAATGGTGATTTACACCTAAACGGTTCGCTTTAAGTCCCATGTATGATACATAAAGTCCCACTAGAATTCACCAAGGAATCTGAATATGCAATAATATACGGGGTGTTCCATTTAAAAAAACAAAACTTTGATACATTTCGTGTTTTTGGGACACCCTGTATAACATGAAAATATTTTTAAAATGTTGCCTTTATGGGTCTCTAGCCATCCGAAATTATTATTTTCTTTTTCATCAAATACTTAGCCATGATGCTCCGTGTCGAATAACGTGAATAACCCTGTATAATTATAATCACTATGGGATATTTTACGAATATAATATTCTCACTCTGGTCCTGTACGAATCGCTTCTCTAACGCGATGGTTGATGCGACAACCGAAATATTCAAGGTCGCCAAAATGTGCTCAGACATTTGGTTTCAGTCGCGCTGCTGGTTTACTCTTTATGCTGTGATCACAGTATATCCAATCATACAGTAGCGCAACTCTCCAGAATTTTGGTGGTTCGCGCATAGCATCCCGCGCATCGTTCGCAGGATGTTTAGCACGGCGATCGCCTGAGTCGTGCTCAGTTTATGAGAGTGTAGGCAGTGTCTTTGACAAAACCGGATTAAGGAACTTGGTGATACGCTGATATGAATATCGGGACGCGTGAAGTCAAATGTTGCGCCGCTGTAGGCTGTATTAACAATTCCAAAAACTATGACTATAATTTTTTAAGCTTCCTCGAGATGCTGCCAGGTATGCGATTCCTCCAATGTTTAATATGCTCCTTTATTACCTAATGATATTAAAGTGTTATAGCATAGCTCCATTTGTCTCTAACAAAGTCTGGTGGGTATTAGGGTAGCTATGTGTTTTTTTAAGTTTTTTAGAAGAGTTTGACGTTACGGAAAGTCGTTCTTTAATTATGAGCCTAAAGTCAGAATGATAATTTCTCACTGTTTCCTCACAGCACCACAACGTTTGAAAGATCTGTCACGACATATATAACAAAATGAATGTGATTATGCATTCCAACATTATGAAATTTTAAGCAGGAAGTGAAGTCCATTTTAATGGATGCTGAAATAGAAAGTTCACAATAAAAAGAATCAACATGCTAGTTTCAAAAATATATAATTTTGCTCTATAAACATGGATTCTTTTCTTCAATATGCCTATTCATATGTAATATATACAAATACAGAAGGAAAGATAGTCTTGGTAAACTAGATAAAAAACAGTTTTGCAATTTTTTTAGGAATAACGACCAGTTTAGTATATTTTATCGTTGTTATAAACATATTGATCATTATCTTTTATGTACACCTAACAAGTTTTCATCGGTTTTGCTGTTTACCACGTTTTCGTACCTCTGCCTGATGATTGATGAAGATAAATTTAAAGGTTGTGGGATAACTAGATATAAATGTTATTTTGGACGCTACATCGTTACATATACCCATATCTGAATCATATAAGATATTATAAAGTTTTTATATTTAAATGCTTAAGGTTAAGTAAGATAAGATAAAATAAAGTTGAATAAATCTCGCATTTTTGTAATTTACTTACAAAAAATAAAGCCACCTATTTTCTCGGAGTTAACAATTATCTTTCATACACCGACTATTTCTTGTTTTGCTTCTAAAAAAAAATGTTTACACCCCATTTATATGCAAAGAATCCATGATGAATTAGAAGAATCAGTACAAAACATCTTCACGTACAATAAATGCTAATGAATGGATATAACTTACAAATTTTAATTCAGAATTCCAAAGACAACTGCCTAACCTCGATGAAAAATATCACATTACCACACTGCTCTCAAAATTTACTCTATTTACGAGACATATCGCGTCCATTAAACTTATTGCAACACAATAATTACGCTGCTTCACTCGATTATTGCTAAGCCGACCCTGTGCTCAAAACGTAAACGGCGATACTCGCGTCTCGTGCTGAGGAGCCGGCGTGGGGTTATGAGAGGCCAGTTTTTCGGAGACAAATTGTCTGCATGATTTCTGGGGAGTTGCGCTACTGTATAATTGGATATACTGTAGCTGTGATAGTACTGGACTGAAAACAGCCTTAACACTATATAAAAACGTACTATCTTGGCCCGAAGTCGTACCCATTCTGGTGCAGCCCAGTACTCCTAAAATTCCCGTTGTTCCCATAAAAACTCGTATAGTTACTAGCGTACATAGGTCTACCGAAGTTAGGGTGGTTCCTCATCCCTGCGGTTTTCTCGTTGCTGTAAACGGAGTTGTAGTTGTGCAGCAAGTTGTGCGAGTGGTAGACAGGGCCGTAGTTGCACAGTTCCCCCGAATAGGGCTGCGTTATAGGCCCCAGACCAGCGGCCGTCAACAAGTTGGGCTGATGGAGCAGAGATGGCGCCTGCGTGGTGGTCTGGAAGCGATTCTGGAAGAGCATCGACGGGTGCGTCGAGGAGGTGGACTCTGCGGGCGGTGGTTGGTGGTGGGGCAGTGGCTCCTGAGGATCGTCCTCTGGAACAGAGAAATTGGGGTTTGATTTTTGTTACCTGAGGCTTAAACTGAAAACAACGGCCGGATTTGTAATTAGCACACTCAAACCATACATTACGCGAGTTTTCATCCTGATGGGAAGCCAGATAACGATTTTAGATTTTTAGGGTGAACTTGAAAATCTGAGGATCTGAAAATTTTTGATTTTTGTTACCTGAGGCTGAAACTAAAAACAACAGCCGGATTTGTAATAAGCGGCCTCAAACTATACGTGACAGGAGTTTTCGTCCTGATAGGAAGTCAGATAACGATTTTAGATTTTTAGGGTGAACTTCAAAATCTGAGGAACCGAAAATTTTTGATTTTTGTTACCTGAGGCTAAAACTGAAAACAACGGCCGGATTTGTAATAAGCGGCCTCAAACTATACGTGACAGGAGTTTTCGTCCTGATAGGAAGTCAGATAACGATTTTAGATTTTTAGGGTGAACTTCAAAATCTGAGGAACCGAAAATTTTTGATTTTTGTTACCTGAGGCTAAAACTGAAAACAACGGCCGGATTTGTAATAAGCGGCCTCAAAATATACGTGACAGGAGTTTTCGTCCTGATAGGAAGTCAGATAACGATTTTACATTTTTAGGTTGAACTTCAAAATCTGAGGAACCGAAAATTTTTGATTTTTGTTACCTGAGGCTAAAACTGAAAACAACGGCCGGATTTGTAATAAGCGGCCTCAAACTATACGTGACAGGAGTTTTCGTCCTGATAGGAAGTCAGATAACGATTTTAGATTTTTAGGGTGAACTTGAAAATCTGAGGATCTGAAAATTTTTGATTTTTGTTACCTGAGGCTAAAACTGAAAACAACGGCCGGATTTGTAATAAGCACACTCAAACTATACATTACGCGAGTTTTCGTCCTGATAGGAAGTCAGATAACGATTTTAGTTTTTGAGGGTGAACTTGAAAATCTGAGGATCTGAAAATTTTTGATTTTTGTTACCTGAGGCTAAAACTGAAAACAACGGCCGGATTTGTAATAAGCGGCCTCAAACTATACGTGACAGGAGTTTTCGTCCTGATAAGAAGTCAGATAACGATTTTAGATTTTTAGGGTGAACTTGAAAATCTGAGGATCTGAAAATTTTTGATTTTTGTTACCTGAGGCTAAAACTGAAAACAACGGCCGGATTTGTAATAAGCACACTCAAACTATACATTACGCGAGTTTTCGTCCTGATAGGAAGTCAGATAACGATTTTAGATTTTTAGGGTGAACTTGAAAATCTGAGGATCTGAAAATTTTTGATTTTTGTTACCTGAGGCTAAAACTGAAAACAACGGCCGGATTTGTAATAAGCACACTTAAACTATACATTACGCGAGTTTTCGTCCTGATAGGAAGTCAGATAACGATTTTACATTTTTAGGTTGAACTTCAAAATCTGAGGAACCGAAAATTTTTGATTTTTGTTACCTGAGGCTAAAACTGAAAACAACGGCCGGATTTGTAATAAGCGGCCTCAAACTATACGTGACAGGAGTTTTCGTCCTGATAGGAAGTCAGATAACGAGTTTAGATTTTTAGGGTGAACTTGAAAATCTGAGGATCTGAAAATTTTTGATTTTTGTTACCTGAGGCTAAAACTGAAAACAACGGCCGGATCTGTAATAAGCACACTCAAACTATACATTACGCGAGTTTTCGTCCTGATAGGAAGTCAGATAACGATTTTAGATTTTTAGGGTGAACTTGAAAATCTGAGGATCTGAAAATTTTTGATTTTTGTTACCTGAGGCTAAAACTGAAAACAACGGCCGGATTTGTAATAAGCACACTCAAACTATACATTACGCGAGTTTTCGTCCTGATAGGAAGTCAGATAACGATTTTAGATTTTTAGGGTGAACTTGAAAATCTGAGGATCTGAAAATTTTTGATTTTTGTTACCTGAGGGTAAAACTGAAAACAACGGCCGGATTTGTAATAAGCGGCCTCAAACTATACGTGACAGGAGTTTTCGTCCTGATAAGAAGTCAGATAACGATTTTAGATTTTTAGGGTGAACTTGAAAATCTGAGGATCTGAAAATTTTTGATTTTTGTTACCTGAGGCTAAAACTGAAAACAACGGCCGGATTTGTAATAAGCACACTCAAACTATACATTACGCGAGTTTTCGTCCTGATAGGAAGTCAGATAACGATTTTAGATTTTTAGGGTGAACTTGAAAATCTGAGGATCTGAAAATTTTTGATTTTTGTTACCTGAGGCTAAAACTGAAAACAACGGCCGGATTTGTAATAAGCACACTTAAACTATACATTACGCGAGTTTTCGTCCTGATAGGAAGTCAGATAACGATTTTAGATTTTTAGGGTGAACTTGAAAATCTGAGGACCTGAAAATTTTTGATTTTTGTTACCTGAGGCTAAAACTGAAAACAACGGCCGGATTTGTAATAAGCACACTTAAACTATACATTACGCGAGTTTTCGTCCTGATAGGAAGTCAGATAACGATTTTACATTTTTAGGTTGAACTTCAAAATCTGAGGAACCGAAAATTTTTGATTTTTGTTACCTGAGGCTAAAACTGAAAACAACGGCCGGATTTGTAATAAGCGGCCTCAAACTATACGTGACAGGAGTTTTCGTCCTGATAGGAAGTCAGATAACGATTTTAGATTTTTAGGGTGAACTTGAAAATCTGAGGATCTGAAAATTTTTGATTTTTGTTACCTGAGGCTAAAACTGAAAACAACGGCCGGATTTGTAATAAGCACACTTAAACTATACATTACGCGAGTTTTCGTCCTGATAGGAAGTCAGATAACGATTTTAGATTTTTAGGGTGAACTTCAAAATCTGAGGAACCGAAAATTTTTGATTTTTGTTACCTGAGGCTAAAACTGAAAACAACGGCCGGATTTGTAATAAGCGGCCTCAAACTATACGTGACAGGAGTTTTCGTCCTGATAGGAAGTCAGATAACGATTTTAGATTCTTAGGGTGAACCTGAAAATCTGAGGAACCGAAAATTTTTGATTTTTGCTACCTGAGGCTGAAACTGAAAACAACGGCCGGATTTGTAATAAGCGGCCTCAAACTATACGTGACAGGAGTTTTCGTCCTGATAGGAAGTCAGATAACGATTTTAGATTTTTAGGGTGAACTTGAAAATCTGAGGATCTGAAAATTTTTGATTTTTGTTACCTGAGGCTAAAACTGAAAACAACGGCCGGATTTGTAATAAGCACACTCAAACTATACATTACGCGAGTTTTCGTCCTGATAGGAAGTCAGATAACGATTTTAGATTTTTAGGGTGAACTTCAAAATCTGAGGAACCGAAAATTTTTGATTTTTGTTACCTGAGGCTAAAACTGAAAACAACGGCCGGATTTGTAATAAGCGGCCTCAAACTATACGTGACAGGAGTTTTCGTCCTGATAGGAAGTCAGATAACGATTTTAGATTTTTAGGGTGAACTCGAGGGTGAACTTGAAAATCTGAGGATCTGAAAATTTTTGATTTTTGTTACCTGAGGCTGAAACTGAAAACAACGGCCGGATTTGTAATAAGCGGCCTCAAACTATACGTGACAGGAGTTTTCGTCCTGATAGGAAGTCAGATAACGATTTTAGATTTTTAGGGTGAACTTCAAAATCTGAGGAACCGAAAATTTTTGATTTTTGTTACCTGAGGCTAAAACTGAAAACAACGGCCGGATTTGTAATAAGCGGCCTCAAACTATACGTGACAGGAGTTTTCGTCCTGATAAGAAGTCAGATAACGATTTTAGATTTTTAGGGTGAACTTGAAAATCTGAGGATCTGAAAATTTTTGATTTTTGTTACCTGAGGCTAAAACTGAAAACAACGGCCGGATTTGTAATAAGCGGCCTCAAACTATACGTGACAGGAGTTTTCGTCCTGATAGGAAGTCAGATAACGATTTTAGATTTTTAGGGTGAACTTCAAAATCTGAGGAACCGAAAATTTTTGATTTTTGTTACCTGAGGCTAAAACTGAAAACAACGGCCGGATTTGTAATAAGCGGCCTCAAACTATACGTGACAGGAGTTTTCGTCCTGATAGGAAGTCAGATAACGATTTTAGATTTTTAGGGTGAACTTCAAAATCTGAGGAACCGAAAATTTTTGATTTTTGTTACCTGAGGCTAAAACTGAAAACAACGGCCGGATTTGTAATAAGCGGCCTCAAACTATACGTGACAGGAGTTTTCGTCCTGATAGGAAGTCAGATAACGATTTTAGATTTTTAGGGTGAACTTGAAAATCTGAGGATCTGAAAATTTTTGATTTTTGTTACCTGAGGCTAAAACTGAAAACAACGGCCGGATTTGTAATAAGCACACTCAAACTATACATTACGCGAGTTTTCGTCCTGATAGGAAGTCAGATAACGATTTTAGATTTTTAGGGTGAACTTCAAAATCTGAGGAACCGAAAATTATTGATTTTTGTTACCTGAGGCTAAAACTGAAAACAACGGCCGGATTTGTAATAAGCGGCCTCAAACTATACGTGACAGGAGTTTTCGTCCTGATAAGAAGTCAGATAACGATTTTAGATTTTTAGGGTGAACTTGAAAATCTGAGGATCTGAAAATTTTTGATTTTTGTTACCTGAGGCTAAAACTGAAAACAACGGCCGGATTTGTAATAAGCGGCCTCAAACTATACGTGACAGGAGTTTTCGTCCTGATAAGAAGTCAGATAACGATTTTAGATTTTTAGGGTGAACTTGAAAATCTGAGGATCTGAAAATTTTTGATTTTTGTTACCTGAGGCTAAAACTGAAAACAACGGCCGGATTTGTAATAAGCACACTCAAACTATACATTACGCGAGTTTTCGTCCTGATAGGAAGTCAGATAACGATTTTAGAGTTTTAGGGTGAACTTGAAAATCTGAGGATCTGAAAATTTTTGATTTTTGTTACCTGAGGCTAAAACTGAAAACAACGGCCGGATTTGTAATAAGCACACTTAAACTATACATTACGCGAGTTTTCGTCCTGATAGGAAGTCAGATAACGATTTTAGATTTTTAGGGTGAACTTGAAAATCTGAGGATCTGAAAATTTTTGATTTTTGTTACCTGAGGCTAAAACTGAAAACAACGGCCGGATTTGTAATAAGCACACTTAAACTATACATTACGCGAGTTTTCGTCCTGATAGGAAGTCAGATAACGATTTTACATTTTTAGGTTGAACTTCAAAATCTGAGGAACCGAAAATTTTTGATTTTTGTTACCTGAGGCTAAAACTGAAAACAACGGCCGGATTTGTAATAAGCGGCCTCAAACTATACGTGACAGGAGTTTTCGTCCTGATAGGAAGTCAGATAACGATTTTAGATTTTTAGGGTGAACTTGAAAATCTGAGGATCTGAAAATTTTTGATTTTTGTTACCTGAGGCTAAAACTGAAAACAACGGCCGGATTTGTAATAAGCACACTTAAACTATACATTACGCGAGTTTTCATCCTGATAGGAAGTCAGATAACGATTTTAGATTTTTAGGGTGAACTTCAAAATCTGAGGAACCGAAAATTTTTGATTTTTGTTACCTGAGGCTAAAACTGAAAACAACGGCCGGATTTGTAATAAGCGGCCTCAAACTATACGTGACAGGAGTTTTCGTCCTGATAGGAAGTCAGATAACGATTTTAGATTCTTAGGGTGAACCTGAAAATCTGAGGAACCGAAAATTTTTGATTTTTGCTACCTGAGGCTAAAACTGAAAACAACGGCCGGATTTGTAATAAGCGGCCTCAAACTATACGTGACAGGAGTTTTCGTCCTGATAGGAAGTCAGATAACGATTTTAGATTTTTAGGGTGAACTTGAAAATCTGAGGATCTGAAAATTTTTGATTTTTGTTACCTGAGGCTGAAACTGGAAACAACGGCCGGATTTGTAATAAGCGGCCTCAAACTATACGTGACAGGAGTTTTCGTCCTGATAGGAAGTCAGATAACGATTTTAGATTTTTAGGGTGGACTTCAAAATCTGAGGAACCGAAAATTTTTGATTTTTGTTACCTGAGGCTAAAACTGAAAACAACGGCCGGATTTGTAATAAGCGGCCTCAAACTATACGTGACAGGAGTTTTCGTCCTGATAGGAAGTCAGATAACGATTTTAGATTTTTAGGGTGAACTCGAGGGTGAACTTGAAAATCTGAGGATCTGAAAATTTTTGATTTTTGTTACCTGAGGCTGAAACTGAAAACAACGGCCGGATTTGTAATAAGCGGCCTCAAACTATACGTGACAGGAGTTTTCGTCCTGATAGGAAGTCAGATAACGATTTTAGATTTTTAGGGTGAACTTCAAAATCTGAGGAACCGAAAATTTTTGATTTTTGTTACCTGAGGCTAAAACTGAAAACAACGGCCGGATTTGTAATAAGCGGCCTCAAACTATACGTGACAGGAGTTTTCGTCCTGATAGGAAGTCAGATAACGATTTTAGATTTTTAGGGTGAACTTGAAAATCTGAGGATCTGAAAATTTTTGATTTTTGTTACCTGAGGCTAAAACTGAAAACAACGGCCGGGTTTGTAATAAGCGGCCTCAAACTATACGTGACAGGAGTTTTCGTCCTGATAGGAAGTCAGATAACGATTTTAGATTTTTAGGGTGAACTTCAAAATCTGAGGAACCGAAAATTTTTGATTTTTGTTACCTGAGGCTAAAACTGAAAACAACGGCCGGATTTGTAATAAGCGGCCTCAAACTATACGTGACAGGAGTTTTCGTCCTGATAGGAAGTCAGATAACGATTTTAGATTTTTAGGGTGAACTTGAAAATCTGAGGATCTGAAAATTTTTGATTTTTGTTACCTGAGGCTGAAACTGAAAACAACGGCCGGATTTGTAATAAGCACACTCACACACATACATTACGCGAGTTTTCGTCCTGATAGGAAGTCAGATAACGATTTTAGATTTTTAGGGTGAACTTCAAAATCTGAGGAACCGAAAATTTTTGATTTTTGTTACCTGAGGCTAAAACTGAAAACAACGGCCGGATTTGTAATAAGCACACTCAAACTATACATTACGCGAGTTTTCGTCCTGATAGGAAGTCAGATAACGATTTTAGATTTTTAGGGTGAACTTCAAAATCTGAGGAACCGAAAATTTTTGATTTTTGTTACCTGAGGCTAAAACTGAAAACAACGGCCGGATTTGTAATAAGCGGCCTCAAACTATACGTGACAGGAGTTTTCGTCCTGATAGGAAGTCAGATAACGATTTTAGATTTTTAGGGTGAACTCGAGGGTGAACTTGAAAATCTGAGGATCTGAAAATTTTTGATTTTTGTTACCTGAGGCTAAAACTGAAAACAACGGCCGGATTTGTAATAAGCGGCCTCAAACTATACGTGACAGGAGTTTTCGTCCTGATAGGAAGTCAGATAACGATTTTGGATTTTTAGGGTGAACTTGAAAATCTGAGGATCTGAAAATTTTTGATTTTTGTTACCTGAGGCTAAAACTGAAAACAACGGCCGGATTTGTAATAAGCACACTCAAACTATACATTACGCGAGTTTTCGTCCTGATAGGAAGTCAGATAACGATTTTAGATTTTTAGGGTGAACTTCAAAATCTGAGGAACCGAAAATTTTTGATTTTTGTTACCTGAGGCTAAAACTGAAAACAACGGCCGGATTTGTAATAAGCGGCCTCAAACTATACGTGACAGGAGTTTTCGTCCTGATAGGAAGTCAGATAACGATTTTAGATTTTTAGGGTGAACTCGAGGGTGAACTTGAAAATCTGAGGATCTGAAAATTTTTGATTTTTGTTACCTGAGGCTAAAACTGAAAACAACGGCCGGATTTGTAATAAGCGGCCTCAAACTATACGTGACAGGAGTTTTCGTCCTGATAGGAAGTCAGATAACGATTTTAGATTTTTAGGGTGAACTTCAAAATCTGAGGAACCGAAAATTTTTGATTTTTGTTACCTGAGGCTAAAACTGAAAACAACGGCCGGATTTGTAATAAGCGGCCTCAAACTATACGTGACAGGAGTTTTCGTCCTGATAGGAAGTCAGATAACGATTTTAGATTTTTAGGGTGAACTTGAAAATCTGAGGATCTGAAAATTTTTGATTTTTGTTACCTGAGGCTGAAACTGAAAACAACGGCCGGATTTGTAATAAGCGGCCTCAAACTATACGTGACAGGAGTTTTCGTCCTGATAGGAAGTCAGATAACGATTTTAGATTTTTAGGGTGAACTTGAAAATCTGAGGATCTGAAAACTTTTGATTTTTGTTACCTGAGGCTAAAACTGAAAACAACGGCCGGATTTGTAATAAGCGGCCTCAAACTATACGTGACAGGAGTTTTCGTCCTGATAGGAAGTCAGATAACGATTTTAGATTTTTAGGGTGAACTCGAGGGTGAACTTGAAAATCTGAGGATCTGAAAATTTTTGATTTTTGTTACCTGAGGCTAAAACTGAAAACAACGGCCGGATTTGTAATAAGCGGCCTCAAACTATACGTGACAGGAGTTTTCGTCCTGATAGGAAGTCAGATAACGATTTTAGATTTTTAGGGTGAACTCGAGGGTGAACTTGAAAATCTGAGGATCTGAAAATTTTTGATTTTTGTTACCTGAGGCTAAAACTGAAAACAACGGCCGGATTTGTAATAAGCGGCCTCAAACTATACGTGACAGGAGTTTTCGTCCTGATAGGAAGTCAGATAACGATTTTAGATTTTTAGGGTGAACTTCAAAATCTGAGGAACCGAAAATTTTTGATTTTTGTTACCTGAGGCTAAAACTGAAAACAACGGCCGGATTTGTAATAAGCGGCCTCAAACTATACGTGACAGGAGTTTTCGTCCTGATAGGAAGTCAGATAACGATTTTAGATTTTTAGGGTGAACTGGAGGGTGAACTTGAAAATCTGAGGATCTGAAAATTTTTGATTTTTGTTACCTGAGGCTAAAACTGAAAACAACGGCCGGATTTGTAATAAGCACACTCAAACTATACATTACGCGAGTTTTCGTCCTGATAGGAAGTCAGATAACGATTTTAGATTTTTAGGGTGAACTTCAAAATCTGAGGATCTGAAAATTTTTGATTTTTGTTACCTGAGGCTAAAACTGAAAACAACGGCCGGATTTGTAATAAGCGGCCTCAAACTATACGTGACAGGAGTTTTCGTCCTGATAGGAAGTCAGATAACGATTTTAGATTTTTAGGGTGAACTCGAGGGTGAACTTGAAAATCTGAGGATCTGAAAATTTTTGATTTTTGTTACCTGAGGCTGAAACTGAAAACAACGGCCGGATTTGTAATAAGCGGCCTCAAACTATACGTGACAGGAGTTTTCGTCCTGATAGGAAGTCAGATAACGATTTTAGATTTTTAGGGTGAACTTCAAAATCTGAGGAACCGAAAATTTTTGATTTTTGTTACCTGAGGCTAAAACTGAAAACAACGGCCGGATTTGTAATAAGCGGCCTCAAACTATACGTGACAGGAGTTTTCGTCCTGATAGGAAGTCAGATAACGATTTTAGATTTTTAGGGTGAACTTGAAAATCTGAGGATCTGAAAATTTTTGATTTTTGTTACCTGAGGCTAAAACTGAAAACAACGGCCGGATTTGTAATAAGCACACTCAAACTATACATTACGCGAGTTTTCGTCCTGATAGGAAGTCAGATAACGATTTTAGATTTTTAGGGTGAACTTCAAAATCTGAGGATCTGAAAATTTTTGATTTTTGTTACCTGAGGCTAAAACTGAAAACAACGGCCGGATTTGTAATAAGCACACTCAAACTATACATTACGCGAGTTTTCGTCCTGATAGGAAGTCAGATAACGATTTTAGATTTTTAGGGTGAACTTCAAAATCTGAGGAACCGAAAATTTTTGATTTTTGTTACCTGAGGCTAAAACTGAAAACAACGGCCGGATTTGTAATAAGCGGCCTCAAACTATACGTGACAGGAGTTTTCGTCCTGATAGGAAGTCAGATAACGATTTTAGATTTTTAGGGTGAACTCGAGGGTGAACTTGAAAATCTGAGGATCTGAAAATTTTTGATTTTTGTTACCTGAGGCTAAAACTGAAAACAACGGCCGGATTTGTAATAAGCACACTCAAACTATACATTACGCGAGTTTTCGTCCTGATAGGAAGTCAGATAACGATTTTAGATTTTTAGGGTGAACTTGAAAATCTGAGGATCTGAAAATTTTTGATTTTTGTTACCTGAGGCTGAAACTGAAAACAACGGCCGGATTTGTAATAAGCGGCTTCAAACTATACGTGACAGGAGTTTTCGTCCTGATAGGAAGTCAGATAACGATTTTAGATTTTTAGGGTGAACTTGAAAATCTGAGGATCTGAAAATTTTTGATTTTTGTTACCTGAGGCTAAAACTGAAAACAACGGCCGGATTTGTAATAAGCACACTCAAACTATACATTACGCGAGTTTTCGTCCTGATAGGAAGTCAGATAACGATTTTAGATTTTTAGGGTGAACTCGAGGGTGAACTTGAAAATCTGAGGATCTGAAAATTTTTGATTTTTGTTACCTGAGGCTGAAACTGAAAACAACGGCCGGATTTGTAATAAGCGGCCTCAACCTATACGTGACAGGAGTTTTCGTCCTGATAGGAAGTCAGATAACGATTTTAGATTTTTAGGGTGAACTTGAAAATCTGAGGATATGAAAATTTTTGATTTTTGTTACCTGAGGCTGAAACTCAAAACTACGTCCGGATTTGTAATAAACTTCCTGAAATTAGGTATGACACGAATTTTCTTCCTGGTTGGACGCCAGATAACGATTTAAAATTTTTAGGGTAAAGTTGGAGATCCGAGGGTCCGAGAATTTTTGAACTTTGTTACCTGAGGCTGAAACTCAGAACCACGTCCGGATTTTTAATAAAAGCCCTGAAATTAGGCATGACACGATTTTTCTTCCTGATAGGAGGCCAGATAACGATTTTAGATTTTTTAGGGTAAACTTGGAGATCAGAGAGTCTGAGAATGTTCGATCCCCGTGACCTGTTGGTAGTTGTTTGGTAGGCTTGCTACTCGAAGCATTTGTAGAAGTGTAAAAAATAGTGTTTTGGTGTTAAAAAAAACCTCGAAAATAACCAAACCTAAGAAACTACCCAATTACAACTCGCTCAGCTTTACTTTACCGATCTGAGGAAACACACTTCAAATTACCCAAATAAATACAAATATCCGATCGGTAAATATTTGGAGAACGCTTCCTGAACACGCTAAGCCGTCTTATTAAACGAAATTTACAATCAAAACGCCTGCCGGATCGGCATTTGTTTACAGTAGCGGTGCACAGTAACACGTGTTCCCTAAGATCGCTCTCGTACATTGAAACGATTCAATTTTTATTCGCTCCGGAGTTTACTTTGATGGAATTTACGACTCCAAACATCGATTACGTCGGACGAAAATGAGAAAACTGAGGCCTTTGTGCCGGTTACAGATTTTGTACGCCATCGTCGTGATTTATGGACTCGTGGTAGTTAGTAGGCCATGTGGTATGAGCTCCAAACGGTAGCCAGTCTTTGGACAGTGGCGGCGCGTGAGGTGCTCGAGGGGTGTTTTCCTTTAAGGGTACCTCAGAAAATATTTTGCTGAGGCAAGAAACTCAAATCCGTTTTTCTTCCCACATCGATAGGTAGTATAATTATTATTTATTTTTTTATTCATTTTTTTTTATTTAAACAAGAAACCGCATCAACCACGCAGGGTTATTAGCGGTGAAGACGGTACAATTCATACATAGGTATTTATACTGATTAAATTTTAAAAAATAAATTAATGTCCTTGATAAATTTCACCACATTTTTGGGTTGTAGCAGAAGTACTTCTTTGATGTCGCTGGACAGGTGGTTGGATATTCTCTCGTTCAAATAAAACGTGCAGTCCATAAGGATGTGGGTCACTGTTACCCGTTCGTTACATGCTGGACAGACTGGACCTTCAGTTTGTTCGAATATATGTTTATGTGTAGCTAGAGTGTGTCCTACTCGTAGTCGTGACACAGCAATTTGTTCTCTTCTATTTACAGGGAGAGTTAACTTTGTGGTAACATTCGGGAGAATTTCGTGTAATTTGCTAGGACTACTTGCTCCATTCTTCTTGCCACAGATTGGTTATATGATCTTTTATCAATTGCTTTAAGTCTGTATTATTATTCATTTATTTTAACGGAATCCGCATTTTTACAATTATTGAGGACTGAAGACATTCAAACAGCAACCAGAAAAGGAGTTCGTCAGGGGTGTGTATTATCTCCGATGTTATTTAACATTTACTCTAAATTTGTGATGAGACAGGTATTGGACAACTGTAATGGCGGTATAACTATTAGCGGAAGCAAAATATCTAACTTAAGATTTGCTGACGATACAATCCTTATTGCTGCTTCTCAGGAAAAACTAGTTGCTCTATTAAACGTTTTAGAACAACACAGTGCAGCATATGGTCTTGAATTTAGCTACAACAAGACCAAGGTTATGATCGTAGATAGAGAGCATGACAATAATCGAGAAATAAAATCAATAGGCCGTTGTGAGGTAGTTCAAAGTTTTGTGTACATCGGTTCTTTGATCGACAATTTGGGTAGCTGTAAGAATGACATTCGGCGGCGCATTCAGCAGGCACGGGTGGCCATGACAAAGCTTACTAAAATATGGCGGTACCATAAGATCACTAAAGCTACCAAAATGTCGCTGGTTCAGTCTCTTGTGTTCTCCATATATTTTTATGCCTCGGAAACTTGGACTGTTAAAAAGGCAGATCGAGCTCGCATAGATGCTTTTGAGATGTGGACGTGGAGGAGAATGTTAAGAATTCCTAATAAACTAATGTTTCGATACTGGATGAGCTCGATAATCCAAAGAGACTATCCTCCATTGTGTCGACGAGAATACTTACATTCTTCGGACATATTCACAGAAGCGATAATGTGGAGAAACTTGTAGTTCAGGGTCACGCCCCGAGTGGGCGGCGCCGTGGCCGTTCCCCTCACGCCCCGAGTGGGCGGCGCCGTGGCCGTTCCCCTACTCGCTGGGTGAACACGACGAAACAGTTGCTAGATATGAGTGCCAAGAGCGCCACTGACATTGTGACTATGATGATGATGAAGACATTAAAGTTTAACGCAGTGGCAAAAAAAATTAAAGGTATACCTATAACATATACAGGGTGAGTCAAGCTCAACGCCTCGGACTCTTGTGACCAAACGATACCTCTTTTTGAAAAATCGACTTTGCAAATGTATGTAGGTCGAGTTGGGCTACATTTTAAAAATAATGACTTTTATACAGGGTGTCTAATAAAAGCGTGACATGTCAAAGTTATGTTTTTTTAAATGGAACACCCTGTATATTATTGCATATTTAGATTGCTGGGTGCATTTTAGTGTGACTTCATGTATCACACATGGGACTTTAAGCGAACCGTTTAGGTGCAAATCACAATTTTGGGTATAGGTAGATGTCACAAAAAAATTGAATATCCCAGCTATTATAAATCTTAGAGGGCTGTGACTTTGCCTTGTTACTAAGCATAAAATGTGTCAGCTTACGTTAGACGGTCGAGTTCGAATTACATTTGTACTTGGAGAAATCGGTAGATCAATTAAGGAAACTTCAATCAAAAGTAACTTGATTTTTTCAAATGGAAATGCATAATTTTCTTTATAAGATCAAATGTGAAATTTGATAGGCTTTCTAATTATATTAGGTTGTGAACCTCAATCTGTGGTCGTTTTTACTAAATTTCGAGATTTCAATCAAATCAGTGTTTTTCAATTTCCCTACCTATAAACAAACCAGCAGGCCATGAAATATAAACAAAATCATATTCAGATGGAGTAAAACAACTAACTTAGCAAAAAGATCCAGCAGAACTAGAGTAAAAGTACAAGAATATAAAAATTCCCTACAGCAAATTAACTCTAACCAGAAACAACGGCGGTAACATGTCTAAGGTTAAAGAGAAGCTAGAGTATGACAGAAATGGATACTTTTTATAGCCTACTAGCGACTGCAATGTACTAGAGATTAAAAATTTCCAAAATCACTAAACACTTTGAAATGAAAGCAAAACTTTCAGCGATCGTTGCCGTCAGTCTAATATCTTCAGAACGCAATTTCACATTTAATGGTATAAAACAGTACTCATTTCCGTCAAAGTCAAAAGTAATGATACCTCTCACTGTCGTCGTTTAAATTTTTCAGCATCTATTAGCAAGATCGCAAAAAAGGAATACTGACAAATCATATTTCAATTTTCTGCCAGGTAAATTATGTTTAATAATTTGATTGATTCTTCATTTTCGGCGATCTTGCTTATGAGTATTGAAGAATTTGCAAAACTGCAGTCAGAGGTTCGATTCCTTTTTTTTTAAATCATCAAACGTGAAATCGAGCGTGAAATTTTATTCTGTAGTTATTAATCTGCCAGCAACATTACGTGGTAGATTACCTTTCATTTCAAAATTCACAATGGTTTTGTGAATCGTCAATCTTTAAAATATTGTAGTAGCCGGTATGCTGTGAAAAATACCCATTTTTGTCGTACTCCAGCTGCTTTTTGACCTTAGATGTATTATGTCTGCTATTTCTGGTTAGAATTGATTTGTTGTAAGTCATTTTTATAACTTTGTGTCTGTACTCCAGTTCGTCCATAACTATCTGCTAAGTCAGTTGTTTTGTTCCATCTGAACAGTTTTTTGTTTATATTTCATGGCCTGCTAAGTTGCTTATAGGTAGGAAAATTGAAAAACACTCGTTTTACTGAAAATTTGAAATTAAATCAAAACTACCAGAGATTGATATTTACAACCGCATATCATTAGAAAGCTTATCAAATTGCACATTTGATCGTATAAATAAAATTATGCATTCCCATTTGATAAAATCAAGTTACCTTTGATTGAAGTTTCCTTAATTGATCTACCGATTTTTCCAAGTACAAATGCAATTCGAACTCGACCGCCTAACGTAAGCTGACACGTTTCATGCTTAGTAACACGGCAAAGTCACAGCCCTCTAAGATTTATAATAGCTGCGATATTCGATTTTTTTCTGACATCTACATATACCCAAAATTGTGATTTGCACCTAAACGGTTCGCTTAAAGTCCCATGTGTGATACATAATGTCACACTAAAATGCACCCAGGAATCTAAATATGCAATAATATATAGGGTGTTCTATTTAAAAAAACATAACTTTGATATGTCACGTTTTTATTAGACACCCTGTATAAAAGTCATTATTTTTAAAATGTAGCCCAACTCGACCTACATACACTTGCAAAGTCGATTTTTCGAAAAGTGGTATCGTTTGGTCACAAGAGTCCGAGGCGTTGAGCTTGACTCACCCTGTATAGCAGATAAAGTACAGTTCAACGTACAAAAAACTCAGGCCACAACACTTACAAAGAAGTCTCACGATGGCTTACCAACCGTGGAAATGGAGGGTCACCCCATAGTCGAATCACCTTCCGTCAAACTTTTGGGAATCACCATCAACAATAACATGTCCTGGCACGACCACGTCGTCAGTATTGCTAAAACGGCATCCCAGAAGCTTGGAGTTTTGTTCCGCTGTAGGAAGTTGTATACACCAGAGCAACTGCTGCTGCTTTACAAGGCACAGATCCGACCATCGCTGGGGTATTGCTCCCATGTGTGGGGATGCGCTCCCAAGCACTCTCTAAAGCTTCTGGACACTATCCAGAAAAGAGCGATTAGACTAATCGATACGCCTAACCTCACAAAGGACCTCCACAGCCTGGAACATCGAAGGAGGGTGGCTGACCTATCCCTGTTTTACAGATTCTATCACGGAAGATGTTCGAGTGAGCTCTCTCAGATAATAACACCACAGGCCGTCCGAACCAGGAAAACTAGAGAAGCTCTGCGAGCTCATCCTTACCAGGTCGAGGTCCTTACTCCCCGAACTAGTCTCCTCCAGCATGCCTTCTTTTGGAGAACTTCGACGCTGTGGAATCAGCTGCCGGGGAATTTGTTTCCCGGCGGCTACAACCTGCAGCGTTTCAAATCTAACGTGAACCGACACTTATCCTCTCGCAGCGCTTCTACAGCGCCATAGGCTTTCAGCCTTTGCGGGAGGCCGACCATAAAAAAAACTATAACAAACAATACTTACTTAAACTAAGCAAATTATGGATAGCATGGAAATTTGTATAAGAGAATCAACAGTAAGGAAAACGATACATCAGAGATTCATATTTAGATTAAAGATGTCGGAAATTTTAGTATTGTATTAGTGTGATCGTGAAAATTTTCGATTTTAAGATAATACGCTTTTTGGGCGTTTTATGATGTCTACATAACGAAAATCCACGTCTGTCTGTCGGTCTGTCTGTTTGTCGCGTTTTTCTAGCCTCGTAATCTCAGCAACCGCTGCATGGATTATGATGAAATTTGGGTAGCGATATGCTGTGGGGGTCGTAGTAGGCAATGCTGCTATATTTTTGAAAATCAGTATATGGGCAGCGGACTAATTAGCAAAAAACAGAAAAAAAAAACAAATTTTTATCAAACTCCGTAAGAAAAGATGTCAGCCTATTAGAATTAGTTGTTTACTACCTGTATGTTCAGTTGTTACTCTGAGGTTGATATCTACGTTCATGAGCCGCCACTGTCCAAAGTACTTTTCGGTTTCAAAGTTTATGGTAGGCTTTAAAGTCGAGGAACCCTTTGCCGAGAGTTTATGACTATAGAATGTAAACAATGGATAATTGTGCTTTGAGATTTGAGTGCTACTTGATGTGGAGTAAGTAAATTGTCATTTGAGACAATTTGGTGAAATAACGGTCTCTTTCAGGAGTGCACGTTAAGATTTGATGGAAAATTAAAATATACTACATATATATTACAGGGTGTTAATCAAGTATGTTAACAAACTTTAACCGCGCATAGTACTCCGAAAAATAGAAAGAAAATGTCCTATGAACATGGGTCCTAAGGGAGCTACGCTCCTTTGCATGGGGCACCCTGAAGACGGTTTTCCCTCGATATTCTCGAAACCATTCATAAAAAAATTACGAAATTAGGCACGATGGGTAAACTTTTGACGCTGAATCTGATTCTGGATTCAGAATTTCATAATTTTAATCAGAGGCGTATCATACGGGAGGAGTTGAGGGTAAAAATAACCCCATTTTCTAAATGGTAATTTTTTGACATATGGATTTTAGAATATGGTATTCCAGAGTTTTCTACGTAAAAATGGTCTCTTGGTACATCTCGATAGGGCTAACCGTTTTCGAGAAAAATGCAAATGATTGAATCGATCCAGGCTATTGTAAATAAATAAATGTCCATCTATTTAGTAGGTGTGCTGTGAAAAACAATTGCAATAATTGATAAACAACTTGAGAACTGTTGGTTTGAGATGTATCAGATGAGAGATGTACCAAGAGACCATTTTTACGTAGAAATCTCTGAAATACCATATTCTAAAATCAAAATGTCAAAAAATTACCACTTAGAAAATGGGGTTATTTTTACCCTTAACTCCTCCCGTATTATACGCCTCTGATTAAAATTATATGAAATTCTGAATTCAGAATCAGATTCAGCGTCAATAGTTTACCCATCGTACCTAATTTCGTAATTTTGTTATGAATGGTTTCGAGGATATCGAGGGAAAACCGTCTTCAGGGTGTCCCATGCAAAGAAGCGTAGCTCCATTAGGAAGCATTTCCGGACCCATGTTCATATGACATTTTCTTTCTATTTTTCGGAGTGCTATTCGTGGTTAAAGTTTTTTAACATACTTAATAACACCCTGTATATTTTTCAATTTTACACGAACATTGCTAGAATAATTGAAAAAAGCCATAGTTATTCTTAAATGGGTTTCTGAAATTTCTTTATTTTACTAATATTAATAATAATAATAATCGTCTTTATTGAAAATAAACATATCATGTAAGATAGCTTACATCAGGATAGGGCATCGGTGGCGAAGTTTAGCAAAGTGCTATTCTTACACTTAACCACCAGTGTCTCACATTTATTAGATGTTAAAAATAAACTAAAAAAACAAGCTTGATTATAATAATTTGACGTAGCAGTAGTTTCCCAGCTGTTACGAAGAGTTATTGCGATATTAAAGACCAAACATTAAGGCCTTGACTTTTTTTTTGAAAATGTTCAACGACATTTCTTTATTATTATTACTCCGCCGACAAGTTTTAAAAATGTTTAACATTTTCCAAACTTAGAAAATCACGAGGAAAATTATGAAAATTCCAAAAATAAGAAATTGAAAGGACATTTTTTTGAAAATTTTGGTAATTTGGATAATTGTGAGCATATTTTCCTCCATTTATTTATTACTTTATGTCTGATTTCTTTCGATACTCACTCTTAGATCCCCCGATACTGTTAGGTGTTGATCTAGATGACGTTTTTGGTAATTTGGATAATTTTAAATATATTTTCCTCCATTTATTTATTACTTTATGTCTGATTTCTTTCGATACTCACCCTTAGATCCCCCTATACTGTTAGGTGTTGACCTAGATGACGTCTTTGGCCTTTGTGTTGTAGAACTCGGGCTGGCTACATCAACTCTAGAAAAAATAACGGAAATATTTAAAAATATTGCTCGTTTTTTATAATTATATATAATTATTTATAAATTGGAATATAATTGAATCGGTATATATGCAAAAACAGCATAAGTCCATTTTTTAACAAAATGAGCAAACTCATCCAGTCATTTGGCGAGGCTCACGTCGTTGCTCTGAATATTTCAAAGGCATTCGATCAACTACTGTGGCATGCAGCTCTCTTAAACAAGCTCCCGTCTTATGGGCTCCATGTTAAGCTCTGCGGTTGGCTCGCAGACTTCCTCTCAGGTCGGAAAATCTCTGTCGTGGTAGACGGCTTTTCCTCTTCTTTCCATAGCATCAATGCCGGGGTTCCGCAGGGATCGGTATTGGCTCCGACATTGTGTCTGCTTCATATTAATGATCTACTCTCTAGCACTACAAACCCAATCTACAGTTTTGCGGATGACAGTACGCTGCGTGCAGGCATCATGAGCAATAGACCGATCTCTGTGGTCGAGCTGGAACGCAGAAGACTGGCAGTGGCAGCTTCACTTTCAAAGGATCTCGATACCATTACCGCTTGGGGGCTTAAGATTATGGTTAAATTTAATGCCTCCAAGACCCAGTATTGTACGCTATCAAACAAGAAGTGCCCAAGCCAACACCAGGTTCTAATGAACAACCAGGCTCTGCCAAGGAGTCACTCATTCAAGCTGTTAGGAGTCAACATTACAGAAAATCTGATCTGGCACGAACACGTCGCGTCAATTGCAACAGCTGCTGGTGAAAAGCTTGGGTACCTATTTAGAGCCAGAAAGCATTTCTCACCATGTAACCTCCTCACGCTATATAAAGCCCAGATAAGACCTTGCCTGGAGTATTGCTCTCATGTCTGGGAAGCTGCTGCCCCTACTACCTTGTTTATACTAGATGCCGTCCAGAGAAGGGCAATTTGACTAATTGGCGATCCGGCCTTAACGCGCCATCTTCAGTCACTTTCTCACCGGCGTGTTGTTGGTGACCTCTCACCCTTCTACCGATATTCCAACGGAATCTGCTCCTCTGAGCTATCTTCTATCATTCCGCCGCTCACTGCTCCTATCAGATGTACCCGTGCGACCGCTGCATCTCATCCCAAGACGGTCGTTCTTCAAACATCAAGAACTGAGCGGTACAACCACTTATTTATTCTCAGGGTGTCCAAGGCTTGGAATGGACTGCCAGAAGATGTATTTATTGGGCCTGCGGGTATTGGCCCATTTAAATCTCGCGTTAACAAACTTCCCCTAACATAATCTTTTCACAGCAGCCGCGGTACTCTGGTATTTAGGCTCTGCCTGCGCGGTCTGCTCAGTTATAAGAAAAAATTACATGAATGACATCTACATCATATTTCGAAGGCCTACTACTGACAATAATGATTAGGGATAATCTTTCAGGCTTTCAACAAATGTTCAAATTAAACAAAAAAAATGTAAGTACCTATGTAGGTAAACCTTTTTTGTTTCGTACTGATCTATAAAATAATATATGATGATCTGAACAGATTTAATATACATGCATGGTAGCAGTGGTATGCGTACTTGTCTCAAATACTGTTTGGTAATAGACTAAACATAATTAGCAAAAATATGTAGTTAAAATTACGATCTGTTGAAAACGGAACTCGTAAATCAGCTATCTTTTATTAATCCTCTTAGTTTCTGTTTACTTCTACTGAACAGAATGTTAATGAGTTACAATCTGTATGTTTCCGAGGTAACACTGGAATTTATGAAAACAGTTCTAATAAAAACCTTCAATGAAACAACTGTGATAGTATAACTTTCCTGCTACCTACTACAATTAATAGATGTAACCCTATATTATAGAAATCGTTTTTTAAACCCCGGCCACACGTGCATGCTTTACCTCGTGGCTCGTACTGACTTGTGCAAACCAGTTTGTATCGGGAAGCCCGTGCGTGTGGACGGTAAGACGGTAGCTCGCGCAAAACCGAAAAGCACGGCTTGGGTAAATTCAGTCGGCTAAAAGCGAGGTTTTTACTTCCTACACCGACAGGTGAGGGGAGTATTGTGATCGCGAACATTTTCGATTTTGGGATAATACGTTTTTTGGGCGTTTTATGATGTCTACATAACGAAGATCCACATCACTCATCTCCGTCGGTCTGTCTGTCGGTCTGTCTGTCTGTCTGTCGGTCTGTCTGTCTGTCGCGTTTTTCTACCCTCGTAATCTCAGTAACCGCTGCATGGATTATGATGAAATTTGGACAGCGTTATGCTGTGGGGTCGTAGTAGGTAATGTTCCTACAATTTTGAAAATCGTTATACGGGGGGCGGAGTAATTAGCAAAAAACGAAAAATTTCAACTTCGTTTTTAGGCGTTTTAGGGGTTCCTGATCATTTTCTACTTTTTCTTGGGTGGGGGTGAATTTGGGGTGGTTGGGGGGTGGGGGGTTGTCATACTGAAAAATATGTTCTATTCATAATGGGCTATCTAATGACCTGTGGATGAAAGACCTAGCGGCATAATACAATTTTTTAGGTCCATCCGAACATTGCCTTGCTTATAATAGAAACCAAGGGACTTTTGGAAATTTGTGATGTATACATCCGAGTGTTGTTTTAGATCGTTCTTTATTGCGTAACGCCAAAATTATCGAATGGATTTTAATGAAATTTTGACACAGTATTACTGCCACGGCGAAAATGGAAAGCGCGTATGTTTTGGAAAAATCGTGTCAGTGGCGGCGCAGCAATAATAAAAAAACTAAAAATGTAAATATAGCTCAAACTTTGTTTTTAGGCGTTTCAGGGGTTTTTGATCATTTTTTACTTTTTTTTTGGTGGGAGTGAAATTGGGGTGGTTAGGGGGTGGGGGGTAGTAAAACTCAAAAATTTATTCCATTTATAATAGTGTCCATTGACCTGTGAAAGAAAGACCTAGCGGCATAATAGACGTTTGTTAGGTCCATCGGAACATTGCCTTGGCTATTACAGAAATCAAGGGACTTGGTGTTGGTAGGGGTAGGTATTGCTTTAGATTAGTTTAGATCGTTCTGAATTTAGTAACATGGAAATTATGGAATTAATGTTAATGAAATTTAGACACAGTATTATTACCGTGGCAAGGATGAAAAATACGTACGGTTTTCAAAAATCGTGCCAGTGGCGGCGCAGAAATAACAAAAAACTAAAAATATAAAAACAGCTCAAACTTCGTTTTTAAGCAATTTGGGAGTTCCTAATTGTTTCGTTTCGTCCAGTTGAAGCTGAATTGTGTCGTTTTAGTTCCTACGGAGAGATTTAGGAAACTATTTACTAGTTTTTGTGTTGGATGTTTTTTGACGACAGGCGGGCGATGATTTGGTTGCAACTGTTATGTGTGGGAAGTACTGAGTCAATCAACTTGACTCCATTTTTTAGGTCCATCCGCATGCTTAATATAGAAACCACGGGATGTATACATACGAGTATTGTTTTAGATTGTTCAATATCGCGTAACGCGAAAATTGTTCAATTGAGTTTAATGAAATTTTGACACAGTATTACTCCCGCGACGAGGATTGAAAACGCGTATGTTTTGGAAAAATCGGGTCAGTGGCGGCGCGGCAATAATAAAAAAACTAAAAATGTAAACATAGCTCAAACTTTGTTTTTAGGCGTTCTACGGGTTCCTGACCATTTTCAATTTTTTTTTTTGGGTGAGGTGAAATCGGGGCGGTTGGGGGGTGCGGGTAGTAAAACTAAAAAATTTGTTCTATTCATAATAGTCCGTCTATTGACCCGTAGAAGAAATACCTATAGGCATATTACACTTTTTTAAGTCCATCCGAACATTGGCTCGCCTATTACAGAAACCAATTTTGTGATCTGTACATACGAGTTTTGCTTTATTTCGTTCTATGTATGTATATTGCGTAAAGCGAAAATTATTGAATTGATTTTAGTAAAATTTTGATACAGAATTTATTACCGCTGCGAGAATGGAAAACGACGTGTTTTAAAAACCGTGTCAGTGGCGGCGCAGCCATAATCAAAAAACAAAAAACATAAAATCAGCTCAAACTTCGTTTTTAGACGGGTTGGAGGCTCTTGATCGTTTCGCATCGTCCAGTTCAAGCATGTAGAAAAAAACTGTGGCGCCCTAGTTCCTAAGGACGGAGACGCAAGAAACTATTCACGAAGGTTTTTGTGTTGGATGTTGTTTTTGCGAGCGGAAGGGCGATAATTTAGTTGCAAGGGGGTTTTAGACTATACCTTCATCCAATGGGAAATAATAAATTGGTATCACCGTAATGTGTGGGAAGTACTGAGTCAATCAACTTGACTCCATTTTTTCTCATATGCTTTTCCGCAAACTAAAACAAACCGTCTCACCATCGATGAGATAAATCTCTTTCCGACCAGAAATATTTGGCTAATAATAAATCTATTCGGATCTCTCGATTACAGATTATGA
Organism: Callosobruchus maculatus; assembly: GCA_951848785.1. NCBI lineage: Eukaryota > Metazoa > Arthropoda > Insecta > Coleoptera > Chrysomelidae > Callosobruchus > Callosobruchus maculatus. Next base: position 3,142,133 of record CATOUR010000179.1, read on the forward strand.
AGTATTTATTTTGATTCGGGTCGACTTTTTAATTTTGAAACATTTCTGGAGGCATCGCCCCGCTTATTTTTAGTCCAGAACCAATAAACATTTCACTAAGGCGCGAGATTTTTAAATAAATACATCTGCACTGTTCGCTCTCTCTCTCTCTCTTACTTTGATTTGACGGCGTACTTCCATTTTTTATTTATAGACTTTTATATGAAAAAGCACCTCGCATACTCTTGATATCTGGAGTGTTACTTGACAGTTGTGGGTATCAGAACATTGTTTGCCGTTCTTTATACATAATTACAATGCCATTAGTCTAAAGATAAACCCAAGAATTTAGTATTTTCACTTAAAGTTACTGATGTTTCACTCGGTTTCAGATTATGTGATTCGATTTTTTTCTGATAATTATGAAATCGAAGAACTGCAGTGTTTTCTATATTTAAACAAAGATCATTATTTATAAACCATCCATCAAGCCTTTCCAGAAAGTATTACACGTATTTATCAGCACCTCGTCACGTCTGACAGATATTATGGTTGACGTATCATTTGTATACAAAATAAACTTAGCTTCAGTGAATAATTTGCCGATTTCATTGATATAAAGCGTGAATAACACTGGTCCTAATATTGAGCCCTGTGGGACGCCTACATTGACATCACAGGTACCAGGATCAGATGACACTTGTTTCACCAAATTTTCATCCTTGAAATATAAAATAACATATTGCGCCCTTGCAGATAAAAAGGATCTGATCCAGTTGTGAGATGTACCTTCTATTCCATAACAAGCAAGAACACAGTCAAATGCCCTGCTGAGATCGCAAAATATTCCAATAGGACATTCCCCAGGCTCAATCAGTTCTACTACTGTTTGATAGAAGTTATTGCTGTTGCTGTTGACTTTCTATTACAAAAACCATGCTGATTTTGCAACAAGATGTTATTTTTGTCAATATAATAAGTCAACCTATTTAAAAAACAATATTAAAATATCAGAATTAGTAGCTCTATTAAACATCTTAGAACAACACAGTGCAGCCTATGGTCTTGGTATTAACTACAACAAGACCAAGGTTATGATCGTAGATAGAGAGCATGATAATCATCGAGAAATAAAGTCAGTAGGCCATTGTGAAGTAGTTCAAAGCTTTAATGGTATTATTTAAATCAAGACTAGACATGGCCGACTTTACTCACTAGGCCGGAGCATGAAATATGGCAACACTGAATCAGCAGGCCGAGTTTTTATTTGTTGTGATGTCATTAGTGTAATCTTCGAGAGTAAAAAATAAGATTGGAAGGTGATTTTTAATGCGTTTCTAATTATTTACCTGCACAAACGAAACTATAAAGATAAAAAGTTGCCTGCAAAGCGTGTAGTACAAGGTTGCAGCCCAGTAGAGGATATACCAAACCATGGCCCAACATAACCTTATTCCAGAGTAAAAAGAACGTTGCAAGGTGATTTTTAATATGTGTCTACTTATTTACTTGCACAAATGAAACTATAAAGATAAAAAGATGCCTGCAAAGTGTGTAGTACCAGGTTGCACTAGCAATTGTGCGTCCAATAAGGGACATAAACAGAAGTGGGTGAAAGGTATTCCTCGGAAGGGCTGGTTATATTTATAAGGATAAAGACAATAATTTACAAACATTTCAAAGGATAAGACCTATTTTAAAGCACAATGTGGTACCTATAATGTTTTCTGGACCTCCCAAGTATCACAGAAAAATACAGTTAATAGAACTCATCTGGGCATGCATCTGGGGCATACCTACGAAAGGATTTGATAGTGAAAGGGAAACAAGACCAGCAAGAATGGCTTCACAGTGACCTAATAGTGAATTTTTCTAGCTCAAGTGACAATTTACAAAGTAAATTGAGTGTTCATTTAAGTGGAAGTGGAAGTGGCATCAGGAAACAGGTTGCGTTTATTTTTATTTTGTAGTGTCTGACTGTGATGAAACAGACATCAGATGTAAGTGGTATTAGTAGTAATAGTTCTAAAAAGTATTTTTCTTAATTTATTAACCCAGATGAACTCTAATACATATAAAATGTAATAATTATTCTGAAACTATAGGCCCGCTATTTGACAGCTAAGCCACGTTGCCATATCTAAGGCTCCGGCCTAGTGTAGAGTCGGTCATGCTAATACACATTACACGAATATCATAATATACAGTACCTATGTATATGTTACAGTATATTCTAGAAAATTTCCCACTCTAAGCCACTTCAAGTTAAAAAACTCATGGTATGGGAAGTGAAAAGTTAAAAATACCATCGAAAACGCGTAGCGTCGTCGGTCGTTTGTTTTCCTGCTGCGAAAAGCAGTTGTTTCAAAGCCGACTGCGACCGTGCGGTGTAAGTGTCTCCGGTCGGATTTGGAATGGATTTAAGGTGTCCCGCAGGACTGCCGCTGTCAAATAACTCAGTCGGACGAACTGTTTTATGGTGTTTACGAGCAAATTACCTCAAATTATTAGAAAACCCGCCAGCCCGGCCCGAATTTACGACTCAATTTATTGGTCGGGACGTCTGGGTCGGAGGGACGGGGGCTCAAAGGCTCTTTTACAGTTGACAATGTCATGGATGACATTTATGTATGTCAAACGTCTAAATCGAGACACTGCCGCCGGTCATAAAAAAAATCAAATCAAATAGTTTGTCTTGCTGCTTCCAGCGCAGTTTGAGGTTACATGAACAAATTCACAAAGCCAAGGCTTGGCTGATCTAATGTGATGTAACGAATTTTTAGAATCTTGCTAAGTTAGTTGTATATATGTTCCATCTGGACAGGATTTTGTTTATTTTTGATGGCCTGCTAGGTTGCTTATACGTGATGGGAAAATTGAATATTATCGATTTGACTGAACATTTGAAATAAATCGGAAACTAAAAAAGATCAATATTGACATTCCTATATCGTTAGAAAGGTTATCAAATTTTACATTTGAGCGCATAAAAAAAGTTAGGCGTTCCTATTTGAAAAAATCAAGTTACCTGTGATTGAAATTTCCTTAATTAATCTACTGATTTCTCCAAGTACAATAAGAATTCAAATTCGACCGTTTAACCTAACCTGAGGCACTTCATACTTAGTCAAAACGCGGTGGTTACAACCGAAGGTCACGGCCTTCTCTAAGTTTTATCATTTCTGCGATATCAATTTTTTCTGACGTCTGATTTACGCCTAAACGGTTCGTTTAAAGTTTCATGTATGATACATAGAGTAACGCTATAATTCACCAAGAAATCCAAATATGCAATAATATACAGGGGGTTTTATTTAAAAAATATAAGTTTGATATGAATTACTCACGACAGAATTATTATTATTAATTTATCAAGTGACATATAGAAATATAAAACATATTTCAGAAAAATATGTTTTAGTAAGCCCACTATCTTCCATCCATGCATTCTTGGGCCACCCTGTATATTACAATGGATGAAACTTAGCTTCTTTACTACACTCCAGAGTTCAATCAAATAAAATGCATAGTAAAATATAAAATAAACCGACCCCAAAGCGTCATCATCATAGTGACAATGTCTTAACAGACCTTAACAGACACAGCGTGTCGCGGAACAGCCACGGCGCCGCCCCTCGGGGCGTGACCCTGAACTACAAGTTTCTCCATATTATCGCTTCTGTGAATATGTCCGAAGAATGTAAGCATTCTCGTCGACAGAATGGATTACCGAGCTCATCCAGTATGGAATCGTTAGTTCGATATATAGTTAACACTGTTAGCAGTGATTATTACGTAGCGTTTTGGAACATTTGAAGGAAGAAATTAAGAAAAAATCGCCCCACTTGAAGAAGAAAAAGATGCTTTCTCTCCCTGTCACAAATCAATGAAAACCATGGCAAAATTGCATCAATTAGGCTACGAATTGTTATCCCATCCACCGTATTCTGCCGATTTAGCTCCCATTGACTCTTTCCTGTTATGCTGGCCTCAAAAGAATGCTCGCTGGAAAGAACGGACGATCGTCTCAGGCTGTGACTGTAATTTTTTTTAATATCTACTATTAGATAACAGTTCGCGTTAATTTTAATTTTATTTTTTTGATGATGTTTCATACATAGTGAAGATAGAACAACCCCTTCTTCATGAAATATAAACCGCACGCCACTGTACCATCAAGTCACCGAAAATATCTTCAGTAGGAGTTCCTTACATCGCGTCGTCCGTTGCTAAGCTTCTGTTTGAAATTAAATACGTATTAACTTGACGTTTTTGTTTATTGCAGTTGTTTAAGATGCGATAAGTACGATAAGTTACGTACTTTTTTTTATTCTCATCATGACGCGTGGTATTCAATTATTAATACATTTTATTATTCAGGATAAATCAAAATGAATGCTCGGACTACTTTCGTGCTTTTCTTCGGACATTGAAGTGCTTTCAAATGTCGTTCGAAAAGTGCTTTAAATTGGAATTCAGTTGCAAATATGCAAATGATCTGCATGCTGCAAGTAGTATCAGGTAGAAACTTGGAAAATGCCGACGGTGCCTCGGCAATCGCCGATCAGCATCGCAGATACGTCGGTATCGGCACGCATCGGCCGGCTTTATTTCTAGTTGCTATATTTTCGCCGGATTTTGAAAATCCGAACCGTCCCGACGTATGTGCGATGGTCCATTAAATTTAATAGAAAGTAATTTTCTCCGATTCGTACCGTCCGTCCGATGCCGATTTATGTGCGCGTATTTTTTTACCTTGCGGTAAAACTGAATTCAGAAATTAATATTATATTTCGTATTGCCGTTCTCGAATTACAATTACTTGTAGTAGCACTTTTTTCCAGCTCGGTATGCACGAAATATGGACGGTAAACTAATAGCTAATAGTGTAAAAAATAATAGAATTAACAAACAAAAAATGATGTAATTAAATCTGAATTATCGGCTCAAAAATAAACATTTAGGAAATGTGCAACGATGGAAAAAATGTCCCGATCTATACAGAAAATGATAGCTGTATTTTTCAAAGTGGAATTGTGGAACTTGTCGTTCTGGACGCACAGAAGATAGTTACAGTTGAGAAGCATACCGAAGAGTGCCTCCCTGTCATTAGATCTATGAAGAATGGAAGAACCTGCGGTCAGAGTCAAGAATAGACGCCTAGATCTGAGAATTTTTGTTCTTCGCTGAAATTCATAACAACGGCCGGATTTGTGATTAGAGTCCTCAAATTATACATGCCACTAGTTTTCTTCCTGATAAGAAGCCAGATAACAACTTTAGATGTTTAGGGTGAACTTGGAGATCTGAGGGTCTGAGAATTTTTGATCTTCGCTACCTGAGGCTGGAACTCAAAACAACGCAACGGCCGGATTTATAAATAGCGTACTCAAATTATACATGGCACGAGTTTTCTTCCTGATAGGAAGCCTCATAACGATTTTAGATGTTTAGGGTGAACTTTGGAGATATGAGCGTCTGAGAATTTTTGATATTCATTACCTGGGTCTGAAACTTAAAACAACGGCGGGATTTATAGATAGGGTCCTCAAATTATACATGACACGAGTTTTCTTCTTGATAGGAGTAAAATTGAAGACAAAAAATGGCTGGGGCGCAGACAAAACTCATGGTCGAAAAACGTCAGAGATGGGACAGGACTGGATTTTGATACTCTACTCATGTGAGCACAAGTCTTTGTTAATGTACGGTGGCACAAGATAGCATTTGCCAAAACTTCTTTGAACGTAGTAGGTACCTTAAGCCTTAAGATAATTTTACCCAAAGAATCTACACCTTTTTCAGCTGTAGTTTCTAAAGCGTCAAGTGATAATTCGAAACGGTCAAGTTAATTTTTCAATTGGTCAATCGTAAATTCAAAGTGACAGGTATAAATTACACCTGACAGTTTGAAATTACAAGTTGGAAAATTAACTTGACTTTAGAAACTACACAGCTGAGAACGGTGTAGTTTTGCTATGATTTGTTTGTATTTTAGGGACACATTGTAAAAAGCTGCAGACCAGAAATGTTCAGCACGAACTAGGACGTTAAAGGAGCTTGTTCTTAATTTTAAAAGCTTTTACTTAACTTGCAATGTATGTACGCTTGTTCGGGTGGAGTCTTGCAACTCAATTTTGGAGCAGATATCTTCAACTGATTGAGCTGAAATTTTGTATACACGTTTAGTTTGGATGACAATGCACGATGAGCTGTATGACGTCGTTCTAAACCCAATACTGGAATAGTTATTTAATGCATTTCTACAATATGGGTATCCATATTGATACGAGAACGCCCAGTTGATGGTAAGGGGAATGACCGAGGGAATGACAATCTAATGAGAGGAATGTCATCACTGACAATATAGACACAATAGATCCACTGATGTCATTTTTAGTCAAACGAAGAATTTTGTTGTGAGAGTTTGGGGAAAATATACTATTCAAAGCCGGCGAGTTTTTTTATCACTGTATGAATCTGACGACCTGAGAGAAGAGAGTTTTTGCATTTGGCGCTCAACTAGAGGCTTGCGGTGTGAGCAAGGATCTGGCAGCAGTCACAGGAGATTCTGGATCGAATTGTACGATTTCCTTTATATAGCCTACGCAGTGGTCATCACCAGGTTGTATTGACGACGGTGACGACATCGACATGAGGTTAGGGGGTAGCTAACGAACCGCTGGTGCACCGAGCAACCACGAAGGGTAGACCGGACAGCCGGTGTGTATGACTGTGACGCGACGTAAGTGGTAAAGAAGATCCGTGGTAAGGATTTTCCAATAATAAGTTGTAAAGGAACATTTGGGGTGCTGGACTGACTTGGGGAAAGTAATAGGGATAAACTCGTGTTGGTAGTGGACTCTTATCACCAACACAGTTTTAAGGTTATGTTTAGAGTAGGTCTATATTTTCAGTTTAAGGTTTTCGTGATGTCTAATAAAAGAAAATCTACGAAAATGAGTGGATATCAGGATAGCGCAAATTCTAAATTAGAAATTGTCGTTCAAATGATGGCAAATAATATATATTTTTAGATATAATACGATGTGTTTTGTTGTAAGAGTTTGGGAAAAATATACTATTCAAAGTCGGTGAGTTGTTTTATCACTGCATGAACCTTGTTTACGACCTGAGAGAAGAGAGTCTTTGCACAGTGAAAGGGCTTGTTGAGAGTGACTCGAAAAATAATGTGACGTCATTCTAAAACAAATATGGCGGACCATCCAAGATGGCGAAATAGCTATTTTTAATGCACTTCTACAATATATGGGTATGCAATGAAAGGGCTTGTTGAGAGTGCCTCTAAAAATAATGTGACGTCATTCTAAATCAACTATGGCGGGCCATCCAAGATGGTGAAATAGTTATTTCTGCAATATGGGTATCAAATAAAAGGGCTTGCCGAGAATAAATATTTTTTGTTTGATATAAATGCAAGTTAATAACTAAAAAGTAAAAAATAAATTAAAACAAAAAACTTTAAAAAAAAAGCTTTTATTTAAATGTTCTAAAAAAAGAAAATAAAATGTTCCTTTAAAGTGTTAACTATCAACTTATAGCCTCATTATACACAATTTATATTATCATAAAAGCTTGTCCCGCGATTTACTTGTGTAAATTAACTAGTACCTATTCGATTGACTAACTTGAATTTTCAGTTTAATTGAATTCTTATAATTACTTACGTAAACCTCGCGACAAGCTTTTATGACCATATAAATTGTGTATAATGAGGCTATAAGTTGATAGTTAACACTCTAAAGGAGCATTTAATTTTTTTTTTTAGAACATTTAAATAAAAGCTTTTTTAAAAAAAGTTTTTTTGTTTTAATTTATTTTGGTCGTCATTGCGCACACTCAAACTGTTTCAAACCATTGGAAATCTGACGCTAGAACACAACTACTGTAAACTGTCTGTTCTCGTGAAGAAAAACAGACAGCTAGTCCTCCGAAAAATGCTGTAGTAAACCGTGGTTCGGTATGGGATCATTTGTAACGGGAAGACGAATGTGGTCGAATACTTTGACGCTATCAATCCCGCGCCGTGGCAGCTCCGGAAATAAACCGCGCTCCGTCCCAGTGTGCGCTGCCGATGCCGGGAATGACAGATATGTCGAGGCGTACGCCAAACGACAGGCAGACACCGCCGCTGCGCTATTGTTCGACTTTTGACAGCGGATAATTTATTGTTAAATAAACACACGTCGGCCGTGTCGGTGTCGGTGGCGTTTGTTTTTGGCCCGACAAGTGGCGGCTAATCGCGTCTTAATGGCCGAGAGGAGCATCACGTTACCAGAGAGTGACTCAGTCGCTGATATTTTCTGGTTGTTGCGTCGGTGGATTGGCGAGGCAGCACGGGGCGTAGTCCAAAGCCGAGATTGACGGATAGTGGTCATGGAAATTTACCAATCAGGATCAAAGTAGATTAGATTACGTGAATCTCTATTTTATGATCTGGGGGAATCTTTATTTTGTTCATCATCATAGATCAGGCACGGCTCAACAAACAATCAGCTTTCTTACTCATGGTCGGTTCCTTTGTGATGACGTGTTGCAAATATCTGACATCAGCGACGCCATTTTGGGATAGTTCATGGTCGACTCTACACTAGGCCGGTGCCTTAGATGCGGCTTAGCTATCAAATAGTGGGCCTATAGTTTCAGAATAATTATTACATTTTATATCTATTAGAGTTCATCTGGGTTAATAAATTAAGAAAAATACTTTTTAGAACTACTACTACTAATACCACTTACATCTGATGTCTGTTTCATCACAGTCAGACACTACAAAATAAAAATAAACGCAACCTGTTTCCTGCTGCCACTTCCACTTCTACTTAAATGAACACTCAATTTACTTTGTAAATTGTCACTTGAGCTAGAAAAATTCACTATTAGGTCACTGTGAAGCCATTCTTGCTGGTCTTGATTCCCTTTCACTATCAAATCTTTTCGTAGGTATGCCCAGATGCATGCCCAGATGGGTTCTATTAACTGTCTTTTTCTGTGATATTTGGGAGGTCCAGAAAACATTGTAGGTACCACATTGTGGTTTAAAATAGGTCTTATCCTTTGAAATGTTTGTAAATTATTGTCTTTATTCTTATAAATATAACCAGCCTTTATGAGGAATACCTTTCACCCACTTCTGTTTATGTCCTTCATTGGAAGCACCAATTGCTAGTGCAACCTGGTACTACACACTTTGCAGGCATCTTTTTATCTTTATAGTTTCGTTTGTGCAGGTAAATAATTAGAAACACATTAAAAATCACCTTCCATTCTTCGTTGTTACTCTGGAAGGTTATGTTGGTATGTCTTTGTTTGGAAGCCCCAATTGCTATTGCAACCTGGTACTACACACTTTGCAGGCATCTTTTTATCTTTATAGTTTCGTTTGTGCAGGTAAATAATTAGAAACACATTAAAAATCACCTTCCACTCGTCGTTCTTACTCTGGAAGGTTATGTTGGTATGTCCTTCTTTGGAAGCCCCAATTGCTATTGCAACCTGGTACTACACACTTTGAGGCATCTTTTTATCTTTATAGTTTCGTTTTGCAGGTAAATAATTAGAAACACATTAAAAATCACCTTCCAATCTTATTACAGTATAGATTACAGTAATGACTTCACAACAAACAAAAGCTCGGCCCGTGTCCAGTGTTGCCATATTTCAATGCTCCGGCCTAGTGAGTAAACCTAAACAGTGTAAATGAAGGTAAACATAAAGTTTATGCTGTCCTTAATGTTTACCTCCCATAATGTGTTACAGTGTATCCAAAGTCACTTGGAACAGCAAAAAATGCTTGGGCGGCATCACCTTTGTGAAACGCGGCAGATATACAGGGTCCTTGGGGCGTTTCACAAAGGAGAAGCCGCCCAAGCATTTTTTGCTGTTCCAAGTGACTTCGGATACACTTTACTTTTTACTCTCGTTTTATTGGGAGATAGCAGTGGTCTGGATTTTCTCCGAATACCAAACATTTGTAAATTAAATGCGAAAAATTTTCTGTAGTCAAAATTGCATATGAGTCGTTTGAAAAAAAAAATAGAAATGTAAACTTACCCTTCGTCAGGATCACAGTCTCGAAAGCCTTTGGCGAATGGGTTACTTGCTATTTTCAATTGCGTTATCTGGAACAATTAAAAAAATACAAAACTCCTGTTTAGTCAGCAATCTATGCAAATTTGATCACGTTACGCAGGCATTCATTAACACAAGATGGCTAAAGATGGAGAATCTTTTTAAACTGCAATAGACTACTGGCCCGTGTCAAAAAAATGATGGGTCATTTGAACCACTAGGTGACCTATCTAGAACGATGTAAAAGCATAAAATAATAAGATTCAGCACTATGCCGTCACTTGTAAGCTGTCCAACTGAGTGCAGGTGAGAATTCAAAAGTACAGGTAGACGAGTAAATTTTGGTCATATATCTTTGTACGGCATTCTTACCATCGATAGATCCATGAAAAATAATAAGAAAAAGTCGAAAAATCGAGGGTTGCAACCCCCTCTCTTTCCGTGTATTTATGTAGTTTGACTTCGACTTGCTACTTTTCAATATTTTCGACTAGAAGCAAACATGATCCAAGCATTCCACATTTAGGTATCCATCAAAAATTAATGAAAACTTTATGCAAACAAAATATTATAAAAAATAACCGCGAATTTGCAAGGGCGCCGATGAAAAATAAAGAGACTTTTAAATAGTGAATTTATTTGGGCGTAGGGATGTGGCGACCCCATCGCCCAGAGGTGATGGTACACCTTGCACCGACGACGGTGCATCATGTACTATTATCTCTGCAATCAGCCACAGGGGGGAGAAGTGCAGTCACTTAGCTTCGCCCGCGGTGCAATCACCCCCACATCGGAATATTTCCGGGAAACTAGAAATAGGTTCCCGGAAATAGGCGGCGCCAAATGGCCTCACGGTTCATGTTCCGTCGCTGGGCTGATGTTCTCGGTTTCTCATAAGTGACAAATTGGATTAATTAAAAGTAAAAAAATGCTCAATGGCTCTTCCAGGATCAAAAGATTCCGGAGGTAAAATACCTGGCCGTTCGGATCTCCGGGTGCCAGGTGGTCCGGGGGGAACATTAAGTGAAGATTGTTCAAAGAATTGTGCTGCCACTCCTCGTCAGGCTAACAACAGAAGCCGTCCTTCGCAGCAACTTCGCACTGACGACAGGCCCGAAGGCCAGAGAAACTTTTTCAGAGCCGACTTTACAAATATACGAGGTCTTGCCTCCAACATAAACTCTGTCCATCAACACCTTCAGGCAGAGAAGCCACACATTCTGGCTCTTACGGAAACTCAAGTCGGCTCTTCAACAATGGATAACTGCTTTAGATATCCCGGATATGACTTATACACCCGATTTAGACGTAGGTTTGGCGTATGCGTGTACGTTAAATCTGGGCTTTCTTGTCATCGAGAAGAAGAGCTCGAACTGGAAGGATTTGACATCATATGGCTCAAAATATCCTTCCAAAATCATTCCAAATTTATATGCTGCATTTATAGGCCACCAAGCAGTAACAACTGCAAAGAGCTCTTCGAGAAGCTTTCAGCCACTGTGGACGCGCTGCAATCAGATCACCCTCATTCAGAGATAGTCTTTCTGGGTGACTTCAACGTTCACAACTCATACTGGCTGACACACTCAAACAAAACTGACGACGAGGGACGTGAAGCTGAAGCCTTCGCTATCAGCTGCGGCTTGGAGCAGATAGTCAAAGAACCAACAAGGATTCCCAGCCGCCACGGAGATTTTGCTAGTCTGTTGGACCTATATCTCACAACTGCTCCAACGGTCTACACAGTGAAGGTAACCGCCCCACTGGGATCGTCTGACCACAACACCGTCTCGACGCTATGCAGAATGCATTCTCCAGATCTCTACCATGCAAAGCCTCGTCGGGTCTGGCATTACGGATCAGCCAAGTGGGACGACCTAAGGGAATACTACCAGTCCTTTCCCTGGAACGACGTCTGCTTCAAGTCACGAGACCCATCAGCTTGCGCCCAAGAAATAACAGAGGTATTAATATCCGGCATGGAAGCCTATATTCCTCATGTCGTCAAGCATCCCTCCAAAAATAAGCCATGGTTCAATAAGCGTTGTAGAGATGCAGTTACCTCTAAAAACCAAGACTACAGAGAATGGAGGAAAAATCCAAATGCTGAGAGCCACCGCAGTTTTATCGACGCCAGAAATCACTGTAAACGCGTGATTGACAGCAGCAAGGAAGAACACAACCAAAAAATTAAGAACAAGCTCCTCTCATGTCCTAGTTCATCCAGAACATTCTGGTCTGTAGCTAAGGCTATTAGTCAGAACTTTTCCTATTCGTCAATACCACCCTTGACCAGAGAGGACAAATCCATCGCTTCTGCTCCTAAAGAAAAAGCAGACATCTTGGGGAAGCTCTTCGCAGCCAATTCTACCGTAGACTTTCAAGGAAGTACTCCGACCACCACCATAAGCGTGAACTCAAGAATGGCAGAGGTCAAATTTCAACATCGAGATGTAAAAAGCATCCTCCAAAAACTGAACACCAATAAAGCTACTGGTCCTGACCAAATTCCAGCCATTGTCCTTAAACGCTGTGCCGTTGAGCTTGCACCTATTCTTTGCAAGCTCTTCAAACTTTCGTATCAACGAGGCGTGTTTCCCGCTTCGTGGAAGATTCATCAGACGTATTTTCAATAAACGCCGGTGTTCCTCAGGGATCTGTCCTATCCCCTACACTATTTCTGCTGTACATCAACGAGCTGCTGGAAATAACATCCAATCCAATCTACAGCTTCGCAGATGACAGTACATTAGTGTCGTGCATGGAACCAGGCAAGCCACTATCATCCCAGGAGACGGTACGTCGGCGACAGCAGCATGCCTCACAGATCAACGCAGATATCAAAACAATTGTCGAGTGGGGATTAGCAAATAAAGTACAGTTCAACGTACAAAAAACTCAGGCAACAACACTTACAAAGAAGTCTCACAATGGCTTACCAACCGTGGAAATGGAGGGTCACCCCATAGTTGAATCACCTTCCGTCAAGCTTTTGGGAATCAACATCAACAATAACATGTCCTGGCACGACCACGTCGTCAGTATTGCTAAAACGGCATCCCAGAAGCTTGGAGTTTTGTTCCGCTGCAGGAAGTTGTATACACCAGAGCAACTGCTGCTGCTCTACAAGGCACAGATCCGACCATCGCTGGAGTATTGCTCCCATGTGTGGGGATGCGCTCCGAAGCACTCTCTAAAGCTTCTGGACACTATCCAGAAAAGAGCGATTAGACTAATCGATACGCCTAACCTCACAAAGGACCTCCACAGCCTGGAACATCGAAGGAGGGTGGCTGACCTATCCCTGTTTTACAGATTCTATCACGGAAGATGTTCGAGTGAGCTCTCTCAGATAATAACACCACAGGCCGTCCGAACCAGGACCACTAGAGAAGCTCTTCGAGCTCATCCTTACCAGGTCGAGGTCCTTACTCCCCGAACCAGTCTCCTCCAGCATTCCTTCTTTTGGAGAACTTCGACGCTGTGGAATCAGCTGCCGGGGAATTTGTTTCCCGACGGCTACAACCTGCAGCGTTTCAAATCTAACGTGAACCGATACTACTTATCCTCTCGCAGCGCCTCTAAAGCGCCATAGGCTTTCAGCCTTTGCGGGAGGCCGACCATAAAAAAAAAAAAAAAAAAAAAAAATCCGTTTTTCAAGCAATTGTAAAGAAGACAAAAAAATGTGATTTTGGGCGTAAGGTTTTCTAATTTGAGAAATACGAGGTAAATAAAAATAATACATATAGAATAATGGTTATAAATAAAATATAGCAACTCAACATGCATTTAAGTATATTTGTGATTTGTGACTTACCCTATGATTCTGGTAAGCAGTCACAGCCGTAAAAGAAGTCTCAGGGAAAACGAAAGTCTTAAAATTATCACCGCACTCCTCCTCTGTTGTCGTCCTATTTTTAGGTGGCAAATATACTATGTGGAACCTGGGTTGATATCGATGCATAGAATTCAGAATTATCTGGAAAAGAGATTCAGTCAGTACTCCCAACTCATAAATAAAATTATACCCATTCACAAAAAAGGAGATATATCATGTATTGACGATTACAGACCTATATCCATAATTCCGGTAATAGCAAAGTTATTTGAAAAACTAATAAGAAATAGGTTGCAGTCATCTCTTGACTTTGCTGATGTATTAGACAAAAATCAATATGGCTTTAAACAGAGATGCTCTACCACGCAGGCTGTTGCTGTCAGATGTGCAGTTGAAAGTTTCGAGGAAGGTAAACTGACACAACTGACGCTTTGCGATCTTTACAAAGCCTTCGATTGTGTCTCGCATAAAATCTTATTACAGAAGCTCGAGTTTTATGGTATTCGTGGACACTCCTTAAAATTTTTCACATCATCGTTCTCAGGTCGTAAGCACGAATGGCAAGGAATCCCATTTAAGGTCTATAGAATCTGGGGTGCCCCAAGGCTCTATTTTGGGACCTATACTTTTTGTGCTGTACCTCAATGATATTTTTCACTTTTCACTACCGGTCAAGTGCGTCTGCTTCGTTGACGATACTACACTAACTGATCAGAATGTTCTGATCGCAAATGCCTATGAAGTATAAAATCAAATAGAAGGATGGTTTACAGCAAACTGCTTGAAATTGAATAGAGACAAAACTCAGAGAATAACTCTTTCTGTGAACGATAGACTGAATAAAAATGAAACAGTATCCTTACTTGGCCTGAAAATTGATAACTCACTCAATTGGGAGGCCCATGTCAAATTCATGTGCAGTAAGTTATCAACGCAGATTTTCGTCTTACGTCAACTAAAACGTATTTCAACTTTGGAAGGAGTGCTGAATGCTTATTTTGGACTTCCTCATCCACATTTGGTCTATGGAGTTATTATCTGGGGTGGATCTTGCCATGCAGCGCGAGTATTCAAGTTGCAGAAACGGGCGGTAAGGATCGTGGCAGGTGCTAAATTTGATGACCATTGCAGACCTCTATTTAAAATGCTAAAAATACTGCCGTTGCCTTGTGTTTTTATTTTTTATACACTTCTACATATTCACGAAAACTCCAATACGTATACTTGCCACCCAGATATACACAAATATCCAACCAGAGGAGCATCTGCTATAAGACCTCCACGATTTAGATTAGCAGCCTCTGCACGCAATTCATTAAACTCAAAGCTCTACAACACACTTCCTAGAACAATCAGACAGCTAAACTATATCAAATTTAAACAGCACATTAAAAACTTCCTCTTCGACCATTGTTTTTACGACTCAGTCGAATTTTTAAATTTTAAGTTTGAATACTTTGTGTATGCTTATGTCCTCGTTCTATACACATATATGTAGCTATTGTTTTTTATATTCATCTTACTTGTACCTATGTACCATTTTCTTTAATCGTTCTACTGTCCAGTTGTTTGACTTGTCATAAGTATTATTTATTTATGTACAATATGACCAATAAATTACTCTACTCTACTCTACTCTACTCTACTCTACTCTACTCTACTCATGAATATAGACTTTCAAATTCCACATGATGGGGGAAAATAAAACATTCCAGATTCCAAAAAATTCTGAACTTTGTACCCCTTCTTCCTTAACATGCGGTTGATACACTTACATGGCCATTGTCATCCAATTGATTGTTGGTCAATTTAAGTTTGTCAAATGACACTGTCTGCTTCATCCATTGGGCTCCAGTGGCTGGACTATCTGGATGAACGTGAATTCGTGGAGGAGAGACTGGATCTGCTTTACCAGCAACCACCCAACTGGAGCTGAAATTTTCAAAATTTTTAGTATCTTCAAATTTTCGAACATTTTCAAGATTATCAACTTTTCAAAATTTCATTTTTACAACTATTGAAGACATATGACAAACGGTACTTACTTAAACTGGACAAAACAAATTATGGATAACATGGAAATTTGTATAAGAGAATATCAACAGTAAGGAAAACGATATATCAGAGATATACCGGGTGTCCCAGAATTTCCTTGACACGATATTTTCGTAACGAAAAACGCTTCAAGCAAAAACTGAGTGGTACTTTTGAAGGTACTATAGGGTCTATCATACCATGCATTCAAAACATTTTTTTTTGTACGTCAACCCCTAAAACTCACCCTCAACTTTTTTTTTCAAATAGGAACCCATAGGTTTTCCTACATAAATGATACACAAGCATAAGACAAATGAAATGATAATTTGCTTGACGCCTGATATTTTGGCAAAAAAAACGGATAAAAAAGAAAAGTAAGTGGATTTTTCAAGGCTAGTGAATGACCTATCATTCCATGCTTATGAATCATTTTTTTCTTACTTAAACCCCTGGAATCCACCCCTAGCTAGTTCTTTCAAATTTCAATCCACAATTTTGCCTGGAAAAATAAATTCTTTACTTGAATTTAATTATCGTAGTGCCTTACTTTTTATGCCCCTGCTGCAATTTATCGTTAATTTTGGCTCCCGTGTGCGGGGCACACCCTGCACACGGGGTTGGCGCGGCCCGATGTAATCATAAAACGTTTTTTTGCACTTAGTTTTGTTGTCACATTTTTTTTATTAGTTGATTCATGATAATAAAAAATATTTTCCATAAATATGTTTTAATTAATTTATGCTTACGATCTCATGGATTAAACGAAGAAATTTAAAGATAAATTGCAGTAGGGACATAAAAAGTAAGGCTACGATAATTAAATTCAAGTAAAAAATCCATTTTTCCAGGCAAAATTGTGGGGTGGATTCCAGGGGTTTAAGTAAGAAAAAAATGGTTCATAAGCAAGGAATGATAGGTGATTCACTACCCTTGAAAAACCCACTTACTTTTCTTTTTTATCCGTTTTTGTTACAAAAATATCAGGGGTCAAACAAATTATCATTTCATTTGTCTTATGCTGAATGCTGATTTTACGGAAAAAATAAGTTTGCATATAAAATTAAAGGTACCACAAGATTTTAAATAAAATGGGGATATCATTTATGTAGGAAAACCTATGGGGTGCTATTTGAAAAAAAATTTGGGGGTGAGTTTTAGGGGTTAACGTACAAAAAAAAAGTTTTGAATGCATGGTATGATAGACCCTATAGTACGTTCAAAAGTACCACTCAGTTTTTGCTTGAACCGTTTTTCGTTACGAAAATATCATGTGTCAAGGAAATTCTGGGACACCCGGTATAGTTAGTACAAATAAATAGTTAAATTCGTACCAAGTGTTTTCTTGTCCAATCCAACTAAAGACTTGTAACAATATGAATCCGTTGTGGGTACTAACCTGTGGAAGGCGTACCGGTACCTCTTGTCGTCCACCGGTACGAAATCCATCATCAACATGTACTCTGCATGAAGGTCCAAACCGCAAAGCTTCACTTGAAATGTCGGAAACATTCTTCTTCCTGCTTTCGTGACGATCATTTCCGTGCCTAGTGCGTGAAACTCGTCCCACAAGTGCTTCATTTCCAAAATGGCGCCGGCATTGGTCAGTGGGGGTGCTACCGAGTTAATACTGGAAGAAAAAGGACATAATTTCACTGGGGGGTACCTATATCTTCAGTGATTTATTTCTACAGTCAGTTGTTGTGATCACAAAACTATATACCCTCAAACTAAGCCAACCTACATAAAAATGTAGGATGCGGTTGCCCACATTGAACCAAATTTTGAAAAATTGTCCGTACATGTGTGCCATTAAAGATAAAATAAATTGGTAATACAAAATAAACCTCTCATCCTTGATGAATATTTTGAGTAGCATAAATTATTTTTATATTTGTTAACAACAAGAGAAAAGCAAAATTAAGATGGTATTGCAAATGGTTCATTTTAGGCTACCAGGTGCTCAAATTGAACTCTCGTGGAATCTTGAATCGAACCTGGCTTCAGATCTTGATAAAGTAGGATAATACTTCAAGGAAAACAAATTAAACTGAACCTATGTCTCTTTAAAAAAAAGTTGGTAAGTACCAAATCATAATTTTTTTCTTATAATTGCTAATAAAATTCGTAAGAAAATTCTATACTGCACGAGATGAACACCTAGTAGAAGATCCGAATATAAAACGACCTTCACCGAACTGGTTAATGGATGAAAAGCATTTTATATTAAATTTAATATGTTAAGAAATATATCGCGAGTGGTTTGGCTGAAAAATTTCAGTCCAGGATATGATTAATTAAATATTGAAAAATCAATTTTTTTTTTGAACATTTCGTTGGTTTGGTTAATAGACAAATCACATACCAATCGATATGAAGCCCATAGAATACGCAAACGTTAGGTTGGCTACGTTTTTCCCGTCCCAACTATAAGGTAGGCAGGTATAAAGAGGTAAATCAATAATAGTAATTTGCACCGGTATGGTTAATGCATGAAACTTATATCAAAATAAAGATAATTTTATTGCAAACACGTCGATCTAGGGTTGTCTGCCAAAAATCAGTTTGGAATTCCGGTTGTCGAATTTTAAAGATCAAAATATTGCTGCCAGTGAGTACGTGCGCCAGAGAGGTCCGAGCGAACTATCCCGTGTATTAACAAAGTGCGCATGTCATGTGTCCGTGAAATTGAAAAGGATAGCGATACACTCGTAAATGCTGTGCCTCATTGTATTGGAACAGTTTGCCTTATTCTTCTGAATTGAAAAAGCGTGCTACTACTATTATACTGATTGTTGTTATTTACAAACATTAAATTGTGATAAAAAATGGCTAAAAACTGTTTTCTATGCAATTCGGACGATGATATGTTCTTGATTTTAACGATTAAACGTATAAAAACTGTTCGCTGAAATTAAGTTTTCGTAAAAAGAAAAATTTTAAATACAGTGGCGTTGAGTTAACCAATGCGTCACTCGATTTTGTAGGTTATCATACCACGTGCTAAAAAAAAAGTGACTGCTTTGGGTAAAAAATATAATGAAGAGTTTAATAACTTTCTTGGTGAGAATACGGTGCATAATAATTTAACCTTCAAAACTATCCTAGTCCCCTTACACCATATAGTATGGTAGATAGGGTTAAGGAAAATGTATACCTATAAATACATCTTTTAAATTTTTTTAATTGTGAAAAATGACATGGAAGATTCATAAATTTATACATTTTTGATTATGTTTCATTCAAATAAATCATTTCAATTTCACGGACACATGACATGCGCACTCTCTTTCATTCAATGGCCGAGCTACACGCAGGTGCTATGCTGCGTCCTTTGTTAATACACGGGATAGTTCTCAGTGTATATGTATCATGGGATAGTTCGCTCGGACCTCTCTGGCGCACGTATTCACTGGCAGCAATATTTTGATCTTTAAAATTCGACAACCGGAATTCCAGACTGATTTTTTGCAGACAACCCTATCTCGACGTGTTTGCAATAAAATTATCTTTGTTTTGATATAAGTTTCATGCATTAACCACACCGGTGCAAATTACAATTATTGATTTACCTGTTTATACCTGCCTACCCTATAGTTGGGACGGGAAAAACGTAGCCAACCTAACGTTTGCGTATTCTTTGTCTATTAATCAAACCAGTGAAATGTTTAAAAAAAAATAATTTTTCAATATTTAATGAATCATATCTTGGACTGAAATTTTTCAGCCAACCCACTCATACATATTAAATTTAATATAAAATGCTTTTCATCCATTAACCAGTTCGGTGAAGGTCGTCTTATATTCGGATCTTAGACTAACCTGAATATTTTCGTTTTTGGTCCAACACCAACACATCCCCTATGAAACCAAGTATGGCAGTGCAGGCACTGAATCATTTCAACTTAGTCTTCAACATCGCGTTCAGTACAAAACCACGAAAGTTCAGGTTCAGGAGCGTTAGATTTTTAGAATGGCCTTAATGGAACGGGGGTTCAATTAGAGGTTTCTTAAGTGGTTCAATATGAGCACCCAGCTCCAAAATCAAGATTAATCCCATATTTGAATAAGTTTTTGACAATACATCGTTCGCTTACCTACTATGATTTTTGTTATGGGTGTTTGTTCTATTGTTATTTTCATTGGTGCTTCCGTTGTCTTCTAACGACGCAGCGTCTGCTTGATCTAAGGGTGAATATGCTTTTCTATCTTTGCCGGCACTCTGTAAGCAAGCTGGAAAAGGTTTTTAAAATTATTTGAGTGTCATTGTAAAGAACTAAAATGGCATATATGTAGAAAAGATAATAATTGAGGTTCTGTTTTTATGAATAGCCTGGATGAAGCCACTACCAATCTCTCTTGCATTGCTAGTCAGTTAAAATCATTTAGATATCTAGATATTCTATCTCTTCTGGAGATTTCTTCTGTTTTAAAGTTTCTGTAGCCTAAAAGCCTCATGCTGTGTTGGAAAGAGAGAACACTTGATCCGCTAGACTTTCTTATTCTACCATATCGTAAATGCGCGATGTATTCTTTAAACTTGCTCCTATGTAGCATTTATTAGAATCGCTACAGCTGATTTTATATATTACACACCTATCAAATTTATCAACCTTGTCTTTTCGATCGCCTACTAAATTTGAAGTTTCCCATCAGACTGATACCACAGCATAATAAACATCCAGCATAATATATCTGAGGATTTCCTATATAAAAATGGTTCCCACAAAATTTGACCTTGGGAGGGTTTATGGATGATTTTACGGCTGTGAAGTTTGTGTCGAGATGCGAAAATGAAAATATCGATACCGGTACCAACTCGATATTTTCTAGCTAAATAGGTTCGTACAGAGTATTTTGTGCAACTAATTACACCCCTCAATAATTATATAATTATTTTCGTTACCGATACAAAAGTATCGATACCATCAGCTTGTAATGCCTCAAAAAGTATCGATGAAAAAAATACTCGATATTAGTGCAGAAGTATCGAAGTACCATTACCATCCCTACAAAAAATCCATCCAAAAGTGGGGATGCGCGTGTAATTTCCGCCATCTTGAATTATTGTGCTGGTTATTTATTATGCTGTGCTGATACATCGTTCTAAACCTAGATGTCTAAAAACTTTTTCAACACCTCTTGTATATTGTGGATCAAAGGGGTTTGAAACGTTCTTGGGTCTTCCACAACCTTCCAAGTTGAAAGAGACAAAAAAAAGTTGTCACGCTAGATTTTTTGGGTTAACTTTGAGCCCAAAAAATTCGAGGTTACTGGAATTTTAAAAATATTTCATAATCTTCAGAATTTTAGCGAATTATTACTTTTAATGAATATATAACCATGTCACTACCAATAACACTGGGGAAAGACTGAATCGCGAAAATTTTCGATTTTGAGGTGATACGCTTTTTGGGCATTTTATGATGTCTACATAACGAAAATCCACGTCACCCATTTCTGTCGGTGTGTCTGTCTGTCGGTCTGTCTGTGTGCCTTTTTGCAGCCTCGTAATCTCAGTAACCGCCGCATGGATTGTGATGAAATTTGGGTACCGGTATGCTATAGCGTCCTAGTAGGTAATGCTGCGATAATTTTGAAAATCGGTGCATTGGTGGCGGAGTAATTAGCAAAAAACAAAAATTTCAAATATGCCTCAAACTTCATTTTTAGGCGTTTTAGGGGTTCCTGATCATTTTCAACTTTTTTTTTGTGTGGGGGTGAAATTGGGCCACCCCAATAGGGGTGGGAGGTTGTAAAACTGACAAGTTTGATGTATTCATGATAGGCTGTCCATTGACCTGCGAAGACCTAGCGTCACAATACGCTTTTTTATGACGACCGAAACATTATCTTGCCTATTATAGAAACCAAGGGACTTTTCTGATGTATAAATAAGAATATTGCTGCAGATTTTTCTGTATTGTGTAACGTAATAGCTATTTACGTAACAAGTCCCGAAACTGATATTTTAAGGGATGAGTAGACAGTAGGCCTGCAAGTCCTGTAAAATCACTTTCGTAAAATATTTTTTCTGCAGCCTTTTACTAGATAAAATATGAAAAAATAATAAGGATAGATACCTACTATAAATATTACTTATGAACATTACAGCCGTCCCGAAAATAGAAGATTTATTACTTTCGGTACGATTTGTGTAAAGCTTCACTTTCGATTTAATAAACCATACCGAAAGTTTTATTTTCAAGACGGCTGCAAAAAAAACTTTTAAACTGATTTTAATGAAATTTTTATTGTCTTATTTTTACAGCATTTAAATAAAAGCTTTTTTTAATTTTTTTCTTTTAATTCGTTAGAAACAGTGTCAGTGGCGGCGCAGCAATAATCAAAAAACTTAAAAATATAAAAACAGCCCAAACTTCATTTTTAGGCATTTCAGGGGTTCCCGATCATTTTCTGGTTTTTTTGAGTGAGGGTGAAATTGGGGTGGGTGGGGGGTGGGGGGT
This sequence comes from Callosobruchus maculatus, assembly GCA_951848785.1. Taxonomy (NCBI): domain Eukaryota; kingdom Metazoa; phylum Arthropoda; class Insecta; order Coleoptera; family Chrysomelidae; genus Callosobruchus; species Callosobruchus maculatus. The sequence continues at coordinate 3,164,543 of CATOUR010000179.1, forward strand.
TGTAAAACTAAACATTTTTTTGAATTCATATAGGCTGCCCATTGACCAGTGAAAGGAAGACCTACCAGCATAACACACTTTTTTGCGGGCGGGCAAGCAATGATTTGGTAATATGTGGGAAGTACAGAGTCAATCAACTTGACTTTATTTTTTAATATCTGTCGACAATATATCTTATTATTTACCTTTTTCGTCATATAATAATACGTTACCGAATTTTGGACCTATTGAAATAGACAAAAGACCAATTTTTGAGGCTGATAGTGTCAAATACTTTGGTATAATAATTGACAAACATTTAAAATGGGATTTACAAATAAAATTTCTTTCGTGAAAAGTCAGACAACTATTACCTAAATTCAAATATCTTAGACAATTTCACACGTTGTTTAGAAACATTGTATTATTCTCTTGTGCAGTCCCAACTAAATTATGGCATCTTAGGTTGGGGAGGAGTGCATCAAACTTATTTGAAGAGTATCAGTTCCTTGCAAAAATGTGTTTTGAAGGTTATTTATTATAAAGAACCCACTTACCCTTCAAATAATTTATTTAAAGAATCCCAGAAATTTGATATCCGACAACTCTACAGCTATAACATATTGAATTTCGTCCACAAACATAAAAATTACATCAACTTCAATAGCCATGAACATGATACACCTCGTGATACACGAACAAAGAATAGGACCTTAAGACCTATATTTAAGTCAATGGGCCAAAAAAGTTTAATATATCTATGTTGCTGCATATACGATTTACTTCCTGCTTCACTGAAATCCATAAAAGCTCATATTGTATACAAAAAAAAAGTCAAAAATTGGATAATGGACACACCCAGAGATATTTTTTCAAATGTTTTTAACACGATTTTGAACTGACACACTTACAAGTTTTTAATATAGTTAGTATTAGTTTTAATATACGTATTGTAAAATATATGTATGTATTATAACCCACGCACAAGGTCAGCACCTTCTGTGGGTCACACAATTTATTTGCCCTGTATTGTTGGTGAATAAATTATTATTATTATTACGCATGTCTTATTTTTTCTCGCATGGTTGCGGTAGTGACAAGTATTGACGGGCTATGCCAAGTCAATACCTGACCTATTATTATTCTGAATTCAGGAAGGACCGTACAATGCTACAGGTCTTGAGGATTACAGACTTTTGGAAGGTTTTATGTAACTTTTCATCCAGGCCCAATTGTTGCAGGTGTGGCGTAAATGTATTTGGAGTAAGGCCTGAGACCGACATAATGAGGGGGACAATGACAACTTTGTTTTATTTCCATAGTTGTTTTATTTCTATGGCGAGATCGGTGTATTTAGATATCTTCCCAGCGTAGGTGTTTTGGATGTTCATATCATTGGGAATCGCAATATCTATTAAGTAGGTCACTTTGTCTGTCTTTGACTGGAAAACTATATCTGGCCTGTTTGCTGGGATGGTTTTATCTGTATGTATTTCAATGTCCCAGTATAGTTTGAATTGATTGTTCTCTAGTACTGAGGTCGGTGTGTAGTTATAATATGGATCTGTGTTTTCAATTAGCTTGTTTGTTATGGCTAGTGCTTGGTGTATGACTTTGGCTGCAGAGTTATGTCTGGCTGTATACTCAGTTCCAGCGAGAGTTTTGCATCCACTAGTTATGTGTTCTATTGTTTCCTTCTGTTGGTGGCATTTTCTGCAATTGTCATCAGAGATGGATGGATCTTTCATTATGTACTTCCTGTAATTTCGTGTCGTTATTATTATTATTATTATTAAATGTGAAATGAGTCAAATGAGCTCTGTCTTCTAAACGTATCCAAATTAGTATCAGGGAAAAACCGAATCAATCTTCTGGGTGTAATTTTTTGCGTGTTGGTTAGGCGCCGGCCGTGGCCATGCCTAGTCGTTCGCAAAAACTCCCGGCAGCCAAATTAATCATTTGGTGGGATTTCTCGGCACATAAATATCCTCTTTTCGGGCAATATAAATCAAATGAGTAGTGAGCATGAGGCTGCCGGGCCTTACAAATATGCGCGATGTGTTTAACTAATGAGCCCGTCTGATTTACGGATGGATTGCCGGTCGCAATTAGAAGACGACGCCCAGACACCAGGTCCGCTTCAGACGCCTTATTGTTCCCTACTCTGTGATCGTCACCATTTTTATATTTGCAGGAATGGACCTGTTCCCAAAATTTTACATTTTACATTTTACTTCCCACACCGATAGGTGAGGGGAGTATTGTGATCGCGAACATTTTCGATTTTGAGATAATACGCTTTTTGGGCGTTTTATGACGTCTACATAATGAAAATCCACGTCACTCATTTCCGTCGGTCTGTCTGTCGGTCTGTCTGTCGGTCTGTCGGGCTGTCGGTCTGTCTGCCTGTCTGTCTGTCTGTCGCGTTTTTCTACCCTCGTAATCTCAGTAACCGCTGCATGGATTATGATGAAATTTGGGCAGCGGTATGCTGTGGGGTCGTAGAAGGTAATGTTCCTATAATTTTGAAAATCGATGCATAGGCGGCGGAGTAATTAGCAAAAAACGAAAAAATTTAAATATTGCTGAAACTTCGTTTTTAGGCGTTTTAGGGTCCCTGATCATTTTCTAATTTTTTTTGGGTGGGGGTGAAATTGGGGTGGTTGGAGGGTGGGGGGTTGTAAAATTGAAAAATCTGTTCTATTCGTAATAGACTACCCACTGACCTGTGAAGGAAGACCTAGCGACATAAATAACTTTTTTAGGTCTATCCGAACATTGCCTTATGCCTATTACAGAAACTAAAGGACTTTTTTCCGATGTATACAGGCTGTCCATTTAGTGTGTAATTCTTCGATATCTCGCAAGGTATAGCTGATAGAAGAAAATCTCAAATACAAAAGTTATTTGGTTACTTGAGATGCATATCCTAAAAATATTTTGAAATATACAGGGTGTTGCGGGAAAGTAGGATAGAGATCAACTTGATTTTTTTTATATGGAACTATAACTTTCTCTCAAGTTTTTCTAGTGTCCATCATTAATCTCTATTCAACCCTAAAATATTTTTGGAATCGGTTGCGACGTTGCCAAGTAATAATTTATTTTCTATTAATTTCCGCATTTGCAAGGTCTTTTTTTTTTTTTTTTTTTTATGGTCGGCCTCCCGCAAAGGCTGAAAGCCTATGGCGCTGTAGAAGCGCTGCGAGAGGACAAATGTCTGTTCACGTTAGATTTGAAACGCTGCAGGTTGTAGCCGTCGGGAAACAAATTTCCCGGCAGCTGATTCCACAGCGTCGAAGTTCTCCAAAAGAAGGAATGCTGGAGGAGACTGGTTCGGGGAGTAAGGACCTCGACCTGGTAAGGATGAGCTCGCAGAGCTTCTCTAGTATTCGCAAGTAATACGTTCAAATTGATATATTCCTTTAACTTTTCTCAATAATATTACACAGCGAGTTACTTGAATATTAAGCGGATATTATTCTGGATGCTACCAGCAATTTGTATTTACAGGGTGTTTTTGGCAGAATTTTAAATTCCGGCAACTTAAAGGTCGTTTTACTTTGTTTTTTTAAATGTAACACCCTGTCTTTTTTATTTTAAATCGAAATATCTACAAATACTCTATCTCGCCTTGTAATATTTTTTTTCGCGTTTTCGACGTTGCCAAGATATAAATTATTTTCCCAAATTTTTAAACAAGTATCCCCGATTTTAATTTATTTTAAATAGAATCCTCTACTTATTTTTATTGCAATGAATTGCGCATGTCAAATTTAGTAAGATCTCACAATTTCAAAATTTTGTTTGTATTAATTAATGAGATACGGCAACACCGCTTTTTCAGTAAACGATACCGGAACGCTTAAATTTTGCCAAAACTGCCACAGCTGAAGAGGTGAAATTCAATACAAAAGTTTGTATTATTGATAATAGGCTGTTCATTGACCTGTGCAGGAAAGACCTAGCGGCATATGACAATAATTGGGGGGGGGGGGGGTACTGGCGATGATTTTGTTGCAAGGGGATCTCAGACTAAATCTTTATGCTATGGGTAAATAATAAACTGGTATCACCGTAATGTGTGGGAAGTACTGAGTCAATCAACTTGACTCCATTTTTATATTTTCAGGAATGGGTCTGTTCGCAAATTTTACACTTTACATTTTACTTCCCACACCGATAGGTGAGGGGAGTATTGTGATCGCGAACATTTTCGATTTTGAGATAATACGCTTTTTGGGCGTTTTATGACGTCTACATAACGAAAATCCACGTCACTCATTTCCGTCGGTCTGTCTGTCGGTCTGTCTGTCTGTCGGTCTGACTGTGGGTCTGTCTGTTGGCGTTTTTCTAGCCTCCTACTCTCAGTAACCGCTACATAGATTTTGATGAAATTTGTGTGGTAATATGGTGTAGGGTCGTAGTAGGTAATGTTGCTGCAACTTTGAAAATCGGTGCATGGGCAGCGGAGTAATTAGCAAAAAACCAAAAATTTCAAATATGCGTCAAACTTCGTTTAGGCGTTTTAGGGGTTCCTGATGGGCTGTAAAGCTGAAAAATTTGTTGTACCCATAATAGGTTGTCTACTGACCTGAGAGAGAAAGACCTAGCGGTAAATTATACTTTTTTAGGTCCATCCGAGCATTGCCTTGTGTATTACAGGAACCAAGGGACTTAGAGAAATTTCCGATGTATAGTAGTAGTAGTAGTAGTCATTTATTGGTGCTAGTACAAAGAAAATTTGTTCGCACAAGTCAAAATTTAGTAATTAACTAATATACATATAGTTAAAACTGAAATAAAAATATTGACATGTCTTACCTAAAATAACACATTAAAAAGTTAATAAAAGATACACAGTTAAAAATTGTACAAATTAATTTTGGCAAATATGTTACACATTAAAATCACTGAAGTCATTGTGGAGGTATTCCTCATGGTCATAGAATGCTTTTTTAATGAAGTATTCCTTGATCTTGTCACGAAAAGTCTTAGTTTCCAATACTTTCACCCTGCTTGGTAGAGCATTGTAGAAGTGCAAGGCAAAATAATTTATGCCTGTTCTTGATTTAAAAATTCTGGTACTCTGTATTTTAAAATTGGCAGCTTTTCTTGTATTATGACTATGGAACTCGTTATGTCTGGCATATGATGTTTCATTGTGTTTTACATGACACAAGCATTCTAAAATGAAAATACAAGGTAATGTAAGTAGATGCAATCTTATAAATGCATCTTTGCAGGGCTCTCTATATTTCAGGTTGGCCAATACTCTTACGCATCGTCTCTGTATGCCAAAAATCTCTTTGTAGTGTGTAGAATAGCCCCAGTTCAATATAGAATATGACATGTTTGATTGAAAATATGCATAATAGCAGTTCATGAGTGTTGTATTATTTACAATATTTTTCAGATTTCTTATAAGGTAAATAGTCCTGGACAACCTCTTTGAGAGTTCCTGAGTGTGTAATCTCCATGACAGTTGCGGATCTAAAGTCACGCCTAGGAATTTCACATTCTGATCTTTCTCTTCTGATGAGCAAACTGTTTTAAAATCAATATGTCTTGTCTTTGTATGGTTTAGACTCAGCGAGTTTGAGAGACACCAAGCTCTAACTGATGCCTGTTGATCGTGGTCAATAATCCTCTCAATTTTTGTTGTATCATCTGCATAAAGAATAAAATCTGATTTTGGATCGCAATTGGAGATGTCATTTATGTAAATCAAGAAGAGCGTAGGACCCAAAATGGAACCTTGTGGTACACCATACTTACAGATCTGTAAATCTGATTTAGCACCGCAGAGTGATACATATTGCTTTCTGTCTCCAAGAAATGATTTAATTAATCTTACACTATTCTCGCAAAAACCATACAAAGATAATTTGTCCAACAAAATAGCATGTGAAACACAGTCAAACGCTTTGGATGTATATGTACATACGAGTATTGCTTTAGATCGTTCTGTATTTTATAGTGTTGAAATTACTGAACTGTTAATAAAATTTCGGCACAGCATTACTACTTTGGTGAGGATGGAAAACGCGTCTGATTTTTAGAAATCGTCTCAGTGGCGGCGCAGCAATATTAAAAAAACTAAAAATATGAAAACAGCTCAAACTTTGTTTTTAGGCGTTTTAGGGGTTCCTGATCGTTTTCTACCTTTTTGGGGTGGGGGTGAAATTAGAGTTGTTGGGGGTTGGAGGGGGTTGTAAATCTAAAAAATTTGTTGTACTCATAATGAGCTGTCTACTGACCTGAGAGAGAAAGACCTAGCGGCATAATACACTTTTTTAGGTCCATCCGAACATTGCCTTGCCGATTACAGAAATCAAGGGACTTTAACCTTTCTGATGCATACAAAATACATACGAGTATTATTTTGGATCGTTTTGTATTGTGTTACGTGGAAACTTCTGAATTGACTTTAATTACATTTTGACACAGATTTATTACCGCGACGAGTATGGAAAGCGCGTATGGTTTTTAGAAATCATTTCAGTGGCGGCGCGGCAATAATAAAAAAACTAAACATATAAAAAACACGGCAAACTTCGTTTTAGACGTTTTAGGGGTTCCTGATCATTTAAAAAAAATTTTTGGTTGGGGGTAAAATTGGGGTGGTTCGGGGGTGGGGGTTTGTAAAACTCAAAAATTTGTTGTATTCATGATATATTGTCCATTGACCTGTGAAAGAAGCACCTAGTAGAATAAAACACTTTTTTGCGGTCGGGCGAGCGATGATTTGATTGCAGGGGCATCTAGACTATAGTTTCATGCTGTGAGAAAATAATAAAGCTGGTATCATCGGAATGTGTGGGAAGTACTGAGTCAATCAACTTGACTACATTTTTTGGGTCATATTTAGAACGCTGTGGTCTTGGTCAATAAATAGGATATTGGTTGGGGATCAATGACGTCAGATACAAAAATGGAGTCAAGTTGATTGACTCAGTACTTCCCACATATTATGATACCAGTTTATTATTTTCCCATAGCATGAAGCTATAGTCTGAAATCCCCCCTTGCAACCGAATCATCGCCCATTTGCCCGCAAAAAAACACCCAACACAAAAACTCTGGTAAATAGTTTCTTGCGTCTCCCTCCTTAGGAACTAGGACGCCACAGTTTTGATTCTGCATGCGATGCGAAACGCTCAGGAGCCTACAAACCGTCTAAAAACGAAGTATGAGCTGTTTCTATATTTTTAGTTTTTTGATTATTGTTGCGCCGCCACTAACACGATTTTCCAGAAACTGACGTGTTTTCCATTCTCGCCGCGATAGTATTAATAATTCCTGTGTCGAAATTTCATTGAAATCAATTCAATCATTTCCGCTTTACCCAACATACATAGAACGAAATTAAGCAACACTTTTATATGTAAACATCACAAAATTCTAAGTCCCATGGTTTCTGAATAGGCAAGCCAATGTTCAGATGAACTTACAAAAAAAAAAGAATATGACGCTAGGTATTTTTTCCATAGGTCAATGGACACACTATTATGAATAAAACAAATTTTTCAGGTTTACAACCCCCCACCCCGCAACCACCCCAAATGCACCCCTACCCAAAAAAAAGTAGAAAATAATCAAAAACCCCTAAAACGCCTAAAAACAAAGTTTGAGCTGTTTTTATATTTTTGGTTTTTTTAGTATTGCTGCGCCGCCACTGGCATGATTTTTCCAAAACATACGCGCTTTCCATCCTCGCCGCGGTAGTAATACTGTGTCAAAATTTCATTAAAATCCATTCAGTCATTTTCGCGTTAAGCAATATACAACGATCTAAAACAATACTCTTATGTATACATCACAAATTCTAAGTCCCTTGGTTTCTATTATAAGCGAGGCAATGTTTGGATGGACCTAAAAAGGTGAATTATGCCGCTAGGTCTTTCATTCACAGGTCATTGGACAGCCCATTATATATACAACAAATATTTCAGTTTTACAACTCCCCGCCCCCCCCCCCCCAACCACCCCAAATTCACCCCCACACAAAAAAAAGTAGAAAATGATCAGGAACTCCTGAAACGCCTAAAAACGAAGTTTGAGGAATATCTAATTTTTTTTTGTTTTTTGCTAATTACTCCACCGCCAGTGCACCGATTTTCAAAATTTTAGCAGCATTACCTACTATACCTTATCCACCGAACAAACGGAGTAACCATGCACAATATATGTAAATTTTTACTGTATGGTCAAGGGTTATATGCACACCCTCTACAAAACTACATACTGAGAGCAGTGATGTTATTATAAACAGAAAAATTAAGTTCGATTTATCCGAGGAAATAATGATTTACTCCTTTTCTTCAGTGGACAGACTATAGGACCCCACGGCATATCGCTACCCAAATTTCATCACAATCCATGCAGCGGTTACTGAGATTACGAGGGTAGAAAAACGCGACAGACAGACAGACAGACCGACAGACAGACAGACAGACCGACGGAAATGAGTGACGTGGATTTTCGTTATGTAGACATCATGAAACGCCCAAAAAGTGGATTATCTAAAAATCGAAAATTTTCGCGATCACAATACTCCCCTCACCTATCGGTGTGGGAAGTAAAAAGTATGGTTATGTGCTAAAAAAAGTTTCGTTTTCCACTTACCCTCAATCTGCTTCATAGGCGTCACCCCTGAGTTGTATGACGACCATGAACCGATGTCAGTAGCACCGTAACCAAAATGGGAAACGTATGGGGCCGTGTTTAAGGGGGCCATGTCTTCTTTCTGGCCGTACTGATGCTGTTGGTGATGATGCATTTGGAGCATTTGGATGGTCTAACACGGCCACATTCCTCTTTCAACTAGAAAAAAAGAGGAAATGTATTAATAATTATTATATCAAACTTTTAGTACCGAAATCTCTGCTACTGTAGAAGATAGCGAAAAAAATTGTTACAAAAGTTGTAAGCAAGGATAATTATGCTCCTTGCTCAGAAAATATTTAGATTTATACAGGGTGATCCATAACTACGTGGTAATGCAAGCATACATTCTTAAATATGAAATGGTCGTATATATTTTGATGTATAATGTTACAACACTTCACATTGTAAAAATGGGAATCATGAGTAGAATCTAAATATGTATATTATATTATTATAAATATTCTCGTCTCAAAACTGCAACTGGATCTGTAATAAGCACCTTGAAATTATCCGAAATACGAGGTTTCATCTCAATCGAAAGCCAGCCCGAGATATCTGAAATTTTTTATTTTCGTCAAACGAGACTGAAACCCAAAACTGCGACTGGATTTGTAATCAGCACCTTCAAATTATCCGAAATGCCAGGTTTCATCTCAATAGAAAGCCAAATAAAGATTTTCGACTTTTTACTTCCCACACCGATAGGTGAGGGGAGTATTGTGATAGCGAAAATTTTCGATTTTGAGATAATACGTTTTTTGGGCGTTTTATGATGTGTACATAACGAAAATTCACGTCACTCATTAGATAGATAGATAGATATTTATTTGGCTACATTTAAGTACAAGTAATACAATTGTAGCAGGTCCAAAAAAAACAAGAAAATAAAATACAAGAATAAAAGACATTTCACATAACGCATACAGCTAACAAATACAAAACGATGAACAACAGCGGATTGACAAACAGCTTTATACGTATAGTGTGCTCCAGTAAAACATTCAAGGTGGCACTCCATTTCTATTTATTTCTTCCACAAATTCTCTCTCTGAATAAAAGCAATATTTTAAGAAAAAATGTTTTAATTTTATTTTGAATTGCTGACTATCACATTGTTTTATTTGATCCGGAAGAATATTGAAAAGATGGACCTTATTGGAGTTTTTTATCGACTTAGTAAGACGATAGCCAGCGGGTTTTAAATAGTCCCTATATCTCGTAGAGTAATCATGATTGTCGCCATTTTTAGGCAGAAGCTGCTGGTTATTATGTGTATGAAGGATTGACGAGTACATATATAATGACGGTACAGGTAAAATGCCATATTTAATAAATAGTGGCTTACAATGTTCTCGAGGTCCTTTCTTAGCTATGATCCTAATTGCCTTCTTTTGTAATATAAAAACTCTCTGTGCATGTACTGACTGTCCCCAAAGCAGAATGCCGTAGCTAATGCGCGACTGAATGAAAGCATGGAAGACCGTGAGCATTATAGTAGAATTAGCAAAGGACTTAAGTCTACGGAGGAGATATATGTACGACGAAATTTTTTTGCAAACAGTGTCTACATGTGGACCCCAGGTGAAGTGGCTATCAAGAGTTATCCCTAGCAACTTGACATGTTGTATAGGCTGTTGGATTGGACATTTAGATGAGAAAACTATCTGTTGTGTTTTGTCACGATTTAATTGCAAAAGATTACTGGAGTACCATGTTTCTGCTCTATTCTGAACGTTATCACTAATATGTAATAGCTCATTATAATTTTTTCCCTTGTTCAAAAGACTAGCATCATCAGCATACATAAACACTTCATTGGGAGACATATGATGGAAAAAGTCGTTGACATATACGATAAATAAAAGTGGCCCGAGTACAGAGCCCTGAGGTACTCCATGTTTCATAAATTTTATCGGCGACTTATTATGATCTATGCTGACATAAATTTGGCGATTGCTGAGATAACTCTTGATCAGGCTCAACGGTAATCCCCGTACGCCATAATGTTGCAGTTTAATTAACAATAGTTCGTGAGAAACACAATCAAATGCCTTGCTTAAGTCAACCAGAGTAAGAGTAGAGAATTCTTTAAGCTCAAAGCCATCAATTATGCTTTTTATAATCCCGTATAGTGCATCTAATGTAGATAATCCCTTTCGAAATCCAAACTGTTGTTTATTAATTAATGAATATTTATCCAGATAACATACCAAACGATTTTTCAAAATTATTTCAATGACTTTAGCAAAAATTGGTATAATTGATATAGGTCTGTAATTCTCTGGCAGATTTGGATCACCTCTCTTCAAAATAGGTACAACTCTTGATATTTTGAAATTATCAGGAAATGTGCCGGTACTGAAGCATAAGTTTATTAATATTGTTAGCGGAGCAATTATTACGCTACAAATACTCTTTAATATCTGAGTGTTAATGTTATATGGGTCTAAGCTCGAACTGTTTTTAATAGATCGTATTGCATTTATAACCTCATTCTCTGTGACGGGTTCTAAATAAAATGAATTCTTTGGAGAGGGCACACCAGTTAAATATTCAGAAATGGTCTTGATATTGACAGGAAACTGACTGACTATGTTGTTGGCTATCTCGGAGAAATAGTTTGCAAAAACTTCCAATGTAGGATTAGAACTAGCCTTATTAGTATTGTTAGTATTTGACTGTGTTTCCCGTTTCACCAAACTCCAAACTGCTTTTGACACATTATTAGATTTTAATATGTAGTTCATGCAAGATTCCCTCTTAGCTTCCGATATTGCTTTTTTATATTTATCCCTGTAAGTGTTGTAAACTAGTTTATCAGAGGGGTTTTTGGTAGAATTGTAAACAGTTTTTATAGCTGATAAGGTATCTCTCATCTTTTTGAGTTCAGTGTTGTACCATAAATATGACATTTTACGGTTAGATACCTTTTTAATCGGAAAGTGATGATCTGTAAGGTAATCAAAGGTATTAGTAAGATAATCGGCTAACGCATTAACATCAAGAGCAGCATCATTAAATACTAAATTCCAATTTACAGTTTCTAGAGAATGTTTGAATGATTCTATATTTTTACAAGATATCTGCCGGCGATAAGATGCAGCAATTTTATTTATTAGCGTTTTGCTAATACATATCACTTGAGCAAAATGATCAGACAAGGCTGGCTCACAGATAAAGGTATTATACAGGTTAGACTCAAAATTAGTCAAGATGTTGTCTATACAGCCTGTTTCTCTTGTAAATTCAGAAATTGTTGCAGTTAAACCAAAAGACTCTATCAGATTCATAAAATCCTTAGTTGTAGTGTTATCTCGTTCAAAATGTATGTTAAAATCCCCCGCAATCACGATATTTTTGACAGATTTTGTCACATATAGTAGTAACTCCTCAAACTTTTCATAAAACAATGTCATATCCCTGATGCAAGCTGACCGGTATACTGCTATAATGACAGTTTTTATTTCAGCCAATTCTACTGCGCAGAATTCTGCATCAAGTTCTACACAATATTTGGATACATCAATTACTTTAAAATTATTTATATCTTTTTTAAGAAATATTGCAGTACCGCCATGTATTGCATTTTTTCTACAAAATGAACTCGCCAATTTATATGAAGTAATGTTCATGTACGGAATCGTTAGTTCGTTACAAAAATGTTCAGTGATACAGACTACAGGGTAATTATATTTACTTAAATACAGGGATAGTTCATCTAATTTATTAAACAGACCTTGAATGTTGTAGTGGAACACACTCATGTAATCCTTGTCACACAAATTTAGTTTTTTGCCTGAGATAAATTCTCAGTCTGCATAGTTTTCTTGAATTTGAAACGCTGAACAGCTGCTCCGGTGGGCCATAGATCTGGATTGTAAACTTCATCTACCTTGTCGATGGGAAAGGAAACTTTAAATGATGTACTTCTGTCCGTTTTATTCCACAGTTCGCACATGAATTGTATGTCTGGAGCTGCTTTACTCAGTTCATTCTGAAGGTCCTGGGGTGTTACGTTAGGACCGCAACGGTACATGTAGATACCCCAATTTTTGTACAGTTTCGATATTTGTTAGATTTTTATTTCTGCTGCCGATGATAGGTTTCCTTCTGTTTACATAATAATTGTTTCGATGTGTAAACTGGCGATCGCTCTGGCGTTTTTTTGTAGAATCGGAATCCCCCTTTTTGTTATGCTGATCAGCTGCTTCGGAATACGATATGGAATTTGTACTCGCTTTGTCATTGTGTTCGTTTTTCTGGTTTGTTTCTGTTTTATCATTTTGGATAATAATTTTACTTAATGGTTTCTGGTACCTGGTTTGTGTGCTCTGCAGATTGTCTTCGTGAGATGGCGCCTGTGGTACCTTTACTAGCTTTTCACTATTTCTGTTTAAATATATTTGTTTATCTTGTTTTAACAAATTTATTAGGTCCTCTTGTTCCTGAGCACGTTTTTCTAGGTGATATATTAACTTATTCAACATGTTTAAGTCATTTTGCATCTTACCACAATCAGAGCAGCCAAGTATATCAGTGCTGTCAAAGAACTCTTCTTTGTTATTATGATGGCACGTAGAACATTTTTGCAAGCTAACTATAAATTCTGTTAACACTGCACTACTATTATTCGTAGGTAACTTTTTTTTAACTACTAATTCGATGATTTCGTCTTTTTTCAACTTATTTAGTTCCTTGACAAGAATCACTGTATCTACACACGACGCCATATTATGCCTGATTTCCGTCGGTCTGTCTGTCTGTCGGTCTGTCTGTCGGTCTGTCGGTCTGTCAGTCTGTCTGTCTGTCGCGTTTTTCTACCCTCGTAATCTCAGTAACCGCTGCATGGATTGTGATGAAATTTGGGCAGCGGTATGCTGTGGGGTCGTAGTAGGTAATGTTTCTATAATTTTGAAAATCGGTGCATAGGCGGCGGAGTAATTAGCAAAAAACAAAAAAAAATTAAATATTGCTGAAACTTCGTTTTTAGGCGTTTTAGGGGTCCCTGATCATTTTCTACTTTTACTTCCCACACCGATAGGTGAGGGGAGTATTGTAATCGCGAAAATTTTCGATTTTGAGATACTACGTTTTTTGGGCGTTTTATGATGTGTACATAACGAAAATCCACGTCACTCATTTCCGTCGGTCTGTCTGTCGGTCTGTCTGTCGGTCTGTCTGTCGGTCTGTCTGTCGGTCTGTCTGTCTGTCTGTCTGTCTGTCGCGTTTTTCTACCCTCGTAATCTCAGTAACCGCTGCATGGATTGTGATGAAATTTAGGCAGCGGTATGTTGTGGGGTCGTAGTAGGTAATGTTCCTATAATTTTGAAAATCGGTGCATAGGCGGCGGAGTAATTAGCAAAAAACAAAAAAAATTAAATATTGCTGAACCTTCGTTTTTAGGCGTTTTAGGGGTCCCTGATCATTTTCTACTTTTTTTTGGGTGGGGGTGAAATTGAGGTGGTTGGGGGGTGGGGGGTTGTAAAATTGAAAAATTTGTTGCTTTCATAATAGACTGTCCACAGACCTGTGAAGGAAGACCTGGCGACATAAATAACTTTTTTAGGTCCATCCGAACATTGCCTTTGCCTACATATTACAGAGAGCAAAGGACTTAGAATTTTTTTTTTGATGTAAACATACGAGAGTATTGCGTCAGATCGTTGTAACGAGGAAACTGTTGGATTGATTTTAATGAAATTTTGAAACGGCATTACTACCATGGCGAAGATGGAAAGCGCGTATGGTTTTGATACATCGCGCCAGTGGCGGCGCAGAAAACTAAAAATATAAAAACAGCTCAAACTTCGTTTTTAAGCGTTTTAGAGGTTCCTGACCATTTTCTGCGTTTCTTTGGGTGGGGGTGAAATTGGAGTGGTTGGGGGGTTGGGGGTTGAAAACTTAAAAAAATTCTTGTACTCATAATAGGCTGTCCACTAACCTGTGAGGGAAGATCTAGCGACACAAATCACCTTTTTAGGTGCATCCGAACATTGCCTAGCCTATTACAGAAACTAAGGGACTTAGAATTTTCTGTATACTATACGAGAATTTATTGGTCTAAATCGTTTTGTATCTTGTAACGTGGACACTATTAAATTGATTCTAATGAAATTTTGACACAGTATATTGTTACCGTGGTGAGAATGGAAAACGCGTATGTTTGTTAAAAATCTTGTCAGTGGCAGCGTAGCAATAACCAAAGAACGCGACAATTATGAAAGCAACTCAAATTCGGTTTTTAGATGTTTTAGGGGTTCCTGATCATTTCCTACCAGTTTTTTGGGTGTGGGTGAAAGTGAGGTGGTTGGGGGGGTGGGGGTTGTAAAACTGAGAAGTTTGTAGTATCGATAATAGGCTGTCTATTGACCTGTGAAGGAAAGACCTAGCGGCATAAAACAATTTTAGGGGGGGGCGGGGTTGGCAATTATTTGGTTGCAAGGGATCTTAGACTAAAGCTTCATGCTATGGGAAAACAATAAACTGGTGTCAGCGTAATGTGTGGGAAGTACTGAGTCAATCAACTTGACTTCATTTTTTTTGGGTGGGGGTGAAATTGGGGTGGTTGGGGGGTGGGGGGTTGTAAAATTGAAAAATTTGTTGCTTTCATAATAGACTGTCCACTGACCTGTGAAGGAAGACCTGGCGACATAAATAACTTTTTTAGGTCCATCCGAACATTGCCTTTGCCTATTACAGAAAGCAAAGGACTTAGAATTTTTTTGATGTAAACATACGAGAGCAGTATACCCCCGTTCGTCGTGCGGTAAACATCGTTTTTCGTCCGTCTGGTACGACAGTAGTGAAAAAGAAAGGAATTTTTGTGTTAAAAAAGAATTGAATCCGAGCAGTGATTTGTAAATAGTGTATCTGCGAAAAAAAATAGGTGGAAGTGGTTACAACGTCAACTTCATCTCCCCCTGGTAAGGGGGAGACCAACATCGACAACATGTCACAGGACCATGTGGATCAATTACAGATTAACGATATAACACCCGAAAACATTGTTGGGGAAAAAACTACCGATAGTATCCAGCAAAAATGTAAGGTTTTTAATTTACAAAAACCTAATCAGTATTCCGTAACCGTATATGTATTCATCGAAAAAGTAAATAATGAAAATATCGGTAAATTACACCCAATGGCAGTAGGTCACATTCTACACAAAAAATTACAAATCCGTAATATTGTGAGAATAGATCAAGTAGGGAAAAATAGAATTAGAGTACAGTTGAAAAATTTGAGCGATGCAAATAAATTAGTTACCAATGAAGATCTTAGAAAGGAAAATCTTAAGGCTTTCATTCCAAGTAACTTGCTATCTAGGAAAGGGGTCATTAAACATGTAGATACTTCTTTTGATGAGCAATATCTGTTTAGTAACTTTATGTCACCTGTAACTATAACAGAAGTTAATAGACTTAAAAGAAAAGTGACCAATAATGGAGAAACGAAAGAAGTACCGAGACAAGTAGTGATTATCACCTTTGAGGGAAATATGCTACCCAATACTATATTTATCAACTCAGTTGCGTGCAAAGTTGAACCTTATGTGTACAAGGTAACTCAGTGTTTCCGATGTCTTAGATACGGCCACGTAGCCAGACAGTGTAGAAGCGCTAGTACTTTATGTATAAATTGTGGAAAAGAGAAAGATAACGCCCATGTACGTCGAGACCCACAAGATAATTGTTGCATTTATTGCAAAACTAACACACATAAGTCAATATCGAGAACTTGTCCAACAAATATTGAACAACAAAATATCAAGAAAAGGATGGCAGAGGAGAACTTAACTTATTTAGAAGTGACGTCACAAAAAAACTCTTCATATTCCGCAGCTCTTAAAACTTATAACCGTTTCGAAGCTTTTAATATCCATAATGTACAGGAATTCCCTCCCATGCAGAACCCAAGACCAAACTACCCCCGTCATAATCAACCATCACAAGCCAGTACATCACGCTCCGTAAACATTGCTCAATCTTCAAACAAGACCCAATCACAAAACGCAAACCCCCACAAAAAAAGGAAAACTTTATCTCCTGCAGCCCTTACGGCACCAATGTTCCCTTTTAACTTTGGACCAGAAAAACCAGTATATTCTCCTCAAAGTGGTGAATCGCATGAAATCAATGAAGAGTTTATCAAATCATTCTTCAACGTTTTCCATAAAATTCTTAGTGAAGTTCAATCGTTTGAAGAACTATCTAACATAGACCCGACAAAAATTAAGGAAATTATGTGCCCCTCTCAAGATATTACGAATATATCAGATCATGATGAATACTAATAGTAATAATATTAACATAATGCAGTGGAACGCTCGTTCTGCTGTCAGTAATAGAAATAGTTTAATGAAAGCTTTATCTGATCTTGATATCGATATTGCATTATTATCAGAAACATGGTTTAAGCCCGATCGTAATTATAAGTTCAATGGTTATAGAGTAGTTCGGCAAGATAGACAGGATGGCACAACAGGTGTCGCAATCCTCATCAAAAACAATATCAGGTTCCAAGAAATAAACTTACATAACATACCAGATTATATGCAAGCATGTGCAGTACAGATTCCTGGTACTAGCCCACCCCTAACATTATCTTCCATATATTGCCCACCTAATGCCAGAACATCCACTCAGGATTACATTAGCCTCATAGATAACTTCGATGGTTCCATCATAATTGGCGGAGATTTCAATGCGCACCACGTAATGTGGGGCTCTTACAAAATCAACGCATCTGGATCGAATATTGTCAATCTCCTTAACCAAATAGACCTAGTTATACTCAACGACGGGTCACCAACAAAAATAACTAGGACACAACAAAATTCGGCGGTAGATTTGACTTTAGTCTCTCCTGATATGGTTAATAAAACCACATGGAAAGTATTACCTGACACTCTGGGCTCAGATCACTTTGTTATATCCATAGGTATTAACTCCTCAAGTCACCAGACCTTGCCTATGATATTCCCCAAAACTAAATGGAATACCAGAAAGGCTGACTGGACAACATATCATATTTTAACTGAGGCGTATTTCAATGACACTCATACAGATTTTAATAACCTTAACGAGAAATATAACCACTTCATTGCAGGGATCGAATCCGCGGCTACAGCTTCTATACCCATTAAAAAACCATTCCAACCTAAAAACCGGCCCCCTCCCCCCTGGTGGGATAGCGAGTGTGATGACATTGTGAGCCAAAGAAAACGAAGTTTAATAAATTATCTGAATCAAAGCACATTGGAAAGTTACATTATAGTTCAAAAAGAAATAGCAAGATCCAAGAAATTACTAAAGAAAAAAGCCAAACAGTATTGGATACAGTATTGTAGTAAACTTAACAAGAACACTTCCTCAAAAACCTTATGGCAGCAAGCTAAGAAAATGCAACGTACCACAACAAACAACACCAGTAGTAACTGTAACTGGGTTGATGAATTTCTAGCCAAAATTGCACCGGCCTCTGTGAACAATAACTTTGACCAGGAACACCCTAACAACCAACTAGCAGATAACTTCTTTGACTCGCCAATCACATACGATGAACTTGACCTTGTCCTCAAAAATACACAAAACACCTCACCTGGGTATGACCAGGTGACATATGATATGCTATGGAACCTACCTGTCAATGCTAAATCGTACCTTATTGAAATCTACAATGGGGTATGGTTAGAAGGGGGTATCATAAAAGCCTGGAAAAATTCTATAGTACTGCCTATCTTGAAACCAGGAAAAGATCCTAACATCGCTGACTCATACCGCCCGATTACATTATTATCATGTGTACTGAAAGTTTTTGAGAGGATAGTTAAAAATAGGCTAGAATACTTCATTCAATTACACTCTAAACTTCCACTCAACCAGTTTGGCTTTAGAAAAGGATACAGTACAATAGACGCAGTATCACAATTAGTAACAGACATACAGATTGGCTTCTCCAGTAATGAGTACGTAGGTGCTACCTTTCTCGACATAAAGGGTGCTTACGATTCTGTAGATTTATTACTTTTGAAAAGTAAATTGTTGAGAATGACTCTTCCACTACGAACAGCTAATATGCTCTGCAAACTATTTTTAGACAGGAAAATATATCTAAGATCCGTAAATAACACACTCGTTGGACCTCGACAGGTATCCATTGGTCTGCCGCAAGGATCGATACTGTCACCAATATTATTTAATATTTACACATGTGATCTACATACTGAGGACATTAGCTATAATGTCATACAATACGCCGACGATTTTGTCATATATAACATAAATAAATTATGGGAAGACTGTCTAACAAATGTCAAATCAGCCATAAGTGATATATGTGAGAAATTGGATACAATGGGATTTAGTCTGTCTCCAGAGAAGTCCACAGTAGTTTTCTTCAGCAGAAAAAGGCCTCAAAACTTACAGAGTGTAGAAGTAGATAATATCTCTTACTCAGTCGCGGATACAGTCACCTATCTTGGTATAACTCTTGATAAAAAGCTCTCTTGGAAGCCGTTAATAAATAACATAGTCGACAAATGCAACAAAGGTATCAATTTTCTAAAAATGATTCGAAGAACCTGGTGGGGCGCTGACCCACAGACATGTCTGACTTTTTACAGGGCATACATAAGGTCTATTATAGACTACGGGAGTATATTTTTATGGATCAGCTAGCAAAAGCAGTATCAAACGCATTGAAGTTGTGCAGAATTCTGCGCTTAGGCTCTGTATAGGAGCTATGTCCTCAACACCTGTCGAACCATTGAGGGTAGAATGCTTAGAACCACCATTGGAGTTACGGAGAGCTCTTCTAGCAGAGAAATTTGTTATCAAAGCATGTTACAAAAACCCTCAGAATATTAATAAAATATCCAAACTAAGTACACTGGAACTTACTGGAAATTATTGGGCCAAAAAGAAACCTCTCCCAATTTGTGAGGCATTCAGAAACGTTAGCCACCTGCTTGGAATATTGTATAAGGTCAGTACATCCCAAGCATCCGAATATTTGGAAATGATAAAAACAATAAATGTAATTATCCCAAATTACACTGAAGACCCTAGAGTCGCAAAGAATGTATTGAATCAATATCTCTCCAATTATCCGGATTCAACCAAAATTTATACAGATGCTTCCAAACAAGACGACGGAACGGGATGCGCAATATTCAACCACAGCGCAAATATACAAAACCTCTACAAATTAAACAAGTTGACCTCAATATTTACAGCAGAGGCAATGGACTAGTATCATGGGTCTGAAAACAATGATTAAATCATTGTAACCCCTTAGTGTATACAAAAATAGGTGTATTGATGCATTTCGTTACCCCCTGCATCATTTTGTTCACTAGTAATTTCGTTTTAAAGTTTAAAAGAAAGAATTTAAATTTAGCCAATGACAGCGAAAGGCGCCATACGTTAGCAGTGCATTGTTGCCACGATAAATTACCAAATCGCGGTACTGACCCAATTTTCACGGAACAAACTACTGTTTTATGCTCTGTCTGGCGTCAGTTTCGTAAGGGGGTGCCCTATGGGTTTCATCCGTTTCACCTTTTGGCTGTGCCACGTGAAAGAAGGTTGTCAAATGAAATGAAACCTAACCCTATAATTTTATGAATTGCCTGTCATCGACGCGTCCACTTTTGTCTTTAGTTATTGTGCAGTGAATGTTTTTAAGAAGTTGTTACATTTCAGCATTAGTGTGCCTTACCTTTACCTGTGAAACACGAACCGATTATAAACAAAAAGCGAAAAAACAATACACACGACAAATAATACAGTCTACGACACATAACGCAGATGCACAACATAGATAGGATGACATGTCAGCTGTCAATAATGGATCACGAGCACACGAGCCTTAACCTAGAACATGGCCGACACTCCTACCTAGATCATGGCCGACTCTACTACCCAGATGATGGCCGCTGGATCACGGAACACAAGGCGATAAACGTCAGCCGTATGTTCGCTCAGATCAGGTAGATCGACAACACAGCACACGTATCCGTCTTCCGATTGGCTGTTCCCCTATAGGGCCGTGACGTCACGGTCCTAGCGAAATTCAAATATTTTCCTCATTTTCTCGATTTTCCCGTGCTCAAAAAAATCGCGGAAAAATTTGAGAAGGTTCTTATGCCATACTCTATCATATGCAATCATAAAAAAAATTCATGATACTAGCCCATTGGCATCAGTAAAGCTCTCGAACACATCGAGCAACATGAAATAAAAAAAGCAGTTATCTTGTCGGACTCGTTATCAGTACTACAAAGCATTTCAGGCTCTATAGATATCAATAACCCCTATAAAAATCCTGTAATACAGCAAATAAAAATGCAAATACATAGATTGACGAATAGATCTTTTGAAATTATATTGTTATGGGTCAAAGCACATGCAGGGCTACAAGCGAATGAAGTAGTGGATCAACTAGCAAAGGAAAGCATTAATATCGGTGCGGAGCTTGCAAATGACATTTGCGTGCAAGAATGCATCAGCGAACGCAAAATTAGGATGAATGAGATGTGGAACAACGCTTGGAAGGAGTACTGCATTCAGAAGCCCACGAGATACACACACATACACCCTACAATTCCTCACGAACTATGGCACAAAAATCTACCATACTCGCGTAGCGACATTGTTACAATAACGAGATTAAAATTTGGACACGCATGTTTCCCTTATCATTTGAATAAAATTGGAGTCCAGATCACCAATACATGTGATACCTGCAATACAGTGAGCGATCTAGATCACATATTCTTTGGATGCAGCAAATACAACAGACAGTCAAATAGACTTCACTCAGATTTAATAAAGAAGAAGATACTGCCACCATTCAATTTGTTATCCCTTTTAGCCTTGAAGAGAAGAGACGTATTTGACGCATTGTTGGAATTTATAAAATCTTGCGGATTAAAACTTTAGAATTAGGTTAGCTTTGTCACCTGTGTCTCCATACCCATGGAAAAAAAGCCCTTCCAAACCGTGGTCCACCCTCTTGTGAAAAAGTCACCCTGATTGACCCCTGGGTGTGAAGTGTGTCTTCCCGAACCCTTATCCCTTGTTTTCGTCATATTTTCATTCCAAGCTCGATTAGGTTAGATGTTAGGGTCTTATTCCATATTTCGCGAACTATTAAATTATAGGGAACTTGACAATTAACAAAAATAGTTACTGGTTAAAATGAGCAGTAATGCTCTAGAACCAAAATTGAGAAAAAAAAAAAAAAAAAAAAAAAAACATACGAGAGTATTGCGTCAGATCGTTGTAACGAGGAAACTGTTGGATTGATTTTAATGAAATTTTGAAACGGCATTACTACCATGGCGAAGATGGAAAACGCGTATGGTTTTGATAAATCGTACCAGTGGCGGCGCAGAAATAATAAAAAAAAAAACTAAAAATATAAAAACAGCTAAAACTTCGTTTTTAAGCGTTTTAGAGGTTCCTGATCATTTTCTGCGTTTTTTTGGGTGGGGGTGAAATTGGGGTGGTTGGGGGTTGAAAAATTAAAAAATTTCTTGTACTCATAATAGGCTGTCCACTAACCTGTGCAGGAAGATCTAGCGACACAAATCACCTTTTTAGGTCCATCCGAACATTGCCTAGCCTATCACGGAAACTAAGGGACTTAGAATTTTCTGTATACTATACGAGAATTTGGTTTAAATCGTTTTGTATTTTGTAACGTGGACACTATTAAATTGATTCTAATGAAATTTTGACACAGTATATTGTTACCGTGGTGAGAATGGAAAACGCGTATGTTTGTTAAAAATCTTGTCAGTGGCAGCGTGGCAATAATCAAAGAACGCGACAAGTATGAAAGCAACTCAAATTCGGTTTTTAGATGTTTTAGGGGTTCTTGATCATGTCCTACCAGTTTTTTGGGTGGGGGTGAAAGTGAGGTGGTTGGGGGGGTGGGGGGTTGTAAAACTGAGAAGTTTGTAGTATCGATAATAGGCTGTCCATTGACCTGTGAAGGAAAGACCTAGCGGCATAAGACAATTTTAGGGGGGGGGGGGGGTGGCAATTATTTGGTTGCAAGGGATCTTAGACTAAAGCTTCATGCTATGGGAAAATAATAAACTGGTATCTGCGTAATGTGTGGGGAAGTACTGAGTCAATCAACTTGACTTCATTTTTTAGATACACCTGCCAGCCCGAGAGATCTGAAACTATTTATTTTTGTCAAACGAGACTAAGACTCAAAACTGCGAATGGATTTGTAATCAGCACCTTGAAATTATCCGAAATGCGAGGTTTCATCTCAATAGAAAGCTAAATAAAGATTTTCGATTTTTTTAGGTACACCCGCCAGCCCGAGAGATCTGAAATTTTATATTTTTGTCAAACGAGACTAAGACTCAAAACTGCGACTGCATTTATAATCATCACCTTGAAATTATCCGAAATGCGAGGTTTCATCTCAATAGAAAGCCCAATAAAGATTTTCGATTTTTTTAGATGCACCCGCCATGCCAGCCCGAGAGATCTGAAATTTTTTATTTTCGCCAAACGAGACTGAAACCCAAAACTGCGGCTGGATTTGTAATCAGCACCTTGAAATTATCCGAAATGCGAGGTTTCATGTCAATAGAAAGCCAAATAAAGATTTTCGATTTTTTTAGATACACCCGCCAGCCCGAGAGATCTGAAATTTTTTATTTTCGCCAAACGAGACGAAAACCCAAAACTGCGACTGGATTTGTAATCAGCACCTTGAAATTATCCGAAATGCGAGGTTTCATCTCAATAGAAAGCCAGATAAAGATTTTCGATTTTTTTAGATACACCCGCCAGCCCGAGAGATCTGAAATTTTTTATTTTCGTCAAACGAGACTGAAACCGAAAACTGCGACTGGACTTGTTTATGATCAGCATCTTCAAATTATCCGAAATGCGAGGTTTCATCTCAATAGAAAGCCCAATAAAGATTTTCGATTTTGTTAGATGCACCCGCCAGCCCGAGAGATCTGAAATTTTTTATCTTCATCAAACGAGACTGAGACTGCAAACTGCGACTGGATTTGTAATCAGCACCTTCAAATTATCCGAAATGCGAGGTTTCATCTCAATAGAAAGCCAAATAAAGATTTTCGATTTTTTTAGATACACCCGCCAGCTCGAGAGATCTGGAATTTTTTATTCTCGTCAAACGAGACTGAGACTCAAAACTGCGTCTGGATTTGTAATCAGCACCTTGAAAATAGCGCATGTCTACCTTTTCCTTCTTTCTGCGAGGTTTTGCTTGCAAAGAAAAGGAAATGATTATGAATACGAAATGTAGCAAAACCTTTTCTTTCTACCTTTTCCTTGTGAGCTCTACCTTTTCCTCCTACCTTTATCTTTGAAGCAAATCCTTCAATTTTATAAATACGGCCTGTTATATGTATTGCTTGTCTTAATCGTCGTGGGACTCGTGGGACACCCTGTATAAATGCGCGTGGTCTACCAGTGTAGCCTACACGACTAACGAAGGGTTAACTGGACCAATGGCCCGTTTCTATTGACTAACGAAGGGTTAACTGGACATTGGTCCAGTTAACCCTTCGTTAGTCAATAGAAACGGGCCCTAAGACAGTTGAAATTGCGCAGTCAATTAACCTTACACCATTTTTTTAAGAATTCACTCATCGCAAGCACATATGATACGCTGTCTATCTCGAGATAAGTTGGTCTGATATGCGGGCGCGAATTAACAGCGATGAAAACGCGCTGTTCGGCGGGGCTATCAAGCTTTCGTTGCCATCGCGTTCGCACCCACCAAGGTAGCACTTACTAACAGCATCAGAGCATCGTACGTTCAAACATTCAAACACGTACTCAGCCGATTATTAAGGTGATTTAGGTGGTTTTTGAACCTAGCTCCCGTCTGCTGTATGCTCCCGTAGGAATGTTACGAACAAAATCGTGAAACGACGATTCACAGCTTGCCCCATGATGCACTGCATTTATAGACTCGTTTGTTTATATGACAGTATAGTGATCATCAAAGTCGCGATGTTATAAGGTGATTTATTTCCTTTTGCATCATTTATCTGATAATTCTCACTTGTGACGTCATGACTCATATCAATGTACGTTCCTTTTGTTTTCTGAATCTGAGTCTAAAGTGAGATATTTTATCCCCACTTGAGCCTATCTGCACTAGCTCGAAAGATAGATCAGAGAAATAAAGTCAATAGGCCGTTGTGAGGTAGTTCAAAGTTTTGTGTACCTCGGTTCTTTGGTCGACAATTCGGGTAGCTGTGAGAATGAGATTCGACGGCGCATTCAACAGGCATGGGTGGCCATGACAAAGCTTACTGAAATATGGCGTGACCATATTAACATCACTAAAGCTACCAAAATGTCACTGGTGCAGTCTCTTGTGTTCTCCATATTTTTGTATGCCTCGGAAACTTGGACTGTTAAAAAGGCAGATCGAGCTCGCATAAATGCTTTTGAAATGTGGACGTGGAGGAGAATGCTGAGTGTTCCGGACATATGACACAGAAGCGATAATATGGAGAAACTTGTAGTTCAGAGTCATGCTCCGAGTGGGCGGCGCCGTGGCCGTCCCCCTACACGCTGGGTGGATACGACGAAACAGTTGCTGGATAATTATGAGTGTCAAGAGCGCCACTAAACTGACAACAAATCGCGAACGATGGCGAGCTACAGTGCTCAAAACTATTGATAATATTCGTGTCGGCAATACTCTAGCTCCGACTTAATGCATTTTACGAGTTCACAACATGTCTGTTAAGACATTGTGACTATGATGATGATGAATAGTGTCCCGAAGCTTTAAAGAGTGCTTCCTACAGCGTATCAAAACTCCAAGCTTCTGGAATGCCGTTTTAGCAATACGACGTGGTCGTGCCAGGACATGTTATGGTTGATGTTGATCCCCAAAAGCTTGATGGAGGTTGACTCGACTATTAGGTCCATTTCCACAGTTGGTAAGCCAACGTGAAACTTCTTTGTCAGAGTTTTTGCCTTAGTTTTCTGTACATTAAAGTATGCTTCATTTACTAATCCCCACCCGACAATTGTTTCGATATCTATGTTGAGCTGTGAGGCATGCTGCTGTGGCCGACGTACCGTCTTCTGGGATGATAGTAGCTTGCCTGTAGTGTGGCGATTCTGTAACTCTAAGCGAAGCGATGGCGACATTCTTCCAACGCTTTCGCTCGTTTCAGTATTCCATAAATGTCTTCGTTCCGACTCGGATATAACGAACGCAGACGAACGTTATAAATTGATAGCGAAAGAATTTGGATCTCGTTTGTCAACTTTTGACGTTATTATTGCTGTGTGTCAAAGTGACAATTCGCTTAAATTTATTTGTGTACTTAATTACCAGCAATGAATCGAAGAGAAAAAACTAACCTTTCATAATGGTCGGCATTGCTGGATTTTGCAGATCTCATCCAGAGATATTTAAGCCAACTTGTGAATGCTCGTGAGTCATCGAGCTCCGTGCCGAAAGCGTAACGAAGCGTTAAACGTTGGTTATGGAATGCCGTCAAAAATCGTTTTCGTAAATGATTAGCTTCGCTTTCGTCTGCTTTCGTTACTATAGCGAAGGTTACAGAATCGCCAAACTGGTTCCATGCATGATATAAAGAGATTGGTCGTTCAAAAAGCTATTCACTCAGCCACTGGCGCAGGCCAAGTGGTAGTCCATAAGCATCAAGCTTGACCAGAAGTCCCTCATGCGACACTCTGTCGAAGGCTTTCGATATGTCAAGTGCAACAACACGGGATTCGCCATGATTGTCTATTGCTCTGTTCCACAAGTAAGTGACGTAGGCGAGGAGGTCACCCATAGGCCTGAGCTTACGGAAGCCATACTGGCGATCATTTATTTATGATGTTATTGTTGTCTATATTTTAGGAAGTGTGTGTTAATGACAGTCTTCATAACCCTAGATATGATACGAAGAGACACAGGCTTATAACTTATGGGATCGTTTTTTTGCCTTTCTTTCTTATTTGAATATACATGTGTTTCCGTTTTCGCTTGCAAAGCCGGTATACAGACAGCAAGACGAATGATAGTACGCAGCTAAACTTTCAGAAACTATGAATAAAAATCATCACGTCATTTTCAGCGATTCAACAGATTTTCCGAAATATCTCATACCTTAGTAAATCAACAGCCAATAAGCATATTGCACTCCAAATTCAAAACATCTCACATCTACCCGCGTTATTTACGTCAGTCCGTAAAACTTTTTATCAAATAAATAGTGTCTGTCGTAGAAAACGATGAGAATCCGCCCTTGACGAATAGAGATACTTAGAAAGGAACCTTGTGGATTCCAGAAGTCAAGTAGTACTTTAGCTTTGAAAGCAGAAGGGAGAATGATCGATAGTGTATACCTATCAACAGCAACAAAGTGATCAGAAACGTATGTTGTCGCGCTCATCATACCTAAAGCTTGCAATCAGATTATCGTGATTACATCAATTTTCAAAACATCATCAGAATCGCTGATCAAAATATGTCAACTGGAGAATATGGAGACTGAATAGATGGTTGATGTGGTATTGCTAAACTGTTTAGAATCTCAGGTAACTATCATTGCAAAAGAAGTAGCTACTTAAGCGATCATCCTTTTTCCTTTTAAATTTTGCTTTATTTGAATATGCATTTTAGCTCTCACTTAGAGCAAAGTTTACGGAATACATATAAGTTGGATCACTCCGCAAAAATATCAAAACGGCCTGCCCCTTGTTCCGTCTCCCCGGTACACCGGTAGCAGTGTACCGACGTCAGCCGGGAGATACGGGGCGGCGCAAAGTAGAGGTTGAACGTGTTTAACGCGAAGTGTTTCAAAAATATCGGATTTTGTTGTCTTGGATTTGTTTGCAGGAAATGGATAATATTTTTGGAAGTTTGATTTTATCAATTAAATTTATTAACGGATGGAAAATGACAATCAGATCCATCCTTATTTTGTGGTAAACCTTGAAATGTAAAGGATATAAATACAGGGTGTTTCACGACGATTAAGACAAGCGATATGTCGGAACTGGGCAGTAGTAGAGAATTATAATTTTGGGAATGTAAATTAGAGCAGATGATGTGTCTTTTTTTGTCATTGTACTACCCAATAAGGTATTTGTTTTTGGCCAAGTGACATTCGATTCAAAATTATTAATGAGATACCCTGTACATTTGTGCCTTTCTGTGTTCCTCCCGATAAAACAATTCCAACAAACTAGCAGACTTGGGGTCTAAAGTGATTAACTCAAGACCTACAGGTACTTAAAGGATTGTATCACGCTAAAAGCGTATAGTGAGACAAAATATTCATTCGGTGGTCTTACCATACCAGCCAGGGACATCCTAAATTATATTTTAGAGCTCGGGAATATTTTTATTGATAACTTTAACAATTTAGTTTCTACAGTAGCAATTGGAATGACACTGAAAAGCAAAATGCCAAAAATAATTTATTCACATCCAAGTAAAGCATTTCCACATGATTATCTTTTAAAATTGTACATACGGGTTCGTATATACTATACCATAAATTTTATAAGCTGTGGTCTCAAAAATAAGCCAAATAAATAAAACATTAAGGTAAAAATACTACAGCATCTTTGAACCAATTTTTACTTATCTACGAAATAACTACAATATGTGAAAGCATTTGAGATTCATTAGTAATAGTTTTACTAGGTCTTATTTTTGATATCCATTTATTTAACTTAGTTTATTAGCAAATTAACGTTATATTTGTATGCCTAAATCGGCTGTTAATACCTAGTCTTTCAATGACCCTCGTATATACGTAAAACCCAGGCGCTAGCAAGTCCCCGTTAAAAGACCCTCGTACTTAGGCAAAAACCGACGCAAAAACTAATTGGCGCGTGTGGCCGCGGCATCGCTTTGATGTGAGATCTTCAAAGTGCCGGCGGAGAGTGATCCAACTTTATGTATTCCGTAAACTTTGCTCAGAGCCTGCAGACCCATGCAGAGCCTCTGTTTGTCCGTCCGTCTGTCCTTATACAAAAGATTTACCCAAGTAAATTCTTTCTTACTTTTTTGCTTTCATTTGCAAAATCGGTATACAGACAACAAGATGCATTATAGTAGGTATGGCACGCAGCTAAGCTTTCAGAAACCATAATGCTCTACAGAAACAGTGAGTAGAAATCATCAAAACAAATCGTTTCCATCGATTCAACAGATTTTCCGAAATCTCTCATACCTCAGTAAATCAACAGCCAATAAGCATACTGCACTCCAAACTCAAAACATTATCTCACATCTACCGGCGTTATATTTACGATAGTCCGTAAAACTTTTATCAGATAAATAGTGTCCGTGGTAGAAAACGATGAGACTGCGCCGTTGACGTCGGCTTTTCAACGCGTCGATGAGCGCGATTTTTTGACGCGCGCGTCCGCGGAAAACTCGCGCCTTTTCACGGCCAACTAGACGTCCGTAATGAAGTCCGTTGATAGACTGAAAACTGGCTTTTTCACACATGCTGTCAACGTAGGCCATGACAGTTCGGAGAGCCGTGCCCCCCCCACCACTGACGCGTGTGGCTGAGCAGGATCCAGGAGGCGTGGTCTGGATAGAGTGAGCGGCGCGGTACAGTCCGGCGCAGAAGTCACTCAGCCAGAGGTATGTGGCCTGAAAGTTGCCGAACAGCGTAAGGAGCTTCTATGCAGAGCACATATTTTCATGTTTGCATCCAACACATGGGCGCCAGCAGAGGGGGGGCAGGAGGGGGCCATGCCCCCCCCCGGAGCAGCGAAGATAAAAAACTTGAAAGAAGAAAATAAATTCATTTTATCATTTTCAGTTATAAAGGGTGATTCAATAAGAGTCTCCACATTGAAATCTGAAATATTTTTGAAACGCCACTGTATTTGTTGGTTGTGATATGAGATTTCTAACCTTAAAACGTAAACAAAATTAGTCATGGAGCAATATACGACTGAACAACATGTAAAAATGGCGCAAACCTATTATGAAAATGGTCGATCAAGAAAAAATGCACTTCGGGCTCTACGTGAATTTTTTGGCGTACAAAATCGACCTTCTGAGAGGACAATTTGGAATGTGGTTCAAAAACTCGAGCAAGCTGGATCTTTAACTAACCTCAAAGTCCCTAAGCGTTCTCGTGCAGGTCGGTCAGATCAAAGGACTGCCATCGTCCGCGAAAGTGTAGCCGAAGATCCAAAGACATCGATTCGTCATCGATCGCAGCAAGTGGGCCTTACGTATTCAACCACACAGCGAAATTTAACAAAATACTTACATCTACACCCATATAAAGTCCAAAAAACTCAGGAGTTGAAACCTCGAGATCATCAACAGCGCCGCGTGTTTGCAGAATGGATACGAGAACAAGGGGTTCATTTTGCAACGAAAATCATCTTTAGCGATGAGGCACATTTTCACGTTGGTGGCTTTGTAAACAAACACAATGCTCGTATTTGGGGATTAGAAAATCCAAGAGATGCATCCTCAAAAAGTGACTGTTTGGTGCGCCTTTTGGTGCGGAGGAATCATTGGCCTTTTTTTTTCGAGGATAATGCGGAGAACGCTGTTACGGTTAATGGTGATCGCTATCGAAACCTGATATCTGATTTTTTCTGGGAGTAGTTGGAAGGTGTGAACATTGAAGATTTTTGGTTCCAACAGGATGGCGCCACTTGTCACACATCCAGCGAAACGATGCAATTGCTGCGCGACAAGTTTCCAGGTCGGATTATCTCACGTAACGGCGATATCAATTGGCCGCCGCGATCATGTGATCTTACTCCCCTAGATTTTTTTCTTTGGGGGTATCTAAAAAGTAGAGTATATAAAAATGAACCAAACACTATTCCAGCGCTGAAACAGGAGATTAGACGTGAAATAGCCGGCATAGAACCGGAATTGTGTCAAAAAGTGGTAGGCAATTTCAATAAACGAATTACGTTATGCCACATGAGTCGTGGGGGTCATTTGCATGACATCATCTTTCATACCTGATTGTAATACACTAACCTAAAATGGCAAATAAAAATTTTTGTATATTTTTCTATTCTTCCGAGTTTTTTTATCATTTTGATGTGGAAACCCTTATTGAATCACCCTTTATAAAGTAGCTTTTTTTTGCATAAGCAAAAACCAAATTCGTCGCCCTACCCCTGGTTTGAGCACTCAATTTAAGTAAGGCGCCCACCTGTAAAATTTTTTAGTGCCGCTCTTGATCCAACATTTCATCGCAAATACTGGACAAAAAGATGGAGTCAAGTTGATTGACTCAGTACTTCCCACACATAACGGTGATATCATTTTATTATTTTCCGTTTCCAAGAAGCTATAGTCTCAGCCCCTTAAGTTTTTTAAATCTCTCCGTAAGAATTAGAATGACAAAATTTTTATTCTGCAAGCTTCAACTGGATGAAACTAAACGATTAGGAACCCCCAAAACGCCTAAAAACTAAGTTTGAGCTGTTTTTACATTTTTAGTTTTTTTATTGTTGCTACGCCGCCACTGACACGATTTCTAAAAACCATACGAATTTTCCATCCTCGCCATACGGTAATAATAAATACTGTGTCGAAATTTAATTAAAATCAATTTCAGGTTACACAATACAGAACGATGTAAATAAATACGCGTATGTAACATACACCAGATAAAAAATCGAGAAGTCCCTTATGAGTTTCTGTAATAAGCAAGGCAATGTTCCGATGGAGCTAAAAAGGTAATTTCTGTGGCTAGGTCTTCCTTCACAGGTTAGTGGACAACCTATTATGAATACAACAAATTTTTCAGTTTTTCAACCCCCCATCCCCCAACCACCCGAATTTCACCCCCACCAAAAAAAAAAACGCAGAAAATGATCAGGCACCTCTAAAACGCTTAAACACGAAGTTTGAGCTGTTTTCATATTTTTTGTTTTTTATTATTTCTACGCCGCCACTGGCACAATTTATAAAAATCAATCGCATGTTCCATCCTCGCCACGGTGGTAATACTGTGTCCAAATACCATTAAACTAAATTCTACAGTTTCCTCGTTACACAATATAGAACGATCTAAAGCAATACTCGTATGTTTACACCAGAATAAATCCTGTCCTTTGGTTTCTGTAATAGCCAAGGCAATGTTCGGATGGACCTAAAAAAGTTATTTATGTCACTAGGTCTTCCTTCACAGGTCAGTGGACAATCTATTACGAAAGCAACAAATTTTTCAGTTTTACAACCCCCCACCTCCCAACCACCCCAATTTCACCCTCACCCAAAAAAAGTAGAAAGTGATCAGGAACTCCTAAAACGCATAAGGCCTGAGGCATACTTGAAATTTTTCGTTTTTTGCTAATTACTCCGCCGCCGATGCACCGATTTTCAAAATTATAGCGTCATTACCTACTACGACCCCACAGCATAACGCTGCCCAAATTTCATCACAATCCATGCAGCGGTTACTGAGATTACGAGGGTAGAAAAACGCGACAGACAGACAGACAGACAGACCGACGGAAATGAGTGACGTGGATTTTCGTTATGTAGACATCATGAAACGCCCAAAAAGCGTATTATCTCAAAATCGAAAATTTTCGCGAGCACAATACTCCCCTCACCTATCGGTGTGGGAAGTCATAAAGAATCCATGCTACTGTCCTTCAGTTCTAGAAATATAATAATATTATAGCTAAAGCATTGCAAATACGTTGGTGCCATACCTGAGACTACATATTTTAAAAACAAATATCATGCTAAGATAATATAATCTTTTGTGATACAGAGTTGATGTGTATTGCAATTCGTTCCTATGATAATTCTCATCCTAGGATTTTGCAACTTTTGTAACACTGTGCCACAGGCAGTATCCAGGATTTTGGTTTTGGGGGGGAGGGGTCCAGATTATGGGTGTCACTTGCTTGACCTTTTGGGGGGGTCCAGATTAGAGTTGCCACCTTAAATATGCTCTCGTCCGGGGGGGGGGGGGGGGTGCAAAAATTTGTGGATTCCATGATGGACTGGGGAGAGTATATACCAGTGGCGTGCGAAAAATAGATAGACAGTGACATAAGTTAGTGGAGTGTAGAATAAACATAAATTAGTGTATAGTTACTGTAAATAAATTAGACTGATAAGTGAGGTTAGGCATAGATAGAAGTGTACAAAGTAGTGTAAATAATAGTTGAATTCGTACCAAGTGTTTTCCTGCCTAATCAAACTAAAGACTTGTAACAATATCTAGTATGAAAGAGAAGTTAGAGTACGACAGAAATGGATACTTTTCACAGCATACCTACTATCTACTGCAATGTAAATGTACTATACCAAAGTTTCTATTATTCCATATAACTTAATATATAATACTATAATATATTCGTTATAGACACTATACAATATCTAAAGAAACAAGGAAAAATGGAGTCAAGTTGATTGACACAGTACTTCTCACACATTACGATGATACCACTTTGTTATTTTCCCATAGCATGAAGCTATAGTCTGAAATCCCTTGCAACTAAATGATCGCCCATTTGCCCGCAAAAAAACACCCGACACAAAAACTCTGGTAAATAGTTTCTTGCGTCTCCCTCCTTAGGAACTAGGACGCCACAGTTTTGATTCTGCATGCGATGCGAAACGCTCAGGACCGTCTAAAAACGAAGTATGAGCTGTTTCTATATTTTTATTTTTTTGATTATTGTTGCGCCGCCACTGACACGATTTTCCAGAAACTGACGTGTTTTCCATTCTCGCCGCGATAGTAATTCCTGTGTCGAAATTTCATTAAAATCAATTCAATCATTTTCGCTTTACGCAATATACATAGAACGAAATTAAGCAACACTCGTATATGTAGGTAAACATCACAAAATTCTAAGTTCCATGGTTTCTGTAATAGGCAAGCCAATGTTCAGATGAACTTAAAAAAAGAATATACCGCTAGGCTAGGTATTTTTCCATAGGTCAATGGACACACTATTATGAATACAACAAGTTTTTCAGTTTTACAACCCCCCCACTCCCCAACCACCCCAAATGCACCCCTACCCAAAAAAAAGTAGAAAATGATCAGAAACCCCTAAAATGCCTAAAAACAAACTTTGAGCTGTTTTTAAATTTTTGGTTTTTCTATTATTGCTGCGCCGCCACTGACAGGATTTTTCCAAAACATACGCGTTTTCCATCCTCGCCGGGGTAGTAATGCTGTGTCAAAATTTCATTAAAATCCTTCCAATCATTTTCGCGTTAAGCAATATAGAACGATCTAAAACAATACTCGTATGTATATGTTACGGCTGTAAATTGGGCATTGATGACATTGGCCGGGCATTAACGTTAGAAGCCAAATATGCAGGCCAATATCGTTATTGCCCAGGCTATAACGAGAATGCCCGTTTGTCGTGGATAAGGTTGAAAGTATTTTAGTTTTTGCATCTTTGTCCGGCCATTCACGGCATCGACCATCAATGCATGGCTAAAGTTGATATTACAGATTAGGGCAGCTGTTTGATAAAATATGAGGAACATTTAAAAAAAATATATATATTTTCATCGCTTCACAAAAAAATTGGAAGGAAACTTAAAATACCTAATCGTTAAATATGACAAATTAAAATATTAAAACATGTCTTTAAAAACAAGATCAAAGCATCCATTAAGCATTTTTATTACAACATGGTAATGAGCCATGGCACTTTGAATTGTAGATTTTGTCATTGGCACGGCACGCACGTTTTTTGTTTTTGCAGCCGCCCTTACAATAGCAACGCTTATATCCTTGGCTTCCAAAAATTGTATTTTGTGTTACAGCTTCTCTAAGGGAAATTTCTTTCCGTTTGATATCGTCACTGAGATTTTCCAACAATATGAACTTTTCCAAACATGGATTGAATTCGCTTCGTGTAAATTTTTGCTTGAGAGCTCCTTTGTTTGTGCCTGGAATAATTTCTTATCAACATTTTGAACCAGGCATTAAAAAATTACTTACAAAGTTTATAAAGCCCGTTTTCAGAACTGCTGACTACTGCTAATATATTACGAGGAGATTCACGAGCTCTATCGACATCAGGTTTAATTTGCTAATTTGCTGTTCGTATTCACTTCCACTCAAAAATGCCTTATTATCATTTCGCTTTGATTTAATAAGCAAGTTCAGCTTTTCAATGAATTTTTCACGCATTGCACATATCACCTAATGTATGCCTAAAGCTGTTAAACTCACACTGTACTTACACAAATAGACACAAAAATGGCAAAATGAGAATAACATAACCTATATTTTATTCAAACCTTGACAGCCCACTCTTGAGCGGACATTAACGAGATTGCCCGGGCAAAGTCGTAAAAACGTAAATCCATTCCCAGTTTATCAACAGTGCCCAGTTTACATGGACATTCATGCTATTGGCCGGTCATTATCAGGACGTCCCGCTGTAATAGGACATTCACGACAATGACCGGCCAATATCGTTAAAGACAGAAATATCATCTCTGACCGTAACATATACATCACAAATTCTAAGTCCCTTGGTTTCTATTATAAGCGAGGCAATGTTTGGATGGATCTAAAAAAGTGAATTATGCCGCTAGGTCTTTTATTCACAGGTCATTGGACAGCCCATTATGAATACAACAAATTTTTCAGTTTTACAACCCCCCACCCCTCAACCACCCCAAATTCACCCCCACCCAAAAAAAGTAGAAAATGATCAGGAACTCCTGAAACTCCTAAAAACGAAGTTTGAGGAATATCTATTTTTTTTTTGTTTTTTGCTAATTATTCCGCCGCCAATGCACCGATTTTCAAAATTTTAACAGCATTACCTACTAGGACCCCACAGCATATCGCTGCCCAAATTTCATCAAAATCCATGCAGCGGTTCCTGAGATTACGAGGGTAGAAAAACGCGACAAACAGATAGACAGACCGACAGACCTACAGACCGACAGACAGACAGACCGACGGAAATGCGTGACGTGGATTGTCGTTATGTAGACATCATGAGACACCCAAAAAGCGTATTATCTCAAAATCGAAAATTTTCGTGATCACAATACTCCCCTCACCTATCGGTGTGGGAAGTAAAATCATACAAATTGCGAATCTTCGGTCAATAGAAATAATTACGTGCATTATTAATAGAAATAGCTCAGTTCTGTCCGGCTGTGACCCTAAAACCTTTCAGACAAGCCTCAACCTCATACCATCCATCCCAACACGAATACCTGAGCGTGAAAATAGAAGTGAGAATAGCCGGAATCAGTCGTCGGCCCGCGACTCGTTGACAAAGTGCCGCATAACTCGATGGGCTTCAGATCGGGCGCTCGAGGTGGCTGCTGTTGCCAAGATTGTACCGATACGGCGGATGGGCGTGGCCTGTTTTGGGCGACGCCCTCTCTGACTCGCATTTGGCTGCCAGCTAATCTCTATAAATCATGCCTTCTGTAAACAGAATAACATTGGCGCTATTCGTCTTTTCTAAACGTTACAGCGTTCTGGAATGACGGTTTTCGAATTCTGGGAACATGTTTCTAATTAGATTTTTGAATGATCGTGATTTGATGCTCTGTTTATCGCATAAAACTACATTATTTGCTGAATGAAGAGACTGTAGTCAAGTTGATTGAATCAGTACTTCCCATAAGATGATACCTATAATTATGATAAATTATTATTGTTAATGTGTGTTAGACTGTTGGTTCGTCAAAAAGCAACCAGAAAAGGAGTTCCTCAGGAGAGGAGGAAGGAGACGTACGTCATTATGACGTCGAATTGTGGTGATTTTTGGTCACGTTCGTCATATGCCGAATGAATGACGTCGCACTAACGTCATTTTTAATGACCTCACATAAACGTTTGTCACTTGACGTCGTTATCACGTCAAAATGTAATGGATAATGGTGGGAGAAAATGTATCTCAAAACTTAATGATTTCACTTTTCTTATTCCTTCCTTATATATTTATGAAACAATGACTATGCTCGCACAAGTACTAAAAAATGTTAAATGAATTAGATAGATATTGAATATCTAAATTATTATCCAAAAATATAGTCGACTTCAGGTAACGTAGATGTATCCCAAATAAAGCAGATACGACAAAGTTGTGGCTAATTATTCCGTTGATTGGGTTTTGATAGATTTTATGTTTGCAAGAAGTAATTTTGTATTAACCGCGCTTTAGTTCACTGATGAATCACTGCACAACTTACGTAATGTACAGACCAATGAATGAATCGCATGTAATCCGACCCGATCCGACTGCAGCCGAACCGCTGATCTCGATCCCGATCATCACCACAAGGCACAAATTGCCATTTTCGCCATTTTCTACTTGGGGGCGAAGATTTTAACCTTATGTGCTGTGTGTGCAGTGTCTGTATGTGTGGATTCCACCATAAATAATAATAGGTATAGGTATAGTGTCCAGTGTTTTCTCAGGTATTGTGGATTTATTAGATTGTAGCCTCTTATTATATGGATTGACCCGATTGAAAATAAAAAGTACTTTGTGGTTTAGGCAGGCTTCTATAGAAGGCTAGCAAATAAGCTATGATCATTATTTTTGTATCCTGTCTTTACTGTGAAATACAAGATTAATTTATTTTGAATTAGTATATTTGATTACCCCTACCCAAATTAATGCTACACAGATTTCTCGTAGCATTATCTCATAAACATTTATCCTATAAGGTACTTAACGTCCAGAATATTTTGTCTAGTAACTACGAATGCACCAGAAGATATCGTCAGATCAGCATTGACTATTGAAGAGATATAGAGTAAGACAAAGTAACCATCGCCAATAATCAGTGCTGATCAGAGGATACCTTCTGGGCAGCCTTGGTCGCTGTATAAAATAGTGTCGACGGAACGACACGTATATGACGATATTGAGACGACACGTTTGTGACGTTATTGGGACGGCGGTTAGGTGACGTTACTAACACGGCACTCAATGACGTCTTTGGGCTGTGACATTGTGCCGTCACAGACACGTCATATATTCCTCTTTATGACGGTATAACTATTGGCGGAAGCAAAATATCCAACTTAAGATTTGCTGACGATACAATCCCTTATTGCTGCTTGTCAGGAAGAACTAGTAGCTCTATGAAACATCTTAGAACAACACAGTGCTGCATACGGTCTTGATATTAAATATAACAAGACCAAGGTTATGATCGTAGATAGAGAGCATGGTAATCGCCGAGAAATAGAGTCAGTAGGTCCTTGTGAAGTAGTTCAATAGTAGTAGTAGTTTTGTGTATCTCGGTTCTTTGATGGACAATTCGGGTAGCTGTGAAAATGAGATTCGACGGCGCATTCAACAGGCACGTGTGTCCATGACAAAGCTTATTAAAATATGGCGTGACCATAACATCGCTAAAGCTACCAAAATGTTGCTGGCTCAGTCTCTTGTGTTCTCCATATTTTTGTATCCTTCGGAAACTTGGACCGTTAAAAAGCCAGATCGAGCTCGCATAGATGCTTTTGAAATGTGGACGTAGAGGAGAATGCCGAGAGTTCCTTATACCGCCTATCGAACTAATGTTTCCATACTGCATGGGTTCTGTAATTCAAAGAGACTATCCTCCATTGTGTCGGTGAGAATGCTTACATTCTTCGGACATATCCACAAAAGCGATAATATGGAGAAACTTGTAGTTCAGGGTCATGTCCCGAGTGGGCGGCGCCGTGACCGTTCCCCTACATGCTGGGTGGATACGACGAAACAGTTGCTGGATATGAGTATCAAGAGCGCCACTGAACTGACAATAAATCGCGAACGACGGCGAGCTACAGTTCTCAAAACTATTGATAATATTTGTGTCGGCAATACTCTAGCTCCGACTTAATGCATTTTACGAGTTCACAACATGTCTGTTAAGCATTACGACTATGATGATGATGATTCTGAGGATGAATACATAGCCTCTAAGTCCAAGTAGAGATACTATATTTCTATGTAATTTTTTATCAAGTTTTTGTTTTCAATGACTTGTCCAATAGAACATTATGTAGCTCAAATGGATCAAAAAATACTACTACTACTATTAACACCCGTATGCACCGCTTGGCGATTCTAATCCTAGTTCCCTCGCTAGTTCCCTAACCGCGTTTTGCTAATCTTTGACATTTAGCCATGTACCGTCAAGAGATAAACTAATCCAGATTGGAGATACGGCAAGGTTGTGTTCGCAAGATTGTTTTGACAGTGATAGTGTCAAAATGGTCAGTTTGCGGTGCATAGTAAACAAGTAATCTAATCCAGCTTTACGTAACTAATCGCGCAATTGACTTACGGTGCATACGGGTGTAAGTACATCATCTTTTCTTTTAAAAGCAGTCCTGCTGACACATGGTAGCAGTAAAACAGTAGACTATCGCTCTCCGATATACATATAGAAATGAACCCGATGACAGGCAGTGAATATTTCAGACAACCGCTTCCTTCCACTTCGAATTTGTCTGTCGATAGGTTTTACGAGGCGAGAGGCGATGAGAAGCGCCCTTCTGCCTCCTCGTAACGGATATCTTCCTCGATACAAGAAGAAAACTGGACTGTCACACCATCCAGAACCTAATGTTTCTGTCGTCGACTCCATTTCATCTGCGTCGCGCGTTATTAATACGACTATTTATCTATTTATACTTGGCTTGCATGGAGCGAGGAAAGGGAATTAAAAACAGTCAAAAAGGAAGTGCTGTTAAAAAAAAAATCGTCGCCGTCTAATTTCTAGAATTCTTGACTTTTTAGGAACAAGAAAGTGGTTAATCCCAGCAAACACGATGTCGTCATTCATGGCCGACTCTACTCACTAGGCCGGAGCATTGAAATATGGCAACACTGCATCGTTGGCCGAGATTTTGTTTGTTGTGAAGTCATTAGTGTAATCCTCCAGAGTGAAAAATAAGATTGGAAGGTGACTTTTAATGTATTTCTAATTATTTACCTGCACAAACGAAACTATAAAGATAACAAGATGCCTGCAAAGTGTGTAGTACCAGGTTGCAGCCCAATAGAGGACATACCAAACCATGGCCCAACATAACCTTATTCCAGAGTGAAAAGAACATTGAAAGGTGATTTTTAATGTGTTTCTACTTATTTACCTGCACAAATGAAACTATAAAGATGAAAAGATGCCTGCAAAGTGTGTAGTACCAGGTTGCACTAGCAATTGTGCGTCCAATAAGGGACATAAACAGAAGTGGGTGAAAGGTATTCCTCGGAAGGGCTGGTTATATTTACAAGGATAAAGACAATAATTTACAAACATTTCAAAGGATAAGACCTATTTTAAAGCACAATCTGGTACCTATAATGTTTTCTGGACCTCCCAAATATCACAGTAAAATACAGTTAATAGAACTCATCTGGGCGTGCATCTGGGGCATACCTACGAAAAGATTTGATAGTGAAAGGGAATCAAGACCAGCAAGAATGGCTTCACAGTGACCTAATAGTGAATTTTTCTAGCCCAAGTGACAATTTACAAAGTAAATTGAGTGTTCATTTAAGTGGAAGTGGAAGTGGCAGCAGGAAACAGGTTGCGTTTATTTTTATTTTGTAGTGTCTGACTGTGATGAACCAGACATCAGATGTAAGTGGTATTAGTAGTAGTAGTTCTAAAAAGTATTTTTCTTAATTTATTAACCCAGATGAACTCTAATACATATAAAATGTAATAATTATTCTGAAACTATAGGCCAACTATTTGACAGCTAAGCCACGTTGCCACATCTAAGGCTCCGGCCTAGTGTAGAGTCGGCCATGCGTCATTCTATCGTCATATTGGCGGCATCCCATTCGTCATTATCACGGCGATAACACAGGCGTATACAAGGGGGAGGGGGTAACAGGTAATTACCCCTCCCAAGATTTTCGAAAATAAAAACTCTGTTCAACTTTGACTTATTTTATTTGACTTATTTATTTAAGCAATTGTCTCTTCGAAAAAAAATCTTTTTTGTAGTAACTAAATTACAAAAGGGTTTGTTTTGCATGTGATGCATATCTCTAATATATTCCTATTGTTACATAATTAATTGAATGTCCTATACAACATGGTAGTAGCATTGATGTAGTAGCTAGACACAAAAATTTACCTAACTAATTAATTACCTGTTTTGAGAATTGCACCGATTAGAAAAGTTAAAGCACTAATTAAAAAATGGAGTATGTTGTTGTGGCTACTGGGGTACCTGACTGTTGAGTGTTCATGATCGTTTAATATTGTATGCTGTGCCAATAAATTATTCACGGATGATACCTACGTATTTCATAATTATTATTTGTATTCCGTAAAATTAAAGATGATTATCAATAGATTTTTATTTCATCTCCCATAATACCTGATACTCCACTGTTTCACTTGCTGTTTATATCTTCTGTTTTATTTTAATACTATTAACATTTTCCTTTTCTCTTGCATCAACATCTTTCACGAAGGTTATTACAAAAAATGGTGAAAGCACACACAACTTCATGCTCCGCTATCCCCCCCCAAGGCTGAGGTCTGGATACGCCCCTGGTAGATAAAGAGGAATATATGACGTGTCTGTGACGGCACAGCCCAAAGACGTCACTAAGTGCCGTGTTAGTAAAGTCCTCGGAGTATAACAACTGAACATAGAGGTAGTAAACAAACCACTTCAGCATGGCGTGCTCAAAGCCATCATATTTTGACACTTCAGCCTCCAAACATTGCCAACTAACCTGAAAATTCCTCTAATGCAACCCATGTTACAAACACTGCAATTTTTGAGTTCCATCTCGAAAAACTGTTAAACTACACGCGAATATAGCACAGCAAGTCCGTAAAGCTTCACTACAGTTACCAATAAATAGCGAATTCGATTTTACTGACCAAGCATAAAATACGCACAAACAAAACAAACGTTTGACAGTCGGGGTTCTACCGCAAATAAGTCACATGAAAATTATGTCGGCGTTGCCAGATCCTCAAAATTTATGTAAGACTTCAGAATTTGCATTTATATGATGAAGAAATATGCAGTAACGCAGTAGAGGTCAACATATCTATTGATTTTGCTGTAATAATAATAATAAAAACAGTCTTTATTTGCACATCATATCATGGCGAAGTTTAGCCTCACGGCTACTCTTACACCTAACCATAACATGAAGAGTAATACACTACATAAAAGTGGAGGAATTCATACTATTAAGAAACCATAACATCAGGTGAACAGTGGTGCTACATATATGGCTACAACAAAGAAAAACAATAAAAATAAAGATATTCTCATAAAGAGAAAAAAGAAACAGTCGAAAAATGATTTACACCTAAAGATGAATAACAAATAGGTAACCTAAAAACACTCCTTCTCCAACAGCTGAGCTTTGAGTGATTTTTTGAAAAGTTCTAAGGTTTTTTGTTTGTCTGAACTACTGACGGTATTGTACAGTCTAACAGCATTATAAGTGAAAGATCGTTGAAATAGGGAGGTATGGCTAAGAGGAATATCAAATTTGTCCTCATGTCGTAGGCTTCTTGAAATTAAATTTTTCCTAGGAACTAATTTATTTGCAAGATAAATTGGTTTCTTGGTGTTTATTGTCTTGTATACAAAAACCAACATGTGAAAATCAAAGAGTTTATCAAGTTTCAGCCAGCCCAATTCATTGATTTTAGATGTAGTGTGGCTGTATTTACGGAGACCAAATACAAAGCGACAGCAGCAGTTCTGAGTTTTTTGTAATCTACGTTTAGTCACATAGTCAAGGCACGGGTAATAGAGAATGAAAGAGTGAAGTAGTTTTGACATTACCAGGCTCTCAACTAATTTCTCATCATCCCTGAACCATCAAAATACCCTCTTTTTTAACGCAGAATGGAATATTCTGGATACTATACAATTAAGAGGATAGTAAACAATTTATGATTGCCGTAGGTATCTGGTGGTCAATATCATAAAGTAAGAAAAGATGTCGGCCTATTAGGAATAGTTGTTTACTACTTCTATGTTCAGTTGTTACGCTGAGGTAACGTCACCTAATTGCCGTCCCAATAACGTCACAAACGTGTCGTCGCAATATCGTTATGTTCGTGAAATTCTGTCGACAGTATTTTAAGTCCGTACCCATAGCCGTTTCTCAACTATCCCTTGAGTATTACTCATTACTAAAGGGATACTTGAGGGTTACTCAAGGGACCCTCAGAGTGTGGTTTTCCTTGTGTATCTGTTTCTTAGATAACATCTACGAGACGACAGGATTCATTTGGCGACGTTGTCAAATTTCAAATATACATAAGTCAATTTGTTATGACTATGCCTAAGCATTTTGACGTTTTCTGTTATCCTTTTTTGTTTTGTGCCAGTATTTCGTGTTTTGTGCCGGACATTTTTTTCTGGATGTGACGGAAACTGACAACTGACAACCGTATTCCAAAATGAACCTAAAAAATCGCCTTGACTGCGACGAAATGTCATATTGACATGTCATTTTCTACCGTTTACAGCCGTTATCTCCTTGCTTTCTGTTGTTTTGAGAGCTGCTTTCTGTTATTTTCCGTTGTATTCGGCTGTGTTTAGTCGTTTTCTGTTGTTTAGCGCTGTTATCTGCTTGCTTTCTGCTGTTATGCGCTGCTTTCTGTTATATTCGGTTGTATTTGGACGTTTCCTATCGTTTGCAGTTGTTATCTGCTCGCCTTCTCTTGTTTTTAGCTATTTTCTGCTCACTTTTGTTGTATTCGGCTGTGTTTAGTCGTTTTCTATTGATTCCCGCTGTTATCTGCTTGCTTTCTGTCGTTTTGAGTTAGTTTTGACTCTATTCAGTTGTGTTTGGTCGCTTTCTACCGTTCACAGTTGTTATCTGCTTGATTTCTGTTGTGTTTAGCTGTTTTCTGTTCATTTCTTGTTGTATTCGGCTGTATTTAGTCGTTTTCTATCGTTTGCAGTTGTTATCTGCTTGCTTTCTGTCGTTTTTAGCTGGTTTTGACTCTATTCGGTTGTATTTGGTCGCTTTCTACCGTTTACAGTTGTTATCTGCCTGCTTTCTGTTGTTTTTAGCTGTTTCCTGTTCTTTTCTTGTTATATTCGGCTGTATTTAGTCGTTTTCTATTGTTTAGCGCTGTTGTCTGCCTGCTTTCTGTTGTTGTGAGCTGTTTTCTGTTCTATTCGGTTGTATTTGGTCGTTTTCTATCGTTTGCAGTTGTTATCTGCTTGCTTTCTCTTGTTTTTAGCTGCTTTCTATTCTTTTCTTGTTGTATTCGGCTGTATTTAGTCGTTTTCTGTTGTTTAGCGCTGTTGTCTGCCTGCTTTCTGTTGTTGTGGGCTGTTTTCTGTTCTATTCGGTTAGTAGTATTACTCAAAGGAGCCTTACGTATCTAAGGGATCCTCAAGTATTAAGGGACCCTTAAGTATCTACTATGATTACGACCCTTATATATATATATATATATATATATATATATATATATATATATATATATATATATATATATATATATATATATATATATATATATATATATATATATATATATATATATATATATATATATATAACCCAAGCCAGGGATGAAAGCCGGCCGGCAACCTGTACAGGTCATCCCTAGGAGGCAATGTGGTCGGCTGCCTCTGAAATGTCGGCTGGGGGCCCTAAGGCTAACCACCGGACGGGCCCTACCTTCTGGTTCGACCGCCCCAGAAGAAGAGCACCCACACCAGGCCGGTATCGGAAGCCGGCTCTGGGCAAGGTGGCGGTGCCTCGGATCGCCCTGACGACGACACACGCAACGACATGGACTGTTTTAGGTGGACGACGGAACTGAAGGATGACCTGCTGAGCTGCTACGAGAGCAGTAGCCCGCGCCGTAGGGGATACATGGCCCGCATGCATGGGAGGTGGTGTGAAATGCATCCAGAGCATAGCACAATTACCTCCCAGAGCTTGCGGAACCAGGTATTTTACCTTCGGGGGCAGGGATACGTTCGTGCTCCAGCTCAGCCTGCCCCTCCGGCGACTGAAAGGCCTGTTAACCAGGCTGAAAGGTCGCCGATGAGGCCCGCTGAGAGGGAAATCGACGAAGCCGTCTCACCTGGAGATTTCAGTGACCGAAGGGCCTTGCATAACAACAGGAGGTCCTTCAAGCTGGCAGATTTAAAGAGAGAGGATGAGGCGCTGAGTGAACGTCTATCGGAGGTCTCTGACATTTGGAGCATCAATTGCGAAATTTACGCTGCGGCTCTGAGGCTGGCTGGACAGGGGAGAGTGAGAGACTCTCC
Source organism: Callosobruchus maculatus (assembly GCA_951848785.1). NCBI lineage: Eukaryota > Metazoa > Arthropoda > Insecta > Coleoptera > Chrysomelidae > Callosobruchus > Callosobruchus maculatus. Next base: position 3,209,448 of record CATOUR010000179.1, read on the forward strand.
TGTCGAGAGAGCACAGAGGCGGGTGCGCCAAATGGAAGCGAAAATCCAGTTGGCTCGCCAAGAAGCATCCCGTATCCAGTGTGTGATGGAATATAGAGCGGCCGGTAGACCTTTTACGCGCCGCGTGCGCCAGATAGCCCGAGAGCTAAGGCGCGACCATCACACGCTCAGTCAAGCGGTACTGGTTGTTGTCAAGCAGCATTGTCTTGACAGGATACGGACGCTAATCGCTGCTAAACGATCACTTGTGACGCGGGCGAGAGGTTTGGAGGAAAACAGATTGTTTTCCGAAAAGCCTGCTCGTCTCTTCCAACAGCGACCACCAGTCATAGAGCAGCCGCCAACTGCTGATCGCGTGGAGACTTTCTGGAGGGGCATTTACGAACACCCCAAACCTCTCCAAGCAGACACTCCGGCCTTGGCGCAGTTCGAGTCCGTTTGTAGGAGGACTCCAAACCTGAATGTACTGCGTCACCCGATAAACACGGAAGAAATTCTTGGTGCCTTACGAGGCGCAAAGAATTTCGCAGCTCCTGGCCCGGATGGCATAAACACCTACTGGTTGAAAAAGTTTCCCAGTTGCCACCGGCATTTAGCTAGAGTTTTTAACTCGTGGCTAAATCAGGAGCAGCCAATTCCGGCTTGGTTTGTCGAGGGTCGAACCGTGCTTCTCCCGAAGACCGGAGATTTGTCTGATCCTAAAAACTACAGGCCAATAACATGTCTGAACGCATGTTACAAGCTCTTCACCAGAATCTTGTACATGCGTATCCTTCAAGCTGTAAATCCCGTATTTCTCAGCGTATATGAACAAAGAGGGTCTAAGAAAGGAGTAGCTGGCTGCAGGGATAACCTGTTGATTGACCGCTGTGTCACACAGGACTCCGTGCATTACCTGCGAAACCTTTCTATGGCCTGGATCGACTATCGGAAGGCATTCGACACTACGTCTCATGAACTGATTGTGCGGCTGTTGGAATGTCTTTCGGTAGATGATCAAATAGTGGGATGCATCAAACAACTGATGCCGCTCTGGAAGACTCGGTTCACCATAACATCGGGTGAAACCAGGGTTCGAACAGAGTTGGTATCATTTAAAAGAGGGGTCTTCCAAGGAGACTCCTTGAGTCCCTTGCTCTTTTGCATCTCGCTACTGCCTTTGTCCATAGCGCTGAAAAATACTAAGGGATACTGCTGTGGCAAGCCCAATTACCGGAGGCACAAGGTCACCCACTTATTTTACATGGATGACCTGAAACTCTATGCCTCCGGACAACGCGATTTAGAGCAGTCGCTGAGGGTAGTGCAGGATTACAGTCAAGCTATTGGTATGGAGTTCGGGATAGACAAATGTGCCATGGTTCATCTCAAAAGAGGACGTTGCGGAGATAGTGAAGATGAGGAGCAGCTCGTTGATGGGAGCATCTTGCGACAACTGCATGCCGGAGATACTTATACCTACCTTGGAGTGGCGCAGCGTCACATCCAAGAGGCAGAATTGGTCAAAGAGTGTCTCCGCCGCAAGTATTTGCACCGACTCCGGCAGATCTGGTCGTCAGAACTGTCCGGCAAAAACAAAGTCGCTGCCACAAACATGCTTGCGGTCCCATTGTTGCTATACAGCTTTGGTGCTATCCACTGGAACGTGGAAGAGCTGCGACAAATCGACATAAAGACTCGCAAAAGGATGAATATGGAGGGAAGTCTACATCCTAGATCCTCTGTCCCGCGAATATACCTCCCGCGACACCTGGGAGGGCGTGGACTATTGAGTTTGGAGCATCTGCACAACAGAGTAGTACTGGCCACTGCCTGCTATGTTACGACGAGCACCGATCCCCTGATCCGCTTTGTGCGAGAGCACGAGATTGCGGGTAAAGGAGCCTTCCTTTTTAGAGCAGCAACACGGGCAGCCGAAGAACTTAGTCTCACGCTCGACTTCACGCGGAGGTGTCAGCAGTCCGTTACGGAACTTGCTCCCGCACAATTAAAAGCCCGGATTAAAACTGCTGAAGTCCAATTGCTTTTAAGACTTCACAAAGATAAACCAATGCACGGAATCTTCTACAAACATCTAGAAGAGCATGGTTTATCTGAGCAGTTGACCTTCTCCTTCCTAAGGTCTAATGGGTTGAAGTCGGAGACTGAGAGCTCTATAATGGCTTGCCAAGACGGTGTCTTCAACACCTTAGTATACCGTAGCCGGATTATGGGTATGGATGTGCCCGATATCCGCTGTAGAGCCTGCCTGCAGGCGCCAGAGACCCTTACGCACCTCTTGTCGGCGTGTAAGGTGTACGCTGGCACAGCCTACATCTATCGGCACAATGCGGCTCTACGAGTGCTATACTACCATTTAAGGCACTCATACGGTATAGATGAGACACCGGTGCTGCCATACGCTCCAGGGGACATTGAGTCCGTTGTGGAGAACGAGAGGTGCCGAATTTACTGGAACTACTCATTCTCCACGCTCGAGCTTATACATGCAAATAAGCCCGACATAGTCCTCCTCGACTACCAACAAAAGACGATGTTCGTTATCGAGTTCTCGGCACCTGCCGAGGGGAACATCGTCTCTAAGGAGGAGGAAAAGCGGACCAAGTATCAGGAGCTCCTCGGACAACTTCGCAGGCTCTGGCCGGACTACACTGTGAGTCTGCTAGTAATGGTCATTGGATCCCTAGGTGGTATGAGGGATACGCTGCTCTCTGCACTGCGCAAAATGCCGGTGTGCCGTGCGGCGGCGCACATCTTAGCCGCCAGAATGCAGAAGGCAGTCATCCATGGGTCCCTTCGTCTGCTTAGGACGCACGATACGCGGACCCAGTGATTGCTCACCTCACGGTGTGAGGAGTAGTCGCTGGGGAATGGAACAGCAGCCCGGTGTGTCGGAGCCCGGGCTGCACCTTTTTTGTTTTTGTTTTGTCTATATATATATGTGTGTATATATATATATATTTTTGGGCCGTGGTACAAGTGAGGCTAGCCCGTGCAAAATCTGCATAACAAGTGAGGACCGCGACCAAGTGAGGACCAATATACGGACCTCACAAGGACTTCGCTTGAAATTTTTGTGGTGAGTTGCGGATGTGGTCTTGAGTCAAATTTGAAAATTTCAGCTGGTCCTCATTTTTTTCGTTTTATGGTAAATGTATACATTTTAGTTCACCGCTTTGGCACCAGATGGTTTCTCGAGTTTGTATACCGCCACCCCATATACGTTACATACCAGTGCATGCGACAAGTGAGGTCCTGAAATTCGGCAACGATGAAATACCGGCAGACTAATGCCTCTCACGATATTTCGCCTTTTCTTTGTGTACTTGATTGTTTAGCTTCCCATATTACACGTTGCTGTCTTTGAGAAGAAAATTAGGTGTTGCGAGTCATAATTTTGTTCACAAGTGCCCCATCATGAGGAACTTTTGGAATGAGATCTAAGCGGCTTTTATGGCAGAAAAGTTTTAGATTGCAGGTCATCGCTCTGTGCATGAAGGGTTTAATTCTTGAAAGGAGTAGGATCTTCGGTATAGCGATTACTAGACAGTTCTGAAATCATGAACCATGCCCTTATGCGTGAGAACTAGCAGGTGTTAAAATTAGTTTAATATCGAGTGATACAATTTTCGTTTGGAATCTAAGATGGTCAATTCAACTGACGTTTTAGATACCGTGTGATATGCCTTTTGAAATTGTTAAAGCTCATTTTTGTACAACTGAGAAGCATATTTTAGACTTAGGTAAAAAATGGGAGAGAGTGTCTGAGAGAGTAGAGTGCTATCCGAGTCAAATCGTTCCAAGTTCGTCAGATTTTAGCTGCTCCGATAAGCATCTTAAGAGTTTTTGGTCTGGCTTGACCCGATTTCACTCGTTTCATGTCAATCCAGCATCAGCTTTAAAAATTCGATAAGTTATAAAATACTTTTCTTTTCAAACATTCCAACAAAATATGTGAATTCCTCTCAGAGTACATATTATTATGTGATAGATGCAATACAGGGTGGGCCAATAGTGAGTAGACGGAGGATTGTTGACTTAGAAGGATATTTCAAAAATCTGTTACTTGATCATGGTAGGGCCCCTGAAGGTTATAACGTTAAAATACTTTCACTCAAACTTTAACGTTTATATAGGTTTATATATATTATCAAACTAACATTTTTTTAATAGAACCGCCTATATATTATTGCATATTTGAATTGCTTAGTGAATTCTAGTGTGACTTCATGTATCTTATATGGAACTTTAAACGGACCGTTTAGGCGCAAATCACTTTTTTTTGATATAAGTGGGTATAAGAGAAAAATTGAATATCGCAGCGATCATAAAACTTAGAAGGCCGTGACTTTACGGTGTGACTAAGCATAAAACGTGTCATACTTGGAGAAATCAGTAGAATAATTAAGGAAATTTCAATCACATGTACCTTGATTATTTCAAATGGGAATGCCTAATTTTTCTTATACCATCGAATCTAAAACTTGATAACCTTTCCAACAATGTAGGATTGTTGGAATCAATCTTTTTTAATTTTCATTTTATTCCAAATTTTAAGTCAAATCGGTGTTTTACACTTTCCCAGCTTCTAAGTAATCTAGCAGTCCATGAAAAATAAACAAAAACCTGTTCAGATGGAAGAAACCAACTAACTTGGCATAAAAACGCAAACAAACTAGATTAGTGAGGTAAGATTATAAAAATGTCTTACAAGATATCAGCTCTAACCAGAAACGACAGCGGCAACAAGAAGGCTTACTTTTCAGAGCCTATTAGCTATACGCAGATATCCAAAATCAGTACAAAAAAAATTAAATAAAAGACAAAATACCAGCGATCGTTACTGGCAGGGGAGTATCTATATTTTCAGAATAAATTTTCACATTTAGTTCCATAAAATAGCCGTAAGTCAAAAGCCTGGAGCCCTTCAAATTCTTCACTGGTACTTCTATTTATTAGCAAAATCGCAAAAAATGAAAACTGAGTTGCAGTATGTTATATGATAAAACATTATTTACTTGGTAGGAACATACATGAAATAAACACAGCTACAACATGGAGTAATAAAAAAATCTAACAATCACATCAATAGATGCTCAGAGTGCTCCAGTTAGAGGTATCTTTACTTTTGACTTAACAGAGATGACTACTTTTCTATCCCATTAAATGTGAAATTTCATTCTGACGATGCTAAACTGTCAGCAGCAATCATTGGTAGTTTTTTTTTGTTTCAATATTTTTAATCGTTTTTTGTTATCAAGCTCTAGTAGATCTCAATAGCTGGTAGGCTGTGGAAAAATAACACTTCTGTCATACGCCAGCTGGTCATTGTCATTAGATTTCTTACCGCTGTTGTTAGAGATTATGTGTTGTAAGGAATTTCCGTTTGTTGTGTTGTTTAGTTTGTTTGTGTCTTTCTACTAAGTTAGTTGGTTTCTTCCATCTTAACGGGCTTTTGTTTGTTTTTCATGACTTGCTAGATTTCTTATAAGTAGGAAAACTGAAAAACACTGATTTGACTGAAAATTTTAAATAAAATGGAGACTAAAAAGATTGAGATCGAGGTAATCAAATTCTGCATTTGATTCTGTAAACAAAAATGGGTATTCTTATTTGAACAAATCAAGTTCTCTGTGACTGAAGTTTCCTTAATTAATCTACTGATTTCAAGTACAAAAAAAAAATTAAATTTAACCGTCTGACCTAAGGTGACGCATCTCATGCTTAGTCGTACCGCAATGTCACGGCCTTCTAAGATTTATAATCACTGCGACATTTAAATTTTTTCTGATACCTACTTATATCAAGAATGCTGATTTGTGCCTAAACGGTTCGTTAAAGTTCAATATAAGATACATTGAGTCACACTAGAATTCACCAAGGAATTCAAATATGCAATAATGTATAGGGAGTCGCCTTCAAAAAAATGTAAGTTTGATATGAACCACCCTATATAGACATCAAAATTTAAGTGAAAATATTCAACGTTATATCACTCAAAGGTCCCTACCATGACCAAGTGACAGATTTCTGAAATATGTTTTAGTAAGTCAACAATGCTCCATCTGCTCACTATTGGTCCACCCTGTATATGTGAATGAACGTATCAAATGTCTCCTGGGTCAGTAACCCAATAAGTTGAAAAAGTATATAATTTCATATTTTTAGGCCAATGGAGGGTATTTTATGTTTACAACAAATTTTCAAGGTTTCCCCCCTCCCCACCTTAACAATTTCAGCCCCTCCCAGAAATGGTAGATGATTAACTCATAAAACGCTCAAACAGAAATCTGAGGGGTTTTGCCTTTTACTACGCCAACGCACAGCTTTCATGAAATGAAGCTTTACCTATTACCACCCAGCAGCATGCCGCTTTTCAAATTTCATCCACTTAAAAAACGCAACTTAGGTACACCTAAACCATATGACCAACTCTGTTTAATTAAAATGAACTATTCTTTTAGATCGATAAAAAAATACTCGGGTGGTCCTCAATTTGCCGCGTGTATCACCCAGTCCTCGTTTATCAGTTCTAATAGTATGAACAGGTATACACTGCACACATGACGTGAAAAAGTCGAAATTAGCATAACAATACTGATATTTGAGTCCTTTACGGCCGCCACTTGCCCTCGCTTATTCCTCGTACTTGTATAAAGATACTTATGTATACTTATGTGCAGAGTGCAGCTGCGGCCTAAATAATCTCTGGTAGGATTTTGGTGTATTTTTTTATTTAAACTTTTGTGCGCCCCCTTTCAAAAATTCAGGAACCGCTGCTGTTCCACAGTTTAAAAAACATTCTCTGTCCACCTTTAAAGCTGAACTCCAGTAGTATTTAGCTGTTACATCGATTTTGCTAATAGAAACTGCAGTTCTACGTGAGCAGCAGATGTGTAGTCACCGAGGTATCAAGCCTTCAGATTACGTTACTGAGGACAAATTTTCATTTGATTTTATTCGTCAAGGAATAGGTAGGTATAAGGTAGGCACAGAAAAGGTCTTAAAGTAACAGATTCATTTGGAACGTGTCGGCAGATGTTTCGTAATATCTGTTTCAGATGTCATTGCCTATACATTTCAAGAAGATAATTGAAGACAACGAATCAATCGACACATCATGATACTTGAAAATCTTATAGTAAATAGAAGTCTATAATCGACCTTATGGATCGATTTACCTGGAGACACGTTTTAGGACGCTGTGCAGATAAATAACAAAGTTCATTGACCGCAACGGTAGTATTTCATCTAAACTAATCGAACAGGAGGACCAATGAATGGTAGCTTAGACGGAATAAGCAATCAGCAAGCATATCCAGGGCCGGTTCAAACCCCCGCATGAGTATTCCCATGAATGAAATAACTACTAAAATAATACAAAATAAAGATAATCAAGGATGCTTTCTCCAAGCTTAGTGATTTATTCTACTACCAACCAATCCCTCGGTGCTCATGACACATAAGCAGCGATACAATCTATACAGATGTTTAACAAATTAAGACATTACATATTCTTTTATACATGAACCCCTCCTAAGGTCACCATGAACCCCCTCCATGGTCAACGCCTAGCTACGGCCCTGAGTATATCTCTGTACTAATAGGAGAGAACAAGTGATCACCGGTACAAAACGATCTGACAGTCTTAGTATTTAAAAAATAGTTGCACTTTTTCCACATTCTCTGTATATCTCTACGATTAGAACAAATATGAGAGGACCGGTAATGTATAAGGCAATAACCGAGGTCCACATGCATATTAATTAATCGATACCACCCTACCATCTGAAATGCCGTTCGCGCCTTTTTATGACCTCTGCTTCTTTTTAGTTAATTTTATTTCCCACACCGATAGGAAATTGTGATAGGTATTGTGATCGCGAAAATATTCGATTTTGAGATAATACGCTTTTTTGGGCGTTTTATGATGTCTATATAACGTCGGTCTGTCTGTCTTTGCGTGTTTTTCTAGGCTAGTCACATCAGTAACCGTGGATTGTGATAAAATTTGGGTACCGGTATCCTATGGGGTCCTCGTAGGTATTGCTCCTATAATTTTAAAAATCGGTGCATTGGCAGCGGAGTAATTTGCAAAAAACAAAAACCTCGTTTTTGGGCGTTTTAGGATTTGATGATAATTTTCTACTTTTTTGGGTGAGAGTGTGATTGGGGTCGTTGGGGGGGCGGAGGGTTGTAAAACTCAAAAATTTGTTGTATTCATTATAGAGATTTTCATTAAAATGCGGGCCTCCAAACTAAAACCCTAATAAAACAAAATTGTATTGTCGGATTTCGAAATTTTTGGTACTAGTCCTTAGAAAATATGCTATCACGTCATTACCAACTAAAAAAAGGGATCAGGTATAACACTCTTGATAGTGTCAAGATTAGCATGCTTTGAAAAGTGACTTCAAAAACGTTACAAAAAGAGGAATCTTTAAAATATCACCAAATAATTAACCGTGCACTTTAAGGTAAACACATGCCTTTCTAGTTGTTCATTGGTACCATAAGCTTGTTGTAAATGTGTACATATGCAGTAAGAGATTTAAACTCTAAAGGCATATTGGATCGCTAAGAGTGCAAAATTTCAACAGACGATTTGGCAAAAGCTTGTCATCAGATTTTTAATTTTTGTTATGGTTACTTGAATAATGTGCTATCACATCACGATTAGTCATAAAAAGTGATCAGTTGACCAAAACTTCGGTATATGGTCTCAAAACTATAATTTTAGATAACTTCAAGTTGCGATTTAAAATAGATTCGTCTTAAGAAGTTAGGCAAGCAAACAGAACATGCAGACCACGTTATAAAGTGTCTTGTAACCGTAGATTTTTAGTTATGTATGAATTCATCCGTCCAAAGAATCCTACTTAAAAAAGTTGCATCTCCGGCATCCACATGAAGCATAAGTCGACAAAAATCCATTCTTCTGACAGGATCGCCTTTCTCCAAAATGTGTACTGGCATGTAATGGTACGGATGTACGGATGCATACCAGTTGTTTTCGCAGTGAACCACATCTTCCGCTAAGAAATACCAGCAACAGCGTAGGTGGAGCTGTAGTATGATTTCCGTGTATGCGTGAACACCAACGCCGTTGCCCGCTCTAAAAGTAGAGACGCAGCTGTCACAACCCACTGTATCTTAATTTGCGCAGGCGTGCGTTCATTATTGTTGATCCACAGCACAAAATCTACAGTTTCAGCTTTAGCGTATGTATGTTCATGACTGATCCATAATACGAGGTTGTTCCCTAAAGATATCATGCTTAATTTTCTACTACTTCGTTCTGGATTATTTACAACCTCTCATTTATACACCAGTGAAAATCTATGGATACACGATACTTTATAAAGTGGCTTGCATGTTCTGCTTGATTATCTACCATCTTTTAAGAAATTACCTAGCGACTTTTTAAGACGATTCGATTTTAAGTTAAAACTTGAAGTTTTCTTCTAATATCATACAATTTGTAGACCCTATACTGAAGTGTTAGTTGATAGATCTCTTTTTTATGATGTAATAGAACATTATTAAAGTACACAAAAATTAGAAATCCGATGACACGTTTTTGCATACGGTTGTTGAAATTTTGCGGTCCCCGAGATCCAATACACCTCTAGAGCTTAAATGCAATTTTGTTGCCTATGTTTACCACATTTATAAGAAGTTTGTGGTACCAATGGATAACTAGAAACATGGGCATGTATTTACCGTAAAGTACGTGGTTAACTATTTGGCGATCTTTTAAGATAAATTCCTTTTTTGTAATGTTTCTTGATGTCACTTTTCAAAACATGTTGATTTTGATACTATCTCGAGTTTGAGTGTTTGATACATGATCACTTTCTTTTAGTAAACAATGACGTGACATCGTCTTTTCTAATCACTAATACTAAAAATTCCAAAATCCGACGATAAAATTTTGTTTGATTATGGTTTTCGTTTGGAGGCCTGCATTTCAATGAAAATCAAATTTAGGTATCTCTGAAACAGTTGAAAATCGGACTCTACTTTATATGACTTTTTTGTTGGAAATAAGACTTCTCCTAAAGTATTTTCCATTCGTCCATTGACCTGTGAAAGAGTGCTAGCGGCGCGGCGGCCCTATAGGTCCATCCGATCATTACCTTGCCTACTACAGAAACCAATGGCCTTGGAATTTTCGGATATATGCATACATACGAAAATTGTTTTAGATCGTTAATGAAACTTTGCCACAGTATTATTACCATGCCAAGCATGGAAAATGGGTATGCTTTTTAGAAATCGTGCCGTCACTACGGCGCAGCGACAATAAAAAAGCTAAAAATATAAAAACAACTCAAACCAGTTTTTAGGCCTTTTGGGGGTTCCTGATCATTTTCTGTTTTTTGAGTGAGGGTGAAATTGAGGTGGTTGGGTTGGAGGGTTGCAAAACTAATAAAGGTTTTGTATGCATTACACGCTCTCCATTGACCTACAAAAAAAGGACCTAGCGACATAATACACTTTTTAGGTTTATCAGAACGTTGCCTTGATTGTTACAGAAACTGAGGGATTTTCTCTGACGTATGTTGTATACGAGTATTGCTTTACATAGTTCTGTATTATGTAACCTGAAATTGATTTTAATTACATTTAGACACAGTAGTATTAACGTGACGATGATGGAAAATGCGTATGGTCTTTAAAAATCGTGTCAGAACTAAAAATATAAAAATTACTCAAACTTCGTTTTTAGGCGATTTGGGTGTTCCTGGTCGTTTCGTTTCATCCAATTAAAGCTCGCAGAATAAAACCAGTGTCGATCTAGTTCCTATGGAGAGGAGTATCAAGAAACTATTTACTAGAGTTTTTGTGTTGGATGTTTTTTGAGGGCAGGAGGGTGATGATTTGGTTGCAAGGGGATCTCAGACTATAGCTTAATGCAAAGGGAAAATAATAAACTGATATCACTTTAATGTGTGGGAAGTACTAAGTTAGTCAGTTATCGTTCATATTGATTGAACCTCATGTATAACTGTACAGTACAAATTTCTGAATTCATAAATGTTGTACCCCTGTCAAGCATATCTACCCTTATCTAACAGTATATTCTCGTTACAGATTTGTTGCCTTTCTAGCTAACTTTATTGTATCATAGGCATCGACACGTTTTATGACGCCAAATGCCAACCGAAAGTGCAGTCAAGTGATTCACGCGTTAGATTAAATCAATTTTCGAATTACGCGTCTACAAATATTGAATAATTCCCAAAACATGGTCAGATATTAAAAAAATAGAAGTCAAGTTTATTGATTCAGTTCTTCCCAGGAATACTTGTTTTTAATAACGAAGGGCGATACCATTTTCAACATCAGCGATTTAGCAAGTGAGTCATGTCCTATTTCAGTTGGTCTGATTGAAAAAGTCTTGCTCCTGTAGTCGCAGTGCCTAGACTAGTCAATAAACGTTCAAAATAGATCCGTTGAACTAAGTTACCTGAATTCGCCGTTATTGACATGTTCAGATTATTAGCAAAATTTTGGTAATTAGAGGGGTCGAATTTTTCGCTATATGTGCCACGCGGTATCTACATCCCTGTAGTCGAATTTTAGCAAAGGAAAAGGTTAGTTTTACATTTAGTTGCATTTATTTTCACTTAGTTGAAATCCGTAGTAGCACATGTTAATGAATGTTATTTTACTCCATGAAAGCTGAATTAGTATATCTCTTTACGAATAGGAGGAATAAGTGAGGACCGCTGGCGGTGGTGACTCACTCGTAGATATTAGTATTGTTAAGCTAATTTCGACTTTTCTGCATGGCATGTTTCCAGTGTTTACGTGATTATGCTATTAGAACTGATAAACGAGGACCGGCTGACATGCACGACAAACTGAGAACCACCTGAGTATTTTTTGTAAACGTCTTTCCTGCTCTTCTCATGTAAACGACAACTGCATTAAAACCAAATCGGCCGCACAACGAATACATCACATGAAAGTCACCTGTGCGCATGCCGAAAGTTGCGTTTTTAAGAGGACGATATTTTTATACATAGCAGCATGGTGCTGGGTAGTAATAGGTAAAAATGGAGTCAAGTTGATTGACTCAGTACTTCCCACACATAATGATGATACCATTTTATTATTTCCCATTGCATGAAGCTATAGCCTAAAATTCCCTTGCAACTGAATTATCGCCCATCCGCCTCCAAAAACAACATCCAACACAAAAACCCTCGTAAATAGTTTCTTGCGTTTCCCTTCTTAGGAACTAGGGCGCCATAGTTTTTTTCTACATGCTTGAACTGGACAATGCGAAACGATCAAGAGCCTCCAACCCGTCTAAAAACGAAGTTTGAGCTGATTTTATGTTTTTGGTTTTTTGATTATTGCTGCGCCGCCTCTGACATGGTTTTTCAAAAACAGAGTCGTTTTCCATTCTCGCAGCGGTAATTCTGTGTCAAAATTTTACTAAAATCAATTCAATAATTTTCGCTTTACGCAATATACATAGAACGAAATAAAGCAAAACTCGTATGTGCAGATCACAAAATTGGTTTCTGTAATAGGCAAGCCAAAGTTCGGACGGACATAAAAAAGTGCAATATGCCGCTAGGTATTTCTTCTTCAGGTCAATAGACGGACTATTATGAATACAACAAATTTTTCAGTTTCACTACCCCCCACCCCCCAACCGCCCCGATTTCACCCCACCCAAAAAAATTTGAAAATGATCAGGAACCCGTAAAACGCCTAAAAACAATGTTTGATCTGTTTTTATATTTTTAGTTTTTTTATTATTGCTGCGCCGCCACTGACACTATTTTTCCAAAACATACGCGTTTTTCATCCTCGGCTTGGGAGTAATACTATGTCAAAATTTCATTAAAATCAATTGAACAATTTTCGCGTTACGCGATATCGAACGATCTAAAACAATACCCGTATGTGTACATCATAAATTCTGATGAACATCAATTCAGTAATTTCAACATTATAAAATACAAAACTATCTAATATGTATACATCGGAAAATTCTCAAAGTCCCGTGGTTTCTATAATAAGCGTGCAACGTTCGGATGAACCTAAAAAAGTGTATCATGCCGCTAGGCTTTTCATTCACATATTAATGGACAGCCCATTGCGAATAAAACAAATTGAAAAAAACTGAAAATCATTATTACAACCCCCCACCCCCCAACCATCCCAAATTCACCCCCACCCAAGAAAAAGTGGAAAATGATCAGGAACCCCTAAAACGCTTAAAAACGAAGTTTGAGGCATATTTGACATTTTTCGTTTTTTGCTAATTACTCCGCCCCCCGTATACCGATTTTCAAAATTATAGGAACATTACCTACTACGACCCCACAGCATAACGCTGCCCAAATTTCATCACAATCCATGCAGCGGTTATTGAGATTACGAGGGTAGAAGAACGCGACAGACAGACAGACAGACAGACAGACAGACAGACCGACAGACCGACAGACCGACAGACCGACAGACCGACAGACCGACAGACCGACAGACCGACAGACCGACAGACCGACAGACCGACAGACCGACAGACCGACAGACCGACAGACCGACAGACCGACAGACCGACAGACCGACAGACCGACAGACCGACAGACCGACAGACCGACAGACCGACAGACCGACAGACCGACAGACCGACAGACCGATAGACCGACAGACCGACAGACCGACAGACCGACAGACCGACAGACCGACAGACCGACAGACCGACAGACCGACAGACCGACAGACCGACAGACCGACAGACAGACAGACAGACCGACAGACCGACAGACAGATCGACGGAAATGAGTGACGTGGATTTTCGTTATGTACACATCATAAAACGCCCAAGGAGCGTATTATCTCAAAATTGAAAATTTTCGCTATCGCAATACTCCCCTCACCTATCGTGTGGGAAGTAAAAATTCATTTTATAAAAAGCTTCGCGTTGGTGTAGTGAGAGACAAAACCCCTCAGAATTATTTTTATAAGTTACCAATCGTCTACCGTTTTTGGGAGGGGATGAAATTGGGAAGGTGGGGATGGGGGAGTCGAAATCCCGAAAATTTCTTGTAAACATAAAATACCCTCGATTTCCCTAAAAAATATGAAATTCTAGACTTTTCAGACTTATCCGAATACTGACCTAGGAGACATTTGATACGTTTATTGTTGAGGATTGTTGACCTACTAACACATATTTAAAAAGTCTGTCACTTGGTGGGGGGTGGGAACCCTTGACTGCTATAACGTTAAAATATTTTCACTTGAACTTTTAAGTTTATACAGGGTGATTCATAATAAAATTACATTTTTAAATGAATGGAGTGGAATATATTATTGCGTATTTAGATTGCTTGGTAAATTCTAGTTTGACCCCATGTATTTTATATGGAACCTTAAACGAACTGTTTAGGTGCAAATCACCATTCTTGGTATAAGTAGGTATCAGAAAAAAATTGAGTATCACAGTGACTACTAATCTTAGAAGGCCACGACTTTTCGGTACGGCTGAGCATAAGGTGCGTCAGACGGTTAAATTTGAAATCTTTTTGAACTTGGAAAAATCAGTAGATTAATTAAAGAAACCTCGGTCACAGATAATTTGATTTTTTTCCCTATAATGGTCAAATTTTAACAGAGTTCTTATCTAAGATACCAAATTACCTACATCCCTGCAAAGGTTAATTTTACATTAAGTTGTATTTATTTTCACTCAACTGAAATCCGTACTAGCACATATTAATGAATGTTATTTTACTGCATGAACGTTGAATTAGTATACCTCTATACGAATAGGTGGAATAAGTGAGGACCGGTAGGCGGTGGTGAATCACTCGAAGATATTAGGATTGTTAAGCAAATTTCGCATTTTCTACCTGTTATGTATAATATACAGTGTTTACGTGTTTATACTATTAGAAGTGATAAACGAGGACCGGGTGATATAGACGACAGAGGACCACCTGAGTATTTTTTGTAAGCGTCCTTCTTGCCCTTTTACTATTATTGATCTTCAAGTAGGTATATTTTCGGATCGATCTGAAATTCATGTAACCGTCAACCGTACTGAACCCGAATCGGCCGCACAACGCATATACAGGGTGAGTCAAGCTCAACGCTTCGGACTCTTGTGACCAAACGATACCACTTTTCGAAAAGTCGACTTTGCGAGTGTATGTAGGTCGAGTTGGACTACACTTAAAAAATAATGACCTTTCTACAGGGCGTCTAATAAAAGCGTGACATATCAAAGCTGTTTTTTTAAATGGAACACCCTGTACATTATTGCATATTTAGACTCCAGTGCATTTTAGTGTGACTTTATGTATCACACATGGGACTTTAAGCGAACCGTTTAGGTACAAATCACAATTTTGGGTATAGGTAGATGTCAGAAGAAAATTGAATATCGCAGCTATTATAAATCTTAGAGGGCTGTGACTTTGCCGTGTTACTAAGCATGAAATGTGTCAGCTTACGTTAGACGGTCGAGTTCGAATTACATTTGTACTTGGAGAAATCGGTAGATCAATTAAGTTAACTCCAATCAAAGGTAACTTGATTTTTTCAAATGGAAATGCATAATTTTTTTATACCACCGAATGTGCAATTTGATAAGCTTTCTAATGATATGCGGTTGTAAATATAAATCTCTGGTAGTTTTGATTTAATTTCAAACTTTCAGTAAAACCGGTGTTTTTCAATTCTCCTACCTATAAGCAAGTTAGCAGGCCATGAAATATGAGCAAAAAACTGTTCAGATGGAACAAAACAACTAACTTAGCAGATAGTTATGGACGAACTAAAGTAAAAGGACAAAATTATAAACATGACTTACAACAAATCAATTCTAACCAGAAATAGCAGACATAACACATCTAAGGTCAAAAAGCAGCTGGAGTATGACAGAAATAGGTATTTTTTACAGCATACCGGCTACTACAATATTCGAAAGATTGAAGAGTCACAAAACCATTGTGAATTTTGAAATGTTGCTGGCAGCTTAATAGCTTCAGAGTACAATCTCACATTTCATGATTTAAAAAAATAGTAACCGATACCTCTGACTGGAGTTCTGCAAATTTTTCAACACTCATAAGCAAGATCGCCGCAAATGAAGAATAAATTAAAAATCTGCTCTAATTATTAAACATAATTTATCTGACAGAAAATTAAAATATGATTTGTCAGTATTCCTTTTTTGTGATCTTGCTAATAGATACTGAAAAGTTCAAAGGACGACAGTGAGAGGTATCATTACTTTTGCCTTTGACGGAAATGACTACTGATTTATGCCATTAAATGTGAAATTGCGCTCTGAAGATGTTAGACTGACGGCAACGATCGCTGAAAGTTTTGCTTTCATTTCAAAGTGTTTAGTGATTTTGGAAATTTTTAGTCTGTGGTACATTGCAGTCGCTAGTAGGCTGTAAAAATTATCCATTTCTGTCATACTTCAGCTTCTCTTTAACCTTAGACATGTTACCGCCGTTGTTTCTGGTTAGAGTTGATTTGTTGTAGGGAATTTTTATAATCTTGTTCTTTTACTCTAGTTCTGCTAGATCTTTTTGCGAAGTTAGTTGTTTTCTTCCATCTGAATACGATTTTGTTTATATTTCATGGCCTGCTAGTTTGTTTATAGGTAGGGAAATTGAAAGACACTGATTTGATTGAAATCTCGAAATTTAATAAAAACTACCACAGATTGATATTCACAACCTGATATAATTAGAAAGCCTATCAAATTGCACATTTGATCGTATAAAAAAAATTATGCATTCCCTTTGAAAAAGTCAAGTTACCTTTGATTGAAGTTTCCTTAATTGATCTACCGATTTGTCCAAGTACAAATGTAATTCGAAATCGACCGTCTAACGTAAGCTGATACATTTCATGCTTAGTAACATGGCAACGTCACAGCCCTCTAAGATTTATAATAGCTGCAATATTCAATTTTTTTTTGACATCCACCTATACCCTATATACTAAACGGTTCGCTTAAAGTCCCATGTGTGATACATAAAGTCCCACTAACATTCACCCAGGAATCTAAATATGCAATAATATACAGGGTGTTCCATTTGAAAAAAACATAAGTTTGATATGTCACGCTTATATTAGACACCCTGTATGAAAGTCATTATTTTTAAAATGTAGCCCAACTCGACCTACATACACTTGCAAAGTCGATTTTCCGAAAAGTAGTATCATTTGGTCACAAGAGTCCGAGGCGTTGAGCTTGAGTCACCCTGTATAACCTTAAAATGACCTGTGCGCATGCTGAACGTTGGAAATAATGTAAAAACGAAATGAGTTCTCGATCTAAAGGAATAGTGAAAATTTTAATTAGACAGAGCTGGTCGTATAGCTTAGGTGCACCTACGTTGCATTTTGCATTTTTTAAATGGATGAAATTTGGATAGCAGTATGTTGCTGGGTAGTAGTAGGTAAAGCTGCACTTTATGAAAAGCTGGGCGTAGGCGTAGTGAAAGATAAAACCCCTCGGCCTTTGTTTCAAGCTTTTTATGAGTTTTCAATTATCTGTTATTTTTTAGGAGGGGATGAAATAGGGAAGGTGGGGAGAGAGGGAGATGAAATCTCGAAAAATTGTTGTTAACATAAAGTACCCTCCATTGCCCTAAAAAATATTAAATTCTATGCTTTTTAGACCTACACGAAAACTGTCCTTGAAGACTTACCTACATTCTTTTTTGATACCCATTCATTACACTTAGGGCCAGTTTCACTCGTCTCTGATAAGTTTCGGATAGCGTATCTGTCACATAGGCCCATATCATTTATATGACAGATAGGCTTTCGGTCTGTCGGTTTGTCTGTCTGTTACACTTAGAACCGGTTTCACCGGTCTCTGATAAGTTTCAGATAGCGTATCTGTCAGATAGGCCCGTAATATTTATATGGCATTATCGGACATGTAGGCTTTCGGTCTGTCGGTTTATCTGCCTATTGGCGTTTTTCTATCCTCATAATCTCAGTAACCTTTGCACGGAGCGATATACTGTGGGGTCGTAATAGGTAGTATACTGCTATAATTTTGAAAATCCGTGCATGGGCGATGAAGGAATTAGCAAAAACAAAAAAAGTCAAATATTCCTCAAACTTCGTTTTTAGGATTTTTGGGGGTTCCTAATCATTTTGTACTACAGGATGGATGGTGGAGGGCTATGAATAGAGATGGGAATATCGGGTCATTTTTAAGATGCGGATCACCGGATCTAGAACACCTCAAAGATCCGGAACAGTGATCCGGTTCACGGGTCAGTCGGATCCCGACTAGCGAATGCAATCGTTCACCTTCGATCTCAAGATCGAAGGTGAACGATTGGTCAACCGAAGCACGAAGGAACCGCCCAATCTGGGTACTCGGTGCAGACAGAAATGAGCCAGTACAGTACAGTACACTTCATGTATAATTTTATTAATTTGTTTTATCTTTATATCAGATGATATTTATTTTTTATAAATATGTACCTAGAAGATGTATATGTATTAATACTATTCTTTATAAATTTCGATTTGAGTAAATAATTATTCAGTTTTGAGTTTCTCGTATTTGTTAAAATACACTCCTAGCACGTAAAAGGAATTTTTTGTCTCTACTATAAACAGCCACAACTCATCATACAAGAAAAATATTCATTTATTATTCGCCCTAAAATATCTATCTAAATATTTTTTTAAATTCAGATCACAGAACATTGAGCATTATGGCTATCCTGTAGCTTAAGCAGAACACTGAACCGAAAACTGAACATCGCCAATCGTCAGATCGACTGCCCGACATATATCGCCGTGGCACGCACCATCCTGCTTTGTGATTCTGATGAACAAGCCGCCGAATTTGTGACCCGACTGACCCGTTGAGATTAAATTTAGGATTCGGTTCAGTTAGGTCACCTTAAAGATCCGGATCAATGAACCGGATCAGAACCGTTCTACACATCTCTAGCTATGAAAATGGAAAAATTGTTGTATTCATAATAGGCTGTCTAAAGCTTATCAAAAAATGGCCAAATATATGAAACTTGTCAATCTTGGGTTAATTCCGCATAATGATGTAACATTTAATAATGTAATGTAAAATCTAAATGCTAAAAGTAAAGCCATTACACACAAACATACAGACTACACGCAAACACACTGACCTGTGAGAGAAAGACCCAGCGGCATAATACACTTTTTTAGGTCCATCCTAACAGTGCCTTGCGTATTGCAGAAAACAAGGGACTTCGAATACGAGTTTTGCTTTAGGTCGTTCTGTATTTGGTGGATACTTTTGTTCGATTTTAATGAAATTTTGACATAGTATTATTACTGTGTCGAGAATGGAAATGCGTATGGTTTTTAGAAATCGTATCAGTGGCGGCGCAGCAATAATGAAAAAAACTAAAAATATAAAAACATCTCAAACATCGTTTTTAGGCGTTTGAGACGTGACTGATCATTTTCTACTTTTTTGGTAAGGGAGAAATTGGGATCGTTGGGGGGTGAGGGGTTGTAAAACTGAAAAGCTTATTGTATTCATAATAGGCTGTCCATTGACCTGTGACACTTTTTTAGATCCATCCGAACATTGTCTAGCCTATTGCAGAAACCAAGAATTTCCTGATGTATACGTAATAATGGCATTGCTCTAGATTGTTCTGTAGCGTGGAAAATATTGAACTGATTTTGATGAAATCTCGACACAGTGCGAGTAGACAGAAGGAATTCTGCCTGTGCGCCATCTAGTACCCGAAGGTGACGGCAACCAAAGAGGAACGCTACTAGCAGCAGTAAACTCTCCTTGGTGGAACGACAAGGCTCGTTCGCTTTTTGCCACTAGAGGCACGGATTTTGACGCAAGCAGCGTAAAGCCGATATACGAGGGTTGCTCTATACCTCCGTCAATCCACCAGTACGCAGACAGCTGTTTCACGCTTATTAGCGATCATCAGTGCGCCATAGGTCGATTGACGGAAATAGAGAGCATCAATTTTTCCATGTTTAATAAACATGTGAAAGATGTGCGAGTAGACAGAAGGAATTCTGCCTGTGCGCCATCTAGTACCCGAAGGTAACGGCAACCAAAGAGGAACGCTACTAGCAGCAGTAAACTCTCCTTGGTGGAACAACAAGGCTCGTTCGCTTTTTGCCACTAGAGGCACGGATTTTGACGCAAGCAGCGTAAAGCTCCTTACTAAAAGGAAAAATATTAATCAGATATTCTTAAAATTCACACAACAATAACAAAAGCAAAGTCTATTCGCCTATAAATGGAAAAACAATGTAGTTACAAAGATCTATATAACACTGATTCTAAATCAATTATTTGGAGGATTCATGACCATATGTCTATGGGAGCAGAACATGATGTCAAAGCATTTGTGAATTCACACATCATTGAAGTCCATCAGGTTACACGTTACAACAACAGGGTAGTTGTTGTAAAGTGTAATTTAAAAAACACCTATTCAGTAAAAGTCGTAGAACGGCTTATATTGCGGTGTCATTTTGGCAACACAGCTATGACCTCGCTTGGTGCGTTGTATACCGATTTCGGACCTCCGTTGTTCTCTGGGATAAAAAGCGGGTATATCGTGGCTCACTTAATTCTTTCATTGAAAGGTCCTCACTTGTCTCGATATACACGTATCAATTTTCTCATCGGTAAAATAGCTTTCATGTGTATATTTGAATGTTTCTTATCAAATGGCACATCTTCGTAATATCTATCATAAAATGATGCTATTATCTCGTTGTCCTCACTTGGTCACTAATATGTACTGTCCTCACTTGGTGCGCCAGCCAAGTATATATATATATATATATATATATTTTTGGCCCGTGGTACAAGTGAGGCTAACCCGTGCAAAATCTGCATAACAAGTGAGGACCGCGACCAAGTGAGGACCAATATACGGACCTCACAAGGACTTCGCTTGAAATTTTTGTGGTGAGTTACGGATATGGTCATGAGTCAAATTTGAAAATTTCAGCTGGTCCTCATTTTTTTCGTTTTATGGTAAATGTATACATTTTAGTTCACCGCTTTGGCACCAGATGGTTTCTCGAGTTTGTGTACCGCCACCCCATATACGTTACATACCAGTGCATGCGACAAGTGAGGTCCTGAAATTCGGCAACGATGAAATACCGGCAGACTAATGCCTCTCACGATATTTCGCCTTTTCTTTGTGTACTTGATTGTTTAGCTTCCCATATTACACGTTGCTGTCTTTGAGAAAAAAATTAGATGTTGCGAGTCATAATTTTGTTCACAAGTGCCCCATCATGAGGAACTTTTGGAATGAGATCTAAGCGGCTTTTATGGCAGAAAAGTTTTAGATTGCAGGTCATGCATGAAGGGTTTAATTCTTGAAAGGAGTAGGATCTTCGGTATAGCGATTACTAGACAGTTCTGAAATCATGAACCATGCCCTTATGCGTAAGAACTAGCAGGTGTTTCAATTAGTTTAATATCGAGTGATACAATTTTCGTTTGGAATCTAAGATGGTCAATTCAACTGACGTTTTAGATACCATGTGACATGCCTTTTGAAATTGTTGAAGCTCATTTTTGTACAACTGAGAAGCATATTTTAGACTTAGGTAAAAAATGGGAGAGGGTGTCTGAGAGAGTAGAGTGCTATCCGAGTCAAAACGTTCCAAGTTCGTCAGATTTTAGCTTCTCCGATAAGCATCCTAAGAGTTTTTGGTCTGGCTTGACCCGATTTTACTCGTTTCATGTCAATCCAGCTTCAGCTTTAAAAATTCGATAAGTTATAAAATACTTTTCTTTTCAAACATTCCAACAAAATATGTGAATTCCTCTCAGAGTACATATTATTATGTGATAGATGCAATACAGGGTGGGCCAATAGTGAGTAGACGGAGGATTGTTGACTTAGAAGGATATTTCAAAAATCTGTTACTTGATCATGGTAGGGCCCCTGAAGGCTATAACGTTAAGATACTTTCACTCAAACTTTAACGTTTATATAGGCTGATTATCAAACTAACATTTTTTTTAATAGAACCGCCTATATATTATTGCATATTTGAATTGCTTAGTGAATTCTAGTGTGACTTCATGTATCTTATATGGAACTTTAAACGGACCGTTTAGGCGCAAATCACTTTTTTTTTGTATAGGTAGGTATAAGAGAAAAATTGAATATCGCAGCGATCATAAAACTTAGAAGACCGTGACTTTACGGTGTGACTAAGCATGAAACGTGTCATCTTAGGTCATACGATCAAATTTGAATTCTTTTTGTACTTGGAGAAATCAGTAGAATAATTAAGGAAATTTCAATCACAGGTACCTTGATTATTTGTAGGATTGTTGGAATCAATCTTTTTGAGTTTTCATTTTATTTCAAATTTTAAGTCAAATCGGTGTTTTACACTTTCCTAGCTTATAAGCAATCTAGCAGTCCATGAAAAATAAACAAAAACCTGTTCAGATGGAAGAAACCAACTAACTTGGCATAAAAACGCAAACAAACTAGATTAGTGAGGTAAGATTATAAAAATGTCTTACAAGATATCAGCTCTAACCAGAAACGACAGCGGCAACAAGAAGGCTTACTTTTCACAGCCTATTAGCTATACGCAAATATCCAAAATCAGTACAAAAAATTAAATAAAAGACAAAATACCAGCGATCGTTACTGGCATGAGAGTATCTATATTTTCAGAATAAATTTTCACATTTAGTTCCATAAAATAGCCGTCAAAAGTGATGATGCCTTTGACTGGAGCCCTTCAAATTCTTCACTGGTACTTCTACTTATTAGCAAAATCGCAAAAAATGAAAACTGAATTGCAGTATCTTATATGATAAAACATTATTTACTTGGTAGGAACATACATGAAATAAACACAGTTACAACATGGAGTAATAAAAAAATCTAACAATCACATCAATAGATGCTCAGAGTGCTCCAGTTAGAGATATCTTTACTTTTGACTTTACAGAAATGACTACTTTTCTATCCCATTAAATGTGAAATTTCATTCTGACGATGCTAAACTGTCAGCAGCAATCATTGGTAGTTTTTTTTTGTTTCAATATTTTTAATCTTTTTTTGTTATCAAGCTCTAGTAGATCTCAATAGCTGGTAGGCTGTGGAAAAATAACACTTCTGTCATACGCCAGCTGCTCATGGTCATTAGATTTCTTACCGCTGTTGTTAGAGATTATGTGTTGTAAGGAATTTTCGTTTGTTGTGTTGTTTAGTTTGTTTGTGTCTTTCTACTAAGTTAGTTGGTTTATTCCATCTTAACGGGCTTTTGTTTGTTTTTCATGACTTGCTAGATTTCTTATAAGTAGGAAAACTAATAAACACTGATTTGACTGAAAATTTTAAATAAAATGGAAACTAAAAAATTGAGATCGAGGTAATCAAATTTTGCATTTAATTCTGTAAACAAAAATGGGTATTCTTATTTGAACAAATCAAGTTCTCTGTGACTGAAGTTTCCTTAATCTACTGATTTCAAGTACAAAAAAAATCAAATTTAACCGTCTGACCTAAGGTGACGCATCTCATGCTTAGTCGTACCGCAATGTCACGGCCTTCTAAGATTTATAATCACTGCGATATTTAAATTTTTTCTGATACCTACTTATACCAAGAATGCTGATTTGTGCCTAAACGGTTCGTTAAAGTTCCATATAAGATACATTGAGTCACACTAGAATTCACCAAGGAATTCAAATATTCAATAATGTATAGGGAGTCGCCTTCAAAAAAATGTAAGTTTGATATGAACCACCCTATATAAACATCAAAATTTAAGTGAAAATATTTAACGTTATATCACTCAAAGGTCCCTACCATGTTCAAGTGACAGATTTCTGAAATATGTTTTAGTAAGTCAACAATCTGCTCACTATTGGCTCACCCTGTATATGTGAATGAACGTATCAAATGTCTCCTGGGCCAGTAACCCAATAAGTTGAAAAAGTATATAATTTCATATTTTTAGGCCAATGGAGGGTATTTTATGTTTACAACAAATTTTCAAGGTTTCCCCCTCCCCACCTTCCCAATTTCAGCCCCTCCCAGAAATGGTAGATGATTAACTCATAAAACGCTCAAAACGAAGTCTGAGGGGTTTTGCCTTTTACTACGCCAACGCACAGCTTTTCATGAAATGAAGCTTTACCTACTACTACCCAGCAGCATGCCTCTTTTCAAATTTCATCCACTTAACTTAGGTACACCTAAACCATATGACCAACTCTGTTTAATTAAAATGAACTATTCTTTTAGATCGATAAAAAAAATACTCGGGTGGTCCTCAGTTTGCCGTGTATATCACCCGGTCCTCGTTTATCAGTTCTAATAGTATGAACAGGTATACACTGCACACATGACGTGAAAAAGTCGAAATTAGCATAACAATACTGATGTTTGAGTCCTTTACGGCCGCCACTAGTCCTCGCTTATTCCTCCTACTCGTATAAAGATGCACATGTATACTTATGTGGAGAGTGCAGCTGCGGCCTAAATAATTTCTGGTAGGATTTTTGTGTATTTTTTTATTTAAACTTTTTTGCGCCCCCTTTCAAAAATTCAGGAACCGCTGCTGTTCCACAGTTTAAAAAACATTCTCTGTCCACCTTTAAAGCTGAACTCCAGTAGTATTTAGTTGTTACATCGATTTTGCTAGTAGAAACGGCAGTTCTACGTGAACAGCAGATGTGTAGTCACCGAGGTATCAAGCCTTCAGATTACGTTACTGAGGACAAATTTTCATTTGATTTTATTTGTCAAGGAATAGGTAGGTATAAGGTAGGCACAGAAAAGGTCTCAAAGTAACAGATTTATTTGGAACGTGTCGGCAGATGTTTCGTAATATCTGTTTCAGATGTCATTGCCTATACATTTCAATTCACATGAGCTGCCCCTGAAGATAATTGAAGACAGCGAATCAATCGACAGATCATGATACTTGAAAATCTTATAGTAAATAGAAGTCTATAATCGACCTTATGGACCGATTAACCTAGAGACACGTTTTAGGACGCTGTGCAGATAAATAACAAAGTTCATTGACCGCAGTGGTAGTATTTCATCTAGACTAATCGAACAGGAGGACCAATGAATGGTAGCTTAGACGGAATAAGCAATCAGCAAGTATATCCAGGGCCGTATATAAGGGGGGGGGTTTGGTGGGTTCAAACCCCCCCATGAGTATTCCCATGAATGAAATAACTACTAAAATAATACAAAATAAGGATAATCAAGGATGCTTTCTCCAAGCTTAGTGATTTATTCTACTACTAACCAATCCCTCGGTGCTCATGACACATAAGCAGCAATACAATCTATACAGATGTTTAACAAATTAGGACATTACATATTCTTTTATACATGAACCCCTCCTAAGGTCACCATGAAGCTAGCTAGCTAGCTAGCTACGGCCCTGAGTATATCTCTGTACTAATAGGAGAGAACAAGTGATCACCGGTACAAAACGATCTGACCATCTTAGTATTTAAAAAATAGTTGCACTTTTTCCACATTCTCTGTATATCTCTACGATTAGAACAAATATGCGAGGACCGGTAATGTATAAGGCAATAACCGAGGTTCACATGCATATTAATTAATCGATACTACCCTACCATCTGAAATGCCTTTCGCGCCTTTTTATGACCTCTGCTTCTTTTTAGTTAATTTTATTTCCCACACCGATAGGAAATTGTGTTAGGTACTGTGATCGCGAAAATTTTCGATTTTGAGATAATACGCTTTTTTGAGCGTTTTCTGATGTCTATATAACGTCGATCTGTCTGTCTTTGCGTGTTTTTCTAGGCTAGTCACATCAGTAACCGTGGATTGTGATAAAATTTGGGTACCGGTATCCTATGGGGTCCTAGCAGGTATTGCTCCTATAATTTTTAAAATCGGTGCATTGGCAGCGGAGTAATTTGCAAAAAACAAAAAGAATTGAATATTCCTCAAACCTCGTTTTTGGGCGTTTTAGGATTTCCTGATAATTTTCTACTTTTTTGGGTGAGAGTGTGATTGGGGTCGTTGGGGGGGGGGGGCGGAGGGTTGTAAAACTCAAAAATTTGTTGTATTCATTATAGAGATTTTCATTAAAATGCAGGCCTCCAAGCTAAAACCCTAATAAAACAAAATTGTATTGTCGGATTTCGAAATTTTTGGTATTAGTCCTTAGAAAATATGCTATCACGTCATTACCAACTAAAAAAAGGGATCAGGTATAACACTCTTGATAGTGTCAAGATTAGCATGCCTTAAAAGTGACTTCAAAAACGTTACAAAAAGGGGAATCTTTAAAATATCACCGAATAATTAACCGTGCACTTTAAGGTAAACACATGCCTTTCTAGTTATTCATTGGTACCATAAGCTCGTTGTAAATGTAGTAAACATATACAGTAAGAGATGTAAACTCTAAAGGCATATTGGATCGCTAAGAGTGCAAAATTTCAACAGATGGTTTGGCAAAAGCTTGTCATCATATTTTTAATTTTTGTTATGGTTACTTGAATAATGTGCTATCACATCACGATTAGTCATAAAAAGTGATCAGTTGACCAAAACTTCGGTATATGGTCTCAAAACTGTATAATTTTAGATAACTTTAAGTTGCGATTTAAAATAGATTCGTCTTAAGAAGTTAGGCAAGCAAACAGAACATGCAGGCCACGTTATAAAGTGCCTTGTAACCGTAGATTTTCAGTTATGTATGAATTCATCCGTCCAAAGAATCCTACTTAAAAAAGTTGCATCTCCGGCATCCACATGAAGCATAAGTCGACAAAAATCCATTCTTCTGACAGGATCGCCTTCCTCCAAAATGTGTACTGGCATGTAATGGTACGGATGTACCGATACAGACCAGTTGTTTGCGCAGTGAACCACATCTTCCGCTAAGAAATACCAGCAACAGCGTAGGTGGAGCTGTAGGATGATTTCCGTGTATGCGTGAACACCAACGCCGTTGCCCGTTCTAAAAGTAGAGACGCAGCTGTCACAACCCACTGTATCTCAATTTGTGCAGGCGTGCGTTCATTACTGTCGATCCACAGCACAAAATCTACAGTTTCAGCTTTAGCGTATGTATGTTCATGACTGATCCATAATACGAGGTTGTTCCCTAAAGATATCATGCTTAATTTTAGCCCTACTTCGTTCTGGATTATTTACAACCTCTCATTTATACACCAGTGAATATCTATGGATACACGAAACGTGGCTTGCGACTTTTTAAGACGATTCGGTTTTAAGTTACAACTTGAAGTTTTCTTCTAATATCATAAAATTTGTAGACCATATACTGAAATTTTAGTTAATAGATCTCTTTTTTATGATGTAATAGAACATTATTAAAGTACACAAAAATTAAAAATTTGATGAAACGTTTTTGCATACGGTTGTTGAAATTTTGCGGTCCCCGAGATCCAATATACCTCTAGAGCTTAAATGCAATTTTGTTGCCTATGTTTGCCACATTTATAAAAAGTTTGTGGTACCAATGGATAACTAGAAAGATGGGCATGTATTTACCGTAAAGTACATGGTTAACTATTTGGCGATCTTTAAAGATAAATTCCTTTTTTGTAATGTTTCTTGATGTCACTTTTCAAAACATGCTGATTTGATACTATCTCGAGTTTGAGTGTTTGACACATGATCACCTTCTTTTAGTAAATAATGACGTGACATCGTCTTTTCAAATCACTAATACTAAAAATTCCAAAATCCGACGATAAAATTTTGTTTTGTTATGGTTTTCGTTTGGAGGTCTGCATTTCAATGAAAATCAATTTAGGTAGGTATCTCTGAAACAGTTGAAAATCGGACCCTACTTTATATGACTTTTTTGTTGGAAATAAGCTATACGGCCTTCTCCTAAGTATTTTCCATTCGTCCATTGACCTGTGAAAGAGTGCTAGCGGCGCGGCGGCCCTTTAGGTCCATCCGATCATTACCTTGCCTACTACAGAAACCAATGGACTTGGAATTTTCGGATATATGCATACATACGAAGATTGTTTTAGATCGTTAATGAAACTTTGGCACAATATTATTACCGTGCCAAGCATGGAAAATGGGTATGCTTTTTAGAAATCGTGTCGTCACTACGGCGCAGCGACAATAAAAAAGCTAAAAATATAAAAACAACTCAAACCATTTTTTAGGCCTTTTGGGGGTTCCTGATCATTTTCTGTTTTTTGAGTGGGGGTGAAATTGAGGTGGTTGGGTTGGGAGGTGGAGGGTTGCAAAACTAATAAAGTTTTTGTATGCATAATACGCTCTCCATTGACCTACAAAAAAAAGGACCTAGCGACATACTACACTTTTTAGGTTTATCAGAACGTTGCCTTGATTGTTACAGAAACTGAGGGATTCTTTCTGACGTATGTTGCATACGAGTATTGCTTTACATCGTTCTGTATTATGTAACCTGAAATTGATTTTAATTACATTTTGACACAGTAGTATTACCGTGGCGAGGATGGAAAATGCGTATGGTTTTTAAAAATCGTGTCAGAACTAAAAATATAAAAATAACAGAAACTTCGTTTCTAGGCGATTTGGGTGTTCCTGGTCTATTTACTAGAGTTTTTGTGTTGGATGTTTTTTGAGGGCAGGAGGGTGATGATTTGGTTGCAACGGGATCTCAGACTATAGCTTAAGCCAAAGAGAAAGTAATCAACTGATATCACTTTAATGTGTGGGAAGTACTAAGTTAGTCAATTAGCGTTCATATTGATTGAACCTCATATATAACTGTACAGTACAAATTCCTGAATTCATAAATGTTGGACCCCTATCAAGCATATCTACCCTTACCCCACAGTATACTCTCGTTACAGATTTGTTGCCTTTCTAGCTAACTTTATTGAATCACAGACATAGACACGTTTTATGACGCCAAATGCCAACCGAAAGTGCAGTCAACTGATTCACGCGTTAAATTAAATCAATTTTCGAATTACGCGTCTACAAATATTGAATAATTCCCAAAACATGGTCAGATATTAAAAAAAATAGAAGTCAAGTTTATTGATTCAGTTCTTCTCAGGAATACTTGTTTTTCATAACGAAGGGCGATACCATTTTCAACATCAGCGATTTAGCAATTACGACAGCAAAGTGAGTCATGTCCTATTTCAGTTGGTCCGATTGAAAAAGTCTTGCTCCTGTAGTCGCAGTGCCTGTAAGTTTGAGAACCCCTAGACTAGTCAATAGACGTTCAAAATAGATCCGTTGAACTAAGTTACCTGAATTCGCCGTTATTGACATGTTCAGATTATTAGCAAAATTTTGGTAATTAGAGGGGTCGAATTTTTCGCTATATGTGCCACGCGGTATCTACATCCCTATAGTCGAATTTTAGCAAAGGAAAAGGTTAATTTTACATTTAGTTGCATTTATTTTCACTTAGTTGAAATCCGTAGTAGCACATGTTAATGAATGTTATTTTACTGCATGAAAGCTGAATTAGTATATCTCTATACGAATAGGACGAATAAGTGAGGACCTCTGGCGGTGGTGAATCACTCGTACATATTAGTATTGTTAAGCTAATTTCGACTTTCCTGCATGTCATGTTTACAGTGTTTACGTGTTTATGCTATTAGAACTGATAAACGAGGACCGGCTGATATGCACGACAAACTGAGAACCACCTGAGTATTTTTGTAAACGTCTTTCCTGCTCTTTTCATGTAAACGACAACTGCAAACCAAATCGGCCGCACAACGAATACATCACATGAAAGTCACCTGTGCGCATGCCGAAAGTTGCGTTTTTAAGAGGACGATATTTTTATACATATCAGCATGGTGCTGGGTAGTAATAGGTAAAAATGGAGTCAAGTTGATTGACTCAGTACTTCCCACACATAATGATGATACCATTTTATTATTTCCCATTGCATGAAGCTATAGCCTAAAATCCCCTTGCAACTAAATTATCGCCCATCCGCCTCCAAAAACAACATCCAACACAAAAACCCTCGTAAATAGTTTCTTGCGTATCCCTTCTTAGGAACTAGGGCGCCACAGTTTTTTTCTACATGCTTGAACTGGACAATGCGAAACAATCAAGAGCCTCCAACCCGTCTAAAAACGAAGTTTGAGCTGATTTTTATGTTTTTGGTTTTTTGATTATTGCTGCGCCGCCTCTGACATGGTTTTTCAAAAACAGAATCGTTTTCCATTCTCGCAGCGGTAATTCTGTGTCAAAATTTTATTAAAATCAATTCAATAATTTTCGCTTCACGCAATGTACATAGAACGAAATAAAGCAAAACTCGTATGTGCAGATCACAAAATTGGTTTCTGTAATAGGCAAGCCAATGTTCGGATGGACCTAAAAAAGTGCAATATGCCGCTAGGTATTTCTTCTTCAGGTCAATAGACGGACTATTATGAATACAACAAATTTTTCAGTTTTACTACCCCCCACCCCCCAACCGCCCCGATTTCACCCCACCCAAAAAAAATTGAAAATGACCAGGAATCCGTAAAACGCCTAAAAACAATGTTTGAGCTCTTTTTATATTTTTGGTTTTTTTATTATTGCTGCGCCGCCACTGACACTATTTTCCCAAAACATACGCGTTTTTCATAATACTATGTCAAAATTTCATTAAAATCAATTGAACAATTTTCGCGTCACGCGATATCGAACGATCTAAAACAATACTCGTATGTGTACATCAGAAATTCTGATGAACATCAATTCAGTAATTTCAACATTATAAAATACAGAACGCTCTAATTTGTATACATCGGAAAATTCTCAAAGTCCCGTGGTTTCTATAATAAGCATGCAACGTTCGGATGTATCTAAAAAAGTGTATCATGCCGCTAGGCTTTGCATTCACATATTAATGGACAGCCCATTGCGAATAAAACAAATTTTTCAGTATTACAACCCCCACCCCCCAACTACCCCAAATTCACCCCCACTCAAGAAAAAGTGGAAAATGATCAGGAACCCCTAAAACGCCTAAAAACGAAGTTTGAGGCATATTTGACATTTTTCGTTTTTTGCTACTTACTCCGCCCCCCGTATAACGATTTTCAAAATTATAGGAACATTACCTACTACGGCCCCACAGCATAATGCTGCCCAAATTTCATCACAATCCATGCAACGGTTATTGAGATTACGAGGGTAGAAAAACGCGACAGACAGACAGACCGACAGACAGACAGACAGACAGACCGACAGACAGACAGACCGACAGACCGACAGACCGACAGACCGACAGACCGACAGACCGACAGACCGACAGACCGACAGACCGACAGACCGACAGACCGACAGACCGACAGACCGACAGACCGACAGACCGACAGACCGACAGACCGACAGACCGACAGACCGACAGACCGACAGACCGACAGACCGACAGACCGACAGACCGACAGACCGACAGACCGACAGACCGACAGACCGACAGACCGACAGACCGACAGACCGACAGACCGACAGACCGACAGACCGACAGACCGACAGACCGACAGACCGACAGACCGACAGACCGACAGACCGACAGACCGACAGACCGACAGACCGACAGACCGACAGACCGACAGACCGACAGACCGACAGACCGACAGACCGACAGACCGACAGACCGACAGACCGACAAGACCGACAGACCGACAGACCGACAGACCGACAGACCGACAGACCGACAGACCGACAGACCGACAGATCGACAGGCCGACAGACCGACAGACAGACCGACAGACAGACAGACCGACGGAAATGAGTGACGTGGATTTTCGTTATGTACACATCCTAAAACGCCCAAAAAGCGTATTATCTCAAAATCGAAAATTTTCGCGATCGCAATACTCCCCTCACCTATCGTGTGGGAAGTAAAAATTCATTTTATAAAAAGCTTCGCGTTGGTGTAGTGAGAGACAAAACCCCTCAGACTTATTTTTATAAGTTACCAATCATCTACCGTTTTTGGGAGGGGATGAAATTGGGAAGGTGGGGATGGGGGAGTCGAAATCTCGAAAATTTGTTGTAAACATAAAATACCCTCGATTGCCCTAAAAAATATGAAATTCTAGACTTTTCAGACTTATCCGAATACTGACCTAGGAGACATTTGATACGTTTATTTACCTATACACGGTGGGCCAACACTGGGCGGACGGAGGATTGTTGACTTACTAAAACATATTTAAAAGGTCTGTCACTTGGTGGGGGGTGACTGCTATAACGTTAAAATATTTTCACTTAAATTTTTAAGTTTATACAGGATGATTCATAATAAAATTACATTTTTTAAATGAATGGAATGGAATATATTATTGCATATTTAGATTGCTTGGTAAATTCTAGTTCGACCCCATGTATTTTATATGGAACCTTAAACGAACTGTTTAGGTGCAAATCACCATTCTTGGTATAAGTAGGTATCAGAAAAAAATTGAGTATCACAGTGATTACTTAATCTTAGAAGGCCACGACTTTTCGGTGCGGCTGAGAATAAGGTGCGTCAGACGGTTAAATTTGATATCTTTTTGAACTTGGAAAAATCAGTAGATTAATTAAAGAAACCTCAGTCACAGATAATTTGATTTTTTTCCCTATAATGGTCAAATTTTAACAGAGTTCTTATCTAAGATACCAGATTACCTATATCCCTGCAAAGGTTAATTTTACATTCAGCTGTATTTATTTTCACTCAACTGAAATCCGTACTAGCACATATTAATGAATGTTATTTTACTGCATGAACGTTGGATTAGTATACCTCTATAATAAGTGAGGACCGGTAGGCGGTGGTGAATCACTCGAAGATATTAGGATTGTTAAGCAAATTTCGCCTTTTCTACATGTTATGTATAATATACAGTGTTCACGTGTTTGTACTATTAGAAGTGATAAACGAGGACCGGGTGATATAGACGACAAAGTGAGGACCACCTGAGTATTTTTTGTAAGCGTCTTTCTTGCCCTTTTACTATTATTGTTCTTCAAGTAGGTATATTTTCGGATCGATCTGAAATTCCGTCAACCGTCAACCGTACTGAACCCGAATCGGCCGCACAACGCATATACAGGGTGAGTCAAGCTCAACGCCTCGGACTCTTGTGACCAAACGATACCACTTTTCGTAAAATCGACTTTGTGAGTATATGCAGGTCGAGTTGGACTACATTTAAAAAATAATTACTTTTATACAGGGTGTCTAATAAAAGCGTGACATAGCAAGGCTGTTTTTTTAAATGGACTCCAGTAAATTTTAGTGTGACTTTATGTATCACACATGGGACTTTGAGCGAAACGTTTAGGTACAAGTCACAGTTTTGGGTATAAGTAGATGTTAGAAAAAAATTGAATATCGCAGCTATTATAAATCTTAGAGGGCTGTGACTTTGCCGTGTTACTAAGCATGAAATGTGTCAGCTTACGTTAGACGATCGAGTTCGAATTACATTTGTACTTGGAGAAATCGGTAGATCAATTAAGTAAACTCCAATCAAAGGTAACTTGATTTTTTCAAATGGGAATGCATAATTTTTTTTATACCATCAAATGTGCAATTTGATAAGCTTTCTAATGGTATGTGGTTGTAAATATCAATCTCTGGTAGTTTTGATTTAATTTCAAATTTTCAGTAAAACCGCTGTTTTTCAATTCTCCTACCTATAAGCAACTTAGCAGGCCATGAAATACAGGGTGGGCCAATAGTGCGTGGACGGAGGATTGTGGGCTTACTGAAAAATATTTCAAAAATCTGTCACTTGACCATGGTAGACACCCTTGAGAGCTATAACGTAAAAATATTTTCACTTAAATTCTGACGTTTATACAGGGTGATTCATATCAAACTTACATTTTTTTGAATGGAACCCCCTATATATTATTGCATATTTAGATTCCTTGGTTTATTCTAGTGTGACTTTATGTATCACACATGGAACTTTAAACGAACCGTTTAGGCGCAAATCACCATTTTTGGTATAAGTAGGTATCAGAAAAAAATTGAATATCGCAGCGATTATAAAACTTAGAAGGCCGTGACTTTGCGGTACAACTAAGCATGAAATGCGTCACATAAGGTCAGACGGCTAAATTTGAATTCTTTTTGTACTTGGAGAAATCGATAGATTAATTAAGGAAACTTCAATCGCAGATAACTTGATTTTTTCAAATGGGAATGCCTATTTTGGTTTAAAGAATCAAATGTAAAATTTTATTACCTTTCTAACGATATAGCGTTCTTGATATCAATCTTTCTTGGTTTTCATTTTATTTCAAATTTTCAGTCAAATCGGTGTTTTTCAATCTTCCTGCGAGCAAGCAACCTAGCAGGCCATGAAAAATAAACAAAAGCTCGTTAATATGGAAGAAACCAACTAACTTAGTAGAAAGATGCAAACTAACTAGAGCAACGAGGCAAGATTATGAAAATTTCTTACAACATATTAGCTCTGACCGGATACAGCAGCGGCAAGATATCTAATGTCAATGAGTAGCTGGGGTATGACAGAAGTGTTTGTTTTTCACAGTCTACTAACTATTGAGATCTACTAGAGCTTGACAACTTTCCAAAACGATTAAAAATTTTGAAACAAAAGGAAAACTACCAGCGATTTTTGCTTACAGTCTTACATGTTTAGAATGAAATTTCACATTTAGTGGGATGAAAAAATTAGTCATTTCCGTTTAGTTAAGTCAAAAGTGAAGATTTCTCCAACTGGAGCATTCTGAATATCTATTGAAATAATTACTAGAATTTTTTAATTACGCTATGTTGTAAGTGCGATTATTTCATGTAGTTTTCTACAAACTAAATTATGTTTTACAATTCAAACAGACTGCAAATCAAGTTTCATTTTCCACGATTTTTCTAATAAGTAGAAGAAGAATTTTAAGGGTTCCAGTCAGAGGTATCATTACTTTTGACTTATGGAAATGGCTACTTTTTCATAGCATTAAATGTGAAAATTTATTCAGAAGACATAGATATTCTACTGCCAGCAACAATCACTAGTAGTTTTCCTTTGACTAAATAGTTTTTTACTGACTTTGGAAATTGGATAATAGCTAGTAGGCTGTGAAAAATGAGCGTTCTTGTTACCACTATTGTTTCTGGTTAGAGCTAATATGTTGTAAGGAATTTTGATAATCTTGTCTCGTTGCTCAGGTTAGTTTGCATCTTTCTACTAAGTTAGTTGCTTTCTTCCATATTAACGAGCTTTTGTTTATTTTTCATGGCCTGCTAGTTTGCTTGCATGCAGGAAAATTGAAAAACGCCGATTTGACTGAAAATTTGAAATAAATGAAAACCAAAAAAGATTGATATCAAGAATGCTATATCGTTAGAAAGGTAATCAAATTTTACATTTGATTCTTTAAACCAAAATTGGCATTCCCATTCGAAAAAATCAAGTTATCTGTGATTGAAGTTTTCTTAATTAATCTATCGATTTCTCCAAGTACAAAAAGAACTCAAATTTAGCCGTCTGACCTTAGGTGACAGACTTCATGCTTAGTTGTACCGCAAAGTCACGGCCTTCTAAGTTTTATAACCGCTGCGATATTCAATTTTTTTCTGATACCTACTTATATCAAAAATGGTGATTTGCGCCTAAACGGTTCGATTAAAGTTCCATGTGTGATACATAAAGTCACACTAGAATTAACCAAGAAATCTAAATATGCAATAATATATAGGGGGTTCCATTCAAAAAAATGTAAGTTTGATATGAATCACCCTGTATAAACGTCAGAATTTAAGTGAAAATATTTTTACGTAATAGCCCTCAAGGGTCCCTACCATGATCAAGTGACAGATTTTTGGAATATTTTTCAGTAAGCCCACAATCCTCCGTCCACGCACTATTGGCCCACCCTGTATAAGCAAAAAACTGTCCAGATGGAACAAAACAACTAACTTAGCAGATAGTTACGGACGAACTAAACTAAAAGGACAAAATTATAAAGATGACTTACAACAAATCAATTCTAACCAGAAATAGCAGACATAACACATCTAAGGTCAAAAAGCAGCTGGAGTATGACAGAAATGGGTATTTTTTACAGCATACCGGCTACTACAATATTCTAAAGATTGACGATTCACAAAACCATTGTGAATTTTGAAATGAAAGGAAATCTATCACGTAGTGTTGCTGGCAGCTTAATAGCTTCAGAATAAAATTTCACATTTCATGATTTAAAAAAATAGTAACCGATACCTCTGACTGGAGTTCTGCAAATTTTCCAATACTCATAAGCAAGATCGCCGAAAATGAAAACTAAATTAAAAATCTGCTCAAATTATTAAACATAATTTACCTGGCAGAGAATTAAAATATGATTTGTCAGTATTCCTTTTTTGTGATCTTGCTAATAGATACTGAAAAATTCAAAGGACGACAGTGAGAGGTATCATTACTTTTGCCTTTGACGGAAATGACTACTGTTTTATGCCATTAAATGTGAAATTGCGCTCTGAAGATATTAGACTGACGGCAACGATCGCTGAAAGTTTTGCTTTCATTTCAAAGTGTTTAGTGATTTTGGAAATTTTTAATCTCTAGTACATTGCAGTCGCTAGTAGACTGTAAAAATTATCCATTTCTGTCGTACTCCAGCTTCTCTTTAACCTTAGAATTGTTACCGCCGTTGTTTCTGGTTAGAGTTGATTTGTTGTAGGGAATTTTTACAATCTTGTTCTTTTACTCTAGTTCTGCTGGATCTTTTTGCTAAGTTAGTTGTTTTCTTCCATCTGAATACGATTTTGTTTATATTTCATGGCCTGCTAGTTTGTTTATAGGTAGGGAAATTGAAAGACACTGATTTGATTGAAATCTCGAAATTTAATAAAAACTACCACAGATTGATATTCACAACCTGATATAATTAGAAAGCCTATCAAATTGCACATTCGATCGTATAAAAAAAATTATGGATCCCCTTTGGAAAAATCATGTTACCATTGATTGAAGTTTCCTTAATTGATCTACCGATTTGTCCAAGTACAAATGTAATTCGAACCCGACCGTCTAACGTAAGCTGATACATTTCATGCTTAGTAACATGGCAAAAACACAGCCCTCTAGGATTTATAATATCTGCGATATTCAATTTTTTTCTGACATCTACCTGTACCCAAAATTGTGATTTGCACCTAAACGGTTCGCTTAAAGTCCCATGTGTGATACATAAAGTCACACTAACAGTCACCTAGGAATCTAAATATGCAATAATATACAGAGTGTTCCATTTGAAAAAAACATAACTTTGATATGTCACGCTTATATTAGACACCCTGTATAAAAGCCATTATTTTTAAAATGTAGCCCAACTCGACCTACATACACTTGCAAAGTCGATTTTTCGAAAAGTAGTATCATTTGGTCACAAGAGTCCGAGGCGTTGAGCTTGACTCACCCTGTATAACCTTAAAATGACCTGTGTGCATGCTAAAAATTGGAAATAATATAAAAACGAAATGAGTTCTCGATCTAAAAGAATAGTGAAAATTTTAATTAAACAGAGCTGTTCATATGGCTTAGGTGCACCTAGGTTGCATTTTGCATTTTTTAAATGGATGAAATTTGGATAGCAGTATGTTGCTCAAGATCTCAAGATCGAAGGTGAACGATTGGTCAACCGAAGCACGAGCGAACCGCCCAATCTGGGTACTCGGTGCAGACAGAAATGAGCCAGTACAGTACAGTACACTTCATGTATAATTTATTAATTTGTTTTATCTTTATATCAGATGATATTTATTTTTTTATAAATATGTACCCAGAAGATGTATATGTATTAATACTATTCTTTAGAAATTTCGATTTGAGTAAATAATTATTCAGTTTTGAGTTTCTCGTATTTGTTCAAATACACTCCTAGCACGTAAAAGGAATTTTTGGTCTCTACTATAAACAGCCACAAATCATCATACAAGAAAAATATTCATTTATTATTCGCCCTAAAATTTCTATCTAAATATTCTTTTAAATTCAGATCCCAGAACATTGAGCATTATGGCTATCCTGTAGCTTCAGCAGAACACTGAACCGAAAACTGAACATCGCCAATCGTCAGATCGACTGACCGACATATATCGCCGTGGCACGCACCATCCTGCTTTGTGATTCTGATGAACAAGCCGCCGAATTTGTGACGCGACTGACCCGTTGACATTAAATTTAGGATTCGGTTCAGTTAGGTCACCTTAAAGATCCGGATCAATGAACCGGATCAGAACCGTTCTACACATCTTTAGCTATGAAAATGAAAAAATTGTTGTATTCATAATAGGCTGTCTAAAGCTTATCAAAAAATGGCCAAATATATGAAACTTGTCAATCTTGGGTTGATTCCGCATACTGATGTAACATTTAATAATTTAATGTAAAATCTAAATGCTAAAAGTAAATCCATTACACACACACATACAGACCTACACGCAAACACACTGACCTGTGAGAGAAAGACCCAGCGGCATAATACACTTTTTTAGGTCCATCCTAACAGTGCCTTGCGTATTGCAGAAAACAAGGGACTTCAAATACGAGTTTTGCTTTAGGTCGTTCTGTATTGGGTGGAAACTTTTGTTTGATTTTAATGAAATTTTGACATAGTATTATTACTGTGTCGAGAATGGAAATGCGGACGGTTTTTAGAAATCGTATCAGTGGCGGCGCAGCAATAATGAAAAAACTAAAAATATAAAAACATCTCAAACATCGTTTTTAGGCATTCGAGACGTGACTGATCATTTTCTACTTTTTTGGTCAGGGAGAAATTGGGATCGTTGGGGGTGAGGGGTTGTAAAACTGAAAAGCTTATTGTATTCATAATAGGTTGTCCATTGACCTGTGACACTTTTTTAGATCCATCCGAACATTGTCTAGCCTATTGCAGAAACCAAGAATTTTCTGATGTATACGTAATAATGGCATTGCTCTAGATCGTTCTGTATTCTATAGCGTGGAAAATATTGAACTGATTTTGATGAAATCTCGACACAGTATTACTAGCAAATACTATTAGCTTAGCGAGGAGGGTAAACGCGTTTGGCTTTTAATTGAAGACCCCAATTTTCTGTTGTATACATAAGGGTATTGCTTTAGACCGTTCTGTACTATATAACAGTGTTATTTCCGTTGCAAGGTGTGGGAAGTACTAACTCACTCAACTTGACTTAATTTTTTGTTTATAAATCCGCCATCACAATGATGATATTTCAAAAGCATGCACCTTTTTTGACCCCGCCGTGGTAATAATAATCTGTCAAAGTTTTATTGCTAATGTTAGATACACACGTTAGATAGAAACCTTGAGTCAAACTATGTAAAGGCAAGCCAAGTACAGAACATTACAACGACCAAGTTTATTCAGTATTACGGAAAGTCCATCACCCAAATTTTAG
Source organism: Callosobruchus maculatus (assembly GCA_951848785.1). NCBI lineage: Eukaryota > Metazoa > Arthropoda > Insecta > Coleoptera > Chrysomelidae > Callosobruchus > Callosobruchus maculatus. The sequence goes on from CATOUR010000179.1 coordinate 3,248,880, forward strand.
CACCTTACTAAAAGGAAAAATATTAATCAGATCTTCTTAAAATTCACACAAAAATAACAAAAGCAAAGTCTATTCGCCTATAAATGGAAAAACAATGTAGTTACAAAGATCTATATAACACTGATTCTAAATCATTTATTTGGAGGATTCATGACCATATGTCTATGGGAGCAGAACATGATGTCAAAGCATTTGTAAATTCACACATCATTGAAGTCCATCAGGTTACACGTTACAACAACAGGGTAGTTGTTGTAAAGTGTAATTTAAAAAACACCTATTCATTAAAAGTCGTAGAACGGCTTATATTGCGGTGTCATTTTGGCAACACAGCTATGACCTCGCTTGGTGCGTTGTATACCGATTTCGGACCTCCGTTGTTCTCTGGGATAAAAAGCGGGTATATCGTGGCTCACTTAATTCTTTCATAGAAAGGTCCTCACTTGTCTCGATATACACGTATCAATTTTCTCATCGGTAAAATAGCTTTCATGTGTATATTTGAATGTTTCTTATCAAATGGCACATCTGCGTAATATCTATCATAAAATGATGCCATTATCTCGTTGTCCTCACTTGGTCACTAATATGTACTGTCCTCACTTGGTGCGCCAGCCAAGTATATATATATACATATATATATATATATATATATATATATATATATATATATAGTAACTATGACTGCACCAAAAGGTATCGTCAGATCAGTACTAATTATTGGCGATGGTTACATTTAACTTATATTTAAGGTACTAGATATAAAAGTCTATACTGTATTCACAGCCAAGCCAGACCAAATGAAAACAAGCCAGCGTGCGTGATCGGCTCATGTCGGTAGGGTCCCTAATAGTCCAGTACACTATGTGTGAATTGTATGTTATAATCCGGCAAGTAAAAACCCCCAAGACTGACTGGAAATCAGATCCAAAGATGCGATGTCAGGTGTTCATTGCCTAAATGATCATTTCAAACTGGCAACTGGCTACTTTTAAGTTGCAATGGGTTAATAGGGCAACTCTTTTAAATAGTAATATAAAATTCCATAATTGCACTGGACTATAGCTAGCGCGTTCGCCGATGGCAGCGGACAGTAACCACGCTAATGCTGCATGCGACTGTTTATCTGTAGTCTGTCTTGGGATTGAATACAGTATAGACATTTTTTTCAGATTTATATATAAGATAAGAAAGGAATAATAAATGTGAAATTATTATGTTTTGAGATACATTTTCTCACACTTTTATCCATTACATTTTCACGCAATAACGACGTCAAGTGACAGACGTTTATATGACGGCGTTAAAAATGACGTTACTGCGACGTCATTCGTTCGGCAAATGCCGAACGTGACCAAAATTCACTACAATTCGACGTCATGACAACGTACATCTTCTGGCTGGGATTTTATACATATAGACTCCTTATTACACTGGCAATATGCAAAATATTGAATATAGCCAGTTCTTCAATCAATATTCTAAATCTCTGCTATTTTTAAACAATAATGCCTTAAATAAAGCATGAACTAACAAGTGAAAAAATGTAAGTTTATACCTCCCTAAAGCTAAAATACTTATTATTAAACCCAACTGCCTCAAAGTAGAAAGAGCAATAATTTTTTTAAAATCATATTCAAAATTAGCAGCCAACCTATTAGAGACTACAAAAATACCTTCGACGCTATGCAAGTAGTTTAAACTGCATTTCGGTACATCATCTAAACAGTTGACCTAAATAGCTTCTTTGATCTTTAGCGAACGCGGTTTGCCAAGGTAGGAATCAAAAAAGACATGCGACGATGTCGCTAAGTTCACCAAGACAGCTCAGGAATGCATCAGCACCTTTGTAGTCGATAATGATTCTCGTTACTCATATCAGGAAATGCTAAAATTAACCGCTCTAGCTTTACGGACAATGATTGCGCTTTGAAAATCATTTGTATGTATGTACTGAACTTCAAAAATATTTTTTAGCGACAACCGAATCGTTTTCATATTTAGGTGTCAGAGGTTTCAGTCTAATACTATTTATAGTATAATATAAACATTACTTCATTTACGTTGTGATGCGGGAGAAAATACACCATTAGTTTGTTGAATTTTCAGTAGTTTAGGCCCGATTTTATCAACATGCAGATTTTAACAAAGACTTTGACCAATCAGAGCAGCCCTTTTAAGAACATGCATCTGTCAAAATACTCTGAAAATTATTGATTTCTCTTGAAGTTGACCTCAAAAAGCTCAAAAATGACATACTTTATATACAATCGAGCATTGTAAATCATCTAGCATCTTTTCCAGTCTGATTTTCCATCCCAAATCGGTGAAAAATTGCATTTTCTTGTTTGATCAAAAGTTTAGCAATTGCTAATTTCAACCAATCAGATTCCAGATTCCATTTCCATTTGATCGCTAGTTTCATGCTGTATTAAATGCTATGCTGACAAGAAATTCACTCATTCCATTATTTGGATAAAACAATAATTTACTATCGATAATAATTATGAATACCTGCAATTTATCTTTGTTTTATAGTAAAAAGAGGTTAAAATAGCATTTTGTTACATTTCAAAGGTTACAGCTACTTCTCAAACGTATGTGCATTACTGGTTGCCTATCCAGAACCCCAGAACGCCAAAGCTTGCCATTTTATAATTAAAATTAAGTATAACCCTATTTGATGCACCATGCACCTGTGAATACTTCTATAAGAAGATCTATAATAAACATACATCCAGTAAATGAAAGACTGATTCTTCATAAAAGTATGTATTTTCATATACCTAATCCATCTGACTGACGGACGTGGGATTTTTAATTATAAAATAAGGTAGGTAGTTGCTGTGATTGATATAGGTACCTACTACTTTTATTACAAATTATCCCAGTTTGCAATTAGTAATTATACAATAATTATAATGTAAACATGGAAAATGTGGCATTAATTTGCAAAGCAATCGCTTTGTTCTGATATCCTGCTATGATTTTGATCCATGAATTTCTAAAATATCTTTGACAAAAGTGTCATCCAGCTTTGACGTGTTGTCTTCAATATTGATAAAATACTATTGGATGATACTCATTAACATAGCCCTCAATACCCAATAGAAAGCTTTTGCTAAATAACGTCCAATAGAAAAGCTTTGTTAAATTCTTTGTTAAATATGTATGTTGATAAAATCGTCCCTTAATGGATTATTTTTGAAGTTACCCTTCAAAAAGTATAGACCAAAAATTATGATTTTATGAACCAACGGTGAGCGGTCCCATATGGGACGAGTGCAGTTTTAGAATTTAACGCTCTTGCTGAAATCTGATCCTAATTTGTCGAAGGGCGGTTCTTCATCAATAACCTTATCTTGGAAGATTCCTGGGCCACCTTTCGTTAATGTCTCGATGCACTCAGCACACGACGGCTTCTTGGGCCTAATTTATTAAGCGATCCATCATCTTGGCGTCTGCGAACGACTTAGATGCCAAGCAGATTATGCACATGATGGCATATGCTAAGAAAAAAATTGGCTTTAGTAACAGCTCTCCCCTATTTCGTATATAGGAGGTTGAGAGGTGCTAGACGTTAAAATTTGGAGAATGTCGTGCTATCCCGGTTCTAGGAGTTTTTTTATTTCTTGTCCACTTTCTGTTTACAGTAGCCCAGACAGCACAATATGTTCTAGGAACATTCTAAGAATCACCATTTTGGAACACTGTATCATTTCATGAAAAGTCCATGAATATACAGATTATCTGATGAACATTCCAAGAATGTGAAAATGGGAATTCAAAAAATGTGCTTAGGTTATTCCCTCAGAATATTCTACGATTATTATTAGGATGTATAGAATATTGTAGGAAGATTCCTGGTATATCTTTGAGAATATATGTTGAAAGAAACTAATACCTTTTATCACTTCATTTCATTTATTTGTAAGGCTTGTTGTCTGCCTAGGTACTTAACACGAGTATATAGTGTTTAGGCACCCACTAATTATAGGGATTGATGAAAAAAATATATATAAAACTGAACACGGAACCTGTATTTATAATTGCATAAGTTTAATGTAAACCTTAAAAAAACACATTTCATTGCACGGAATCGTCCTCCTGTATTATCCTGCAAAATAAAAAAACCGTTTTATTTTAAAGCATACGATGTACGTTCAAATACACTTCATTAACTACAATACTAGATTTTCACCAAAATGTTGTCGGTGTACTTTAATCAATTTTAGTAGAATAAACACTGGAAATTCATAATCACAAATATAGCAAATGTGCGGTTAGTGGTTGTTATTATATATTAATTAGGGTATCTACTCGGGTATCTACGACAAGTAAGACTAGAACATAGAGATTAGACTCTGAACAACAGAGTTGCTACCACATGGTGCTACAAAGTCGATAATTTACAGAGACAAAATAGTTACACTCACCCTAGTCGCTCCTAGATGAAGTTGTAAACTAAATAACAAGTGAAAATCACGTTCCAGAACACAGATAACTATACAATTATCACAGAAGAAAAATGCACAAGCACAAGCAAGCACCACCGCCACCATAACGAATGAAGCTAACCTCAAAATTCTCAAGCCTAATCTAACCTGTAACGGTGCCACGCCAACATTAAGAAACATACCAAAAGGCATATTCATAGATTATTCTTTAAATAATATTAATTTATGAATATTATCAGAATATTTTGATCGACACGTTCATGCGATAATCATGACGTAATGATGGGAATGAAACCAATAAAAACATCCATAGAATATTCTGTTAATGTTCTGAATATTCTCAATCTATTTTGGATGAAATAAGAATATTCCAGGAATATATTGTGCTGTCTGGGAGAATCATGGCAGATGTAGTACCGAACAAGTACCAGTAGTAGTAACCTTTATAAAAATATAATTGAAAATCATCATCATTATAGTCACAATGTTTTAACAGACGTGTTGTGCGAGTATTGTCGACATGAATATTATCAATAGTTTTGAAAACTGTAGCTCGCCATTGTTCGCGATTTACTGTCAGTAGTGTCAGTTCAGTGGCGCTCTTGATACTCATATCCAGCAACTGTTTCGTCGTATCCACTCAGCGTGGAAACGTTAGTTCGATGGGCGGTATAAGGAACTCTCAGCATTTTACAGTCCAAGCCATACACAAATATGGAGAACACAAGAGACTGAACCAGCAACATTGTGGTAGCTTTAGTGATGTTATGGTCAAGCCATATTTTATTAAGCTTTGCCATGGCCACACGTGCCTGTTGAAAAAAGCAGAACTGTATCACAAAACTACAGGGATGTCGCTTACTGGACTTCCAGTCGACCTTGCCTATCCTAAAACTTATCTTAATAAATGAATTAAAAGAAATTGATTAAAAAACATTTCATTTTTGTTCTCTCTGATAGTAAGCTAGGAGTAATCATTAAATTAAATGGAAGACCAGCTTAAAGCTGAACTTTTCAACAGAACAAAAATAATTTTATTACAGTAATTAAAAATGAATGAAGTCTATTATTATTAAACTATATCAAAGTATGGAGTCATAACGGTGAAATATCTGAGATCCCCCTTGCAACCAAATCCACACCAGCAACTAAAGTGTGGAAATTAGACCAATATGGCAGCCCCTCATAGGAAATATAAAAAAAGCTAAAATTGGGCAAAACAAACTTGGACACAAACGTGGGACTCAGTGACTATCAACGGCCACGTCATTATCAGCAAGAAGCAACGTCACTTCACTGATGCACCCAACGCGTAGCAACCAATCAGGACAAGCCACGAAAAACGACACGTCAGCTAGAGCAGAATAAATAGCAATGAAAGGAACATGTTCGCCAGTTTACCTGAAGACGATTGAAGATACCACGTCAATCGAAACGTTGTAATCCAAAATTATATAGACAATGGAAGTCCGAAGAAGACCTTTTGAAACATCTACCTTGTCTACAAATTTCAAACAACAGTTTAAGTATCTGATAGTTTGTGGAACCTGGTTGTATAACTTATAAGCGCAATAAGTAAAAGAGAAATATGGCATTTGTATTTTCAAATCTGTCGACTGAAAATCGCTGAACTTTGCTTTTTAATTAGGTGCTCTAGAGATCTTTCGTCGGTTTTGTACTATTTTCGGGCATGTTAACATTATTTGGTTTAATTAAATAATTCAAGACTCTATTCATATCTCTTGACAACTTTCTAAACTCTCTTACTTCCTGCAGAAGTTTATAAGCCTGGTAGATGCATTTTTTGAGACCACACCACGTTTCCACAGAGAAAAAAACCTATCAAAAGAAATCTTTAATGTTAGAATTCTTAATAATCTGTGCAAATCTGCAGGCATCCGAACAGACCACCCTTACGGCGGGTCGCAATAAATTTATATATAGCAGTGGCGAAGACAATACGAGCCGTTTCGTCTGTCCGCATGACATCCTCAGACAATGCGATTTCTTTTGAAGATATCGAGCGCGCGACAGTAAACGGTTTATGTCTCTAACCAGCGGCGGCTCTTGCACAAGAGCCGTGGAACTCCAAACATACTTTGGGTTTGTGCGCGAAAGTATTAACAAAATTCAGCAAGGCCCAGCGTGATATGCCTTCCAAACAACGATGATCAAAAAATATGGACACTTCTATTGACAGTGTAACATATGGGCAGAATGTTAATCAATGAGAGCGATGTTGTAAGTAATTCACTGGAGATCTCAGCTATACCAACCTCACCTCGATACACTTCTGCATTTTTTTACTTGCCACACGAAAATAATTTACCAGATTCGGTAGCTAGCTTCGGTAGAAGCTACCAAAATGTCGCTGGTTCAGTCTCTTGTATTCTCCATATTTGGACATAACGTGGACGTGGAGGAGAATGCTGAGAGTTCCTTATACAGCCCATAGAACTAACGTTTCCATACTGGATGAGCTCGGTAATCTAAAGAGACTGTCCTCCATTGTGTCGACGAGAATGCTTACATTCTTCGGTCATATTCACAGAAGCGATAATATGGAGAAACTTGTAGGGTCATGCCCCGAGTGGGTGGCGCCGTGGCCGTCCCCCTACACGCTGGGTGGATACGACGAAACAGTTGCTGGATATGAGTATCAAGAGCGCCACTGAACTGACAGTAAATCGCGAACGATGGCGAGCTACTGTTTTCACAACTATTGCAAAGTTGGATCACTCTCCGTCGGTACTTTGAAGAACTCGCATGAAAGCGATGCCGCGGCCGCACGTGCCAGTTAGTTTTTGCGTTGGTTTTTGCTCAAGTACGAGGGTATTTTGACGGGGACTTGCTAACGCCTGGGTTGTACGTATATACGAGGGTCATTGAAAAACTATGTATTGACGGCCGATTTAGACATACAAATACAAATATAAACGTTAAATAAGTTACATAAATGGATATCAAAAATAAAGCCTAGTAAAACTATTACTCATGAACCTCAAATGATTTCACATATTGTAGCTCTCGTTGTAGCTATTTCATAGATAAGTAAAAACTGATGATTCAAAGGTGCTGTAGTATTTTTACCTTAATGTTTTGTTTATTGGGCTTATTTTTGAGGTCACAGTTTATAAATTTTATGGTATAGTATATACGAACTCGTATGTACAATTCTAAAAGACAATTAGTGGAAATGCTTTATGTGGATGTGAATAAATTATTATTGACATTTTCCTTTTCAGTGTCATTCCAATAGCTACTCTAGAAACTAAATTGTTAAAGTTATCAATAAAAATATTATAGAGCTCTAAAATATAATTTACAATGTCCCTGGTTGGTATGGTAAGACCACCGAATGAATATTTTGTCTCACTGTATGCTTTTAGCGTGATACAATCTTTTAAGTACCTGTAGCTCTTGAAGTAATCACTTTAGACCCCCAAGTGTGCTAGTTTGTTGGAATTGTTTTATCAGGAGGAACACAGGCACAAATATACAGGGTGTCCCATTAATAATTTTGAATCGAATGTCACGTGACCAAAAACAAATACCTCGTTGGGTGACAAAAAAAGACACAACATCTGCTCTAATTTACATCCCCAAAATTATAATTCTCTACTACTGCCCAGTTCCGACATATTTCTTGTCTTAATCGTCGTGGGGTACCTTGTATTTATATCCCTTACATTTCAAGGTTTACCACAAAATAAGGATGGATCTAATTGTCATTCCCCATCCGTTAATAAATTTAAATTGATTAGTAATGTCTTTTCTCGCGAAATTGATTACTCTCAAACTTCTAAAAAGATTATCCATCTCCTGCAAACAAATCCGAGATAACAAAATCCGATATTTTTGAGACACTGTATAGACTTCGCGTTAAACACGTTCAACCTCTATTTTGCGCCGCCCCGTATCTCCCGGCTGACGTCAGTACACCGCTACCGGTGTACTGGGGAGACGGAGCAAGGGGCAGGCCGTTTTGATATTTTTGCGGAGTGATCCAACTTATATGTATCCGTAAATATGTATTCCGTAAACTTTGACTATTGATAATATTCGTGTCGGCAATACTCTAGCTCCGACTTAATGCATTTCACGAGTTCATAACATATCTGGTGACTATGATGATACGCCGTCACTGTCTGTAATGCTACGCTATTATATGATGTCGCTTCTGCCGCAAGGCACACAAAAATTTTATTTCTCTCTAATAAAGATCGTTCGAGGATGTCGCAAAGTGATTTTTATGTGACATGTGTGTGTTCCGATTTTAAAAATAGTTTAGCGTTTATTGATGTTTTATGATCGCTGGAAGTACTCCTAAAAGTCGGCTGAGGATGTCTTTAATTTGCTTGTCTCCTTAAATCACTCCGAGATGTGCTACGTGAAATGATTATCTGTACTTAGTTGGTTTAAACACAATTTTCTAAAGTAGGTATTATTGGAGATGCAGCCACAAAACTAGACAGTTTTTTGGCGATCAAATCAAAGTTATCTCTATACTCAAATATTCGAGCTTTCGCCAATGTTTGTTAACTTCGTCAGAAAAAAAAGTTAATAGTATTAGGTATTTGACGATGTATATCAGAAAATAAGGACTTTGGTACTATAGTATAATTTATTATAATAGCCCAATATTTATTTAAAAGCTGTAATTCACACAGTTGTTGTGCTCTAAATCCGGCTCAAATTTTCGACCTCTTACCTCCCAGTTTTTTTCTCTCTCCAGGAAGCAAATATTGTAAGTCACAAGTCAACTGAAGAATAGCATTTTATATTAAATTGAATATGTTAAGAAACATATCGCGAGTGGGTTGGCTGAAAAATTTCAGTCCAGGATATGATTAATTAAATATCGAAAAATTAATTTTTTTTAAACATTTCACTGGTTTGGTTAATAGACAAATCACATACCAATCGAAAAGATGAAGCCCCTAGAACACGCAAACGTTAGGTTGGCTACGTTTTTCGCGTCCCAACTATATAGGGTAGGCAGGTATAAACAGGTAAATCAATAATAGTAATTTGCACCGGTGTGGTTAATGCATGAAACTTATATCAAAATAAAGATAATTTTATTGTAAACACGTCCATATAGGGTTGTCTGCAAAAAATCAGTCTGGAATTCCGGATATCGAATTTTAAAGATCAAAATAATGCTGCCAGTGAATACGTGCGCCAGAGAGGTCCGAGCGAACTATCCCGTGTATTAACAAAGTGCGCATGTCATGTGTCCGTGAAATTGAAAAGGATAGAGATACACTCGTAAATGATGTGCATCATTGTATTGGAACAGTTTGCCTTATTCTTCGGAATTGAAAAAGCGTGCTACTACTACTATACTGATTGTTGTTATTTATAAACATTAAATTGTGATCAAAAATGGCTAAAAAGTGTTTTCTATGCAATTCGGACGATGATGTTCTTGATTTTAACGATGAAACGTATAAAAACTGTTCGTTGAATTTAAATTTTCGTAAAAAGAAAAATTTTAAATACAGTGGCGTTGAGTTAACCAATGCATCACTCGATTTTGTAGGTTATCATACCACGTGCTACAAAAAAGTGACTGCCTTGGGTAAAAAATATAATGAAGATTTTAATAACTCTCTTGGTGAATATACGCTAAGTGCATAATAATTTAACCTTCAAAACTATCTTAGTAAATACATCTTTTAAATTTTTTTAATTGTGAAATAATGACATGGAAGATTCATAAATTTATACATTTCTGATTATGTTTCATTCAAATAAATCATTTCAATTTCACGGACACATGACATGCGCACTCTCTTCCATTTGGCCGAGCTACACGCAGCTGCTTTGCTGCGTCCTTTGTTCATACACGGGATAGTTCTCAGTGTATATGTATCGTGGGATAGTTCGCTCGGACCTCTCTGGCGCACGTATTCACTGGCAGCAATATTTTCATCTTTAAAATTCGACAACCGGAATTCCAGATTGATTTTTTGCAGACAACCCTATATCGACGTGTTTGCAATAAAATTATCTTTATTTTGATATAAGTTTCATGCATTAACCACACCGGTGCAAATTACTATTATTGATTTACCTGTTTATACCTGCCTACCCTATAGTTGGGACGGGAGAAACGTAGCCAACCTAAAGTTTGCGTATTCTATGGGCTTCATACTTTCGATTGGTATGTGATTTGCCTATTAACCAAACCAGTGAAATGTTTGAAAAAAATTTATTTTTCAATATTTAATTAATCATATCCTGGACTGAAATTTTTCAGCCAACCCACTTGCGATATGTTTCTTAACATATTAAATTTAATATAAAATATATAATATAATATATATATATTTTCTATTGTTTTTTAGTTTATTGCAGACCCTGTAAATAGCTTGTGTGTATGCTAAATAAACGTACTACTACTACTACTAATAACCTTGGTCTTATTGTAGTTAATACCAAGACCATACGCTGCACTAGGTTGTTCTAAGATGTTTAATAGAGCTACTAGTTCTTCCTGAGAAGCAGCAACAAGGGTTGTATCGTCAGCAAATCTTAAGTTGGATATTTTGCTTCCGCCAATAGTTATACCGCCATTCCAGTTGTCTAATACCTGTCTCATCACCAACCAGCAACCAACCAACAACAATGTACATACAATGGATATCAAATCAATGGATATGTATATCCACAAATGGAGCAAGAATGTCCAATGGATGTCAAATAGACATCGAAAAAATATACATTGCATGTACGTTTGTCGCGAACAACTTCCACATCCATGCCATATCCATAGAATGTACATATGGCCGTCTAATGTACATGCATATTATATACATTGTACATACAATAGATATATACACATCCATGGTATATCCATTAGATGTACATTCATGTACTTTTAATGCACATGCATAATGTATGAAAGTTCAATGTAGAGGCAGTAAGATAAACAAACTTCATGCTTTCATTATGTATTGTTATTAATTCAATTTCTAATTACAATAATAATACTTGGCAAAATCGATTACTGTGATTGTCATCTCTTTTCTGTTGAATGGCATGTCTAAAATCACAAAGAAAACAAGGTTATAAAATTTTGTAGGTGGTTTATTCCGCTTATGACTTACCGTCAAACGCTGGATGTGCGTGTTATCAGTAGTAAGAAGATAAGTAACATTGCACAATATTTCACTCGATCAGGTAATCAGGCACAACCAGCACCAGCACACACGCGAAGGACGCGAACGAGTCGTACGACGGAATGACTAGAAATCAGCAATGGTGGCACTAGTTGTACTTCACGCAGGCGTAAACTACTAGATGTATATATGATACATAGACCAACATCTTATGTATATTCACATATGGATATACATACGTGAACATACATAGTATATTACACTAGTGTATATCATTTTTCATATGTACATTTAACGTCCTATGAATATTCAAGATATACATGTTCAAACTGGAATATCTAATGTACATTCTATGGATGTACATATCCATATAGTGTTATGTGGGAACCTAACCAACACCCTGTATCCTTTTAAATCCATAGATCGAAATATAGCGGAAATATTTTTCGGTTCAAGTAAATGAACGGAGGACGTCATCAAACGCTTTCCCGAAATTAACGTCGTCGTAACCCACAAATTTTTCATCGGATCCAATAAGAGGTCTATTTGTATTCAACTTTATTTTCCAATGTCAAGCTTACTCGACTGCTGCATAGCATATATATTTACGATATCAACGCATATGGCGCGTCTATTTTCATCCGTGTCGGTGTCTCGCCTGCCTCTTATAAACCTTCTTTTAAGTAAAATCCAGCGGATAAAGTAAACTTGGCCATTTTCTTCGCACCTCATAATGGCGCGTCGAGAGACAGATAGCTACCACATCCTCGCATCCTCGCTGCTGGCCTGGCTGCACTTTTTTTAAATGCGGTCCTTACGTATACTGCTACGCGTTAAAAATTAGTCCGCATTTATACTGACTTGCCATATAGTCCAACATGGCCGACTCTACACTAGGCCGGAGCCTTAGATGTGGCAACGTGGCTTAGCTGTCAAATAGCGGGCCTACAGTTTCAGAATAATTATTACATTTTATATGTATTAGAGTTCATCTCGGTTAATAAATTAAGAAAAATGCTTTTTAGAACTACTACTACTAATACCACTTAGATCTGATGTCTGGTTCATCGTAGTCAGACACTACAAAATAAAAATAAACTCAACCTGTTTCCTGCTGCCACTTCCACTTAAATGAACACTCAATTTACTTTGTAAATTGTCACTTGAGCTAGAACAATTCACTATTAGGTCACTGTGAAGCCATTTTTGCTGGTCTTGATTCCCTTTCACTATCAAATCTTTTCGTAGGTATGCCCAGATGCATGCCCAGATAAGTTCTATTAACTGTATTTTTCTGTGATATTTGGGAGGTCCAGAAAACATTGTAGGTACCACATTGTGCTTTAAAATAGGTCTTATCCTTTGAAACGTTTGCAAATTATTGTCTTTATTCTTATAAATATAACTAGCCCTTACGAGGAATACATTTCACCCACTTCTGTTTATGTCCTTTATTGGAAGCACAATTGCTAGTGCAACCTGGTACTACACACTTTGCAGGCATCTTTTTATCTTTATGGTCTCGATTGTGCAGGTAAATAATTAGAAACACATTAAAAATCACCTTCCACTCTTCGTTGTTACTCTGGAAGGTTATGTTGGTATGTCCTTGATTGGAAGCACAATTGCTAGTGCAACATTACCTACTACGACCCGACAGCATATCGCTGCCCAAATTTCGTCACAATCCATGCAGCGGTTACTGAGATTACGAGGCTAGAAGAACGCGCACAGACAGACAGACCGACATACAAACAGACAGACAGACCGACGGAAATGAGTGACATCATAAAACGCCCAAAAGTGTGTTATCTCAAAATCGAAAATTTTCGCTACCACAATACTCCCCTCACCTATCGGTGTGGGAAGTAAAAAAACACGCTTTTAAAGAACTTAGAACTAAAAAAGTTAAAAACAATTCAGAAAAAGCTTAAAACAACAATGGACGAAAAATACCAGTATAACGATTGGCTAATATCGGTATTAGGCAAGGGCGCCAATAGAAAATATTTTAGGGAGGACAAAGAAATTAATTGATAAGGTAAATAACAAAGTCCCAAAAATGCGAACAATATTTATTTTCACATACAAATTATTAATGGTGAAAATTTACGAATATACACCTGATACGAATTCTCAAAACCATACTCCCTTTCCATCCTCGCCTAGTGACACTGTGACAAAATTTCATTAAATTAATTCAATAATTTCCATGTTAAACGATACAGAACGATCGAAAGCATTACTCGTATGAAGAAATTCATTGATTAGTATTAGTTGTGTTTTAAACTACTATTACCTACACTTTTTTAGATTATCATCATGAAACTAGCCAAAAACTTGAAAGCCCTTCAATGTTCATTTTGATATCAAACTTATATCACGTCCAAAAGTATCAAGAAAAACTATACAGTTTTAAAAATGACCCCATTTTTTTAGTACTTCTCCGTTAACGTTAGCCAATATGCTTATCCATATCCATATCTAGACAAAAAAAATTGGGATTTTTCATGTAGGTACATTCTCCTACATCTAGCAGCACATGGTGGTTCCAAAGTAACATCTGTTTCGTTTCAAAGCCCTTAAGCACCTACAATAACTTTCCAGACAACAGAACAGACAACGGCTATAAAATTGAAACGCGTGTGTTTTTAGAGCCCACCTATGTTGTGACAAATTTTATCCCATGTGCAAAGTGCCAGAACCACAGGTCGTGCCCTCATGGCCTACTCTGATTTATAGCTTTCTCGTCTGTCTGTACCAGAGAGCCTCTAATACGGCATCCATTTTCGCTCTTGTATCTTTGAAGTGCTCTATATCTGTTCTCATTTAAAAATTACAATGCGTGTTCTCTAGTTAAAACTACCTATAGGTAGAGGTCATCATCATAGTCACAATGTCTTAACAGACATGTTGTGAACTCGTAAAATGCATTAAATCGGTGCTAGAGTATTACCGACACGAATATTATCAATGGTTTTGAGAACTGAGCTTGCCATCGTTCGCGATTTACTGTCAGTTCAGTGGCGCTCTTGATATTCATATCCAGCAACTGGTTCGTCGTATCCACCCAGCGTGCAGGGGAACGGCCATGGCGCCGCCTACTCGGGGCATGACCCTGAACTACAAGTTCCTCCATATTATCGCTGCTGTGTATATGTCCGAAGAATGTAAGCATTGTCGTCAACACAATGGAGGATAGACTCTTTGGATTACCGAGCTCATCCAGTATGGAAACATTAGTTCGATGTGCGGTATAAGGAACTCTCAGCATTCTCCTCCACGTCCACATTTCAAAAGCATCTATGCGAGCTCGATCTGTCTTTTTAACAGTCCAAGTTTCCGAGGCATACAAAAATATGGAGAACACAAAAGACTGAACCAGCGACATTTTGGTAGCTTTAGTAAGATGTTATTGGTAGGTAGAGGTAGTTCTCCCGAAATGGATTAGTTATAACTGGAAATGGAGAGCAATTTGAATTTTGGATAAAACTGTTCTAACCTTAGTTAATACAACTTAGTATTAAAAAAACTTGGGGATTGAAAATTTGGAATATCGTTCATTCAACGGAACGAATGTTTGTGTATAAACATTCAGAAGACTATATGTTTTTCAGAGTGTAAACCGTCGCCCATTCGTATCTTTTCTGTTCCTTGTTCTACCTCATCATCTATCAGTCTAAAATCCGGAATTTGACCCACAATGTTTGACAGGTGATATACCTCACGTTTTTATGAACATTGAGATAGGAACATGACAATACGTTTACGTAGGTACTACCATTGATTAACTTATTGAATAAATAAATTAATCAATGGTACCACTGCTGACCAGGTATTTTTAAACTTCACTTCAACACCACCTATTTTAAAATTAGATACCTATATGTTTGAGAATGGTTTGAGACATGCTTTTGGATCTAATATTATTCGTTTGAGAATAATACCGATATAATAATTTCTTTCGATTTCAATAAAGGTTATCTCGAAAACGGTTACCTCTAATAGCGACTTAAACAAAGTATACATTTTTCGCGTAAAACATATTGCGGAAACGATTTTTTTTAACATTCGCATTGATACACCAAACAGGAAAAAGGTTTTATTAATAATTAAATCATTTATAAAAGAGTTTGATGTACCGAAGGGGGGGGGGGGAGTTACTTTATGGATAATATAGTGGGTGCTGCCAAGGTGAGTGGTGGGGGAGGGTACAATAAACATCTTGTCAAATGAAGATATAATACGGTAAAAGAGATGAATATTTATGAAATTAAAATTTTTCAGCCACAAAAATTAAATGAAACATTACACAGGTATTTTCCATTTTTTATTATTAGGAAAATTAACAAAACAGGACACATATAACAAAACAAAACTTTTTATAAATAATGTAAACAAAAAAATATATTTAAAGCAATAAACATAAACAGTTAAATTCAACTCATCTCATTGCGTCTTATTTTTAATGAATCAGTTTTGTTCCGTGTTCTGGGGGGGGGGGGGTAATTACCCCCTCTACCCGCACTTGGAAGCGCCCTTGGTGAGAGCTAAAATGTGAGGTCTATTAGGTCTGTTTTTACAGCAATCACAAACTAGTCAGCGTCAATTTGATTGGCCAGTACTAGTCAGAAATAGTTTGACAACTGCAATGGGGAATACTGATCGGCTCTGACTGGTTTGTGATTCTCTGTAAAAACAGACCTATTATATGTCAGACACGGACACCCTGTATATAAAATGGACTATAATACATAGCGCGCCATCTCTTCACAGTAAGTGGCAGTGAGGCAGAAGTTGATAAAAGGACACTACACTGAGATTGCCATAAAACACTGGATTTATCATAAGCTTTTAAGTTTCGCCAGTAGATGCCAGCACTTAACTTAAAATGACATTTGAAACGTCAGTGGTGGTGTCATATCATAATTTTCTAACCTACATTTATTAGAATAGAAATTAGAATTTTGTTTTTACGTTTTGAATTTACATTTTATAAGTTTTGACCCATTGTTCGTTCTATATTGGCAGGTATACTAAAAAATTGCACTAATGGATACCTCACCCGGGAGTAAAGCAGTGGAAGTAATGCAGTCCTACCACAAAGATCTGCTCTTCAAAAAGCCTTCAGGAGTACCTATGAAGAAAGTCAGGAAAAAGGTCTTGGATGAAGAAAGCTACGTTGAGGTAGGATATACTTTTATTTTAACATTGCCTTTATCATTTGAAATATACCAAAAAACATAATATATAAACTGTATCAGACTACAATATGCGCTCAAATCATTTGCCTTATGGCTGAAAGGCTGGATACCACAGAACCTATCTTAAAGTCTGTAATTGTTTTTTATTTCAGGCAATTGGAAAAATTATTCAGAGAGATTTCTTTCCTGATTTGGAGAAACTAAAAGCACAAAACGAATATCTCGATGCCATGGAACGTAACGATACAAGCAAACTGAAAGAACTTTATGAGAAGTACAGTGGAAAGAAGCCACCAATTCAACGATGTAAGTTGTCATATCTCTATATTTCATTCAATTTGGGTTTGAGTACACAATTACACTTCACGTAATTTTAGAAAATTCCACTTTCAACATAAAGGGAATGTTCTATTATGTAGTGATTAGAAAGTAATGAAATTTGGAAATTTACTACTACAAGTTCTGAAAAAAAGGGGAATTTGTTATGATACTAAGATGAAAAAATATTAATTTCAGATCTGAATGCTCTATATCATTCAAATTTCACTGTATTTTCAGTACCAAGTCCTGCAACCTTTGAAACACCTGCGAATATCCATAACTCACAAGAAGAAGAAAAACTGGTTGACGAACTAGAACCTAAGCCTCAAGATACAGAAGATCAGACACAAAAAGATAAACAGATTAGCTTAGATCAATACCTAAACTCCCACACTTCCCAAGACAACGAAAGTTTCGAAGATCTCTTGACAGAAGCAGAAATGAAGCATAGAGAAAAGTACTCATTTCTGTACGGCGAAGAGGAAAAAAGTGTGAGTGAGCAAGAAAAGAGGCTAGCGTTGCCCTCTATCGAAGATCAAGCCAGCAACGTTGAGAAAAAGGCTCAGCTAGATATGTGGGGTTATAGAAACAGGAACTATATCATGTTCACACCAGATGGAGTGCAGTTGACTAAGGAACAGCAAATGGAAATGAACAAAAATAGGCAAAAGGTGGTTCACATGAATACAAGGTTGACTGTCAACCCGTTTAATGAAGTACAAAGCAAAGAAGCTATCAACGAGTTGGCAAAGACACAAGCTAAAGTAAGTTCCACAGCAAACATCATTTTAGGATGTTGTATCTTTTCAGTATCATAAAATTGATTTCTTGTTCATCTTTGTTAAAAAAAAATGAGAACTAGCTGACACTTCTCTCTCAGTTTTTAAAAAAATTTGTGATATGTTGTTTTTGCAGATCTTGTTCTTTTTGTGTGCATACTATAGTTTAATTTGTATTTCATTTTATTTATGTACATGTGCATGTGTGTTATAGTCAATTTTTGTGTGTCGAGAAGTGCTTGTTTTATAGAAGACTTTCCTCAAGTTAAAGAGCACACTCTGGAAGCACTTATCAAACCTTAGCATTCTATAAATTATAACTATTTGAGAATCAACATTACAGCAGTTTATTCTGCATAGTTTTTATAAAAGATATTTTTTAAATCAGCACAACTTTCACGAATAGAAAGTAAGAGTACAATCTAAAACTTTTCAGTACTGCAGTGTAGTGTATATTAAATATCTGGTATATAAACTATTTCATTCATGTTATAATCTTTGTTCCAGATCTTAGATGGAAAGATAGGTGTAGACGGTAAAGAACTGTTGAAACCAGAGACTCCAAAGGTGAATGGATTCAGTTTTGTGAGAGAACCTTCACCCTCGCCAAGCCTGATAGGAAGTCCTCTAATGACATGGGGTGAAATTGAAGGTACACCATTTAGATTAGATGGTGGAGACACACCTTTACCAAGGTAGCTATAAAATTTATGTGAGCCATTTGTGTCAGTGTTTGTATTTTCAAACTTCTTGCGCCAGAGGAAGTTAAATTTAAATGTGGGAATTTTAAAAAAATGTTTACAAGAAATGCAAGAGCTTGCTAGAAGATAGAAATATCATTGGAAAAATATAGTATGAGAAGTAACATTATTTAGGTACTTTTTATTTCTTTGATATACCGGGTGTCCCAGAATTTCCTTGACATGTGATATTTTCGTAACGAAAAACAGTTCAAGCAGGAATTAAGTGGTACTATAGGGTCTATCATACCATGCATTCAAAACATTTTTTTTGTACGTCAACCACTAAAACTCACCCCCAACTTTTTTTTTCAAATAGCACCCCATAGGTTTTCCTACATAAATGATATCCCCATTTGATTTAAAATCTTGTGGTACCTTTAATTTTATATGAAAACTTATTTTTTCCGTAAAATCTTAAGCATAAGACAAATGAAATGATAATTTGTTTGACTCCTGATATTTTTGTAACAAAAACGGGTAAAAAAAAGTAAGTGGGTTTTTCAAGGGTAGTGAATGACCTATCATTGCTTGCTTATAAACCATTTTTTTCTTACTTAAACCCCTGGAATCTACCCCTAGCTTGTTCTTTCAAATTTCAATCCACAATTTTGCCTGGAAAAATAAATTCTTTACTTGAATTTAATTATCGTAGTGCCTTACTTTTTATGCCCCTACTGCAATTTATCGTTAATTTTTTTCGTTTAATCCATGAAATCGTGAGCATAAATTAATTAAAACACATGTGTGGAAAATATTTTTTTATTATCATAAATCAACTAATAAAAAAATGTGACAACAAAACTAAGTGCAAAAACGTGAAAAAGTTTTATGGCTACATCGGGCCGCGCCAACCCCGTGTGGAGGGTGTGCCCCGCACACGGGCGCCAAAATTAACAATAAATTTCAGTAGGGGCATAAAAAGTAAGGCACTACGATAATTAAATTCAAGTAAATAATTTATTTTTCCAGGCAAAATTGTGGATTGAAATTTGAAAGAACAAGCTAGGGGTGGATTCCAGGGGTTTAAGTAAGAAAAAAATACTCATAAGCAAGGAATGATAGGTCATTAACTACCCTTGAAAAACCCACTTACTTTACTTTTTTTTCCGTTTTTGTTACAAAAATATCCGGCGTCAAACAAATTATCATTTCATTTGTCTTATGCTTATTATTTTACGGAAAAAATAAGTTTGCATATAAAATTAAAGGTACCACAAGATTTTAAATAAAATGGGGATATCATTTATGTAGGAAAACCTATGGGGTGCCATTTGAAAAAAAAGTTGGAGGTGAGTTTTAAGGGTTGACGTACGAAAAAAATGTTTTGGATGCATGGTAAGATAAACCCTATAGTACCTTCAAAAGTACCATTCAGTTCTTGCTTGAACCGTTTTTCGTTACGAAAATATCACGTGTCAAGGAAATTCTGGGACACCCGGTATAAACAACTTATAGTTTTTGTTTTCTCATGATTGTAACTAATAAATTTTGATTTTGATCATAATATGGATGATGTCCTATGTTTTTTAAATTGCGATTTGAATCGTGTTTTAAATTAATAGATTTAAATCATTGCAATCCTTACAGCAACTTTCCTTTTTTTTCAGGTCTCAAGGACCTTCTTTCAAAATATCGGAACCACCAAGAAGGGAGCAGATTGCGTTGGCCCTAGCAGAGAAAGTAGGCGAAAAAAATAGGGATCAAAAGAAGAGGAATTTGGATGCTCAAAGAAAGCAGTTGGCGTAAGTTTTACTCAGTTATTCTTTTTATTTTATCAGTATGTAGCTCGCATAGATGCTTTTGAAATGTAGACGTGGAGGAGAATGCTGAGAGTTCCTTATACCGCCCATCGAATTAATGTTTCCATAATGGATGAGCTCGGTAATCCATTGTGTCGACGAGAATGCTTACATTCTTCGGACATATACACAGAAGCGATAATATGGAGAATCTTGTAGTTCAGGGTCACGCCTTGAGTGGGCGGCGCCGTGGCCGTTCTCTTACACGCTGGGTGGATACGACGAAACAGATGCTGGATATGAGTATCAAGAGCGCCACTGAACTGACAGTAAATCGCGAAAGATGGCGAGCTACTGTTCTCAAAACTATTGATAATATTCGTGTCGGCAATAGTCTAGCTCCGACTTGATGCATTTTAGGAGTTCACAACATGTCTGTTAAGATATTGCGGCTATGATGCTGAGCTGAGGGAATCAAACACAAACCCATAGTTACTCCATAATAGAATTCCGTAAACATTATGCTACTATTATGCATTGTTGGTTATAATAAATATACTACATCCTTTTTGTACAAAAATCGTTGGCCATGTGACTGTCTACAGGAGCAGATATTGTTTGGAGGGTATCCTGAACATTTGTTATTTAATTATGATAAAAAAAACTATGTTTATTTTCTTATATGTATATCTTTCTTGGGATTCTGGTCCCATATTTATCATGGTTCACTTTCGTTTCTTGTTGAATGCTGCACCACTCAAGCGATTTTAAAAAAACTACAAGGATTTTTCCTAGTTTTCTCTTATCGTTTACAGTGCCGTTCTGACTACTCAGAGAACTGTATAGATAACAGAGATCCACAACAGATCTCTTGATACATCTACCTTCTCTATAAGCTCCAAACAATTGTATAGTACTTGCTATTGTAATTAAAAGCTTATTATTTTTTGTTTATGGTCAGCCCTCCCGGAAAGGCTGAAAGCCTATGGCGCTGTAGAAGCGCTGCGAGAGGATACGTGTCGGTGCACGTTAGATTTGAAACGCTGCAGGTTGTAACCGTCGGGAAACAAATTCCCAGGCAGCTCATTCCTCAGCGTCGAAGTTCCCCAAAAAAAGGAATTCTGGAGGAGACTGGTTCGGGAAGTAGGGACCTTGACCTGGTAAGGATAAGATCCTAGAGCCTCTAGTGTTCCTCATTCGGATAGCCTTTGGTGTTATTATCTTGGAGAGCTCACTCGAACATCTTCCGTGATAGAATCTGTAAAACAGGGACAGGTCAGCCTCCTCCTTCGATGGTCCAGGCTGTGGAGGTCCTTTGTGAGGTTAGGCGTATTGATTAATCTACTTGCTCTCTTCTGGATAGTGTCCAGAAGCTTTAGAGAGTGTTTTGGAGCGTATCCCCACACATGGGAGCAATATTCCAACGATGGTCGGATCTGTGCCTTGTAGAGCAGTAGTAGTTGCTCTGGTGTATACAGCTTCCTACAGCGGATCAAAACTCCAAGCTTCTGGAATGCCGATTTAGCAATACTGACGACGTGGTCGTGCCAGGGCATGTTGCTGTTGATGTTGATCCCTAAAAGTTTGACGGTAGGTGACTCCACTATTGGGCGACCCTCCATTTCATTTCCGTTTGAACTTTTTGTAAAATACATTCTCTAAATGCTATTATGTCATAATTTCGAGTATAAAAATTTTAAATAATAAAAGAATATTAGAAGAGATGGCTTAAGATCTGCAGCAGAAGTTTCATTTGTGGACGATGGTTGCTGTTAACAATAAGAGAAAAGGAAGCTGGAGACCACACAAATAGATTAGTGTTGCAAGAGCAGGATAGGTTAGATTTTACTGTGACTTTTTCTATTAAACGCCAATACCTCACGCAAGTTACCTTCGAGGTGGCACTATTTGTATCAATCCGTACAAGTAAATGAAAAAACGAACCAATAACAAGGTTATTAAAGACTGCGAATGCCTTTCAACAACACCTTGAAATCTTTGACTCACAGCCAGGTTCATTCAAAACAGCTCTGAAGCATATAGTACATTAAGCTTAGTTTTAGGGTCGATTTTATCAACATGCATATTTAACAAAGAATTTAACAAATCTTTTCTATTGGATGTTATTTAGCAAAATAATAAGATTTATGTTAACTAACACACATTATAGGAATAACTTGCCCCATAGTCATAACATCCGTAGTCTTTCAAATCAAAACTTAACATTACCCTTTGTCAGACATTCAGCCTTTCAGAAGCATACTAGTTACACTGGTCCTAGGATATTTCACCTGTTGCCTATTTATATTAAAACCAAGCCATTTAAAAAAGTTAAAAATCTAATAAATAGCTGGATCCTTGAAGGCAACTTTTCTTTAAAGTATATAGTGTAAGTAGTGAATAAGCCTAACACAAACAATAATACTAAGCAATGTTATGTCTAGACATAAATGCAAGAGTAAACAAGTAAATAACCAGCACACACAGATTTTCAAAATCCATCGTGTTGGTAAAAATAATATTTATATTCAAGAAGAGAATTTGATTTGATGAAGGCACTTAATATTATATGATCGTATTGATTATAATTAAAATTATATTGTCGAATGTAGAGAACTATTAAGCACACTAATGTATGTTGCTAAGCTTGCTATTATTGTTCTGATTGATAAATAACTTGTGCAAATATTGTAACGCTTCATTAGAACTCGATGACATGTACATAAATGGAATTATTGTCGAAATAAATAAAAAAAAGCTTTCTATTGGGTATTGAGGGCTATGTTAATAAGTATCATCCAGTAGTATTTCATTAATATTGAAAACAACACGTCAAAGCTGGATGACACTTTTGTCAAAGATATTTTAGAAATTCATGGATCAAAATCATAGCAGGATATCAGAACAAAGCGATTGATTTGCAAATTAATGCCATATACATTTTCCATGTTTACATTATAATTATTCTATAATTACTAGTTGCAAACTGGGATAATTTGTGATAAAAGTACTAGGTACCTATATCAATCACAGTAACTACCTACCTTATTTTATAATTAAAAATCCCACGTCCGTCAGTCAGATGGATTATATGAAAATATATACTTTTATGAAGAATCAATCTTTCATTTACTGGATGTATGTTTGTTATAGATCTTCTATATTCACAGGTGCATTGTACATCAAATAGGGTTATACTTAATTTTAATTATAAAATGGCAAGCTTTTGCGTTCTGGGGCTCTGGATAGGCAACCAGTAATGCACATGCGTTTTGGAAGTAGCTGTAACCTTTGAAATGTAACAAAATGCTATTTTTACCTCTTTTTACTATAAAACAAAGATATATTGCAGGTATTCATAATTATTATCGATAGTAAATTATTGTTTTATCCAAATAATGCAGTGAGTGAATTTCTTGTCATCATAGCATTTAGTACAGCATGAAACCAGTGATCAAATGGAAATGGAATCTGGAATCTGATTGGTTGAATCTGATTGGTTGAAATTAGCAATTGCTAAACTTTTGATCAAACAAGAAAATGCAATTTTTCACCGATTTGGGATGGAAAATCAGACTGGAAAAGATGCTAGATGATTTACAATACTCGATTGTATATAAAGTATGTCATTTTTGAGCTTTTTGAGGTCAACTTCAAGAGAAATCAATAATTTTCAGAGTACTTTGACAGATGCATGTTCTTAAAAGGGCTGCTCTGATTGGTCAAAGTGTTTGTTAAAATCTGCATGTTGATAAAATCGGGCCTTAGTCTACACTATTTTATTATGTATTTCTCCAGATTTCTACATTGTTATAGTTTTCTACATTTTTATATATCCTACATAAAGTTCTAAGTCTACAGTGCCTGAGAATATGTTCTTTGGACTGTTGTAATTTACTTTTTGTTGAATTCTTTTATTGTAAATGGTTAATCCGTTAAATAAATAAACAAATAAATGAAAACATATGGTTATTTTGCAGGCAGACCCCAAGGCCCAACACGTCAGCCATAGACAGGCTGTCCACGATGTCTCCAGCAGCCAGGAGACTAGCGACAGCAAGACTCAAGTTGGGGGTGAACTCGGACCTTCTCTCGACGTATTCACCGAGCCCTTTGATGAGGCAGCAGACACCGAAGACGCCCAAAAGGGCTTCGACGCCCTTGGTCAACGTCAAGAGCAAAAAGCCCCACACCACCGAAGTCTCTACGGACGATCTGTTGAATATCAGTCTGCCCAAGAGGCAGCGAGCCTCGGATTTTTTTTAAAATTGTTACTTAAGTTTAATATTTATTGTAAATATTGGTGAGCAAATAATAAAAATCTGTTTGTTTTTTACGCTTTGTGTTTTATTCGTTTATTTGAAAAAACCTGCAAGAGTTTGAATTTGTGGTTCTTGGGTTTTTAGGCCGGCGTCCTTTAGCGTTAAGGCTTGACGTTTCGCCACCACGAGTGGATGGCATCTTCAGAAGCTATTTCACTTCGGCGACTTGCAAAATACAGTATTTTGTGAAGTGAAATAGCTTCTGAAAATGCCATCCACTCGTGGTGGCGAAACGTCAAGCTTTAACGCTAAACGACGCCGGCCTAAAAATCCAAAAACCACAAATTCATTGGACGATGGCCGCGAAAGCCTTACCCAGTATATCTGCAAGAGTTTCTAAAGCTTAATGGTCCCAAAAAAATTGAGTCAAGTTAATTGATTCAGTACTTCCCACACATAATGAAGCTATAGTTTGAAATCCACTTGCAACCAAATAATCGCCCACCCGTTTGCAAAAAAATCAACATAAAAACTCTCGTAAATAGTTTCTTGCGTCTCCCTCCTTAGGAACTAGGACGCCATAGTTTTTTCTTCATGCTTGAACTGGACGATGCGAAATGATCAAGAGCCTCCAAACCGTCTGATGGTACGCGCACATAAATCGGCATCGGACGGACGGTACGGATGATGGAACGGCCAGTACGGTACGGATTTTTTATTAGGGTATCGCACACAAGGGCGGATGCAGGAATTTTTATAGGAGGATTTACAGGAATTAAGTGGTCGAGAACTTAAACTTTGTTTTTAAAAAATTTATTTCCCGATCAAATAATACAATTTATTTGGGACCGAACCGTTTGAGAGCTTAAGACAGACTGACTCAAAAGCGTCAAAATAATATGGAGGTAAACTCTGTTGATCTCTCTAACGTTTACAGATATAGGTTTTATATGAAGTCAGCAATAATAATATAATAGTACAGTCATTTACAACCACATAACTCCTCCCCTCTTAAGATGAAGTTTTGGAGGGTGTGAACAAAACTTCTGGCTTCGAGGGTTGAACCTGGACCTCGAAGTACTGGTGGCTTCTGCTTGATCCTTGGCCTCTCTGGAATGGGTAGACTTTTCTAGCAACAAAGTATGCAATGCCCAGAACTAGTATTGCATACAGGGGTAGACTCCATGTGTAAGGGTGCGAAGGTGCTTCTGGAACTATCGCCTGGATCTGGTCAGCTGTTTCTTCTAAACTGTGAAGTTTGTCCAACGATATGTGTTGAAGCACAATTTTCTTGGAGTTTTCTGAGTACTGGAAGGTTTTCACTGCAGGAAGTAATAAGGGCTTCTCCATAGTTACTCCCTTTTCGTTCTTGTAGATGTAGTCCTTTGTCTGTATGCTGCATTGATAAGGCACTTCGAGTAGATAAATGCCTTGTAGCTCAATGACGTCATCTTGATCACATTTTAATAACAGTTTTTCTGATTCTGGGAAAATGGCTATGTACTTAGAATCAGAAACTTCTTCAATTAGGGATTTTCGAATGGATACAGGAACATTTTTGCATTTTGGCTTTTCGGTTTTGACTTGCAGGATGGCAAACAAACAGTCTTCTTCTTCTTCTGTGGCTTGGATCAGGTTATTCTCGTGACAGATGTAGATATCATCTATCAGCTGGCATTGGCTTGCGTCATACTGGTACATTGTGGTGCTCATTGTAAAATAGGAATTTTTGGGA
Organism: Callosobruchus maculatus; assembly: GCA_951848785.1. Classification (NCBI taxonomy): domain Eukaryota; kingdom Metazoa; phylum Arthropoda; class Insecta; order Coleoptera; family Chrysomelidae; genus Callosobruchus; species Callosobruchus maculatus. The sequence goes on from CATOUR010000179.1 coordinate 3,275,247, forward strand.
ATGATGGTAGTTAGGTTTGAGGTGGGGATAGAGTAAAGATGATAATGCTTGAATTTATCTACATGTAATAGTGGAACATGTAACGCAAAAACTATTCGATTTTTGGAAAAGTATGCTTCTACTGACATTACGTCATATAACTTATGTATATCTTCTATTTTTGAATATACTAACTGATCTTTTCTGTGGTGTTTTATTAATTCATTGAATATTGATTTCATTTCGTCTATAGAAATTATGCTGTGGTGCAATGACCCAATTTTGGCAAATGCTATGGCATTTTCCAAAGTATCAATTATGGACAGCAGTGTATCTAAATTGAACTTTAATTGAAGCAATGTATCCAAAATTGTAAAATAATAAGTATTGTTCTTTTGCATGTCATCCAAGGCTTGCTTTATCGTAGCTTGGTTATGTACCATCAATGTAAAAGTCTTATTGTTATTCTTAAGAACTTCTTGGGTCAAAGAAATTTGTTGATTAACTGTATTAATTACATGATCCTGATCTTTCTGTAATACTTCAATAGCCTTATCATATCTTTTAGCATCATCATCATCTAAATTTCCTGAAATCATTTTAATGATTTAACCTAATCCATTTATTAATCCTCTTTTAATACGATTTTGGCTATTCCAAGCAGGGTAAATGGACTTGAATTTATTTTTTAAACTTGTCATTGAATATACTACATGTTTTTCTATATCAACTAAATGACTTTCTGGCATAAAACCTATATTATAACGATTTCTTTCAGCTGCGTCTTGTAATTGTTGTAATTCTGTACTTAAAGAATTCAGCTCATTATTAATCGGTTCAAGATCTACATAATGTAAAAATGTATGTGTTCCGACCTTAACTTTTGCGTTTCCTAGTCGGAAGGGTAGGATACCTGGGTTTGACTTAAGGTTGGTGACCTGCACTGTGGTCTGACTCGTCAGATGCACTGTCAAGTGAAGTATCACCCTGTAACAAATTTTTAGTTACTTTTTTCCTGGGTTTTTTGAAAAGACCTTTGTGGTATACATTTCGGGTAGTTTTTAATTTTATACCTTTATCAGCCATTATTTGTTCTTTAACAAAGGGTGGTTTTAATTTCTGACCTCGGGACTTCGCGTCTCGTCTATAAGCTGTAGCTTCTTTTGTATAATCAGCTGGTTTTTCTCGCGATTTATTAGCTTTACTAATTACCTTTTCCTTGTGAGATTTCGAAGTGTCATGTATAAGGGCGTAAATTAATTTTGTTCTATTTTTATGCTGTTGAATATAATTATTCATTAGCTCTCTATCTACATCTAGATCGAAAGGATCTCTAACGTCTAAATGACCATTTATAATTTCTATTGGTTTTCGTTTCGTAACTGAGTGTATTGAATTGTTATAACCAAGAATTGCATAGGGCATAAGGGCAGTAACGTCCTTTTTCGGAAAATGTAGCGCAAGGGCTCTTAAATGTTCTGTTATGGTTGAGTGGAATCTTTCAATGGGAGAATTGCTGTTTGAATTCTTTGAAGTGGTGTAATGCAACTTTATTCTATGAAGTTCTGCAAACTCCTTAACTAATGAGTTATTGAACTCAGTGCCTGAGTCAGCTACTATTTGAATTGGTAAACCATGAAAGGATAGAAATTTTACTAAACTATCAACTACTGAAATAGCATCAGCTGAATCAATTGGAAAAGCTTGGGCGTATTTCGAAAAGTTATCAATTATTGTCAAAAACTTCTTATTATTCGCTTGATAAACATCTAAGTGGATAATCTGGAATGGCATTTTTGGCGTTGGGGTAACTTCAAATTCAATTCTAGGAGGGTGTCTATCATATTTTCCTAATTGGCAAATATGACATGTATTGACATATGACTTTACATCATTATCGATTTGAGGCCAATAATACTTTCTTTTAATTTGATTAGTGGTTTCTGTGATACCACGATGATTGGTTTTAGTTTCATGATTATATGTGATTATTTCTGCCTGTCTTAAAACTTCAGTGACGTTTTCTAACTTTTTGTTACACTTAATTAATTTAAATGTCGAATGTCTGAAAATGGTGGATACAAGGCTACATAATTTTTTATATAAAATATCACCATCGTTATCTTCAAAGTAAAAGGCGTACGTACTTTTTGGTTGACCGTAATCTTTTAAAAATGTTAATACGGGTGTAAGATCATCTTTAACAATATACAGGGTGTATAGATATTTTGTCGGATTCCATAGTTTTTGAAGGGTAAACTTTCTTGATAGACTAGCTCGTTTTATAAAAATTTGATATTTAAAAACGTTAATTGGTTTTTCTACAGGGTTGATCTCTTGTACGGGACTTTCATCAGATGAATGAACAGTTATATCTTCCATTCTATCTCCTAATTCACGCAAATCTCGTACTGACGGATCCTGATCAATATTATTTTCTAAAGAACAACTATCATCATCAATAGGTTTGTCCGAAAAATCTTTATTAAATGTTTTCATATATTGGAAAAATGGAGAATCATTTTCAGATTCTGACTGTTGAGCTTGAGATGTAGAGGGTTGTGGTTCAATTTCATTAGCATTCAGTTGTATACGCGAAAGTGCATCAGCATTTTTATTTTCTTTTCCCTTTTTATAAATTACTTCATACTCAAATTCGGATAATTTTAAACGCCATCTTTGTAATCTTGAATTTGGTTCTTTTAAGGACATCAACCATTGTAAGGGCTTACAGTCTGTTACAATTTTGAATTTCCTCCCAAATAGATAATGTCGAAAATATTTAGTACCATAAACAATAGCTAAGCATTCTTTTTCAGTCGCGCTATAATTTTGCTCAGATTCATTTAAAGTTCTTGAAGCATAAGCTATGGGCTTGTCAGAGCCAATAGGGCCTTGAGATAAAATTGCTGAAATAGCGAAATTGCTAGCATCAGTAGTTAGTACAAAGGGTTTTTCAAAATCTGGGTACTGTAACAAGGGTTCATTGGTCAAAAGACTCTTGCAATGATCAAAAGCTTTGAGAAATTTTTCATCGTGTTTAATTACAGCTCCCTTTTTCAAACATTGGGTTAAGGGACGAGTAATTTTTGCAAAATCTTTTATGAATTTACGATAATATCCAATCAGTCCTAAAAATTGTTTAATTTCACGAGTTGTTTTTGGCAATGGATATCTCAGAATAGCTGTTATTTTATCAGGGTTTGGCTTTACTCCTTTTGGGGTGACGACGTGTCCTAAAAATGCTGTTTCTTTTTTTAAAAATTCCGATTTATCAAGTTGTACTTTCAAGTTTGTTTCCCTTAATCTTTGAAAAACTTTTTTCAATGAAACTATATGTTCTTGGAGACTTGTAGAATAAATCAAAATGTCATCCATGTAAACCATGGTATTATCTAAGCCTCTTAAAATGTTATCCACGACACGCTGAAACGTGCTAGGAGCACCTTTAAGTCCAAAACTCATACGTAAAAATTCGTAATGACCGTTTTCTACGCTGAAAGCTGTTTTTGGGATGTCTTCCGGGGCAATTTCGATTTGATGAAACCCGCTAGCTAAATCTAGGGTGGTGAAATAATTACATCGACCTAATTTATCCAAGATATCAGAAATACAGGGTATGGGATATCGATCATCAATAGTCTTTTCGTTTAATTTTCGATAATCAACTACCATGCGCCATTTTTTTTTACCACTGGCATCAGCCTTCTTTGCGATGAGCCAGACTGGAGAATTGTAAGCGGAATTGGAGTGCCTGATGATGTTTTGATCCAGAAGGGATTTAACCTGATTTTGAATTTCAGTCTTAAGCATATGAGGATAACGGTATGATTTAGTATGCACAGGAATTTCATCTGTAGTTCTAATATGATGCTTAATTTCGTTAGTAAAAGTTAACGGATCTCCCTCGTAATAGAAAATATCATTATATGCTTCGCATAATTTAATTAAATGAGCTTTTTCTTCATCATTGAGATGAGAAGTGCGAATTAGATTTCGAATTTCCCGTCGCGATAACGCATCCGTCTCAGGTGCATTTACGATAGCACTAAACAATGTATAATTGTTAGAGTTAAAAGCAAAGGCGTCTAGAGGTTGATATAAGGTTATCTCCTGAGAATTTTCGCTCGTATTTTCAAGGCTTATTAAGGCATAACCATTTACTGCTCTAGATAAAGTTTCTCGAATAATGCATTCATTGATTTTGGATGGGGGTACCAAAATATCACCGTCAAATGTATTTACAGGAATTTTGACGTGAGCCGCTGTGTGGGGTTCAATTTCCATGAAAAATAAAAGTCGATTTCTTAGATCGTGAAATTTGATTGGAATTTTGGCATGCTTGGTATGCAAAATAGAATTACCAAGATCTATATGCGCTTCTAAAAGTTTCAAAATATCTAAACCAATAAGACCATCAAAATACTTATGAAATTTAAACAAATGAAATTTAATTGGTTCACTCATATTAAACTCTGGGAAGGCGGAAATTTCTGCACAATAATCTCTTTTTGAATGCTGGAATACAGAAGTTACTTCAAAGGGTTCCTTGTATATATTTTTTGGGAAATATTTATACGCAAGTTCAGGGTTCAAAAATGATTTTGTGGCACCTGTGTCTATTAATAGTTTTAATGGAGGGTTGGCTATTTCTATATAGGGTAGCTCGGTTTTGTCATATATGGTGTTGAGGTCAATCAAGTTTCCTCGATCATGGGCGTGGCTACCTGAAAATTTTCTTCTTCAGAGCTTTGATTATTTTCAGAACTTGAAGGGGGTTCATTTGGATACGAATAGTAATAATTATCACATTCCGACTGATTTTCATCGTTTGGGTAATATTCTGAATAATAGTTGTCATAAGGGTAGTATTCAAAATTTTGGTCATACGTTTCTCCTTCTACATTGTGAAGTTCTTCGAAAGTAAAGTTTCTTGGACCAGATGGCCTAAAACGATTACTTTGGGCGTCAGGTCTGTGCCTGTTAAGCTGTGTTTGAACACTCATTGGGGTAGGTTTAAATGGAATACGGTGAGGTGGAGGTTGTTTCCATACATTTACATTGGGCTTAGGGCCAAAAACTTGAGCATTTGTTGAAAATCTTTGAGGGGGTATATTTGGTCTCTGAACAATATTAACGGGACCTCTAGGAAATTGCTGGTTAAAATTCGGTTGAGGCCTAAATTGAGGAGTCGACTGCATAGGCTGTCTGAAAAATTGATTTTGTTGCATTTGAAATTGCGGTTTGGGCGGAAGTGGCGGTGGTAAAGGTTTACTCATAGGTGGGTATCCAAGCCCACTACTACTAGATTTTTGTAAATATCGAATATTATTATCTTCTAAAATGTACTTTTGAGCTTCAGCCAAATTATTAGGTTTCATAGATCGGATCATAGAACTTTGTGGTTCCTTTAACCCTACTAAAAGAGTATGCAATGCATGACTATCAAAAAGAGCTTTCTTACTCGCCTTGATAGCATCAATCGTTTCATGTATACTGACATAATTGTGTAAGTGATTTAACATGGCTACAACCCTTGAATAGAATTGCAAAGAACTTTCATTAGAATTTTGTCTAAGAGCTGTCATATCTGAAATTAAGCTGCTCTCATTTCTTTGATCGCCAAAATGTGAGATAAGTAAATTTTTTATTGTATCCCAATTAGAACTTCCACTAAGAGAAAATACCTGCTCTGCCGCACCAGATAATTTGGAAAAAATGCCGTGAAGTAAAATTTTGTTTTGTACACAATCGGGTTCAGTTGGACTCCAATATGTATTTAATAGATCTGTACTTACTTCTAAATATCTATATAATCTACATGGATTTCCATCGAAATCAGGAATTATTTGTAATAGCTTGATATCGAAGGAAGGCACACTATGTCTACTTATGTTAGGGGTGGTCATGATATTTGCTAAATTGTTACTTGGGTTTTCTGTTTCTCTTTCTCTTCTCCCTAAATCTAAGTTTGCTAAGTAATTAGCGAGTTGATCTGCACTATCACCTTCAGGATGTACAGGTCGGGGTGAGTCTGTCATACGAAAGAAATAGGATACAATGAGCACTTACTGATAGATCCAGTACTTCATTCCTTCCGGGCCTAGGATCCTTCAAGTGGACGTGGGCTGTTCCAGAACAAAGGGCACCTGCGGTCCTGCTTCTTTCTGAGCTCTCGGCTCGTCGTGTAGGTTGGTTTCCCAGCAAAGAGTTGACACTCACGGTTTTTCTTCAAACGAATGCCTCTAGGAATCCTACTGCGATGCTGCGCCAATTAAGTGGTCGAGAACTTAAACTTTGTTTTTAAAAAATTTATTTCCCGATCAAATAATACAATTTATTTGGGACCGAACCGTTTGAGAGCTTAAGACAGACTGACTCAAAAGCGTCAAAATAATATGGAGGTAAACTCTGTTGATCTCTCTAACGTTTACAGATATAGGTTTTATATGAAGTCAGCAATAATAATATAATAGTACAGTCATTTACAACCACATAACTCAGGGTCGGGGGTATAAGGGAAAAGTCATTATTATAAAGTATAAACATAAAGAGTGATCTTTTAATTATTTTAGAATTAGTATATCGGAGGTTAAGGAATAACATTGTAAGGATGTACAGTATTTTCGAACTCTTAATTCATTTAAAATGCACTTTTCTAAATATTATGCAAATGATAGTTCGTTTAACAAAAGAGTTTCATATTCAACAAATATTTTAGAGATACAATACTATAAATGTATCGATATACAAACTGCTATGCTTTATTTACAAGCAAGCCTAAATATACGCTAACTCAAGCTTCCTCTTATGTTTGCGGCTGAATTTTGATAAATCTTACAAAAAGTATAAATTAGGAAATACTGAATTAAGAAGACGTTAATAGATACAAATACTCAATCCAATATTCCACCTTACTTTCTTTTTATGAGTCGACTTTAGTTATAACTAATATTTTGAGACAAATCAATATTGAAAAAATGGATGCTCACTTTTTTGTAGACACGTGTGAGTGAGTGGTTTGAGATTTCTGACTCTATAGTCTGAAATCCCCTTGCGACCAAATCATCGCCCACCCGCCCGCAAAAAAGCATCCAACACAAAAACTCTCGTAAATAGTTTCTTGCGCTTCTCTCCTTATAAGGTACAATTTTTTTTACGTGCTTCAACCGGATGATTCTAAACGATCAGTAGCCTCCAAACCGTCTAAAAACGAAGTTTGAGCTGTTTTTATATTTTTAGTTTTTTTATTATTTCTGCGCCGCCACTAACACGATTTTTCATAAAACAGACGCGTTTTCCATTCTCGCAGCGGCAGTAAATTCTGTCTCAAAATTTGATTAAAACCAATTCAATAATTTTCGCTTTACGCAATATACATACATAGAACAAAATAAAGCAAAACTCATATGTAGGTATACATCACAAAATTGGTTTCTGTAATAGGCAAGCCAATGTTCAGATGGACTTACAAAAGTGTAATATGCCGCTAGGTATTTCTTCCACAGGTCAATGGACAGACTATTATGAATACAACAAATTTTTCAGTTTTACAACCCCCCACCCCTCAACCACCCCAAATTCACCCCCACCAAAAAAAAAGTAGAAAATGATCAGGAACCCCTAAAACGCCTGAAAACGAAGTTTGAGGAATATTTGAAATTTTTTGTTTTTTGCTAATTACTCCGCCCCCTGTACAACGATTTCCAAAATTATATAAACATTACCTACTATGACCCCACAACATATCGCTGCCCAAATTTCATCACAATCCATGTAGCGGTTACTGAGATTACGACGTTAGAAAAACGTCAACAGACCGACCGACAGACAGACCAACCGACAGACCGACAGACTGACAGACCGACAGACAGACAGACCGACGGAAATGAATGACGTCGATTTTCGTTATGTAGACCCAAAAAGCGTATTATCTCGAAATCGAAAATTTTCGCGATCACAATACTCCCCTCACCTATCGGTGTGGGAAGTAATAAAATAGCCCTAAACTTATGGCTGCGATTTTGACAACAGTTTGTTAGTAATATCAGTTGAGAAGTCAGTGTTGCTAAATTCCTAGGCATATAATAAAGATATAGTAAAGCCAAAAAAAAATGCAGTCAGGTTGATTGACTATATTTATTTTCCTCACCTAACGTTGATACCGTTTTATTATTTCCTATAACAAAATAAAGCTATAGTCAGATCTCCTTGCAACCAAATTTTTATCGCAGCTCGCCTGCAAAAAAAAATCCTCCATAAAAACTTGTAAAATAGAAAAAGACGACACAGTTCTTATTCTGCAAGCTTCAACTGGATGAATAATAGAAGCGAGCATCAACAACTTTCAAATCGCTTAAAAACGAAGTCTGAGCTGTTTTTATATTTTCAGTTCTTTAATTATTGCTACGCCGCCACTGACACGATTTCTAAAAACCATTAAAAACCATACCCGTTTTCCATCATCGTCACACGGTAATAATACTGTGTCGAAATTTCATTAAAATCAATTTGACGATTTCTCCTGTTACCTGTTGCACAATACAGAGCGATTTAAAGCAATACTCACACATGTATATTCATCAGAAAATTGTATGTCCATTAATTTCTGTAATAGGCAGATATAAAAAAAGTAGAAAAATGATCAGGAACCTTTAAAACACATAGAAACGAAGTTTGAGGTTTATTTGAACATTCCTGTTTTCTTGATTTCCAAAATTATAGAAGCGTTACCTAATAAATGGTAAGGTAAGGTACTTTATAGTTTTATATCTGTATCTTCAAATTAATATGCCTGTACTTGTGACAGCTTTGAGCAGATGTGGGACCTTCTGGGTCTGGGGATGTCAAAAATAAAAACGTTGTTGTTGTTTCAAATAGAGCATCATTTATTTTCAAAAATTGCATATTTTATAATTATTTACAATCTTCCACCTTTATGTAACAATTATATAACATTAACAACAGCAGTACGTTTTTGCCCAAAGTAGCGACTCTACATTTGGAGCAAATAGTTTTTAATACAATTTCTCTAAATTTATCACGTGTGTGTGTAGGTATGTAGAAAAATCCTTAAAATCATTTATCTATCCAAAGCACAGAGCTTACACTAACTGCATTCACAAACTAAAAGAATTCAAAATTATAATATAGTGTGTGTGATGTAAACAACATATATGATGCAATTACAAAAAAGTACAGTTTCAATCTGATAAATTCATTATAATACAGGTGTGTCAACAACCACAAACGAATCTATTAATTCTTCATATAATAATCAACAAATATATATTATATTGCTTTAACAGATATATCCGAATAATATGGTATGCGAAACTTTAATTTGACATATACTTATTGCTGAATTGATATATTAGAAGCAAACCAAAATTACAACTGATTGTTCTTTCAGTGTAATAATAATTGATTCATATTCTTACGCTAAATAACAAATTTACATAAAAAAAGAATATACAGTATTATATAATTCATATTAAATAAAATATAGAAGGTGTCAAAATTCTTCAACCTTATGCAATTGTGATCGTATGAGTCTTTTTTACTTTGACATGTTTTTCAATGGCCTAAGTCTGTTGAATCCATCACTTGCCCTTTTAAAAAAAATTGTTTCACTATTTTTCCAGTAATGTTTAAGAAAATCCTGATATTTTTGTGAACTTTGACACTCTGTAAACGTTTTGTAAATTTCATGTCGCGGTAGATCAGTGTGAACACGGCTTTAATAAAATGATGTTTATATACGATATCAACAATACAAATACAGTGACACTGATTGAAGAAAATATATATCGTTCAGCATTTTTGTTGCTTAAATTTACAAAATGTGGATATCTATTCAATAATAGGTTGTTAGTAATGCAAGTCAAAGGTTGCTGCAGGTGATTCCCTGTCAGACCACTACAAGGCTCATAAACAACATGTTATGCGACAGAAAGTTCCAAGTAATCCTAAACGAGAAAGCAAGCAGGCAGCGCAAATTGAACAACGGACTTCCACAAGGCTCAGTACTGGCCCCTTTACTTTTCAATCTATATATATCTGACATGCCAGAAACAGTCAGTTACAAGTTTTGCTATGCGGACGACATAGCCATAGCTTTTTCCGATAAGAGCTTCAAGAACGTTGAGCATACTCTTTCTAACGACTTGTTAGCTCTAAACAACTACTTCAAGAAATGGAGACTAGTACCGAGCCCCAACAAAACCGAAGTTTCCTGCTTCCACCTGAATAACAAACTAGCTAAATATGAACTGCAGGTACTTTTTGCAGGCGAACCCCTGAAGCATAACCATTTCCCAAAATATCTTGGAGTAATGTTAGATCGCACCCTCTGCTATAAGAAACATCTCGCAAACACTGCAGGAAAACTCAGAACACGCAACAACATTATCCAAAAGCTGTGTGGAACGACGTGGGGTGCCACTGCTCCAACTCTACGAACCAGTGCACTAGCTCTTGTCTATTCGTGTGCTGAGTACTGTGCGCCTGTCTGGATTAACAGCCACCATACCAGACTAATTGATATCCAACTAAATCACACTATGAGACTTATTACAGGCGCAGTTAAGACAACCCCAACTCAATGGCTGCCTGTACTCTCTGGAATAGCCCCACCGCAGCTTCGAAGGACTGACGCCCTTCTAAGGGAGTATAACAAGATTACGGCCAACAACAAACTGCCCATCCACCGAGCAATACCCCCGTTGCAGATAAATAGACTTAAATCCCGACAACCACCAATAAGGGATGCAGAAGGGCTTAAAACCAATAACTTCGACTCCTTAAACCAATGGCGCTCCCAGTAGGAAGGTTTTGCGGAACACCACTCGCGATGCGCATTTATGGGGGCAGCCTTACTTCCAGGATCAGAACTACCCCGGAAAGAGTGGGTAAAACTTAATAGAGTCCGTACAGGCCACGGCAGATGTGCCGACTCCCTTTACAAGTGGGGCTATGTGCAATCTCCCTTATGTGACTGTGGCGCGCCCCGCCAAACTATAAACCATATTACGAGCGAACGTGAACTGCGTGCGTTTCAGGGATCGTGAGAAGAGTTCTTCACAGCCACACCGTTGGCGCTGAAGTGGGTGAAAGAACTTGACATGAACCTGTAAATACCCAAGGCTATGTATCTTAGTTTGTAGCTGTATATATTTTATTTTAGTATAGGTTATAATAGTTTTTCTTTTAATCTATATATATTACTGTTGTCATGTTTTTGAGCCATACGATAAATAAAAAAATATATATAATTCAGCATTTTGGTTGCTTGAATTTACAAAATGTGGATATCTATTCAATAATAGGTTGTTAGTAATGCAAGTCAAAGGTTAAAAATAGAGAAGCTGAGAGAGATGAAATAATGGTAAATCAATAAAAACATAGCTTATTTTGAATTTATTCAGTATGAGCGATTTTTGTTTTTAAGTCAGCACCTAAAGAACTGAAACGTTTTACAAAATGTGAATATTTCATATTAAAATCAATTTAAAATTTATGGCAACGTTAAATATGTGACAAATAAATTAGCTAGTCAAGACATAAAACTATTGAAATCGAAGTTTGCTCAAATATTAAAAACAATTCAACAAACTATGACCCTATTATTAATACAATAAGGTTTCTATCAATTTATTTAACTTATTTGCTTCCCTTGCCTTCAGTAGCTTGTATATTTACTTCATTCAGTATCCCATTACATAACAAACAGATGTTTTTTTATATAATAAAACACCATTTTGAATCGTTCGTTGGTGGTTGTGCACAAAACAGTAATAAAACCTTAACAATATATAAAGACACACTTGTGAGATTGCAATATATCCATAAAATGTCTTTGCCAGAGATGGGTGTTTCAATCTAAACAAATATAGGTACGCATTATTTTTCCTACGGTACATTCTCGAAAAAAAATTTCACTAAATTCTACTATTCTTGAAAATGTGAACGGTTACTACAGGGTGAAGCTAGTTTGCGTTAAAAATGTGAATCTGTTTTACCAATAGACACACAGTACGTCTCAAAGTTATTGTGGATACAACATGTTATTAAAAATAATATATTATAAATATAAAATATAATGATGAAGCATTATTCGAACAGTTTATTAAGAAAATGATACACTGCATTTTTGAAGGCCAAAAAAAAGCAGAATGTACAAAACAATAATAATGCATTATTTATGTTTATTGACATTTTTAAATACCAAGAGTTTTCATTACCTAGTTTTAGTTTTATTCTATGACGTTTCTAAGGCTGTGAATTTCGTGAATAAAAAAGTATTGATCAAATAATTAGAATACTACGACTGCTTTCAAACAATACTCAGATATGTTTTAAAAATTATTTGAATGATCAATCCCAAATTGTTAAATTAACTAGAAACGAGCATGAGTGCCACAGGGATCTGTTTTCGACCCCATCTCGTTTTTATGCTATGTAAATAATGTAATGACATGAGAAACAATTGACCGTACTTTTAGATTAGACGTTTAACGAAAAAATTGAAAGTTGTGTAATGAATAATAGTGTCTTCTTTCTTTAAAAATCATTCAGAAATAACAATCGCCTTTTTCAAGGTTTTCAGGTGTTCGAAAAATAAAAAACCAGGCTAAACTTATAGATTAGAAGAAATATATTTTGCCTATATCTCATAAAATATGTCAAATCAAAAGAATTGTCGTAATACATTAGAAAATTAAGTCCCTTGCTATGAGTTGTTTTTATTTTGGAGTCTCCTATTTTTTTTTTAAGAAACTGATAACGTACTGTGTGTTATTGAGAAGTATTAAAATATTGCTTCAAATTTAACATTCAAATTCTACTTTTTTTTGGTGTAACACGTAAGCTGAACGTTGTCTCTAAAATTTGATCGGTGTATTTACATTACCACTTCCATTATAGGTATATAGGTATGCGTAGGAATCAGAAAAAATAAATATTTAAATTATTTACAATATCACAATTCAACTGTTTGTAATATGCGTATAATAATTACAGATTTATGTATCTTACAATTCCTTTTTACAGATAGGGGGAAACATATATTTTACAGCATGGAATCTTCAAAAAAAAAAAAGAATACGTATAGGTGACAAGTTGAGAAAGTCAGGAAACTTTTACTATTTTATTTCAAATAGGAAGCTATAACTTGTTGTTTGAACTAACAATGAATTCATAAGAATACAATAAAAAAACCTTCATATACCGGGTGTCCCAGAATTTCCTTGACACGTGATATTTTCGTAACGAAAAACGGTTCAAGCAAGAACTGAGTGGTACTTTTGAAGGTACTATACGGTCTATCATATCATGCATTTAAAACATTTTTTTTTGTACGTCAACCCCTAAAACTCCCCACCAACTTTTTTTTTTCAAATAGCACCCCATAAGTTTTCCTACATAAATGATATCCCCATTTTATTTAAAATCTTGTGGTACCTTTACTTTTATATGCAAACTTATTTTTTCCGTAAAATCATAAGCATAAGCCAAATGAAATGATAATTTGTTTGACGCCTGATATTTTTGTAACAAAAACGGATAAAAAAGAAAAGTAAGTGGGTTTTTCAAGGGCAGTGAATGACCTATCATTCCTTGCTTATGAATCATTTTTTTCTTACTTAAACCCCTGGAATCCACCCCTAGCTTGTTCTTTCAAATTTCAATCCACAATTTTGCCTGGAAAAATAAATTCTTTACTTGAATTTAATTATCCTAGTGCCTTACTTTTTATGCCCCTACTGCAATTTATCGTTAACTTATTTCGTTTAATCAATGAAATCGTAAGCATAAGTTAATTAAAACACATAGCTTGAAAATAAATAGGGGTGGGTTTTCCGGTTGGAGTGATTTTTTTTGTAAGCGCAATATGATAGCTAATTCAGTACATTTAAAAACCCACTTATTTTCCTTTTTATTATTTTTTTGTTAGAAAATATTTAGCGCCAAACAAATCCTAATTTTATTTACTTTATGCTGATGACTTTACGGAAAAAATTGGTTTTTGTACGAAATCAAAGGCATTACAGGATATTAAATAAAATAAGGACTCCATTTATGTAGGAAAAGCTATAGGGTGCTATTTGGAAAAAAAAGTTGGGGGTGATGATGGGTTGACGCATAAAAAAATGTTTTGAATGCATGGCATGATAGACCCTATAGTACCTTCAAAAGTAGCACTCAGTTCTTGCTTGAACCGTTTTTCGTTACGAAAATATCACGTGTCAAGGAAATTCTGGGACACCCGGTATAGAAAATTATTAGATGAAAGGTGATCATTTTTGTTTGTATTTTGAAAACAGAGAATAACCACAGCCAATCAAATGCAGACAGCCATCTTGCTATTCAAGTTATCAGATTGATTGGCTGTAGAAACTTTCTGCTAACTTTTAGGAACCAATATTGTAAGTAAATCCAGGATATAACAAAATTCCATGTTGAAACATATTTTTCCCAACTGAGTATTCATAAATACATGGGTTTTAAGAGAGTTTGACAACATTATAATTCAAAGGATAGAAAAGGTATCGCCACCACGAGTGGATGGCATCCTCATAAGCTGTTACCAGTTCGGTGACTCACTAGAAACTAAGACCGGGTCAGCGGCGTCAGTACTTATACTCTGGGTCAAAAGTGTAGTGCCATCTTAGGATCCTTGTGTCTGCAGTTAGAACAAAGAAGAAGCATAGGTACAAGCTCAAACAGGATATGGATACCCGCCCTAAGAGACATAATGATCCTAAGATGAGGGGGAGAAATACAGTAATGATGCCACTGACTCGGTCATAGTTTATTGGAAGTCGTCGACCAGGTTACACCTTTTGAGGATGCCACTCGACACTGCTGAGAAGCTTCTTTCGATAGCTTGAATATTTTGCCTAATAATCAATACTTTACAAACTGTTTTAAAACCCTGATGCAGACAGAACTTAAGCAAAATAATGTTTTTGAACTGAATATTTTTGAAGCAAATAATATGCATACAGAAGAAAATTTCTTCGATTCTTCCAAACCGTACCCACCTCTGCCTATCATAACAAATATCTACACCTTCCGTTTTGTTTCTATAAAAAAGCTCGGTATCACTCAGCATATATTTACAAACAGATTTACATACATTAAAAAATCGCCGTAAATCACTATAAAGCCTAAATATTTTACAAAATTTATTAAAATCGTCCATTTTTTTGCTTTCATTTAATAAATCGATGTCTGTCTGTGATAAGTTCACAATATTGAAGCACTGCTTAGT
This sequence comes from Callosobruchus maculatus, assembly GCA_951848785.1. Lineage (NCBI taxonomy): Eukaryota > Metazoa > Arthropoda > Insecta > Coleoptera > Chrysomelidae > Callosobruchus > Callosobruchus maculatus. The sequence goes on from CATOUR010000179.1 coordinate 3,290,500, forward strand.
GTTAGTAAGTTTATAGATAAGTTAGTAGCGCCTTCACAGCATTTTGTTAATAGCACACCCACAAATAAAGCAAAATATACCAAAAAAATGGTTGGATTTTTTCTTGTGCGAGTTTTTATAATTTAGATAAGCTTTTAATAAGTACATTACAGTTTAATTTACAACTAGATTTTAATACTGAACGTTCAAATGCTCGGCACAAGAAAGAATTTCGGCCATTTTGAAAACGTCACAAAGTCTAAGGAAATCATAAAGACCATTGGTCTATAGAAAAGCTTAACCAACTGTTAATTTCAATGTTGTTTTTGATGCCTTTGTATTTTTGAACATAGTTTTGATGTCATCTCTAAAAAAAAATTAATAAGCTTTAATTTAAATATAATATTTCATTATTGGAGGTTGATAATAATTATTGATTAAAATAATGACTTTAATAACAGTTTAAAATGAATTATCATTTGAAAGATTAAAAACGACCATTTAAAGCATCTTTAGTTTTTTGATTCAATATTTTTATGAATCCTTCATTTTAGGTAAGAATGATCACAAATTTATAAGAATCTTCTAACGCAATTTCTATTTCGATTATTTGAAAGTATGATACACTCAATTCATCAAGTCAAAACTCAATAAGAAATAAAGAATAAAAATAAACAATGCGAAAAAATTTATCGTATGTGAAAAACAAGTCAAACCAAAAAGCAACTTCATTTTTTTATTTCTGTAAATCTATCCTATGGGATGTCAGTTCTTTATGTCAATTGGAAAATATTTGTTAAAGTTGTAGTACTTCAAGCTTCTTGAAAATAAGCAGTTTTACAAGCTAGGCTTGAAAATGCTTATTTCTTGCTTAAAATTCTAAAACTTTAACATACATTTACCAAAGTATTACTCATATTAGACTAAAAAATTTCTTAAACAAGATTCGGTTGCATTTATTAAACGAGAATTGAATATTCCTTGAGGTTTATTTATATTTATATATGGTTTAGGCAAAGATTCTGCGTGACCTCATTTTTTGACTGTGCTACAAATGATTAATTTTTGTTATATCCTCAGAGACTACTTATAGGAGTTGTAGGCTTTAAGACATAGCAGTTAGTCTGTTATTGCTACCTTCAATGATTTTTTAGGTTCAGCAAAAGATGTTGAGTTCTATTTCTAATGGGGTATTTTCCGAACAAAATTTTATGGCGGAATATTGATGCTACGTCCCCAAAAACCATGTAACGAACATTTTTACGTTTTATTGTGGGTTGAAATCCCCTCCAAAGTTGAAACATAAAATTTCGCGCCAAAGCTGTGACGTAATAAATTTTAGCGTGACGTAATAAGTCCTTCGTGGTGTTATCCTTAGAATTTGACTCTACTTTGTCGTCTAACCTCCTTTTCTCCATCTACAAACATAACCTCCGCTTCGTATTGACATTGACAGATGTTTGTTTACATCATTTCATCATGGTTAATTTAGATACCGTGACAGTGGTGAGACCAGGGGATGTTATGTATGGCATGACATTAGTAACAGGCTGTTAAAGAATGACGAGTAAAATTGTGAAAAGTAACTAGGAAACATTCTCAGAGTAAACTGTTAATTACATAATAATGCAAAAAATGGAATTGCAGTGTAATATAACATTTATAGTCTACAAACATGAACTTTTATGCAATTAAAAAGAGGGAAACTAAATAAACATAATACCTACATAAAATTTAAGTTTACATCCTCTATATGTAGAAAAACTAGGCAAAATGTTAACAACGTGACAACCTTGAATCTACCCATAATTCAAATTAATATAGTCACATCCTATCTACATCCGGCATAAAAATGACTTTTGATTGGTTGATTTCTTAGGCGGGAGGTTTAAGAGATTCAAATGAGATCTTTTCAAAGGGATGATTTTCAAACTCTATCTCTACTCCACGTGGGCAGAAAAAAATTGAGCAAACAGTGCCATCATTACAAATTAGATACAAGCAATCCATTTTAACCATATTGCAATATTAGCAAGTTGGAAAAAAATAAAAATGGGAAAAGATTCAAGAATGCTGTGAGGAATTTGATGGCAACGCAATATCAAATATAATCCACTCAATGCCAAATAGATTAAATAAAGTTATAGAAAAACAAAAAAAATATTACCTAGATTTTATTTTCAAGGTGTTTGTGATTGCCGCTGTTGTTTAATCTTTTTTATCTATTCTATTAATATAATTTCTCAAATATATTTTTAGTTATTATTTTCTTATTCATTTTATTGACCCCATACCAATGAATGACATTTTTAATGACCCAATCACTGATGACAGCAACTGGTTTTACGCAAATATGACGTAAGTCGTTCTTTTTCTAATTCTTGTACGACTTTTTTATATTTTTTTAATATAACTGCACCTTGTACCAAAAGCGCCACCAGAAAATTTTACAGAGGGGGACTTACTTAAATTCAGGGGTAGAGCGGCGAATTTGGTTTTTGCTTATACAAGTTTTTTATCTTCGCTGCTCCAGGGGGGGGGCATGGTCCCCTCCTGCCCCCCATGCCTTGTACCTTGTTCAAAAAGCATCAAAAGCAACGTTATAGTGTTAGTTAAGCCTTTAAAATACAAGATATAAAAAACAACCAAGTGAGTAAGTTAAAAAAGTCCACGAAAGTGAAAGCATATCCAACAAGTAAGTACGTAAAAAGTGGAAAAGGAAGAAAAAATGGAATGGTGGGTATACGAGTGACGGATAGCCCTATCCCTTGGCCCTGAGGGGCTTAAATGTAGGAATAGGGACCGTCGGTGAGGGCGCTACAGAGCAGCAGTCAGGAATTCTCGTCCTTGTTGGTCCCCCCTCCCCCCGTGCCGCTGCCCTGGCCGGTGCCCGGACGCCCGCGCACTTGCTTGTACTCCAGACCCGGGTCGAACTGCATCAACACGAACACCTGGAAAGCATCAACAAGACATTAGCCTACAGTATATTCAATCCCAAGATAGACTTCAAATAAACAGTCGCATGCAACATTCGCGTGGTTACTGTCCGCTAACGTCTGCGAACGCGCCCTAGAGCCCATTTGAACTCAAAAATAGCCAGTTGCCAGTTTGAAATGTTGTTTGAAATGATCATTAGGCAATGAACACTTGACATTGCATATTTGGATCTACTTTCCAGTCAGCCTTGGAGATTTTGACTTGCCAGATTATAACACACAATTTACACATAATGTACTGGACTATTAGGGACCCCACCGACACGAGCCGATCACACACGCGGGCTTGTTTTCATTTGGTCTAGCTTGGCTGTGAATACAGTATAGGAAACATTCGAATATAGGTAAGTATCTCAGCCAGGAGACGTACGTCTTTATGACGTCGAATTGTGGTGAATTTTGGTCACGTTCGTCATATGCCGAATGAATGACGTCGCACTAACGTCACGTCTGTCACTTGATGTCGTCATCACGTCAAAATGTAATGGATAAAAGTTGGAGAAAATGTATCTCAAAATTTAATGATTTCACTGTTCTTATTCCTTAATCCTTCCGTAAATATATTTATGAAAAAATGGAGTCAAGTTGATCGACTCAGTACTTCCCACACATTACGCTGATACCAGTTTATTATTTTCCCATAGCATGAAGCTTTAGTCTAAGATCCCTTGCAACCAAATAATTGCCAACCCCCTCCCCCCCTAAAATTGTCTTATGCCGCTAGGTCTTTCCGTCACAGGTCAATGGACAGCCTATTATCCCCCCCTCCCCCCGACCACCTCACTTTCACTCCCACCCAAAAAACTGGTAGGAAATGATCAGGAAGCCCTAAAACATCTAAATACAGGATTTGAGTTGCTTTCATACTTCTCACCACGGTAACAATATACTGTGTCAAAATTTCATTAGAATCAATTTAATAGTATCCACGTTACAAAATGCAAAACGATTTAAACGGCAATAAATTCTCGTATGTATACAGAAAATTTTAAGTCCCTTAGTTTCCGTAATAGACTACGCAATGTTGGGATGGCTCTAAAAAGGTGATCTGTGTCGCTAGATCTTCCTTCACAGATTATGAGTATAAGAAATTTTTTAATTTTTCAACCCCCAACCCTCCAACCACCCCAATTTCACCCCCACCCAAAAAAACGCAGAAAATGATCAGGAACCTCTAAAACGCTTAAAAGCGAAGTTTGACCTGTTTTTACATTTTTAGTTTTTTTATTATTTCTGCGGCGCCACTAGCACGATTTATCAAAACCATACGCGTTTTCCATCTTCGCCACGATAGTAATACTGTGTCAAAATTTCATTAAAATCAATTCAACAGTTTCCTCGTTACAACGATCTAAAGCAATACTCTCGTATCTTTACGGCAGAAAAAATTCTGTCCTTTGGTTTTTGTAATAGGCAAGGCAATGTTCGGATGGACCTAAAAAAGTTATTTATGTCGCCAGGTCTTCCTTCACAGGCCAGTGGATAGTCTATTATGAAAGCAACAAATTTTTCAATTTTACAACCCCCCACCCCCAACCACCCCAATTTCTCCCCCACCCAAAAAAGTAGAAAACGATCAGGGACCCCTAAAACGCCTAAAAACGAAGTTTCAGCAATTTTTTCTCCAAAATTATAGGAACATTACCTACTACGACCCCACACATTACGCTGATACCAGTTTAATATGTTTCCATAGCATGAAGCTTTAGTCTGAGATCCCCTTGCCACCAAATCATCGACCCCCCCTTAGTTTGAGCTGTTTTCACATTTTTAATTTTTTTATTATTGCTACGCTGCCACTGACATGATGCCCAACAGCCATATACGCGTTTTCTATCTTCACCACGGTAATAATGCTGTGTCAAAATTTTATTAAAATCAATTTAATAGTTTCGACGTTACAAAATACAAAACGATATAGAGCAATAAATACTCGTATGTACATAGAAAATTCTTAGCTTCGGTAAGGCAATGTTCAAATGGACCTAAAAAGGTGATTCATGTCGCTAGGTCTTCCTTCACATGTCAGTGGGGCGCCTATTATGAATACAACAAATTTCTTAGTTTTTTAACCTCCACCCCCAAACCACACCAATTTCACCCCCACTCAAAAAACCATAGAAAATGTGTAAGAACCTTTAAAACGCTTAAAAACGAAGTATGACGTGTTTTTATATTTTTATTATATCTGTGCCGCCACTGGCACGATTTATAAAAACTATACGCATTTGCTATCTTTGCCACGGTAGTAATACTGTGTCAAAATTTCATTAAAATCAATTCAACAGTTTCCTCGTTACACAATACAGAACCATCTGAAGCAATACTCGTATGTTTAATTATAAACATTTCCCCATTTCTATTAGAAAAAATTCTAAGTCTTTTGGTTTCTGCAATAGGCAAGGCAATGTTCGGATTGACCTAAAAAAGTTATTTATGTCGCTAGGTTTTCCTTCACAGGAAGTGGACAGTATATTATGAATGCACCAAGTCTTTCAATTTTATAACCTCCCAACTACCCCAACTTTCACCCCACCTAAAAAAAATTAGAACACCTAAAACGCCTAGAAACGAAGTCTGAGGAGTACCTATTTGAAATTTTTTGTTTTTTGCTAATTACTCCGCCGTCCATGCACCGATTTTCAAAATTACACCAGCATTACCTACCACGATCCCACAGCATATCGGTATACAAATTTCATCGCAATCCATGCAGCGGTTACTGAGATTACGAAGGTAGAAAACCGCGAACAGACAGACAGACAGACCGACAGACATACCGACGGAAATGAGTGACGTGGATTTTCGTGATGTAGACATCATAAAACGCCCAAAAAGCGCATTATCTCAAAATCGAAAATTTTGTCGGTGTAGGAAGTAAAAGAGAAAATCTAGTTTTTGTCAGTCCCGATGGAGTCCAAGGTGGCTCGTATTTTGGTCATTTTTATTATGATTGTGATCTAAAAGTAGTGTTTATTAACGAAAAAAGAAGCAAGGAAATAACAAACATTAACCCAATGATTTTAAAAAAGTTTTTCCGCAGAGTATCTTTTCGATTTACCTGATCGGTGGGCAGCAACTGGAAGTCATCGGGGGGATTGGTGATGACGTATCTTTTGCTGCTGGCGTCGCAAGACGAGCTGGTGTCCCTGAACCTGTACAGACCGATGCACAGCATCCCAAATTGCTTCAACGCGGCCACGAACAGGTCTCCGTACTTGCCCGTCTCTCCAAACTGTGCCAGAGGACCGTCGTACAGGGAGATCTGACCCACCCGGCATCTGTCTCGGTTTGACAGGCTTTCTGGGGTGCTGAAACATGCATTTGTCGTCAAGAAGAGTGTCTCTGTAGTGATACCAAATGATACATAGACACACATAGGCCCGATTTTATCAACATGCAGATTTTAACAAAGACTTTATCCAATCAGAGCAGCCCTTTCAAGAACATGCATCTGTCAAAGGACTCTGAAAATTATTGATTTCTCTTGAAGTTGACCTCAAAAAAGGTCAAAATGACTTAATTTATATACAATCGACCATTGTGAACCATCTAGTATCTTTTCAAGTCCGATTTTCCATCCTAAATGGGTGAAAAATTGCATTTTCTTGTTTAACAAAAAGTTTAATAATTGTTAATCTCAACCAGTCAGATTCCAGATAAGCCCTACATTTGATTACTAGTTTCTTGTTGTATCAAATGATATGATGACAAGAAATTCACTCACTGCATTATTTGGATAATAATAATGAATTCCTGCAATATATCTTTGTTTTATAGTAAAAAGAGGTAAAAATAGCATTCTGTTACATTTCAAAAGTTACATCTATTTCCCCAAACGTATGTGCATTACTGGTTGCCTATCCAGAACCCCAGAGCGGCAAAACTTGCCATTTTATAGTTAAGTATAACCCTATTTTACTTTATGCTATTTTATGTACAAAGTGTACGCTGCACCTATGAATATTTCTATAAGAAGATCTATAACAAACATGCATCCAGTAAATGAAAGATTGATTCTTAATAAAAGTACGTATTTTCATATAATCCATCTGACTGACGGACGTGGGATTTGTAATTATTAAATAAGGTAGGTAGTTGCTGTGATTGATATAGGTACCTACTATTTAATCACAAATTATCGCAGTTTGCAATTAGTAATTATACAATAATTATAATGTAAACATGGAAAATGTGGCATTAATTTGCAAATCAATTGCCTTGTTCCGATATACTGCTATGATTTTGATCAACGAGTTTCTAAAATATCTTTGACAAAAGTGTCATCCAGGTTTGACGTTTTGTTTTCAATATTGATAAAATACTATTGGACAATACTTATTAACCTAGCCCTCAATACCCAATAGAAAGCTTTTGCTAAATAATATCCAATAGAAAAGCTCTGTCAAAGTCTTTGATAAATATGCATGTTGCTAAAATCGGGCCATAGTCTAACATCTTGTTTTTTCGGTGTTTCGCTAACAAAATATTTGAACTGAACTGACAGAGTCTAAATATTTTCCTGAAGATGTTAACGTACTTGGCGAAACACATGTCGAGGTTGAAAAGGACCGCTTTGGCGGTTGCATAAAAAGGTCAGCTTAGATGTATTACTTCAACTATTTTGACTGAACTAGAACTAGTAGCTCTATTAAACATCTTAGAACAAAACAGTGCAGCATATGGTCTTGGTATTAACTACAACAAGATCAAAGTTATGATCGTAGATAGAGAGCATGAGAATCATCGAGAAATAAAGTCAATAGGCCGTTGTGAAGTAGTTCAAAGTTTTGTGTACCTCGGTGCTTTGATAAATGAGATTCGAGGGTGCACTCAACAAGCACGTGTGGTTATGAAAAAGTTTAACATCACTAAAGCTACCAAAATGTCGCTGGTTCAGTCTCTTGTGTTCTCCATATTTTTGTGTGCCTCGGAAACTTGGACTGTTAAAAAGGCAGATCGAACTCGCACAGATGCTTTTGAAATGTGGACGTGGAGAAGAATGCTGAGAGTTCCTTATACCGCCCATCGAACTAATGTTTCCATACTGGATGAGCTCGGTAATCCAGAGACTATCCTCCATTGTGTCGACGAGAATGCTTACATTCTTCGGACATATTCACAGAAGCGATAATATGGAGAAACTTGCAGTTCAGGGTCACGCCCCGAGAGTGGGCGGCGCCGTGGCCGTTTCCCTACACGCTGGGTGGATACAGCGAAACAGCTGCTGGATATGAGTATCAAGAGCGCCACTAAACTGACAGTAAATCGCGAATGATGGCGAGCTACAGTTCTCAAAACTATGGATAATATTCGTGTCGGTAATACTCTAGCTCCGACTTAATGCATTTTACGAGTTCACAACATGTCTGTTAAGACATTGTAACTATGATGATGATTTTGATTGTGACGCTATTTAAACAAAATAAAGTTGGTGCTGAATCCTGAAAAGTTTGTTATAACCACTTTACACGGTTTAGAAATCGATCAAACTTGAGACCTTGAAGACATTCGTGACGAAATTGAAGAATTGCTCCTCCGAGGTATACAGGGTTTTAATTAAGTATGTTAACAAACTTTAACCACGAATAGTACTCCGTAAAGTAGAAAGAAAATGTCATATGAACATGAGTCCGGAAATGCTTCCTAAGGGAGCTACACTCCTTTGCATGGGGCACCCTCAAGACGGTTTTCCCTCGATATTCTCGAAACCATTCATAACAAAATTACGAAATTAGGTATGGTGGATAAACTTTTGACGCTGAATCTGATTCTGAATGCAGGATTTCATAATTTTAATCAGAGGCGTATCATACGGGAGGAGCTAAGGGTAAACATAACCCCATTTTCTAAATGGTAATTTTTTTGACATTTTGAGTTTAGAATATGGTATTTCAGATATTTCTACGTAAAAATGGTCTCGTGGTACATCTCGATAGGGCTAACCGTTTTCGAGAAAAATGCAAATTATTGAATCGATGCAGGCTATTGTAAATAATAATTTGCATTTTTCTCGAAAACGGTTAGCCCTATCGAGATGTACCAGGAGACCATTTTTACGTAGAAATATCTGAAATACTATATTCTAAAATCGAAATGTCAAAAAAATTACCAGTTAGAAAATAGGGTTATTTTTACCCTTAACTCCTCCCGTATGATGCGCCTCTGATTGAAATTATGAAATTCTGAATTCAGAATCAGATTCAGCGTCAAAAGTTTACCCATCGTACCTAATTTCGTAATTTTTTTATGAATGGTTTCGAGAATATGGAGGGAAAACCGTCTTCAGGGTGCCCCATGCAAAGGAGCGTAGCTCCCTTAGGAAGCATTTCCGGACCCATGTTCATATGACATTTTCTTTCTGTTTTTAGGAGTACTATTCGTGGTTAAAGTTTGTTAACATACTTAATTAACACCCTGTATATGAAAATTGTTGCAATAGATCACCTTACCTGTCATCATCATAGTCACAATGTCTTAACAGACATGTTGTGAACTCGTAAAATTACGATCACCTTACCTGTAGCCCCCTCTTAGACCAGCTCCTTCTGCGAGTATCAGTTCTAGTTCCGGTGTAGCGCCACCTGTTATCAGTGATCGTATCAACGTTAAGGCATTTTGGTTGAAGTAAGTCTGTAACAGAGCAAAATAATATATGTAAGTGTCAAATTACATCAATATTTCATGATCCAGACGATTTTAAAAGTTCCTATACTTCATTATTAGGTCAACATTTACTAGTTCTTGGTGTCAATTTGACATTGACCTTTTCAGGTTCAATTATGTGTCCACATTTCCTTCTAAAGTATGACATATATGATCATATCAGTCGTCTAAATGCAAAACCCGACAAATCACAAATTTTTCAAAATTGAGTTTTATATTCCATTTTGTTCATTATTCGAAGCGCTACCATTTTCTATATTTTTTGCTTACAAAGCCCGACATTAGACATGAGATATTTGGCTAAGAAGACTAGACTTAGGTGCAAACACCGACAAGTCCAAGCGGTGTTTTATTTCAAACACCGACATGTCCACGGGAGCAAGTCACATCTCGATCGCACGAGGTCTTCTGACCGTTGTGCGTTTTTGTTTCATCCAGTCGCTGAAAATACGTTGTGGTGAATGCATGTGTTTTCCAGTTTACTGAGAGAATGAGATTAATTTATGCTGTATTGATAAATTATTGACAAAAATAACCATGTTTTTTGAAAAATGCTTTGGATGCGAATTTTGGAGAGCCTACTTCAACAGAAGCTAGGTCGACATTAATGCAGAGGATCGAAGCTAATTGTGAAAATGCATTTGCTAGTTCTGAACAATTTTGTTTGTCAGAAAATTTAGATTTTGACGTTTAAACCTTGTAACCCTTATCCCTTGAAATGTATCCTTTCTAATATTTAGCTTTATGTTATAGTTCCTGTCGCTGAGCACAGTGTTTGATTAGATTCCTTTATATTCAGTAAAATAATCCAAATTGATAAGTGTTTCATTTATTTTGATTCGATTCCACAAAAATAGCAGTCAAAACACGACATGTCACAGTTCCTAACATGCAAAACCCGACGTGTCCAAATTTGAAAGTCAGATTTTAGAAAAACTATATGTCCTAGATTTTTGGGCGTTAGGACTTAACATTCTAAAACATCGTACATTATAATACTCTCGATTTCGTATTATTTTCGCTCATACTAAGACTTTAATCTGTTTTCCTTGATTTCTGTAAAATTTGTTACCGTGGACTTGTCGGTTTTGCATTAGACGACTGATATATTCTCATATAACATTCTATAATATGACGTCATAAAAATATTTTTACATTTACTAGCTAAATCAATTATCATTATATTTTCTGAAACTTTGGAACTCACAGTAGACATAAGAGAATCCAACACGCTGACAGCGAAAGCAGTGCCGCAGGCAAAGGGCTGTGTCAGGTACAACTCCGTGTCAGGATCATCATCGTCGTCTTGGTCCAAAAATTGGACGTTGCTGTCGTTCACAAGTTCTGCAAATAAAAAACATTAAAAAAACTGCCATTGCAGGATATTTCTTATCACATGAAATCAATTTTGCTGCAATGAGTGAAGAAATAATTTATTCTTTATTATGAAATTTTAGAATGTTTTAACATACAGGGTGTCCCACGACGATTAAGACAAGCAATATATCGGAACTGGGCAGTAGTAGCGAATTATAATTTTGGGGGTATAAATTAGAGCAAATATAGTATCTTTTCCTATAATTGTATCACCCAATAAGGTACTTGTTTTTGGTCACGTGACGTCTGATTCAAAATTTTTAATGGGACACCCTGTATATTTGTAACTGTTTGTGTTCCTCCCGATAAAACAATTCCAACAAACTAGTACACATGGGGTCTAAAGTGATTAATTCAGGAGCTACAAGTGCTTAAAGGATGGTACCAATACCATTGATTATAACATGTACCCCTACAGTTAAATTACTCGTATTTTGGTAGTGTTTCATAATGATAGTGGTACAGTTCTTTAAGAAGCTCTTGAATTAATCACTTTCGGCCCCAAGTCTGCTAGTTTGTTGGAATTGTTTTATCGGGAGGAACACAAAAAGTCACAAATATACAGGGTGTCCCATTACAATTTTTGAATCGGACGTCACGTGACCAAAAACAAATACCTCATTGGGTGACACAATAATAAGTGAAGATACTATATTTGCTCTAATTTAGACCCCCATAATTACAATTCGCTTCTACTGCCCAGTTCCGATACATTGCTTGTCTTAATCGTCGTGGGACACCCTGTATAATATATACAGTGTGTAACTAAATAAGTGTAAAACAATTAAGTGGGAGATTGCTCATCGAAAATAGATAGGATATTTCATAATATAAAGAACCTTCATTGGATCATCCCTTGTTAAGATACAGCCTCTTAAAAGGGGTACATGAATTTTGCTTAAAATTTTTATTTCACAAGCACTAAAAAATTACAATATTGAAATTAACCTGACATTTTCTACCACCAAAGAGACACTCGGCCAGTAATTTATTTGGTATGCCCCATGGTTGTAAGGGGTGAAAAACGCAACCTCTAAAAATTATTTCCAATGCAACTTTTTGTCTTATTATTTGTTTACTATTTAAACATTTATTTCCGATTCCTTGTTTCATTCTAAACAAAAAATGTCACTTGCATTTTTTGCCCAAAATAAACCAGTCTGTAGCAAAAAATTATTTGTGACCGTGTAGTTGTTCGTAAAATAATTATTTGGTGCGAACTGGTTTATTTTGGGCAAAAAATTCAAAAGACGTTTTTTGTTTAGAATGAAACTGGCTATCGGAAATAAATTTTTAAATGGTAAATAAATAATAAGACAAAAAGTTGCATTGGAAATAAATTTCAGGGGTTGCGTTTTTCGCCCCATACAATCGTGGGGTAAACCAAATAAATGACTGGCTAAGTGTTTGTTTGTGGTTGTTTGTTTATTTGCTATTTGGATACATCAAATGTACAATTAGCACGTCAAAATGTAAAATAAAAATAAAAAAATATAGAGAGTGTAGAAAAACGAATAGATACATATAGGTACATAAAAACACATCACATCACACACTACAAATACTATTTAAAATGATTTAACAATATATCCGCAATAGAAAAAATTAAACAGGTATTGCTCACTAAAGATTGTCCTCTAAAAATTCTTTGATGCTGTAATAAGCTTTAGTCACAAACAGATCGGTTATCTGTTTCTTATATGATTCAATTGAAGAGGATGATTTTATTATAGACGGTAGTTTATTATAGAAAGTGATGCGGTTGTAAAGTGGCGATTTTTTAAAGTGTTCTGTTCTATGCTTAGGGATTTGTATAAGATTGCGGTGTCTAGTATTGCGATTGTGGTTTGTAAGATGTCTCTGAAAATCTTCCCAATGCAATCTTATAAATACAAGACAGTGAAGGATGTAAATAAAGGGCAAAGTTAATAAATGTTCCTTAATGTATGTTGACCTACATGTCTCTCTGGGACCTAAATTAAAAAGGAGTCTAATAATTCTTTTTTGAGAAATGAAAACTCTGTTACTTGCACTGCTGTGACCCCAGCTTAGTATATTGAAAGAAATATGTGGAAACGCTAAGGCATAGTAAACAGACTTTAGGCCATTTATATCGAAGCAGCTTCTAAGCTGGCTGAGTGCATAGAAGGCACTATTTAGTTTTTTGCAAACAACGTCAACATGCTTAGTCCAGTTCAAAGAACATTCCCAGATACATCCCAAGTATCTAACATCATCAGATAGATTTATTTGGACTGCAACTTCAGGGCTTAGGGTAGGAGCAGTACGCATGTGGTGTTGTATTGAAACTGTCTTTGAATCTGTTTCTAGAGCACCAGGCATTCATATCATCTCTTTGTAGAAAATGTCAGGTTAATTTCAATATTGTAACTTTTTTAGTAGCCTACCTCGTCCAACGCCCACATTTTTTTTCTTTACTAAAACGAGTGGACTTTCAGCTCACCTGTGATCATCGGCACGTTGGCCCCATAAACGGAGCCCCTCCGCTGCAAGATGATGGGGCTACCGGCTGCAGGGGAACCCCCTTCAGTGGTAGCACCGTTCGTTTGACTCAGCACCCCTATCGTGTCGTCGAAGGTCATCGCCTTGATGTTCAGGGAGGCCAAGATGGCCTCTTTGTCGGCCAATGTGGGATCGTCGTTGCTGGGTACCTTGGCGGACAGGATGCAGCACATGTCGCACAGGTTCACGTTCACGGCGCGCAGGTCTGCCCTGCTCAGTGGAGAGCCCTGTCAAACAAATCGAATATCGAATTAATAAAAAATACTGTGGTGATCCGGAACGCGCTCCTGGCTGCCAGACGTTAGAACGCACCTTTAGCGGTCACGTGACCGAAGTTGACATTGACGACATCGACGGATGATTATAAAAATTGTAAGATCTAAGTGTATGAGTGTAGTCATTTGATGAAGTTCAGATAAGTAATGTATTTGATTATTACTACATTCTATATTGTTCAGATATTTTGATCAGATGATGAGTGACTTTTTATATTAATTTTCAATCTGTGATGCTTTTGGGTTTTGTCACTTGGAAACTTGAATAAAGTAGTGGGTTGTGGTAATCGTAGCCATAGTTTTGTTGATAGTTTGTTTATTAATCACGAGCGGGGATTGTTTTTGGAAAACGCAATAAGCGGGAGACCAAATTTTACACACGGCATTTTAAAGTCTCTTTCACGAATATTTACAGGTATGTTGTCTTTTGAGTTTGTATTATTAACTAATGTGGTCTAGCTACGATATTGTAAAGTGTCTCACAACGTATACTATAACATCCTGCTTTTGAGATGATACTATATGGCGTTGGGTCTCTGATTTCCGTCTACTCTAGGTATTGCAGGCTAATGGTGAACAGAGATAACTCTGTCTTATTTATCTGTATTTATTTAAATCCTTACTGATTTCTCTTTATTTATATATGATATTTATTTACGGAGGGCTGAGAACCTGGTAATCACCCAGGTTGAACCTATTCCAATTATCTCTTTTATTTACTCCTTTATGTGTTGGTTATATTTATGCTGATATTTTACATTTTTCCACATTCTATCCATATTTCTCTCCCTGACGTTAAACAGAGACCTAGCCCACCATGTATTATTATTATTATTTATCATTTAGACTGTGAATGTTTATAACCATTTCTTTATTATACAATATCAATAACAAGAGCCAGTTTACCACTATTATTAAGACATTTTTGAATCGTATATTTTAACATAACAATATAAATACTTCAAGTTAATAATAAATTCACCTCAGCGTAATACCTTCTTTTTCAAAAAGTAATTCTCATATACAGGGTGAGTTTTTAGTACCGGCTTGGTCGATAACTCCACTACTGTAGAAGATAACGAAAAAAGTTTCATATAAAAGTTGTAGCCACGGATATGATGCAAACATATACTTTTTTAAATGAGACACCCTATATATTATGCCATATTTAGATTCTACTAGTAATTTTTCTTCTCACAATGTAAGGCACTATAACATTATACAGGGTATTGCAAAAGTTATGACCATTTTCATATCCAAATCGCTGTCAAACAAACGTACTGTATATCAAAAAGTAATGATGCAAAAATTATTTTCTTTACACGGAAAGATTAAAAATATCCTCTAGTTTCGATTTCGGCTATAAAAAAAGCCCGCGACGCATATTCGTATACAGGGTGATGTAGAATGCTAAATCTACATTTTCTCTCTTTTTTTTTAAAATGTAACCTCCAATATTTTATTATACTAACGAATTGCTTTTAATATGCTCTTTCATTTTGGTATAACACTTGTTGTACCTACGTAAATCAGTTTCCGAGATATTTCGATTTTTCGGTAAATTTAAAATATAGCTTCTATTTGTGTACTGAAATTCATTTATTTTAAGAGAGTACTATCGAATTTGTTTTTTATTTAACGAACAACTAAATTATAAGGTCATGATAGTATTTGATGAAGTCAAAACCCTAAATCATCGAGATAATAAAGTCAAGTATGCCGAGGAAACAATTTTGTAGGCGTGATGCATAAATATCAAGCAGATTTGTCAGGTGGGCTTTGGAAAATTGACAGTCTTCATAACTTGGTCAATAATTCCGCACTGTGTGAAAAACCAGCATTAAAAATTAATTTTTGCGTTTAGAGTATTTAGGAGAATCTTTGAGAAATTGCCTTCTTGCCTCTAGAATATATCCCCTATGAACAGAAATATCGAGAACGGAGGCACTCTAAAACTAATGCTAGTTAAAGACTGAAGAATCGTTTTATTTGAAATGTGCCGTTTAATATTTCATAGCCTACCTGCTAGATCTGCTTGATAATTATGCATGACGTCTATAAAATTGTTTCCTCAGCACACTTGATCTATATTATCTCGTTAATTCAGTGACTTGATAAAGTACTATTATGGCCTTATATTTTAGTTGTTTGTTAAGCAAGAATAAAATTTGGTAATATTTTCTCAAAATAAATAAATTTTAGTGAACAAATAGAAGGTATATTTAAAATTTGTAGAAAAATCGAAATATCTCAGAAACTAATGAATGCAGTCATAACAAGTGCTATGAAAGATGAAAGAGCATATCAAAAGCCACTTTTTGGTATAATAAAATAATGGGGGTTACATTTAAAAAAAAGAGAGAAAATCTAGATTTTGCATTCTACCTCACCCTGTATACAAATATGCGTCGTGGGCTTTTTGATAGCCGATTTTAAAACTAGAGGATATTTTTAATCTTCGTCCGTCTAAAAAAAATAATTTTGGATTCATTACTTGTTGATATACAGTACGTTCATTTGATAGCGATTTGGATATAGAAATGGTCATAACTTTTGAAATACCCTGTATAATGTAGCAATACCCTATATTGGAAGAACGGAAATCATTAGTAGAATTTGTACATAATGCATACTTACATATCTACTAAAAGTATGTTCTTCTCTTTTCATACGAAGGAACCGCCCCTGAGTGGAAAATGTAATTTCTTAACTGTAGGGTATTCTTACGTAAGGACATCTATTTTGAGCTCCTTTACAAAATTAGTTAGTATAATTAGTAGATAATAGGACTATGTTAGGTGAGAATGGTTGAGTGGAAGAGCACTAATGTAGTGACCTGCGCTATTGATTGGCGGTATATCTCTGTTGTAAGCTTCAATATTATCATTATTATTTATTGTACCACACATTGTATGATGATGTGATGATGGTGAATCATCATGTTTCTACTGAATACTACTTACATACTTCTACTAAAGATATACTTACATTCAAAACAGATATCTTAGGAAGGTTCTGTAGCATCTTCCACTCCCTGCGGATGTAGTCGACAGAACCGACAATCACGACGTGTTTCAATTCGTGATAATGGAAATTGCTGGCCCTTAAGGGCATCACAAGGTTTCTGAGTCCGATCAAGGGCGAATCAGGATCGGCAAATAAGCACACTACCACGTGTCCATTCAGAACTGTCATCGCGGCCTGGTTCCTGTCCTGCAATTCCGAAAAAAAGGCATTCAAGATTCATTTATTTATTTTCATATACATATTGTTACACTAGTAGCAAAAACAAAGAAAGAACTAGAGAAAATTACGGCAAGAATAGCTGCGGAATCAAGGAGATTTGGGATGGAGATAAATCAAAGTAAGACAAAATATATGGTCATGGGACAAATGGAAAAAACTTCCGATGATCAATCGAACCTAACTTTTACGGCCAACAACATGAAATATACTCTTGAAAGGACTACGGAATTTATGTACCTAGAGGTAATCATAGAGCAAAAAGGACAAGAGAAACAAGAAATACAGGCAAGGATCAAACCAGAAGTATCTAGCCCTGAAAAATCTTATGAAATCCAAATATGTATCCAGAAAGACCAAAGAAACAATTTATACAACTGTTATACGACCAACAGCGACATATGCTTGTGAGACGTGGACTATGAACAAAGAGGCGGAAGAAAATATTATAAGATGGGAAAGAAAATGTTGAGAGCTATTTATGGAGGCGTAAAGACAAACGAGGGATGGAGGAGAAGAACAAACCAGGAACTGGAGGACATGTATGAGAACCCCAATATTATAGCAGTCACCAAAGCGCAGAGAATAAGGTGGCTGGGAGGCAGAGGCTGAATGGGACGAGAATGGCAAAACTAGTTCTCAACCGGAGACCAATAGGAAAAAAAAGGAAGGGTAGACCAAGGGAGAGATGGCTGAAGAAGGCAGAAGATGATTTAAAGAAAATCAATGTTAAACACTGGAACGAGAAGACGGCAGACAGAAATAGGTGGCGTGAAATAGTCCAGGATATACTCAGAAATAGGTGGTGAAAGTATCCAAAGACAATTCTAAGTTATATAAATTTTAGCGGTATAAGATCAGACTGTACTCATTTCTGCCCTAGGCCTTCATGGCCTGTTGTGCAAACTAATAATAATAATACATATTGTATCAACATAAACAACGCAAAGGTAAATTACATAGAAACAGAAACAAAAAATATAAATACCTACATATAAAAGAGCTCTACTGACAAAAAAAGGTAGGTAAGAATTTACTTCAGTAAATTCAAATGGAGCTTTCACTGTTTAGTCGGAAGCGATATTGACAAAACAGGATTTTTCCCGGACTAGTTTTTTCATGCTGATTCCGAACCTGTAACTAGTTTTTCTCTAGCACCTGTAGTTTTGGACAGGCGGACGGACAGACAGAGGCTCTGCTCATAAGCTGTCTTCAGTGAGAGGTAAAATAACAAAGTAGGCTTCGTACATTGCCCATAGAATACAACACATTAAAAATACAAGGTACATAATCACACAGATAATGTACATATGAAAATTATGTAAGCAGTATGCTTAACTAATAGTTATTAGTTAGCAGAGCCTGTTTAGATCTCCTATTATCTCCGATGTTATTTAACATTTACCCTGAATTTGTGATGAGACAGGTATTGGACAACTGGAATGGTGGTATAACTATTGGCGGAAGCAAAATATCCAACTTAAGATTTGCTGACGATACAACCCTTATTGCTGCGTCTCAAGAAGAACTAGTAGCTCTATTAAACATCTTAGAACAACACAGTGCAGCGTATGGCCTTGGTATTAACTACAACAAGACCAAGGTTATGATCGTAGATAGAGAGCACTATAATCAGTTCAAAGTTTTGTGTACCTTCGTTCTTTGATCGACAATTCGGGTAGCTGTGAAAATGAGATTCGACGGCGCATTCAACAGACACGTGTGGCCATGACAAAGCTTACTAAAATATGGCGTGACTATAACATCACTAAAGCTACCAAAATGTCGCTGGAACCAGACTGAACAGTCTCTTGTGTTCTCCATATTTTTCTATGCCTCGAAAACATGGACTGTTAAAAAGGCAGATCGAGCTCGCACAGATGCTTTTGAAATGTGGACGTGGAGGAGAATGCTGAGAGTTCCTTATACCGCCCATCGAACTAACGTTTCCATACTGGATGAGCTCGGTAATCCAAAGATACTATCCTCAATTGTGTCGACGAGAATGGTTACTTTCTTCGGACATATTCACAGAAGCGATAATATGGAGAAACTTGTAGTTCAGGGTCATGCCTGCCGTGGCCGTTCCCCTACACGCTGGATGGATACGACGAAACAGCTGCTGGATATGAGTATCAAGAGCGCCACTGAACTGACAGTAAATCGCGAACAATGCCTAGCTACAGTTCTCAAAACTATCGATAATATTCGTGTCGGCAATACTCTAGCTCCGACTTAATGCATTTTATGAGTTGACAACGTGTCTGTTAAGACATTGTGACTATGATGATGTTTAGATCTTCCCCTTCTTTTATAGATCAACATGCTTCTCTGCTTGGATGTTCTGATTATGAAAAGAAAACGCACATACGACAGTACCTAATTATGACTTACGTCATATTGAAGAAGATCTGTCAAAGGAGGCATATCCCAAGAAGCTAGTGGAAGAAACGGTACAAGGAAATGGGACCAGCAGAAGTATAGGTCATGAAGAACACAGCCATATTCAGTATACCATATATGAAAGGATTATCAGACGTAGTCAGAAGAATTTACTATTAGTTTGATCAACAGGCCATGAAGGCCTATGGCAGAAATGAGTACCGTCTGATGTTATACTGCTAAAATTTATATAACTTAAAATTGTCTTTGGATACTTTCACCACCAATTTCTGAGTATATCCTGGACTATTCCACGCCACCTATTTCTGACTGCCGTCTTCTCTACCCTTCCTTTTTTCCTATTGGTCTCCGATTGAGAACTAGTTTTGCCATTCTCGTCCCATTCAGCCTCTCCACATGTCCCAGCCACCTTATTCTCTGCGCTTTGATGACTGCTATAATATTTTGGTTCTCATACATGTCTTCCAGTTCCTGGTTTGTTCTTCTCCTCCATCCCTCGGTTGTCCTTACGCCTCTATAAATAGCTGTCAACATTTTTCTTTCCCATCTTATAATTTTTTCTTCCTCCTCTTTGTTCATAGTCCACTTCTCACAAGCATATGGCGCTGTTGGTCTTATAACAGTTGTATACATTCTCTCTTTGGTCTTTCTGGATACATATTTGCATTTCATTATAAGATTTTTCAGGGCTCCATACTTCTGGTTTCCTTTGAATCAGCCTGTATTTCTTGTTTCTCCTGTCCCTTTTGCTCTATGTTTACCCCCAGGTACATAAATTCCGTAGTCCTTTCAAAAGTCAGAAGAATGGGGCGAGAATATAAAATTTCAAGCACGATTCTCAAATGACCCAAGATCATTTTTTTCCATATAAATCCTCCAAAGGACTCAATACTTACCAAGATACATTCTTCTAAATTCTTGGCAGGACTCCAGTGAAACATGCCGGTACTATCATACTTCATTTCAGTCTTTTCAAAATCGAAATCTTTCGCCTGGTCATCAGCCAGACCGACAGGCAGGGCAACTCCGTTGTTATTCTGATTGTTCCCACTGCTCGTTCTACTCGTAGGCCTGCAAAAGTTGCTTCATAAAAATACACCCAGATTGAGGAGATCGAAAAAGACCTGCCTTGGAATAAACTCTCTCACCAGTTTCTTAAAAAAATACTATAATGTTATCGTTACTTTGTTATTTCGTCAAGATGTACTTGTACCATGAGAAACGCTACAAAATTAATCGTAACGTTAGGAATCAGTTGTTATTCAGTTTTATGTGGAACCTCAGAGCAACAACTGAACATAGAATAGAGGTAGTAAACAAACCGCTTCAGCATGGCGTGCTCAAAGCCATCATCTTTGACACTGCCTCCAAACATTGATCAGCGGTGACCTCGCAGTGACAGTTCAAATTGTAAACAATGCTGTGTAACGCCAACTAACCTGAAAATTCTTCCAATGCAACCCATGTTACAAACACTGCACTTTTTGAGTCCCATCTCGAAAAACTGTTAAACTACACTCGAATATAGCACAGCAAGTCCGTAAAGCTTCACTACAGTTACCAACAAATAGCGAATTCGATTTTACTGACCAAGCACAGAAGACGCACAAACAAAACAAACATTTGACAGTCGAGCTTCTACCGTAAATAAGTCGCGTGAAAATTATGTCGGCGTTGCCAGCTCCTCAAAATTTATATAAGACTTCAGAATTTGCGTTTATGATGAAGAAATATGCAGTAACGCAGTAGAGGTCAACATATCTATTGATTTTGCTGTAATCATTCCTGAACCATCAAAATAACGTCTTTTTTAACGTAGAATGGAATATTTCTGGATACTATACAATTAAGACGATAGTAAACAATTATGATTGCCGTATCTGTGACAACGTAAGAAAAGATGTTCGCCTACTAGAATTAGTTGTTTACTACCTCTATGTTCAGTTGTTACTCTGAGTGTGGAACTGATACGACGCAATGAACTGGGATGCACTTCTTCTATTGACTTTCTCCAGATTCCAAAGTGACATGAATTAAATGAAGTAGATATGGTTTTTTTTCAAAGGCAGACCTTTTCGGAGGTTATGTTTCTTAATATAAACTTGCACTAGATACTAGCCTATTTTCAACTAAGGAAAACTTTCGGATTGTCTTGCTAACCTAGCTTATATTCCAATCATCTATAACCCATAACTCACATCTAAAATTTACTAAAATTGAATGGCCTAAACTACTTCACGTTGTAAAAATGTCTTCAAGAAAAAATAATGCTTGGAAAAATGGCTCTCATTCCTTCTTGGTATAACTGACAGTTTGGGCCAAGATTAGAATGAGATTTTCTCACATGCAGAAAATATTTTCTAAAAATTATTTCAAGGAGAAACTAATAGAAAACATGCCAAAAGTCTTTCAAAAATCTAGGTGTATGACAAAAATAAAAAATTATTTATGACACAATTGGTAGAGCTATCAGCAGATAGCATTAGCATTAAAATACAAATAAATAATACATGCTCTTACCTTAATATTTTTTAAACTTTTTTTATTGTTTTATGTTATTGTTATTGATAAAAAAGTCAAAGAATCTGTCAATAGCACTTTACAAAAACCAAACTAGGCTATAGACGATGACATTCACTGTGCAAATATGTTTAAAAAGTAAAAGTGACTCATGAAACTGTTAATACTAAAAAATTGAGGTTTCTTTATTGATAATAAAATATCGATACATAAAAAGAAGAATATTTGCATGCACTAATAATTGCTCATGTAAAAAGGTTTCATAATTATTATTGTATTATACAAGATGTGTCAGGTTCACCGAAAAAAAAATGCGAGATCAAAAGATCTTTGTCAGCTTCTTCGGTAATTAAGAAATAATCAAATATTAATTATTTCGTCTCTAGCAGCAACATCCAAGCAGAATGAAACAATTGGTTTCAAACATTTTTAAAATTTGAAAATATAAGTGCGTACGACACTATAAAAAAAATTAAAATGCTCACTTTTGACTAGGGAATATGATGGACCACTCTATACATATACAGGGTGTTAATTAAGTATGTTAACAAACTTTAACCACGGATAGTACTCCGAAAACTAGAAAGAAAATGTCATATGAACATGGGTCCGAAAATGCTTCCTAAGGGAGCTACGCTCCTTTGCATGGGGCACTCTGAAGACGGTTTTCCCTCGATATTCTCGAAACCATTCATAACAAAATTACGAAATTAGGTACGATGGCTAAACTTTTGACGCTGAATCTGATTATGAATTTAGAACTTCATAATTTTAATCAGAGGTGTATCCATACGGGACGAGTTAAGGGTAAAAATAACCCCATTTTCTAAATGGTGATTTTTTTGACATTTTGATTTTAGAATATGGTATTTCAGAGATTTCTACATAAAAATGGTCTCTTGGTACATCTCCATAGGGCTAACCGTTTTCGAGAAAAATGCAAATTATTATTTACCATAGCCTGCATCGATTCAATAATTTGTACTTTTCTCGAAAACGGTTAGCCCTATCGAGATGTACCAAGAGACCATTTTTACGTAGAAATCTCTGAAATACAATATTCTAAAATCAAAATGTCAAAAAATTACCATTTAGAAAATGGGGTTACCCTTAACTCCTCCCGTATGATACGCCTCTGATTAAAATTATGAAATTCTGAATTCAGAATCAGATTCAGCGTCAAAAGTTTAGCCATCGTACCTAATTTCGTAATTTTGTTATGAATGGTTTCGAGAATATCGAGGGAAAACCGTCTTCAGGGTGCCCCATGCAAAGGAGTGTAGCTCCCTTGGGAAGCATTTCCGGACCCATGTTCATATGACATTTTCTTTCTATTTTTCGGATTACTATTCGTGGCTAAAGTTTGTTAACATACTTAATTAACACCCTGTACATGTATATGCTAAATGATTAATATACATAAAATGAGGTCTTCGTGAGCATTTTAACCAGCAGAAGATACAGGATAAAGGATGTTTTCTGTAGGTATGTATTTTTTCGATAACTATAAAACTAATATCTCATTAAATATTTGAGTAGGTATTTAGCTCAGTGAATATTAGACTTGTTTTTATCGCCAGCTATAAACATCCAAAAGCGACATTTGGCCATATTATGTTTTTTAACATAAGGAGTGTGTAGTTGAAGCAATGGAAAGTCTATAGTCAATAAATACGTTTTTGGAGTAACCTATGCCTCCTCTTGTCTCTACTTTGCCCCCCCCCCCATTATTTTGCAAAATGATCAAGGATCTCTAAATATTCTAGAAAAAAAAATCAAAAATTTCCTGTTTCCACTTTCGTCTTTACACACCACACAAATCATCCTTAGCCATGTAGATAGTGTCTATGTGCTTTATGCTTGTGAAGTGTTCGTGGAATATGTCCAATATGGATAACTATTTCAGGTAAAATTCTTACAAATTCAAATTATTTTTAAGGGAGCTAGTACCCTAGAAGTTGGCGTTTAAACTGATTTTCATCGATAATTACAAAAGACCGTCCAAGAAATATAATAATGATTTAAAACTTTTAACCTTAAGATGAATTATTATTCATGTGATTTTTTTTGTATTCTTTGAGGTACAGAATCAGATCCGCGAGTTTGAGAACGTTATTTTGATACACCCTGTATTATATACAATGCAGTTGTAAATACTTCTATAAGACAAAATATGGACTTCTGCAACTGCAGCTCTTAATTTTGAATGAACAAAAGTGAGCACAACAAAAATATCTTCTAGTAACTTTTCTTCGGTCATTCTATATATACAGGGTGAGCTTTTAATACTGGCTCGGTCGATAACTCCACTACTGTAGAAGATAGCGAAAAAGTTGTATATAAAAGTTGTAGCCACGGATATGCTCCTTGCTCAGAAAATATTTAGATTTATACAGGGTGATCCATAACTGCGTGGTGATGCAAACATGCATTTTTTCAAATGAGATAACCTATATATTATTCCACATTCAAACTCTACTAATGATTTCCGTTCTTCCGAAATAGGGTATTGTTACATTATACAGGGTATTTCAAAAGTTATAACCATTTTTATATCCAAATGGCGGTCAAATGAACGCACTGTATATCAAAAAGTAAGGAATCAAAAATTATTTTCTTTACATGAAAAGATTAAAAACATCCTCTAGTCTTAAAATCGGCTACAAAAAAGCCCGTGACGCATATTCGTATACAGGGTGATGTAGAATGCAAAATCCAGATTTTCTCTCTTTTTTTAAATGTGACTCCCAATATTTTATTATACCACAGAATTGCTTTTAATATGCTCTTTCATCTCTGTATAGCACTTGTTGTACCTAGGTCCATCAGTTTCCGAGATATTTCGATTTTTCGATAAATTTGAAATATAGCTTCCATTTGTCTACTGAAATTCATTTATTTTGAGAAAGCGCTATCTAAGTTGTTTTTTATTTAACGAACAACTAAATTATAAGGTCATGATACTATTTAATGAAGTCAAAACCCTAAATCATCGAGATAATAAAGTCAAGTATGCTGAGGAAGCAATTTTGTAGGTGCCTCTAGAATATATCAACTATGAACAGCAATATCCAGAACGGAGGCACTCGAAAACTAATGCGTTTGAAAGATTGAAGAATCGTTTTATTTGGACTGTGTCGTTTGATATTTCATAGCCTACCTGATACTTCTGCTTGATAATTATGCATGACGTCTATAAAATTGTTTTCTCAGCACACTTGACCTATATTATCTCGTTAATTCAGTGTTTTGACTTGATCTAGTACCATTATGGCCTTATATTTTAGTTGTTTGTTAAGCAAAAATAAAATTTGATAGTATTTTCTCAAAATAAATAAATTTTTGGTAAACAAATAGAAGGTACATATAAAATTTGTAGAAAAATCGACATATCTCAGAAACTAATGAATGCAGCTATAACAAGTGCTATACAAATACGAAAGAGCATATTAAAAGCAATTATTTGGTATAATAAAATATTGGGGGTTACATTTAAAAAAAGAAATAAAATCTAGATTTTGTATACTACATCACCCTGTATATGAATATGCTTCGCGGGCTTATTTATACCCGATTTTAAAACTAGAGAAGATTTTTTATTCATCTGTGTAAAAAAAAAATGATTTTTGATTCATCACTTTATATACAGTACGTTCATTTGACAGCGATTTGGATATAAAAATGGTCATAACTTTTGAAATATCTTGTATAATGTAATAATACCCTATATTGGAAGAACGAAAATCAACAGGAGAATTTGAATAAGGACTAATATATAGGGTATCTCATTTAATAAAATGCGTGTTTTTTATATACAACTTTTTTCGCTGTCTTCTACAGTAGTGGAGTTATCGACCGAGCCGGTAGTAAAAACTCACCCTGTATACATACATAAAAAGTATATAGGGTTTTGAATACAATCGAAATGAACGATAGTTCTTGGCCTAGCGTACACTTTGAACAATAATATAATCTGATTCTTATTACAGAAGTCCATATTTGAAGGTATTATAACCAAAATAGACTACAGTCAAGCAGTATATGCAAGCATCAATAAATACTGAGAAAGTGTAAGAATAGCAAAAGCGTACATGAGCTTTTTCACTTCATATGCTAGATGATAGCCGGCATAAGTCGTAGTTTCTTGCTCCTGTGGTCTGAAAACAGCACACTGCTGATAGCACACCATGTCCAAGTTCACACTTACAAGTTAAATAAAACCGTATTGCACGAGAATCATCAATACCTCGACAGTGACAAAACAAAGGTCGTTTTACAAAATGATTTTTTTTATTATTATTATTTTCTTATACAACTTCCAGAAAACGAATGGTTGAGGTTAGGTCAAAAAAACAAGATCAAGTTAACTACCCAGACATTCTTATTTTTCATAGCTTTCGGCCAAACCAAAGAGATAAAAAAAACTATTTATAACAGTATAGTAAAAAGTATAACCTCATACGGAGCTGACACATGGGGGATCACAGAGAGAAATAAGGAAAGATTAATAGCTGTTGAAATGGAAATGCGTTACGTAGAAGCTACAGCTTCTACGTAACGCATCCCTACAGGGTGTCTAGACTCCAGCATGTAAGAAATGATGAGATAAGAAGGCGAACCAAGATATAAAAGACAATTGTGGAAAACATAGAGGAGAAAAGACTATTATGGTACGGTCATTTGCGAAGAATGCAGGCAAATATATGGCCCCAAAAGGCATGGAGTTGGACTCCAACTGAAAGAAGAAGGAAAAGAGGAAGACCTGGGAAGGATTGGAACGAAGGAGTTAAAGAAGCCATGGAAAAAAGAGGAATGGAAGAGGATGCATGGCGAGATAAAAAACTATGGCGAATAGGATGCGAGAAACGGCCAGTTTAGCTGTAAAAAACTCGCTGATATGTATAGTTCGAATATGAACCCAATTAACATTCAAAAAGAAGTTATCCATCATATTGTAATCACAGTGATTGAAATCATAATGCCTTGAAAAGATCATAGGATTTAATATTGATTAACAGTACAGGATCCGACATTGTTTCTGCTTCACATTAATGATCTACTCTCTAGCACTACAAACCCAATCCACAGTTTTGCGGATGACAGTACGCTGCATGCAGGCATCATGAGCAATAGACCGATCTCTGTGGTCGAGCTGGAACGCAGAAGACTGGCAGTGGCAGCTTCACTTTCAAAGGATCTCGATACCATTACCGCTTGGAGGCTTAAGAATATGGTTAAATTTAATACCTCCAAGACCCAGTATTGTACGCTATCAAACAAGAAGTGCCCAAGCCAACACCAGGTTCTAATGAACAACCAGGCTCTGCCAAGGAGTCACTCATTCAAGCTGTTAGGAGTCAACATTACAGAAAATCTGATCTGGCACGAACACGTTGCGCCAATTGCAACAGCTGCTGGTAAAAAGCTTGGGTACCTACTTAGAGCCAGAAAGTACTTCTCACCTTGTAACCTCCTCACGCTATATAAAGCCCAGATAAGACCTGACCTGGAGTATTGCTCTCATGTCTGGGGAGCTGCTGCCCCTACTACCCTATCTATACTAGATGCCGTCCAGAGAAGGACAATTCGACTAATTGGCGACCCGGCCTTAACCCGCCACCTCCAGCCACTTTCTCACCGGCGTGTTGTTGGTGACCTCTCACTCTTCTACCGATATTCCAACGGAATCTACTCCTCTGAGCTATCCTCTATCGTTCCGCCGCTCATTGCTCCTATCGGATGCACCCGCGCGACCGCTGCATCTCATCCTAAGGCAGTGGTTCTTCATACATCGAGAACCGAGCGGTACAACCACACATTCATTCTCAGGGTATCCAAGGCTTGGAATGGGCTGCCAGGAGATGTATTTATTGGGCCTGCAGGTTTTGGCCCATTCAAATCCCGCGTTAACAAACTTCCCCTAACACAACCCTTTCACAGCAGCCGCGGTTCTCTGGTATTTAGGCTCTGCCTACGCGGCCTGCTCAGTTATAAAAAAAGTGACTCACTACTTGCTCCATTCTCATTTTTTATAGCTTACAGCATTACCAGTTTCGCTTTGATATAATAGAACGTTGGCGTATGCAATGAAATATTAGGAGAAACCCTCGTAACTATACCGAAACAGCAAAGGCACATTCGCTTCACCTAGCCAGATAAACGCGCTTCTATGCCAACTGCACATGAGAGTCGATATACGAGGGTTGCCGGA
This sequence comes from Callosobruchus maculatus, assembly GCA_951848785.1. NCBI lineage: Eukaryota > Metazoa > Arthropoda > Insecta > Coleoptera > Chrysomelidae > Callosobruchus > Callosobruchus maculatus. The sequence goes on from CATOUR010000179.1 coordinate 3,318,693, forward strand.
AATACATATACAGCAACCCTCGCATGTGAATGATGTTTTTGCAGTATTTAAAAACCTGGGTTAAGAAGTGGTCTCAAGAGCAGTCACATTTCCGTTGTAATGAGTGGTTTTACAGAAAGAATAAAATGCACTACTGACTGCCTTGAGGATGGCCTAGTACGACTGAAACCACGGTAAAGCAAGGCGCTTTTCCTTAGTAGTAGTAATACCAACCATCTGTTTTCTGGAATGAAATGTAAAATATAGCTATGTCGAGAAGACAATTCTCACACCATACAGTTAATCCAGAAATTCAAGAATTTCAAGAAGCCCGTTGTGTGTACTAAAATCCGAAAGAGAATTTTTTCGTCATTAGACTATATAAATATTGTGTCACAACTCTCTCCCAGTACTGTCAAAAAATAGCATTCAAAATTCAAAGTCACGCATTTATTTTATTATACGGTCTTTGAAAAGTATTTTTTTCTATGCGATCATTTTCAGAAAAACAGTCAATAGAAAGGGGTCGGCCTACTCCAACTATAATCATCATAGTCACAATGTCTTAACAGACATGTTGTGAACTCGTAAAATTTACTGTCAGTTCAGTGGCGCTCTTGATACTCATATCCAGCAACTGTTTCGTCGTATCCACCCAGCGTATAGGGAAAAGGCCACGGCGCCATCCACTCGGGGCGTGACCCTGAACTACAAGTTTCTCCATATTATCGCTTCTGTGAATATGTCCTAAGAATGTAAGCGTTCTCGTCGACACAGTGGAGGATAGTCTTTCAGGATTACCGAGCTCATCCAGTATGGAAACGTTAGTTCGATGGGCGGTATAAGGAACTCTCAGCAATCTCCTCCACGTCCACATTTCAAAAGCATCTATGCGAGCTCGATCTGCCTTTTTAACAGTCCAAGTTTCCGAGGCATACAAAAATATGGAGAACACAAGAGACTGAACCAGCGAAATTTTGGTAGCTTTAGTGATGTTATGGTCACGCCATATTTTAGTAAACTTTGTCATTGCCATACGTGCCTGTTGAATGCGCCGTCGAATCTCATTTTCACAGCTACTCGAATAGTCGATCAAAGAACGGAGGTACACAAAACTTTGAACTACTTCACCACAGCCTACTGACTTTATTGCTCGATGATTATCGTGCTCTCTATCTACGATCATAACCTTGGTCTTGTTGTAGTTAATACCAAGACCATACGCTGCACTGTGTTGTTCTAAGATGTTTAGTAGAGCTACTAGTCCTTCCTGAGAAGCGGCAACAAGGGTTGTATCATCAGCAAATCTCAAGTTGGATATTTTGCTTCCGCCAATAGTTATACCGCCATTCCTGTTGTCCAATACCTGTCTCATAACGAATACAGAGTAAATGTTATGTTCCAACTATGGACAGTGGTAAATACATCAAGACGTGTTTAGCAGTTAACAGCGTGTGGAAAGCTTGGAAAATTTTGTTGATGGCCATGTCTGCTTTTTTCGACGGTGGAAAGCAACGTGTGGAAGGATTTTTCGACTTAAACAATCTGCATAAAATGAAGAAAACACATTGTAAGGGTAAGAGTCATTTGAAGCTTTGGAACTTTGCAGATAGAGCATGCCTTGGACCGCCAATTAAGGGAAGATCACAGGAGGCAAGGAATTGGTTCGAAAAAATCGGGAAATTGTCAAAAGGATTGTTGAGGTCACGTGCTTCTTAGTTTTAGAGGTCATAATGAAGACGAACAGTGGAAAATATGTAGATTAGTTGAGTTAGCTACTTGCTGCTTCCAGTAAATGTAAACTTAATATTCAATATGGAAGAGGGGATAATAATACTTGCGACACTTTTAACACAATATTTATAATGCAAAAACGACTCTCTAGGATTTTCTCCAATATAAACTCTTGAATAACTGAGTACAATGCGAGATTATTCAATGCAACTGATCAAGCTAAAGTATTCTTACCAACTGCTCTGGACATATTTTTCGTATATGTATTTTGAAAGTATATTAAGCTAATTATAACGTTTTCATAAATATGACTAAGTTTTTGATTTCATATTAGCGTTATAAATGTTATCTAGTAAATTTCAATATAGTTATTGTCGTAGTTTGAGAGTAATGCCTAGTAGTAAATACTGGAACTGTGATTTTGGATTTATGCTTAATTTGATTACACAACTAAGATTTTTCAATACCAGATATATTTGCAAATAAATAATGATTAATGCTTATTGAATAATCTCTATTTTAGTAGCCACAACACAAAATCAGTTATAATGTATCAATATCAGTTGATAATTCATATTATGGACACTATCCAATATACCGAAATCTTAATTTTTGTGATAAAATTGATTTAACTGCTAATAATATTTAAACAATACCTCCAAAATTCAGTAACAATTTATCAAAAAACGTAATTTAAACTATTTTGCTTATATTAAAGAGTCAGTGTCACGATACAGAACAGTGAAAGAAACTATGGTTTAGATAACATGCAGTGCCAAAATAGCACTATGTTAAAATCAGTCTTCTGGTGCTTCAGTTAAGATACTCTAATCGAAGTAAACGTTAGATTGCATCAAATTTCACCTTGTAAGAGAAAGTGCCTTGTAAGGAAAAGTTGAACAATAATAAAATTAAGCTGTTTTGTATAGATCGAAAGAAATGATAGCGTATTGTCCTTATATTACCTAGAATTATACCCTGGAGATACGACAGTTTCCGTAGACGTTCTGTTCACGTTTGGCTTCACTTTGTTCACTTGTTTTGTAGAGTTCACCATGTTGGCTGTAGGTATTGAGCTGTTCCTATGATTTCGCTGTGCCACTGTAAAGCAAACGGACAGGTTATTGTAACTATCAAATGATGAATTTTTATGGAGACCTATGAAATAGACACAAAATGTAGAGAAAAAATAACACCTCATCTAAAAAGATCTATCTATACATATATGTTGATTACCGAAGTTTGACGATTTAGTAGTAGTAGAAGATCCGAATATAGAGCGACCTCCACCGAACTGGTTAAAGGATGAAAAGCATTTTATATTAAATTTAATATGTTAAAAACATATCGCGAGTGGGTTGGCTGAAAAATTTCAGTCCAGGATATGATTAATTAAATATTGAAAAATTAATTTTTTTTAAACATTTCACTGGTTTGGTTAATAGACAAATCACATACCAATCGAAAGTATGAAGCCCATAGAATATGCAAACGTTAGGTTGGCTACGTTTTTCGCGTCCCAACTATAGGGTAGGCAGGTATAAACAGGTAAATCAATAATAGTAATTTGCACCGGTGTGGTTAATGTACGAAAATTATATCAAAATAAAGATAATTTTATTGCAAACACGTCGATATAGGGTTGTCTGCAAAAAATCAGTCTGGAATTCCGGTTGTCGAATTGTAAAGATCAAAATATTGCTGCCAGTGAATACGTGCGCCAGAGAGGTCCGAGCGAACTATCTCGTGTATTAACAAAAGACGCAGCAAAGCAGCTGCGTGTAGCTCGGCCATTGAAAGAAAGAGAGTGCGCATGTCATGTGTCCCTGAAATTGAAATGATACATTTGAATAAAACATAATCAAAAATGTATAAATTTATGAATCTTCCATGTCGTTATTTCACAAATTACTATTATTGATTTACCTGTTTATCTGCCTACCCTATAGCTGGGACGGGAAAAAACGTTGCCAACCTAACGTTTGCATATTCTATGGGCTTCATACGTTCGATTGGTATGTGATTTGTCTATCAACCAAACCAGTAAAATGTTTAAATAAAAAATAATTTTTCAATATTTAATTAACCATATCCTGGACTGAAATTTTTCAGCCAACCTACTCGCAATATGTTTTTTAACATATTAGATTTAATATAAAATGCTTTTCACCCATTAACCAGTTCGGTCGCTCTATATTCGGATCTTAGACTATAGTAAGAATTAAGATTTCTAGCTATAACCAGAATATTCCATAAATAGAGAAACTTAGGAATGTAAAAGTATGCTATCAAAAATGAAGAAATGTATATGAAGAAAAATGTGCCGTTTTTAAGATAGAGGATGATAAAGAATCTATCTTTTTAAGTTTTTTGCCAGTATCCAGCAAATATTCAAGTTATACAAATGGTACCCGCATAAAGACAATGTATCTTGCCTTATACGTTTTTATGCAGCTTCTTGTTATTTTCAATGTTTTTAAGTAGTTACAGTGACAGTATGTTCTTGTCAATAAGTTGGATTGCATTTAAGATTAAAGACAATTTATACATAATTATGCTAAGGCCGAGAAGCTTTTTTCAAACTTTTTCCATGTACCTAACTGTTTTTGATTTGTCTTCTTTACAGACCGATCCAAAAGAACCTCAATTTTTTCATAAAATTAAATGTTTTTGGTTAGAGCTGATGGAATTTTTTATTATCTTGTCTTGTTACTCTAGTTTGTTTGCACCTTTCTGCTAAGTCAGTTGGTTTCTTTCATCTGAATGATTTTGTTTATTTTTCATGGCCTGCTAGGTTTACTACAGCTAGGGAAATTGAAAAATACCGATTTGACTGAACAGTTGAAATAAAATAGAAACTGAAAATATTGGTGTTGATAATCCCATACCATTAGAAAGGTTATCAAACTCTACATTCGATCGTATAAAAAAATTAGGTTAGGCAATTGATCTTCTGATTTCTCGAAGACAAAAGGAATTCAAATTTGACCGTCTAACCTAAGCTGACGCATTTCATTCTTAGTCGCAACACAAAGTCAGAGCCTTCTACGTTTTATAACCCCTGCGATATTCAATTTTTTTCTGATATCCTCTTATACCAAAAATGGTGACTTGCGTCTAAACGGTTCGTTCAAAGTTCCATGTGTGATACATAAAGTCACACTAGAATTCACTGAGGAATCCAAATATGCAATAATATACAGGGAGATCTATTAAAAAAATCCAAGTTTGGTATGAATCACCGTGTATAAACGTCAAAAATTTGGTGAATATTTTATTTATTTCTAGCCCTAAAGGCTCCCTATCATAATTAAGTGACATATTTCTGGACTAATAGGTTATATTGTCAAAATTTAATGTGAATGCCATAATTATGTTAATACCCTCATACAAGGTCAAGGGTGGAAATATTTGTAATACAGTTTTACAAACAAATGAACTGAATATGTTTTAGTGAGCTCACTACCTTCGATCCATGCACAGTTGATCCACACTGTATATCTTAAACTGGACCCTATGACGTTATTTTCCACCTCAAAAATGTTGATTTTTTTTAAGGAACACTAAACAATGAAAGAGGTTTCATTGAATCGGTTGATAAAGAAAAAAATCAGAGGGTTAAGGTTACAAATTGCATTACTATCAATCACCAGTTTGGGACACTGATTACATTCCACAAAAATCATACCCTTTTGTACACCAGTTACATGCCTAAAAATCTAACACTCAGTCTGTTCATCTAAACTCGTTCAATCTACAGTCTTTTGAAACATTATAGCCCAGTACTCTAAGGGAAAAAGCTGATTTGACTTTGTCCAAAAACTCTTACACGGTTTTTTTTTGTTTAATTTATTAAGTCCAAAATGTGATACGTAAAGTCACACTAGAATTGACCCGGGAATCTAAATATGCAATAATATATAGGGTATTCAATTAAAAAAAAGACATTACTTTGATATGTCACGCTTTTATTAGACACCCTGTATATAACTCATTATTTTTAAAATGTAGTCCAACTCGACCTACATATACTCGCAAAGTTAGTTTTTTGAATAGTCGTACGATTTGGTCACAAAAAAGTCCGAGGTGTTGAGCTTGACTCATCCTGTATGTTATATACATTTTTTTTATCACCAACAATGCGCAAACCCCCTGATTTAATTTTTTAACCTCTTAAGGGCCGGATGTACAAACGCTCAGTGAACTCCCGATCACGTAACCTTAAGTTCAGCGATGAGCACGGTTCAACGGTAGACGCGTTGTACAAACTCCGTTCTGGGAAGGATCAGCTGAACTGGATCAAAAGAGGATTGGTAGCAATGGATATAGGGTATTTGGTGGCGAAACTAGTTACTTTTCGTTTTTAATGTTTAATGTTATGCAGGTTATGTTAATGTCATGTCTATGAACGTCAAATTCTGACATTCATCAAATTTTGTTGTCGGTCAAGAAGTATTTTGCAATTTTATAATGGAATCCAAAAAAAGGGCGACTAATTCTACGGCGAAAGAGGCCGTATTAATAGAATTTGTGAAAAAATATGAGACTGTTTTGGAATGCCAGAAAACGGATACAAATATTCATAGAATCAAAACGGAAAGGTTGAACTTGTCCAACAGTTTGCGTGGAGAGACATTTCGTGAAGCAAAGGTACTGAAAAGCAATTACGAAAATTTAAAAAAGAGGACAAAACAAAAATTTGCCGATGAGAGACAGTACATCCATAATACCGGCGGTGGGCCTTCGCAGGATTTCAAAATACAGGACTTGGACATATCAATAAAAGAAAAATCGGACCCCAAATAACAGGATTCACATCTACATTCGACGATGATGCGGAAACTTTTATTGCTGATGTGCCTACAATTAATTGAGAACTTGTTCACGATACATTAGGTACAAATATCATTTGGCATTTTTCAGGTCGTTTTTCCTAATAATGTCATCCTCGGTCAAAGGTTCGTTAAAGTACTCCATCATGTAACTCAAGTCAAAATATCGCATTTGACTATGTCACTCACGTCGGATATTAGGGTTAGAAACTGATCAGCTGGTCGTAAACATCGCCATTTTAAACCTTGAACCGCCGTTAAACGCTCCCTGGTGGCCGTTCAACTTGATTCGAGGTTGAACTGAAGTCAACGCTTGAACTTTGTTGGTACAACAGCAAATTAGAGATGAACTCGGTTCAAAATTGAACTCGAGTTAAACTGCGTTTGTACAACCGGCCCTTAGTATTTTCCGCAGAACTTTTTTTCATTAGACTCTAACTCAATAGAACTAGAAAGCTACAATTTCAAAGTCTTCAACCGGGTAAGAATTCTTGTATAGTTTTAAAGGCTCCGAGTACTAGGTTATCACTAAATATGCTATTAAGAACTTACAATGCATATCGTCATGTCGGTTCATATCACCTGCAAATAAAAAGCAATCAATTAAAGAATGCAAAAATGTTGGGTCCGTTTTAGGTATTGCTTGAATAGCTGCGGTATGCACTATCAGAATGACTGTCGTTAGAGAACTACGCTTAGTTTTTAGTTGTTAACTTAGCCTAGCGGTTTTAAGCACACGGGAAATGGGATCGTGGAAGGAGAGCAGAGTTTTTCAAGAAGCTTGCTGCAAGGGACTTGTGATAGGGGGGGTGTATAGGATGAGAACAAAATCAAACTAATATAATTCCAAAATTTATTTTTCTAGTGACCGCGACCATAGATTATGGTTGTCTTTCATGGGTTTCGGTCACACATTGGAACTTTCATTTTCTTCACTACGTTTTGGTTTATTTTAATCTAAACCATCCTCAGGTGTCTATAAATTATTTGAAAATTGTCTGTATACAGGGTGTTAATTAAGTATGTTAACAAACTTTAACCACGAATAGTACTCCGAAAAATAGAAAGAAAATGTCATATGAACATGGGGTTCGAAAATGCTTCCTAAGGGAGCTACGCCCCTTTGCATGGGCACCCTGAAGACGGCTTTTCCTCGATATTCTCGAAACCATTCATAACAAAATTACGAAATTAGGTACGGTAGGTAAATTTTTGACGCTGAATCTGTCTCTGAATTCAGAATTTCATAATTTTAATCGGAGGCGTATCATACGGGAGGAGTTAAGGGTAAAAATAATCCCATTTTCTAAATGGTAACTTTTTTGACATTTTGATTTTAGAATGTGGTATTTCAGGGATTTCTACGTAAAAATGGCCTCTTGGTACATCTCGATAGGGTTAACCGTTTTCGAGAAAAATGCATTTATTTATTTACAATAGCCTGCATCGATTCAATAATTTGCATTTTTCTCGGAAATGGTTAGCCCTATCGAGATGTATTAAGAGACCATTTTTACGCAGAAATCTCTGGAATACCATATTCTAAAATCAAAATGTCAAAAAAGTTACCATTTAGAAAATGAGGTTATTTTTACCCTCAACTCCTCCCGTATGATACGCCTCTGATTAAAATTATGAAATTTTGAATTCAGAGTCAGATTCAGCGTCAAAAGTTTACCCATCGTGCCTAATTTCGTAATTTTGTTATGAATGGTTTCGAGAATATCGAGGGAAAACCGTCTTCAGGGTGCCCCATGCAAAGGAGCGTAGCTCCCTTAGGAAGCATTTCCGGACCCATGTTCATGCGACATTTTCTTTCTATTTTTCGAAGTACTATTCATCGTTAAAGTTTGTTAACATACCGAATTAACACCCTGTATAATAATAAAAATAAAAAATACAAAAACAAAAAAAAAAACAAAAATTGAATAAAATAATTATAAATTGTATGTGAAGCTAGAAATATAACTTTTAACAATTTATAGTTCTTTCATTTAATTTTTGTTTTTTTCTGTATTTTTTATTTTTATTATTACATACCTAAAGACAATTTTCCATCCATTTATAGACACCTGAAGATGGTTTGTATACAATAAACCGAATCGTAGTGTTTCAATGTTTGACCAAAATCCATGAAAAACAACCATAATAACTCCAAAAACGAACCCCGCGGTTGTCCTTCTGTTCCATCTAACTTCACTGGACTATCAGTAAAAAAATCAACACATACAACTCGCAAGTCTCTCCTAGCACTGACAAAAAGGGATGTACCCTCTCTTTTTTTATGGTCAGCCTTCCGCAAATGAGAAAGCCTATGGCGCTGTAGAAATGCTGCGAGAGGACAAGTGCCTGTGCATGTTTGATTTGAAACGCTGCAGGTTGTAGCCGTCGGGAAACAAATCCCCCAGACAGCATTCCACAACGTTGAAGCAAATGTTCGAGTCCATAATGCAGGATCAACAGATGATGTTGAAATACAAAAGGGAGTTAGACAAGGGTGTATTTTGTCGCCGATGTTATTCAACCTATATGTGGAGAGAGCATTTGCTGAGGCAACCTTAGATAGCCCTATCGGCATTAAAATAAACGGATTTCCAATCAACAATCTCCGATATGCAGATGAAACTGTCATACTAGCAGACAATGTGAATGACCTTCAAACTCTACTGAGTCGCGTTAACGAGGAAAGCCAAAGGCTGGGTCTGAAGATAAATATCAACAAAACCAAGTTCATGGTGGTTAGCAGAAACCATATCTCAAACACCCGAATCCACTTGAACGGAGGGGACATCGAACGGGTCAGCAAATTTAAATATCTGGGATACATGGTAAACGAAAGATGGGATCCAGATCAGGAGATATAACGCAGAATTGAACAAGCTAGGACAATTTTCCTGAAACTTCGAAAATTTCTTACCAACAAAAATCTGAACTTCAGTCTTAGATACAGGATGATGAAGTGTTATGTTTGGTCCACTCTGCTGTATGGCGTGGAGGCATGGACGCTGAAGGCAGCCATTGTAAATAAGATTGAAGCGTTCGAAATGTGGACTCTGCGACGAATGCTTAGAGTGTCCTGGGTCGACCATGTAAGAAATGAGAACGTTCTCCAGAGAGCTGGGCTAGCAGAACGAGAACTTTTTGAGTATATAAGAAAGAGGAAAATAGCTTACCTAGGCCACATAATGCGTGGGGAACGCTATCACCTCCTGCGCCTCATTCTTCAAGGTAAGATCGAAGGTGGAATTGGAAGAAAAAAGCTATCATGGCTGCTGAATGAATGAATAAGGACCAGAGGCTATCCAGCACGGAATGTGGCTGGTGCATAGGCCACACGATGGGCCCTTTTGCGCCTCTATCCGCGCTAGTTCCTAAGACCTGCCCTTTTGGCAAAGGCAAGTACATTCTTAGGTCCTATCCGTCATGGCTGAGAAACATCCGTCACTGGACAGGAATAAGCGACTTCCAGGAATTACAGAGGGCTGCAATGAATAGGACGATCTGATGAGAGAAAGGATGAACGCCTACGCAGGAATCTGCATGGTACCTTAAGAAAAAGAAGAAGTTCTCCAAAAGAAGGAATGCTAGAAGAGCCTGGTTTGGGGAGTATGGACCTCGACCTGATAAGGATGAGCTCGCAGAGCCTCTCTAGAGTTCCTCGTTGGGACGGCCTTTGCTGTTATTACCTGGGAGAGCTCACTCGAACATCTTCCCTGATAGAATCTGTAAAACAGGGACAACTCAGCCACCCTTCTTCGATGTTCCAGGCTGTGGAGGTCCTTTGTGAGGTTAGGGGTACCGATTAGTCTAATTGCTCTCTTCTGGATAGTGTCCAGAAGCTTTAGAGGGTGCTTCGGAGCATATCTCCACACATGGGAGCAATGGTCCACCGATGGTCGGTTCTGCGTCTTATAGAGCAGCAGTAGTTTCAGCAATAGTGACGACGTGGTCGCGCCAGGACATGTTATTGTTGTCATCAATCCTCAAAAGCTTGACGGAAGGTGATTCGACTATTGGATGACTCTATATTTTCACAGTTGGTAAAGCCAACGTGAGACTTATTTGTCAGTGTTGTTGTCTGATGTCGTTTTTACTAATAGCCTGGTGAAGTCCATTGGAACAGAAAGGAATCATTTGAACAAAAAACCAAAATAAAAAGATCTACAACTTTGATCTGGTCATGTCTGGATAATTTTCTGACCCTTCGACACTCTATGGCTCGAGTCATTGTAACTGTCAAAGTTGCATTTATTTTTTTTTCGTATGTGAAAATCAAGTTGCCTAAGAATCAGAATAATGCTGTTAAAAAAAAATGATTAAAATTCGACACATTTTTTTCTGTGTTTAGCTAGACTACTGCTATTAGTGCGTATCTTGAATTTCTCCTACGGGTTATTCTTAAAAAATGGGAGGATTCCGTTAGTAAGTGAATGTAATTAAAATATTTCTAATATCTGGAAGATACGATACAAATGTCAAGACAGTACATCTGTCCTAGAGTCTGGTTTTCAAGATACAAGTTTGAAAAAATAGACAAAACTGGATTAATTTCTTCATCAAAACTAACCCAAAATATCATCCTGCATTATGCAAGGATAAATAATGAGCGATCCTACAGAAACAGGAGGATCGCAATACTTACAGACAGTCAGGCTACACTTAGGGCACTGGAAGGGCTCAAAGTTACGTCTGCTCTAGTCTGGGAATGTCTACAAGAACTGGGAAGGCTGGCAGAACAAAACAAAGTAACTTTGGAGTGAGTGCCAGGACACTCAGGCATAAAGGGCAATGAAAGGGCGGACGAGCTAGCAAGACTAGGCTCGTCTGCCCTATACATTGGAGCAGAACCCGCCCTCGGGGTGCCTAAAAGCACAATCAGACACCAGGTCGTAGAATGGATGAAACATCAGCACAAGGAGCAGTGGAACTTGTTGCCGGGATGTGTTCATGGAGAAACATTCATAAAAGCGCTATGCAAGAAAATAGCTGAAACACCTTGAGTCCTTGAGTAGGAATCAGCTCCGAATAACGAGGGTCTCCTCACGGGACATCGTGGCCTGAAGGAACACCTAAATAAAATGGGACTCTACAATGGAGACCCCAACTGCAGACTGTGCAGTAGAGGAACTGAGTCAGCCCTACATGAGCTCTGTGAGTGCGAAGCGCTAGATCACAACAGACAACAGCTCTTTGGGAAGACCAAGCTAGAACCAGTGGAGTACAGCTCAGCACCAGGACCAGAAGGAAAACTGCATAAACTTATGCAGAGATCCAGATTGCTGGAGTCGACACTGTAAATGAGAGGAGTTATAATACAATAGGCCTTAAGGTTCCAGTAGGAAAACTGCATAAACTTATGCAGTGATCTAGATTGCTGGAGTGGATACTGTAAATGAGAGGAGTTATAATACAATAGGCCTTAAGGTTTAAGTATTGACGGGGATAGCATGGTCGGACGGCTCCTGAAAAAAAGGTATTCCTGACCAAACCGTATTGAAAAAAACTTTTTCTTTATAATAAAAAGTGGTTCCGACCTACCCATTTAGTAAGAACAACCCTAATTCGTATCGAGTGACGAAACGAAGAAAAAAAAAACAACTAAAGTGAGGGTGGGGGTGTGGTAAGGGTGCTCTATGGGAATACGGGTGGACTACAATGTTTAGTGAAGTACCTCGGACATGAACCTTCTTGGGCAACTCTGGTGGTGTGAAAGTAGGAGGTGGGTGATGGTCATCTGTAAACCACAAACCAATCTCGCACATTCAACTAGTTCGTTAAACTATATCTCTAGTTTTTTATTTAGATCTATTTTTTCACTGTTCTCTAAGAGACCAGTTTTATGTACTGGGCGAGGTAAAACTGTAGAACTCATAAAAATCTTGGATCACAGCAAGCTATGTTAGGGCATTGATGTGACATTGGATTGAAGTGACATTTGATGTTTGATTTGAAGTAGTGGAAAACCATTTTTAAATTTCACAAGTTTTTCTAGGGCTCTGGTCTGTGAAGGGATGTTAACATTAGCTTGCATTGAACATTTTAGGGGATGAAATAGAGTGCCTTGTTTCGAAGGTGGTACCATGGTCTGTTCGATCTGTTTTTTTTTTGAATAAAGAGACACTTATTAGTAAATTATGTAAAAATACAAACAATGAATGGATATTTCTGCACTGGCTGCACTGGTACATTTATAAAGTTTTTTGAGGTTAAGGCTATACTCACAATAGTTCACGGATGTTAACAATCAAATTATGCGATCTGAATCCCTATTTATAAGTAAAACGTTTTCACTGGTAGATTTAGCGAATTTCTTGAGCTTAAGACTATACTCTTAGTGGCCCACAGATGTGACAATCATCATCATACTCACAATGTCTTAATAGACATGTTGTGAACTCTTAAAATGCATTAAGTCGGAGCTAGAGTATTGCCGACACGAATATTATCAGTACTTTTGAGAACTGTAGCTCCCCATCGTTCGCGATTTACTGTCAGTTCAGTGGCGCTCTTGATTCTCGTATCTAGCAACTGTTTCGTCGTATCCATCCAGCGTGTAGGGGAACGGCCACGGCGCCGCCCACTCGGGGCGTGACCCTGAACTACAAGTTTCTACATATTATCGCTTCTGTGTATATGTCCGAAGAATGTAAGCATTCTCGTCGACACAATGGAGGATAGTCTCTTTGGATTACCGAGCTTATCTAGTATAGAAACGTTAGTTCGATGAGCGGTGTAAGAAACTCTCAGCATTCTCCTCCACGTCCACATTTCAAAAGCATCTATGCGAGCTCGATCTGCCTCTTTAACAGTCCAAGTTTCCGAGGCATACAAAAATATGGAGAATACAATGACTAAACCAGCAACATTTTGGTAGCTTTAGTGATGTTATGGTCACGCCATATTTTAGTAAGCTTTGTCATGGCCACACGTGCCTGTTGAATGCGCCGTCGAATTTCATTTTCACAGCTACCCGAATTGTCGATCAAAGAACCGAGGTACACAAAACTTTGAACTACTTCACAACGGCCTACTGACTTTATTGCTCGATGATTATCGTGCTCTCTATCTACGATCATAACCTTGGTTTTGTTGTAGTTAATACCAAGAGAAGAGATGTGACAATAGAGGTATAAAAAAAATTACTATACAGATCTCCATTTGTAAGCAAAATACTTGAAATAACTACCAGTAGACTAAACGAGTTTTTTTTGAACATATGACTATGGTTCACGGATGCGACAAAAGAAGTTAAAGAAGTATATTTCACAATCTAGATCTCTATTCATAAGCAGAAAAAGTCTTGAAATAACCTTAATAATATTTATGCTAAACATAAACTTCTTAGTGGAAGATATTTCCTGAGACTTTCATGAGTTAAACTAGTTTTTCCTAACCCTCATTATATTTTACTATGTAGCTGTTATAGAAATACGTGCTCTCATATACATACATTGTATGTATGATGGTCTTTTTATACATATTTTCTCTTGTGGGACATTTTATCTTCTGTATTTATTTTTTCAGGTTTCTTAAACTCATTTTTTTCTTCTGCAGAGTATCCTTTTTCAAGTGAAGTAATAATTAGGCACAAATACCGAAATAATTAGTTATGAGCTGACATAGCCATCAAATATGTTAAAAAAATAGGGAGGTAAATTTTAACTTGATGTAAAAAATAAATAAATGCGATAAAGTTGTTGAAATGTTCTATACTTATTTACGGTTTACAAATAAGCTACTTGTACCACCAAGCTAAAGTAGCTCGTCAAAATTAATGACAGTAAGGGTAACTGCAGTCAAGACAAGAACTTATTATTTTATTTTTGTAATCACAAAGTTATAAATTTTGTTCAAAGTCTATACACTCTTAAATTGAAGTTATAAATAAATCTTGGCTATTATAACCAGTTGCCTATTTTTCAATTTAAACATTAAGACTGTATTGAGGGCACGTATTCTGTTCTCTATGTAAATAAAACACTTCTAACTATAACTGAAAGTGACTAAGATCATTATAATACTATTACCTACATATTAATACATCTGTCTACTCTACCCACGTGACTACCGGTCACAAAATGCGCATGCTTATCACAATACAAATATGGGATCGACAAACTCATGCTTGTGCATTAACATAACAAAAAGGATAATCTTCATGCAAAAGAATATGATAAAAATCACGTATATGCAGAATATATAAAGAAGTATACAGGATTTCCCGTTTTAATCTCCAACTCAAATAGCTCTGAAGATACTGACATTAGAAAAAATATTTCAAGAAAAAGTTGAAGGGTCTAAGGAGGACATAGTGACCTTAACGTTCAAGGTCGCATGAAAATCAAAACAGTTCATTAAATAAGAATCTCTACTTTTGACCCTGGAATCTGAAAAAACAGGAAATTTTACGCCCGAATGTGACCTTTACAATGATCTTGACCTACAAGGTTATATGAAAGTCAAGATTTTTAAACGGACCTTCATATGATCCTGAGGGTTATATTCATGGCTATGCTCAAGGCAATACTCATATCAGGACTTCAAATTTCTCGTTCTTTTCCATTTCGGGGTCAAGCAAAGGGATTGCCATTTGAAAAACTGTTGTCGTCAAGGTGAAGGTCATGGTGAAGGTCACCTTAAAACCCTCACTTGAAACTTTTTTTTCCAAATGTTAATATTTTCATTGTTATTTAGGTGTGGAAATTAAAATGGCACACTCTGTATACATAGAAAATAAGCCGTGAGGAGAGTGATAAAAATCTGTTCGATGTGTTTTCGCTGATATTCTAGGTTACGTTTCGATAGTTTCGGTGTGCTTGATCAACCCTTTACTGTTGACTTACTTGGCAGATGCCCATCCACTTCGTCTGCTTATTTTACAAGATAGGGTGTTTTTTTGAAAGAAGAAAATGTAAGAGAGTTAGGGAACGTTAAATAGCTCTAGTATATAGGTAGCTCAAGCCTACGTTCATTTCGGTATAAATGTTTGTTCTTCGTAGGGTTATTTGGTATGATTGTAGAGTTTGCCACCTCATAAGCTGTGGGGTCAGCTAATACTTTTGAAATACCGAAAATTTCACAAATTTTATAAAAAAAATCTAAAACGCTGGTTTTTCTCCTTTCGTATTTATATACGATTGGTTTTGTGATGGACAATTTCTTTGTCTACAGAAACAGCAAAAGTCAAACAAAAAACTCGAAGACTTATGTAAGTTATTTCTCAGGTATTTTGAGGTAGCACAGTTGATTTTACGTTGGTCTGAGGGCCGATTTTATCAACATTCGCATTTTAACAAAGGCTTTGACCAATCAGAGCAGCCCGTTCAAGAACATGCATCTGTCAAAGTACTCTGAAAACTATTGATTTCTCTTGAAGTTTACCTCAGAAAGGTTAAAAATGACATTCTTTATATACGATCGACCATTATGAACCATCTAGTATCGTTTCCAGTCTGATTTATCCATCCTAATGGGTGAAAAATTGCATTCTCTTGTTTAACAAAAAGTTTAACAATTGTTAATTTCAACCAATCAGAATCCGCAAAAACTGTAGATTTGATCGCTGGTTTTTTCTTCTGCTAAATGATGATGACAAAAAATTAGGGTTTTGAATAATTTTTTTTTGTGATAAATGGAGAGATCAAATATAACTTTTACAACAAAACTGTTTTTGTTTTCTTTTTTTCGCAATAATTCAAAAGTTATATCAAAATAAAAATGGGTTTTTGAATCCAGAACCGAAAACACACCGACGGCTCCCGAACCCGTGTGACGTACTTCGTGGAAATGCTTGTTAACAGTTTAACTAAAATGTATATTTGTTGCAACATAGGCGATGAATGAAGTTGGCAGCTCGAGACGAAGTCAACGATCGAAATAAATATCTTTTTGTATGTTTGAAATTAGATCACAGATCCCAGTAATAAAGTACCTAAACAAATATGTTCTGAGGCGATTTTTTTCTCTAGCATGCTGGGTGGCCAAGTGGCATAGTGGTCGACATCGTATGACTTGGTATCGCTGGTGGTGTTGGTTCGAGACCCAGCCCGTGCAACTACTTTTTTTTATTTTTTTTATCCAAAATATTCATTGGAATGCTTTTTACTCATGTTATATCATTTTTTTGTACCATCGAAATAAATGTGTTTTTGAATCAAATGTTATTAGATGTTTTACTAGTACAACAAAAATTACGAATAATTTTACTTTTTTGGAATAATTTCATTTTGATACCGCTATCAGAGCAATTGGCGATTGATATTAATGGATAAACTTCACTTCCACTGACTCAATTCTCCACCGCCTCCGGTACATAGCTTTTGCAATATGTCAAGTAAAATGTCTAATAAAATTTGATTCAAAAACATTTTTATGTCGATGATACAAAAAAATGTGTGTAGCATGAGTAAAAAGCACATAGATGAATATTTTTGATAAAAAAAATAAAAAAAAAATAGTTGCACGGGCTGGGTCTCGAACCAACACCACCCACGAATACAGCGATATCAAGCGTTACGATGTCGACCACTATGCCACTCGGGCACCCAGAATGCTACAGAAAAAGTCGCCTCAGAACATATTTGTTTAGGTACTTTATTACTGGGATTTGTGATCTAATTTCAAACATTCAAAAAGATATTTATTTCGTCTTGAGCTGCAAACTTCATTCGTCGCCTATGTTACAACAAATATACACTTGTTACAACAATAGTTTTGTTATAAATCTTATATACGATATGATGAAAAGTGTCATCCAGCTTTGACGTTTTGTTTTCAATATTGATAAAATACTATTGGATGATATTTATTAACCTAGCCCGCAATACCCAATAGAAAGCTTTTGCTAAATAACATCCAATAGAAAAGCTTTGTTAAATTCTTTGTTAAATATGCATGTTGATAAAATCGGCCCTTAGCATACCAAATAAGCCTAGAAAAAATATTTTTTCGAAATCAATGTAAGGTGGACTTATATACTAGACTAGTTTCAGGGAACTGTATCAATAGATTGAAGATTTTTTAGAGAGGAAAGCTCAAGCTGTCATATACTCGTAATATTACAATGATGATTACCACTATGCCTATCTTATTAAGATTTCATAAAAAACAGTTTTCTACTCAATGATTTTGATCTAATGAAGCCTAAAATTATTTGTTGATGCCTATCTACCCTTTAACTTATACTTATTTCTTTTAATCTATTTGTGATTTGAAGTTATGTATAAGTTTCAAGTATCAAAATATGACTTTAGAAGCTTTTTTAGCTATATTTTATCTATATATTCGATATTATTTTACAAATACTGTTTGTTCATAATTTACACTAGTTTCTAAATAGTACATATGTATTATTATCAATCTATATTGACAGCTTTATGCTTCCCAATCCATTCTATGTATGAAGTAGGTCTGTCTTTTGAAACAAAGTATGATTTGGATAAATTAAATTTCTAATTGTAAATATCAATATATCCATGCTGAAATTTTGATGCAGGTTTCGAGTAGGGATCATTTATTAATTTACAAGTAAATGTATTAGAGGATATCATTTAAAGAATATGGATTTGAAGTCATATCACACAATACTGAACAATCCTCAAAATGTTCCGTAAAACTGACATTTCAGATTTTTGTATAGTTTTCAATTTTGTATGAATCTAAAAATATTAAGTATAAAAATTCGCGTATAAGAACCTCAAAGTCTAGTAAATTTTACTGTTTTTACTGAAATGGGTATAATGATGAAAAATCTGAAGCTCAGTTTTCACGGAAAAAATACGTTCACTCAATTTTGTGTTGCAGTATATAAGTAAATGCCTAAACGTTTTCTAAGACACACCACTATACCTGGAAATATACATCAAACTAACACATATCGATAACAAGTTCAAGCTAAGAAAGCTCAGTAAGTTTGAGTAGATTGTGTTCCAAAAAACTGCGAAATACAGTAGAAAAATATGTCGTTTTTGAAAAATTAGCTTGGATTCTAAACAAAAAGTTGTATATTTACAAAAAAGACGCTTCTGCGGAAAAATTGAAAAAAAGAATGTGCTCAAACACAGGTGGAGTCAAATATACATTCACAAATTTCATGTCTGGTATTCAGAGGCTTTGGAAAATATATGTCGATGGTAGTTTGAAGTTTGTTTTGGACAATTTTTGAATAATATCTCTTAGTGTTCCTCGTTCGGATGGTCTTCGGTGTTATTATCTGAGAGAGTTCATTCGAACACCCTCCGTGATAGAATCTGTAAAAGATGTTCCAGGCTGTGGAGGTCCTTTGTGGGATTAGGCGTATCAATTAGTCTAATTGCTCTTATGATAGAGTTCAAAAGCTTTAGAAAGTGCTTCGAAGTGCATCCCTGTACATGGGAGCAATACTCCAGCGATGGTCGGATCTGTGCCTTGTAGAGCAGCAGTAGTTGCTCTGGTGTATATAGATTCCTACAGCGGAACAAAACTCCAAGCTTCTGGGATGCCGTTTTGGCAATACTGACGACGTGGTCGTGCCAGGACATGTTACTGTTGATATTGATCCCTAAAAGCTTGATGGAAGGTGACTCGACTATGAGATGATCCTTCATTTTCACAGTTGGTAAGCCAACGTGAGACTTTTTTGTCAGTGTTGTTGCCTGAGTTTTCTGTACGTTAAACTGTACTTCATTTACTAATCCCCACTCGACAGTTGTTTTGATATCTAAGTTGATCATATTGCTAGGACAACTTGGCTATCGTTTAAGGAGTGTGTATCGCTTAACTTAACCTCACATTATCAAGGGATTTGATTCCATAGCTGACAGTATCCTGTCAATATTTTTTTCAAAATCCCTTGACAGAAAGGATCAAGGGAGTTTCAAGTTAATATTTTCTCATACTTAGGAATTTTTACAAAAAGCAGTGTGGGTAACTTTCTTCTTGAAAGTCTGACAGATTCTGGAGGTTCACATTCAGAACAAAACAATCCTTCCCAAAGCCAACTGAAATACCAGTGTAGATACAATATACCAGGGGATTCAAATATGACCCTCGGCATTGGGATCTCGTAAACCATAAAAGATATGAAGTTAAATGGTTGCAAAGTTATGCATACACGTGACGAAGAAAATAGCACTTGCGGAGCTTGGAAGTTCAGAGTATTTTCTAGAACAACCGAAATTTATCGCCATCCTTTAAAATTTTTTTATTTGGATTGGATTAGGTTTCGTCGTCTTCCTCCTCCATCTTTTACTTTATTTTTTCACAAGACCCAATTTGTCAGAAATTATGATATTTGGGAACTTCAGTACTTCAAAAATGCTTTTTATAAGATGACCTTGCTAATAAGGTTCTCCATATCTGACTTCATTTGTCAAGAATTATGATATTGTGATATTTGGGAACTTCAGTACTTCAAAAATGCTTTTTATCAGATGACCTTGCTAATAAGGTTCTCGATATCTGACTTCATTTGTCAAGAATTATGATATTGTGATATTTGGGAACTTCAGTACTTCAAAAATGCTTTTTATCAGATGACCTTGCTAATAACGTTCTCGATACCTGACTTCATTTGTCAAGAATTATGATATCGTGATATTTTGAAACCTCAGTTACTTCAAAAATGTTATCACGTGACCTTGATAATAAGGTTCTCGATATCTGACTTCATTTGTCAAGAATTATGATACTGTGATATTTTGGAACTTCAGTTACTTCAAAAATGTTATCACATGACCTTGATAATAAGGTTCTCGATATCTGACTTCCTTTGTCAAGAATTATGATATTGTGATATTTCGGAACTTCAATTACTTCAAAAATGCTTTTTATCACAAGACCTTGCTAATAAGGTATCTGACTTCATTTGTCAAGAATAATTATGATATTATGATATTTTGGAACTTCAGTTACTTCAAAAATGCTTTTTATCAGATGACCTTGCTGATAAGGTTCTCGATATCTGACTTCATTTGTCAAGAATTATGATATTGTGATATTTTGGAACTTCAGTTACTTCAAAAATGTTATCACATGACCTTGATAATAAGGTTCTCGATATCTGACTTCCTTTGTCAAGAATTATGATATTGTGATATTTCGGAACTTCAATTACTTCAAAAATGCTTTTTATCACAAGACCTTGCTAATAAGGTATCTGACTTCATTTGTCAAGAATAATTATGATATTATGATATTTTGGAACTTCAGTTACTTCAAAAATGCTTTTTATCAGATGACCTTGCTGATAAGGTTCTCGATATCTGACTTCATTTATCAAGAATTATGATATTATGATATTTTGGAACTTCAATTACTTCAAAAATGCTTTTTATCACAAGACCTTGCTAATAAGGTATCTGACTTCATTTGTCAAGAATAATTATGATATTATGATATTTTGGAACTTCAGTTACTTCAAAAATGCTTTTTATCAGATCACCTTGCTAATAACGTTCTCGATATCTGACTTCATTTGTCAAGAATTATGATATCGCGATATTTTGAAACCTCAGTTACTTCAAAAATGCTTTTTATCAGATGACCTTGCTAATAAGGTTCTCGATGTCCGACTTCATTTGTCAAGAATAATTATGATATTGTGATATTTTGGAACCTCGCTTACTTCAAAAACGCTTTTTATCAGATGACCTTGATAATAAGATTCCCGATAGCTGACTTCGTATCTCTTACGGTTTTCGGCATCCCAAGGTCGAAATCTAAATCACCCTGTATATTTACGCTGACAATAGACATGACTGACTTAAGAACGATATCAGGTGTCGGTGAAAAAAGACAGAGTAACTGTGATTGATGTGTTCGGTGGAGAGACAACAGTAGACGGATAATAACCAATGAGATCGCTGTATAACAGACACGTGATACGTACTTGCTCTGCCGACCAATTGAATTGCTCTGACGCCTTTCCTGAATGTCGCCACTACCGCACCACGGATGGGACAAAAAGTCAAGAGTTAGTAAACGATTATCTGTTATATGTTTCGCTTACTAGCTCTAGATGGCGCCGATACGCAACGAAAAGATAAGATGGTGACGCTTTCTAGAAATAGGCTTAGTTTCTACCAAACTTATAGGTTGAAATACATTACTCAAGTTCTTGTATAGTACGCCATATCACAGGACGCAATTTTGTTGTGGTTGCTTAGTTCCTGGATTCAAACAACTTTTCTGTATATGATATTTAGCATTATGTGAAAAATAGCTTCTTGGTTTTTTTGTACTTTTGTGATTTTTTACGCATTTATCATCAATAAGGACTGAGGACTTTACGTTTACTAAGGTCCGTTATCGTCATTCTAACCTAAAACCTTCATTTCTCTTTGTTGGAGAATTTGGTATTTTTCTCACTATTATTGATTTTTTTTATATTTTGGCATGACTGAGAAAGCTTCAGCTCAATACACGTCTTTTACGTTTGATAATCCGTACATTGCAGTAGCTAGTAGGCCGTGAAAAAATCCTTTACTGCCATACTCCAGCTTCTCTTTGACCAAAGATATGTTACCGCCGTTGTTTCTGGTTAGACTTTGTTTGTTGTGAGTAATTTTTATAATTTTGTCCCTGTAGTCTAGTTCGTGTGTATTTTTCTGCTAAGTTAGTTGTTTTCTTCTACCTGAACAGGTTTTTGTTCATATTTCATGGCCTGATACGTTGCTCATAGGTAGGAAAGTTGAGAAAGGCCGATTTGTTTGAAATTTTAAAATCAAATGAAAACTACCATAGATTGATATTCACAACCTATATCATTAGAAAGGTTTAACCGTATAAAAAACATTAGGCATTCCCATTTGAAAAAATAAAGTTATCGCTGATCGAAGTGTCCTTGATTAATCGACCGATTACTCCAAGCATAAACGTAATTTAGATTTGACAGTCTTATCAAAGCTTACCCATTTTATGCTTAGTAATACGGCAAAGTCACAGCCTCCCAAATTTTAAAACCTCTGCGATATTAAATTTTTTCCTGATATCTACTTATACCGAAAATGGTGATTTACACCTAAACGGTTCGCGTTAAGTCCCATGTATGATACATAAAGTCACACTAGAATTCACCAAGGAATCTGAATATGCAATAACATACGGGGTGTTCTATTAAAAAAAACATAACTTTGATACATTTTGTGTTTTTGGAACACCCTGTATAACATGAAAATATTTTTAGAATGTAGCCTTTATGGGTCTCTATCCATCTGAAATTATTATTTTCTTTTTCATCAAATACTTTAGCCATAATGCTCCGTGTCGAATAACGTGAATAGCCCTCTAGAAGAAATGCTTTATCAAACTGTTTTTTATTTGTATTCTAGTTCAAGAAATTGTGTCATGTATGATATAGTCTTAAAACTCTACACGTTAACGTGATTGCTAAAACTTGCCTTTCTTGGAAAATCGTTATTTTAGTATGCAAAACATTGTTCATTCCTCCTTAAGTAGTAAAAACAACATTTTTTGTGTGCCAAAAATTCGTTTTCGAAAATTGACCTTTATTCTCGTCAATGTGAAATCCCCAATTATTGTTTGTCTGACTCTATTGATCTTCTTATTTCGGTTATTGAGACTTGATAAAATATTCAGCAGTCCAGAAGTAGTATTTTCGTCAGCAACGAATCGATTTAGGGATATAGTCAACCTTTTGCTCCAATTGGGTACACAAGTAAACGTATGCAATTTCTAAAACTATTTTTTTTTATGTAATGTGGTTTCCCTGAATTTCCTTGACACATGATATTATCATAACAAGTGGAATTTTTGGTACTATAGTGTCTATCATACCATGTTTTCAAAACATTTTTTTTGTACGTCAACCCTCAAGATTCACTCCCAGCTTTTTTTCCAAATAACCCCCCGTAGATTTTCCCACATATATGTTATCCCTATTTAATTCAAAATCTTGTGATACCTTTGATTTTATAGGTACGCAAACTTATTTTTTCCGTGAAATCATAAGCATAATAAAAAAAAGGTATTTGAACAAATGTCTTTGTTATCCTTTTTTATTAAGACAATATTACGCCCCGCAAAAATCCCTATTTCATTTATCTTATGCTTATGAAATTGAGAAAACATTGGTTTGTTTATGAAATAAAGGCACTACAAGATTTTAAATAAAATAATGGCGTCATTTATGCACGAAAAGCTGTGGAGAGCTATTTGAAAAAATTGTTGGGGTGAGTTTTAGGGGTTGACGAAAAAAAAGACATTTGGAAAGCATGGTATTATTGAAAAAACCACTTAGTTTTATTTTTAACTGCTTTTCTTACGAAAATGTTACGCCTCAAACAAATCCTTATTTTATTTACCTTCGCTTATGACTACGAAAAAAATAGGTTTGCGTATAAAATCAAAGATTTTACATGATTTGTGTAGGAATAACTATTGGGTGCTTTTTAAAAATAGTTGGGGGTGAATTTGTAAGGGTTGAAGGGTTAAACAGTTTTGTGAGCGTAATTTGATAGGCCCTATTACGAAAATTCCACTTGGTTTTCCCTTGAACTTTTTTTTTATATATCACGTGTCAAGGAAACTCAGGGATATTAGATTTATTTTCTACTTTTTAACTTTTTTTGAAGTATTGTAATTGTAAACAAAATAATCTAAAACAAAATGCCCAATGTATGTACTACGTAATACCAATACATACGAGAATTCTTCCTATCCTGGCCTAGGTATTTTTTTTAGAAAAATAATTTAAACTACATTTTTCTTGTGTGAACAGAAAAAAAAAGAGAATTTGTTAAACAGGGACGAAACTGTATCTTGTTGCATAAATCTAGCGTCCAAAAAAGGTATCCTTCATATACATAAGATTTTATAAACCAGCTACCTTTTCTAGAAAGGTTGGTCACCATCTTATTATTCAGTATCAAGTTCATTTGAGTTTCACGGTACTAAACTGGCTGCGGCTGATATTCTGGCATAAAATTAATTCAGTAGAATACTGGGAGCGCTTAATATTTAGCTATAAAGGACTCAACTGGGAGCTGATGTGGCTATTTTTTATAAGTATACTAGTTACTAATATCTTCCATCCTCAATAAAATGAATACACTATCATCCTTGGGCCAAAAAATGTTTCTTAGCTTTGTGTATTACTCTTTCTAGGCATTTCACTAGCAAAAAAGTATTTTCAGCTTAAATTCGTATTGTCTCCTAAGAAAACAGGTCAGATATGTCACCTTGGAAACCATAGGATCTTTTGGCTCGGGTCAGCAATATAGCTGAAACCGATGCCAATATCAGCTTCTCTATTTTTCATATACAATTACATGGATGCAATGTAAAATGCTCTGAGGATGAAAGCTGGAAGGTAAACAAGGTTCGGAACTTAAAAATCTGTCAAAACAAAGCGATAAATTCAACTGGAAACTCCCAAAAGAACGGTAAACAAAAGACAAAAAAAAATGAAGCGTATTACGATGATTAGTGTTCTAGCTTAAAATTTGGCAACAGCGAATCTGCAGTGGTTGTGCCAGGATGGCATCCGATGACTAATGTCATCGCCAAAGCTGTGTTTTTGCGATAAATCAGCGATATTCTGTAAGACTCTGTATATTTTCTAGCATTTATAATATCCAAACATGCTTATGTCTGTATATCTTTGCAAGCCAATAGACATAAGCTGTTTGTTTATACAGGGTGGTCCAATAAGTGCGCGGTGCTCCCTAGCGGCCATACCGTTTAAATTAGACGAACATGTTTGGAACTAAAAACGTTTCTTTTAAAATGCTCTACATTCAGAAAATAATTCCAAAGATGGCGGACTTCCGGATATACCGGAAGTAGGCATCAACTTCCTTATTTTAAATGGAACACCCTGTATATTATTACGTTTTTGAATTCAACATCGATTTCTAGGTCCAGTTTGTCCACCATTGTTTATGTCTACGAAGCCTATTTTCGGAGTTATTCAGCAATTTTTACAAAATTTGACGTTTGTAGTACTTTACAAGAAACGTTAATATCTCGGAAAGTAAACGCGATAGAAAGATGCGGTTTCCGGTTTTGAAACAAGCAAGGAACGCGTTTATGTTTTAGTAAGATCGTTGTTTCAAAAGGACATTAAATCAATAGACTAGCAATTTTCAAGTTTGAAAAGTTAAGAACGTTAAAAACTTCTTTTCTTCAAATGGGATGGTACGATAAGTTTCATATAGGTAGAAATTAAATTGTCTTTCACTTTTATCTAGGCACATGTGGTTCTATCTTTGATGGTTTTCATGATATTTACGGTTCTGTAATTATGGCGTAGGGATTGGAAAAATCGTAGGTGGCGTGGCTCACAGACGAAACAATTGGCAGGAAATCTTTCATCCAAAGTGTTTCGATCTCTAATACTAAATTTTTTTAATTTTTCAACCCCCAACCCCCCAACCATCCCAATTTCACCCCTACCAAAAAAAAGCAGAAAATGATCAGGAACCTCTAAAACGATTAAACACGAATTTTGAGCTGTTTTTATATTTTTAGTTTTTTATTATTTCTGCGCCGCCAATGGTGCGATTTATAAAAACCATACGTGTTTTCCATCTTCGCCACGGTAGTAATACTGTGTCAAAATTTCATTAAAAGCAATTCAACAGTTTCCTCGTTCCACAATATAGAACGATCTAAAGCAATACTCTCGTATGTTTACATCTGAAAAAATTCTAAGTCCTTTGCTTTCTCTAATAGGCAAGATAGTGTTCGGATGGACCTAAAATAAGGTATTTATATCGTCAGGTCTTCCTTCACAGGTCATTGGACAGTCTATTATGAAAGCAACAAATTTTTCAATTTTATAACCCCCCACACCCCAATCACCCCAATTTCACCCCCACCCAAAAAAGTAGAAAATGATCAGGGACCCCTAAAACGCCTAAAAACGAAGTTTCAGCAATATTTAATTTTTTTTTGTTTTTGCTAGTTACTCCGCCGCCTATGCACCGATTTTCAAAATTTTAGGAACATTATCTACCAGGACCCCACAGCATACCGCTGCCCAAATTTCATCACAATCCATGCAGCGGTTGCTGAGATTACGAAGCTAGAAAAAAGCGACAGACAGACAGACAGACAGACAGACAGACCGACGGAAATGAGTGACGTGGATTTTCGTTATGTAGACATCATAAAACCCCCAAAAAGCATATTATCTCAAACTCGAAAATGTTCGCGATCACAATACTCCCCTCACCTATCGGTGTGGGAAGTAAAATGAATACAAATTGGCACCGTGTGGACTCTCTATTTTTGCAACGTTTTCATTCAGTTTTAAAACCGCACAGAGAAAACGTTGTGGAAAACGCAGCGTTTGGATCAGCCTTAATAAAATGAGAAGTCGAAGATTTGTGTCGTATTTATGACTTGCTGTGATGGGTAGTAGAGTGGAAAAACATTGTTTCTGAGAGGTTTATGACAAGTGTATAAAACGAAGGGCTGTGTCTATTGAATAGAATAGATTTTCTGATACATTCTCGTGCTACGAACATAATATCTAACAGAAATGACTGGGTTATAATCGTCAGTCCTCATTCTGCATAAATGTACGTTACTCTGGATATAAATTGCAATGTGCGATGCAACCTATGAATCGTTGCTCTCCATCAGATCGGACTGATTTATCGCAAATGACAGATGGCGCTTTAGTATGTATGCATCGATTCTGCATAGGTAATCCAGTAGGTAAGCTAATAAACACTACTCAGTGTAGCCATTCGGCAAAATGATTTTTTTCCAAATTCCACATGTGTTTCGCTTGCTATGTCAGCTGCTTTAGTAGGAAGATTTAGTCTAAATATACATAGATTAACGAAAAGTGGGAAATCTATAAGTCTAAAGTCTGAATCTTCGACCCTTGAAGACGCTATCATAGCTAAATACGTGAAAGTTTAAAAAAATCGAATTTTCAAGTGGTTAGACTGGATAGTGTTTGTTGCTACTACCTCAAAGGATTCAGTGTTACATATTAATACAAAGGTAAGCTGTGAATTGAGAATTAGTGCACCTGTTTATTGTTTCAGAATAATTTTTCAAATTCAAATTAAGCCGTCTAACATAAGTTGGCGCATTTCAAGCTTGCGATATTCAACTTTTTTCTGATATCTACTTGTACCAAAAATGGTGACATATTCCTAAGCGATTCGTTTAAGTCCCGGATGTGATATATAAAATCACACTAGAATTCACCAAAGAATTCAAATATGCAATAATATACAGAGGTTCTATCATAACTTTTAATATAAAAACCCTGTTTAAACGCCAAAGTTTAAGTGAAAATATGTTAACGTTGTATTCCACAACTGTTGGCCCACCCTGTATGCATTCACCGGCAATTTTAGGAAACGGCTATAAGCTATAAAATATCACGAATATCACTTTTTAAAATTTACATATCCCCCTTCTAGCCATTCCAATTTCACTTCGTATTGAAAAAAACAGAAAATTTACAGGAACCCATAGAATACATAAAAACGAAATATGAAGCGGTTCTACTTTCTAACTTTCCCTACTAACGGTGTGCCAAGTCAAAAGAATGTTTTTTGAATATGAGGAAAAAAATGGAGTCAAATTGATTGACTCAGTACTTCCCACACATAACGATGATACCATTTTATTATTTCCCATTGCACGAAGCTATAGTCTGAAATCTCCTTGCAACTAAATCATCGCCCACCCGCCCGCAAAAAAAACATCCAACACAACAACCCTCGTAAATAGTTTCTTCCGTCTCCCTCTTCAGGAAATATGCATTAAAAATCAATTGAACAATTTTCGCGTTACGCAATCTAGAACGATCTAAAACAATACTCGTATGTATACATCACAAATTCTAAGTCCTGTGGATTCTATAATAAGCATGCAACGTTCGGGTGGACCTAAAAAGTGTATCATGCCGCTAGGTTTTTCATTCGCATATCACAGGACAGCCCATTACGAATACAACAAATTTTCCAGTTTTACCACCCCCCACCCCCCAACCATCCTAAATTCACCCCCACCCAAAAAAAAGTATAAAATGATCAGGAACCCCTAAAACGTCTAAAAACGAAGTTTGAGCTGTTTTCATATTTTTAGTTTTTTTAATATTGCTGCGCCGCCACTGAGACGATTTCTAAAAATCATACGCGTTTTCCATCCTTGCCAAAGTAGTAATACTGTACCGAAATTTCATTAACATCAATTCAGTAATTTCCACATTATAAAATAAAGAACGATCTAAAGCAATACTCGTATGTATACATCGGAAAAAATTCTAAGTCCTTTGTTTTCTATCATAGGCATAAGGCAATGTTCAGATAGACCTAAATAAGTTATTTATGTCGCTAGGTCTTCCTTCACAGGTGAGTAGGCAGTCCATTATGAATACAACAAATTTTTCAATTTTACAACCCCCCAACCCCCAACCACCCCAATTTTCACCCCCACACAAAGAAAGTAGAAAATGATCAGGAACACCTAAACGCCTAAAAACGAAGTTTGAATATTTGAAATTTTTCGTTTTTTGCTAACGCGCAGAAACAAACAGACAGACCGACAGACAGACAGGCAGACAGACAGGCAGACCGACGGAAATGAGTGACGTGGATTTTAGTTATGTAGACATCACAAAACGCCCAAAAAGCATCTTATCTCAAAATTGAAAATTTTCGCGATTACAATACTCCCCTCACCTATCGGTGTGGGAAGTAAAACGACGATACCTAACTTTTCATGGTTAGAAACTTAATACAAAACAATATTCTTTTTTATATGATAATTATTTTTTAGTCAAATATATTTTGCTTCTCTGTATCAAGAATTCTAGTTTCATTTTAATTTGGGCCTTATAAAGGTCAAAGAACAATAACAAAATACTATTTATCTTTCAGATTTCTATAGTATGGTAGGGGATGAAATAAATTACTTGAAAAGGCAAGGCTAGGGAGACAATCTCGGAAAAATCGAATGACAAGCAATAAATTTATAGACTGACTCATACGTCCTTGACCTTTGGTAATTCATCAACCCGACTGGTTCCAAATGACTTTCCGAATTAATCTGAAACAAAAAACAGTCGCACGCCTGTTGTAAATGATAGAATAGCTGCTAACTTCACGTAATTGCCTACGCAGCGTTACCAACATCGATCGACACTGAGTTATGGGCGAATAGACAGTGACAATGTTTAACCCGAATTTTCAGTACTGTTACCACGTGTGTTCCATACAAAAATAAAATAATTCTTGTCAGGAAAATGTAGATACTCTAAACTATATCCCCGAAAAATCTTAAGACGGTAAGACATTACCCAATTTATTGTACAAAATCTGGTTCAATTTATTGAATAACATAAATTATTAGAGAGCTACACCAAATTATTTAAAAAAATTTAACTGAAACGAATAGAGAAAGACAAAATAGTTTATCTACCACTTTGTTTACTTCTTTCGTATGCACAAATTTGTGGATCGACAATTGAACAAAACAACACATGTCCTAAAATGCAGCTTTTGGTAGAAGCAAAACATTTTTTGGGGGTATCCTAGCTTCAATAATTTGGTTCAAGTAGTAGTAGTGATAGGGAGGCGAAGCCAGGCAAGTAGGCCACCTTTGGCCCTTTTCGCCAACCCCACTGAACCAATCACTGAAAACACTAAAATTCTACACCCTAGAAAGCTCCTTGTCGAACCTACCAGACCTCCTGACGAAAGTCAGTATGTCCGACCATTTCGCTGAATATAGTGGCTCCTCTCCAAACTCCGCCGTGCCGAATATCTGAACCCTAAGGTTGCGATAAACTGCACATCTGCCCAGGAAGTGGAACGCTGTCTCGTCCTCCTCCCAGCATCTGGAGCAAATGGGGTCCCCTACCACTCTCATAAGTGACAAATGTCTATTCAGCCGGCAATGGCCAGTAAGAACCCCCACCAGAAGGTTGAGCGTCTTTCTGCCTTTATTCAAAAGCCATAGCGTTCGGCCCTTATCAGGGCCTGCTATGAATCTTTTGGTTTGCCTGCAGTCGTCTCTCTCTAACCAGGCTTTCGCCTGTTCCTTGTATGCCCAGTTGTCCAGGGCCACATTGACCTGGCGTCTGCTAATTCCCAGCATAGGTTCTGGGCCGGTAATAATTTGGTTCAAACTCAAAAATATGTTTGACACTTTTGACATTGATAATTCTCACATCTGAAATCTGACTGTTGACAAACTCGACCTTTATGCGCACAATCTATTACTTGAACAAAAGAAAAATGTGTAAATGTAATACAGGTAAAATTATTGTTCAAGAAATTGCTCCAAATTTTATACAAGAAATTGGGTGATGTATTACAGTCTCTATTCACTGTCAAATTCGCCACAGATTTTAGCAGCCTAGCGTAACAGCCAGAGGCAAATGGTTCTCGGAACCGCCAGTACCGTCAAGGTGATGGTATCTTTGGCCCATATGGCTATAGCCCTGTTTCACCATACCGGTTTGCATCATGATCATTCCCACGTCTGGAAAAGCCAAGTAAAACAAACAACAACAAAACAGAGATCATTTATAATTTTTACGATGAGGTTTGCTGCCGATTCACGAAAAAAAAAAATAGAGGTGGCGATCTAACATCATTTTGAATATACTGGGATTCAATAAATGTATAGCCTTCAATAGGTCTACTCTTTACTTTTGACTTCCATACAATTTTTTATGAATCACAACATTTCACTCGATTTAGGGTGATATTCAATGATGCAGCTTGGTTTCCTAACACTTGCGAGAGTCCCATAAATATGTACATACTGTTTTGTGTTTCACAGTCCGTATGCAAACGTAGAGAGAGAGAGAAAAGAGACATATCTTGATCTCTTTTTCGACTTATTCTATATTGGTGTAAAATGGGACAGAGTATAATAGTGAACAGGAGTAGTAATAGTAGTAGTACTTAAAATGGAACACACATTTTGTTGCAAGTTGTAAGTTATGTAACAACAAATCATGTTAATGCATATTACGTGCTACTCTTTGTTAGTTATCTTTAGAGCAAACGACACGAAGTAACTACGCAAATAAACTCAAATTAAAACTCTCCACTAAGACAGAAACTATATCCAACGGTTTCACACCTGTCAAAACGAAATTTGGTTATTTTTTCAAACCAGTTAAAATCGATGTATTTAGGAAGGTCAAAATACTGTAGATTTTGTTCAAACTGTTTCTAAGCATCTTGATATTTTAGATATGAATTTGAAATAAACTCTCTACATAGACCATATTCAAGGGTCTCACTCTTGTCAAAACGAAATGCGGTTATGTTTTCAAACCATTCAAGAATGATGTATTTAAGAAGGTCAAAATTGAGGGTATTTTACTCAAAATGGTTCTAAGCATTTTGATATTTGAGGTATGACTATGAAAAACTGTCCACTAAGACGATATTCAAGGGTATCATTCTTGTCAAAACGAAATGCGGTTATGTTTTCAAACCATTCAAGAATGATGTATTTAAGAAGGTCAAAATTGAGGGTATTTAACTCAAAATGGTTCTAAGCATTTTGATATTTGAGGTATGACTATGAAAAACTCTCCACTAAGACGATATTCAAGGGTATCATTCTTGTCAAAACGAAATGCGGTTATGTTTTCAAACCATTCAAGAATGATGTATTTAAGAAGGTCAAAATTGAGGGTATTTAACTCAAAATGGTTCTAAGCATTTTGATATTTGAGGTATGACTATGAAAAACTCTCCACTAAGACGATATTCAAGGGTATCATTCTTGTCAAAACGAAATGCGGTTATGTTTTCAAATCATTCAAGAATGATGTATTTAAGAAGGTCAAAATTGAGGGTATTTTACTAAAAATTTTTCTAAGCATTTTGATATTTGAGGTATGACTATGAAAAACTCTCCACTAAGACGATATTTGAGGGTGTCACTCTTTTCAAAACGAAATGCGGTTATGTTTTCAAACCATTCAAGAATGATGAATTTAAGAAGGTCAAAATTAGGGTATTTTACTCAAAATGGTTCTAAGCATTTTGATATTTAAAGTATGAGTATGAAAAACTCTCCACTAAGACGATATAAAAAGGTTTCACTCTTGTCAAAACGAAATGGGGTTGTATATTGAGGAGGTTTTGCTCAAAATGGTTGTAACCATTTTGATATTTAAGGTACGAGTGTGAAAAACTCTCCACTAAGACGATATTCAAGGGTTCACTCTTGTCAAAACGAAATGAGGTTTCTTTATCAAACCATTTGAGAAAGGTGTATTTAGGAAAGTCAAAATTGAGGAGGTTTTGCTCAAAATGGTTGTAACCATTTTTATATTTAAGGTATGAGTATGAAAAGCTCTCCTCTAAGGCGATATTCTAGGGTTCACTCTTGTCAAAGCGAACTGGGGTTGTATTTCTAAATCATTTAAGAGCGATGTATTTAGGAAAGTCAAAATTGAGGAGGTTTTGCTCAAAATGGTTGTAACCATTTTGATATTTAAGGTATGAGTATGAAAAACTCTCCACTAAGACGATATTTAAGGGTGTCACTCTTATCAAAACGAAATAAGGTCATTTTATCAAGTCATTTGAGAAGGTTTTGTTAAAAATGGTACAAGGATTTTGATATTTTAGGCATGACTATGAAAAACTCTCCACTAAGACGATATTCAAGAATCTCACTCTTGTCAAAACAAAATGCGGTTATGTTTTCAAACCATTCAGAAACAATGTATTTAGGAATGCTTTGCTCAAAATGGTTCTAGACATTTTGATATTCAAAGTATGAGTATGACATCACTCCAGGGTAGTTCTTTCACCAGGTCAAACTCACCAGTGTTGGTTGTTTTTCCCAGCGTAACTCCCAATTCAGATACTAAACGTTCCACAGTATCGTACCCTGCATTCAAAAAGAATTAGGTTCTGTGACATCTCAAAATACACAACAGTTTTTTGTTTTACATTTGTACTAGCTAATTTTTTGCTTTTTGGTAAAAAGGAATTGGGCAAAGTTCCGAATTTTGCCGAGTTTGAAGTAAATGATACATTTTGCATTCCACGTTGTTATGCGTGTTCAACAATTTTTTTTTATAACTGAGCAGACCGCGTAGGCAGGGCCTAAATACCAAAGTACCGCGGCTGCCGTGAAAGGGTTATGTTAGGGGAAGTCTGTTAACGCGAGATTTGCATGGGCCAGTACTCGCAGGCCCAATAAATACATCTTCTGGCAGTCTATTCCAAGCCTTGGACACCCTGGGAATAAATGTGCGGTTGTACAGCTCAGTTCTTGATGTATGAAGAACGACCGTCTTAGGATGAGATGCAGCGGTCGCACGGGTACATCTGATAGG
The DNA here is from genome assembly GCA_951848785.1 of Callosobruchus maculatus. NCBI lineage: Eukaryota > Metazoa > Arthropoda > Insecta > Coleoptera > Chrysomelidae > Callosobruchus > Callosobruchus maculatus. The sequence continues at coordinate 3,352,524 of CATOUR010000179.1, forward strand.
AGCAGTGAGCAGCGGAACGATAGAGGATAGCTCAGAGGAGCAGATTCCGTTGGAATATCGGTAGAAGAGTGAGAGGTCACCAACAACACGCCGGTGAGAAAGTGACTGAAGGTGGCGCGTTAAGGCCGGATCGCCAATTAGTCGAATTGCCCTTCTTTGCACGGCATCTAGTATAGACAGGGTAGTGGGGGCAGCAGCTCCCCAGACATGAGAGCAATACTCCAGGCAAGGTCTTATCTGGGCTTTATATATGAGGAGGTTACATGGTGAGAAATACTTTCTGGCTCTAAATAGGTACCCAAGCTTTTTACCAGTAGCTGTTGCAATTGACGCGACGTGTTCGTGCCGGATCAGATTTTCTGTAATGTTGACTCCTAACAGCTTGAATGAGTGACTCCTTGGCAGAGCCTGGTTGTTCATTAGAACCTGGTGTTGGCTTGAGCACTTCTTGTTTGATAGCGTACAATACTGAGTTTTGGAGGCATTAAATTTAACCATATTCTTAAGCCCCCAAGCGGTAATGGTATCGAGATCCTTTGAAAGTGAAGCTGCCACTGCCAGTCTTCTGCATTCCAGCTCGATCACAGAGATCGGTCTATTGCTCATGATGCCTGCATGCAGCGTACTGTCATCCGCAAAACTGTGGATTGGGTTTGTAGTGCTAGTTTTGAGGAAGGTACCTCGCGTGCGTGGATAAATAGTCTACGCTAGAAGATTTCAGACTGTAAAACTTGTGGTATTCTCTACCGTTGGAGACAAAATCGATAGGGATTTTCTAGAATTATTCTAGGAAAAAACAAGATTTGCTAAAATCAAGTCTGTTCTGCAGCTCTTCAAAGCGAAAACTCCCAAACCAAACCAAGTTAGGTACAGATGTAACAATGTCAACAAACTACTCATGATAAGAAAATGCATTAGCATGATAAATACCTTGAATTCCAGTATCTCGATTCAAAGTGATGTCAGTCGATCTCACAAAAAAAAACACTTCATAGAAGTAAATGGAAGCAAGTAAGCCGATGGTTGAACAAAGAGGTTATTGTTAATGCACTTAGGCTTAGCTTATAAAGGGGTAAACTTATACTTACTTAAGAAATGATCAACGTCATATATATACAGTTCGATCGAAGACTATAGGAGGAAGTATGAACCTAACCATGCATATATAGTAATGTGCAAAAGGGTACAGAATGTGTGTCAGCTTACATTCCGTTTAACAGGCAGAAAAATCGTCAGTAAAGGTTTTGTACTGGATAGGTTGGATCTCTGTAGTGCGCTTAAGTATAGAATAATCATTTATTGTCATAAGGTTTACATTTAAATAAACATTGACAACGTCAGAAACACATACAGGGTGTCCCACGACGATTAAGACAAACAATATATCGAAACTGTGGATCGATTCTGTAACTTTCGCTATAGTAACGAAAGCAGGCGAAGACGAAGCTAATCAATTACGAAAACGATTTTTGACGACATTCCATAACTAAAGTTTACCGCTTCGTTACGCTTTCGGCATGGAGCTCGATGACTCACGAGCAATCACGAGTTGGCTTAAATATCTCTGGATGAGACTCTGCAAAATCCAGCAATGCCGACCATTGCGAAGGATTAGTTTTTTCTCTTCGATTCATTGCTTGTTAATTAAGTACACAAATAAATTTAAGCAAATTGTCACTTTGACACACAGCAATAATAACGTCAAAGCTTGACAAACGAGATCCAAAATCTTTCGCTATCGCTTATACCGTTCGTCTGCGTTCGTTATGTCCGAGTCGGAACGAAGACATTTATGGAATACCGAAATGAGCGAAAGCGTTTAAGAATGTCGCTATCGCTTCGCTATCGCTTCGCTTAGAGTTATAGAATTCCCCCACTGGGCAGTAGTAGCGAATTATAATTTTGGGAGTTCAAATTAGAGCAAATATAATATCTTTTCTTATTACTGTGTCACCCAATGAGGTATTTGTTTTTGATCACGTGACGTCCGATTCAAAATATTGGAAATAATGGAACATCCTGTATATTTGTGACTTCTTGCATTCTTCCCTATAAAGCAATTCCAGCAAACTAGCACACTTGGGGTCTAGAGTGATTTATTCAAGAGCTACAGGTACCACCACTACCATTGATTATAACATGTACACCTGCAGTTAAACTGCTTTCATAATGGTAGTGGTACAGTCCTTTAAGTACCTGTAGCTCTTAAATTAATCACTTTAGACCCTAAGTATGCTAGTTTGTTGGAATTGCTTTATTGGGAGGAACACAAAAGTCACGAATAAACAGGGTGTTCCTTTAAACATTTTGAATCGGACGTCACGTGACCAAAAACAAATACATCATTGGGTGACAGAATAATAAGAAAAGATACTATATTTACTCTGATTTACACACCCAAAATTCTAATTCGCTACTATTGCCCAGTTCTGATATATTGCTTGTCTTAATCGTCGTGGGAAACCCTGTATATGAACTAAGTAAAACAACTTAAACACATTAAAATGAAGTAAAATCACATATAAAAACTGTAGCCGTTTAGTTATCAAAGTGTGCTCTTGCAGGCTCTAAAACGCCTTGTCTAGTAAGTATGCTTTCAAAGCTTTTTTGAAGCCAGCAATATGCAAAATGTCTTTTATATGACTTGGTAAAACGATGATAATTTTTATGCCATCGTAGTACGGGTTTTTTTTGTATAGTTTGGAGATAAAGAAAGCTTGATATTCAGAGCAATGGCTTTTTTGTCATTGCACCATAACCCTAAAGTGGGAGGGATCGGAGATTTTTTTTAAGATGAAAAAAGAAGAATCGCGACGAAATAGAAAATTATTTGTTTTTTTTGTATACAGATAACACAATAATACTGTCATCCAAAAAATACAGAACGATCAAAGGCAATAAATACTCCTATGTATAGGTACAGAAAATTCTAAGTTCCACAGTTTCGGTAATTGACAAGGCAATGGTCGGATGGACCTAAAAAGGTGATTAAATATGTCGCTAGGTCATCCTTCACACAGGTCGGTAGACAGCTTATTATGAATACAACAAAATTTTCAGTTTTTCAACCCCCCACCCCCCAACTATCCCAATCTCAACTCCACCCAAAAAAAGTATAAAATGACCAGGAACTTCTAAAACGTTTAAATACGAAGTTTGAGCTATTTTTATATTTTTAGTTTTTTTTATTATTTCTGCGCCGCCACTGACACGATTTATAAAAACCATACGCGTTTTGATCCCCGCCACGGTAGTGATATTGTGTCAAAATTTCATTAAAATCAATCCAACAGTTTCCTCGTTACACAATACAGAACGATCTAAAGCAATACTCGTATGTTTACATCACAAAAAAGTCCTTTGCCTTCTGTAATAGGCAAAGCAATGTTCGGATGGATCTAAAATAGTTATTTGTGTCGCTAGGTTTTCCTTCACAGGTCAATGGACAGTCTATTATGATTACAACAAATTTTTCAATTTGTTCTTCCGTTATCACAATCGTCACATATCGCTTTTGTATCAAAATTTGAGACTGTATACTTTTGGCATAGCAAAAATCCAACCGTCCAGTACAAAAAACGAACTCAGGTTCCTACCAAAACCGATACAATGGAAAAGTTTGTTGTAAACTTTGTGCTATGCATAACCAAAGTGAATAACAAGTGTTTCGAAAAACATGTGAGCTCGAAATGCATACGTATATAAAAGAATCTTAAGAAAATTCATGACATCAGCCAAAGTAAAAACACTAGGAGAGGCCCTTCGAATATTAGAGGTGGATAGAATGGGCCTATACCATGGTCTCAAATTGATCAATTTATTTACTGCAGTATTATTTTTGATAATACATAGGACCGTTTACTGTAAAAAGTCAGCAGAAACCTTGATCCAAATGAGAATAACACTAAAAAGAAAATTGTACTGTAATTTGAAATAGCCGATGATGACGGGAACCAATGAGAAGCGTCCTTTCTGTAGAGAACCAATGAGAAGCGTCCTTTCGTGGTCCGATGACTACGAGCGGATGCTATTGTTTTGTACCAGTGAGCTCTTATTGGTTCCCTACAGGTGACGTCACGACCTGGGCGGGAAGTGTATGGATTCAAAAATTCAATGTTTAGAACAATTTTTTTCGGTTATAAATACGATAGAAAAATTTTGTAAAATTATTTATGGCATCTACGTGGTGTCAGGGTTCGTTTAAGCCAATAAACCAAAAATGTGGTATAGGCCCATTAACAATAAACATCTGATGTTGTTCCGAATAATAACTAGAGGGGTCAGGGGACGGCTAACCAATCAGTAGCGAGAGTCAAGCCAATCGGCTGTGGGAATCTCGGTCACGTGTGGTCACGTCTCCATTCACAACTGAATGAACATCACTGCCGGTGTTGCCATATTGTACAGGATGTCCCATTTTGGGCACTTTTACGGGGTATCCCGGTTATTTTTGAAGATAGAGAATTGCGGTTTTAGCGACACTGTGCTACTTTTTTGTGAAAGGAAAGATGCCGTTAACAAAATTATCATGGCCCTCTTGGTTTTTGAGATACAGGGTGAAGTCGAAAACTATCGATTTTGGGACCACCCTCGTATCTCGGTTGTCTTTTATCTTATTGAAAAGTTTAAAAAAGGGTCTGATAGATTTTTTTTCTGTAGAATCTAGTGGTGTAGTTTGATTTATACTGTGTAAGGCTTTCGCGGCCATCGTCCAATGAATTTGTGGTTCTTGGGTTTTTAGGCCGGCGTCGTTTAGCGTTAAAGCTTGACGTTTCGCCACCACGAGTGGATGGCATCTTCAGAAGCTATTTCACTTCGGCGTTTTCCAAAATACTTATTTATTTTTTTAGTATCTAGTATTTTGGAAGTCGCCGAAGTGAAATAGCTTCTGAAGATGCCATCCACTCGTGGTGGCGAAACGTCAAGCTTTAACGCTAAACGACGCCGGCCTAAAAACCCAAGAACCACAAATTCATGGTAGTTTGATTTTTTTGCTCTAACCATTTTTCAGTTATGAAGCAAACATATATTTTTTTAAATAGAACATCCTGTATATTATTTTTGAAGTAAATCGGAAACAATTCAAGCTTTTCAAAAATATATATCAGTATTAAGTTATTTTGAAAATTGCGCTCAAAATATGATTTTTTCAATTTTTACTTTATTTGTAACAGTAGGCCATGGTTAATCAACTATAAATAAGCAGTTATTACTCTACAAGAGACTTCCTACTCAAATTCGAAAAAACAGAATCAAAATCCGTCTTTTCAAATAATAATGTCTCATTAAAATGATGAATATTGTGTTACTATAATATTGAGTAGATAGTGGGCTATGACTCAGCTATTAAAAACAAAAAAGCAAATCTGTAAAAAACTTGCGAGACTTTCAGCTTTTAATTATATTTTTATTAAATATAGCTTTGTTCTTTCTGTGTTTTCATTTTAATTATCATCAATTTTCTATAATAATGGCAGCTTAGATACCCAGAGAGACAGCAACCGTTTTCAGATATATTTGCTGGTCTAAAAATAAATATAGTTAGGTACGGATCCTTTATTCAACCACGTCCTAAAACTCATTTCAAGGAGAATACGGAGCAAAGGGAAACAAACGTATTAGGTTACATAGAAGCAACACATTCACAATCTTGTAAGTACAAAGAAGAATCTGTAGGGGTACAAAAATCAACTGCAGAAATAATTCTAAAAAAATACTATTACCATCCATACAAGCTTAAGGTACTTCAACATTTGCATTTAATCGTCATAACACGAAGGAGACCAATAATTCTTCTGAAAGCCATTAAAAGAATAAGAAATTGTGCCATTCGAGAAAATAGTCTCCAACTTGAACCAACATCTCTAAAAGCTCCTTGATGTTTTTAGTCTTTATTTTGATTCAAATCCGAGTTTAATAGTGTGTTGATATTCTTGAGATATAATGTTGTTTGGTTTTAAGTAATGTAATATAATAAGTAATATTTACTGAATATTATCACAAATAGTAGTTCATAGCGTATAAAATACAATTAAATAATCAGGTATAAAGTATTGAGTATCTAGTATCTTAATAATTGTTTACCTGGATATTGTTTTTAATAGATTAGTCATGGCCTACTGCTACAAATAAAGTAAAAAATGAAATTTTGAGCTTAGTTTTCAAAATAACTTAATCCTAATATATATTTTTGAAATGCTTGAATTATTTTCGATTGACCTGAAAAATTATATACAGGGTATTCCATTTAAAAAAATATATGTTTGCTTCATAACTAAAAAATGGTTAGTGCAAGAAAAAAACAAACTACACAACTGGATTCTACAGAAAAAATTCTATGAGACCCTTTTTTGAGCTTTTCAATAAGATCAAAGACAACCGAGTTACGAGGGTGGTCCCAAAATCGATAGTTTTCGATTTCACCCTGTATCTCAAAAACCAAGAGGGCCATGATAATTTTGTTAACCGCATCTTTACTTTCACAAAAAGTAGCACACTGTCGCGAAAACCGCAACTCTCTATCTTCAAAAATAACCGAGATACCCCGCAAAAGTGCCCAAAATGGGACACCCTGTACACAATGCGTTGACATTTGTGTATTCCAGTGACAAATATGGGGGTTCCTACAATTGTGCTAGGAAATATTGAGGGGTGAGATCTGACCACATACCTCGTGATGTGAACCGAAATACTTTGTTAGTATCCAGGAAACAGATGGTTGGGTTTAGGTCAAGAAAAAGAGGGAGTCTCTTTTACTGTTTTGCCGACGGTAACAGTAAAAAAGACTCCCTGTTTTTCTTGACCTAAACCCAACCATCTGTTTCCTGGATAGTATACAGTAGGTCACTAAGCAATTGTACTTCGTTAGTGTTGAGGAGAAACAATGCCCCTCATTGCCCCTATACTTAGGCTGAATGTTAATTCTATCCACCTTTAGTGTTCGAAGGAGAGGACAGAGAAAAAAGTAAGTAAGGTGATCCTCAGTCAGGCCAGATCTAGAATCCTTGTTTTTTGATGATTTACCTAGATCTTGGGACCAGTTACGATGTTGCACTGCCACTAAAAGCCGTCATTAACATTTTCGTATGTTGGACAAAAAAGGTTGTTTTAGTTTCTTGAATACACCACAAACACAGTCAGTCTGGTTGGAAACATCGTGAGATGGCTTTTTTTGAAGGATTTTATCCTTTCAAATTTACATTATTATATTTAAAACAATAATTGTTGGAATGCTACAATCAAATCCCAAAAAAACACACTTCAGTGGACCAATTGTTAATAATTTGTAGGTAGGTAATTCTTTTACCTTTACGAGTAAAAAAAATGGAAATCGCCGATGGTCACCTTTAGCAACCCCTACTTCAAAATCTCAAATTAGACCACCATACTTGTGATACATCATTTTGAATGGAATGCATTGACAAATGGCAGCGTCGAATTGAAGATTGATTCACTATTATGGAAGTTAATAAAAAATATGATTATTATCAGAATGAAGTATTATATTACTCGCAATTGAAATCCAAACACCCAGAAAAAAGGGATAAATGCATTGAAAATTTGTACACAGCTTGGTAGTACCATCTCTATTATACTACACATTTAACGCTTTTTGTTCATTCAGACGCTATTTTCCTACATGGTACCTCTAAAAAGCTACGTGTAGAAACAAAGCATGGCTTTTTGTCGATTCAAAAACTATGATATCTGTTACAAATGTGGCGACAGACTAGTTGGTCGTGTGAAATAGATGAATTGGTTGGGCAAAGATGCTCCCTAGAAGGCGACAGCCCCAGCAGAAAGGCAAAAAAACCGATCCCACCAATTATAGACATGTGGCTCTTCTCAGCATCATGTCTAAGGTTATGGAGACTGTCATTAACACACAGCTCCTGAAATACCTGGAAAACAATAACATCATAAATGATCGCCAGTATGGCTTCCGTAAGCACAGGTCTACAGGTGACCTCCTTGCCTACGTCACTCACTTGTGGAACAGAGCAATAGACAATCATGGCGAATCCCGTGTTGTTGCACTTGATATATCAAAAGCTTTCGACAGAGTATGGCATGACGGACTTCTGGTCAAGCTTGCTGCTTATGGACTACCACCTGGCCTGCGCCAGTGACTGAATAGCTTTTTGAACGACCGATCTCTGTTTGTTATAGTCGAGGGCTGTTCATCAGACGTATTTTCAATAAACGCCGGTGTTCCTCAGGGATCTGTCCTATCCCCTCCATTGTTTCTGCTGTACATCAACGAGCTGCTGGAAATAACATCCAATCCAATCTACAGCTTCTCAGATGACAGTACATTAGTGTCGTGCATGGAACCAGGCAAGCCACTATCATCCCAGGAGACGGTACGTCGGCGACAGCAGCATTCCTCACAGATCAACGCAGATATCAAAACAATTGTCCAGTGGGGATTAGCAAATAAAGTGCAGTTCAACGTACAAAAAACTCAGGCAACAACACTTACAAAGAAGTCTAACGACGGCTTACCAACCGAGGAAATGGAGGGTCACCCCATAGTCGAATCACCTTCCGTCAAGGTTTTGGGAATCAACATCAACAATAATATGTCCTGGCATGACCACGTCGTCAGTATTGCTAAAACGGCATCCCAGAAGCTTGGAGTTTTGTTCCGCTGTAGGAAGTTGTATACACCAGAGCAACTGCTGCTGCTCTACAAGGCACAGATCCGACCTTCGCTGGAGTATTGCTCCCATGTGTGGGGATGCGCTCCGAAGCACTCTCTAAAGCTTCTGGACACTATCCAGAGAAGAGCGATTAGACTAATCGATACGCCTAACCTCACAAAGGACCTCCACAGCCTGGAACATCGATGAAGGGTGGCTGACCTATCCCTGTTTTACAGATTCTATCACGGAAGATGTTCGAGTGAGCTCTCTCAGATAATAACACCACAAGCCGTCCGAACCAGAAACGCTAGAGAAGCTCTGCGAGCTCATCCTTACCAGGTCGAAGTCCTTACTCCCCGAACTAGTCTCCTCCAGCATTCCTTCTTTTGGAAAACTTCGACGCTGTTGAATCAGCTGCCGGGGAATTTGTTTCCCGACGGCTACCACCTGCAGCGTTTCAAATCTAACGTGAACCGATACTTATCCTCTCGCAGCACTTCTACAGCGCCATAGGCTTTCAGCCCTTGCGGGAGGCCGACCATAAAAAAAAAGCTTACGCAGTTTAGCCCTTTTGAACGGGGCGGATTGTAGGCCAACGAGAACGTGGTGCTTCTTTCAGAGCAATTGCTATAACCATGGGGCGTAGCGTGGCTACAATTATAGCAGTATGACGCGTATGGATCGCAGAAGGGCGAATGCAGCGAGCTAGAGGTTCTGGAGCACGTAGAAGAACTACAGACTGAGAAGAGCGTCATCTCCGACTACTGGTCTTTCGAGACAGAAGGTGATCCACTCGAGCTGTTGCTGACGCTTGGTATGCAGCTATAGGGAGGCCCATTCGAATCCGCACGGTGTACCACAGATTGAGTGAAATGGGCTCAGGATCATATCTATACTATATTTGAAGATGATTGATTTAACATTTTATTGCATAGGTGCTAATTAGGTAAAATACAGGATCGCTCAAAGCAGAAAAAATGTAAATATTTAAACTTTCTCATTTTAGTTTTTCACAAAACTTTAGGAGGACCACTCTTCTGTCTGTCCTGTTTCGGATGAACGAAATCCAGTTCATGTAAAACTTTCCATAATTTGTCTCTTTTTAAGTTTGGCAAGCTCTGATCTTCATTAATTTCTACTAAAACTTTGTCCAAAGTAGGTATTATTTTTTGGAAATAAAATGAGTGCACTTTTTTTCGTATCATTTGTTTGTCACTATCGTCTAGTTGTATGGATTTTCTCCCTGTTGACTTTTTCGGTGGTACGGTAACACTTCCATTCTTTCGTTGCTTCAGCAGTTTATAAATGGTCGCTTCTCCAACTCCAGTCATAGTTGAACACTTATAAACTATACTTCGAACACTGCTAGTTATATGTTCATGTACAAATGCGTCATGTACATTTAATATTACAGTTTTCAGATGCACCGTTAACTGACACGTTAATTTCACAGGAGTAACATTTAACGTTTGTGCCATTTCTATTACACATAATTAATATCACTACTAACAATTCTGGGTGTTACACTATACCGACCGCAACGTAAATTTTAACTAAAATTAAACAGGGAATCTGCATACAAGTCTTGGAAAAGTACTTGCGTCATACTTTGCGGAAATCCCTAATTACCTGCTCATACACAACTTACATTTAAAAGAGCACGTTTAGTATTTTGGGGGTCCTATGGTTTACATTTTCTAGAAATCAAAAATACATCTTTAGAGAGATATAAGCATCGAATTTTATTAAGTATATCCATCTCTTCGTTATATTTAAGTAAATTATACACACAGTTTACCAAGTTGAAAATATGTATTATATATAATAATACTTGTATATAGGTAAATTCACAATATTTCATGTTAGAAAATCTCCGTCACTGTTTTCAGGTGCTACCCTCGATTTTACCTGCTATGCAATAAAATTTTAGCGATCAAGAATTTTCAAATAGACTATAGTGGTTCCACTCACTTCATAAACCTCAGCCCTTTTTTTTCTTAGAGTTCGGATGTCCCTTGCGAGTATTATATTTTCGATATTTAAAAAATGTCTATAATTTTAGATTCGCTTGTTTTTGATTTTTTCAAATATTTTCGACTTCGAATTTTGGGATACCTTGTATATTTTCCTATATCTTTTCGTTATACTGCAAACCTTCACCTACTATCACCATCTCATGATGTTCTTCCAGACCATCGAAGATATCTTATATAGTCAGACGACAGAAAATACCAATATATTTACAAGATTCATCAAAAAGTGTGCAAAAGTAGAGAATTATTTAGAATACGAGAGTATTTAATAAATGAAGTATATCGTAAAGTAGAATACGAATAAATATGGATAGTGTTAAAAGGAAACTCACAGTTTTTGCATTTGCACTTCTTGATCAAGGTCTCGTCTTTGATTTCGTCGTGGCAAGCTTTGCAGTAAAACCAGGCCCTAAAACAAAAAACAAAAATTCAATTGTTTTATTTAGCCAGTAAATTGCACTATGGTTTTTAGAGCGATATTGAAATGAAAATGAGGCTTGTGGGGCACACCATAATGGATGCTAGAAAGGACCACATAACTCCGAAATACATCTTCAACAAGAAATTCGGAACTATAATAAGAGATCGAGAACTCTGTGAAGTAAACAACCTGCATCGGAAAATAGTCTGGCACACAGATGGATCAAAGACCGAGCAAGGCACAGGAGCAGGAATCTTTGGAAGAGGAACTAGACAGGGCATTCCGCGAGGAAAATACTCCTCGGTATATTTCAGTCAGAGGTGTACGCCAACCTGCAATGTGCAAGGATCAATAATGAACGATCCTACAGAAACAAGAGGATCGCAATACTTACAGACAGTCAGGCTACACTTAGGGCACTAGAAGCGCCCAAAGTTACGTCTGCTCTAGTCTGGGAATGTTTACAAGAACTGCGAAGACTGGCAGAACACAACAAAGTAACTTTGGAGTGGGTGACACGACACTCAGGTATAAGAGGCAATGAAAAGACGGACGAGCTAGCAAGGCTAGGCTCGTCTGTCCTATACATTGGAGCAGAACCCGCCCTGGGGGTACCTAAAAGCACAATCAGACACCAGGTCGGAGAATGGATGAAACATCAGCACAAGGAGCAGTGGAACTTGTTGCCAGGATGTGTTCATGGAAAAACATTCATTAAAGCTCCATGCAAGAAAATAGCTGAAGCACTGCTCTCCTTGAGTAGAAATCAGCTCCGAATAACGACGGATCTCCTCACAGGACATTGTGGTCTGAAGGAACACCTGAATAAAATGGAGACCTCAACTGCAGATTGTGTGGAAGAGGAACTGAGTCAGCCCTACATGTGCTCTGTGAATGCGACGCGCTAGATCACATGAGAAAACAGCTCTTTGGGAAGACCAAGCTAGAACCAATGGAGTATGGCTCAGCACCAGGACCAGTAGGTAAACTGCATAAACTTATGCAGGGATTCAGATTGCTGGAGTGGATACTGTAAAAGAGAGGAGCAATAATACAATAGGCCTTAAGGCTTAAGTATTGACGGGCAAGGTCGGACGGCTCCTGGGAAAAAAAAGTAGAGAGGCTTCCTGTGCTCAAGAACCACCAGTGCTCACCTTTTGACTTCATCTGCTGACTGCGCTATGAAAAATCCTTGAGTGTTGGCCACAATATTGGCCCCTCGGGGGTTGATGGAGATCTTGTTGTCTGCCCCTTCACATCCCTTAACTTCTATCGCGAGCAGCAGCAGCTTGAGTTTCGTGAAGCACAACCTACATTGAGAGGATCAGTTGTTAGTCAAAATCACATGGTGTTTAGCATTTTTTTGGTTTGAGTGCAGGACATTCATACTTGCTGTGCTATTCACTATAGTTTCTATCATGCAACTTGAATAAATAATTATATGTAGGTTTGACAGTATGTTGTTGTATAGTAGCTTAAATTTGACAAAATGCAACACTGTATGTATAGTTTTTGATTAGTGTTTTAATAAGTTTACAAGATTGTAAGGTTGCACCAATGAGTTGAAATATCTATTGAATTATGCAGGGTGTTAATTAAGTATGTTAACAAACTTTAACCACGAATAGTACTCCGAAAAATAGAAAGAAAATGTCATATGAACATGGGTCCGGAAATGCTTCCTAAGGGAGCTACGCTCCTTTGCATGGGGCACCCTGAAGACGGTTTTCATTCACAACAAAATTACGAAATTAGGTACGATGGGTAAACTTTTGACGCTGAATCTGGTTCTGAATTCAGAATTTCATAATTTTAATCAGAGGCGTATCATACGGGAGGAGTTAAGGGTAAAAACACCCCCATTTTCTAAATGGTAATTTTTTTGACATTTTGATTTTAGAATATGGTATTTCAGAGATTTTTACGTAAAAATGGTCTCTCGGTACATCTCGATAGGGCTAACCGTTTTCGAGAAAAATGCAAATTATTGAATCGATGCAGGCTATTGTGAATAAATAAATGTTCATCTATTTAGTAAATGTTTTGTAATAAATCTAAACTAAATAAACTGACAGTTCTCAAGTTGTTTATCAATTATTGTGATTGTTTTGCACAGCAGACTTACTAAATAGATGAACATTTATTTATTTACAATAAATTACATCGATTCAATAATTTGCTTTTTTCTCGAAAACGGTTAGCCCTATCGAGATGTACCAAGAGACTATTTTTACGTAGAAATCTCTGAAATACCATATTCTAAAATCAAAATGTCAAAAAAATTACCATTTAGAAAATGGGGTTATTTTTACCCTTAACTCCTCCCGTATGATATGCCTCTGATTAAAATTATGAAATTCTGAATTCAGAATCAGATTCAGCGTCAAAAGTTTACCCATCGTACCTAATTTCGTAATTTTGTTATGAATGGTTTCGAGAATATCGCGGAAAAACCGTCTTCAGGGTGCCCCATGCAAAGGAGCGTAGCTCCCTTAGGAAGCATTTCCGGACCCATGTTCATATGACATTTTCTTTCTATTTTTCAGAGTCCTATTCGTGGTTGAAGTTTGTTAACATACTTAATTAACACCCTATATGAAATAAAGTATCTTTAAAAAGGACTTTGCTTTACTATAACAAGCGTACTCTTTTGACACTATTGTCCAACAAGCACATACGTACTTACGTAGGTCACACAGAATTTTTTCACATTTATTCATTCAAAACTGTGATCCAAATAGTAACTAGGCTATAAGTAGAGGATTCTATTTAAAATAAATTAAAATCGAGGATATTTGTTTAACAATTTGGAAAAATAATTTATAACTTGGCAACGTCGCAAACGCGAAAAAAATTACAAGGCGAGATAGGGTATTAGTAGATATTTCGATTTAAAATAAAAAATTCAGGGTGTTACATTTAAAAAAACAAAGTAAAATGACCTTCAAGTTGCTGTAATTTAAAATTCTGCCAAAAACACACTGTAGATACAAATTGTTGGTAACATTCAAACTAATATCCACTTAATATTCAAGTAACTCGCTGTATATTATTATTAAGAAAAGTTAAATGAGTATATCAATTTGGACGTATTACTTGCGACCTTGCAAATCCGGAAATTAATAGAAAATAAATTATAACTTGGCAACGTCACAACCTATCCCAAAAATGTTTTAGGGTTAAATAGAGATCAATGACGGAAACTAAAAGAATTTAAAAAAAAGTTATAGTTCCATATAAAAAAATTAAGTTGGTCACTATCCTACTTTCCCGCAACATCCTGTATATTTCAAAATATTTTTAGAGTATGCGTCTTAAGTAACCAAATAACTTTTGTATTTGACATTTTCTTTTATCAGGTATACTTTGCGAGATATCGGAGAATTACCCTGTATATACATTCTGAGAGAGAAGAGCTAATTTTGAATTTGCGCAAAAAACTAAAGAGGAGTAACCTTCAACCTGACATTGTTCTGTCAAACTAGACATACATGGAACTTTTGTTTCCAGCCTGCTTGATATCAATGGCTGCCCTGATTGTTTTAGTTTCGGTGTGACTAACGTAGTAATGCAAAAAAGTATAACACAACAACAGTTAGACAAAAGCTACACACAAATCTACATGCACAGTTTGGTTGTGGAAGAAAAGAAACACTGTTAGATACGTAAACAAGCTTTGCCTTGAAGCTTTGGTGCCAAAACTGCGGTTCCAGAGAGAATGGTACCGCAACTTTGGCATGTTTTCAATCTCCATCCCCAAAGTGGAATAAACAAATTTTTACAAGGATACGTACAACAGACATGTTACTGACTTGTTATTGGTGGTGTGTACGGAATAGTAAAAAACAGTCACACAAAAATTAATTGATGTTTTGGTTAGTAAAAGGGACTGTTTTTGAGGTGGACACGACTTGGGGTTTTGGTAGAAGTGCTGAAGCTTTCTCACTATCTTTGCTTCGTAGCAAAGGTAAAATTTAAACATTAAGGTTTGAATTTTCGTAATATCTGGGCAGTAGGTTAGTAGATAACTGAATTAAGGAAGTAACCTTGAAAGACATGAAAGACAAATAGCGAAAAAATCAACGTAGTCTATTCTAATACTCTCTAATACTCTATCTACTCGGTATGAAATGATAAATAGTATGTTTATGTAACAGTTGAAACATATCCTATAGTTGTGTATCTAATTCATCATCACGTTTGACTGCCTCATAAGTAAAACCAAGTATGTTGGAACATAAACTCTTTATTAACATTTCAGACACTTCTGTAGCCATTTATAGTGTCAGTAGTGTTTATGTTCCAACTGATGGGGTTTTAATTATGGATTAGCGATGAATGAGAAGGTATGTTGTGTCGGCTATGATAAACATGAGTATTTTGTTGACTTGTATAACTAAGCCCTAACGGCAGCACTTCTACTAGCTACATAGAATTGTTAGAATGTAACCATTTGTACTGTTTAGGGGTTAAGGTCTGTTGGAGTTGTCTGAGAGGTTTCTTTACACAATGCCAAATAGGGTTTTTTTAGAAATAAAATGTTTTCATCCATAATGGTGTATATTTCAATGACACTATACAACGATTATACAGGGTGGGCCAATAGTGCGTGGACGGAGGATTATGGGCTTACTAAAAAATATTTCAAAAATCTGTCACTTGACCATGGTAGGGACCCTTGAGGGCTATAACGTAAAAATATTTTCACTTAAATTTTGACGTTTATACAGGGTGATTCATATCAAACCTAAATTTTTTTGAATGGAACCCTCTATATATTATTGCATATTTGGATTCCTTGGTCAATTCTAGTGTGACTTTATGTATCACGCATGGAACTTTAAACGATCCGTTTAGGCGCAAATCACCATTTTTGGTATAAGTAGGTATCAGAAAAAAATTGAATATCGCAGCGATTATAAAACTTAGAAGGCCTTGACTTTGCGGTACGACTAAGCATGAAATGCGTCACCTTAGGTCAGACGGCTAAATTTGAATTCTTTTTGTACTTGGAGAAATCAGAGGATACATTAAGGAAACTTCAATCACAGATAACTTGATTTTTTCAAATAGGAATGCCTATTTTGGTTTAAAGAATCAAATGTAAAATTTGATTACCTTTCTAACCATATAGCATTCTTGATATCAGTCTTTTTTGGTTTTCATTTTATTTCAAATTTTAAGTCAAATCGGTGTTTTTCAACTTTCCTGCATGCAAGCAACCTAGCAGGCCATGAAAAATAAACAATAGCTCGTTAATATGGAAGAAAGCAACTAACTTAGTAGAAAAATGCAAACTAACTAGAGCAGCGAGGCAAGATTACGAAAATTCCTTACAACATATTAGCTCTAACCAGAAACAATAGCAATAACAAGAACGCTCATTTTTCACAGCCTACTAGCTATTAGCCAATTTCCAAAGTTAGTAAAAAAATATCTAATCAAAGGAAAACTACTAGTGATTGTTGCTGGCAGTAGAATATCTATGTCTTCTGAATAATTTGAATAAATTTTCACATTTATTGCTATAAAAAAGTAGCCATTTCCGTAAGTCAAAAGTAATGATACCTCTGACTGGAACCCTTCAAATTCTTCGGTAGGTACTTCTGCTTATTAGCAAAATAACGGAAAATGAAACTTGAATTGCAGTCTGTATGAATTGTAAAACATAAATTAGTTTGCAGAAAACTACATAAAATAATCACAATTATAACATAGCGTAACAAAAAAATTCTAGCAATTATTTCAATAGATGTTCAGAATGCTCCAGTTGGAGATATCTTTACTTTCGACTTAACTAAACGGAAATGACTATTTTTTTATCCCATTAAATGTGAAATTTCATTCTAAACATGTTAGACTGTAAGCAAAAATCGCTGATAGTTTTCTTTTTGTTGTTAATCGTTTTGGAAAGTTGCCAAGCTCTAGTAGACCTCAATAGCTAGTAGGCTGTGTGAAACAAACACTTCTGTCATACCCCAGCTACTCATTGACATTAGATATCTTGCCGCTGTTGTTTCCGGTTAGAGCTGATGTGTTGTAAGGAATTTTCATGTTCCTGCCTCGCTACTCGAGTTTGTTTGCATCTTTCTACTAAGTTAGTCGTTTTCTTCCATATTAACGAGCTTTTGTTTATTTTTCATGGCCTACTAGGTTGCTTGCACGCAGGAAAAACACCGATTTGACTGAAAATTTGAAATAAAACGAAAACCAAAGAAGATTGATATCAAGAATGCTATATCGTTAGAAAGGTAATCAAATTTTACATTTGATTCTTTAAACCAAAACAGGCATTCCCATTTGAAAAAATCAAGTTATCTGTGATTTAAGTTTCCTTAATTAATCTACGGATTTCTCCAAGTACAAAAAGAATCCAAATTTAGCCGTCCGACCTTAAGTGACGCATTTCATGCTTAGTCATACCGCAAAGTCACGGCCTTCTAAGTTTTATAATCGCTGCGATATTCAATTTTTTTCTGATACCTACTTATACCAAAAATGGTGATTTGCGCCTAAACCGTTCATTTAAAGGTCCATGTATGGTACATAAAGTCACATTAGAATTGACCAGGGAATCCAAATATGCAATAATATATAGAGGGTTCTATTCAAAAAAATGTAAGTTTGATATGAATCACCCTGTATAAACGTCAAAATTTAAGTGAAAATATTTTTACGTTATAGCCCTCAAGGGTACTAATCATGATAAAGTGACAGATTTTTGAAATATTTTTCAGTAAGCCCACAATCATCCGTCCACGCACTATTGGCCCACCCTGTATGTCAATTGTAGCTATTGCACATAATTTTTTGTGAGAATAGAAAGATAACAAAAAAGTATTTCTCTATTTGGTTAAAAAACTGATTTTTTGACTTAACGTAAAGAAAATTATACCTCTAAAATATATTCTTTCTCCTAAATTCATCAATACTGGGTATTTTGTTTTCTATGTCACTTAGTATATTTCATTGTATTTCTATTTGTATATTCTGGCATTGGGTTTAGAAACATTTTGGTTATTGGGAATTGAGCTATGTTGTGTTTATGTCCCTTGTCCTGTATATGTAGGTATACGTACATCAGTGGAACGTTCTACCAACAAGAAAAGGAATCTGTTAACTGTACTTTAGTTTCTCATGAGTCGCCGAATTGGTGACAGCTTTCGAGGATGCTATCCACTAGTTGCATGGTGGCAAACCAGCAGTATTATCGTACAATGTTGTATTGTATAGTAACATTATTTGACATATGCTCGGCAGTAATTTTTTGCCCTACTTTCTCAAAAAGATAATCGACTTTGCTTATGAAATGCGGTAGGACTAAATATAGCAATTCTACGACCAAAACCTCAAACGTCTTGATCAGCTGATATTGGGCAAACAAAGGTTGTTTGCCGTATGCCGCCATGTAAAATTGAGGACTTTATTTGTGTTTTTTACAGTTTTTTTTGGACAATATTACCATAATTGTTGTTGTGTTGTGTTTTTCAAGGAACCTTTTTTGGCAGGTAATCAGTTATGTCAATTAAAATGATGTAATTTATGAGACAATGCATGATGAAAACTTGAATGCATATGGAAAACAGCAAAGCAAAAAAACGTTTATTCGCAAATTGCAGTTATCTCATTCATTAGGGCGATAGGTGTTATAGTCATACTGCATCTTTCTCACGCAATCTTTACCAGATCAAGAAAATAAATCGAGCTATGTCAGTTTTATTTTGTATTTAACAAGGTGCATAATAGGTATATGAATAGCTGTCACAGTAGTAATCATTATTGAAAATATTAAAATGAAAGTTCTTACTTGCACTATGTTTGATGCATTTTCATCACTCCTCAGTTAGCTTTCTTCTATTTTAATTTTTGTTAAAAATATGATTTATTTCAGGATGTCAGATGGAAGTGAATAACTACTTTAAGGAACTGGGCAAAACCTGAAGCATCTTTATGTTTATAGGGATAAACTCAATAGTATCAATAATATTGGCCCATACTGTGTGACTCATCGCCCTTCGATACACTGAATTATATACTGTTTGGAACAAGCCCTAATACATCGAAGGAAAATATATAAAATAAATACATAGGAAAATATATAGTGAATATAGTGAATAGTCATAATATAATGTACCTATTTTTTTGGTGCATAATTACATATATATCTTGTTCCAGAAACTCAACTTTTAGGTTATGTCAAAAGATTAATGTTTTAATTGATCCATTCCTTGAACCTGCCTAGATGTACATATAAAACTAGCAATTGTTACCTACGAATGGAGGTTTTTGCTACTTTAACATAATCCACCAAAAGTTGGCCACTGCAATGAACTATTTCACTACTTCTACTTCACAAATAAAATTTCAAGTAAAGAAATACATTACTTTCGAGTATCAAGTGGCAAAGATGCAGTATGACTATAACAACTGTCGCCCTAGTGAATGTGATAACTGTAATTTGCGAATAAAAGTTTTTTTTCTTTGCTGTTTTCAACATGCATTCAAATTTTTATCATGCAACATCTCATAAATTACATCATTTTAATTGACAGATCTGCTTACCTGACAAAAAAAGCTCCTTAAAAAACACAACACAACAACAATTGTGATAAAAATGTCAAAAAAATTGTAAAAAAACACAAATAAAAGTCCTCAATTTTACATGGCGGTATACGGTATCTTTACACAACCAATTAGTCTCTCGCCACATTTGCAACAGATACCATCGTTTTTGAATCAACAAAAAGCCATGCTTTGTTTTTACACGTCTAGAGTTTTTTAGAAGTGCCATGTAAGTAAATAGCATCTGAATGAACAAAAAGTGTTGAATGTGTACTAGAGATGGTACTGCCAAGCTATGTACAAATTAATAAGGATTGTTTAAAGCGGCTCCTACGGAGAGCATAACCGGTCATTTTCAAGTGATTTAATCCCAATTCCTGACGCTCTAGTTTTCAATATTTTTGCATGAAATTTTTACATGAAGTTTAAAAGGAAATTATACAGGGGGCTATCAAAGTATTTTTTTGAAAAAAATTGAATGAACATGAAATATGATCGCTTGAAGTTGCCTATTTTCTTCGTCAACTTTGTAATTTTTTTAAGAAAAGCCCAGACGCAAAAAAGAAAAAGTGCTTCGATAATACTCTGGGCACTTTCCTTCTAAACATCATGTGAAAATTTCATGTAAAAATATTGGAAAATGAAGCGTCAGGAATTGGGATAAAAAACATCTGCAAATCGCCTTCCTCTTCAATTTTACAAATTTCGGGTGACGCGCTAACATGACTGTTTCCATTTCTTTCTAATGTAGCGCGCACCTGTTTATTTATCACGCCCATCCTCGATTCTTTTTCAGCTCCTCGCATCTTCCGGAGAAACTAATCCGGATTGTAGAAGCAGCGTTAATGTATAACCACGAAACTGCGGTTTTGGGGTGATTAACTTTTGAGAGATTAGAGTACCATAAAATATTTCTTGCCAAGCATATCTGGAACATTTATAGATACAAATGACATAACCTAAACATCATGAAAAGGTGTACGGATATATAGCAATCCAAATGGAGGCAGCAGTAAATTTAGGTTAGCAAAATTGTAGTGTATATTTTCTACACGTTAGCGCAGCCTATACTTGCTCATACAGGGTGACCGACGGGAACCTGACGTTTTTTAAATGATTAGTGTAACGCCGCTAGCGGTGGTAGGAAGGGGATTCAGGTATCAGTCGCCTTGCTGTATAATGCCATTTTAGTAGCTATGGAGCAGTGGACCGTATAGCATCGTAAGTTCGCTTATGACGCGTATGTTAAAAATGCTGAGTCAGTCACGGCCGCGCAGCGACTGTTCCGTGTTCATTTTAATCTTGGACGCCACGATATTATTCCAAGCCGCAATACCGTTCTCAGATGAATTAACAGTCTGAGAACAACAGGAATGATTGTGAAGAAAAAGCCCCCTGGTCCCGCGAAGACTGCGAGGACGCCAAAAAACGTCGAGCGGGTGAGACAAGCTCTTACTCGGAGCCCTCAACGATCTGCACGAAGACACGCGCGTGACTTAAACTTATGTCGTGAATCAGTGCGCATAATATTGAAAAAAGATTTAGCGTTTCATCCTTATAAGATGTGTATTGTTCAGCAGCTTAACCCAACAGATTTTGAGCAACAGGAAGACTTCGCCATTCGAATTCGAATGCTGCTTGGAGACCATGAAAGTGCAGTAGTCGTCATGAGTGACGAAGCTCATTTTCATTCAAGCGGAGAGATAAACAAACAAAATTTCCGATACTGGTCTCCGGGTGGCTTTTTCTTCACAATCATTCCTGTTGTTCTCAGACTGTTAACTCATCTGAGAATGGTATTGCGGCTTGAAATAATATCGTCGCGTCCAAGATTAAAATGAACGCGGAACAGTCACTGCGCAGCTGTGACCGACTCACCATTTTCAACATACGCGTCATAAGCGAACATACGGTGCTCTACGATCACCTGCTCCATAGTTACTAAAATGGCATTATACAGCAAGGCGACTGATACCTGAATCCCTTCCCTACCACCGCTAGCGGCGTTATACTAACCATTTGAACAACGTCTGGTTCCCGTCGGTCACCCAAGTACCAGGCGTAGCCTTCGAGGTGGCATTATTTCTATTTTGCAGTACAGATAAATAAATCAAATAAAAAAATGAACATTCCACTGACGTAGTTCAGTGTCGCGTGTCAGGTGATTTG
Source organism: Callosobruchus maculatus (assembly GCA_951848785.1). NCBI lineage: Eukaryota > Metazoa > Arthropoda > Insecta > Coleoptera > Chrysomelidae > Callosobruchus > Callosobruchus maculatus. The sequence goes on from CATOUR010000179.1 coordinate 3,374,354, forward strand.
TGGGAAGTGAGGTGGTGGGGGGGTCTTACTCGCTGGCCTGCGGAAAGGACATGCCCGTGAACGAAGGGGAGAGAGTCTCTGTGTACATCTCGCAGCCAGTGCCTTGCAGGTAATCGTTCTGCCACACCTGCGTGTCTGGGGACTGAAACCAACACAATTACACAACACTAACGACGTCTGCACATCGTCCGGCAACACCGCATCGCGTTCTTTTGTTTTTTGCGATCGACGTCGCAGTTGGCGCTGATGGGAAGTGTGTTGTGTGTACGGTCGGCTTTAGTAGAGACGGAGACAAGCCGTATGGTCAGCTTTAGTAGAGGAGACAAGTCGCGTATGGCTTGCAGGGTCTTTGAATTGTTTTGATTTGAAGGGAAGTAGAAGCTTAGATGCTTAGATTAAAATACAGTCAAGCAATATCTCTATTTTGTTTATTTCATGGCTTCATTCACGAAGTTATACAAGGTGTCCAGTTAGTGCGTAATTCTTCGATATCTCGCAAGGTATACTTGATAGAAGAAAATGTCGAATACAAAAGTTATTTGGTTACTTAAGGCGCATATTCTAAAAATATTTTGAAATATACAGGGTGTTGCGGGAAAGTAGGATAGTGATCAACTTGATTTTTTTATATGGAACTATAACCTTTTCTTAAGTTCTTCTAGTTTCCATCATTGATTCTATTCGACCCTAAAATATTTTTGGGATCGGTTGTGACGTTGCCAATTTATAATTTATTTTCTATTAATTTCCGGATTTGCAAGGTCGCAAGTAATACGTCCAAATTGATATATTCCTTTAACTTTTCTCAATAATATTATACAGCGAGTTACTTGAATATTAAGTGGATATTATTTTGGATGTTACCAGCACTGTGTACCTACAGGGTGTTTTTGGCAGAATTTTAAATTACGGCAATTTGAAGGTCATTTTACTTTGTTTTTTTTTAAATGTAACACCCTGTATGTTTTATTTTAAATCCAAATATCTACTAATACCCTATCTCGCCTTATTATATTTTTTCAGCGTTTGCGGCGTTGCCAAATTATAAATTATTTTTCCAAATTTCTAAACAAATTTCCACGATTTTAATTTATTTTAAATAGAATCCCCTACTTATTTTTATTGCAATGAATTGCACATGTCAAACTTAGTAAGACCTCACAATTTCAAAATTTTGTTTCTATCAATTACAGAGATACGGCAACACCGTTTTTTCGGTAGACAGTGCCGGAACGCTTAAATATTTCCAAAACTGCCTCAGCTGGAACGGTGAAATTCAATACCTGGGGGGTTTTTGAACATACAGAATTCAAAAACGCTAACATCAGTGTTGTCAGATTCACCACTTTTACATTAGACTTCATAAATAGGGCATTCCATTCAAAATCATGACGTAAAATTGGTAAATCTGACAACACTGATGTTAGCCTTTTTGAATTTTGTATGTTCAAAAAACCCCAAGTATTGAATTTCACCTCTCCAGCTGTGGCAATTTTGGAAATATTAAAGCGTTCCGGTACCGTTTACTGAAAAAACGGTGTTGCCGTATCTCAGTAATTAATAGAAACAAAATTTTGAAATTGTGAGAGCTTACTAAATTCGACATGCGCGATTCACTGCAATGAAAATAAGTAGAGGATTCTATTTAAAATAAATTAAAATCGGGGATATTTGTTTAAAAATTTGGAGAAATAATTTATAACTTGGCAACGTCGCAAACGCCAGAAAAAACATTACAAAGCCAGATAGAGTATTAGTATATATTTCGATTTAAAATAAAACATACAGGGTATTTAAAAAAAACAAAGTAAAATGACCTTCAAGTTGCCGTAATTTAAAATTCTCCAAAAATACCCCGTAGACACAAATTGGTGGTAGCATCCAAAATAATATCCACTTAAAATTCAGGTAACTTGCTGTATAATATTATTGAGAAAAGTTAAAGGAATATATTAATTTGGACGTATTACTTGCGACCTTGCAAATCCGGAAATTAATAGAAAATAAATTATAACTTGGCAACGTCGCAACCGATCCCAAAAATATTTTAGGATTGAATAGAGATAAATGATGGAAACTAGAAGAATTTAAAAAAAAGGTATAGTTCCATATAAAAAAATCAAGTTGATCACTGTCCTACTTTCCCGCAACACCCTGTATATTTCAAAACTTTTTCATTTGACATTTTCTTCTATCAGGTATACCTTGAGAGATATCGAAGAATTACACACTAACTGGACACCCTGTAGTCTAAGATCACACTGCTTGTAGGCATCTTAGGATGACTAATCAGCATATGTCACTCGTTTCAAATACATTTTCCTCAAGAATTTTGTACAAAGCAGAGAACCTTAGAAATGAGTTATAGTTTAAAGTAGGTACTGTTTTGAAAAAAGCAAATGCTTATTATAATGATCAACAAATATAGAATGACTAGGCTATAACAGGGCGTTATGATTTCTATATTTTTTTTAGATAGTTTTTAAATATCTCAAAGACCTTGCTTGCCGTTTTCAACTTGTTCAAAAGGATTTTTTGTGGGTTATGGGTTTAGTCAGGGTATCTAAAAGGCTGTAATGTTATGAAAAACATCCAGTAAACAGTTTATTCATATGTATTGACAGTTATTTGCTTTTTGAGAATGTTTCACACAATTTGATTTGTGCAGATCATCCAGCGATCAACTTGGTTATAAAGAAATTCTTATGCGTATATTTTTAGCAATAAACTGTTTGCTAGCTCGAATGTTATCAGAACCACTAAAGGGGTGGATATTTCTGTGAAGTATACGAGATATATAACATCAACAGCAGATATCACAAAAGCTTGCAGATAATAACATAAGGAGCAGGTCATATCTCCGTTAGCTTTGTGTACCCACAGTCTCAGCCAAAAAAAAAATTGAGACTTTTTACAATTTTTTTAAACAGTTTTTTTGGTCAGTTATGTACATGAAATCTACATATAGAAGATCACTAACAGCTTGAATGTAGACAAGGTACTAGTTTGCGAAGTGAATCATAGAGATATAGAAAACATTATTTTGGGAGGTCCAGTATGCACTATACAAATACAAGTTCAAACGAAAACTGATTGGGATATTTCGAAAGTACTATATACCATGCATACAAAACATTTTTTTTACCTATTTTTTTCGTAAAGTCATAACTATTTGGATTTGTTTGAGGCGCAATATTTTCGTAAGAAAAACGGTTAAAAAGAAAACTAAGTGGGTTTTTCAAGGGTTTCGAATAGCCTATCATACCATGCTTTCGAAATATTTTTTTTGTACTTCAACCCCTAAAACTCACCCCCAGACTTGTTTTCGAATAGCACTTCACAGCTTTTCCTACATAAATGAAGTTATTATTTTATTTAAAATCTTTATTTCATAAACAAACCAATTTTTTCCCAATTTCATAAGAATTTTCGTAATAAAAAAGGACAAAAAATGTAGGATAGGTCATTCATTAAAGTTAAAAACCCACATAGTTTTCTTCTTTTTATATCCATCTTTTGCGTCAAACAAATGCATATTTTATTTATATTATGCTTATATAGGTTATAAGCTTGCCTATAAAATCAAAGGTACCACCAGACTTTAAATAAAATAGGGATATCATTTATGTAGGAAAACCTAGGGGCTGCTATTTGAAAAAAATGTTGGGGGTGAGTTTTAAGGGTTGACGTAAAAAAAATTGGAGGCATGGTATGATGGACCTATAGGACTTTCAAAAATTAGATTCAATTTTCGTTTGAACTTTTTAGTATATTTCATGTAATGGATGGTATGTGATTATTTGATCACATTAGGTATTTCGAAAGTTTATATGGGAATTTGGAGTTCTATGTTCTTGATCAACTATTTTTTAACTTTGTGTTACTTGATGTCTTGATAATCAGCTCAATAATTACCTAACTAATAAGAGTTTAATTCTTGTCTACAATAAGCTGTCGAAATCTTCCACATACACGCAAGAAAAGGTCAAAATCCAAAATGTACACTGCTGGAGACAAAAAGGGAATTAAGGTTGAGTACAAATATTTATAACTGCAAGGACAAAGTGCCAATCTTCAATCAAACCACAGGTCAAGAAGACCAGAAAAAATTCGCACTTGTTTATCTTAAAAGTAGCTCTATTAGGTTTAATTTAAAATATACTTATTGGATCCTCAAGTTTTCAAAATTCGCAACACCTTCCAAAATAAAAGTTCGCACTTGTTTGTGTTGAAAGTAACTCCATGGGTTTAATTTAAAATATACTTATTGGATCCTCAAATTTTCAAAATTTGCAACACTTTCCAAAATAAAAATTTGCACTTTTTTATGTTGAAAGTAACTCTATGGGTTTAATTTAAAATATACTTATTGGATCCTCAAATTTTCAAAATTTGCAACACTTTCCAAAATACTCGATATTCGAATTTTGGTATACCCAAAAAGCCTCATCAAATCCTCAATTTCTACTTAAATGCCCCAGACTTACTTTTCCAATAAATAAACTACAATTCCTTTCTGGTTAATCTCCGAAAATTTTCAAATTGTACAAAATTTTTAAAATTTTTCGAGATTTTACAGTAATTTCGAAATTTTAAATATTTTCGAAGTTTTGACAAAAATCTTCTGAAATAGGTATCGTAAACGCGGGCTACTTTGGCCCACTTTTCAGTAATTATTGTATGTACTTTTCTCTAGAAACTGTTGTTTTCACTGCCCAGAAGTTCTGGTAATCTTTTTTACAACTCTAATATCTTACATCCTAATCAGTAATCCTTTTTTTCCTTACAAAACGTTTTTTGAATTAATATATTCTTTTTAATTTTGGGCCAATGTTATCCTGCGATTAGGGTAACTTTGGCCCAAGTCAATTTTTGGCGTTAAAAGCATGATACAACTGGTATGAACAAAGAAGGACTTGGATATTGACTAGAACAGGTTCTTCAACCAGGATTATATTATCAAATGTTATCAAGTTTCGTCATAATTATGAATGTTATCAGGTGAAACATCTTTGACCACCTCTTTCAGACTTTCAATGTAGTCTGTGATGATTTGTTCATGAATCTGAGTACGATTTCTTTTGACGTTCGACGAAAACTTGACAGTCAGTTGAGGGTGTCTCTTTAGAAACGATTTGACCCAGTCACGTCCTGGAACATAGTTGCAAAAACACTGCAAGTCTTCCATTGCCTAGTCAAATAAGATTTTATGATGAATCTTGAATCTAGTTCATCGAGAATGCTAGTTCTTCTTCTTGCGAAAAAACTGTTGGATGGCCTGGTGAGCTTGAAAACAAATTTTTCAATTGGTTTTTTATAGGGGTATCTTGAAATGATCGGCAGCCTGCCTTTGCGTCATATCACCAGATCTGATTGCTTCTAGACAAGTTAGAAGTTGTTCGTTGCTATAGCCAGCGTATATTGGGCCTCCAGGAAGTATTTTACAGCATCCTGAACAAGCTGATAACGAGAATACGCAGTGTAAATACGAAAATAAAATTTTATAGCAATTCATAACTTAATATTATGGGTTTTGGCCCAAAAAAAGGTTGGGCCAAAGTAGGACATTTTTTATAGATTATTGGGTCTGATTTAAAAAACATAAAAATAAAAAAACTTGCTGAGTTTAACAGTGTTGTAACTACAGTACGGCTTAAAGAAAGGAAAAGTGTTTAATAGGGGATTTAATACCAGATTTGTTCAACGAGAAATACGATTTTTGCGAGGTTTTTTGTAAATGGAAGTTTGGGAGGTAAAGATTGCACGTGGTTTCACTAGTCAAACAACAATATGTGCTGCTTTCTATTGGACAGCAGAGGAACCACTGTACTTATCAGACAGCCTGCAGAGTGCGGCTACCTAGCGGAATGAGCCAGAAGAATTTTAAATACAGTCACAGATATGTTTATAGGGTACGATTTTGTTTTGTTTTCATTTGGGCCAAAGAAGGACGTTAGGGCCAAAGTAGCCCATGTTTACGGTACCCAATTTCTAAAGTATTTTTCAAGAAATACACCACGATTTTTTCCTGTCCAATCAATCTGTCGCTTGAAAGAAGAGAGGCCATTTCAAATCGGCATATGTTAAGGGTGAACACCATCGAAAAAGTGCAACTCATCGAAACCTGAACTCCTTTTGGACTTACTCGGTGGCCTGCGCAAAAGGCATGCCGATAAAAGAGGGGCTCAGCGTTTCAGTGTACATCTCCATGCCCGTGCCCCTCAAATAGTCATTCGTCCAAATCTGCATATCTGGGGACTGTAATTTTATACTTTAATGAGCAGAAAAAATCAACTATACAGAAATGGCAAAGAAGAGAAGTTGATTTTTTTATACAGGGTGTCCCAAAAAATAGTGTCAAGCGGAAGTCCAGAGATAGAGCACACTTAGAAGTATCTGAATCATCCCCATATATGTTATGCAATTTTTTGTAATTTCCGAGTTATGAATTTTTTTCTAAATTGTAGAAAATTCTCTATCTCGACAACTTAAAACTGTCCCAAAAGAAAAATTAAAAGACTTTTCCAAATTCTCTTTTTTGCTAATTAATCTTTAAGAGTTTCCTGTTCATACATAAAGGAATCGGCTTAGTAAATCTGATGAAAGTCATAAAAAGTATAGTGTAAAGTGAAAAATTTACGTTCTGTTAATTATGACTTAGATTTTCGACTCGCAATTTAAAATCTAAAGAGGTGATTTCATGATTTCTATGCAGGTCTAAAAATTTCTTCAGACTCTCAGCTATCATACTCATTAAAAAAAAGGAGCACTTAATGGGGCTACTTTGTCTCCAATCGACCTTCAACGACAAGAGGTGGAGATTTCTTGAAATTAGCGATGGGATTTTAAATGAAACAATAACTAAGTTTAGGGCGCTAATAGCCGAATGATTGTCAGTGCCGCAATAAAAAACATTCAGTGCGACCAGAATATCGTTAGATGATCATCTGTGTCACTTTGCTAAGATTTTTTTTTACATGTACTTCTTTTTGTAAGTGGGAAATTGTAAAATGAAACGAAATTATCAAATTTCTTCACTAAGTTTATTAAATTTCACAAGAAATTTTCAAAATGTCTACCTTCTAGTTCGATGCATAATCTGCAACTTATGAAAAAATTGTTTTTTTAATTAACTTCGATTGTTTTTATTGTTTCTTCAGCCTGTGTTAATCTGTTACGTAATTCGTTGATGTTTCGACACTCTTTAGCATAAACTAGTTTTTTGTAGTAGTCCCAAACAAAAAACTATCGGATTTAAGACAGGTGACCGTGGCGGCCATTCACTGGGTCCACCACGACCTATCCATTTGTTGCATAGTCTCCTGCAGAAAACAGCATCTTTAAATTCAGTTGTCGTGCACTCAAGGTCCGTAGGAATACCCAAGTCGTCAGACAACAGAAACAACACCAATCCAAATAAAAGCGTATCGTTTTAATGGCGCAAAGACAGACAGGCGACTGAATAAAGACAACGAAAACAACCTATGCAATGACACATTTTGAAAAGACATCACAACAATATCATAGCTATCTCTTTCTAACATCGCCATCGTTTACTGTGTTAGCATTAGCCCTTTTTGTTGTCGCTCAGGTAAAAACCGGTTCCTTGTGGTTTTTTAGCAAGAACTAGGATCTGTTTTAATAGATGTTTAATTTATGCAACGCTTTTAACGTTTATTATTGCGGTACTGACAATCAATCTGCTATTAACGCGTTAACATAAGTTATTGATGAATTGAACAATACATCGCTAATTTTAAGAAATCTTCCCCTCTTATCTTTGAAGGTCAGTTGGAGCGAAAGTAGCCCCATTAAGTACTACTTTTTTTCAATGACTGAGATAGCTGAGATTCTGAAGAAGTTTTTAGACCTGTTTAGAGATCATGAAATCACTTCTTTGGATTTTTAATTGCGAGTCGAAGATTAGAGTCATAATTATCAGATTGTAAATTTTTCACTAAAATCTTTATGACTTTCATCAAAGTTACGAAGCCGATTATTTTATGTGTGAACAAAAAACTCTTGGAGATTAATTACCAAAAAAGATTGTTTGGAATAGTCTTTTAATTTTTCTTTTGGAACAGTTTCATGTCGTCGAGGTAGAGAATTCTCTAAAATTCAGAAAAAAATTGATAACTCGGAAACTACAAAAAATTGCATAACATATATGGGGGTGATTCAGATACTTCTAGGTGTGCTCTATCTCTGGACTTCCGCTTGACACTATTTTTTGGGACACCCTGTATCCATACATCCATTTTTCCATAAACATGTTTCTATTTGCGTCCTGATCACACATTTTTCATTTCAATGTTGGTCCATTAGAGAAACGAAAAAAATAGGGGAATGACATTGTGCATACCTGGTCGGTACCAAAAGTTCTGCTGTTGATAAAAAACACGTGATAAAATTATTCTAGGTAAACCTTGATTAAATGATTATGCTTTGGCTTCATCATCATGCTTAATGGATAGGCTTAGCCTTTTAGTAAAAAATGATAGAGAAGTTTCCAAAAAAATAAAATTTTGAAAATTTATTATTATCTGATAGTCTATTTCTCCACTTGAAGAATGTCGAAAAAATCATCTGAATATTCCAAAAAACGGCAGAGTTATTCAACTTTATATTTGCGGAAAGCGACCGCGGTGGTGGAATGCTTTATGACGTCACATGTCATGAATCGTTCGCGGCAGCCAAAGTCGGGAGATCGGGACTCCGCTATGCATATGCTGCGCTGTACAGTGTTTTTCTCAAATATAGAAAAATGTGACCTTTACATTGGGCCCTTCAAATAGAGATATCTTATTTCAGAGAAAAATATGCTTTTCATCTAATCAAGCTTTCCTAGTAAAATTACCTTGTCTAGTAAATTTTGTAATAAAATAAGAGAATATTCTTCTCTGAAGTATTAATTCATTGTATTTAAATAATTGCTCACCGTTTTGAAGGATCGCATAGCGAAGAGATTGGCCATCATGGTCGAAAAACCAGGTGCCAAGCAAGATTGAGCTATGAAGCCGAGCTTCAGTTCTGCTAAGCAGATGACGTCATCGCCCTGCTTCCAGTCCCACGATGGAATGTTTAAAAGATAAGCCTGCAAAAAGAAGACACTTTTTAAACTACGAAAAGAAGAATTGAAAAATTGAAGACACAAATCAAGCATATGTCAAATACGTTTAACGTCACATCAAAATTTTAAGTTTCAAATGATGAAAAATGGATATAATTAAACAAGAATGCATGCTGCTGCTGCTGGGCAGGATGGATCCTCTGAAGGCCATGAAGAGCAAATCATCGAAACGAGTTCGAACAGGGCAGTACAAAGAGAGGCAGCAGCGAAATTCGGTCTGCTAAATTTCAATATACATTTCAACATGTTAATGCCAATACCCCAAACAAGGCGCTGCCTTCGGGGTGGCAGTATTTGTGTTATATAATACAAATAAAATGAAAAGGCACAATAACTATTTTCGATTTTTTGATGTCATCTTTGTTCTGTGAGGCAGAATCTTAAAACATCGACCGGATTTGTAATCAGCACCCTCAAATTATCCAAGATACGAGATTTTATATCGATAGAAGGCCGAATAAAGATTTTCGATCTTTGGGGTGAAACTGAAAAATAAGGGTTCCGGAAATTTTTGATCTTCGTTCTGCGAGCCTGACGCTTAAAACGTCGATCGAATTTGTAATCAGCACCCTCAAATTATCCAAGATACGGGATTTTATATCGATAGAAAGCCGAATAAAGATTTTCGATTTTTTGGGGTGAAACTGAAAATTAAGGGTTTCGGAAATTTTTGATCTTCGCTCTACGAGACGAAAGCTCAAAACTTTGACCGGATTTGTAATCAGCACCCTCAAATTATCCGAGATACCGGATTTTATATCGATAGAAAGCCAAATAAAGATTTTCGATTTTTTGGGGTGAAACTGAAAATTAAGGGTTTCGGAAATTTTTGATCTTCGCTCTACGAGACGAAAGCTCAAAACTTTGACCGGATTTGTAATCAGCACCCTCAAGTTATCTAAAATACGGGATTTTATATCGATAGAAAGCAGAATACAGATTTTCGATTTTTTTGGGGTGAAACTGAAATTCAAGGGTATCGGAAATTTTTGATCTTCGCTCTACGAGACGAAAGCTCAAAACTTTGACCGGAATTGTAATCAGCACCCTCAAATTATCCAAGATACGGGATTTTATATCGATAGAAAGCCGAATAAAGATTTTCGATTTTTTGGGGTGAAACTGAAAATCAAGGATATCGGAAATCTTTGATCTTCGTTGTGCGAGCCTGAAGCTTAAAACGTCGACCGGATTTGTAATCAGCACCATCAAATTATCCAAGATACGAGATTTTATATCGATAGAATGCCGAATAAAGGTTTTCGATTTTTTGGGGTGAAACTGAAAATCAAGGGTATCGGAAATTTTTGATCTTCGCTCTACGAGACGAAAGCTCAAAACTTTGACCGGAACTGTAATCAGCACCCTCAAATTGTCCAAGATACGGGATTTTATATCGATAGAAAGCCGAATAAAGATTTTCGATTTTTTGGGGTGAAACTGCAAATCAAGGGTATCGGAAATTTTTGATCTTCGCTCTACGAGACGAAAGCTCAAAACTTTGACCGGAATTGTAATCAGCACCCTCAAATTGTCCAAGATACGGGATTTTATATCGATGGAAAGCCGAATAAAGATTTTCGATTTTTTGGGGTGAAACTGAAAATCAAGGGTATCGGAAATTTTTTATCTTCGCTCTACGAGACGAAAGCTCAAAACTTTGACCGGAATTGTGATCAGCACCCTCAAATTGTCCAAGATACGGGATTTTATGTCGATAGAAAGCCGAATAAAGATTTTCGATTTTTTGGGGTGAAACTGAAAATCAAGGGTATCGGAAATTTTTTATCTTCGTTCTACGAGACGAAAGCTCAAAACTTCAACCGGATTTGTAATCAGCACCCTCAAATTATCCAAGATACGGGATTTTATACCGATAGAAAGCCGAATAAAGATTTTCGATTTTTTTGGGGTGAAACTGAAAATCAAGGGTATCGGAAATTTTTGATCTTCGCTCTACGAGACGAAAGCTCAAAACTTCGACAGGATTTGTAATCAGCATCCTCAAATTATCCAAGATACGGGATTTTATATTGATAGAAAGCCGAATAAAGATTTTCGATTTTTTGGGGTGAAACTGAAAATCAAGGGTATCGGAAATTTTTGATCTTCGCTCTACGAGACGAAAGCTCAAAACTTCGACAGGATTTGTAATCAGCATCCTCAAATTATCCAAGATACGGGATTTTATATTGATAGAAAGCCGAATAAAGATTTTCGAGTTTTTGGGGTGAAACTGAAAATCAAGGGTATCGGAAATTTTTGATCTTTGCTCTACGAGACGAAAGCTCAAAACTTCGACAGGATTTGTAATCAGCATCCTCAAATTATCCAAGATACGGGATTTTATATCGATGGAAAGCCGAATAAAGATTTTCGATTTTTTTGGGGTGAAACTGAAAATCAAGGGTATCGGAAATTTTTGATCTTCGCTCTACGAGACGAAAGCTCAAAACTTCGACAGGATTTGTAATCAGCATCCTCAAATTATCCAAGATACGGGATTTTATATCGATGGAAAGCCGAATAAAGATTTTCGATTTTTTGGGGTGAAACTGAAAATCAAGGGTATCGGAAATTTTTTATCTTCGCTCTACGAGACGAAAGCTCAAAACTTTGACCGGAATTGTAATCAGCACCCTCAAATTGTCCAAGATACGGGATTTTATATCGATAGAAAGCAGAATAAAGATTTTCGATTTTTTGGGGTGAAACTGAAAATCAAGGGTATCGGAAATTTTTGATCTTCGCTCTACGAGACGAAAGCTCAAAACTTTGACCGGAATTGTAATCAGCACCCTCTAATTGTCCAAGATACGGGATTTTATATCGATAGAAAGCAGAATAAAGATTTTCGATTTTTTGGGGTGAAACTGAAAATCAAGGGTATCGGAAATTTTTGATCTTCGCTCTACGAGACGAAAGCTCAAAACTTTGACCGGAATTGTAATCAGCACCCTCAAATTGTCCAAGATACGGGATTTTATATCGATAGAAAGCAGAATAAAGATTTTCGATTTTTTGGGGTGAAACTGAAAATCAAGGGTATCGGAAATTTTTGATCTTCGCTCTACGAGACGAAAGCTCAAAACTTTGACCGGAATTGTAATCAGCACCCTCAAATTGTCCAAGATACGGGATTTTATATCGATAGAAAGCAGAATAAAGATTTTCGATTTTTTGGGGTGAAACTGAAAATCAAGGGTATCGGAAATTTTTGATCTTCGCTCTACGAGACGAAAGCTCAAAACTTTGACCGGAATTGTAATCAGCACCCTCTAATTGTCCAAGATACGGGATTTTATATCGATAGAAAGCAGAATAAAGATTTTCGATTTTTTGGGGTGAAACTGAAAATCAAGGGTATCGGAAATTTTTGATCTTCGCTCTACGAGACGAAAGCTCAAAACTTTGACCGGAATTGTAATCAGCACCCTCAAATTGTCCAAGATACGGGATTTTATATCGATAGAAAGCAGAATAAAGATTTTCGATTTTTTGGGGTGAAACTGAAAATCAAGGGTATCGGAAATTTTTGATCTTCGCTCTACGAGACGAAAGCTCAAAACTTTGACCGGAATTGTAATCAGCACCCTCAAATTGTCCAAGATACGGGATTTTATATCGATAGAAAGCAGAATAAAGATTTTCGACTTTTTGGGGTGAAACTGAAAATCAAGGGTATCGGAAATTTTTGATCTTCGCTCTACGAGACGAAAGCTCAAAACTTTGACCGGAATTGTAATCAGCACCCTCAAATTGTCCAAGATACGGGATTTTATATCGATAGAAAGCAGAATAAAGATTTTCGATTTTTTGGGGTGAAACTGAAAATCAAGGGTATCGGAAATTTTTTATCTTCGCTCTACGAGACGAAAGCTCAAAACTTTGACCGGAATTGTAATCAGCACCCTCAAATTGTCCAAGATACGGGATTTTATATCGATAGAAAGCAGAATAAAGATTTTCGATTTTTTGGGGTGAAACTGAAAATCAAGGGTATCGGAAATTTTTGATCTTCGCTCTACGAGACGAAAGCTCAAAACTTTGACCGGAATTGTAATCAGCACCCTCTAATTGTCCAAGATACGGGATTTTATATCGATAGAAAGCCGAATAAAGATTTTCGATTTTTTGGGGTGAAACTGAAAATCAAGGGTATCGGAAATTTTTTATCTTCGCTCTACGAGACGAAAGCTCAAAACTTCAACCGGATTTGTAATCAGCACCCTCAAATTATCCAAGATACGGGATTTTATACCGATAGAAAGCCGAATAAAGATTTTCGATTTTTTGGGGTGAAACTGAAAATCAAGGGTATCGGAAATTTTTTATCTTCGCTCTACGAGACGAAAGCTCAAAACTTCAACCCGATTTGTAATCAGCACCCTCAAATTATCCAAGATACGGGATTTTACACCGATAGAAAGCCGAATAAAGATTTTCGATTTTTTGGGGTGAAACTGAAAATCAAGGGTATCGGAAATTTTTTATCTTCGCTCTACGAGACGAAAGCTAAAAACTTTGACCGGAATTGTAATCAGCACCCTCAAATTGTCCAAGATACGGGATTTTATATCGATAGAAAGCAGAATAAAGATTTTCGATTTTTTGGGGTGAAACTGAAAATCAAGGGTATCGGAAATTTTTGATCTTCGCTCTACGAGACGAAAGCTCAAAACTTTGACCGGAATTGTAATCAGCACCCTCAAATTGTCCAAGATACGGGATTTTATATCGATAGAAAGCCGAATAAAGATTTTCGATTTTTTGGGGTGAAACTGAAAATCAAGGGTATCGTAAATTTTTTATCTTCGCTCTACGAGACGAAAGCTCAAAACTTCAACCGGATTTGTAATCAGCACCCTCAAATTATCCAAGATACGGGATTTTATACCGATAGAAAGCCGAATAAAGATTTTCGATTTTTTGGGGTGAAACTGAAAATCAAGGGTATCGGAAATTTTTTATCTTCGCTCTACGAGACGAAAGCTCAAAACTTCGACAGGATTTGTAATCAGCATCCTCAAATTATCCAAGATACGGGATTTTATATTGATAGAAAGCCGAATAAAGATTTTCGAGTTTTTGGGGTGAAACTGAAAATCAAGGGTATCGGAAATTTTTGATCTTTGCTCTACGAGACGAAAGCTCAAAACTTCGACAGGATTTGTAATCAGCATCCTCAAATTATCCAAGATACGGGATTTTATATCGATGGAAAGCCGAATAAAGATTTTCGATTTTTTTGGGGTGAAACTGAAAATCAAGGGTATCGGAAATTTTTGATCTTCGCTCTACGAGACGAAAGCTCAAAACTTCGACAGGATTTGTAATCAGCATCCTCAAATTATCCAAGATACGGGATTTTATATCGATGGAAAGCCGAATAAAGATTTTCGATTTTTTGGGGTGAAACTGAAAATCAAGGGTATCGGAAATTTTTTATCTTCGCTCTACGAGACGAAAGCTCAAAACTTTGACCGGAATTGTAATCAGCACCCTCAAATTGTCCAAGATACGGGATTTTATATCGATAGAAAGCAGAATAAAGATTTTCGATTTTTTGGGGTGAAACTGAAAATCAAGGGTATCGGAAATTTTTGATCTTCGCTCTACGAGACGAAAGCTCAAAACTTTGACCGGAATTGTGATCAGCACCCTCAAATTGTCCAAGATACGGGATTTTATGTCGATAGAAAGCCGAATAAAGATTTTCGATTTTTTGGGGTGAAACTGAAAATCAAGGGTATCGGAAATTTTTTATCTTCGTTCTACGAGACGAAAGCTCAAAACTTCAACCGGATTTGTAATCAGCACCCTCAAATTATCCAAGATACGGGATTTTATACCGATAGAAAGCCGAATAAAGATTTTCGATTTTTTTGGGGTGAAACTGAAAATCAAGGGTATCGGAAATTTTTGATCTTCGCTCTACGAGACGAAAGCTCAAAACTTCGACAGGATTTGTAATCAGCATCCTCAAATTATCCAAGATACGGGATTTTATATTGATAGAAAGCCGAATAAAGATTTTCGATTTTTTGGGGTGAAACTGAAAATCAAGGGTATCGGAAATTTTTGATCTTCGCTCTACGAGACGAAAGCTCAAAACTTCGACAGGATTTGTAATCAGCATCCTCAAATTATCCAAGATACGGGATTTTATATTGATAGAAAGCCGAATAAAGATTTTCGAGTTTTTGGGGTGAAACTGAAAATCAAGGGTATCGGAAATTTTTGATCTTTGCTCTACGAGACGAAAGCTCAAAACTTCGACAGGATTTGTAATCAGCATCCTCAAATTATCCAAGATACGGGATTTTATATCGATGGAAAGCCGAATAAAGATTTTCGATTTTTTTGGGGTGAAACTGAAAATCAAGGGTATCGGAAATTTTTGATCTTCGCTCTACGAGACGAAAGCTCAAAACTTCGACAGGATTTGTAATCAGCATCCTCAAATTATCCAAGATACGGGATTTTATATCGATGGAAAGCCGAATAAAGATTTTCGATTTTTTGGGGTGAAACTGAAAATCAAGGGTATCGGAAATTTTTTATCTTCGCTCTACGAGACGAAAGCTCAAAACTTTGACCGGAATTGTAATCAGCACCCTCAAATTGTCCAAGATACGGGATTTTATATCGATAGAAAGCAGAATAAAGATTTTCGATTTTTTGGGGTGAAACTGAAAATCAAGGGTATCGGAAATTTTTGATCTTCGCTCTACGAGACGAAAGCTCAAAACTTTGACCGGAATTGTAATCAGCACCCTCTAATTGTCCAAGATACGGGATTTTATATCGATAGAAAGCAGAATAAAGATTTTCGATTTTTTGGGGTGAAACTGAAAATCAAGGGTATCGGAAATTTTTGATCTTCGCTCTACGAGACGAAAGCTCAAAACTTTGACCGGAATTGTAATCAGCACCCTCAAATTGTCCAAGATACGGGATTTTATATCGATAGAAAGCAGAATAAAGATTTTCGATTTTTTGGGGTGAAACTGAAAATCAAGGGTATCGGAAATTTTTGATCTTCGCTCTACGAGACGAAAGCTCAAAACTTTGACCGGAATTGTAATCAGCACCCTCAAATTGTCCAAGATACGGGATTTTATATCGATAGAAAGCAGAATAAAGATTTTCGATTTTTTGGGGTGAAACTGAAAATCAAGGGTATCGGAAATTTTTGATCTTCGCTCTACGAGACGAAAGCTCAAAACTTTGACCGGAATTGTAATCAGCACCCTCTAATTGTCCAAGATACGGGATTTTATATCGATAGAAAGCAGAATAAAGATTTTCGATTTTTTGGGGTGAAACTGAAAATCAAGGGTATCGGAAATTTTTGATCTTCGCTCTACGAGACGAAAGCTCAAAACTTTGACCGGAATTGTAATCAGCACCCTCAAATTGTCCAAGATACGGGATTTTATATCGATAGAAAGCAGAATAAAGATTTTCGATTTTTTGGGGTGAAACTGAAAATCAAGGGTATCGGAAATTTTTGATCTTCGCTCTACGAGACGAAAGCTCAAAACTTTGACCGGAATTGTAATCAGCACCCTCAAATTGTCCAAGATACGGGATTTTATATCGATAGAAAGCAGAATAAAGATTTTCGACTTTTTGGGGTGAAACTGAAAATCAAGGGTATCGGAAATTTTTGATCTTCGCTCTACGAGACGAAAGCTCAAAACTTTGACCGGAATTGTAATCAGCACCCTCAAATTGTCCAAGATACGGGATTTTATATCGATAGAAAGCAGAATAAAGATTTTCGATTTTTTGGGGTGAAACTGAAAATCAAGGGTATCGGAAATTTTTTATCTTCGCTCTACGAGACGAAAGCTCAAAACTTTGACCGGAATTGTAATCAGCACCCTCAAATTGTCCAAGATACGGGATTTTATATCGATAGAAAGCAGAATAAAGATTTTCGATTTTTTGGGGTGAAACTGAAAATCAAGGGTATCGGAAATTTTTGATCTTCGCTCTACGAGACGAAAGCTCAAAACTTTGACCGGAATTGTAATCAGCACCCTCTAATTGTCCAAGATACGGGATTTTATATCGATAGAAAGCCGAATAAAGATTTTCGATTTTTTGGGGTGAAACTGAAAATCAAGGGTATCGGAAATTTTTTATCTTCGCTCTACGAGACGAAAGCTCAAAACTTCAACCGGATTTGTAATCAGCACCCTCAAATTATCCAAGATACGGGATTTTATACCGATAGAAAGCCGAATAAAGATTTTCGATTTTTTGGGGTGAAACTGAAAATCAAGGGTATCGGAAATTTTTTATCTTCGCTCTACGAGACGAAAGCTCAAAACTTCAACCCGATTTGTAATCAGCACCCTCAAATTATCCAAGATACGGGATTTTACACCGATAGAAAGCCGAATAAAGATTTTCGATTTTTTGGGGTGAAACTGAAAATCAAGGGTATCGGAAATTTTTTATCTTCGCTCTACGAGACGAAAGCTAAAAACTTTGACCGGAATTGTAATCAGCACCCTCAAATTGTCCAAGATACGGGATTTTATATCGATAGAAAGCAGAATAAAGATTTTCGATTTTTTGGGGTGAAACTGAAAATCAAGGGTATCGGAAATTTTTGATCTTCGCTCTACGAGACGAAAGCTCAAAACTTTGACCGGAATTGTAATCAGCACCCTCAAATTGTCCAAGATACGGGATTTTATATCGATAGAAAGCCGAATAAAGATTTTCGATTTTTTGGGGTGAAACTGAAAATCAAGGGTATCGTAAATTTTTTATCTTCGCTCTACGAGACGAAAGCTCAAAACTTCAACCGGATTTGTAATCAGCACCCTCAAATTATCCAAGATACGGGATTTTATACCGATAGAAAGCCGAATAAAGATTTTCGATTTTTTGGGGTGAAACTGAAAATCAAGGGTATCGGAAATTTTTTATCTTCGCTCTACGAGACGAAAGCTCAAAACTTCAACCAAATTTGTAATCAGCACCCTCAAATTATCCAAGATACGGGATTTTATATCGATAGAAAGCCGAATAAAGATTTTCGATTTTTTGGGGTGAAACTGAAAATCAAGGGTATCGGAAATTTTTGATCTTCGCTCTACGAGACGGAAGCTCAAAACTTCAACCGGATTTGTAATCAGCACCCTCAAATTATCCAAGATACGGGATTTTATATCGATAGAAAGCAGAATAAAGATTTTCGATTTTTTTGGGGTGAAACTGAAAATCAAGGGTATCGGAAATTTTTGATCTTCGCTCTACGAGACGAAAGCTCAAAACTTCGACAGGATTTGTGATCAGCATCCTCAAATTATCCAAGATACGGGATTTTATATTGATAGAAAGCCGAATAAAAATTTTAGATTTTTTGGGGTGAAACTGAAAATCAAGGGTATCGGAAATTTTTGATCTTCGCTCTACGAGACGAAAGCTCAAAACTTCGACAGGATTTGTAATCAGCATCCTCAAATTATCCAAGATACGGGATTTTATATTGATAGAAAGCCGAATAAGGATTTTCGATTTTTTGGGGTGAAACTGAAAATCAAGGGTATCGGAAATTTTTGATCTTTGTTCTGCGATACAGAACCTTAGAACATCGACCAGATTTGTAATCAGCACCTTCAAATTATCCAAGATACGGGATTTTATATTGATAGAAAGCCGAATAAAGATTTTCGAGTTTTTGGGGTGAAACTGAAAATCAAGGGTATCGGAAATTTTTGATCTTTGCTCTACGAGACGAAAGCTCAAAACTTCGACAGGATTTGTAATCAGCATCCTCAAATTATCCAAGATACGGGATTTTATATCGATGGAAAGCCGAATAAAGATTTTCGATTTTTTTGGGGTGAAACTGAAAATCAAGGGTATCGGAAATTTTTGATCTTCGCTCTACGAGACGAAAGCTCAAAACTTCGACAGGATTTGTAATCAGCATCCTCAAATTATCCAAGATACGGGATTTTATATCGATGGAAAGCCGAATAAAGATTTTCGATTTTTTGGGGTGAAACTGAAAATCAAGGGTATCGGAAATTTTTTATCTTCGCTCTACGAGACGAAAGCTCAAAACTTTGACCGGAATTGTAATCAGCACCCTCAAATTGTCCAAGATACGGGATTTTATATCGATAGAAAGCAGAATAAAGATTTTCGATTTTTTGGGGTGAAACTGAAAATCAAGGGTATCGGAAATTTTTGATCTTCGCTCTACGAGACGAAAGCTCAAAACTTTGACCGGAATTGTAATCAGCACCCTCTAATTGTCCAAGATACGGGATTTTATATCGATAGAAAGCAGAATAAAGATTTTCGATTTTTTGGGGTGAAACTGAAAATCAAGGGTATCGGAAATTTTTGATCTTCGCTCTACGAGACGAAAGCTCAAAACTTTGACCGGAATTGTAATCAGCACCCTCAAATTGTCCAAGATACGGGATTTTATATCGATAGAAAGCAGAATAAAGATTTTCGATTTTTTGGGGTGAAACTGAAAATCAAGGGTATCGGAAATTTTTGATCTTCGCTCTACGAGACGAAAGCTCAAAACTTTGACCGGAATTGTAATCAGCACCCTCAAATTGTCCAAGATACGGGATTTTATATCGATAGAAAGCAGAATAAAGATTTTCGATTTTTTGGGGTGAAACTGAAAATCAAGGGTATCGGAAATTTTTGATCTTCGCTCTACGAGACGAAAGCTCAAAACTTTGACCGGAATTGTAATCAGCACCCTCTAATTGTCCAAGATACGGGATTTTATATCGATAGAAAGCAGAATAAAGATTTTCGATTTTTTGGGGTGAAACTGAAAATCAAGGGTATCGGAAATTTTTGATCTTCGCTCTACGAGACGAAAGCTCAAAACTTTGACCGGAATTGTAATCAGCACCCTCAAATTGTCCAAGATACGGGATTTTATATCGATAGAAAGCAGAATAAAGATTTTCGATTTTTTGGGGTGAAACTGAAAATCAAGGGTATCGGAAATTTTTGATCTTCGCTCTACGAGACGAAAGCTCAAAACTTTGACCGGAATTGTAATCAGCACCCTCAAATTGTCCAAGATACGGGATTTTATATCGATAGAAAGCAGAATAAAGATTTTCGATTTTTTGGGGTGAAACTGAAAATCAAGGGTATCGGAAATTTTTGATCTTCGCTCTACGAGACGAAAGCTCAAAACTTTGACCGGAATTGTAATCAGCACCCTCAAATTGTCCAAGATACGGGATTTTATATCGATAGAAAGCAGAATAAAGATTTTCGATTTTTTGGGGTGAAACTGAAAATCAAGGGTATCGGAAATTTTTGATCTTCGCTCTACGAGACGAAAGCTCAAAACTTTGACCGGAATTGTAATCAGCACCCTCTAATTGTCCAAGATACGGGATTTTATATCGATAGAAAGCCGAATAAAGATTTTCGATTTTTTGGGGTGAAACTGAAAATCAAGGGTATCGGAAATTTTTTATCTTCGCTCTACGAGACGAAAGCTCAAAACTTCAACCGGATTTGTAATCAGCACCCTCAAATTATCCAAGATACGGGATTTTATACCGATAGAAAGCCGAATAAAGATTTTCGATTTTTTGGGGTGAAACTGAAAATCAAGGGTATCGGAAATTTTTTATCTTCGCTCTACGAGACGAAAGCTCAAAACTTCAACCCGATTTGTAATCAGCACCCTCAAATTATCCAAGATACGGGATTTTACACCGATAGAAAGCCGAATAAAGATTTTCGATTTTTTGGGGTGAAACTGAAAATCAAGGGTATCGGAAATTTTTTATCTTCGCTCTACGAGACGAAAGCTCAAAACTTTGACCGGAATTGTAATCAGCACCCTCAAATTGTCCAAGATACGGGATTTTATATCGATAGAAAGCAGAATAAAGATTTTCGATTTTTTGGGGTGAAACTGAAAATCAAGGGTATCGGAAATTTTTGATCTTCGCTCTACGAGACGAAAGCTCAAAACTTTGACCGGAATTGTAATCAGCACCCTCAAATTGTCCAAGATACGGGATTTTATATCGATAGAAAGCCGAATAAAGATTTTCGATTTTTTGGGGTGAAACTGAAAATCAAGGGTATCGTAAATTTTTTATCTTCGCTCTACGAGACGAAAGCTCAAAACTTCAACCGGATTTGTAATCAGCAACCTCAAATTATCCAAGATACGGGATTTTATACCGATAGAAAGCCGAATAAAGATTTTCGATTTTTTGGGGTGAAACTGAAAATCAAGGGTATCGGAAATTTTTTATCTTCGCTCTACGAGACGAAAGCTCAAAACTTCAACCAAATTTGTAATCAGCACCCTCAAATTATCCAAGATACGGGATTTTATATCGATAGAAAGCCGAATAAAGATTTTCGATTTTTTGGGGTGAAACTGAAAATCAAGGGTATCGGAAATTTTTGATCTTCGCTCTACGAGACGGAAGCTCAAAACTTCAACCGGATTTGTAATCAGCACCCTCAAATTATCCAAGATACGGGATTTTATATCGATAGAAAGCAGAATAAAGATTTTCGATTTTTTTGGGGTGAAACTGAAAATCAAGGGTATCGGAAATTTTTGATCTTCGCTCTACGAGACGAAAGCTCAAAACTTCGACAGGATTTGTGATCAGCATCCTCAAATTATCCAAGATACGGGATTTTATATTGATAGAAAGCCGAATAAAAATTTTAGATTTTTTGGGGTGAAACTGAAAATCAAGGGTATCGGAAATTTTTGATCTTCGCTCTACGAGACGAAAGCTCAAAACTTCGACAGGATTTGTAATCAGCATCCTCAAATTATCCAAGATACGGGATTTTATATTGATAGAAAGCCGAATAAGGATTTTCGATTTTTTGGGGTGAAACTGAAAATCAAGGGTATCGGAAATTTTTGATCTTTGTTCTGCGATACAGAACCTTAGAACATCGACCAGATTTGTAATCAGCACCTTCAAATTATCCAAGATACGGGATTTTATATTGATAGAAAGCCGAATAAGGATTTTCGATTTTTTGGGGTGAAACTGAAAATCGAGGGTATCGGAAATCTTTGATCTTCGTTCTGCGAGCCTGAAGCTTAAAACGTCGATCATATTTGTAATCAGCACCCTCAAATTATCCAAGATACGGGATTTCATATCGATAAAAGGCCAAATAAATATTTTCGATTTTGTGGGTGGAACTGAAGATCAAGGAAGTTTTTGATCTTCATTCTGAAGCTTAAAACATCGGTCGGATTTGTTATCAGCAACCTCAAATTATCCAGGATGCGGGATTTTATATTGATGGAAAGCCGAAGGATTTCAGATTTTTTTAGGGGAAACCGAAAGTCAAGCAACTTGAGAGTGTTGAAACAGTTTCGATGCACTGATACTTACCTTATTATGATACTGCATCAGTTGAATAATGACTCTGATGTCATCACTGTAGTTCTTGATGGAAATGACTCGCATGATGTTGGCGGCATCTTCAGCATCTGGATCTTGACAGTACTTGTTCGCCAACACCAGGCAGGCATCTGCTTCGTGCACCTGATCAATCAGAAAAACGCATCAACACAAACTCAAAAGACCAAGAACGTTCTTATGCTCATATGTACATAATGGGGGGGGGGCTAATATACGAAAGAAATTCAATTCGATTCGATACAATCAATTTATACTCCGAAGTTTTATACCTTCGTTATTATGTTAGAAACAAAAAAAAACTTTCGAACAAAATTTGTAGACAAAGCTAAGGTCTACATTTTTAAATTATTTCATAATATACAGGGTGTCCAGTTAGTGGGTAATTCTTCGATATTTCGCAAAGTATACCTGACAGAAGAAAATGTCAAATACAAAAGTTATTTGGTTACTTAAGACGCATATTCTAAAAATATTTTAAAATATACAGGGTGTTGCGGGAAAGTAGAATAGTGACCAACTTAATTTTTTTATATGAAACTATATCTTTTTTTTAAATTCTTTAAGTTTCCATCATTGATCTCTATTCAACCCTAAAATATTTTTGACATAGGTTGCGACGTTGCAAGTCATAAATTATTTTCTATTAATTTCCGGATTTGCAAGGTCGCAAGTAATACGTCCAAATTGATATATTCCTTTAACTTTTCTCAATATTATACAGCGAGTTACTTGAATATTAACTGGATATTATTTTGGACGTTAGTAGTAATTTGTATCTACAGGGTGTTTTTGGCAGAATTTTAAATTACGGCAACTTGAAGCTCATTTTACTTTGTTTTTTTAAATGTAACACCCTGTATCTTTTATTTTAAATCGAAATATCCACTATTACCATATCTCGCCTTGTAATTTCTTTTCGCGTTTGCGGCGTTGCGAAGTTATAAATTATTTTCCAATTTCTTAAACAAATATCCCCGATTCTAATTTATTTTAAATAGAATCCTCTACTTATTTTTATTGCAATGAATTGCGCATGTCGAATTTAGTAAGATCTGACAATTTCAAAATTTTGTTTCTGTTAATTATTGAGATACGGCAACACCGCTTTTTCAGTAAACAGTACCGGAACGCTTAAATATTTCCAAAACTGCCACAGCTGGAACGGTGAAATTCAATACTTGGGAGTTTTTGAACATACAAAATTTAAAAACGCTAACGTCAGTGTTGTCAGATTTACCACTTTTACGTTAGACTTCATAAATAGGCCATTCCATTCAAAATTATGACGTAAAATTGGTAAATCTGACAACACTGATGTTTCCATTAAATTAAAAGTTGTAAAATGTTGTTTTACTACTTCAAATCGGAATAACTCCATAACTGTTACTTTTAGGTGTAGAGAATGCTTATGAAAGCGGAAGTATCTAGTATATTGTGAGAACTTTCTGACAATGCTACAAAATACAGGGTGTTCTATTTAAAATAACAAAGAAAATTATATTTGCGAGTTTTCATCCACTCTGTATACAAACCCAAAGATAGCAGAAAGTTGATAATTTTGGACAATACCATCAATGGGATTCAAGCCTCCAGTTTTTGATTTTTTAATATACAGGGTGATGAATTCATTAAGATTTTCACATAAAGGTGGCCATATCTCTGATAATACCTTGTATTTTCGGAATAAAGAAAATGAGTACAACTCAAATTTGGGACAATATTATTGAAAAGACACAACTTTAGTATGCCGTGACTTTATCAATATATATTATAAAATAATTTTAGAATGTAGACCTAAGATTTACCTACAACTATTATTCGAAACTTTTTTTGTATCTTTCATAGTAACGGAGTAACTTTGGAGTATAGGTTGATCACCCTGAATAGTGAATGTACAAGGGGTAGAATTTTTTTTGTAGGAAAATCTAACAATATCACGCAAAAATGATGCTCTCTTTTTAGTATAGCAAAAGAAGTACGACGTCTCATCTTTCAGACTAATACGTCATGTATTTTGATAGCTTGCACTTTTTTGCAAAGTAAAAGTAACTAAAGTTAAAGAAACAACGTCAAAACAAGCTTTTAGTAAGTCTCGATCTTCAGTAGACAGAAGTAGGAAAGAAAACGACATTTTACTCGATGTTCTATCAACAATTTTCTCATAGTTTGAAACTATTGGACTAAAAAGAGACAAGAAATCTTATACAAAGAATAATCTATACCTTGATTTAGCGATTTTTGATAGCTTAAGATAAAGATAAAGAAACAAACTTAGAAAAAGCATTTAGCAAGTTTTGATCTTCAGTGGATAAAATTAGGGAAAAAAACGGTATTTTACTTAAAAGTCTAATGAAATCAAAGACCTGCAATGTATAATTTTTAAAGTTCCACTAATTTTTTTTTCTATTAAACAGGGCCTACTGTACCATTTAAATGCTGCTTAAAAATTATGTACTAAAGAAAGGTAAGACATCTCATAGAAAGAATACTTTATACCTTGATTTAGTAATTAAAAATTAAAATACCCATAAAAGCACTGTGAAAGTTTTCTTAAATGCCTATAGTACTTAATTTAAATCCTATTTTCCTATAAATTTCTAATAATTTCAAACTACTACCATCTACAGAGACTACAATAAGGTTATGTAACAAAACATGCATCGAAAGTATGGTCCAGATGTCTATATATACACAGATTATCAAAGATTCAATCTAAACATTCCCTGAACTACGTTATATTATGATATTTGGAGGCATGCAGTACGTTTATGAAAAAAAATTATCGTATGAAAGAATAAACGAAAATTTTCTAGGTTGGAGCCAACTTACCATAGTTGGGCCCTCCGATTTTTGACTTTCTTTTACTCCTAACGTTTCGGATATGTGTTACCTAGGTATCGTGTCTATATGAAGTAGATTTTGGTTATTTATGGTCTATTTTATAGTTCATGTTTTAGCTATTGGGTTATCGACTAAAACTACGATGTTGTTTAGAATCTACTTCTAGTTATATGATTAAGGTTAGTGGTGTCTTTATAAAAGTTGTCTCAAACAAAATATAACTTTTTTAAAATGACTACACTGTACGAGATCGAACACCTTTTTTATAACATAACCTAAGATGAATAATCATCTTTTTTTATAAATGAGCAGACCTCAAAGGCAAAGTCTAAATACCAGAATACCGAACAGGCCAACACGTGTAGGCTCAATAAATGGATCTCATGGCAGTCTGTTTCAAGCCTTGGACACCCTGGGAATAAATGTGCGGTTGTACCGCTAGGTTCTTGATGTATGCAGAACGACCGTCTTAGGATGAGATGCAGCGGTCGCGCGGGTGCATCTGATAGGAGCGGTGAGCTGCGGAATGATAGAGAAAAGCTCAGAGGAGCAGATTCCGTTTGAAAATCGATAGAAGAGCGAGAGGTCACCAACAACATGCTGGTGAGAAAGTGGCTGGGGGTGGCGCGTTGAGGCCGAGTTGCCAATTAGTCGAATTGCCCTTCTTTGGACGGCATCTAGTATAGACAGGGTAGTAGGGGCAGCAGCTCCCAAGACATGAGAGCAATACTCCAGGCCAGGTCTTATCTGGGCTTTATATAGCGTGAGGAGGTTACATGGTGAGAAGTACTTTCTGTCTCTAAATAGGTAGCCAAGCTTTTTACCAGCAGCTCTTGCAATTGACGCAACGTGTTCGTGCCAGATCAGATTTTCTGTAATGTTGACTCCTAACAGCTTGAATGAGTGACTCCTTCGCAGAGCCTGGTTGTTCATTAGAACCGGGTGTTGGCTTGGGCACTTCTTGTTTGATAGCGTACAATACTGGGTCTTGGAGGCATTAAATTTAACCATATTCTTAAGTCCCCAAGCGGTAATGGTGAAGAGATCCTTTGAAAGTGAAGCTGCCACTGCCAGTCTTCTGTGTTTCAGCTCGACCACAGGGATCGGTCTATTGCTCGTGATGCCTGCATGCAGCGTACTGTCATCCGCAAAACTGTGGATTGGGTTTGTAGTGCTAGAGAGTAGATCATTAATATGAAGCAGAAACAATGTAGGAGCCAATACCGATCCCTGCGGAACCTCGGCATTGATGCTATGGAAAGAAGAGGAAAAGCCGTCTACCACGACAGAGATTTTCCGACCTGAGAGGAAGTCTGCGAGCCAACCGCAGAGCTTAACAGGGATCCCATAAGACGGGAGCTTGTTTAGGAGAGCTGCATGCTACAGTTGATCGAATGCCTTTGAAATATCGAGACCAACGATGTGAGCCTCGCCAAATGACTGGATGAGTTTGCTCCACACATGTATGACGTAAGCCAGGAGATTTCCAGTTGATCTTTGGTGTCGGAATCCATATTGTCTGTCATAGATTAAATGATGGAGCTCTAGGTATTTCATGAGCTTTTGGTTGGCGCATTTCTCCAGGGGTCAGTCTTTAGTTTACTCTGTGCGTGCGTAGCGCTAGATGACAAGAGATAACAACTCTCTGGGGAAGCCCAAGCTAGAACCAATTGAGTTTAGCCCAGTACCAGAACCAACAATTGTACAAGCAAGTGAAGGGCTTTAAACTACTGGAATGAGTTCCGTAAAGGATGGGAATTATAATACAAACAGTTTTAACAACGTATCTCTTTCTAAACTTTATATAAGTCTTGACGCACAGTGTAGCTTGAGACAAGTTTAAGGTAAGTGTAAGGGTGTAGTGTTCACAGTGTATATGGGAGGAGTTTACAGACACGAATGCAGAGTACAGGGTACAGTTTATATGTACATTTATATGAATCAAGAACACACAGCAACACCAACTTTCCACACCGATATGTGCTTGTTTTTCGAACAAAGTATCATCAGAAACCTTAGCAAGATCCTAATACTATTATTTGAAGGATACAGGTGCAATATTGCTTGGTATTTCGAAAGTTTGGTTTATGAACGTGACGCTGATTTTTTAGCTTCATTGTATTAGGAATGCGTAATAGTCAACTCTGAAGTATTTTAATTGTCGAAGGAATTGTTAATTAAGATAGACCATGATGGTGATCCTAAGACTTTTATGTATTACTGGCTCTTGTTGCATTTCAGCAGCGGTTAGTTAGGAAGTGAGTTTGTTCGCACAGATCTATTCAAAATTGGGGTTTTGAATTAAGAAAAAAGTACTTTTTTGTGATAAATGGAAAGATCATATATAAGTTTTATAACAAAACTGTTTTTGTTTTCTTTTTTTTCGCAATAATTCAAAAGTTATATCAAAATAAAGATGGGTTTTTGAATCCAGAACCGAAAACACGCCGACGGCTCCCGAACCCGCGTGACGTCACTATGGCGGTAAGGATGCTCCTTTGACCAACGACGTCCTATTCCAATTCTAGATTCTAGATTCCCAGCCGATCGCGAAAATACGTACTGCTAAACTGGTAACTAGTGTATATTTGTTGCAAAACAGTCAATGAATAAAGTTTGCAGCTCGAGACGAAGTCTACGATCGAAATAAATATGTTTTTGAATGTTTGAAGGTGAAGTCAGATTACAGATTCCAGTAAGTAAGTACCTAATCAAATATGTTTCGTTGAAAAGATCTCCTCAATCGAAGGATGGCCCAGAGGTTAGAGAGTCCGATAGTGGATCTCAGGGTCTTTGGGGTCTTTGGATCGAAACCCAGGCCTTCCGACTTTCTTTTTTATTTTTTTCATCAACAATTTTATTGATGTGCTTTTTGCACTTGTTACGCACATTTTTTTTACAATCAATATGTGTTTGAATTAAATTTTGTTAGACATATTACTTGTACTGCCCAGTGCAAAAACTAAGTACAGGAGGCGGTGGACAATTCAAAAAATCAGTGGAAATGAGGTTTGTCCGTCAATATCAATCGCCATTAATTTTTTTTAATGTAAAAAAGTAACTCAAACTCGTAATCACATTCTGTTTATCACTTGGTATTATTATTTATTCAACTTTGGGCAATGAAGCTTAACAATATTAAATTTTCATAAAAATTTAACAAGCACTGTGCAGTGCAAGTAATATATCTAACAAAATTTGATTCAAACACATATTTATGTTGATCGTAGAAAAGTGTGCGTAACAAGTGCAAAAAAAGATGGCAGGCCTGGGTTTCGATCCAAAGACTCCAAAGACCCTGAGATCCACTACCGGACTCTCTAACCACTGGGTCATCCTTCGATTGAGGAGATCTTTTCAACGAAACATATTTGATTAGATACAAACTTACTGGAATCTGTAATCTGACTTCAACTTCAAACATTCAAAAACGTATTTATTTCGATCGTGGACTTCGTCTCGAGCTGCAAACTTCATTCATCGACTGTGTTGCAACAAATATACACTAGTTACCAGTTTAGCAGTACGTATTTTCGCGATTGGCTGGGAATCTAGAATCTAGTATCGGAGTAGGACGTCGTTAGCCAAAGGAGCATCCTTACCGCCATGGTGACGTCACACGGGTTCGGGAGCCGTCGGCGTGTTTTCGGTACTTGAATCAAAAACCCATTTTTATTTTGAGATAACTTTTGAAAAATAAAACAGAAACAGTTTTGTTATAAAACTTATTAATGATGTTTCCATTTATGACAAATAAAATTTTTATTCAAAACCTCAATTGTAGAAATTTCGTTGAATCAGCACGTGTACTGTGATATTTTCCTTCATTACCTGAAATCCCTTAAACGTTTCCACTACGTCAAACGTGAAGCTCTACCGGAAAACAAAAATAAAAAAGAAACATCTCTTAGCGATATCGTTTACCAAAGCGCTAGAAATGAAATACTCATTCTAGCTTTCAGACAGCTTTCAGTGTGGTTCTGTTTTTTTTAGTCATCGCATAGCGAGAACAAGCTTTTCGTATTTCGGTTTAGTTATACAAAGTATACAGGGTGGTCCAATAAGCGCGTGGTGCTGTCTAGTGACTACCGTCTAAATTAGAAGAAAATGTTTCTAATAAAAAACGTTCCTTTTCAAATGGTCTATCTGTAGAAAAAAATTTCAAATATGGCGGATATCTGGGTATACCGGAAGTAGGTATCAACTTCATTATTTTGAATGGAACACCCTATATATTATTACGTTTTTGAATTCAGCATCGATTTTTAGATCCAGTTTGTTAACCATAGTTTATCTCTAAGAAGCCTATTTTCGAAGTTATTCTGCAATATATAGAAAATTTGACATTTGTAGTACTTTACCCAATAAACTAGTAATTTTTAAATTTGAAAAGTTTAAAACGTCAAAAACTTTTTTCAAATGGGATGGTACTTTTACATCAGTGGATGCGAACTTAAATTCTCTTTCACTTTCATATGTGGTTCTATCTTTGATGGTTTTCAAGATATTTACGATTTTGTAATTATTTCGTAATGGCCGACTTTACTCACTAGGCCGGAGCATTGAAATATGGCAACACTGAATCGGGGGCCGAGCTTGTGTCATTAGTGTAATTCTTCCAGAGTAAACAATAAGATTGGAAGGTGATTTTTAATGTGTTTCTAATTATTTACCTGCACAAACGAAACTATAAAGATAAAAAGATGCCTGCAAAGTGTGCAGTATCAGGTTGCAATAGCAATTGTGCTTCCAGTAGAGGACATACCAAACCATGGCCGAACATAACCTTCCAGAGTAAAAAGAACATTGCAAGGTGATTTTTAATGTGTTTCTAATTATTTACCTGCACAAACGAAACTATAAAGATAAAACATGCCTGCAAAGTGTGTAGTACCAGGTTGCACTAGCAATTGTGCTTCCAATAAAGGACATAAACAGAAGTGGGTGAACGGTATTCCTCGTATGGGCTGGTTATATTTATAAGAATAAAGACAATACTTTAGAAACATTTCAAAGGATAAGACCTAGTTTAAAGCACAAGGTGGTACCTGCAATGTTTTCTGGACCTCCCAAATATCACAGAAAAATACAGTTAATAGTATAAGTATAACTCATCTGGGCATGCATCTGGGCATACCTACGAAAAGATTTGATAGTGAAAGGGAATCAAGACCAGCAAAAATGGCTTCACAGTGACCTAATAGTGAATTTTTCTAGCTCAAGTGACAATTTACAAAGTAAATTGAGTGTTCATTAGCCATTGTGCTTCCAATAAGGGACATAAACAGAAGTGGGTGAACGGTATTCCTCGTATGGGCTGGTTATATTTATAAGAATAAAGACAATACTTTACAAACATTTCAAAGGATAAGACCTATTTTAAAGCACAAGGTGGTACCTACAATGTTTTCTGGAGCTCCCAAATATCACAGAAAAATACAGTTAATAGAACTCATCTGGGCATGCATCTGGGCATACCTACGAAAAGATTTTATAGTGAAAGGGAATCAAGACCAGCAACAATGGCTTCACAGTGACCTAGTAGTGAATTTTTCTAGCTCAGGTGACAATTTACAAAGTAAATTGAGTGTTCATTAGCAATTGTGCTTCCAATAAAGGACATAAACAGAAGTGGGTGAACGGTATTCCTCGTATGGGTTGGTTATATTTATAAGAATAAAGACAATACTTTACAAACATTTCAAAGGATAAGACCTATTTTAAAGCACAAGGTGGTACCTACAATGTTTTCTGGAGCTCCCAAATATCACAGAAAAATACAGTTAATAGAACTCATTTGGGCATGCATCTGGGCATACCTACGAAAAGATTTGATAGTGAAAGAGAATCAAGACCAGCAAGAATGGCTTCACAGTGACCTAATAGTGAATTTTTCTAGCTCAAGTGACAATTTACAAAGTAAATTGACTGTTCATTTAAGTGGAAGTGGAAGTGGCCGCAGGAAACAGGTTGCGTTTATTTTTATTTTGTAGTGTTTGACTACGATGAACCAGACATCAGATGTAAGTGGTACTGGTAGTAGTAGTTCTAAAAAGTATTTTTCTTAATTTATTAACCGAGATGAACTCTAATACATATAAAATGTAATAATTATTCTGAAACTATAGGCCCACTATTTGACAGCTAAGCCACGTTGCCACATCTAAGGCTCCGGCCTAGTGCAGAGTCGGCCATGCTCGTAGAAATTGGAAAAATCGTAGGTGGCGTGGCTCGCAGATGAAACAATCAGCAGAAAACCTTTCATCGAAAGTGTTGCGGCCTCTAATATTGAAATATGCATTCGCTCCATCTAACTGTAGCTACATTATTCTTAAAAACTCCAGTGGTAAATTTTCAAGCAGGACGGAAACTATTGGTCACACACGAAAAATGTACAGACCAAAATTATGCAGAATTTCTTCTCTCCATAAATCATTTGAGCGTTTTTTCGATAGCACTTTCCAATAAGATATCATTTTTTCGAAAATAGAGTCCCCCCCTGGAGCGGCAACCTCACCAAATTTCGTTTATTCCCGACCTTTTGCGGACAAAAAACCTGTACCGCCTGGATTAAAAGTTAAACTTGGAAATGCATTGATGGATAAACAATTTGCTAAGGCTTCTGGATAGATACGATGTTTTCGTTTATGGACAAGCACAGCGAGGTCCCATCGGCTGTGACTTACCTTGACCCTTTGCAGATCGATAGGGTTCATGATGGTCCCTTGGAAGAACTCGACAGTGGTGAAGTGTCTCTTGAAGAGACCCTCCAGCTCGAGGTCCGGCGGTTTCCTGCACATTCCAACCATTTTTACCACAAGCATGTAAAAAGCTCTCTATTCGGATTCAACTTAAACACGATCAGAATCCTCAAAATAACTTCTCTCCTCCATTGTAAACAGTACCATGCAGCCTCTGTCTATGATTCACTACTTTGGTCATCTCGTTTGCGAGATTCGTATAACGATTATTTTTTATTAAGCAATGGGCTTGTTCACAAAATTTTTAAAATCAATTTTGACCTGCCTAAATTAAAGCTTAAATAGAAAAAACATGATTCTGAAAATTTCATACTTGTAGGATGCTCCGTTCGCCTAATATAATCATTTGAATTCGCGAAATCCAAGCGCGCGAACACCCAACTGTGACGTAAGCAGATATGTTCGCATGTGATTTCAGATCATCACTCAGTATATATGTTTTGTGATCATCACGACTCGTCGCGTAGTTACGTTCGATGTATGTATTTGTGTTATTGTGACATCTATTGTCAGTGATTGTGACTGGTGGTAGTTTTTGTGTTCTAAAATGTGCGCAGAGCCGCGGTCAACGTATCTGATGACGTCACGACAGCGTATCGAAAATGCGCCCGGCATTGATGTTTATAATTTTTTTTGAGCGACTTAGAAACTTCACAGAGGTCTAATTTTTGGCACGGTGACTAAAAAATATGTATTCTTTCAGATGCACAAATAAAAAAAGAAAGGTGAACGAGACCATTGTCGTATGTGTATTTTTTTATAAGGGTTTTCAAGCTTAATATTGTTGTAGAAAAAATGTCCACTTATTTAAAATTTTCGACTTGCTATAACTATTATAGGGTGTCCATTTAGTGTGTAATTCTTCGATATCTCGCAAGGTACACCTGATAGAAGAAAATGTTAAATACAAAAGTTATTTGGTTATATAAGACGCATATTCTAAAAATATTTTGAAATATACAGGGTGTTGCGAGAAAGTAGGATAGTGATCAACTTGATTTTTTCATATGGAACTATACCTTTTTTTTTAATTCTTTTAGTTTCCATCATTGATCTCTATTTAACCCTAAAATATTTTTGGGATCGGTTGCAACGTTGCCAAGTTATAATTTATTTTCTATTAATTTCCGGATTTGCAAGGTCGCAAGTAATACGTCCAAATTGGTATATTCCTTTAACTTTTCTCAATAATATTATACAGCGAGTTACTTGAATATTGAATAAATATTATTTTGGATGTTACCAGCAATGTGCATCTACAGAGTGTTTTTGGCAGAATTTTAAATTACGTCATTTTAATTTGTTTTTTAAATGTAACACCCTGTATTTTTTATTTTAAATCGAAATATCTACTAACACCCTATCCCGCCTTGTAATATCTTTTTTTTCGCGTTTGCGACGTTGCCAAGTTATAAATTATTTTTCCAAATTTTTAAACAAATATCGCCGATTTTAATTTATTTTAAATAGAATCCTGTACTTATTTTTATTGCAATGAATTGCCTATGTCGAATTTAGTAAGATCTCACAATTTCAAAATTTTGTTTCTATTAATTACTGAGATACAGCAACACCGCCTTTTCAGTAAACGGTACCGGAACGCTTAAATATTTCCAAAACCGCCACAACTGGAGAGGTCAAATTCAATACTTGGGGGTGTTTGAACATGCAGAATTCAAAAACGCTAACATCAGTGTTGTCAGATTTCCCAATTTTACGTCATAATTTTGAATGAAATGCCATATTTATGAAGTCTAACGTAAAAGTGGTGAATCTAACAACACTGATGTTACCAGACATTTTTTTTTATTTTTCGAATTTGAGATAGGTAATAGGTTTTTTGGGCGCTTTATGGCATGGCTTCTGCATTGTGAAAATCCATAATGCCACTGATTCTCCTCTACGTAGGTATTTGGGCGGTATTCAAAGTTTGAAAATAGTTTACTAGGTACGACATGAACAAAAAATTGCATTTGAAAATCGATCCAGTGTCGTCACAGACAATCATAATAAAAGAACGAAGAATACCTACCTAGATACCTAAATTTTACTACTGAATGGATAAGGACCAGAGGCTATCCAGCACGGAATGTGGCTGGTGCATAGGCCACATGATGGGCCCTTTTGCGCCTCTATCCGCGCTAGTTCCTAAGACCTGCCCTTTTGGCAAAGGCAAGTACATTCTTAGGTCCTATCCGTTTTATCTCTATTGGTTCCAAGGTTCTTGAGCCCAGCATAGTCTGCCTGTGATAACCCAGGGTTTCACAGCGACACAAGATGTGTGCCGAGGATTCTTCCTCTTCACCAAACCACGTGCACGTTGGGTCGTTGACCACCCTCATCACAAACAAGTGACGCCTGAAGGTGTTGTGACCCGTTAATAGGCCTACTAGCAATCTCAAGTTACTCCTATCCAGAGAGAGGCAAAATCGTCCTATTCTCTCTGCAGGCCCTGCTAATAGCTCCCGAGGCTGACGGAGATGACCAGAGATGTTGTTCCATCTCAGAAAGTGTTGATTCTGTATCCACTCTCCAGTTCTTTTCCTAATCAAGTTTGCAGACAGTCCTAAGGCTGGTTCCGCGCCCACAAAACTGTTGCCGGATCCCATCCTAGCCAGATGATCCGCCATTTCGTTACCCTTTACCCCAGCGTGCCCAGGTACCCACATCAGTGATACCTTGTGTTTAGCTGAGATGTCGTCAAGAGCCCTCCTGCACACCAGGACCAGTCCCGACGTTATTTTCCAAGCACTCAGTGCTTTGATGGCTGCCTGACTGTCAGAGCAGATAGTAATCCGCCTCCTAGACCCGTCAATTTCCCGAAATTCTACTACTACTTATTTTTTATTTACTTTGTGCATATTGTGTATACAAAGGTTTGCATTACACATAGCAAGTACAGTTTAGTAAATATAGTGGTATCAGCACAATATTTCAATATTATTGATAAACAATTGAAGACGTGAATGAGTTGCGGAAACCATTCTGAGTTTCAGGAATTCCATTGATTATAATTTTATGACCACAAACTTTCATTCAATAGCTTTCAGGTACTTGACTGATTTATGACCTTTTGACAAATGAAGGATCGCAAAAATTATTATATTTAAAATTATTATACGAATTTCGCAAACGAGATTGTGCTGAAAGAAAGCAATTAAGACAGCAATCAAAAGATATCCATTCAAAACTGTCGGTAATCCATGTGTGGGTGTACCTTGACACGTTCAAGGTCAACTGCGTTCATCATGGTGCCCTGAAAAAACTCCACCGTGGTGTAGTGTCGCTTTAGAAGTCCTTCTAGCTCCAGGTCGGGCTCTTTTCTAGAAATTAGCGCCAACTTAATGTTATTCGGGTATCTATTTGAGGCTCGGATGAGTCTATTTTTCAAGGCTATCAGGAAGTATACAGGACGTCCCATAAGTAGTAGGGATGTGTCATTCATGATCAATTCTAGAAATCTCTCGATGCAGTCTCGTTCATTTGAACGGGTCATAGCCATTAGTAGAAGATCCGAATATAGAACGACCTTCACCGAACTGGTTAATGGATGAAAAGCATTTTATATTAAATTTAATATCTTAAGAAACATATCGCGAGTGGGTTGGCTGAAAAATTTCAGTCCAGCATATGATTAATTAAATATTGATAAATTAATTCTTTTTAAACATTTCACTGGTCTGGTTAATAGACAAATCACATACCAATCGAAAGTATGAAGCCCATAGAATATGCAAACGTTAGGTTGGCTACGTTTTTCCCGTCCCAACTATAGGGTAGGCAGGTATAAACAGGTAAATCAATAATAGTAATTTGCACTGGTGTGGTTAATGCATGAAACATATCAAAATAAAGATAATTTTATTGCAAACACGTCGATATAGGGTTGTCTGCAAAAAATCAGTCTGGAATTACGGTTGTCGAATTTTAAAGATCAAAATAATGCTGCCAGTGAATACGTGCGCCAGAGAGGACCAAGCGAACTATCCCGTGTACTAACCAAGTGCGCATGTCATGTGTCCGTGAAATTGAAAAGGATAGCTATACACTAGTAAACTGGAACAGTTTACCTTATTCTTCTGAATTGAAAAAGCGTGCTACTACTACTATACTGATTGTTGTTATTTATAAACATTAAATTGTGATAAAAAAATGGCTAAAAAGTGTTTTCTATGCAATTCGGACGATGATGTTCTTGATTTTAACGATGAAACGTATAAAAACTGTTCGTTGAAATTAAATTTTCGTAAAAAGAAAAAATTTAAATACAGTGGCGTTGAGTTAACCAATACATCACTCAATTTTGTAGGTTATCATACCACGTGCTACAAAAAAGTGACTGCTTTGGGTAAAAAATATAATGAAGAGTTTAATAACTTTCTTGGTGAGAATACGGTAAGTGCATAATAATTTAACCTTCAAAACTATCTTAGTGAATACGTCTTTTAAATTTGTTTAATTGGGAAATAATGACATAGAAGATTCATAAATTTATACATTTTTGATTATTGTTTCATTCAAATAAATCATTTCAATTTCACGGACACATGACATGCGCACTCTCTTTCATTCAATGGCCGAGCTACACGTAGCTGTTATGCTGCGTCCTTTGTTAATACACGGGATAGTTCGATCGGACCTCTCTCGCGCACGTATTCACTGGCAGCAATATTTTGATCTTTAAAATTCGACAACCGGAATTCCAGACTGATTTTTTGCAGACAACCCTTTATCGACGTGTTTGTAATAAAAGTATCTTTATTTTGATATAAGTTTCATGCATTAACCACACCGGTGCAAATTACTATTATTTATTTACCTGTTTATACCTGCCTACCCTATAGTTGGGACGGGAAAACGTAGCCAACCTAACGTTTGCATATTCTATGGGCTTCATACTTTCGATTGGTATGTGATTTTTCTATTAACCAAACCAGTGAAATGTTTAAAAAAAGTTAATTTTTCAATATTTAATTAATCATATCCTGGACTGAAATTTTTCAGCCAACCCACTCGCGATATGTTTTTTAACATATTAAATTTAATATAAAACGCTTTTCATCCATTAACCAGTTCGGTGAAGGTCGTTCTATATTCGGATTTTAGAGTACGTGAATGACCCGCTCTGAACCGGGTCACTCAAATGAGCCAGGTCTTACCTTTTCTGATAAGTAGGCAAAAAATCTCGGTAAGTGAAAATTTCTTAGATATTTCTGAAAGTAGAATAGCTCAGAGCTAGAGTTCACCATCAGTTTAGTACTCAAAATTCTAGTGCTGGTAAGTGTTCAACAATAAAAGACGATTCATTATTATTCCTCTATTTTATATTTCTTTTATATGGTTAGTTTCCAGTAGTTAATTGGCTGTAATATTCATTTTTTTTTTGTTTTTTGCTGGGCTGGGAATGGTATTAGTCACTGATTCTTTTTTTCCATTCTGGAGCAATTAGCTTTCAATTTTGAAAAATCGATCCCATCAACTAAGGACCTGTGGCTCCTCTCAGCATCATGTCTAGGGTTATGGAGGCTGTCATTAACACAACACTCCTGAAATACCTGTACAATAATAACATCATAAATGATCGCCAGTATGGCTTCCGTAAACATACGTCTACGGGTGACATCATGGCCTACGTTACTCACTTTTGGAATAGAGCAATTGAAAATCATGGCGAATCCCATGTTGTTGCACTTGACATACCGAAAGCCTTCGATAGAGTGTGGCATGACGGACTTCTGGTCAAGCTTGATGCTTATGGACTACAACCTGGTCTGCGCCAGTGGCTGAATAGCTTTTTGAACGACCGATCGAAGGCTGTTCATCAGACGTACCTTCAATAAACGCCGGTGTTCCTCAGGGATCCTCTCCCCTACACTGTTTCTGCTGGAAATAATATCCATTCCAATCTACAGCAAGGTGCAAAGACTTGCTTGTCTGTCCATAACAGGTGCAATGAAAAGCGCACCCACTGCAGTCTTAGAGACCATCCTGGACATCCCTCCGTTGCAAATTGTAATAATGGGCGAGGCGAGAATGGGCTACTCTAGACTACAAACCCTACCAAGAGGAATTTACAAGGACCTTGGACACAACCAAATCGCAGAATATGTGGGGCACATCATAATGGATGCTAGAAAGGACCACATAACTCTGAAATACATCTTCAACAAGAAATTCGAAACCATAATAAGAGATCGAGAACTCTGTGAAGTAAACAACCTGCATCGGGAAATAGTCTGGTACACAGATGGATCAAAGACCGAGCAAGGCACAGGAGCGGGAATCTTTGGAAGAGGAACTAGACAGAGCATTCCGCTAGGAAAATACGCCTCGGTATTTCCGTCAGAGGTGTACGCCATCCTGCAATGTGCAGGGATCAATAATGAACGATCCTACAGAAACAAGAGGATCGCAATACTTACAGACAGTCAGGCTACACTTAGGGCACTAGAAGCGCCCAAAGTTACGTCTGCTCTAGTCTGGGAATGTCTACAAGAACTGGGAAGACTGGCAGAATACAAGAAAGTAAGTTTGGAGTGGGTTCCTGGACACTCAGGTATAAGAGGCAATGAAAGGGCGGACGAGCTAGACTAGGCTCGTCTGCCCTATATATTGGAGCAGAACCCGCCCTGGGGGTGCCTAAAAGTACAATCAGACACCAGGCCGGAGAATGGATCAAACATCAGCACAAGGAGCAGTGGAACTTGTTGCCAGGATGTGTTCATGGAAAAACATTCATTAAAGCTCCATGCAAGAAAATAGCTGAAACACTGCTCTCCTTGAGTAGAAATGAACTCCGAATAACGACGGGTCTCCTCACAGGACATTGTGGCCTGAAGGAACACCTGAATAAAATGGGACTCTACAATGGAGACCTCAACTGCAGATTGTGTGGAAGAGGAACTGAGTCAGCCCTACATGTGCTCTGTGAGTGCGAAGCGCTAGATCACAAGAGACAACAGCTCTTTGGGAAGACCAAGCTATAACCAATGGAGTACGGCTCAGTATCACGACCAGTAGGTAAACTGCATTTTGAAAAAATGCCTATAATTTCAGAATCGTTTGAGCTTGATTTTATTGTAAAATTTTTCTGATGAGGAATGAGACAACCAATCGTCTGATCCCTACTTCTGGAACAGCCTGTATATCGTAAAATAAACGTTGTTATCAATCTCTATTATGTAAAGAACGTCATACCTATGTAGAAAGACTACCTCCACGTCCACATCTTCTCTATCTTCGTGAAGAAAATCTTTGAGAAAATGCGACACAGACTCATAGGTGATGTGACCGCATACAACGATGTGCCTATATACAGAAAAACAACGATTAGTTTTACACTAAAACAAGCGCCATCTATAGAGCTTCTATAGAACTGTTCAGCTACTGTGCTCAAAATCTCAAACCAAAGGTTACGACGTACTCTAAACTAAGTTGTTATTTGGATAAATGCATGCAACTAAGTTAGTCGACTAGAACAATCCAAGAAGTTGCTGATTAGGTGTTGTGAATATTTTTAAACAAAGTTTGGTGAGACGCTGGAGAAAGGACAGGCAAATCGACAAGAAAAACTCACATTTTTCAATTTTTCAAGAGTGTATTTGATTTTCATCTAAGAAATGAGACACACTCATCTAGGACTGTAAGATGGTTAAGTGTTATCTTAAAGTAAGTAAAATAAAATTTGGTATTATAAGAGTTTTCAAACTGCTGAAGGATTTTTTATGGTTGAAATTTGGAAAATTAAAATGTAAAAAATCATGTGATCTTCAGAGGTTGTTGTGCTATAATTCTAAGACATTTTGGTTTAAACAGTGTTGCTGTTAACGACTTAAAATTGAAATGAGGTTTCGAACTTTTTACCAAACCTTCACTTACCACTACAGCTAAATGAAGTGGAAAATCAGGTATTAGCTATTTCCAGATATAAGTACATACAATATTAATTAGGTAGTTTTTTTCAGAAATAGTAAAAACACTAAATGTGAGCTTTATTTGTACCTACTATCAGTAACTTGCAATGTTTAGTTAAATTCATGTTTCAACTTATAACTAGGTTGGCGTGTAGCTTACACACGTTTTTTTTTCAGAATATAGATATAGCCCCCAAAGCATTAATTTTTAAAATTATTTTATAGAATGAACATAGACAATTATAAATGTATATAGTAACGAACAGCCTACAGATTTATACACCGTATGTTAATGCTTCTTGACAATTTCCAAACTATTATAAGCAAATTATACATTTGAACAATGCACATACAGCTAAAAAGCACTAGGAGTCCACAACAGTTGCATTTAATGACGTAGATACAATATACATAACATTATTTCTATATCAATCTGACTATACAGGGTGTTAATTAAGTATGTTAACAAACTTTAATCACGAATAGTACTCCGAAAAATAGAAAGAAAATGTCATATGAACATGGGTCCGGAAATGCTTCCTAAGGGAGCTACGCTCCTTTGCATGGAGCACCCTGAAGACGGTTTTCCCTCGATATTCTCGAAACCACTCATAACAAAATTACGAAATTAGGTACGATGGGTAAACTTTTGATGCTGAATCTGAACCCGAATTCAGAATTTCATAATTTTACTAAGAGGCGTATCATACGGGAGGAGTTAAGGGTAAAATAGCCCCATTTTCTGAATGGTAATTTTTTGACATTTTGATTTTAGAATATGGTATTTCAGAGATCTCTACGTAAAAATGGTCTCTTGGTACATCTCGATAGGGCTAACCGTTTTCGAGAAAAATGCAATTTAATTATTTACAATAGCCTGCATGGATTCAATCATTTGCATTTTTCTCGAAAACGGTTAGCCCTATAGAGATGTACCAGGAGACTGTTTTTACGTAGAAATCTCTGAAATACCATATTCTAAAATCAGAATGTCAAAAAATTGCCATTTAGAAAATGGGGATATTTTTACCCTTAACTCCTCCCGTATGATACGCCTCTGATTAAAATTATGAAATTCTGAATTCAGAATCAGATTCAGCGTCAAAAGTTTACCCATCGTACCTATTTCCGTAATTTTGTTATGAATGGTTTCGAGAATATCGAGGTAAAACCATCTTCAGGATGCCGCATGCAAAGGAGCGTAGCTCCCTTAGGAAGCATTTCCGGACCCATGTTCATATGACATTTTCTTTCTATTTTTCGGAGTACTATTCGTGGTTAAAGTTTGTTAACATACTTAATTAACACCCTGTATAGTGATAAATCTACTGCCATTTTGCCAGTTTTGTAGACTGTCTACCCTCTAAAAAAAAAATATAATATAAACAACCAT
Source organism: Callosobruchus maculatus (assembly GCA_951848785.1). Classification (NCBI taxonomy): domain Eukaryota; kingdom Metazoa; phylum Arthropoda; class Insecta; order Coleoptera; family Chrysomelidae; genus Callosobruchus; species Callosobruchus maculatus. The sequence goes on from CATOUR010000179.1 coordinate 3,415,831, forward strand.
AAAGTTGTTCGCTACTATATGTCCAAATGCAGAATATGAAAAAAATAGAGATATTTGTATTTGCAGCTTAGAAAATATTCAAGAAGTACTTAAGTAAGAGCACATTTTTTTGAAATTGCGTCTCAAAACTAACATAATATTTTACATGCCATATTACCCCACTTATTTCATTAACAGGTCTTTTTCACCATTTTTAGAATTTTTCTCAATAGCTTTGCACTTTTTGAGACACGTAATATTTTTTCGTACTTATTGTATAAGTAAATTTAAAGACGTAAATATATAATAGAATAAATTATTAATAGGGAGATAGCTTATCAAAATAAGCTACACGCCAAATATACCAGTAGAATTGGATATCGAAATGTGCAGATTTCAAACAAGTTTTGTTGATAATTTTTGGTTTCACAAACTTCGCTTGCTAACATCGGTGGGAGGGATAAAAAACAAAATCGATCGTTGAATTCTCTCTGCCCTAAATTCATGTCCATCACCGACGAAAAATAAAATAGAAGTAAATTCATAAAACTTCATTTGCCTAGCAGTGAACACCGATTGTGAGCTAGGAGACAAAGTTTTGGGGCGCATTGGACAGACTCCCGGTTATAACTTGGAATTTAAAATGTAAAATTGAAAATCTATTTACTTTCGCCATGTTCAACAGCAAATCAGCCAGGATACACGCACAAAAATCACAGACACACAAAATATCGCACTACAGGGTCCGAAGCCACAAATGAGTGTTTATGAATGAACGTTATAGTGACAGTAGTGACGTCGTACTAGGGAAGTGAGTATGCTTTAAGGCCACCTTGTCAGATTCCATCTAAAGCTCAGACGTACATATACTTATCATAGATTAATTGAGTCTAAGATAGTATAGACACTACTCAAGCACTGTTGATGATGTATTATTACGTAAACTTAACTCTAGAGTTCATTTTAGAACTATATTTTGCCAAAAGGCATCGCTTGTTAGTTATAAACACTGAAAGAGCTACAGTTAGCTCAGTTGCTCAATACAAGAATAATCAAACTTCTAGAAGTAGCACTACCTATTCTACATTTGGTTTCTGTGAACCATTTTGATTTTAAGTGGTCTTCAAAACCACTGTACAGTCCGCAAGATATTTGACAATTGCAAGATAACCTTGAGAAGGTTATTGCTTGTCTTTTTTGTTATTGTATGACTATTTTCATTGGTTAATTGTTTAGTTATAAGTAATATCTGAAAAATCAACACAGCTGATACTTCTCAATTCAAATGCACAAAGTTTGGCTACCTATATAAGTTTTCTAACCTAGCTTTCGACAGAGTATGGCATGATGGACTTCTGGTCAAGCTTGCTGCTTATGGACTACCACCTGGCTTGCGCCAGTGGCTGAATAGCTTTTTGAACGACCGATCTCTGTTTGTTGTAGTCGAGGGCTGTTCATCAGACGTATTTTCAATAAACGCCGGTGTTCCTCAGGGATCTGTCCTATCCCCTACACTGTTTCTGCTGTACATCAACGAGCTGCTGGAAATAACATCTAATCCAATCTACAGCTTCGCAGATGACAGTACATTAGTGTCGTGCATGGAACCAGGCAAGCCACTATCATCCCAGGAGACGGTACGTCGGCAACAGCAGCATGCCTCACAGATCAACGCAGATATCAAAACAACTGTCACCCCATAGTCGGATGACCTTGCGTCAATCTTTTGGGAATCAACATCAACAATAACATGTCCTGGCACGACCACGTCGACAGTATTGCTAAAACGGTATCCCAGAAGCTTGGAATTTTTTTACGCTGTAGGAAGTTGTATACACCAGAGCAACTACTGCTGCTCTACAAGACACAGGTCCGACCATCGCTGGAGTATTGCTCCCATGTGTGAGGACGCGCTCCGAAGCACTCTCTAAGGCTTATGGACACTATCCAGAAAAGAGCGATTAGACTAATCGATACGCCTAACCTCACAAAGGACCTCCACAGCCTGGAACATCGAAGGAGGGTGGCTGACCTATCCCTGTTTTACAGATTCTACCACGGAAGATGTTCGAGTGAGCTCTCTCAGATAATAACACCACAGGCCGTCCGAACCAGGACCACTAGAGAAGCTCTGCGAGCTCATCCTTACCAGGTCGAGGTCCTTACTCCCCGAACCAGTCTCCTCCAGCATTCCTTCTTTTGGAGAACTTCGACGCTGAGGAATCAGCTGCCGGGGAATTTGTTTCCCGACGGCTACAACCTGCAGTGTTTGAAATCTAACGTGAACCGATACTTATCCTCTCGCAGCGCTTCTACAGCGCCATAGGCTTTCAGCCTTTGCGGGAGGCCGATCATAAAAAAAATATATTTTTTTAGTCTCTACAATATAGAGCGATTTTTAGAAATGAGCAGGGCATATCATACAAAAGCCATAATTTATCACACTTACCCTTTGGAACACAGGATAAGATGACAATCTAAACAATTTTAACTCAAAAACAACAAAAATCAAGATAAAGAAACACAAAGACTTTTCTCCTGTTTTGTATTCTGTATAGGCCCCAAATGCCAGTTGGCATTAAATTGCACCAGAATTGTAGACAAATTTGTCTCAAAATTCCGTCATCAAGGCATTTATAGAAGTATTCAGCTCTTTTTGTACTTGTACTGTGCATGCCTCTGACCTAGACTGTTTTGCATCTTGCAGACTGTAAAGCGGCTTTCATAAAATCAGAGTCATGCATTTGATGTATTACTAAATATTCATAGTTTCAGTCTTCTTTGACTCTTCGGCTATTCTAATAACAGAAAATAGTTCGTAAGTATCACTTTATTAACCAGCAATTCATATATTTGCACAATTTATACGAATTCAGCGTGTTTCGCCACCGCACTGATGTTAGCAAGCGAAGTTTCAGCTAAAAAAGTAATTCATCGTTTTCTACTGTAAGCTCCAATTCGACCGGACTATAAAACTAAAATGTACAAGAACAAATGAGCGCCTATCCACAGCCTGCCACGCACATACAGGTGGCGCTTCGAGCATGCAATCCACTGACTAAACATCGAGACTCTCAGAAATACCGGAGGATCTGGCAACACCGCAATACGCGGTACCAACTCTCAAGGTCATCATTTCATTCGTCAGTTAATGATAGTAGGAAGGAGTATGTCTGACCTTGAACGAGCGGTTGGGTTTGCATGTAACCTCAAATCAGAATAGAATGATATAGTTCTTCAACCCTTTTTTCAATTATTGTTAATATTAGAATGAAAATTAGCTAAAATGTACTTAAAATCGGTTCCAACAAGTACTACTACTTTCAGTATAATGCTAGTATATATCTTTAATATCAGTTGAAGTTCTATGGGTACACATGTCCACCGATACAACGTTGCCAAATGTACAATTTCCCCAAGTTAAGGAAATTTTATACTAGTTCGCAAACATTACAAATGTAGGGCTATATCTGGATGTATGAAATGAATCTGTTTTTTTTTTAGTTTCTTAGTATTCTTTTTTAATTTCAAAATTGAAAAAAAATAATTTCTGCTATAAGACAACAAATCCCCTAAAATATGTTGCCCAGTATTTTAATATACTCAAAGTCATATCCTACTCCAGGTAATATACTTGCCTCAAGTATGTGATACAGGGTGTCCCAAAAAATAGTGTCAAGCGGAAGTCCAGAGATAGAGCACACCTAGAAGTATCTGAATCACCCCCATATAGGTTATGCAATTTTTTGTAGTTTCCAAGTTTTTCTGAATTTTAGAGAATTCTCTACCTTGACAACTCAAAATTGTTCCAAAAGAAAAACCAAAAGACTTTTCCAAATTATCGACTCGCAATTAAAAATCCAAGGAGGTGATTTCATTATTTCTAAGCAGGTCTAAAAACTGCTTCAGACTCTCAGCTACCACAATCATTGAAAAAAGGTAGTACTTAATGAGACTACTTTCGCTCCAATTGACCTTCAAAGACAAGAGGCGATGTGTTTTTGAATCCATCAATAACTTATGTTAACGCGTTAATAGCAGATTGATTGTCAGTACCGCAATAATAAACATTAAAAACGTCGTATAAATTAAACATTTATTAAAAAAGATCCTATTTCTTGCTAAAAAACCACAAGGAGCGCATTCTTCAAAACAGGTTTTTACCTGAGCGCCAACAAAAAGGGCTAACGCTAACGCAGTAAACGATGGCGATGTTAGAAAGAGATAGCTATGATATTGTTGTGATGTCTTTTCAAAATGTGTCATTGCATAGGTTGTTTTCATTGTCTTTATTCAGTCGTCTGTCTGTTTTTGCGGCTTTAAAACGATACGCTTTTGTTTGGATTGGTGTTGTTTCTGTTGTCTGACTACTTGGCTATTCCTACGGACCTTGAGTGCACGACAACTGAATTTAACGATGCTGTTTTCTGCAAGAGACTATGCAACAAATGGATAGGTCGTGGTGGACCCACTGAATGGCCGCCACGGTCACCTCACTTAAATCCGATAGAGTTTTTTGTTTGGGATTACTACAAAAAACTAGTTTATGCTAAAGGGTGTCAAACCGAGCGAATTACGCAACAAATTAACACAGGCTGAAGAAACAATAAAAACCAATCGAATAGCTTTTGTTAATTTAAATAAAAAACAATTTTTTTAGAAGACGTAGATTATGCATCGAACTAGAAGGTAGACATTTTGAAAATTTCTTGGGAAATTTAATAAACTCTTTGAAGAAATTTGATAATTTCGTTTCATTTCACAATTTCCCACTTACAAAAAAGAAATCGTACATGTAAAAAAAATCTTAGCAAAGTGACACAGATGGTCATCTATCGATATTCTGGCCGCACTGAACGTTTTTTATTGCGGCACTGACAATCATTCGGCTATTAGCGCCCTAAACTTAGTTATTGTTTCTTTTAAAATCACGTCGCTAATTTCAAGAAATCTCCACCTCTTGTCGTTGAAGGTCGATTGGAGACAAAGTAGCCCCATTAAGTACTCCCTTTTTTTTTAATGATTATGATAGCTGAGAGTCTGAAGAAGTTTTTAGACCTGCATAGAAATCATAAAATCACCTCTATAGATTTTTAATTGCGAGTCGAAAATCTAAGTCATAATTCACAGAACGTGAATTTTTCACTTTACACTATAATTTTCATGACTTTCATCAGATTTACTAAACCGATTCCTTTATGTATGAACAGTAAACTCTTAGAGATTAATTAGCAAAAAAGAGAATTTGGAAAAGTCTTTTAATTTTTGTTTTGGAACAGTTTTAAGTTGTCAAGGTAGATAATTCTCTAAAATTTAGAAAAAAATGCATAACACGGAAACTACAAAAAATTGCATAACATACATGGTGGTGATTCAGATACCTCTAGGTGTGCTCTATCTCTGGACTTCCGCTTGACACTATTTTTTGGGACACCCTGTATAAGATACAGCAAATCACCTAAAATATGTCCAATATTTTAACACGGTTCTATCACAATCAATCACTCATTCAAGGTCAAATTTCTTCTCAAGGCAGTATAGCTGCCTCAAGTATGTGATATAATATCTCATATCAAATGCAATCATAACCTCGAACTTGGTACCTCTTCAAGGGCAGTACCAAGATCCTCTGGCACTTTTCGTCGCACACAAAACTGAACGAACAGTACTACGATTTAACAGGAAACAAATATTGGTTACACACACTGACAGAACACATAGATAGATGAGATCGATGAGGAAACGTTTTAGGGATAGACAGAAGCGTGCAAGGAGGACAGGTAAACACAGCGAATAGCCTGAAAATCGTATCCCAAATATCAACAACTCACTATAGAATAAATAGTTGAGAAGGTCTTGCTTCAGTCTGTATCACAAATGGTCACATCTTAGGAGGCTATGATCGCTATGTTTTGTCCCCAAAGTTATCGATCAAGGAGAACTAGATTGAGCGAACAGCGAGCGAAATTATATATACAGATACTGACTCATTAGTCTTTTCTGACATATTAGAGGATAAATGTGTGACCATATGCTTGTCAGACTGAAGTTCCAAGTTTTATCGAATCAGTTTTCTGATGGTAGCTCACTGTGAAGATCTAGTTTTATACAGGGTTAGGATAAAGTATGGAACCAAGCAAATAACTTTGGAACAGAAAGAGTGATATTGCTGAAAATTTGCAGGCCAGTGTAGTGACGTCTATTGCATCCGAAGACATTATGTTAGCTGTTAATGTACTTCCGGTTTAACCGGAAGTACCGTCAACTTTTTTAATTTAAATGGGACACCCTGTATATTTTGCAGATTTTAATTCATCTTTTTTTTCCGAATACGTTCATAGTGGATTTAGTATTTGTTTCTTAAAAAGTTTGTCTCACAAAATCGACCGTGGCGGTCTGCGGTCTTCCCGTTTGAGGTAATTTTTTTGTATTTTTTTTAGTCACCGTCAAACGTGTCATAGGACCCCTGTCGAGACGTAAATCATTAAAAGTTGACACACTTCTTTGTGAGTTCTCACGCGATCGCCAAAACCGACTTTGAATGACCAGCATTTTAAACACCTGAAATGATAAAGAAGCTCTATCTTTCCCGTTTTTACAGAAACTAATGCTAAACCCACTACGGACGTATTCGGAAAAAAAAGATGAATTAAAATCTGCAAAAATATACAGGGTGTCCCATTTAAATTAAAAGAGTTGACGGTACTTCCGGTTAAACCGGAAGCACATTAATAGCTAACATAATGTCTTCGGATGCACTAGACGTCACTACACTTGCCTGCAAATTTTCAGCAATATCACTCTTTCCGTTCCAAAGTTATTTGCTTGGTTCCATACTTTATCCCAACCCTGTACATTTTTTGTTGATTTAGTCTATGTCTAATTCTGGTAGACGTGCTTTTTAGAAACTTTGATTGGTGTATCACAAAGATCAATAGGATAGAATACAAAGTTGCCATTGGTTATCGTGCTTTGGGCTTATATTATATATATTAAAGAAATCTTGCTTTGTAACTACTACCAAAGTTCCTTTCCAAGAAAGAAGGGTCTTAGTTTATTGTTTATCACTTTCTGGTAGGACTAAAATTGCATTAAATCAGTTGAGGACAACTATAAACTGGATTGAATATGATGTACATGAAATAGACAAGGTTAGCAAGAGACGAGAGGATATAATTTTTTCATATATCCTCTCGTCTCTTACCATCCTTGTCTATTTCATTTTTCTCACGGCTCCTGTTACACTGCTTGTCAGGCTGTATATGTATGCAGCAAATCTGTTGGTGAATATTTAGAGCTTGGCAAAACTAGACATAGACCTCTGTTATATTGAATGATTTAGAAACAATTTGCAGGTTTTTTGTAATTTTAATACCTGAACCTTGCATGTTTATACTCAACATTTTATCCCGCTACTACAAACACATTTTTCTATGCCAGTTCTAATAAGTGCCGTATTTGCATAGTCAAGTAGAAATAATTATATCAAAATTCCACAAAAATGATATCTGACTCAATAAGTTTTGGTTATCATATCTTCTCCTTGAGCTTCTGATTTCAAATCAGGAGCTAGTAAATATTCTACTAGACTCCAATTCAACAAGAGTTTCTACAACATAATAATGCACTCAATAAACAAATATTTAACTACATATACAGGGTTACTGGTAACTCGACCACTTTCCTGCAAGAGGTGATAGAGGGACTCAAATGCAATAGATTTAACCCCCCCATATGTAATTCCGAAAACCGATAGTTTTCGAGATAATTAACATTTAACGTTTTTCAACCAAATGTCCAAATTTCCACACTAGATCCTAAACTAAGAAAAAAACCTGTTGTTGATTCTGATAATTTTTATTTTAGTATTTAGCTAACACATACACAAAGCTAACTTAGTAATAAAATGTTTCAAAATACTAAACAGTTTCAAACTAAATACAAATATTTAAAGAATAATCAACAAAATTTTTACATTCACCGTGAAAGAAAATTATCTAGCTCAAAAAAATTATAAAAACGGTTGAACAAATCTCTAAAAAAACTTTCCTACTTAATAACCTTTTCAGAAAGATTATAAACAGCAATGAATAAAAATGCCTTCATGTGACCCCAGACGTAAAATCAAGAGGTGTCAGATCTGGGCTCCACGCAGGCCATGGGATGGGTTCACCCCTCCCTATACATTTATTCGGGTATGTGTTGTCCAACAACTGCCGAATTGTGATACGGTAATGTGCTGGACAACTATCATGCTGGAATATCACGTTGTTGATGATTTTGTATTATGTTGATAAATTTTGTTAAATAGTTACTTGTGGTTGTACTGTCATTCTCGTCCTTGGAATAGGCCATCAGATAAGGAAGTTTTTAAAATAATTTCTTTGACTGGTTGTGTATCTTTTTTTGAGCTAGACAATTTCTTTCACGGTGAATGTAAAAGTTTTGTTCTTTATTTTTTAAATAATTGTGTGTAGATTGAAACTGTTTAGTATTTTTATACATCTAAATACTAAATTAGATTTGCGTATGTGTCAGTAAAAAACTAATTGAAAACTACTAAAATCGACTGCAAGGTTTTTTCTAAATTTGGAATGTAGTGTGGAAATTTGGACATATCATTGAAAAACATTAAATGTTAATTATCTCGAAAACTATCGGTTTTCGGAATTACATATGGGGGTTAAATCTATTGCATTTGAGTCCCTCTATCACTTCCTGCAGGAAAGTGGTCGAGTTACCAGTAACCCTGTAAATTTCAGGGGACGTATAGGATAGGTTGCATACAGGGACGTCTCTAAATTTTCTTCTTGGGGGTTTCAAGTCTTTTTTGTTTTTGCTAACAACATCTAGACTTGATTATATGACTTTAATACAAGCGTAACTAAAATTTAAATCAAAATTAAAAGCGTCTAATAAAAAATTAATAAATATCTATTAATAAATTCAGTTTAATGATAATGGATTGCTATGTACGAATTAGTCTTGGAGGGTAATTACTCCAAAATAATCTCATATCGGTGCCCTATGTAACATCGTAGTTCTGAGACAATGATTCATTATAGGTTCTCCTTTGGAGCACTTTGTATTCCTTAGCATGATCAGTAAGTGTCAATTATGCAAAAATTTTGTGTTCTATACAGATAAGGATATAGGATAAGTGTGCAAAGTGACGTTGGAGCAAAGTATCGTACTGAGGATGTGTACACGGATGTTATGCTCAATTTGAAAAGTGGAAACTCAAGGACATTACTTGACTATGCAACTAGCACTAATCCTTTGAAAATTCACTGTGCAACAACTTCGCTCTAAATAATTAGCACTTCCAGTTCCTTGCCTCCTGTCTCTGTGAACCGAGCCTTATTGGACACTGTTGGCAGCGCCATCTAGTATCGAAAGGCCTGGTTTCACACATACAGAGTACAGAACGTGAAGTTAGCGAAGTTGTTCCTCTACAGCGAAGCCTCTTCTGGGTATAAAACAACAAGAAAATGTTCGAACTGACCGACGATGATGCAAACAAAATAGAAAGAGTTGTTTAGGGCTCACCTTCGACCTCGCTCGTTCTTCAAGGTGCCGCCGTATTTCGGTCTAGTGCCGATCAAGTCAATGATCTCGGGGATACAACTGGCGAAAATCGCCTATAAGCCCGAACAGACAAAATACACACTTTTGACAGCTGTCACACGGCGGCCAATCGCGTCGCGCCACGTTTCGGTCGTGGACGCATGCGCGCAGCACGATTGGCCAATCACGAACGACTTATGAGTTTTATGTTGTTTTTGCTGTAAGCGGTGTAGGCCGGTCAAAGAAGGCTATATATTTTTGTTTCGAAATGCTGGAATTTTGTTTTTAGTTTTGATATTCCGGTATAAATCATAGGCTATATATTCAGTATATTAATAGTGGTTGGGTTTCTAAAAGTATAGAACGTTTGCTATAAAAGAATTTGGAAAAAGTTCTGAAGTCTTTTTAAGGGCCCCACAGACATCGTTCTTTTTCATCAGGTTTGCACGACGTGCCAACCGATGTCGGTTAAACCGATGGAACGATACCTCCACACACTGTTCGGTTTTCTTTCAGTTTCTCGCAAATTTTTGGTCCGTTAAACATGGATAATACTTTAGCATTGGCGGCGACTTTAGCTATTAAAGTGAAATACAGTAAGAAAAACGTTCTAAATGGGTGAAACAGTGGCTTTTAAAAAGAGGCCAATTCTCCCATATAAATCTATGAGAAGAATTGCGTCTGGAACTAGGGGATTGGTACAATTATTTGAGGATGGATGAAGAAAACATATTTAGAATCACTTAATTCAGTAGCACCTCTAATAAAAAAACAGGATACTTGGATGAGACATAGTATTTCCCCTCATGAACGTCTGACAGTACATTTTTGATAGGTGTCGCTAACCCTAGATACGCTTACTCGAAGGCAACCAGAACGACACTGCAAAATCCCGTCGTGATTGCACGATGAACGACAACACATGTACCGAGTTGCACGATGGCGTTCGAAACCGACGAGTAAAATCAAGCTCGGACAGATTTTTTGGAACGACGGTCAACACGACGGTTTTTCGGCACACACGGACCGAAATGAGTGTGATCGGTTGGCACGTCGTGCAAACCTGATGAAAAAGAACGATGTCTGTGGGGCCCTTTTAAGAATACAAAGCGTTGCATCATTGGGACTCTGATAATGGTGATGCAATGCTCTCTATTTTTCAATTTGAGACTTACATAGAAAATATTTTTTCATTTTTCTTTTTCCTTATAACTAATAAAGAACAGCTTAATCTGAAAACCGTGTCCACAGGGCGTTAAAGTTTTTAAGAAAATAAATTATGATACGTATGTATACACATCTAAAGGCAAAACCTAACTGATGTGTCGCTGAGACGTTTTTAAAGTGAAACAAAATACGTCGTATTTCTACAGGTTGCGTCCAAAGTTAACGCTTTTTTTAACTGTGTACTTATAGGAGTAGTTAAAATAAATACCTTTTTCCAATGATGTTTTTTCAGAAAATCTGGGTAAGACGTTGTCTGTTTATATTTCGTTTTTGCTTGGATTTTTTTCTTATCGACAAGGCATTGCACCTGTCAGATTGTGCAGATCTCATTTTATGTTTCTGGTTGTTAACTTCAAATTGGTAAATCCTGAAAGTGGCACTTTATTATGAACGAAAATTTTAGGATTTACCAATCTAGAATTGGCTACGATAAACTAGAAGTGATTAGTGCACAAATTGCCAGGTACAATGTCTGATCGATAAAACAAAAATCCGGACAAAAAACTAAACATGAACAGACTAGGTACGTATTATTACACAAGTTCAGACTTAGTCTTTTTGATTCTATACCTCGTTTATTTTTCAGTTTTCGGTAAAAAGTTATTTGAAAAAGTTGTTTATTCTAACGACTTCTATAAATAGTTCAAAAGAGGTTTCAACTTAGGGCTCACTCTGTACAATTTCAATTTGTTATTGAAACTTTAAAAATACGTCAGAGAAATAGTAACACCAAATGTCCACCTATGAAAAACTTGGTCCTATGTTTGGCGACTTAATGGCTATGGGGATTTCTAAAAAATTAAATAATATTAAAATAACGTTTGGGAGGCTATTACAAAATATCCCTCTCCAACTCTGAACTCTGAACCTGTTTTATATTGTTTTAAACAAATTCAGAGAAAGTAAAGAAAAATCATCATGTTAAATATTTTCCTTTTTTGTTCGTATAAGCCTATGCTTGATATCACTTTTTTGTTTTTACCATTCCAAGAATGTTAAAAAATACTTATATTCTAAAACGGTGAGATTTCTTAATATAGATGATGATTTTATCAATAATAATTTATGAAATACGTATAGTCAGAGATTTCTAAAAGGAATATTAAATATAAAATCTAATTCCAGCATTTTCCAATTAGAAACACCCGATTGACCGGCCTATAAGGGAACGTGATATACGGGTGAGGATCGGAAAAAAGTGAAAAAAGGATGGGATGTTTACGACAAATATCTATAAACAAAAGAAACAATTTCACAACCGAAGAACAGTCCAATTGAGGAGCCTTACAGGTAGACCAATGAAAACGCTTCCGTACAATTTTCGGGTTCAGTGTATGTGGTGATGTGATCCCGTCCTAAGGGATAGGACAGACGAGCGTTTCGTCCGCTGCGATCCGCAAAAACGCGCGCGCGCCGGCCGCGCGTGGCTTTAGCAGGCTGTGCAGGCTCTTACAGGTGCTCTACCATGATGCCAGAAGACGACAGTCGTTTTTCAAGCACAACGTACAATAAATCTATCGAAAAAAGAGCTCTACGGGAAAAATTACCACACCGTTGTTATATTTTATAACAACGGTCTTGGGGTGTGAGACAAGCTTCACGAGATTCTCTTATCAAGTTATTTTAACTATAAAATGTTGCTGGTTTTGGTTTTTCTCGAAAAAATGCGCAGAACGAAATGTAGAGGGCGTTGGTCATAGCGTCGATACTACAAAACAAAAAAATACAAAGAGCACGTGATGCTGAAGTACCCAAAAAATATTGTTTCGCTTTTCAAGAGCGAAAACAAAAAAAATATTTTTTTATGTGAATAAACTTTTCTAGATATTTCGGCATCACTTAAAATTCGTCCTTTTTGCCCCTATCAGATAGAATATGAGTAAAATAAAACCCTCTACATTGCTAGTTTTGGCAGTTTCTTCCAAAAACCAACCCTTTTTCGAGAAAAATCAGAACTTTTGAGTTTTTTTGAAATTCCCGCAAATTTAAGATAAGCTTTTCTCAAGCCTCCAATGCGGATTTTTTTCCGTGAATTTGACAGATTCATTGTACTGACACTACATAGGTGATGGGTGGGTAAATGGCTTTAACTTACATAGATACAAATGGATGGGGTAGCGATATGTTCATAACTGTATCATCACTTGTATGTAAAAAGTAGCGATTCATAAAATGGTCAGGACGATTGTAAATACTGCGACAAATACTGGGAAAAATCAGCCTTTTATAGACGAAAATTTGACGATGATAGAGTTCAAATTTATTACGTTAAATAAATATGAAATCTAATTTAAATATCTAATAATTTGAGTTCAAAGATCCTTCTTTTCTAAGGAGTATAGAATCACTTTATTTAGTTTTGTCTTTTAAACTTGACATGGTGCACCTTACCCTGTAATGTGATGTCCTTCTATGAATAGTTGATTTTTTGGATAACGCTTACACAAAACTCATTTAGTTGCTATATTAAAGTCTATGAGTATTTCAAATTTTGTCTAAAAAGGCTGTATTTTATACACATGTAGAGGATGGGCTTTTCTTCAATGTTCAACGTTTATAAATTATAGGAATCAAAGTTTGTTATGTCAGTATTGATAAATGTAAGTGATAGGAGAATTGGAGAAAAAGTGGGAAGTTTTTGTAGAAAATTCAATTTCTGTTTTATCTAGAAAACTAAGCAATTTTTTAAACAGATTCAAAACCTTTTATATCACCAAGATCTTCAAATATTTCAATTATATTTAAAAAATGACTCTATATTTAACTTAGTGGCCTAAATAACCATTTCTCAAGTACATAACCTCAAATATCGTATACTTCTGAAATAATGACACAATTCTTAGCTTGAATTCTGATTTGAGGCAGAAAATTATTGTGAAAACTACCCACAGTGGTTTAGATACAAACATGTCCACTAATTGAAGATCTGTCATTTGATATATATATAATAATTAAGGCTTCAGGAATATTTTACTCAAATGAAATTCAAATATGCAAAATCTTCGTAACGATGAAATTATCAAATAATATTCCAGCAGGTGAGTCGTTGTAGTTGTTTCAACTTTAAGTGTTGGATCTGCTGTTTCGCAGACACAAAGATATAGATTACGACAGCAGTGAAGGGAAACATGAAGAAAATTATTTTCACCTTACCCTCATGCGATTCAGGATATTTGTGTTCCAAACAAGGTTTGTGATGTCCTTGAGCTTACTTCGAGTAAGGTGGAAATCACTTTCCTCATTGCTAATTGCTATTGTTCCAGTTGAATTGCGTGTTTTGCTTAACTAAAGACTGGCTTTGATATATGGATTGCTACCTTATTAACGATGTGAGGGCAAACATATTGGAGGTACAAATAACTATAACAAGAATCTAAACGGTCAACAGAATAGAATAAAGGGGGATATTTAATTTAGCAGTAAACAGGTACAACGTTGTAGTGGGTAATCACTAAAAAATATTATAGTATAGTGTCGATCACAAAGGTATGCTTGGCACATAAAATCAGCTTATAAGGGTTATAAAAAAAGACAACAGATATAGCAATAGAGCGGTTTAGACTTGACATTCAACAATATGTACTATTTGTTGTTGAGCGTTTGCAAAGACTTTCGACAATTCTCCAAATTTGAGACTTTGGATCTGGTAATTCAAGGGGAAGCTAGAAAAACTGGGTTCCGTCTCTGGAGTCAGGGTAGCTGGACTTTTATGAATCCAGGCAAAGGACATTCGACGATTCTAGCAGAGTTGCATGAGGATAATCCTATTTTGTTGAAGAGGGGCGATATAGTTTCTCCTACGCATCGCTTCAATCGCAAATTTACGGTGGTGTTTCCGTCAAGGGAAGAGTGGGAGTCTAGGGAAAGACAGCTCATCAAAGGAGGAGGACAGGTCTGGTTGACAGACGGTTCACTCGCTAGAGAGGGCTCGGGCTTGGGAGTCTACGGACCCCAAACAAGACTTTCACTCCCTCTTGGGGGGCACACCACAGTATTCCAGGCTGAGGTCTATGCGATACATGCTTGTGTAGATCGTATTCGGGAAATTGACGGGTCTAGGAGGCGGATTACTATCTGCTCTGACAGTCTGGCAGCCATCAAAGCTCTGAGTTCTTGGAAGATAACGTCGGGACTGAGTGCAGGAGGGTTCTTGACGACATCTCAGCTAAACACAAGGTATCACTGATGTGGGTACCTGGGCACGCTGGGGTAAAGGGTAACGACGTGGCGGATCATCTGGCTAGGATGGGAACCGGCAACAGTTTTGTGGGCCCGGAACCAGCCTTAGGACTATCTGCAAACTTGATTAGGAAAACAACTGGAGAGTGGATCCAGAATCAACACTCTCTGAGATGGAACAACATCTCTGGTCATCTCCGTCAAGCTCGGGAACTATTAGCAGGGCCTGCAGAGAGAATAGGACGATTTTGTCTCTCTCTCTGGATAGGAGTAACTTGAGATTGCTAGTAGGCCTATTAACGGATCACAACACCTTCAGGCGTCCCTTGTTCGTGATGAGGGTGGTCAACGACCCAACGTGCACGTGGTGTGGTGAAGAGGAAGAATCCTCGGCACACATCCTGTGTCGCTGTGAAACCCTGGGTTATCACAGGCAGACTATGCTGGGCTCAAGAACCTTGGAACCAATAGAGATAAAACGGATAGGACCTTAGAATGTACTTGCCTTTGCCAAAAGGGCAGGTCTTAGGAACTAGCGCGGATGGAGGCGCAAAAGGGCCCATCGTGTGGCCTATGCACCAGCCACATTCCGTGCTGGACAGCCTCTGGTCCTTATTCATTCATTCACACCTATTTTAGCCTTTTATTCTGACATACACGTAAGCCTTTATTTGAAATCATCACGTGAAAAAGTATTTTCTACAGTCCCCTGTATCAACATTTTGAAAACACAACAGTGTCACCATGTCACTAGCAGGCAAAAGGCAGAGAAGGATACGCTCACAATTCTGAAAACACATTCAACAGTGTCATCATGTCACTAGAGGGAAAAGACAATGAGGATATAGGCCCACAATTCTCAAAATACTTCAACAGTGACATCTTGTCGCTTGTGGGCAAAAGACAATGAGGATAGAGGGCCACAAATCTCAAACACTTTCAACAGTGATATCTTGTCACTTGTGGACAAAAGACAATGAGGATACAGGGCCACAAATCTCAAAACACTTGCAATAGTGTCCTAAGGACACTAGTGTCAAAAGTCAATGAGGTCAACAATCCTGAAAGCACTTTCAACAGTGTCATCATGTCTCTAGTGGACAAAAACAATGAGGATATAGGCCTACAATTCTGAAAACACTTTTAATACTATCATTTTGTCAAAATACGATGAGGATGAAGGCTTATAATTCTAGTTTCAACACTTATTTACTTGTCAATCCTATTCTATTATTTGCAATACTTGAGTAAAAATTTTTCATCTGAATTAACTGTATTAGCATTTATCATTACAGGCATCTGTTTTGCATTTAGCGTGTGAATAAATATTACCTTCGATTATTACATACTACCTATAGTTGCTTGGAGCGCTCAAACTATTTCATTCCAAGGTTCTATACGTCACAAAAATCAGATGTGACAGTAAAAGCATAAAGATAACGCTTGAGGTCAATGGGATGACTGCAAGGTTCGTTTTATAGTGGTACTGGGAGAAAAAGCGGATGAAGATGGTAAGGAAAGTGTGTGAAGTTGAAAAACTGTGTCTCTCTGGCATCACGGTTGATGTGTCTATCCGACTACAGGGCCAGCTAGAGTCTAAGTATGCTTCAACTGCCTTTTGGTAAATACTCGTACGTCAATTATTTACCAAAATGCTTACTAGTATGTAGCGAACCAAATCCTAAAACGGGTATAAGGGTGTACTTTTGATCTTGTGAAAGTGCTACGATATTCAAAAATGCATTATTGATAGTGAGAGCGACTACAAAACATTACCAAAAATAAATTCTTCTATTTTATTATCGCCAGATATAATAGTGTTTATTTGTATATCTGATACAAAAGAAAAAGGTAAAAAATGGCTAATAAAGCAGCACTTTCCCGCACTTTGTTAAAAAGCTTATTCGGAACTCTACTGTCAGGTCTCATTCTGTATGCTTAAGCAAAAATTTGCCAAAAAAGCTGTTAGTGTTGTTACTAATTTTGTGAAAACACAAAACGCTGGTGTATAGTAAATAGAGGGATGTTAGTGATTTTATTTGAAAAGCATACAGAATGCAAATTACATGTTCGAAAACATGCCCAAAGTTCAACTCTATGTTAAAGGTAATAATATACACTAGGCGACAAAATTTAAGGGTCGACTTTTAAGCTATATATCTTAGCTTGTACAGTAGGCTAGGAAAATCTTAGATAGCAGAGAAGTCACTAGTTAACAGACTTGTGGTAAATCAAATGGCATTAAGTCTTGCGATCAATTATTATTCCAACAATGTCGTAAATGCGAGGCTTCTTCTGCTACATTCATGAGAATATACTCATGGTACCCAAAATTGGAACCCCTATACAAGCCAAGATAGTAGCGGGACCTTTTCGTTCCTTAAATTTTGGAGCCTAGTATACTTTGCTTAAAAACGTTACCCTGAAGGGTGAAGGGGCAATGCAAGATGCTTCAACCAAATGTTATATCTTTCGAACTACTATAAAGTAGACTAGGCTATGGTAACTGGTGTTCAAATACAAAATACTGGAAAAACTTTTGTTATAAATCATGTTATGTTGTTTGTTATATTGTTATTTCCTTTGGTAAATTCACCCAAAGCTATCGAAAATGTTTATAACAAAAGCTTTTCCATTTTCCAACAATTATTGGGTTATATTTAGTTTAGATCATCCTGCTTTCAAGCAAATTAGTACTTTGCCTTATTGGCTGGAATCAAAATTGCACTACACCTACATAGCTTACCATAAAAGTGTGCATTATATAATATTTAAAGACAGTACTTGAGCCTGGAGTTTATGGTGTTAGAGAAGCTATGTGTCAGTGCAATTTTTTTCTATGATACAATATTTCTATTATGCCTAGTCTAAATTAACAGAAGGTAGCCAAAAGTCCAAAATTCAGGTGCGAATATCAACCAATGAGCGACGGTGTGTTATATATAAGAGTGGTTATATAAAACTAAGGCCAGATTTTATCAACATGCGCATTTTAACAAAGACTTTGACCAATCAGAGCAGCCCCTTCAAGAACATGCATCTGTCAAAGTACTCCGAAAATCAATGATTTCTCTTGAAGTTTACCTCAAAAAGGTCAAAAATGACTTGCTCGACCACAGTGAACCATCTAGTATCTTTTCCAGTCTGATTTTCCATTCTAAATCGATAAAAAATTGCAGTTTCTTGGATTGTTGGTCTATCAAATGATAATGATGACAAGAAATTCAAATTACTGCATTATTTGGATAAAACAATAATTTACTATCGATAATAATTATAAATATATGCAATATTCTTTTGAGAGGGAAAGTCAAGTTTCCGCCCAATAGTCTGGTATGCTTCACTGACGGATCGCTCTTAAAGGAGTCAGGATCCGGGGGAGCGGGCTTCTGTCTGGAGGGTAAAGAAGTGCGGCGGAGCTTCGCTCTGGGAACCTGCACGACTGTCTTCCAGGCGGAAGTGTATGCGATATTGATGGCGGCATACTCGACGGAAGCCGAAAAGTGTTCTGAACAGAGCATATATATATGCTCTGACAGCCAATCAGCCCTGAAAGCGGTGGCAGCTTCGAGGGCCAGATCAGCTCTGGCACAAGAATGCTCTGCCGCCCTTCAGAAGTTGGCAAGACATAAGAAGGTGACCCTACTGTGGGTCCCCGGACATATTGGTATACCGGGTAACGAGAGAGCGGACCGATTAGCTAGGATAGGGGCCAGCAGCCCCTGCATCGGCCCAGAACCTATGTTGGGAATTAGTAGACGCCAGGTCAATACGGCCCTGGACAACTGGGCCTACAAGGAACTGGCAAAAGCCTGGTTAGAGAGAGGCGACTGCAGGCAAGCCAAAAGATTCATAGCAGGCCCTGATAGGGGCCGAACGCAATGGCTTTTGGATAAAGGCAGAGAGACGCTCAACCTTCTGGTGGGGGTTTTCACTTGCCATTGCCGGCTGAATAGACATCTGTCACTTATGAGAGTGGTGAGGGACCCCATTTACTCCAAATGCTGGGAGGAGGACGAGACAGCGTTCCACTTCCTGGGCAGATGTTCAGTTTATCGCAACCTTAGGGTTCAGATTTTCGGCACGACGGAGTTTAGGGAGGAGCCACTATATTCAGCGAAATGGTCGGACATACTGACTTTCGTCAGGAGGTCTGGTAGGTTCGACAAGGAGCTTTCTAGGCTGTAGAATTTTAGTGTTTTCAGTGATTGGTTCAGTGGGGTTGGCAAAAAGGGCCAAAGGTGGCCTACTTGCCTGGCTTCGCCTCCCCATCACTGCTACTACTGCAATATTCCTTTGTATTACAGTAGAAAGTAGTAAAAATAACATTTTGCTACATTTCACATAGCTAAGCATACGATTTAACTGGTGGCCAAGCAGTTTCCCATGTGTGCATGTGCATTACTGGTTGCCTATCCTGAACGCGGGCCCCGAGCTGGCGTATAACCTTATTTTTTCTAAACAAGGAACCTGTCGTATAGTCAGAAAGTGACTCAGGTGGTTGATATAGTTTTGAGAGAAAGGGAGCAACTAGCGAGAGGGATTTTTATTTCATTCTTTGTGAATATTTCTATAAGAAGGTCTATAACAAACATGCATCTAGTATATGGATGGAAGATTCTTAATAAAAGTATGTATTTGTCAATTTGTCTATAATTCATCCAACTGACTGAGGTGCGATTATTACTATTATTAAATAAGGTTGCTGTGATTGATACTACTTTTATAATTCTCTCACAAACTGTCGCAGTTTGCAATTAGTAATTATACAATAATTATAATAATGATTTTGATCCATGAGTTTCTAAATTATTTTTGACAAAAATGTCATCCAGCTTTGACGTCTTATTTCTAATATTGATAAAATACTATTGGATGATACTAACTTATTAACATAGCCCTCAATACCCAATAGAAAGCTTTTGCTAAACAACACCCAACAGAAAAGCGTTGTCAAAGCCTTTGTTAAAATATGCATGTTGATAAAATCGGGACTAAGAATTTTGTTCGTTTCATTTCATAGAGATATCAAGAAACGTATTATTCTTCACTTCGTAGTTTTTATGGTATGTGTCAATATTATGCACTGCAAGATCCTAGATAAGTTGCTAATTATGAGAAAATTATGTCTCAAACTAGTAGAATCCAGGTGACTCGGTTTCTGTTAAGCTCAGCCCCTTTCAAATGGAAAATCAATAGATGCAACACATGCTAATTCCATGAAAACCAATTCAAACAATGGGAAGCACTTTGCGGAGTAGGCACTCCATCTCAACTACACGTGACTTGTAAGCCCTTTGTCTTTCTGTTTTTGATGTCGATTGTTGAATAAGCTTGGCAACTAGATGGGGGCTTCAAGGCCTCTCAAATAAACTGTTATTTTATGTAATCCTTTACTGCACGTTTGCATTTGTAATTACATATACATATATTGTTTTGTTTCCTCAAAAATTATCGTTTCACTCTTTTCTCTATATTTTTTGTAGTTGATCTGTTGTATCCAACCAAAATATACGTTGTACTGAACAAGATAATGTGACAAATAATGAAATCACAACCTTCTTAGTTTTATATAACGCACCCTTACATACATGTCAGTCGTTCAAAATGGCAGCGGTGGTAGTAGTTGCACAACATACATACACAACCAGCAAGATCACTGCATTTTAGTATTTTCAGACGCTTAGATTTGCCCTGTTTAGGTTGCTTTTCTATTCAAGTAACAAAAATCAAAAATGTTCAGGCCCTACCAGATATTGAAGTTCACCCTAAAATTCTAAAATTGTCATTTGACCTCCCATCACGACGGAAACTCGTGTCATGAATAATATGACGGTGCTTATTACAAATCTGGACGTAGTTTTGAGCTTCAGCTTGAAGTAACAAAAACCAAAAATTTTCAGATCCTCTCAGATCTTCAAGTTTACCCTAAAAATCTAAAATCGTTATCTAGCCTCCTATCACGACTAAAACTCGTGTCATGAATAACTTGATGGTGCTAATTACAAATCCGAACGTTGTTTTGAGCCTCAACCTCAGGTAATAAAAATCAAAAATTTTCAGGTCCTCTCAGATCTTCAAGTTCACCCTAAAAATCTAAAATCGTTATTTGACCTCCTATCACGACAAAAACTCGTATCACGAATAACGTGACGGTGCTTATTACAAATCCGGACCTTGTTTTGAGCTTCAGTCTCAAGTAACAAAAAATCAAAAATTTTCAGGTCGTCTCAGATCTTCAAGTTTACCCTAAAAATCTAAAATAGTTATCTAGCCTCCTATCACGACCAAAACTCGTGTCATGAATAATTTGATGGTGCTAATTACAAATTCGGACATTGTTTTGAGTTTCAGCCTCAAATAACAAAAATCAAAAATTTTCAGGTCGTCTCAGATCTTCAAGTTTACCCTAAAAATCTGAAATCGTTATTTGAACTCCTAACACGACGAAAACTCGTATCACGAATAATTTGACGGTGCTTATCACAAATCCGAACGTTGTTTTGAGCTTCAGCCTCAGGTAATAAAAATCAAAAATTTTCAGATCCTCTCAGATCTTCAAGTTCACCCTAAAAATCTAAAATCGTTATTTGACCTCCTATCATGACGAAAACTCGTATTACGAATAACTTCACGGTACTTATTACAAATTTGGACCTTGTTTTGAGTTTCAGCCTTAAATAACAAAAATCAAAAATCTTCAGGTCGTCTCAGATCTTCAAGTTTACCCTAAAAATCTAAAATCGTTGTCTAGCCTCCTATCACGACGAAAACTCGTGTCATGAATAATTTGACGGTGCTAATTACAAATCCGGACATGGTTTTGAGTTTCAGCCTCAAATAACAAAAATCAAAAATTTTCAGGTCGTCTCAGATCTTCAAGTTTACCCTAAAAATCTAAAATCCTTATTTGAACTCCTGTCACGACGAAAACTCGTGTCATGAATAATTTGACGGTGCTAATTACAAATCCGGATATTGTTTTAAGTTTTAGCCTCAAATAACAAAAATCAAAAATTTTCAGGTCGTCTCAGATCTTCAAGTTTACCCTAAAAATCTAAAATCATTATTTGAACTCCTGTCACGACGAAAACTCGTATCATGAATAATTTGACCGTGCTTATTACAAATCCGGACGCTGTTTTGAGCAGTGACAAAAATAAAAAATTTCAGGTCCTTTCAGATCTTCAAGTTCACCCTAAAAATCTAAAATCGTTATTTGGACTCCTGTCACGACGAAAACTCGTATCATGAATAATTTGACCGTGCTTATTACAAATCCGGACGCTGTTTTGAGCAGTGACAAAAATAAAAAATTTCAGGTCCTTTCAGATCTTCAAGTTCACCCTAAAAATCTAAAATCGTTATTTGGACTCCTATCACGACGAAAGCTCGTGTCATGAATAATTTGACGGTGCTAATTACAAATTCGGACATTGTTTTGAGTTTCAGCCTCAAATAACAAAAATCAGAATAGAATAGTATATTAGCCTGATTTTCACGTTCAGACCCGCTATTAGCACTGCTATCATCTAGACGGTAGTCTCTGTCTTTTACACTGTCATCTAAACTTAATTCTGATCCTTTTCCATTCTCAGTATCACTGAAATGGCCATGTTTCTCATCAGAGTAGTTTTCGTGGCCCTTTTGACCTTTTTAATAAAAATTATGAGAAACACATGGGTTGGTCATTAAGGCCTTTCAGAGATTGTAGCCACAACTGTTCGCCCATAGCAGAATAAATAATTTTGATCATAGAATCTATGATAAGATATCTGATATCTTATGTTTCTGCATGAATATCTAGATTTTTATCAAAATGTGTGGTCCCTTATTGCCCCAAGCTCTTAAATTTTCTGAAAAATTTCTTCAAGCTCCTTACTAAGGAACGAGCTTTCAATTCTCATAAAATTATTTCGTCTATCTTCACTTTCCTGGGTATATTACGAATGATAATTTTTTTAGCTAGAGGTTGCAGGTAACTTGCGATAGTTTTTGCAGCTGGTACTTGCTTTTTTGTCTATACTATATTTTAATTGCTCGCAAATCTAATCTAGAAAAGTGCTTTCGCAATTTCACTTGGGTTTGATTGTTCTGATTCTGTATACACTATAGATAAGATGTCGTATGCTAAATCTGTAGCTGCTGCGAGAGTTGTGATATATTTAGTTAAAAAAAAAAGAAAACAAGAGAAAGATAGTAAAAGGCGGAGAAAATGTTGGGTGAGAAGGTGAATTCAGCGTATAGAACTACTCTAAGGACACATGGACTTTAATGAGTCAAAGAACTCCCAAGTACTCTTATATACTTGTATTTCATTAGTCACTTGCCTACTTTTCTTTTTTTGAATTTTTCCCCACTCTTGGTCTACTTGCGTTCTCAAATTATGTTTGCTTTGAATTTTCGCTGTAGAAGTATTAAATAAGTTGCCCAATTTTTGTAATGCATTCTGCTTTTTGAATCTGTCCTTAAACTCATTCCACAATTTTCAACTAAAAGACGCGTGTCTTCTCTCGTCCAGTTGTACTTCTCCATACTTGATTTACAACACTCCTTGCTGCAAGACTTTCGAAACAGGCTCGAAATTTTTGTAGCAAACTAATTTCCTGAGAGTAACCGTGTACTCTACAAGCTTTTAGCAAGTCGCAAATTCTTTAAGTGCAAGTAATTTTGCTGCAATATTTCTCTAATGACGTCGTGCACACGCTACGCAGGTAACTTGTGAGAGTAACTAGCAATTTTATTTGCTAGTGGACACGAGGCTTTAGTTGGCCACATTGGGTGCATTGAGTGGTATGTAGGTGCCGCGTCTAGCCGCTCGTCCTAGTGGGCAAGCACCTTTACATGGCAAATCGCGTCTAAAAATGTGAAGAAGTGTACTTGCTGGTCTGGGTAAGTATGATAAGTATAGTGATGGTAGTAAGTATGCGATGGCCTGGCATTTAGTACCTGCGTCGAATGTCTTTGCTGTACTTGCCGCCATACTTGGGTCTGTTGGCAGCCAGCTCTGTTATCTCTGGGATCCAGCTGGCAAACACCGCCTATTACAACACACAAGAACCCACAACGACCCATCAGGCTCCTCGCTTCGGACCAAATTTGCTATGCTACTACTCGATTTATAGATATAGTTCGCTCTTACTCATCATCATACTCTTACTCACTATTATTCTACGATGAAAGTAGTCGAGTTTTTGAACTTAAGGGATGATACACGTACGAGCAAGTACGCGTACTTATGGCTCGACGATCTTTTTCGTCTGTGTGTCACCGTAAGTACGCGTACTTTAAAACCGTCGCGCAAACCGCCGGCGATCCAACTCGTTTGAAATATTGCTCGTAGCTTATCTCGGCTCGTACTGCGAGCCGCGAGCCACCACTTTGTTTCAGCAGGCCATCGATGCGCAACGCTTGTTGTGTTTGGCGTTTGTTAAAAGTTTTGTTTATTTAAAAAATTATCAAAATGAGTGATTTCAGCTTCACGTGTGTCACCGCGTCGAGCCGAGTAAGTTCGCGAACTTGAAAACCGCGTACTTAAAGTTCGTACGTGTGTCACCCCTTTAAGGCATTCAAGAGGCTGAACTTTTGATATACAATGTATTCCACCATCATGTCGACAAACTTTGAGGTATGAAAATACAATTAAAGTTATTGAGAAAAAATGCGAAAAAAAAGGGGGTCAACCCTTTAATTAATTTTTTATTACATTTTCAATTTCTGTATCACGACTCCATGGGTTCCCGCAGTTGTAACGCCATAGCTTGATTATTTATCGACCGATTCACAACATTTTGGACTCATTTTATAGGAGAATGACTGGGCATATCAACTAAGGCAAAAAAATAATATCCGACAATTTCTAAGGCTAAAAAAATCCACCAAACTTAAAAAAATTTGTAATGCACTTCTTTTGGTTACTTGCTCATAATTTGGACAAAAGCCATATTAGTGCCTATTTATAAATCCAGTTTAATTTTTATCAGAATATTTCCTGTACAACGACATGCAATTTGTTTATGTAGCACTAAAATCATCGACGAAATAGCCTATTTTACTACGACTAATTTTGAAATAAACGAGAATTTGGTATGCACATTGTCTTTATTGGACTTCGGTACAGATTATTACTTAAATGTAACTTACATGAACAAATGTGATTATTTAGTATTTAAATTAATCAACGAAATTTTCAAAATATCCGCCATTTTCATTTAGGCACGCTTGACTTCTGAAACTAACGGGTTACTTGACGCTAAGCTACGCTCCAGTCTGTTTTCTTTGATTTCCAAGTGATTCCAACATATCTCAATTCAATGAGTTGCCTTCAGTCATTTGGCTGAATACTAAATAAATAGGTAATACTAAAAATAAAAATAATAAAATGTGTTCATGTAAATTGCATTTAAGTAATAATCTGTACCGAAGTGCAATAAAGACAATGTGCATACCAAATTCTCGTTCATTTCAAAATTAGTCGTAATAAAAAAGCCTATTTCGTCGATGATTTTAGTGCTACATAAGCATGTTCTATGTCGTTAGACAGGAAATATCCTGGTAAATATTAAACTGTGTTTTTAAATAGGCACTAATATGGCTTTTTTCTAAATTATTTGCAAGTAACCAAAACAAGTGCATTATAATTTTTTTTTAATTTTGGTGGATTTTTTTAGCCTTAGAAATTGTCAGATATTATTTTTTTGCCTTAGTTGATATACCCAGTTATTCTCCTATAAAATGGGTCCAAAAACTTGTGAATCGCTTGATAAATAATCAAGATATGGCGTTACAACTGAGCGAACACATGGCGCTGTGATACAGAAGTCATAATACAAAAAGGCCTATTCTGTCGAAAATTTTAGTGCTACATACACGAATTGTATGTGGTAAGACAGGAAACATCCTGCTAAACATTAAAATGTTTTAATAGATAGGCACTAATACGGCTTTTTTTCAAATTATTTGTAAGTAACCGAAATAAGTGCGTTTCAAATTTTTTTTTCAGTTTGGTGTTCTTTTTAGCCTTAGAAATTGTCAGGTATTATCTTTTTTGGCTTTAGTTGATATGCCCAGTCATTCTCCTATAAAATGAGTCCAAAATGTTGTGAATCGGTCGATAAATAATCAAGCTATGGCGCTACAACTGCGCGAACCCATGGAGTCGTGATGCAGAAATTGAAAATGTAATAAAAAATTAATCAAAAGGTTGACCCCTTTTTTTCGCATTTTTTCTCGATAACTTTAATTGTATTTTCATACCTCAAAGTTTGTCGACATGACGGTGGAACACATTGTAGTACTATCACGGCTCAACAAACAATCAGCTGTCGCGTTCACATCGGACGCGCCTCGCTTGGAGCATCGCGCTTTACTTTAACACCAAGCGAAGCGCTCACATCAGACGCGTTTTGCTGCTCGCACAGTCTGCGTCTCATCAAGGCACCGTCATAACTTGTCCGCAAAATGTTGTTATTTTGAAATTCGATTTAGATCGATTTAGCTTGCAAGAATTAGGACGCGTTGAAAATGTGGGTGAATGCATGGAATCAATATGTACACCGAGATGCCCGAACCTACCCGCAAAAAATCAAGAATATTTAAGAATTTCAAAAGAAGCATTCGACCTGCTTCTTCACGGACTAGAACGCTACTTAACCGGTTCTAAAGTGTATTCAAATCCGCCATGCAGTGGCTGTAAACAATAACACGCGCTCGGCGGCTGGCCTGTGGATGTCGGTCGCCAGATCCGTATTCAAAATAGCAGTCATAAAGTCCATAGTATCGGATGTGGAGTAGCATTTATGAATCATATTTTTCCATTACAGCTGTATTGATATATTTTAGATTATTCTTACCTTAGGAACCTTCATTTTGGGGGTAAAGTTGAGAAGGGGTGAATTCTTCTGCCAATTATATCCTGCCTATCGATGAGAATACTTTTCCTTCCTTGTTTCCTAAATACGAAGTTAAGCTTCTTTAATAGCTTATAAAACGTGGTCCGCTTAAAATTGGTCAAGTCATTATCGTCATTCACCTCTTTCAGGACTTTGTCAATAGTCGGAAGTTCATTTCGGAAAAAAAACTGATGCACCTTTCTCCTAATTGCACTTTTATCGCCATGGTCCATAAGGTCCATGCAACGTTTCCGATTCTGATTAGTTAAAGGTGCAGCAAAAGTGTCTGGTTCTGTATTCTCGCACCACTTTATAGACACTCCGTTTGCAGATACCTATTTTGAGTGCAACCTCTTCCACAATATCGTCAGCAGTAGTTGTTAATGATTTTTTCTGGGTTTCGTATTTATATACGTTTAATATTACCTCCTTAAGCCTCACGTCAAAATGGCTCTTTTTTGACCTCTTCCTTGGTGGACTCAAATCCTGATTTGTAGCCACATCCATGGGTTCATCCGCAGTGTCTGTGCTACTAAGCCTCTTCCTTGGTAGACTTAAATCCTGTCTTGTAGCCACATCCATGGATTCATCTGCAGTGTCTATACTACTAGACATCCTTCAATATCTCCTTCAAATTATCGGAGAATAACACAAATACCACTAATAGCTATTATAAAACAACGTACAACACAGATAACACTAAAATTCGCACAACAACATGGCAGGTATGAGAGGATAAAAGCACGATGTACGCTATCATTAACACGACGCGTCGTATACAATGATAAACACACGGAGCAACTGAATAAAATACAACCCTGTACTCTGTTGAACGACCGAGACGGGTGGCAGAGCGGCAAGCCTCCAAGGTGTTTATTTCCATTCGGCCAATCGCAATGAATGCCGCCTTACTCGGACGGCGTGCGTGGTATCCTGTTTGTTTACAATCTTCTGCACCTTGGATTTGAATACGCTATAGGACCAACATTTGAGAAGAAATTTCAGCGGAGCAGAGAATAATGATAACATTGAGGTAATAAAAGGTATTACGTAATTTTAAAAGTAAGAATCTGATTATTCCCACCACACCTAACCAATTTGACCAATGAAATCTTTCGAACAAGTGAAGGCAAGCGTCCAAGAACCGTCACTGTGCGTTACCTGGCGCTTCGCATGGCCAAAGTTTACGGTATAAAAGGAAGGTAAACATCAAGGATAACATAAACTTTATGTTGTCATTAATGTTTACCTCCCATAAAGTACTAGATTTGCGCTGTGATCTATATTATTGATCTCTATACTCATATTCTAGCTAGCCATGACCCTGCCGTGCCGCCACTGTTGAAATCTATCTCCCTCTAACCCAAAATATCGATGCGCAAAGGTATCGGCGCAAAGCATCCCCAGACTTTAAGTAAGACAGCTGATTGTTTGTTGAGACGTGACCCATGGTTTTGTTTTTCATTGTATCAAAAGTTATTAATCCAGTAATCGATGGTGAGTTTTTGATTAAGAATTGGACATTTCACTGTCCTTTACCTCAAAGGTACAGATGTAGGTATTATAGATAGGTATCTCTCAGAAAATTGAACAATCTGGGGGCTCTTTCTAGTAGTTTGACAGTTCTGTAGGCCAATACGCTTGAGATAAAATATACATAAATAGGTATGACGATTAGGTAGTTGGATCAGTGCGATCCGTTTGTTGAAATGATAAGAGAAAAAGCATAGAAGGATTTAATTTAGTTATTTTAAACCCAAAGGCGATTGTGGCCATTTTGGACTTAGGGCAAGACTCACAATACCACTGTAGAAAATATTCTGTGTTTGATTCTCCGGGTGACCAAAAATGCATCACGTATTTTTTAGACTCATACCTAACAATACAATCAATAATATACGAGAATTGCTCTATACCGGGTATCCCAGAATTTCCTTGACACGTGATATTTTCGTAACGAAAAACAGTTCAAGCAAGAACTAAGTGGTACTTTTGAAGGTACTATAGGGTCTATCATACCATGCATTCAAAACATTTTTTTTGTTCGTCAACCACTAAAACCCACCCCCAACTTTTTTTTTTCAAATAGCACCCCATAGGTTTTCCTACATAAATGATATCCCCATTTTATTTAAAATCTTGTGGTACCTTTAATTTTATATGAGATCTTATTTTTTCCGTAAAATCTTAAGCATAAATGAAATGATAATTTGTTTGACGCCTGATATTTTTGCAACAAAAACGGATAAAAAAGAAAAGTAAGTGGGTTTTTAAAGGGTAGTGAATGACCTATCAGTCCTTGCTTATAAACCATTTTTTTCTTACTTAAATCCCTGGAACCAACCCTTAGCTTGTTCTTTCAAATTTCAATCCACAATTTTGTCTGGAAAAATAAATTCTTTACTTGAATTTAATTATCGTAGTGCCCTACTTATTATGCGCCTACTGCAATTCATCGTTAATTTTTTTCGTTTAATCCATGAAATCGTAAGCATAAATTAATTAAAACACATGTGTTGAAAATATTTTTTTATTATCATGAATCAACTACCTAATAAAAAAATGTGACAACAAAACTAAGTGCAAAAATGTGAAAAAGTTTTATGGCTACATCGGGCCGCGCCAACCCCGTGTACAGGGTGTGCCCGGCACACGGGCGTCAAAATTAACGATAAATTGCAGTAGGGGCATAAAAAGTAAGGCACTACGATAATTAAATTCAAGTAAAGAATTTATTTTTCCAGGCAAAATTGTGGATTGAAATTTGAAAGAACAAGCTAGGGGTGGATTCCAGGGGTTTAGTAAGAAAAAAATGATTCATAAACAAGGAATGATAGGTCATTCATTATCCTTGAAAGACCCACTTACTTTTCTTTTTTTTCCGTTTTTGTTACAAAAATATCAGGCGTCAAACAAATTATCATTTCATTTGTCTTATGCTTATGATTTTACGGAAATAATAAGTTTGCATATAAAATTAAAGGTACCACAAGATTTTAAATAAAATGGGGATATCATTTATGTAGGAAAACCTATGGGGTGCTATTTGGAAAAAAAAGTTGAGGGTGAGTTTTAAGGGTTGACGTACAAAAAAAATGTTTTGAATGCATGGTATGATAGACCCTATAGTACCTTCAAAAGTACCACTCAGTTCTTGCTTGAACCGTTTTTCGTTACGAAAATATCACGTGTCAAGGAAATTCTGGGACACCCGGTATATCGACTCTCATATGCAGCAGCATATAGAACCGCGCTGTTCTGGTCGTGCCAAGCGAACGCGCCTTTGCGTTTCACCAAGAAGTTTGCTGCTGTTTAGCAGCGATTTTCTTTGGTTTGCGGTTACTTTCGGGTACCAGATGACCAGATGACGCACAGGCACATCTTTTCTGTCGCCTGCTCTCACAATCAATAATATATTGATACTCATGTCCTTGAAGCTCTTATAGTAGAATTGCCCAAACTGTCAATAGGACACTTTTCTGGCAAATCAAATAGGCATCAAACTGTTTTTATAGTTAGTTAAAAACATAGGAGTTGATCGTCAACTCCAGTTTCTCGGAACACGCCGAACAGGTAACAGTTTCTGAGGATGAAAGCCACTCGTGTTGGCAAAATGTCAGGCAGGGAAGCGTGTCGATGCCGGTCGAACAGTCCAAGAACCAACCGGTTATAGATATTGATAGTGATGCATTAAAATCAAATATACCCTTCTACACTTTTGGTCCGATTTCGCAGGATATTTATCTGATAACACTTTGGAAATGATAAAATAATGACGTAATAAACAAAAAAAAAACGTTTAGTGCATCTGTCACTACTAGAGCTGTCATCTTTCTAGTGACATGCGTATAACTATAACTCTCACTAGTTCATGTGATTGCTGGTATCAATTCAACTTGATAGTATATAGTGTAGGAGTATAATTATTTCAAAATATTATTTTAGAAAGTTCCCGAAAAATATCACAAGCGATTGTCAATAATGAATAATATCATAATAACTTCAAGTTCCTATTGACACCATACTTGTAGACACTGGGTATACTGATGACAAATCAGTTTAGGTTTTTTCGTGTCAATTAGTGAAGTCAGTGCAAAAACCTCTTTTTGAACATCGTATTCTAATCTATCAAAATTTGGCATTAAATAACAAAAATTATAATGTCCATCGATATACCCTTGGTTTACAAGTTTTAAGTTTAATAAGGGATGCAGGAAAAATAGGTTCATACATATTGATACTACAAAACAAATAACTTACTTCATAATAATTGCACTAATCTGGTATAGTGCACTACAAAAAGGACACACAGTTCATCATCTACTTGCTAGTGTTTTAGGTGTTAGAATTCAGAATTACTATCCTGAGAACCAGAGTGCGATCAAAATCAACACAAACTAGACTATTCTATGGAAAAATATAATAGAGACATAGCAACTTTGAAACTCTTCAACTGTTTCTACTATATTCTTGTTATTCTATGGAAAAAGCAATACAAAGTAAAGACACTGGTATCTTGATTTAGCTATAAAACTCTTCAACTGTCTTTTGTGTATTCTTTTCATAAAAGTGTGTCATCTGATTCACTGCACTCTAGTTCTCATATCCTTAATTTTCGCCCAACTTTTTATCCCATTTAATCTTGCCTGAGCTGACAGGAAAAAAGGGAGTTATTAAACGGAAAATGAGAGAGGCTTTTCTATATATAAAGTTGATTCATAGAGAAATTACTTTTAGAGCACGTCGAGATTATTCTGGACAAGGAAAATTTGCGGCTGAATCAACAACCATTAATTCTTTGAAATTACTTAAGGCTGTAATACAGTACACAATTTTTTCGTTCAATTACTTGAACAGGTATTCTAAAGGAAATTAGTTTGATACAGCATTTTAGCTCCGCTACATTTACAGACATTGTTCAACAAATAATTCAGGATTTTGCGCACTTCTGTGCAAATCGAGATATTATTCAGCTACCAAGCACAAACTATAACACTATGAAATATATATCAACAGTTATTTTTGTAGCTCAGATAGTATTAAATCTTTTAGTCCTGTGTTCTATACGTATAGTTGGAAACAAAAAATTGGGCCATGAACTAAAAGCTCGATTAGATATGTCAAAGTAGAAATAGAAGAATTATTTATTAGTCAACTTTAAGATCATTTTATTTTCTAAACTATTTTTAGGAAAGTGTAGTTTTTTCAAAAATGCTAAAGGTTTGAAGTTTATTTATGAAAATAACCAAACCGCTTTTCAATATTTCAGATTAGATCCTCCAAATACAATGAGTATTCCGGCCGAATGGTCCAAGAATAGCCAGTACTTCGGACCATAGCAAGGCTTGCTAATACATGGAATTGGACAAACTGTTTTAGGATCAGTGATGTTTCATTACTTACAGAATTTTTTCATTTTTTGAGTATTCAAGCAGGAATCGCGACTAATAGATAATGCTTTGCTGACATTTCTTTTCAAGCTTACTGACTTTACTGTACTTGCTAAGTTATTGCTATGTTCTGTAGAAAATATACAACTAGCAGAGAATTGTGATTGTCTCTTAAAGAATGCTTATCCTTTAAGGTAAAGCTCATTTCCAGAAAAATGACCATGCTTTTTGTGCCATGATTTTGGTAATAAAACTTTTTTCATAAGTTATTGTGGGAAAAATATAAAATACTTAAGGTAATTCGGCGACAACAACATAGATATCAAAACAATTGTCGAGTGGGGATTAATAAATAAAGTTACAGTTTGAAGTATAGAAAACCCAGGCTACAACAGTGACAAGGAAGTCTTACGTTGGCTTACAAACTGTGGAAATGGAGGGTGACCCAATAGTCAAGTCACCATACGTCAAGTTTTTGGGGATCAACATCAACAATAACATATCCTGGCATGACTATGTCGTCTGTATTGCTAAAACGGCATCCCAGAAGCTTGGAGTTTTGTTCCGCTGTAGGAAGCTGTACACACCAGAGCAACTACTGCTGCTCTACAAGGCACAGATCCGACCACCGCTGGAGTATTGCTCCCATGTGTGGGGTTGCGCTCCGAAGCACCCTCTAAAGCTTCTGGACACTATCCAGAAGAGAATGGCAGAGGTCAAATTTCAACACCGAGATGTTAAAAACATCCTCCAAAAACTGAACACGAATAAAGCTACTAGTCCTGACCAACCCATCCCTAAGAAAGGCAAAAAACTGATCCCACCAATTACAGACCTGTAGCTCTTATCAGCATCATGTCTAAGGTTATTGAGACTGTCATTAACACACAGCTCCTGAAATAGGTACCTGGAAAACAATAACATCATAAATGATCGAAGTATAGCTTCCGTAAGCACAGGTCTACAGGTGACTTCCTTACCTACGTCACTCACTTGTGGAACAGAGCAATAGAAAATCATGGCGAATCCCGTGTTGTTGCACTTGACATATCGAAAGCTTTTGACAGAGTGTGGCGTGAGGAACTTCTGGTCAAGCTTGCTGCTTATGGACTACCACCTGGCCTGCGCCAGTGGCTGAATAGCTTTTTGAACGACCGATCTCTGTTTGTTGTAGTCGAGGGCTGTTCATCAGACGTATTTTCAATAAACGCCGGTTTTCCTCAGGGATCTGTCCTATCCCCTACACTGTTTCTGCTGTACATCAACGAGCTGTTGGAAATAACATCCAATCCAATCTACAGCTTCGCAGATGACAGTACATTAGTGTCGTGCATGGAACCAGGCAAGCCACTATCATCCCAGGAGACGGTACGTCGGCGACAGCAGCATGCCTCATAGATCAGCGTAGACATCAAAACAATTGTTGAGTGGGGATTATTAAATAAAGTACAGTTCAACGCACAAAAATTCAGGCAACAACACTTACAAAGAACTCTCACGATGGCTTACCAACCGTGGAAATGGAGGGCCACCCCATAGTCGAATCATCTTCCGTCAAGCTTTTGGGGATCAACATCAATAATGACATGACCTGGCACGACCACGTCGTCAGTATTGCTAAAACGGCATCCCAGAAGCTTGGAGTTTTGTTCTGCTGTAGGAAGTTGTATACACCAGAGCAACTGCTGCTGCTCTACAAGGCACAGATCCGACCTTCGCTGGAGTATTGCTCCCATGTGTGGGGATGCGCTCTGAAGCACTCTCTTAAGCTTCTGGACACTATCCAGAAAAGAGCAATTAGATTAATCGATACGCGTAACCTCACAAAGGACCTACACAGCCTGGAACATCGAAGGAGGGTGGCTGACCTATCCCTGTTTTACAGATTCTATCACGGAAGGTGTTCGAGTGAGCTCTACCAGATAATAACACCAAAGGCCGTTCGATCGAGGAACACTACAGAGGCCCTACGAGCTTATCCTTGCCAGGTCGATGTCCTTACTCCCCGAACCAGTCTCCTCCAGCATTCCTTCTTTTGGAGAACGACGTTGTGGAATGAGCTGCCGAGGAATTTGTTTCCCGACGACTACAACTTGCAGCGTTTCAAATCTGCACCGATACTTAGCCTTTCGCAGCGCTTATACAGCGCCATAATGATTTTTTAAGGCTATACATGTAAAGGCAACGTTTAGAGAGTAAAATATTGAATATCTTCTTTTATGCAATATATACCAAAGGTCAACAAAAAATAGATCAGGTTTTTCCGTTACCTGGGCTTTGAAAACAATGATCTCGTCAAATTTTTTTCCAAAGGCGAAAAATTATCTATCAAATAATAGATTAATGGTAAACATTAATTTGTAAAGTGGTTTAAAAATATGAAATATTAAATTTGAATTAATGTTTAATGGATCCTCTGATGAATTTATGTATATTTTTTCATCTAGTTGTATATCTTCCTTTTGACAGCTCACTAAACTAATTATAATCAATTTATTTCAAAATAAGTGGTATGTGGTGCAAGGGCTGCTGTGTCGATCAGTTAGCGAAACATCAATGGCATGCAACGTCACAAAGGGCTGTACAAGTTTCTCTTTTATAATAATCTGTTATATAATTAAGAAAATAAATTGTTATTTCGACACGTACTCTTTACCAGAGTTTCCCAATTTATTTGGATTGTAGCATTTTAGCTTTTTCGAGTTGCCACTAGTTTTGTATACGAACATTGACTGGACTCGAATGTTTGGATTGGATTCTGCATTGAATTTTCAAATAGAAAAACAGTTTTTAGGTTGGAAAACCAAAACTGTTTTTTCCACAGTTTTTCGTATAACATTGTATTAGAAGAAGAAGCAGTAAAGCATTAGATACTACAATCCATGGATCAGGATGAAAAAACTCCAGTGAGAGCACATTAGATTTTTAATCCTCAAATTAGGTTTCCAGTATATACATAATAAGTCAATTCAATAGTTTTTTTTCCAAAATAGTCTCAGATGTATAATAATTAATACCATACCTAAATACTTTAATCAATGTTAATACTGAAAATGTCTCCGAGATAATATGGTTACTTTATAACTACTTCTGACTTTAACATTGATATTTCGGCACTCTTTGAAATTTGTATTGTTTTGTTTCATCCCTTCTTTGATCAAAATAGTCCTAAGCAATGATTTTTCTAACATCACTGAAGGATTTTTTCTATAGGTAGGTACTCTAACCAAAAATTTGCCTGCCATTTTTTATTATACTAAGAATTACCTTCCCTGATAAAATCGCAGTTGTGGCATATAAACAAAGCTGTTCAGAGTGTTGTTGATAGACATTTATTTTATTTACACCAGACGAAGCAAAAATGTACTAGTTTGTATACTTTCGCGCATTCTAAGTTTACTTTCAGTTAGGTCATTGCACTCCTTTGGAACCGATTTATGAGAAATGGAAATTTAAACAATGATGGACGAGTTATATTTACATAGTTTTGAACCGGTGCCTTATAAGTATTTTAGTTATTTTTAACGTAAAACTTTGATCACTATATTAGATAGCATCGGTGCAGTTTGTAATATTTGTACGAAAAGATTCACATTGGGTTTTTGTATTACTCGTAATACAATAAAGTCGTTAATATTACTATTATCATTAACAATATGTACAGTACATATGCACATACAGATACGTGCAATTTAAATATATATACAGGGTGAGCGACTTATATTCCGAGGTTTGATACATCCGTTATTATGAAAGATACAAAAAACTTTCCAATAAAAGTTGTAGGTAAGGCTAAGATCTACATTTTGAAAATATTTTACAATATACAGGGTTATTGATGAAGTCACGGCAAACCAAAGTTGTGGTTTCTCAAATGGAACACCCTATATATTATCCTAAATTTGAATTATGCTCGGTCCCCCTATTCCGGAAATATACAGGGTGTTAATTAAGTATGTTAACAAACTTTAACCACGAATAGTACTCCGAAAAATAGAAAGAAAATGTCATATGAACATGGGTCCGGAAATGCTTCCTAAGGGAGCTACGCTCCTTTGCATGGGGCACCCTGAAGACGGTTTTCCCTCGATATTCTCGAAACCATTCATAACAAAATTACGAAATTAGGTACGATGGGTAAACTTTTGACACTGAATCTGATTCTGGATTCCGAATTTCATAATTTTAATCAGAGGCGTATCATACGGGAGGAGTTAAGGGTAAAAATAACCCCATTTTCTAAATGGTAATTTTTTTGACGTTTTCATTTTAGAATACGGTATTTCAGAGATTTCTACGTAAAAATGGTCTCTTGGTACATCTCGATAGGGCTAACCGTTTTCGAGAAAATTGCAAATTATTGAATCGATGCAGGCTATTGTAAATAAATAAATACATTTTTCTCGAAAACGGTTAGCCCTATCGAGATGTACCAAGAGACCATTTTAAAGTAGAAATCTCTGAAATACCACATTCTAAAATCAAAATGTCAAAAGAATTACTATTTAGAAAATGGGGTTATTTTTACCCTTAACTCCTCCCGTATGATACGCCTCTGATTAAAATTATGAAATTCTGAATTCAGAATCAGATTCAGCGTCAAAAGCTTACCCATCGTACCTAATTTCGTAATTTTGTTATGAATGGTTTCGAGGATATCGAGGGAATACCGTCTTCAGGGTGCCCCATGCAAAGGAGCGTAGCTCACTTAGGAAGCATTTCCGGACCCATGTTCATATGATATTTTCTTTCTATTTTTCGGAGTACTATTCGTGGTTAAAGTTTGTTAACATACTTAATTAACACCCTGTATATGTCAGGTTATACAGGGTAATTTCAGAGATATGATCACTTTTGTGTGAAAATCTTTATAAATTCATCACCCTGTATCTTAAAAAAAATAAGTGTAGGCTTGACTCTCAAAGCTAAAATAGTTTCCTGGTTATCTAGTTTTGTTTAAAATTATCAATTTTCTATCTTTGATTTTGTATACAGGGTGAACCAAAACTCTGGACCATAATTTTCATTGTTATTTTAAATGGAACACCCTGTATTTAGTAGTATCGTCAGAAAGTTCTTACAATATAGTTCTACATTTATAACCATTCCCTATACCTAAATGTAACAGTTATAGAGTTATTTCGATTTGAATGGTAAAACAATATTTTTGCCAAATTCAGGTTTTTGTTAGTGTTGGCCATGGATGCTATGCTTGTTATATTTGTTAAATAATTGAAATCGTTATTTTAGTTTTGATTCTGTTACAGTTAGTTATTAAGGAATTGAAACCACATGTCAATTAAAAAAATTATCTGAAAATAAAGCTACAGAATCTTTAACAAGGCTATATTAGTTATTACAAGAAGGTTTATATGTGAATGTATCAAAAATCAGAAAATAGGTTTTGGCTAAGCATGCATAAGTGATTGACTCTTGTCTTATAAACCGAAGATTCTTCTAGCGAAAGCTACAAATGTTTAATTGATTTCCAGAGAAGACTTCCTTCTAATTCTTTCATTCTCGTCCTTTGAGTCCTTCAATGCTTGACTCAGTTCTTTTCTAAAAGGGGTGACACACGTACGAACTTTAAGTACGCGATTTTTAAGTTCGCGAACTTACTCGGCTCGACGCGGTGACACACGTGAAGCTGAAATCACTCATTTTGATAATTTTCCTGAATAAACAGAACTTTTAACAAACGCCAAACCCAACAAGCGTTGCGCATCGATGGGCTGCCGAAACAAAGTGGAGGCTCGCTGCTCGCTGTACGAGCCGAGACAAGCTATGAGCAAGATTTCAAACCAGTTGGATCGCCGGCGGTTTGCGCGACGGTTTTAAGGTAGGTACGCGTACTTACGATGACACACAGGCGAAAAAGGTCGTCGAGCCATAAGTACGCGTACTTGCTCGTACGTGTATCACCCCTTTAAGAAAGGTCAAACAGTACAGCAAACACTGTAGCCATGGCCAACTCTGAGAAACAGTATTTGGCAAAAATTTAGTATTAGGAATCGTTTTGCTTCACATCGAAATAGCTCCATAAATGTTACGTTTAGGTATGGGGAATGGTTGATAAAAGTGGAAATATTTTGTAAGAACTTTCTGACGATGCTATAAAATACAGGGTGTTGCATTTAAAATATAAAGAAAATTATGGTCTCTGTATACAAAATCAAATATAGCAAAAACTTGATAACTTTAGATAAAACTAGACAACCACAAAATTATTCTAGAGTTGAGAATCAAGCTTCCAGTTAGTAATTTTTTAAGATACAGAGTGATGAATTCATTAAGGTTTCCATTGTATACGAAGCACTTGTTCATAGTCATATACGATATTGTATTGTGGTGTGGGGCGCAGCATGTAAAAATAATATAAAAGCAATAGAAATTATACAAAAGCGTTTAATAAAAATTTTATATAAAGTGAAATTTACATATCCTAGTGACTTGTTATTTTCTAAAACAAAAATTCTAGATATCCGCCAAACATTTTTCATGGCATTAGGTATTTACCAATATAAAAATAAATCAAACTTGACAAAACACGAACATAAAAATGACATAAGATATGCATGTAATGTTGTACCAAAAGCAAGAAAAAATACTTTCTTACGATGTCATACATTTCTTGCTCCAAGACTATACAATGAGATACCAGAAAGCATAAAATGTCTAGTGCCTTTAAATTCATTCGAGTATGGTTTAAAACAATGGATAGTAAATAAAAATCGCATTAAAATTCACCAACTTGTGGACATTTATGTAATACCTATTATTACTAATATATATAGAGTACATAATATTTAAATATAAATATTCCTGAATTAACCCTTATTTGTTGTTTCTATTTTACAATAATTACCTTGTACCCAAGCACAGGTTTTTAACTTTTTTGGGCCACTTGTTGTTTATTGCATTTTATGTATTTTATATTTACAATAAACGCTATACTACTACTACAAAAGTGGCCATATCTCTGAAATCACCCTGTATACCTTGATAAAACCCTATATTTCCGGAATAGAGAGACCGAGCACAATTCAAATTTAGAATAATATATAGGGTATTCCATTTGAAAAACCACAACTTTGGTATGCCATGACTTTATCAATAACCCTGTATGTTACAAAATAATTTTAAAAGGTAGACCTTAGCCTTACCTACAACTTTTTTGGAAAGTTTTTCTTCTATCTACCATAATAACGGAGGTATCAAACTTCGGATTATAAATGGATCACCCTGTATATACACTTTTTTAAATACATTGTTCACGCTGATAGAACATGTTCTATTTTTCTTTCAATTTACATTGAAATTTTCTTGTGTAGTCAAAACTGTCAAAAGCAGTGTTCAGGATTTTTTCAAAGCTTTTGTCTATCCCTTCTCAAAAGAAGACAACGACAGTTAAACCTCCTTAAAAATGAACAAAAAAAAGTGCAAACCAAACCGTAACCATATTTTCTCAAGAGTACCGACAAAGTGATAGTACCTTTTTCCGTGTTCTCGCTTGTACTCGCCACAGTACTTGGACCTAGTGCCTACTAGATCTATGATTTCAGGTATGCTACTAGCAAATATCGCCTGGAAAGAAACTCAGATGCGGTCGGTCTAATCTGTGTGGTTAGTCGTGTTTAGTTCCGCTTTGGTTTATTTACAAGTTGGGCCGCAATTTCTATCCAATTCGCCTCCAGTTGCTATTGTTTACTTTTAAACAGACAAATTGAATCAAATATGCTTATATTTACTAACATTAAGCCCATTCCACATGTATTATAGAGGGTGGCCAATCGGGTGACGATAATAATTTTTTTTAGATAGCCCGTACCGAGACCTATCCAAAACACCCCCATGTATGTGTACCGATTATTAATAGTTTTCGAGTTATGATTTTTTTGAAAACTTAGAGATTTTCCAGTTTTTCCAAGAAACCGTCAAAAACAAAAACAAGAATGCTTTTTGGGTTATATTTTTTTCAGCAATTATACTCAGTATTAAGCCTATTTTATTATCCAATAAGGACAACCTGTACATCCGAACAATAGTTAAGTACATTTTGGGCCCAAAGTTTGAAATCTCTGTTTTTAGTCAGGAGACCAAAACCTTCAAAATAAAATTAAAAATACTCATGCCTGGTTCTGGAGCTCCAATTTAATCTTAAAAACTCTGCAAGACATTGCACTTTCGAAATAATAATGAAAAAATAGCACTTATGGGGGCATTTTGCGCCGTACGTGACTGTTAAAGGTAAAAGGTGATAATTCACAAATTTCCAAAATGATTTAAAAAAACTTTTATTTTACTTTATTATGACAAATTAAAGAAAAAGCGCATAACAACTAATAAACACGATAATCATTGATGTTTTAATCACTTTTAATAAAAAAATTATTACCAGTGCTTTTTGCTATGTACTATTGAACTTCTGCTAAATTAAGTTGTATGGAAAGTTAACAAAGGAAAGGAATGATAAAACAACAATCTGACTTTTAATTCCATGGCGGAATTACCTGAGAAGCGTTATCGTAGCATACTACGCCATCCCTTTTACTTCTCACACCGATAGATGAGGGGAGGATTGTGATCGTGAACATTTTTGATTTTGAGATAATAGGTTTTTTGGGCGTTTTATAATGTCTACATAATGAAAATCCACGTCACTCATTTCCATCGTTCTGTCTGTCGGTCTGTCTGTCGGTCTGCCTGTTGGTCTGTCTGCCTGTACGCGTTCTTCTAGTCTCGTAATCTCAGTAACCGCTGCATGGACTGTGACGAAATTTGAGCAGCAATATGCTGCTATAATTTTGGAAATCGGTACATGGGCGGCGGAGTAATTAAAACTCAAATATTCCTCAAACTTCGTTTTTAGGCGTTTTGGACGCTCTTGATCGTTTTCTGCGTTTTTTTTTTTGAGTGGGGGTGGAATTTGGGTGTTTGGGGGGTGGGGGGTTGAAAAACTTAAAAACTTGTTGTATTCATGATAGGCTATCCACTGACCTGTCAAGGAAGACCTAGCGATATAAATCACCTTTTTAGGTCCATCCGAACATTGCCTTGCCTATTACCATAAGATAATAGTTTTTTAAATCATTTTGGAAATTCGTGGATTATCACCTTTTTACCTTTAACAGTCACGTACGGCACAAAATGCCCGCATAAGTGCTATTTTTCTTTATTGTTTAGAAAGTGTAATGTCTTGCAAAGTTTTTAAGATTAGTTTGAAGCTCC
Organism: Callosobruchus maculatus; assembly: GCA_951848785.1. Classification (NCBI taxonomy): domain Eukaryota; kingdom Metazoa; phylum Arthropoda; class Insecta; order Coleoptera; family Chrysomelidae; genus Callosobruchus; species Callosobruchus maculatus. The sequence continues at coordinate 3,457,292 of CATOUR010000179.1, forward strand.
AGAACCAGGCTTAAAATTTTATTTTATAGGTTTTGGTCTCCTGACTAAAAACAGAGATTTCAAACTTTGGGCCCAAAATGTACTTAATTATTGTTCGGATGTACAGGTTCTCTTTATTGGATATTAAAATAGGCTTAATACTGAATATAACTGCAGAAAAAAATAAAAGCCAAAAAACATTCTTGTTTTTGTTTTTGACGATTTCTTGAAAAAACTGGAAAATCTCAAAGTTTTCAAAAAAAAATCATAACTCGAAAACTATCAATAATCGGTACACGTACATGGGGATGTTTTGGATAGGTCTCGGTACGGGCTATCTAAAAAAAACTTATTATCGTCACCCGATTGGCCACCCTGTATAGTACTAGCAAGTGAAATCCGAATATTGAGAAAAGAAGGGTTGTGGTTAACGAATGCATTTGCCATAATTGGTTTATAAAAACATATAACAGATCAATAATGGGTGGGCCCTCCCATGTTGACGAATGCACTCCTCTAGCCTACGTGGCATGCTCGTAATCTGTTGTTGATAAGCTCTAAAGGTACAACCTGCCAAGCTGCCCTCACAGCATGTTCCAGTTCGTCCAAAGTAGTCGGAGGATTGGGTAAGTCGCCTGTGTATCGACCCATTCAATCGCATACTTTTGCAATTGGTGATAAATCGGGTGATCGTGGAGGCCAGGGGAGTACCCCGACCTCAGCTTCCTGTAGGAACCTCATCGATACCCTTGAAATATGAGGACGTGCATTATCTTGCTGGAAGGAACCCTCTTCGAGGCCTCGGACATATAGAACGGAAATTGGTTCTAACACATCATTCACATAACGCTGCGCAGTCATTGTGCCACGAATCACAAGTAAAGGTGACTTGCTGTTGAATGCAATGGCACCCCAAGCCATCAAACCAACAGGACGGTGTACATGGCGCTCAACAGCAAACTGGAGATCACATAGTTCACCCCGTCGTCGCCTTACGCGTTGGCGTCCGTCATGCGCCTTTAGTTTTTCTACGTGCTCCAGAACCTCTAGCTCGCAGCATTCGCCCTTCTGCGATCCATGCGCGCCATGCTGCTACAACTGTAGCCACGCTACGCCCCATGGTTACAGAAATTGCTCTGAAAGTAGCACCACGTTCTCGTTGGCCTACAATCCGACCCCGTTCAAAGGGTCTAAACTGCGTAAACTGGGGCTGTCGTCTTCTAAGTGGCATCTTTATACAACCAATTCATCTCTTTTACACAACCAACTGATCTCTCGTCACATTTGAAACAGATATCATCGTTTTTGAATCGACAAAAAGCCATGCTTTGTTTTAACACGTCTCCACTTTTTTAGAGGTGCCATGTAGGTAAATAGCGTCTGAATGAAGAAAAGGTGTTAAATGTGCATGCACCTCCTCAAGAAACTCGGAACGGGAAACAGGGTATCCTTGATTTGGGTTCCGGGTCACTGCGGAGTGGAAGGCAATGTATTGGACGACACACTAGCCAAAGGAGGGACTGAATCTGTGTTCATAGGACCAGAACCATTCGCGGGCATTGCAAAAAGCACCGCTAAAAAGACCATCTCGGGCTGGGCAGTGAGGAAAGCACTCCTGAACTGGCGAGATACACCAGGGCTACTGCACTCGAAGGTGTTTATAAGACACCCCTCGAGTCAGGCCCCCGAGGATCATGGAATGTAATAGGTACGACCTCCGCATTCTGGTCGGTCTACTGACGGGACATGGTCGTCTAAGGTACCATATGCGGAAGTTGGGTCTTGAAGAAACATCAGACTGTCGCTTCTGCTACGTGGAGGACGAAACAGCGGAGCACATTCTTTGCTCCTGTCCAGTACTGGATAATGCTAGGTTCCAGACATTCGGATTTGGAACCTCATGACTTCAAGGAAGTTTCACCCTTCACGTTGATCGCCTTCGTAAAGAGGTGCGGACTGTATGGTGAACTCTAAAAATGTGTGAGCCACAATAGACACAATTGAGTCGCAGTGGAAGGAGGCAGCTCTGCCCCACTCACTTTCAATCTAACCTAACCTACATGTGTACTAGAGATGGTACAGCCAAGCTGTGTATACAAATTTTTAATGCAAATATCCCTTTTTTTCTCAGTGTTCGGATTTCACTTGCGAGTAGCATATTATAGTCTGACGTATGTCAGTGAATCTAAAAAAATGTTTCTCAACTCTTTGCTGTTTACTGCATTAAAGATGTTTGAATTTTTATTCCTATGCTGACATTACATAACAAAGTTTCCACAAATATATACAGGGTGTCCCAGAAGTGAAAGTCAAACCGCAACGGGGTGACAGGATTGGATGTATCATGAGAAAAATCAGAAAAAAAATCTATCCCATGCAGTTTGAAAATTATGGGCATTTAAAGAAAACCTAGAAATTTGGTCAATTATTAACAATTTTTCGGATATTGTGGTTAACTTTTATTATTTTTATTCATTTAAACTTTGGAAACGTAACCCTAAATAATATTTCTAGAAGCATAGTCAAAGATAATGACACAAATGCCCCAAGTTTTCTAGAATGAAGACTATTTATTAAACTATGAATTTAAATTTTTTATGTTTGCCGACTTTGGAAGGACTTTCTTAAAAAAAAATGGAGTCAAGTTGATTGACTCAGTACTTCCCACACATTACTGTGATATCAGTTTATTATTTTCCCATAGCATGAAGCTTTAGTCTGAGATCTCCTTGCAACCAAATCATCGGCAGCCTTCCCTCCCCTAAAATTATCTTATGCCGCTAAGTATTTCCTTCAGAGGTCAATGGACAGCCTAAAACATCTAAAAACGAAGTTTGAGTTGTTTTCATACTTTTAGTTTTTTGATTATTGCTATATACGCTGCCACTGACACGATATTTAACAAACACACGCGTTTTCCATCCGGTAATAATACTGTGTCAAAATTTAATTAGAATCAATGTAATAGTGTCCACGTTACAAAATACAAAAAGATCTAAAGCAATAAATACTCGTATGTATGTATACAGAAAATTCTAAGTCCCTTAGTTTCCGTAATACGCTAGGCAATGTTCGGATGGACCTAAAAAGTTGATTTATGTCGCTAGGTCTTCCTTCAGAGCCCCTACCCTACACCCTATTATGAATACAAGAAATTTCTCAGTTTTTCAACCCCCCACCCCCTAACCACCCCAATTTCACCCCACCCAAAAAAAACGCAGAAAATGATCAGGAACCTCTAAAACGCTTAAAAACGAAGTTTGAGCTGTTTTTATATTTTTACTTTTTTTTATTATTTGTGCACCGCCACTGGCACGATTTATAAAAATCATACGCGTTTTCCATCCTCGCCACAGTAGTAATACTGTGTCAAAATTTCATTAACATCAATTCAACAGTTTCCTTGTAACACAATATAGAAGGATCTAAAGCAATACTCTCGTATGTTTACACCAGAAAAAATTCTAAGTCCTTTGGTTTCTGTAATAGGCAAGGCAATGTTCGGATGGACCTAAAAAAGTTATTTATGTTGCTAGGTTTTCCTTCATGGGTCAGTGGGCAGTCTATTATGAAAGCAACAAATTTTTCAATTTTACAACCCCCCACCCCCCAACCACCCCAATTTCACCCCCACCCAAAAAAAAGTAAAAAATGATCAGGAACCTCTAAAACGCCTAAAAACGAAGTTTGAGGAATATTTAATTTTTTTTGTTTTTTGCTAATTACTCCGCCGCCCCTGCACCGATTTTCAAAATTATAAGGACATTACCTACTACGACCCCCCAGCATATCGCTGCCCAAATTTCATCACAATCCATGCAGCGGTTACTGAGATTACGAGGACACAAAAACGCGTACAGACAGACCGACAGACCGACAGACAGACAGACCGACAGACAGACAGACCGACGGAAATGAGTGACATGGATTTTCGTTATGTAGACATCATGAAACGCCCAAAAAGTGTATTATCTCAAAATCGAAAATTTTCGCGATCACAATACTCCCCTCACCTATCGGTGTGGGAAGTAAAATGTAGTAAGGTGCCTTGGCAAGCGCCATTAAAAGTTGACGCATTTAACCAGGATTGTAAAATGGTACAATACTTGTTAGTTTCGTACTAAAAAAAACGAGTAAAAAAATAAGGCCCAACAATTTTGCCGTTTAAAATTCCGGTCCACAGGCTTACTATAAAACGATACTGGGATCCGTCTTCTCGCATTAAATGTGCCTGGCTAATAAGTAGATCATTTTTAAGAAAATGTAAGGCATGTACTGAGGCTGATGGTACACAATTTGAACTGTTATTGTAATAAAAATGTGATTTCCCTATCTGACTTCTAATACAATAAACCTAAACTAAGCTAGGTCAAGATTTTTCATTATTTTATTAATTTTACTTATTTTTGTTGACTTTGCTAAAAGTGGCGTCACTATCTGACTCGCTCACTTATAGCAAATATGTTCATTATCCATCTCTCTCATCATTTTTCCGTAAAATTAAGAACCTACCAGAAGCTTGTGCCAATAAAGAACATCTGACCTGAGTGAAATGGGTTAGCAAAAATCGGGTTACTTGAGGTTTTTATTTTTTTACTCGTTTTTTTTAGTATGAGACTAACAAGTATTGTACCATTTTACAATCCTGGTTAAACTTTTAATGGCACTTGCTAAGGTACTTTAGTACATTTTTTTTAAAGGAGGGCCCTTCAAAGTCAGCAAACTTTGAAAATTTCAAATTCATAGTTTAATAAATAGTCTTCATTCTAGAAAACTTGGGGCAATTGTGTCATTATTTTTGACTGCGCTTCTAGAAATGTTATTTAGGGTTACGGTTCCAAAGTTTATATGAACAAAAATAATAAAAGTTAACCAGAATAACCGAAAAATTGTTATATTTTGACCAAATTTCTAGGTTTTCTTTAAATGCCCATAATTTCCAAACTACATGGGATAGATTTTTTTTCTGATTTTTCTCATGATAGTTACAACCAATCCTGTCACTCCGTTGCGGCTTGACGTTGACTTCTGGGACACCCTGTATATTGATGCTCTGATATAACTGAAGTGCCCAGTTTTGACACTTTTTTAACAGAACAACAACGCGATGGCTTAAATAAGAGACGAGATCTCCAACGCATGTTCAACCTTTGCAGTACAGGAAAAGGCTTATCGATTGCAATGCATTTGTGTCAGTGGAATAAATATGTGTGATTATATATTTATACCTCGGCCAACTGGCTGCCTGTGGACTTATCCAATCGATATGCGCTATTTAATTATATAAAACACTGTAATTTTGCCTTTGTTCCCGGGCAAACATGCGTGTGAGGATAGAAATTGCGCCAATAGGGTTGCTTGTAGCTTGTAGCTTGTGGTTTGGATATCAACATCGGTATCAGTCCATTTTCCATGATAAACAGTTGCAATCCTTGTTTTCCAGAAATTAAAATTAAAATTTAACACCTGGAAAATCATGTAAAACACACTCCACAGAATCGAACAACAACGCAATATTTTTCAGAGCCATGTGATGATTCATTTTGAATAAATTGTTATAAAAATGTAGTTTTTGCGTTCAAAATACAATGTGTTCCACCATCATGTCGACAAACTTTGAGGTATGAAAATACAATTAAAGTTATCGAGAAAAAATGCAAAAAAAAGGGGTCAACCTTTTAATTACTTTTTTATTACATTTTCAATTTCGGTATCACGACTTCATGGGTTCGCGCAGTTGTAGCGCCATAGATTGATTACTTATCGACCGATTCACGACATTTTGGACTCATTTTATAGGAGAATGACTGGGCATATTAACTAAAGCAAAAAAAGATAATACCCGACAATTTCTAAGGCTAAAAAAATTCACCAAACTGAAAAAAAATTTTTTTTGAAATGCACTTATTTGGGTTACTTACAAATAATTTGAAAAAAAGTCGTATTAGTGCTTATTTACTAAAACATTTTAATGTTTAGCAGGATGTTTCCTGTCTTACCACATATAATTCGTGTATGTAGCACTGAAACTTTTGACAGAATAGGCCTTTTTGTATTATGACTTCTGTATCACAGCGCCATGTGTTCACGCAGTTGTAACGTCATATCTTGATTATCTATCGAGCGATTCACGACTTTTTGCACTCATTTTATAGGGGAATGACTAGGTATATCAAGTAAGGTAAAAAAAACAATATCTAATAATTTCTAAGGCCTAAAAATTCAGCAAACTGAAAAATTTCTTTTTTTTGTAATGCACTTGTTTTGGTTACTTGCAAATAATTTGAAAAAAAGCCGTATTAGTGCCTATTCATTAAGACAGTTTAATATTTAACAGGATGTTTCCTGTCTAACCACATGCAATTCTTGTATGTAGCACGAAAATTTTCGACAGATAGGCCTTTATGTATCCATCGCCATGAGTTCACGCAGTTGTAACGCCATATCTTGATTATTTATCGACCGATTCACGACATTTTGGACATAGGGGAATGACTGGGCATGTCAACTAAGGCAAAAAAGTAATATCCGACAACTTCTAAGGCTAAAAAAATCCACCAAACTTAAAAAAAATTGTAATGCACTTGTTTCGGTTACTTGCAAATAATTTGGAAAAAAGCCATATTAGTGCCGAGTTTGGTGAGTTTTTTTAGCCTTAGAAATTATCAAATATTATCTTTTTTTGCTCTAGTTGATATGTCCAGTCATTTTCTTATGAAATGAGTCCAAAATGTCGTGAATCGGTCGATAAATAATCAAGCTATGGCGCTACAACAGCGCGAACCCATGTAGTCGTGATACAGAAATTGAAAATGTGATAAAAAATTAATTAAAAGGTTGACCCCTTTATTTTCGCATTTTTTCTCGACAACTTTAATTATATTTTCATACCTCAAAGTTTGACGACATGATGGTGAAACACATTGTATTTATGTCGCATCACATAATTAAATAATCAAAATGGAAGAAAAAAAGCCATATTAACGAACTGAAATTCTCAAAAATCTGTTAAAACTATAATTGATTTTTTATACAGGGTGAGTTTTTATTACTGGATCGGTCGATTACTCCACTAGAGCAGAAGATAGTGAAAACGTTGTATGTAAAAGTTGCAGCCAAGGATAAGCTCCTTGCTCAGAAAATATTTTGATTTATACAGGGTGATCCATAACTAAGTCGTGATGCAATCATACTTTTTTTAAATGAGACACCGTATATATTATTCCATATTTGGATTCTACCAATAATTCCTATTCTTACAATATAAGATATTGCAACATTATGCAGGGTGTTTCAAAAGTTATGACCTTTTTTATATCCAAATCACTGTTAAATGAACGTACTGTATATTGAAAATGAATAAATCAAAAATATTTTTTTACATGGCGAGATAAAAAATCCTCTAGTTTTATCGCAAGCTGTAAAAACAGTCAAAAACGCATATTTATATAAAAGGTGAGGTAGGATGCAAAATCTAAATTTTCTCTTTTTTTTTAAATATGACCCCATATATATTATTATATTAAAAAATTGCTTCTAATATGCTCTTTCATAATTGTATAGCATTTCATATACCTACATTCAGCAGTTTCCAAAATATTTCGATTATACTGCAAATTTTTAAAAATACCTTTTATTTGCGTACTGAAATTCATTTATTTTGAGGAAGTACTATGGAATTTGTTTTTTTATTTAACGAACAACTAAATTATAAGGCCATAATAGTACTTGATCAAGTCAAAACCCTGAAATATCGAGATAATGTCAGTCAAGTATGCTGGGGATGGGGAAACAATTTTATAGACGTGATGCATAATTATTATCAAGCAGATTTATCAGGAAGGCTTTGAAATATTGGCAGTTTTCATAATCTGTTCGATAATTATTTCATACTGTATGAAAACCGAGTTTTAACATTCATTTTTTCATGGAAGAACAACTAGAGGGTATTTAGGAAAATCTTTGAGAAATTGACTACAGAAAATCTAGATTTTGTATTCTACCTCACCCTGTATATGAATATGCGTCTTCGACTTTTTGAACAGCCTGTATTGAAACTAGAGGTTTTTTTTATCTTTCAAAAATAATTTTTAATTCATAAATTTTCAATATACATACAGTACGTTTATTTGGCAGCGATTTGGATATAAAAATGGTCATAGCTTTTGAAATACCCTGTATAATGTTTTGAGAATGAGAAGCATTAGTAGAGTCTAAATATGGAATAATATATAGGGTGTCTCGTTTAAAAAAATGCATGTTTGCATCACCACATATTTATGGACCACCCTATATAAATCAAAATAATTTCTGAGCAAGTAATATATATCCTTGGCTACAACTTTTATATCCAACTTTTTTTGCTATATTTCGACCAATCCGGTACTAAAAACTCACCCTGTATATGAAATCACATGACTGAAAAATCAAATGGAAGAAAAAGAGCTATATTATCAAACTGTAATTCTCAAAATCTATAAAAACTATCATTCTTGCTTTATATCATGATTATCTGGAATCATTGATGAGTACTCTTGTAAAAATATATTTTTATGACTTTTTTATTCTAGAACATCCTAGTGCAAAATAAAATTCTATCGAAATTAATAATATTTTCCAATGTTAGGGAAAGGTATATGGACAAATATTCCTATACTGATATAAAAACCTACTACCCATACTCTAACGTATGGCTATTCAGTATCTCTTGTATTCCATTGGATATAAGTATTTATTGTTTAAATTAATTTAAAAACTAATAAAAGCGTAGAAGCTCAAAAGCGATTGGTGGACAAGCAAAGCTTACATGCCGTAGGCGTAGTTAGGTGGGGGCTTGGGGCGGTTTAGCCCCCTCAAGAATGAAACTAGCCCCCCAAAAATCCAAAAATAATTCGTTCTATTAAGTTTATTGTATCTAGGGCCAGGACCTTAGCCCCCCAGATTTAGGGACTTAACTACGCCTATGTTACATGCTTAAAGGTGGAAGGTACAGATTTTCGAAATACATCATACTTTATTTTGAATAGCAATGCCATTGGAGATCCAATCACGAAAATAATAGTCTTCGAATTAATTCTATAGGTTTAATGTAAAATGACTTTGGGTATTCATTTCTTTTTATTGCAGTCATAGAAGGTGTCCCAGAATTTTCTTGATACAAGATCTTCTGGTAACAAAAAAAATTCAAACCAAACTGAGTGGAGTTTTTGAAAGTATTTAGGGTCTATTATACCATGTTTTTGAAACATTTTTTTACTTCAGTCCTTAAGGCTCACCCTCAAATTTGTTTTTTCAATAGCTCCAAATAGTTTTTCATACACAAGTTGAGTTCTTATTTTATTTGAAATCTTGTAGTGCCTTTGATTTTATATGCAAATTTATTTTTTTCGTAAAATCCTAAGCATAACATAAATAAGATAAGAATTTGCTTGACGAAAAAAACGGATAAAAATAAATCTAAGTCGGTTTTTTCAAGGTACTGAATGACCTATAATACGTGCTTTCTGAAACAAATGTCTTTTTTAATCTTTTTTATTACGAAAATATTACGCCTCAAACAAATGCTCATTTTATTTATCTTATGTTAATGAGTTTGCGAAAAAAAATTGTTTGTGCAGGAAGTCTAAGGCACTACAAGATTTTAAATAAAATAATGACCTCATTAATCTAAGGAAAGCAGCCGCGGTTAGGGTATAATCCTATAAATCTCAAAGGTGACCATAAAAGATGTTGTAAATTGCAGCGAGGGTCCCTTTTCGGCGTAGTCTACCTGTTTGGAGGTATTCTAAAAATTAATTTCGATTTGTATAGCAAAATATTATATAAAAATAATATTATGTGACAGGTCAAATTAATTTTTATCTAAAGGAACAATTTAGTGGCATTTACTTACCTACTTCTGTTAGTGATCTTGAAAACTATATGACATCACAATGCCTTTTTTAAATTACAAACCCAAAATTTTATTCGCACTTATTGTTATAGAGAATTCTCTACTTAACTAACTAGAACTTAACTAGAAAAGTTTTTTCTTGATACATATTTCCATTATTTTAGGCAATTTCGACAATATCAACAATTATTGTGACAATTTTGATACTTTTTTGCAATTTTCGGAAGGTGATAATATACCCAATGCGCGGTTTTGTTTAGACTGAAACTAATAAATCCTTTTGTTAGAGCAGTTAATAATAAAACAAAAACTATTGACATTGAAAGAAAATTATACTTTTCTAAATTGTTAATTGTTAATAATACATAACATTATGTACAAACATGTTCGTAAATCGTCTTTGATCAATATATACATAAAAAAACCATAATTACTAACCAAGGTTCTCACCATAAAAATGACATACACCTTTTATATATTCTAATCCACTTATCCTATTTTTATTGAGTAATAAACCTATTCGAAGATTCAAAAGATCTTGCTTCTTTTTAGTTGTTGCATTTGGAGCGTGCTTTATTCTGACACTATTCATTTTAATGTATGTGTCTGTTTGAGTATTTATCAAAGACTCTCAAAAATAAACAATGAGGAATGGCTGTTATAAAAACTCCTATCCCTAACAGAGGGTCGTCCGCTGCATTTACATGTTTACCTGAAATGGAAAAATAACCAGCCGCTGCAATTTTCATATCCCGGATTACGAATACTTGACCATCGCTGCAATTTACAATCCCCGGGGATGCTATTTGGAAAGAAAGTTGGGGGTGAGTTTTAGGGGTTGAAGGTAATTCAGTGCCCTTGAAAAGCCCACTTAGTTTTCTCTTTTATCTGTCTATCTCATGAAACTTATGATGCTTATGAAAAAAAAATAGGTTTTAGTATAAAATCAAAAGTACAACAAGATACAAGATTTTAAATAAAATAAGGACTTAATTTGTATGAGAAAAACTATTGGGTGCTATTTAAAAAAAGGTTGGGATGATTTCTAAGAGTTGAAGTACACAAAAAGGTTTTGAAAGACCTTGTAGTGCTTTCAAAAATTCCACTCAGGTTTCGTTTGAACTTTTTCCTATTACGAAAATATAAGAAAATTCAGGGACTCCCTCTTTTACTTAATCTCAGTAGTTTCTTGAAAACAAACTATATTTATTACCTTCTATAATTGAGAGATGTTTTCCTCTGATTGTTCAATAAAAAAACTAAAAATGTCTGATAAGTATTTAGAAATTGGATAAAGAGCATTGACTTTTTTGTGAACTATGTTTCTTATGATGTTTGAATTGTTTTTGAAATGCACACCAACCAGTTGCTATCCGATATATTATTCCTCTTTATTTAAAAAAAGGTTTGTCTCTTTACCGTATGGACTAAGAAAAACAATTCCATCTAAAAAACTCTCCTTTTTTGTACACTGACAACCGCTCCAAAAAATCAATGGCTACAAAATATCATACGATGTATTTCTGGTACAAGAACTCACAAGACACGTTCAAATTACATAGAAAAATAAAACAAAAAATAAACCAAATGTACCTAAAGATCCCATAGGTAGGTGGATAAATAGGTAAACAAATGAAAGGAAGTATATGGTCAGATGGTTTGTAGATAAGGTATTTGTATCGGTTTCTTAGTCGTTGATATCGCCGTAAAATGTCATTGTCAATATATTGACATTTGCGATGGTAGAGTTTGTTGGTAATATCATAGATCTTTGATAAAATTTTAGCCACATCTACATCATTCTTTATGTTAGGAATGAGATAGATGTAGTTTGAGAAGGCTAGAAAGTTTCATCATTTTCACGCCATGTTCACAGTCACCAGAGTTTTGGGTCACCTTGTATACAAGATGAAAGAAAGCAAAAACATGATTAGTTACAGCACAACTAGATTACTTCAAAATTATTCCGTTCTTGGCCCTAGGGTACTAGGTGGAACCTAATGAAAGACTATATTGTGGGAATAGGAAAAGTTAACGAAATTCAATTTCCAGATAATATATACAGTGTTCTATAAAAAAAAACCATAGCGTTGGTGTGTTATGACTATATGAAACCCTGTATGTTAGGAAATAATTTTATAATATAATCATAACTTTTATTTAAAACAACCAAGTTATTAAACTTAGCTGATGACCCTATATGTGTTTCTAACTTGGTCGGCAAAATTTTAAAGTATGGTCTTTGGTTGAGAACCTCTTGCCTTCCTAATTACAATTTCTTCTATTTCGCATCAATTAAGGATCTTCCTGTATACATATATTATATACAGGGTGCTAATTAAGTATGTTAAACTTCTACCACGAATAGTACTCCGAAAAATAGAAAGAAAATGTCATATGAGCATGGGTCCGGAAATGCTTCGTGGGGCACCCTGAAGACGGTTTTCCCTCGATATTCTCGAAACCATTCATAACAAAATTACGAAATTAGGTACGATGGATAAACTTTTGACGCTGAATCTGATTCTGAATTCAGAATTTCATAATTTTAATCAGAGGTGTATCATACGGGAGAAGTTAAGGGTAAAAATAACCCCATTTTCTAAATGGTAGTTTTTTTGACATTTTGATTTTAGAATGTGGTATTTCAGACATTTCTACGTAAAAGTGGTCTCTTCGTACATCTCGATAGGGCTAACCATTTTCGAGAAAAAATGGAAATTATTGAATCGATGCAGGCTATTGTAAATAGATAAATGTTAATTTCTCGAAAACGGTTGGCCCTATCGAGATGTACCAAGAGACCATTTTTACGTAGAAATCTCTGAAATACCATATTCTAAAATCAAAATGTCAAAAAGTTACCATTTAGAAAATGGGGTTATCTTTACCCTCAACTCCTCCCGTATGATACGCCTCTGATTAAAATATTGAAATTCTGAATTCAGAATCAGATTCACCGTCAAAAGTTTACCCACCGTACCTAATTTCGTAATTTTGTTAAGAATGGTTTCGAGAATATCGAGGGAAAACCGTCTTCAGGGTGCCCCATGCAAAGGAGCGTAGCTCCCTTACGAAGCATTTCCGGACCCATGTTCATATGACATTTTCTTTCTATTTTTCGGAGTACTATTCGTAGTTAAAGTTTGTTAACATACTTAATTAACACCCTGTATATTATATTAATAGATTTCATCTGCAAAAGATTGACTTTGTAGTGCTATAAGAATGTACTCCTTAATCAGCTGAGGATTACTCTATCATCGCCTGATCAACAACTCTCCTCTACTCGAACACTATAAATTTTGAAAAATCCTGGTGACTGTAAAATCGACGTCAGCTGATTTTCAAAAAAGCTGTAAGGCTGACAGGGCAACACCGCACAGCATCATATTGAAGACAAAAGTGGCAACCCACTCAATATGATGCTGCACTGAAAAAATCGTATTTTTGCAAATATTCAAGACTTAAAGCTTGAACGCCTATATAGCGTTCGTACTTTAAGTAGCTTTATTTCCGTCAAAATATAATTTACGCTGTATACAGTGTGTTTCATTATAAGGTAAGAGTGGAAGAGGTGGAATTAAATGATAAAGTCACCAAGGTATGAGCACAATAGTTGCTAAACATATTTTATAGGTATATTTCTTGCTTTTGATGTTTTCATTTGACGCCTTGTATCTATAAAATGGTCTTGGAACAATTCTGGCTTTAGAATATTTTAATTTCCTTACAAAACACTGTATACGAGGCTGGATAAAACCTGTGAATCATCTTGCCTGAAAGGATCAAACTATATTGAAAAAGGTATACGTTGTATTTTATGAACATCTGCAAAAATAAAATTTTGTCAAGAACACTGCAGTATCTATAATGAGTGGGATAGAAAAGACTTGTCGTATGGAGTAGTTAATGATTCCAAAGGAACATGTGATACTCTTTTTAAATTTGTGACCACATTATATCATTCATCTTTTTTTTATGAGCGTTTTTACCGAAGTATAAATTTTTAAGTATCTACCCAACATGTTCGTGTGGAATTCAATCAACTACAATTCACGTAATAGAATGTTGATGTATGTATGTACAACGGGAAAAAGCGGTATTCAAAACGGTTACAAAGCGATAAATTCAAACGAATTCTGGCAGCTTCTTCTAATGGTGCCTTTCTTATAGGGTCACTAAGCCGAAAATTCTAGCTACACTGACCATCGGCCATCCTGTCTTTGATCATTAAACGGAAAGTCCCTATACAGCTGACAGAATTAATTATTCTAAAGGGTGTTTCAAATGGATCAACATTTTGATTCACCCTGTATATTGGATCATACACCTTAGTGCATAAAAATTCAGAAATGCGAGAGAGAAGTATTGAACGAGGTAAAGCGACTAATTTGTAGAAATCGAACTATAAATAACAAAGTAATGGCATTTCGAAATCTAACATTCGAGGTTAATTTGATAGAATTGGAGCAAATGGGGTGATAGAGATGGGCAATTATTTAATGTTTTGTAACCGTAATAGAGATGGGCAAACATTTAACGTTTTCTAACCTCGATAGGGATGGGCAAACATTTGACGTTTTTTGTAACCGTAATAGAGATGGGCAAACATTTAACGTTTTTTGTAACCGTAATAGAGATGGGCAAACATTTAACGTTTTCTAACCTTGATTGAGATGGGCAAACATTTAACGTTTTTTGTAACCGTAATAGAGATGGGCAAACATTTAACGTTTTCTAGCCTTGATAGAGATGGGCAAACTTTTAACGTTATTTGTAACCGTAATAGAGATGGGCAAACATTTAACGTTTTCTAACCTTGATAGAGATGGGCAAACATTTAACGTTTTGTAACCTTGATAGAGATGGGCAAACTTTTAACATTTTTTGTAACCGTAATAGGGATGGGCATACATTTAATGTTTTTTGTAACCGTGATAGAGATTGAGCAACCAGTTACTGTTTTGTAACCTTGATAGAGATGGGTAAACATTTAACGTTTTTTGTAACCGTAATAGACATGGGCAAACATTTCATGTTTTTTGTAACCGTAATAGAGATGGGCAAAACTTTTAACGTTTTTTGTAACCGTAATAGAGATGGGCAAACATTTAACGTCTTCTAACCTTGATAGAGATGGGCAAACATTTAACGTTTTTTGTAACCGTAATAGAGATGGGCAAACATTTAACGTTTTTTGTAACCGTAATAGAGATGGGCAAACATTTAACATTTTTTGTAACCGTAATAGAGATGGGCAAACATTTAACGTTTTTTGTAACCGTAATAGAGATGGGCAAACATTTAACGTTTTCTAACCTTGATTGAGATGGGCAAACATTTAACGTTTTTTGTAACCGTAATAGAGATGGGCAAACATTTAACGTTTTCTAGCCTTGATAGAGATGGGCAAACTTTTAACGTTATTTGTAACCGTAATAGAGATGGGCAAACATTTAACGTTTTCTAACCTTGATAGAGATGGGCAAACATTTAACGTTTTGTAACCTTGATAGAGATGGGCAAACTTTTAACATTTTTTGTAACCGTAATAGAGATGGGCATACATTTAATGTTTTTTGTAACCGTGATAGAGATTGAGCAACCAGTTACTGTTTTGTAACCTTGATAGAGATGGGTAAACATTTAACGTTTTTTGTAACCGTAATAGACATGGGCAAACATTTCATGTTTTTTGTAACCGTAATAGAGATGGGCAAAACTTTTAACGTTTTTTGTAACCGTAATAGAGATGGGCAAACATTTAACGTTTTCTAACCTTGATTGAGATGGGCAAACATTTAACGTTTTTTGTAGCCGTAATAGAGATGGGCAAACATTTAACGTTTTTTGTAACCGTAATAGAGATGGACAAACATTTAACGTTTTCTAGCCTTGATAGAGATGGGCAAACATTTAACGTTTTGTAACCTTGATAGAGATGGGCAAACTTTTAACATTTTTTGTAACCGTAATAGAGATGGGCATACATTTAATGTTTTTTGTAACCGTGATAGAGATTGAGCAACCAGTTACTGTTTTGTAACCTTGATAGAGATGGGTAAACATTTAACGTTTTTTGTAACCGTAATAGACATGGGCAAACATTTCATGTTTTTTGTAACCGTAATAGAGATGGGCAAAACTTTTAACGTTTTTTGTAACCGTAATAGAGATGGGCAAACATTTAACGTCTTCTAACCTTGATAGAGATGGGCAAACATTTAACGTTTTTTGTAACCGTAATAGAGATGGGCAAACATTTAACGTTTTTTGTAACCGTAATAGAGATGGGCAAACATTTAACGTTTTGTAACCTTGATAGAGATGGGCAAACGTTTAGCGTTTTTTGTAACAGTAATAGAGATGGGCAAACATTTAACGTTTTCTAACCTTGATTGAGATGGGCAAACATTTAACGTTTTTTGTAGCCGTAATAGGGATGGGCAAACATTTAACGTTTTTTGTAACCGTAATAGAGATGGGCAAACATTTAACATTTTTTGTAACCGTAATAGAGATGGGCAAACTTTTAACGTTTTTTGTATCCGTAATAGAGATGGGCAAACATTTAACGTTTTGTAACTTTGATAGAGATGGGCAAACATTTAACGTTTTGCAACCGTGATAGAGATGGGGGCAACCAGTTACCGTTGTGTAACCGTTCCGAATGACCGCTTTTCCGCCCGTATCTTCGCGATGAGAGAGCAAGAGAGCGAGAACGACAGAGATAGAGATAGTGAGAGAGAGGCGACGTAATAAGCCGGTGTGACTCACCAATCCGACGAGCAGGAAAAAGACCAGGAAGGTCCTGCCGAAGACCGTGTGACAGTAGACGTCGCCGTAGCCGACCGTTGACATGGTGACGATCAGGAAGTAGACGCACGTCCAGTAGGGCAGCGCGTGCGCGTTCTCAAAGTCTGGAGCGTCTCCGGAGTTCTCCAGCTGCAAAGGTAACAGTGATATTACCGAGTTTGTGATACTTCTTGGGATTGTGGGAAGGAGAACGTACCATCTCAACTAGTAAAATGTTCTCCTATTAGAACAGAAACATTGTATAGGTATCCGCTAAGGGTCTAGGGCACAGAGTTAACATCTCTAGAGGGAGCCTAATTTGAATATTGGCCAGCCAACATCT
Source organism: Callosobruchus maculatus (assembly GCA_951848785.1). Taxonomy (NCBI): domain Eukaryota; kingdom Metazoa; phylum Arthropoda; class Insecta; order Coleoptera; family Chrysomelidae; genus Callosobruchus; species Callosobruchus maculatus. The sequence goes on from CATOUR010000179.1 coordinate 3,474,304, forward strand.
ATAGCGCTATTGCCACTCTTCTTCGGCCGCTTTCAGTTTTTTCAAAATCTGGCAGTTTCCGCAGTTTGAACACAAAGTATTTAACTGGATATTTAACTATACATTCCAATATACTTGCAATGTAACTGATTTACGTGAAGATAATTTGTATTGATTTAATCAAATCTCAAAAATGGTAAATTTTATAGCGGAATGTCGGAATAACTTCTAATATGACATAAATCTAGCAACCTACAATCGGCGTGCCCCTAAGCTGTCATGTGGCTGTCATTGTAGTTGCGGTTATTGCGTGTGTCGAGATTTTTGTGATTTTAGTGTATATTTGACTGACCTTGTGACTATTTGTGGTGTGAATTAAATTATTTATGAGCAATATTGTCATAATTGCATGAAGAGACAACATAAAAAGTGCATAGTTTGCTGTAATAGGGACAAATCGGTGAACACTTCTTACCATAGGTGAGTATAGGTTTTGTATTAGTTTTCAGTAGCGTAATATATGGGGATAAGTGGGAACAAAAGTAACTTCACTCCAGTTTGAGGAATAATAATGGTTGTTTAATGTATGTTTTGTGCACGCATTACATTCATGTCAATCAACATGAATTTTCCAAATTCCATTTTTTAAACTATTTGAGGACGTGAAATGCAAAAATGTATGCCACATTTACTTACAGAAAATCTATCTATGAGAATTTTATAGAACTGCATATTACCTAATGCAATTATTATATTTTATTGCTGAAGTAAAAATACGATGCAGCCATTCCAACAGGCTACATTTCAGAACACTGTTAGATATGTTTTGAAAAACACTTCATGGTAATAATAAATTATCAACTGTTACAATGAAATTATAATAAGGGTAACTCTCTAAGTATAGCTAAATACTAATACAACTTATTGGTATCAGTTTGTAACATCACAGTAATAATTGAATCTATTAATGAACATTCAATTTTAATATAAAGCCGCGCGCTACTGGTAATGCCCTTAAGCTGTCAAAATTTCCGTTACATGTTGGCTGGTCAGCGACCTGTGCATTTTGTTGTTTACACTCCCTCTATAGATATTAACTCTGTGGTCTAGGGTATAGCGCGCGAAATTGAGAATCCAAGAGAAGACGTATTCCCGTGTTAGCGAGGAGGCGTGGCCACCTGTTCCCTTTCTCCGGTGTGTGTGTCTAAGATGAGGGAAGCGGAGTCCAAAAATCCAAAGGTAAGGTTCAAAGGTTACCATAACCATGAATTCCGCATTTCCAAGCTTCTGACGTTACCTTTGAACAAGCAAATTGAAGAAGACAGCTTGCACTTTGTTACCTATTTGGCCTTTTTTGATATCGTGTTTGGCTGTTAAATTACAGACATTTAAAGAATGTATGATTTTGCATTGTGAGTTTTTTTGCACACCAAAAAAGTTTTTTGAAAACATTGCTTCCTTACTTAAGGTCTTAACTGTCACCTTCTGAAATACTGTGTAAGCAATTTGAAAACCAAGTGAGTTCTGTTCGAAATGGAAATCTGTGTTTTAACATGGCAAATACATATGTATAACTGTATATACCAGGCCCCTCAATGCCGTTATAAGAACAAATCAGTTCCATAACGTCTAAACTTGGAAACTTTTTGGCTAAAGAGTCAAATTCCCCCATAATTTTGTTCTAAAAACTCTTATACAACAAATTTCACCATAATTTTGTTCTAAAAACTCTTATACAACAAATTTTAAACAACAAATGTCAGTCAGATGTATACAGGTTCTAATAGCGCCATATAAACATTATTATAACGATTTCCTAAACATTTTTATAACAGTCCTAAAAGATATGTACAAGAGCTCTATGGAGTATCTAATAATTGCTTATACAATTGCTAAAAAATTATTTTTTTACATATTTAGTAGAACCTTGTGTAGTATATATCATAAAAACATGAAACAAAAGTGGCATATATACCCGAAACTTATAACTATTATATGACGTGATTAGAATATTCCATATTGCAACTGTTATAGAACTGTTATAAGATTAACTTATTGGTTATTTCAAAAATCGTGATTCATTTTACAACTAGATCACACTTCGATTGTGCATTTATTAATGTAGAAACACATGAGAACTAAGAAAAATTATTTGAAGAAGACTAAACAAGGTGGGCATTTCAAAAAGTAAATTGAAAAAATATGTGAACCCATAAGAGGATCCAATATTCCTGTAATTCGGGTAGAGGCAACATGTAGTAGTAGTGGTAGCAGGGTAGAAGTACTGATAAGCACAATAATCGACAATTTTTGGAAGTGTTTATTTTCCTAAAATTGGAGAAATACTTGATTCTGGTAAAATCATATTGCTTAACTCTGCGACGTTATAGAGCCGATATATTAAGTAAATGATTTCCATCATATTCATTGATTTCACATAATCCTTTATAAGAGGTATACACAACATTCTTATAGTAATTATTCAGCGCCTGCTGAAACAACTACCATGTTGGTTAATTTGTTGTATAATGCAGTTAAAGAGGACATTTATATAACAGTTCAATAAATATTGTTTAAGTGTGTCTATACATATCGTATAAGGATCATATAGCTTCACTTTGCACTTTTGCAGGCCTTATACTGTAAAAATGTAAAATTGGGCCCTTTTTGGTTGTATATAGGTATCGTATTAGAGTATAAAGCCCGCTTATAGAATAAGTTGGTTTTCTCCATTTTTATTTTATAGATACTTATACAATGCTTATAAGTAAGATTTTGCTTGCTGGGCTAGTTCTAAGATATGAGTTTCGTTGCTATAATATAAACAGAACTCACCAAATGAATGATTCCGGCTGCTGTCAACCAAACGGATATGAATATGGACACTAACTGAGCAAGACGTATGGAACTGGAGGTCTTCAGGATGTTCAGGTATTGCAGGATGTCCGGCACTGTCATCAGCCGTAGTGCTCGGAGGAATCGAAGACCTATCGAATCATAAACGTTAGTAATAAAATCGTAAAATATAGCATGTTTGATCATATTTCCTATGTCTAATCTTATGTAAGTATAGACATTCGTCGGTAACGATTTATAGTGTACAATTTCTAAGCTGTTGAACTACTTGAATCAATGTACACACAGATGATTCACGAACTACCATAAACAAATGGACATATACACATGTTTTGCTGGCAGGATGTCAGAATTTTATTATATTATTGTTTATTCTACGCATTTATGACTCTTATCTATCAAAAATCCACGAGTTCGTAGTGAATCCAGAAGGTGATGAAACAACAGCTTTCAGCTCTTTGCGCTGAATTCTCTACATACCATAAACGCGTTTGCTAAAAATACGACAAAGTGCTTAAATCCCACAGGATGAAACACACATACTGAAAGTGCGAAAATATGCATGCCATTTAAATGAAGTGCTACGCACTGTTAACCAGACATAATTAGAAAGTGAGTTGTAAAATAAACCACTTCCAGACTTCATTATATGAAGATATGGAGCTATGTCAGAATTTTACATTAGAAGTAAGGGTACGTTTTTGGAACCACTATTTCGGAAACATACAGGGTGAGTTTTTAGTAACGGCTCGGTCGATAACTCCACTACTGTAGAAGATAGCGAAAAAAGTTGTATATAAAAATTGTAGCCACAGATATGCTCCTTGCTCAGAAAATATTCTGATTTATACAGGGTGATCCATAACTACGTGGTGATGCAAACGTGCATTTTTTTAAATGAGACACCATATTATTCCATATTTCAATCCTACTAGTGATTTCCGCTCTTCCAATATAGGGTATTGTTACATTATACAGGGTATTTCAAAAGTTATGACCATTTTTATATCCAAATCGTGGCCAGATGAACGTACTGTATATCAAAAAGTAATGAATCGAAAATTATTTTTTTACATGAAAAGATTACAAATATCCTCTAGTTTTAAAATCGGCTATAAAAAAAGCCCGTGACGTATATTCGTATACAAAGTGATGTAGAATGCAAAATCCAGATTTTCTCTTTTTGTAAATGTAACCACCAATATTCTATTATCCCAAAGAATTTCTTTTAATATGCTCTTTCATCTTTGTATAGCACTTGTTGCACCTACGTCCATAAGTTTCCGAGATATTTCGATTTTTTGGTGAATTTAAAATATAGCTTCTATTTGTGTACTGAAATTTATTTATTTTGAGAAAGTACTATCGAATTTGTTTTTTATTTAACGAACAACGAAACTATAAGGTCATGATACTATTTGACGAAGTCAAAACCCTAAATCCTCGAGATAATAAGGTCAAGTGTGCTGAGGAAACAATTTTGTAGGCGTGATGCATAATTATCAAGCAGATTTATCAGGTAAGCTTTGAAAAATTGACAGTTTTCACAACCTGCTCAATAATTCCGTACTGTGTGAAAAACCAGCTTTAAAAATTAATTTTTCCATAGAGGGTATTTAGGAGAATCTTTGAGAAATTGCTTACTTGCCTCTAGAATATATCAGCTATGAACAGCAATATCCAGAACGGAGGCACTCTAAAACTAATGCGTTTGAAAGATTGAAGAATTGCTTTATTTGGACTGTGTCGTTTCATATTTCATAGCCTACCTGATAGATATATTATATGCTTGATATTTATGCATGACGTCTATAAAATTGTTTCCTCAGCACACTTGACCTATGTTATCTCGTTAATTCAGTATTTTGACTTGATCAAGTACTATTATGGCCTTATATTTTAGTTGTTTGTTAAGCAAAAATAAAATTTGATAGTATTTTCTCAAAATACATAAATTTTAGTAAACAAATAGTAAGTATATTTAAAATTTGTAAAAAAATCGAAATATCTCAGAAACTAATGAATGCAACCATAAAAGATGCTTTACAAAAATGAAAGAGTATACTAAAGGCAATTCCTTGGTATAATAAAATATTGGGGGTTACATTTAAAAAAAAAGAGAGAAAATCTAGATTTTGCATTCTACGTCACCCTGTATACGAATATGCGTCGTGGGCTTTTTTTATAGTCGATTTTAAAACTAAAGGATATTCTTTATCCATCCGTGTACTAAAAATGATTTTTGATTCATCACTTTCTGATATACGGTACGTTCATTTGATAGCAATTTGGATATAAAAATGGTCATAACTTTTGAAATACCCTGTATAATGTAATAATACCCGGTATTGAAAGAACGAAAATTATTAGCAGAATTTGAATAAAGAATAATATATAGGGTGTTTCATTTAAAAAATGCATGTTTGCATCACCACGTAGTTATGGGTCACCCTGTATAAATCTAAATATTTTCTGAGCAAGGAGCATATCCGTGGCTACGACTTTTATATGAAACTTTTTTCGCTATCTTCTACAGTAGCGGAGTTATCGACAGAGCCGGTACTAAAACCTCACCCTGTATATGGAAGGGGGGTTCACATATCTAGTGTCTAACCATAGACATAGGCATAGTCCAATGCGTCTCAAAGTTAGTAAAACCTTACCCCCTCCTTGCTAAAAAAATAAATAAATAATCTAAATAATACTTAAAAAATGATATTGAATACTCACCGATCCATGTTCTGTCCAAATAAATGGATACGAAGGACGGGGGAATTGTGAAATAGTCTACGAATGAGTACATCTCTAGCATGAACCATAACTTATCACTAGCTGCTATAAACTGAAACAGAAACAAATAATTTGATCTTTATTTGTATATACAAATAATAAACAAATTGAATTTTTAATTTTCTTTATAACAAACGTAGTGGTCAGCTGTATTTCCAACAGTTTGTAAATCGAAAAACCAAATAAATTTTGAAAACTTTTGCACTCCAATTCTGCGGGATAATAATAATAATGTTTATTTAGCCACAAAGAAAAAGTTGTACATAGATATAAAAGAATGACTAATGCGTGAAAAGCATTTGGGTAATAAACATCAAATTAACCCCATAGGAGTGCTCAGGCACTGTGCATGGGGTATAAATATTAAAAACAATAAAGTTGATACAAAAACATTAAAAATATCATATAAAAAAGAAAAATAGCAAACAAGACGAAATGGACACAAATATACGATTTTTACAAAAAGGTAATTCGAATACATTATAATTATTTGTACATCATTTTTCACAAAAATAAATTACTAAAATAGTTACTAGTTTGTTGCTTTATAAAAGACTTGTCTTTTCTTGAATAGAGGTAGGGAGTTTATTTGTTGAATATCTGCAGGAATACTATTATAAAGTTTAATGATTATTAAGATTGAGGTACTATTAGTAACCAATAGAGAGTTTCTTTTTCCGCCCTGCGGTTGAAAGCGATATTTTAGACATAATCCATAGCTTGAAATCGTCTAATTCGGTTGGTGAAGATGGCATCAGCTCAAATATCTTAAAAAAGTGCTCACTATATGTTGTTGGAGTACTAACATACTTAATCAACCGCTCATTAGAAGAAGGTACAATTCCAAATTATCTGAGGACTGCTAAAATCATCCCAATTTATAAAAAAGGAGACTCTACATGTGTGGAAACTTCAGGTCTATATCTCTATTAAGTCCTTTTGTAAAAGTACTTGAAAAATATGTTTCAAATTGCTTAGTAAGTTACTTCAGCACAAATAACTTTTTTAATGCAAATCAGTTTGGCTTCCGTAAGGGTTTTTTAACTACGAACCTTCTTTACGATAACCTCGGTAAGGGCAAAAACAACATTGGGATATTTATCGATTTGAGTAAAGCCTTTGACCTGGTGAACCATGAAATATTACTGTTAAAACTGGAGAGCTATGGAATAAGAGGTCTTCCGCTAAAATGGTTCACGAATTATCTGAGTAACAGAACTCATTATGTGAAAATTAATAATTGTAAGTCCAGTAAGCGCATTAGTACAGTAGGTGTACCTCAGGGATCCATCTTAGGACCATTGCTGTACATTATTTTTCTAAATGATTTCAATAGCACAAACTATGTGATGTATGCAGATGATACATCCTTAATAATAAAAGCTGGAAACCAGTCAGATTTAGTGCATACTGCTACTGAGGAGTTACAGAAAACCAAGTAATGGTTAATAATGGACTACTTCTTAATTCTAGCAAAACCAAATTCATTAGATTTAACTATGCACATACTCAAAACTCTGACCATAGTTTGCTAGTTAGATCACTCCATAGCTCAATACAACAGACAGAATCAACAAAAATTTCTGGGTGTCCATATTAACAGCAGGTTGAAGTGGAATACTCAAATTGATTATATCTGCAAAAAGATCGCCCCATTGATATACTGCATCAGCCAGTTACGGATTGTTGTTGATAGATCCTTACTGGTGGCATATTATTTTGCTTACTTTCAATCCACAATTTTTTTCTCAGCGTTCGGATCATACAGTATGCGAAGTAGCGACAATTTATTTTTTCATCACAAGCTCGATCACGCTAACTAAACATAACAATGTGCATCCAATAATTTGGCAGATATTCAAGATAAACCTAAGTCAACGTCGGACATTCCACGTGCTGCTATACTTACTCTTATAAAAAAATACACCATAAAAAATATGTTGAAGGCAAGGTCGATCTGTTGAGTGACGTTCTCGCTCCACTTCTGGCATCTCTCCACTCCTTCACTATATCGCAAAAAAACACAATTAGTTAGCACTTTTTGGGCAAAATTATTCAGAGGAAACTGGCCTTGCGCGAACATTTCGTATAGAACATAATTTTCATTGGCAGAAAAATATATAAATGATTGAATGAGGACCTCCTTTTGTTCACATAAGGCTATTGAAATGAAATAGCAATAACAATAAGAACCTAAATTGTTGAATAATTCTAGCAACCGCTTCAATAGATGTTCAAAATGCTCCATGTCGAGGTATCGCTACTTTTGACTTGACGGAAATAACAACTTTTTTATAATAAATGTGAAATTTCATTCTGAAGATATTGGCAAAAATTTCAGATTTTTCAGGTTTGCCTAAAAAATCGAAAATTTTTATTTGGCTTTCTATTGAGATGAAACCTCGCATTTCGGATAATTCCAAGGTGCTGATTACAGATCTAGTCGCAATTTTGAGTCTCAGTCTCGTTCGACGCAAATAAAAAATTTCAGATCTCTCGGGCGGGCGGGAGTACCTAAAAAAATCAAAAATTTTATTTGGCTTTCTATTGAGATGAAACCTCGCATTTCGGATAATTCCGAAGTGCTGATTACAAATCCGGTCGCAGTTTTGAGTCTCAGTCTCGTTTGACCAAAATAAAAAAATTCAGATCTCTCGGGCGGGCGGGAGCACCTAACAAAGTCGAAAATCTTTATTTGGCTTTCTATTGAGATGAAACCATGCATTTCGGATAATTTCAAGGTGCTGATTACAAATGCAGTCTCGTTTGACGAAAATAAAAAATTTCAGATCTCTCGGGCGGGCGGGAGTACCTAAAAAAATCTAAAATTTTTATTTGGCTTTCTATTGAGATGAAACCTTGCATTTCGGATAATTCCAAGGTGCTGATTACAAATCAGTTTTGAGCCTCAGTCTCGTTTGATGAAAATAGAAAATTTCAGACCTCTCGGGCGGGCGGGAGTACCTAAAAGAATCGAAAATCTTTATTTGGCTTTCTATTGAGATGAAACCTTGTTTGTTGGATAATTTCAAGGTGCTGATTACAAATGCGGTCGCAGTTCTGAGTCACAGTCTCTTTTGACGAAAATAAAAAGTTTCAGATCTCTCGGGCGGGCGGGAGGACCTAAAAAAATCGAAAATCTTTATTTGGCTTTCTATTGAGATGAAACCTCGCATTTCGGATAACTCCAAGGTGTTGATTACAGATCCAGTCGCAATTTTGAGTCTCAGTCTCGTTTGACGAAAATAAAAAATTTCAGATCTCTCGGGCGGGCGGGAGTACCTAAAGAAATCGAAAACCTTTATTTGGCTTTCTATTGAGATGAAACCTCGCATTTGGGATAATTCCCAGGTGCTGATTACAGATTCAGTTGCAGTTTTGAGTTGCAGTCTCGTTTGACGAAAATAAAAAATTTCAGATCTCTCGGGCGGGCGGGAGTACCTAAACAAATCGAAAATCTTGATTTGGCTTTGTATTGAGATGAAACCTCGCATTTCGGATAATTTCAAGGTGCTGATTACAAATCCTGTCGCATTTTTGAGTCTTGGTCTCGTTGGACGAAAATAAAAAATTTAAGATCTCTCGGGCGGGCGGGAGTACCTAAAAAAAATCGAAAATTTTTATTTGGCTTTCTATTGAGATGAAACCTGGTGTTTGGAATAATTTGAGGATGCTGATCACAAATCCGGTCGCAGTTTTGAGTCTCAGTCTCGTTTGACCAAAATAAAAAAATTCAGATCTCTCGGGCGGGCGGGAGTACCTAACAAAGTCGAAAATCTTTATTTGGCTTTCTATTGAGCTGAAACCTTGCATTTCGGGTAACTGCAAGTTGCTGATTACAAATCCAGTCGCAGTTTTGAGTTACAGTCTCGTTTGACGAGAATAAAAAATTTCAGATCTCTCGGGCGGGCGGGAGTATCTAAAAAAATCGAAAATCTTTATTTGGCTTTCTATTGAGATGAAACCTCGCATTTCGGATAACTCCAAGGTGTTGATTACAGATCCAGTCGCAATTTTGAGTCTCAGTCTCGTTTGACGAAAATAAAAAATTTCAGATCTCTCGGGCGGGCGGGAGTACCTAAAGAAATCGAAAACCTTTATTTGGCTTTCTATTGAGATGAAACCTCGCATTTGGGATAATTCCCAGGTGCTGATTACAGATCCAGTTGCAGTTTTGAGTTGCAGTCTCGTTTGACGAAAATAAAAAATTTCAGATCTCTCGGGCGGGCGGGAGTACCTAAACAAATCGAAAATCTTGATTTGGCTTTGTATTGAGATGAAACCTCGCATTTCGGATAATTTCAAGGTGCTGATTACAAATCCTGTCGCATTTTTGAGTCTTGGTCTCGTTTGACGAAAATAAAAAATTTAAGATCTCTCGGGCGGGCGGGAGTACCTAAAAAAAAATGGAGTCAAGTTGATTGACTCAGTACTTCCCACACATAACGATGATACCATTTTATTATTTCCCATTGCATGAAGGCCATGAAGCTATAGTCTGAAATCTCCTTGCAACTAAATCATCGCCCACCCGCCCGCAAAAAAAAACATCCAACACAACAACCCTCGTAAATAGTTTCTTACGTCTCCCTCTTCAGGAAATATGCATTAACAATCAATTGAACAATTTTCACGTTACGCAATCTAGAACGATCTAAAACAATACTTGTATGTATACATCACAAATACTCGTGGTCCCGTGGGTTCTATAATAAGCATGCAACGTTCGGATGGACCTAAAAAGTGTATCGCGCCGCTAGGTTTTTCATTCGCATATCAATGAACAGCCCATTACGAATACAACAAAATTTCCAGTTTTACAACCCCCCAACCACCCTAAATTCACCCCCACCCAAAAAAGTATAAAGTGATCAGGACCCCTAAAACGTCTAAAAATGAAGTTTGAGCTGTTTTCATATTTTTAGTTTTTTTAATATTGTTGCGCCGCCACTGAGACGATTTCTAAAAATCATACGCGTCTTCCATCCTTGCCAAAGTAGTAATACTGTGACGAAATTTCATTAACATCAATTCAGTGGTTTCCACATTATAAAATACAGAACGATCTAAAGCAATACTCGTATGTATACATCACAAATACTAAGTCCCGTGGTTTCTATAATAAGCATGCAGCGTTAGGATGGACCTAAAAAGTGTATCATGCCGCTAGGTTTTCTATTCGCATATCAATGGACACCCCATTACGAATACAACAAATTTTCCAGTTTTACAACCCCCCACCCCCCAACCACCCTAAATTCACCCCCACCCAAAAAACAGTATAAAATGATCAGCAACCCCTAAAACGTCTAAAAACGAAGTTTGAGCTGTTTTCATATTTTTAGTTTTTTTAATATTGCTGCGCCGCCACTGAGACAATTTCAAAAAATCAGACGCGTTTTCCATCCTCGCCAAACTAGTAATACTGTGCCGAGATTTCATTAAAATCAATTCAGTTATTTCAACATTATAAAATACAGAACGATCTAAAGCAATACTCGTATGTATACATCGGAAAATTCTCTAAGTCCCTTGGTTCCTGTAATACAAAAGGCAATGTTCGGATGGACCTAAAAAAGTGTATTATACCGCTAGGTCTTTCTCTCTCAGGTCAGTAGACAGCCCATTATAAGTACAACAATTTTTTTAGATTTACAACCCCCCACCCTCCCAACCACCCCAATTTCACCCCCACCCACAAAAAAGTAGAAAATGATCAGGAACCCCCAAAACACCTAAAAACGAAGTTTGAGGCATATTTGAAATTTTTCGTTTTTTGCTAATTACTCCGCCGCCTATGCACCGATTTTCAAAATTGTAGCAACATTACCTACTAAGACCCTACACCATATCACTACCTAAATTTCATAAAAATCTATGCAGCGGTTACTGAGATTAGGAGGCTAGAAAAACGCCAACAGACAGACAGACCGACAGACCGACAGACCGACAGACAGACCGACAGACAGACCGACGGAAATGAGTGACGTGGATTTTCGTTATGTAGGCATCATAAAACACCCAAAAAGCGTGTTATCTCAAAATCGAAAATTTTCGCGATCACAATACTCCCCTCACCTATCGGTGTGGGAAGTAAAAAAAATGCAGGTCAATAACTAAAAAATAGAAAATAAATTAAAAGCACAAAAACCTTTATTTAAAAAAGCTTTTATTTAAATGCTCTAAAAAGAAGAAAATAGAATTTTCCTTAAATTTTAACTATCACATTATAGCCTCAATATATACTATTTATACGATCATAAAAGCTTGTCGCGCGATTTACTTGTGTAAATAAATCAGTACCTATTTAATTGAGTAACTTAACCTGCTAAGTTTAATTTTTTTATATTTCAATTTAATTAAATCCTTAGAGGTACTTAGGTTTGTTTAAAAAAGGTTTTTTTGCTTTTAACTTTTTACCACAACGTTAAGCAAATTAATTTTTACAGACATGTATGCATGAATGTATACCAACCATAATTTATGTAATTTTAGGTACCTAAGCAATGGGAGCCTAATGTTATTTTTTAGTTGATTTTTGGATGCTATTACTTTAAATAAAAATCAAGTAATAATATAGATATGTTACTAGGCACTTACAATATGTTATATCGATATTTGCACCCCCCGGCAACAGTTTATTCCGAGAGGCAACCAACAAAGTGTGCTCTTAGATTCTGACCTGGCAACACTGCGCCAAGCAGAGGTTAGCCAACAAAAAAAGCGTCTAGAAACACGACACTCACGACAGCAAAAAACGTTTCGCGACGCGATAGAACATGACCAAGCAACGGATAATAAATAATATTCTACTATACCTACAAACATAGTATGGCGTAATTTTAGTATTTGCAAATTTTTGTTTTTAAATTAAATAACAAACTGTTCTCCAGTAATGCTTGCTATATATTATCGTAAACCTATATTCGGAATTTAATTATTTTCAATTCAACGTAGGTATTATTTTAACCGGCGTGATTAAAACATATCCGTTGGATCATGCTTTTCGGTATAAACAGGGTAATCCAAACGTGGTGACCTGTTGAAGAATGTTATTTAATAACTTACAATTTCCTCGGTATTTTGTAATACCTATCCTCAGATTCTGCAAGCTAATTTGCACATACAAATATTTTGGATATCTTTCCACAATTGTTTAGATCTCTTTTGCAATTTGCTTGCACAAGTGTGTGGAATTAGAAATTATGTTGATATTGTGACAGGTTGCCCAGTGATTATGTTTACATTTATAGTATATTACTACGATACATTTTTATGGACCAATAAAAAAAGCGGTTACTGAAATTACGCGACTAGGAAGACGACAATAGACAGACAGAGCGACAGACACAAAGACAGACCGACGACGGAAATGAGTAACGTAGATTTTCGTTACGTAGATCTCATAAAACGCCCAAAACGCGTATTATCCCAAAATCGAAAATTTTCGCGGTCAGAATACTTCCCTATCTCCTCGCGGTGTGGAAAGGCAACGTTTCGATGGACCTAAAAAACTGTATTATGCTGCTAGGTATTTCTATCACCGGTCAGCGGACAGTCTATTATGAATACAACCAATTTTTCAGATTTACAACCCGCCACCCCCTCAACCACCCCATCAATCTCACCCTCACCCAAAAACAGTAGAAAATAATCGGAAACCCCTAATTTTAATTATTGCTGCGCCGCCACTGACACGATTTCTAAAAACCACACGCATTTTCCATCCTTGCCACATTAGTACTACTGTGCCAAAATTTCATGAAGATAAATTTCAGCTTACACAATACAAAAAGTTTGAAAGCAATGCGCGTATGTATGTATACATTAGAAAATTTATTCTAAGTCCCCTGATTTCTGTAATAGGCAAGGCTATGTTCCGATGGACTTAAAAACGTATATTATACCGCTAAGTCCTTCTTCTGCAGGTCAATGGAGAGGCCATTATGGATAGAAAAACTTTTTCAGTTTTCCAACCCCCACCCCCCCACCAACCACCCCAAATTCACCCCTACCAAAAAAAATAGAAAATGGTCAGGAACCCCTAAAAAGCCTAAAAACAAAGTTTGAGGGATTTTTATTTTTTTTTTGTTTTACTTTTTTTTTATTTTATTATTGCTGCGCCGCCACTGACATGATTTTTCCATACGGGTTTTCCATCCTCGCCGCGGTAGTAATACTGTGACAAAGTTTCATTAAAATTCATTCCATAACTTTTACGTTACTCAATACAGAACGATTTAAAGCAATATTCCTATGTATTTATCAGAAGATTCTAAGTCCCTTGGTTTCTGGAATAGGCAAGGCAATGTTCGGATGAGCCTAAAAAAGGGTATTATGCCGCTAGGTCGTTCTTTTACAGGTCACTGGATAGCCTATTATGAGTACAACACATTTTTGAGATTTACAACCCCCCACCCCCCAACCACCCCAATTTCACCCCCGCCCAAAAAAAAGTAGAAAATGATCAGGAACCCCTAAAACACCTAAAAACGAAGTTTGAGGAATATTTAATTTTTTTTGTTTTTTGCTAATTACTCCGCCGCCCCTGCACCGATTTTCAAAATTATAAGAACATTACCTACTACGAACCCCCAGCATATCGCTGCCCAAATTTCATCACAATCCATGCAGCGGTTACTGAGATTACGAGGACAGAAAAACGCGTACAGACAGACCGACAGACAGACAGACCGACAGACCGACAGACAGACAGACCGACGGAAATGAGTGACGTGGATTTTCGTTATGTAGACATCATGAAACGCCCAAAAAGTGTATTATCTCAAAATCGAAAATTTTCGCGATCACAATACTCCCCTCACCTATCGGTGTGGGAAGTAAAACAAAGTAAAACGACCTTTAAGTTGCCGGAATTTAAAATTCTGCCAAAAACACCCTGTAGATACAAATTGCTGGTAGCATCCAGAATAATATCCGCTTAATATTCAAGTAACTCGCTCTATAATATTATTGAGAAAAGTTAAAGGAATGTATCAATTTGAACGTATTACTTGCGACCTTGCAAATGCGGAAATTAATAGAAAATAAATTATTACTTGGCAACGTCGCAACCGATTCCAAAAATATTTTAGGGTTGAATAGAGATCAATGGTGGACACTAGAAGAACTTGAGAGAAAGTTATAGTTCCATATAAAAAAATCAAGTTGATCTCTATCCTACTTTCCCGCAACACCCTGTATATTTCAAAATATTTTTAGGATATGCATCTCAAGTAACCAAATAACTTTTGTATTTGAGATTTTCTTCTATCAGCTATACCTTGCGAGATATCGAAGAATTACACACTAAATGGACAGCCTGTATACATCGGAAAAAATTCTAAGTCCTTTAGTTTCTGCAATAGGCATAAGCCAATGTTCGGATAGACCTAAAAAAGTTATTTATGTCGCTAGGTCTTCCTTCATAGGTCAGTAGGTAGTCTATTATGAATACAACAAATTTTTCAGTATTACAACCCCCCAACCCCCAACCACCCCAATTTCCACCCCCACCCAAAAAAAAGTAGAAAATGACCAGGAACCCCTAAAACGCCTAAAAACGAAGTTTGAGGCGTATTTGAAATTTTTCGTTTTTTGCTAATTACTCCGCCCCCCGTATAACGATTTTCAAAATTATAGGAACATTACCTACTACGACCCCACAGCATAACGCTGCCCAAATTTCATCACAATCCATCTAGCGGTTACTGAGATTACGAGGACAGAAAAACGCGTACAGACAGACCGACAGACCGACAGACCGACAGACAGACAGACCGACGGAAATGAGTGACGTGGATTTTCGTTATGTAGACATCATGAAACGCCCAAAAAGTGTATTATCTCAAAATCGAAAATTTTCGCGATCACAATACTCCCCTCACCTATCGGTGTGGGAAGTAAAATCGAAAATTTTTATTTGGCTTTCTATTGAGATGAAACCTGGTGTTTGGAATAATTTGAGGATGCTGATCACAAATCCGGTCGCAGTTTTGAGTGTCAGTCTCGTTTGACGAAAATAAAAAATTTCAGGTCTTTCAAATCTTCAAGGTTTGCCTAAAAAATCGAAAATCCTTATTTGGCTTTCTATTAAGATGCAACCTCGTGTTTTGAATAATTTGAGGATGCTGATCACAAATCCGGTCGCAGTTTTGAGTTTCAGTCTCGTTTGACGAAAATCAAAAATTTCAGATCTTTCAAATTTCCAAGGTTTGCCTAAAAAATCGGAAATCTTTACTTGGCCTTCTATTATGGTGAAACCTTGCGTTTTTTATAATTTGAGAATGCTGATGACAAATCCGGTCGCAGTTTTAAGTTTCAGACTCGTTTGGCGAAAGTCAAAAATTTCAGATCTCAAACCTTCAGGTCTGCCTAAAAAATCGAAAATCTTTATTTGACTTTCCATTAAACTAAGCCCAGTATATTCTGCCAAAATTAGACTTGTACTTCACGTACTCTATAAAAAGCTTTATCAATGCAAATGCCGAAAGCTATCACGATAGCATCTTCCATAATATTGGTACACCCTGTATGTATCCAGAATATGTCACTTCCAACTGCACCAGGCACGAAATAACGCAATTTGTGAGGCATACGAGAATCTGGAGTAGTTGACATTTCCTTAGAATCTGCAATCTAGTTACAAACTTCCACTCCTGAAACCAACTTAAACTTTCTATGAATCACTGAATGTCACAGATTGCAGTGAAGTTCAAGCAGCAAATTGAGTAAATTTATCCATATTGAGCAGAAACGCTAGGCCAGTTCCTTTTACATTTCACATTTAACATCATGACGACGCAAAGACTCTACTACACATTAAATATTAAGTAGGTACGTAAGTAGATCATATATCGCATCTACTAATACATATACAGGGTGTTAATTAAGTATGTTTACAAACTTTAACCACGAATAGTACTTCGAGAAATAGAGAGATAATGTCATATGAACGTGGGCCCGGAAATGCTTCCTAAGGGAGCTACGCCCCTTTGCATGGGGCACCCTGAAGACGGTTTTCCCTCGATATTCTCGAAACCATTCATAACAAAATTACGAAATTAGGTGAAATGGGTAAACTTTTGACGCTGAATCTGATTCTAAATTCAGCATTCCATAATTATAATCAGAGGCGTATCATATGGGAGGAGTTAAGGGTAGAAATAACCCCATTTTCTAAATGGTAATTGTTTTGACATTTTGATTTTAGAATAAGGTATTTTAGAGGTTTCTACGTAAAAATGGTCTCTTGGTAAATCTCGATAGGGCTGACCGTTTTCGAGAAAAATGCAAATTATTGAATCGATGCAGGCTATTGTATTATTAGGTTTTGGACAGATTCTAAATCAATTTCTCTGACCTTTAGCATTATTCTTCTTCTTAACTGCTGTTCGTTTTGAGCTTCCCAGCTATTGTTATAAACTTTGGCACTCAGACCAAAAAGTTTCGATAGGTCTAGCTTGAGGAAAATTGGGAGGGTTGTCGTTTCGTGGTACAAATGGTATTCCGTGTTGTTCTAGCCAGTTTCTCGTACGCAAAGCATAACGACTGAAGCCAGATCTGGCCAAAACATTATTTTGTCATTAGTATGGTGAGTATTGATAAAATTGAGTAGTTTAGGCAAACATATTTGAGTCTAGACTTCTGCGGTAACCGCTTCGGCCCTAACTCGTCCAATGTACGGCTGTGAAATACCGTTGTCTGATATAGCGCACTACACTAACACTTTGTTTTCAAAGCTTTCTTTTCGTTTAAATTTTGCATTATCTGGACATGCTTCAAAGTCTGTTGCATTAAAACCATCATTACCTTTGATTTCTGAGCTCAAAAATGTGAAATACTTTTCATCGTCAAGAATAATTTTTATGTTGCCAGCAAAATGAGTCGGAATTTTAAGTTATTTCTCTTCAGTTCTCTACAGATTTTGCTAGCATTGACGTGAAAAATGAGTCCGAGTTTTCGTGTTGAAGTTCCAACTCGATGTTCACTTCTGTTGACCATTCTTTGGACTGTAGCAGCATTCAACACTCTTGGACGTCCACTTTTTGGTAAATTTATGAAAGGAATACCTTTTTCGCATTCATGGATCGCTCGATAAATTGAGGCAACAGAAATATTTTGATCTTGATATAGGCGAACTATTTCTTTTTTTTTGAAGTCGTCTAACTAGACTGTAAATACTCCTTCAAATATCTAATTTGTACGACATTTTGACAACTTATATCATAACCAAAATGGTTTTAGTGCTACGTTTAGCTGTTGACTGGTTACCATGGTAACGATTTCTGAATTCTTTTCAACGGTGAAACTATCTCCCGAGTTTTAAAAAAAATTCTCAAAACTTTTGCAACATACGTTATTCAGAGCAATGATGCATAATTTTAGTGTCGAGAAAGAAACCGGCTGACGCTTGGTATTTGAGTTTCAGAGGCAGTTTGGAAACTTTTTTGTCATTGCATGATAGCCCCAAAATGGGAGGGATCGGAGATAGAGGGGGGGGTGTTAAAGCTTGAAAAAAAACCTTAAGTAACCGAATAAAGATGCGGTAGGATTTTGATTTTTGGTACACCTACCAGCTAAAGTTCAAAAAAATAGTCATCCAAAATTTGAGGGCAGTTTGTGCGTACCGATATTTTTAAGATGAAAATGAAAAATCTGCGACGTAACTGGTCGAGCTTGATGGAAAATTCTTGTTTTTTTTTGTAGATAACACAAAAATTATCTGTTTCTGATGGACAGTTTATGAGAAATTTAAAGATAAGTGTAAGAATGGCAAAGGCAAAATTTCCCTGCTCATGTCCTTCATGGTTTTTGGAAATATAGGCGATGTAACACTATAAGAGCGATACAGTTTCTCCTACGCATCGCTTCAATCGCAAATTTACGGTGGTGTTTCCGTCAAGGGAAGAGTGGGAGTCTAGGGAAAGACAGCTCATCGAAAGAGGAGGACAGGTCTGGTACACAGACGGTTCACTCGCTAAAAGGGCTCGGGCTCGGGAGTCTACGGACCCCATACAAGACTTTCACTCCCTCTTGGGGGGCACACCACAGTATTCCAGGCTGAGGTCTATGCGATACTTGCTTGTGTAAATCGTATTTGGGAAATTGACGGCTCTAGGAGGCGGATTACTATCTGCTCTGACAGTCAGGCAGCCATCAAAGCACTGAGTGCTTGGAAAATAACGTCGGGACTGGTCCTGGAGTGCAGGAGAGCTCTTGACGACATCTCAGCTAAACACAAGGTATCACTGATGTGGGTACCTGGGCACGCTGGGGTAAAGGGTAACGAAATGGCGGATCATCTGGTCAGGATGGGATCCGGCAACAGTTTTGTGGGCCCGGAACCAGTCTTATCTATCTGCAAACTTGATTAGGAAAACAACTGGAGAGTGGATCCAGAATCAACACTCTCTGAGATGGAACATCTCTGGTCATCTCCGTCAAGCTCGGGAACTATTAGCAGGGCCTGCAGAGAGAATAGGACGATTTTGTCTCTCTCTGGATAGGAGTAACTTGAGATTGCTAGTAGGCCTACTAACGGGTCACAACACCTTCAGGCGTCACTTGTTCGTGATGAGGGTGGTCAACGACCCAACGTGCACATGGTGCGGTGAAGAGGAGGAATCCTCGGCACACATCTTGTGTCGCTGTGAAACCCTGGGTTATCACAGGCAGACTATGCTGGGCTCAAGAACCTTGGAACCAATAGATATAAAACGGATAGGACCTAAGAATGTACTTGCCTTTGCCAAAAAGGCAGGTCTTAGGAATTAGCGCGGATAGAGGCGCAAAAGGACTCATCGTGTGGCCTATGCACCAGCCACATTTCGTGCTGCATAGCCTCTGGTCCTTATTCATTCATTCAACACTATATCATAATCATCATTCATCTGGTACTTGTTTAGGTCACTCTGTATATCAGCCAACTATGATAACTAGATGTATTGCTTATTCAAATATTACTGACTATAGTGTGATAACAAGTGAATGTTCCCAAATTTTCTGGCAACTGCAATGAATCCCCGAAAAAATGTGTAGGTCCCTTTCGAAATGTCACTGATGTTGATTTATTTTTGCAAAATGATCTACAAACGCACCTTATACGTCGAGTATACCTTGTTACCACAATTGATGTCACCAACGTAATGCGTATATCTACGTGGTTTGGGCATTAGATGAAGGATTAGGTTATGTATATACTGACTTTGATATAATTTGCAAACCTGTAGGAAATTTGTTAGACGTGTGCATGACAATATTGCTTTTGCTGCCATCAATTTTGATAACAATGTATAGTTGTTAATGTAGCCAGTGTATACAGACGAAAAAGCAGGTTATTTTAAACAAAACAGAAAGAGACAGGACAAAACTGGACAGACGCTATTATAGTCTTAACAAATCTGAACGCCTCACTTGTACACCAAATAACACAAATAATTTCTTTTTGACATTAAATATTTTGACCAAAAATATTGAGCAAAATTTAGAATGGTCAGGAAGATGAGACAGCTGAACTCCTGCTGTGTGATTGCCCAGAAGTTTTATCCCTGTAAGGACTTATTTTGGTAGAACGCTGGCGTTTCATGGCTAGGTTGCAGGGAATCCCACTGAGCTGTATCCTCAGAGTAACAACTGAACATAGAGGTAGTAAACAAACCACTTCAGCATGGCGTGCTCAAAGCCATCATCTTTGACACTTCAGCCACCAAACACTGCCAACTAACCTGAAAATTCTTCCAATGCAACCACAATGCAACCCATGTTACAAACACTGCACTTTTTGAGACCCATCTCGAAAAACTGTTAAACTACACTCGAATATAGCACAGCAAGTCCGTAAAACTTCACTACCAACAAATAGCGAATTCGACTTTACTGACCAAGTATAGAAGACGCACAGACAAAACAAACGTTTGACAGTCGAGGTTCTACCGTATATAAGTCGCATGAAAATTATATCGGCGTTGCCAGCTCCTCAAAATGCATGTAAGACTTCAGAATTTGCGTTTATGATGAAGAAATATGCAGTAAGGCAGTAGAGGTCAACATATCTATTGATTTTGCTGTAATCATTCCTGAACCATCAAAATGACATCATTTTTAACGTAGAATGGAATATTTCTGGATACTATACAATTAAGACGATAGTAAACAATTATGATTGCTGTATCTGGTGGTCAATATGACAACGTAAGAAAAGATGTCGGCCTATTAGAATTAGTTGTTTACTACCTCTATGTTCAATTGTTACTCTGAGGCTGCATCACTAGATTTGGATGTCTGAACATTCAATAGTGAGTATCTTAGCTTCTGGGATACCCTCATTTTATTATTACTAACGTAGTCTAAACTGGATTTTAGGAATCCTGACAACTTTTTTTTTTCGACGTTTGGCCTATTTTCTTTAGCTGTGCTACAGCTGTGAACAGTGTAAATAAAAATTATGATCTATTTATCATCAAATACAACTAAGTAAATATTATAGAAATGAGGAATTGCGCAATCCTTATTTCTTTTTGAATGAATCTTAAATATATTGTGAAGTTGGCATTGGATGTAGTTTACACAATAACTTTCGTTATTCGTTGTTCTCAAAATAGTCAACGACTTGTAGTAAGTACGAATGAGCGGAGTGATGTTAAATGAATGTATTTTTAAACCTCGGACATTTTTTTCACTCGCTTGTTGTTGATATTTTACATCGCTATGCTGATTCTGAAGACTATAAAGCCGTGGAATAAAACTTGAAAATACACATTTTAATATCCAAATTTTGAAACTTCAGTCAATTTCAGTTTTTGCTCATTGAGGTTCAAAAGCGTAAAAACAAGTCCAGCATCAAAGAAGTATTGTTTTTATTTTGATGCTGCTCTCATTTGTATGCGGATTTCTCAAATTAAATTCTCAAATTTAGGCCATAAACCAAGTGAGTCACGCACTTAGAACTGAGCATACTCATGTTAACATACAGGGTGAGTTTTTAGTACCGGCTCGGTCGATAACTCCACTGCTGTAGAAGATTTATACAGGGTGATCCATAACTACGTGGTGATGCAAACATGCATTTCTTTAAATGAGACACCCTATATATTATTCCATATTCAAATTCTACTAATGGTTTCCGTTTTTCCATTATAGGGTATTTTTACATTATACAGGGTATTTCAAAAGGTATGACCATTTTTATATCCAAATCGCGGTCAACTGAACGTACTGTATATCAAAAAGTAGGGAATCAAAAATTATTTTTTATATGAAAAGATCCTCTAGTCTTAAAATCGGCTATAAAAAAAGCCCGTGACGCATATCCGTATACAGGGTGATGTAGAATGCAAAATCTAGATTTTCTCTCTTTTTTTAAATATAACCCCCAATATTTCATTATACCAAAGAATTGCTTTTAATATGCTCTTTCATCCTTGTATAACACTTGTGATAGCTGTGTTCATTATTTTCTGAGATATTTCGATTTTTCTACACATTTTAAATATACCTTCTGTTTGTATACTAAAATTTAGGTATTTTGAGAAAATACTATCAAATTTTATTTCTGCTCAACAAACAACTAAAATATAAGGCCATAATAGTACTTGATCAAGTCAAAACACTGAATTAACGAGATTATATAGGTCAAGTGTGCTGAGAAAACAATTTTATAGACGTCATGCATAATTATCAAGCAGATGTTATCAGATATAGACATTGTCCAAATAAAACGATTCTTCAATCTTTCAAACGCATTAGTTTTAGAGTGCCTCCGTTCTGGATATTGCTGTTCATAGTTGATATGTTCTAGAGGCAAGTAGAAAATTTCTCAAAGATTTTCCTAAATACCCTCAATGGAAAAATTAATTTTTGGGGCTGGTTTTTCACACAGTACGGAATTATTGAGCAGGTTATAAAAACTGTCGATTTTTCAAAGCCTACCTGATAAATCTGCTTGATAATTATGCATCACGCCTGCAAAATTGTTTCCTCAGCATACTTAACTTTATTATCTCGATGATTTAGGGTTTTGACTTCATCAAATAGTATCATGACCTTATAATTTAGTGGTTCGTTAAATAAAAAACAAATTAGATAGTACTTTCTCCAAATAAATCTTTGAACACTGGAACAGTTTGCCAGACTATGTAGTGAACTCCGGGAGTGTGAACTGTTTTAAGAACAATTTAGATAAGACCCTTAGCTCTTAAGTTTTTTTAATGTTGTACAACGTATTTTTACTTTTTTTCTTTCAGTTTCTGAGTTTATAGCCATTGCTGGCTCAACTCTCATTAAAATGGTAATAATAATAATAATAATAACTAGAGGCTATATTTTCAATTCACCGAAAAATCGAAATATCTCGGAAACTGATGAACCTAGGTAGAACAAGTGCTATACAAAGAGGAAAGAGCATATCAAAAGCAATTCTTTGGGAAAATAACATATTTGGGGTTACATTGAAAGAAAGATAAAATCTAGATTTTGCATTCTACATCACCCTGTATACGGATATGCGTCACGGGCTTTTTTTATAGCCGATTTTTGAACTAGAGGATATTTTCAATCTTTTCATGTAAAAAAAATAATTTTTGATTCCTTACTTTTTGATATACAGTACGTTCATTTGACCGCGATATGGATACAAAAATGGTCATAACTTTTGAAATACCCTGTACAATGTAAAAATAACCTATATTGTAAGAACGGAAATCATTAGTAGAATTTGAATATGGAATAATATATAGGGTATCTTATTTAAAAAAATGCATGTTTGCATCACCACGTAGTTATGAATCACCCTCTATAAATCAAAATATTTTCTGAGCAAGGAACATACCCGTGGCTACAACTCTTCTATACAACTCTTTTCGCTATCTTCTACAGTAGTGAAGTTATCGACCGAGCCGGTACTAAAAACTCACCCTGTATATGTTCTACCAATACACTCATTACCGCTGAATAACCAGGTTGATCTACGAGCGTATTGACAGTGCATTGACATCAACGAGACCATAAATTTATTTATGGTATAATTTACAACTTCTGATTTCATTTTGCACGGAATTTGGCAGCGCTGGCAGTTGCGAGACATAATCCTAGACTGGACTACAATTAAACGGAATTTTGGCAGAACATTTATTTACATAAATACATTCGTGCATATACCAGTCTCCTAAAAGCCCGGCAACTGCTTCAAATAAATCATAAGTCATTATGGCGTTTCTTATTACTGAAATTCAGCAACGTTTTGTCTGTGTTTGAGAAGGATAGCGAGACAAAGGGAAGGTCATTTTATTTTGTTTTTTTAAATGTAACACCCTGTGTTTTTTATTTTGAATCGAAATATCTACTGATACCCTATCTCGCCTTAAAATTTTTTTCTCGTTTGCGACGTTGCCAAGTTATAAATTATTTTTCCAAATTTTCAAACAAATATTTTAAATGGAATCCTCTACTAATTTTTATAGCAATGAATTGCGCATGCCGAATTTATTAAGATCTCACAATTTCAACATTTTGTTTCTATTAATTACCGAGATACGGCAACACCGCTTTTTCAATAAACAGTACCGGAACGCTTAAATATTTCCAAAACTGCCACAACTGGAAGGGTGGAATTCAACACTTTTGGGGGGTTTTTGAACATACAGAATTCAAAAACGCTAACATCAGTGTTGTCAGATTTACCAGTTTTACGTTAGACTTCATAAATAGGGCATTCCATTCAAAATTATGACATAAAATTGGTAAATCTGACAACACTGATGTTAGCGTTTTTGAATTTTGTATGTTCAAAGCCCTTCAATTATTAAATTTCACCTCTCCAGCTGTGGCAGTTTTGGAAATATTTAAGCGTTCCGGTACCGTTTACTGGAAAAGCGGTGTTGCCGTATCTCAGTAATTCATAGAAACAAAACTTAGAAATTGTGAGATCTTACTAAATTTGACATGCGCAATTCACTGCAATAAAAATAAGTAGAGGTTTCTATTTAAAATAAATTAAAATCGGGAATATTTGTTTGAGAATTTGGAAAAATAATGTATAACTTGGCAACGTCGCAAACGTGAACAAAAATATTACAAGGCCAGATATGGTATTAGTAGATATTTCGATTTAAAATAAAAAATACAGGGTGTTACATTTAAAAAAACAAAGTAAAATGACCTTCAAGTTGCCGTAATTTAAAATTCTGCCAAAAACACCCTGTGATACAAATTGCTGGTATCCAAGATAATATCCACTTAATATTCAAGTGACTCGCTGTATAATATTATTGAGAAAAGTTGAAGGAGTATATCAATTTGGACGTATTACTTGCGACCTTGTAAATCCGGAAATTGATAGAAAATAAATTATAACTTGGCAACGTCGCAATCGATCCCAAAAATATTTTGAGGTTGAATAGAGATCAATGACGAACATTAGAAGAATTTAAGAAAAAGTTATAGTTCCATATAAAAAAATCAAGTTGATTACTATCCTACTTTCCCGCAACACCCTGTATATTTCAAAATATTTTTAGAATATGCGTCTCAAGTAACCAAATAACTTTGATATTTGGCATTTTCTTCAGGTATACCTTGCGAGATATCGAAGAATTACACACTAACTGGACACCCTGTATATGCACTGAGTGAACTTTCAAAACTTGAGGTTCTTAAATCTGAGTTGTTCGATATTTTGACTGGTCCACCGACTTCACAGTCAACATAGCGATTAAAAATTCAATAACAAACGAGTGAAAAAATGCTAGGTACAAAAATATCTTCATTTAGTATCGCTCTGCTCAATCTACTTACTATAAGTCGTTGACTATTTTGAGAACGACAAAAGTTATTGTTGTAAACTACATCCAATGCCAACTTCACAATATAAAGTCTCATTCAAAAAGAAATCATAATAATTGCGCAATTCTCCATTTTTTGAAATTTATCTAAGATTTCTTTGATGATAAATAGATCATAGTTTTGATTTATGCTGTATTAAAAATCTGAGACAAATTAAAGTTAGGTCAAAAAGCAATTACTTACAGTGTACCTAGTACCTACTTTTTAGGCTGCCATGATTCAATAAACAGCATTTTGATTAAGCATTACAACAAATATGTAATTTTGTAATTTTATCCTGCCATAAAACAATGTTCCGCAAATTTTAGTAAATTCAAATAGCAAGCTTTGCAAAACCAATTAAAAATGCCAATTGTCTAAAACCAATTATTTGTGTTACTTTCTTTGTGCAGGCTTAGATAGGTTAAGAAGATACTTATCTTGAAGCGAAGCTATTTCAAAAATATATTTACCCCAGATGGTGACTAAAACAAAATAAAATTCAAAATTAAAGTAAAAATGTATGGAACTAAATCAACTACAGATTAGAAGGGGGAATTTACAAGTCTTGATATGTAAATTGTTTATATACAATCGTTCTCAAACTGTAACGTGGGAACTTCTACAGTTGCACTGTAATACACTATACAATGTCTTTTATAAGATGTAGATCAATTTCTTGAACAAGAATTGGAATGAAAAATACTCTGATGAGTTATTGTTAATCCACAATTTGCTGTAAGTTATTGTTAAAGAAATTGAGCCAAATATTGCACAATAAACTGTGCAGTGTGTTAAAGTCTTAACATACGACGACAGATGGTTTGAAAGCTATGTATAATCTTCTCAACTGATACTGTTGACAGTATATTAAAATAAATACATACATATCATTCGCGAATTATGTGATTCAATAGAATCAAGAAGCTCCCATGTTTCAGAATTGAAACGGATATGTGAAGGATATAGCATATTTCTAAAGGTAGATAGTAGAAAATCTATAGCAGTATATTCTACACTTGGAACTCTACTTGATTTAATGGTTATTTACATTAGAAGAAATTGATATTACTAACAATGCTATAAATGGGTTCTTAGTAAAACTTATTAAGATATAAGGTTGACGTTAAATAAGTTAATTTTAGCTAGCAGATGTAGAGGACTCAAAGAGGTACTTTCTCAGATCATAATTATATAGATTAGACTATTTGAAATCTTCAGTGTTTAAGTGAAATCCAAACAACTACAAAAAGGAGATATTCCCATAAAAATTTTTGTCTGGATAGCATCCAGAAGCTAGAGAGAGTTTCGGAGCGCATCCCCACACATGGGAGCAACACTCCAACGATGGTCGGATCTGTACCTTGTAGAGCAGCAGTAGTTGCTCTGGTCTATACAGCTTCCTACAGCGGAACGAAACTCCAAGTTTCTGGGATGCCGTTTTAGCAAAACTGACGACGTGGTCGTGCCAGGACATGTTATTGTTGATTTTGATCCCCAAAAGCTTGACGGAAGGTGACTCGACTGTTGGGTGAGCCTCCATTTCCACAGTTGGTAAGCCAACGGGAGACTTCTTTTACAGTGTTTTTGCCTGAGTCTCTTGTACGTTAAAGTGCACTTTATTTACCAATCACCACTCTGCAATTGAGGTTTTGAATAAAATTTTTTTTGTCATGAATGGAAAGATCATACATAAGTTCTATAACAAAACTGTTTTTGTTTTCCGTTTTTTCGCAATATTTCAAAAGTTATATCAAAATAAAAATGGGTTTTTGAATCGAGTACCGAAAACACGCCGACGGCTTCCGAACCCTTGTGACGTCACCATGGCGGTAAGGATGCTCCTTTGACCAACGACGTCCTACTCCGATACTAGATTCTAGATTCCCAGCCAATCGCGAAGATACGTACTGCTAAACTGGTAACTAGTGTATATTTGTTGCAACGCAGTCGATGAATGAAGTTTGCAGCTCGAGACGAAGTCTACGATCGAAATAAATATGTTTTTGAATGTTTGAAGTTGAAGTCAGATTACAGATTCCAGTAAGTACCTAATCAAATATGTTTCGTTGAAAAGATCTCCTCAATCGAAGGGTGGCCCAGTGATTAGAGAGTCCGCTAGTGGATCTCAGGGTCTTTGGATCGAAACCCAGGCCTTCCAACTTTTTTTTCTATCTTTTTTATCAAAATTATTGATGTGCTTTTTGCACTTGTTACGCACATTTTTTCTGCAATCAACATAAATATGTGTTTGAATCAGATTTTGTTAGACATATTACTTGCACTACACAGTGCTTGTTAAATTTTTATGAAAATTTAAAATTGTTAAGCTTCATTGCCCACAGTTAAATAAATAATAATACCAAGTGATAAACAGAATGTGATTACGAGTTTGAGTTACTATTTTACATTAAAAAACTTAAAAAGGAATGAATTCAATGGATGAAGGGATTTTGTTTTATGAACCAACTAGTACGATAAAAAAAATTAATGGCGATTGATATTGACGGATAAACCTCATTTCCACTGATTTTTTGAATTGTCCACCGCCTCCTGTACTTAGTTTTTGCACTGTGCAGTGCAAGTAATTTGTCTAAAAAAATTTGATTCAAACAGATATTTATGTTGATCGTAGGAAAAATGTGCGTAACAAGTGCAAAAAGCACATCAATAATTTTGATAAAAGAGATAGAAAAAAACGGTGGAAGACCTGGGTTTCGATCCAAAGACCCTGAGATCCACTAGCGGACTCTCTAACCACTGCCATCCTTCGATTGAGGAGATCTTTTCAACGAAACATATTTGATTAGGTACTTACTTACTGGAATCTGTAATCTGACTTCAACTTCAAACATTCAAAAACATATTTATTTCGATCGTAGATTTCGTCTCGAGCTGCAAACTACATTCATCGACTGTGTTGCAACAAATATACACTAGTTACCAGTTTAGCAGTACGTATTTTCGCGATTGGCTGGGAATCTAGAATCTAGTACGGAGTAGGACGTCGTTGGTCAAAGGAGCATCCTTACCGCCATGGTGACGTCACACGGATTCGGGAGCCATCGGCGTGTTTTCGGCACTAGATTCAAAAACCCATTTTTATTTTGATATAACTTTTGAATTATTGCGAAAAAAGAGAAAACAAAAACAGTTTTGTTATAAAACTTATATATGATCTTTCCATTTATCACAAAAAAGTACTTTTTTTCAATTCAAAACCTCAATTGTTTTGATATCTACTTTGATTTGTGAGGCATGCTGCTGTCACCGACGTACCGTCTCCTGGGATAATAGTGGCTTGCCTGATTCCAATCACGGTATTAATGTACTGTCATCTACGAAGTTGTATATTGGATTAGATAGCTAGAAACAGCTTAGGGGATCAGACAGATCGCTGAGGAATACACGCGTTTTTCAAAATACGTCTGATGCACAGCCCTCGACTACAACAAACAGAGATCGGTCGTTCAAAAGGCTATTCAGCCACTGGCGCAGGCCAGGTGGTAGTCCATAAGCCGCAAGCTTGACCAGAAGTCCCTCATGCCACACTCTATTGAAGGTTTCTTATGTTGCTCTATTCCACAAGTGAGTGACGCAGGCCAGGATATCACCAGTAGACCGCCCATGCTTACGGAAGACATACTACATACATTTACGATATTGTTGTTCACGTATTTCAGTGTTCGGATGTCACACATCAAAATTTTCAATATTCTGGATAGGGGATTCAATGCTTGGATTCTTATAGAGAACGCAGTTTGTTCAGTTATTGAAAATTTCTATTGCAACGCTTTGTAACCTATGAAGTTTTAATTAAGCGTGAATTCAATATGATACAACTTATTGCTCAATCTTCCGATAAACCATTAGTATAAAGCGTTGTAAAACGGAAAACAAGTTTAAAATGGTATCCTTCAAAGCTGTTTTCCGCTATTTTAATCGAAACCCCTTGAAAGTAAAATTATTTTCTTTAGAACAGTTAAGTACCTGTTTAGTCTATTATCAACTACAGAGAAACTTTGTTACACCGACTTAGTGGGTACTAAACTAAATGATAATAAACACTATACATCAATGATGATCCAACGTTAGTCATATAGTCAATATACACGTTTTCTAGATAATTATGCTACATACAAACTATGGGAGAGGAGGGAGTAGAATAATAGTTTTTGATCTATCAGAAAGATGGTTTGAATGGAGTAGAATATGTTTCTGTAATCCCTTATTATATAGGCATATACAATGAGTTCGGATATTAAAATGCTTAATATTCAAGATACAGGGTGTCAAAGCTTTATTTTTATTTTCGTTTTTTTTTTTCAATTATTTTATTATCATTATTATTATTTTTTCAATTATTCAACAAACACTCTGTATAGTGCAACCTTTAATATAGCTGTCTCTACCTTTACAACACTGTCTAACAACAAATTATCAAACAATATTCCATAATTTTGTTATTGTAATGAGGTCAACATATATAATGCAAATGTTTTGAGACCACAACAAGCAAATAGGACAAATTTGATCTAACGTTCTTTAAAGCCTCGTGTCCACTTGCAAGTAACTTGCGATAGTTTTTGCAGCAAGTACTTGCATGTTTGTCTACACTATCCTTTAATTATTCGCAAATTTAATCTAGGAAATTGCATTCGCAATTTCACTTGGGCTTGATTGTTCTGATTCCGTGTGCACTATAGATAAGATGTATGCAAAATCTGTAGCTGCTGCGGTAGTTGTCATATTTTTAATTTTAAAAAAAAAGAAAACAAGAGAAAGATAGTAAAAGGCGGAGAAAATGTTGGGTGAGAAAGTGGATCCAACGTAGAACTACTCTAGGGATACATGAACTTTAATGACTCAAATAACTTCCAAGTACTCTTATATGTTTCATTAGTCCCTTGCCCACTTTCCTTTTTTTTAATTTTTCTCCACTCTTGGTTAACTTGCGTTCTCAAATTATGTAGCTTCCTTTGAATTTCCGCTGTAGAAGTATTAAATAAGTCGGCCATTTTTTGTAATGCATTCTGCTTTTTGAATCTGTCCTTAAACTTTGGAGTATGTATATTCCATAATTCAAGATGTAATTCAAAATTTTCAATTAAAAGACACGTGTTTTCTCTCGTCCAGTTGAACTTCTCCATATTTGATTTACAACACTCCTTGCTGCAAGACTTTCGAAACAGTCTCGAAATGTTTGTGGCAAACTAATTTCCTGAGAGTAACCGTGTACACTACAAGCTCTCAGCAGGTCGCAAGTCCTTTACGTGCAAGTAATTTTGCATATTTCTCTAATGACGTCATATGCACACGCTACGCAAGTGACTTATGAGAGTAACTAGCAATTTTATTTGCTAGTGGACACGAGGCTTAAGGGTACCATAAACTTATTCCATTCAAACCAACCAGATAGATCCAAAACTATTCAAACTTTCTCCTTTATTTACTAGCAACTCCTTTGAAGTTTCAAAATAGCATACGGTATACTCACATACTGATCCTGTTATCCCCAATTCTGTTGACACTAATCAAACAATCAATCAATAAATCATCTTTAGAAGTATGCTATACTCTATCGAATTGAAATTAGTATCAGGAAATACTGTGGCATTCAGGGGGGCGAAAATATGAAAAAGTAACTACTTGAATGTATTATCATGTTTGTTAAAACATAAAGGTTTCTACATATTAAATCTGTGTGAACATGCTTGTACTTACTTTGATGCGTCTATGAAGTATATTATTAAAGATGCTATGCTTAATATAAATACTAGGACCACCTGCAACAAAAAAAGAAATATGTAAGAATTTTTATAACTATCCATATACTGAGTCAGATTGGAATGATTGCAATGTTTTGTTACATATTTAACAGCCTTAATTTCACGTGACTATTTTTATTTCCCGCACCGATAGGAGAGGGGCGTATTGACTATGATTGAGCAGTAAGAAATAATCAATCACTAAAGCGCATATTTGCGGATGGAACAGTAGCAACTGCTTCCAAGGACAAGGCTGAAATATTTGCCAAGACATTTGCAGCAAACTCCACTGTAAAAGTCCCATCCAGTGCCCAGTTACCGTCCATACAGAGAGTACCCCAAGCCATGAGCGAAATAACGTTCAGAACAAAAATAGTTCGGAAGGTGCTGCAGTCACTTGACACTAATAAGGCGAATGGGCCAGACATGATTCCCTCCATTGTTGTCAAGAAGTGCGCACCGGAGCTCGCTCCCATATTTACCTGCCTCTTTCGGATGTCTTACGATTCCGGCATTTTCCCAAAAGACTGGAAAACAGCTTGCATCCAGCCGGTGCCAAAAAAGGGATCCAAAACCGATCCGTCCAACTACAGACCTATAGCTCTGCTTTCTGTAATCAGTAAAGTGGTGGAGAAATGCGTCAACCAAGAGCTCATTAAATACCTAGAGCTCCATCAGTTAATCAACGACAGACAATATGGATTCCGACACCAAAGATCAACTGGAGGTCTCCTGGCTTACGTCACACATGTGTCGAGCAAACTCATCCAGTCATTTGGCGAGGCTCACGTCGTTACCCTTGATATTTCAAAGGCATTCGATCAACTGTGGCATGCAGCTCTCCTAAACAAGCTCCCGCCTTATGGGCTCCCTGTTAAGCTTTGCGGTTGGCTCGCAGACTTCCCCTCAGGTCGGAAAATCTCTGTCGTGGTAGACGGCTTTTCCTCTTCTTTCCATAGCATCAATGCCGGGGTTCCGTAGGGATCGGTATTGGCTCCGACATTATTTCTGCTTCACATTAATGATCTACTCTCTAGCACTACAAACCCAATCCACAGTTTTGCGGATGACAGTACGCTGCATGCAGGCATCATGAGCAATAGACCGATCTCTGTGGTCAAGCTAGAACGCAGAAGACTGGCAGTGGCAGCTTCACTTTCAAAGGATCTCGATACCATTACCGCTTGGGGGCTTACGAATATGGTTAAATTTAATGCCTCCAAGACTCAGTATTGTACGCTATTAAACAAGAAGTGCCCATGCCAACACCAGGTTCTAATGAACAACCGGGCTCAGCCAAGCTGTTAGGAATCAACATTACAGAAAATCTGATCTGGCACGAACACGTCGCGTCAATTGCAACAGCTGCTGGTAAAAAGCTTGGGTACCTATTTAGAGCCAGAAGGTATTTCTCACCATGTAACCTCCTCACGCTATATAAAGCCCAGATAAGACCTTGCCTGGAGTATTACTCTCATGTCTGGGGAGCTACTGCCCCTACTACCTTGTCTATACTAGATGCCGTCCAGAGAAGGGCAATTCGACTAATTGACGATCCGGCCTTAACGCGCCAACTTCAGTCACTTTCTCACCGGCGTGTTGTTGGTGACCTCTCACTCTTCTACCGATATTCCAACGGAATCTGCTCCTCTGAGCTATCCTCTATCGTTCCGCCGCTCACTGCTCCTATCAGATGTACCCGTGCGACCGCTGCATCTCATCCTAAGGCGGTCGATCTTCATACATCAAGAACCGAGCGGTACAACCGCACATTTATTTCCAGGGTGTCCAAGGCTTGGAATAGACTGCCAGAACATGTATTTATTTAGCCTGCGGGTATTGGCCCATTCAAATCTCGCGTTAACAAACTTCCCCTAACATAACCCCTTCACAGCAGCCGCGGTACTCTGGTATTAAGGCTCTGCCTGCGCGGTCTGCTCTGTTATATATAAAAAAAGAGTCTAGGGTATAGCACGTGAAATTGAGAATCCAGGAAAAGACGTATTCCCGTGTTAGCGAGGAGGCGTGGCCGCCTGTTCCCTTTCTCCAGTGTGTGTGCCTAAGATGAGGGGAGATAAGTTCAAAACTCCAAAGGTAAGATGAAAAGGTGCAAAGGTAAGGTCCAAAGGTCACCACAAAAATGAATATCGAATTTCCAAGCTTCTGGCGTTACCTTTAAATTTACAGGAATGATTCAAAAAGCAAATTGAAGAAGAAAGCTTGCGTTTTGTCACTGTGCTAGTCTTTTTTGATATCGTGTTTGGTTGTTAAATTACAGACATTTGAAGGATGTGTGATTTTGCATTGGGTGTTTTTTGCACACTAAAAAACTTTTTTGAAAAAAATGCCCTTAGATGTCATTCATTCTAAAATACTGTCTATATAGTTTAAAAAACAAGTGAGTTCTGTTGGAAATGGTAATCCGTGTTTTACATGTCAAATACATAATGTATAACTGCGTACCCTGTAATGTGACATATCGAAGGTTGGCGATTTAATGAAGAAACTGAGGATATTGAAGGAAAAGAATTATTGTATACGTTGAAAGTACGTTCGTAAATTTTTTAACGACTCTCGAATAGTTAAAATTAGGGAGCAGAGTGATATTTTTGGCACTGAAGTGACAGGATGTTTGTATAATTAATTAATCGATTAATCAGAACAATTTTAGAGGTACCACGAGGTAGATGCCAAGTAATGAAGTAAGTGTAATCTGAAATAAGTGGACGGCGAAAAGTTTTATACAGCATACTTTTCAGTAGATCAAATATTTTGTTTATAACTGAGCAGACCGCGTAGGCAGAGCCTAAATACCAGAGTACCGCGGCTGCTGCGAAAGGGTTATGTTAGGGGAAGTTTGTTAACGCGAGATTTGAATGGGCCAATACCCGCAGGCCCAATAAATACATCTTCTGGCAGTCCATTCCAAGCCTTGGACACCCTGGGAATAAATGTGCGGTTGTACCGCTCGGTTCTTGATGTATGAAGAACGAACGTTTTAGGATGAGATGCAGCGGTCGCACGGGTGCATCTGATAGGAGCGGTGAGCGGCGGAACGACAGAGGATAGCTCAGAGGAGCAGATTCCGTTGGAATATCGGTAGAAGAGTGAGAGGTCACCAACAGCACGCCGGTGAGAAAGTGGCTGGAGGTGGCGCATTAAGGCCGGGTCGTCAATTAGTCGGATTGCCCTTCTCTGGACGGCATCTAGTATAGATAGGGTAGTAGAGGCAGCAGCTCCCCAGACATGAGAGCAATACTCCAGGCCAGGTCTTATCAGGGCTTTATATAGCGTGAGGAGGTTACATGGTGAGAAGTACTTTCTGGCTCTAAATAGGTACCCAAGCTTTTTGCTAGCAGCTGTTGCAATTGACGCAACGTGTTCGTGCCAGATCAGATTTTCTGTAATGTTGACTCCTAACAGCTTCAACCAGTGTCTGCTTAGCAGAATCTGTTTGTTTATTAGAACCGGGTGTTAGCTTGGGCACTTCTTGTTTTTGATAGCGTACAGTACTGGATCTTGGAAGCATTCAAATTTACCATATTCTCGAGCCCCCAAGCGGTAATGTAATCGAGATCCCTTGAAAGTGAAGCTGCCACTGTCAGTCTTCTGCGTTCCAGCTCGACCACAGAGATCGGTTTATTGCTCATGATGCCTGCATGCAGCGTACTGTCATCCGCAAAACTGTGGATTGGGTTTCTAGTGCTAGAGAGTAGATCATTAATGTGAAGCAGAAACAATGTCGGAGCCAATACTGATCCCTGCGGATCCCCACCATTGATGCTATGGAAAGAAGAGGAAAAGCTGTCTTCTACGACAGAGATTTTCCGACCTGAGAGGAAGTCTGCGAGTCAACCGCAAAGCTTAACAAGGAGCCCGTAAGACGAGAGCTTGTTTAGGAGAGCTGCATGCCACAGTTGATCGAATGCCTTTGAAATATCGAGAGCAACAACGTGAGCCTCGCCAAATGACTGAATGCGTTTGCTCTACACATGTGTGATGTAAGCCAGGAGATCTCCAGTTGATCTTTGGTGTCGGATTCCATATTGACTGTCGTTGATTAAGTGTTTGTGATATGAATAGGGCCCTCAAGTTGTTCAGAAAACTAGCTTTTGTCATGATAGACAGTCAAATAAAGTTTTGACAGGCTAAGTAGGTACCTGCACTATTGATCTATGTTACGATAGTATAGTCTTCACAGCTTTTTTGAATTGTTTTGTGTAATAATTAGTTTAGTACTAATTGTTGTAGGTCTGTGGATTCAGTTATATTCCCTGATGCGAATTTTATTACCCTTGGGAATTGCAATGTCTAATAAATATAATTATGTAACTTTATCTGCCTTGAAATAAAAAGAAATGTCAGTACTGCTAGTTTGGACTGTTTTGTCCATGTATAGTTTAGACTGGTGACTTTCGAGTACTAATGTTAGTGTTAGTTTGTAATTGATAAGGAAAACAATCAGATCTCAGTACTCTTCGAAGCGTCGTATTTCTGGTCATTTTATTAAAAGCTTTTATTTAACTTGGAATGTATGTACGCTTGTTCGGGTGGAATCTTGCAACTCAATTTTGAAGCAGATATCTTCAACAGATTGAGCTAAAATTTTATATACACGTTTAGTTTGGATGACAATGCACGATAAGTTATATGACGTTGTTCTAAATCCGATAGTGGAATAGTTATTTAATGCATTTCTACAATATGGGCATCCATATTGAGAACGCCCAGTAGATGCTAAGGGGAATGACAATCTAATGAGAGGAATGTCATCACTGACAATAGACACAATAGATCCACTGATGTCATTTTTAGTCAAACGATGCATTTTGTTGTGAGAGTTTGGGGAAAATACTATTCAAAGCCGGCAAGTTGTTTTATCACTCCATGAACCTGACGACCTGAGAGAAGAGAGTTTTTGCATTTGCGCTCAACTAGAGGCTTGCGGTGTGAGCAAAAATCTATCAGCAGTCACAGGAGATTCTGGATCCAATTGTACGAGTTCCTTCATACAACCTACGTAGTGGTCATCACCAAGTTGTATCGACGACGGTGACGACATCGACATGAGGTTAGGGGTAGCTAACGAACCGCTGCAGCGCGCTGGTGCACCAAGCAATCACGAAGGGTAGACCGGACAGCCGGTGTGTATGACTGTGATAGCGACGTAAGTGGTAAAGAAGATCCGCGATAAGGATTTTCCAATAATAAGTTTTTAAAGGAACATTTGGGGTGCTGGACTGACTTTGGGAAAGTAATAAGGAGATAAACTCGTGTTGTTAGTGGACTCTTATCACCAACACAGTTTTAATGTTATGTTTGGAGTAGGTCTATATTTTTAGTTTAGTTTAAGGTTTTCATGATGTCTAATAAAAGGAAATCCACCAAAAAGGAGTGGATATCAGGATAGCGCAAATTCTAAGTTAGAACCTGTCATTCAAGTGATGGCAAATAATATGTATTTTTAG
The DNA here is from genome assembly GCA_951848785.1 of Callosobruchus maculatus. Taxonomy (NCBI): domain Eukaryota; kingdom Metazoa; phylum Arthropoda; class Insecta; order Coleoptera; family Chrysomelidae; genus Callosobruchus; species Callosobruchus maculatus. The sequence continues at coordinate 3,510,983 of CATOUR010000179.1, forward strand.
ATATAACACGATTATGTGTTTTGTTGTAAGAGTTTGGCGAAAATATACTACCTATTCAAAGTCGGTGAGTTGTTTTATCACTGCATGAACCTTGTTTACGACCTGAGAGAAGAGAGTCTTTGCACCATGAAAGGGCCTGTTGAGAGTGACTCGAAAAATAATATGACGTCATTCTAAATTAACTATGGTGGACCATCCAGAATGGTGAAATAGTTCTTTTTAATGCACTTCTGCAGTATGGGTATCAAATAAAAGGGCTTGCCGAGAATAAATAAAAATTTTGTTTGATATAAATGCAAGTTAATAACTAAAAAGTAAAAAATAAATTAAAACAAAAAAATTTTTTTAAAAAAAGCTTTTATTAAAAGGTTCTAAAAAAAAGAAAATAAAATGTTCCTTTAGAGTGTTAATTATCAACTTATAGCCTCATTATACAGAATTTATATGATCATAAAAGCTTGTCGCGCGATATACTTGTGTGAATTAACCAGTACCTATTCAATTGACTAACTTGGTCTGTTAAATTTAAGTGTGTTAAAATTTCAGTTTAATTGAATTCCTATAGGTACGCAAACCTCGCGACAAGCTTTTATGATCATATAAATTGTGTATAATGAGGCTATAAGTTGATAATTAACACTCTAAAGGAACATTTTATTTTCTTTTTTTTAGAACCTTTAAATAAAAGCTTTTTTTTAAGTTTTTTTGTTTTAATTTATTCTTTTTGAGAAGGTATAGACAGGCTAGTAGGGGTGATATGAGTTGGTGGTTGGCCATTACATAGACTCATTTAATTGGGACAAATCGAAAAAGGTGTAGCCTTGCTTTATAAAAAAACAAAATGTTTAGGAATTGCTAAGCCAAATCAACTATACACTATATAGTGTTAAAAGGAAATCTCATCCTGTTAACCTAGCAGAGGAGAACAAAGTCCATATAAGCCATTTTGTGCGTCGCTTTAAGCAAATAGGTGTCGTTCGATGGGAAAATGAAGACAAAGCGACCCAATTAGATCACTTAGAGCTGAGCTAATGACACGGGTAGGAACGACAGCTGACGTAGACTATTTTCTTCCTTGTCGCCCACTCGCCTGTCGTTTAATTACTGGGGGATGATTTGCATCTATAGAAGGCTGCTTTGCTAGGATGTGCCAGGTCATCAGTTCTCAGTTCTTTGATACAGTAATAAGTTACTATAAGAATTTCATTAATTATTAATTAGGCTCTGCCTACGCGGTCTGCTCATTTAGAAAAAAATAACTGACCATAATTTAATTAACTACTTTTAAATTAAATTTAAATTTCAAACAGATGGGTTACTTGAGCTTGGTGATACACGTACTATATCTTTGTAAGCAATAATAGGTAAAGAAGCTTTTAAAAACGCTTGAACAAATTTATCGCATTTATTTATTTTTTTAAATCAAGTTGAAATTCACTTCTCTAGCTTTTATAACATATTTGATAGCAATGTCAGCTTACATCTATTTATTTTGGTAGTATTTGTGACTAATTATTACTTCAGTTGACAAACTTCAGATCAAAAATACACAAAAAATAAGTTTCGAAAAAACACAAAGAAGTGAAAAGCCCTTTTTTATAAAATCCTGAAAATATTCAAAAGGTAATAATATAAAAAAATCAGGGACGTTAAGAGCACAAGTCTACTAATAAAACGTAGTCCACAACTAAAATTCGAAATAAGCTTCCATACGCCACGAAGGCAAGTAGATTGACTCAGTACTTCCACACATTATCAGTGTATTATTTTCTCATAGCATGAAGCTATAGTCTGTGATTCCCTTGCAACCAAATCATCCACCCGCAAGAAAGCGTGTTATGCCACTAGGTTCTTCTTTCACAGGTCAATGGACAGCCTATTATGAATACAAAAATAAAATCAGTTTTTCACCCCCCCCCCTCCCTCAACCACCCCAATTTCACCCCGATCCCTAAAAAGTAAAAATGACCAGGAACTCCTAAAATGCCTAAAAACAAAGTTTGAGATGCTTTCATATTTTTAGTTTTTTGATTACGTACTGCTGCGCCGCCACTGACACGATTTCTAAAAACCATACGCGTTTCATCCTTACCACGGTAATAATACTGTTTTTGTCATAAATGGAAAGATCATACATAAGTTTTATAACTGTTTTTGTTTCTTTTTTTTTCACAATAATTCACAAGTTATATCAAAATAAAAATGGGTTTTTGAATCGAGTACCGAAAACACGCCGACGGCTCCCGAACCCGTGTGACGTCACCATGGCGGTAAGAATGCTCCTTTGATCAACGACGTACTACTCCGATACTAGACTCTAGATTCCCAGCCAATCGCTAAAATACGTACTGCTAAACTGGTAACTAGTGTAGGTATATTTGTTGCAACACAGTCGATGAATGAATTTTTCAGCTCGAGACGAAGTCTACGATCGAAATAAATATGTTTTTGGATGTTTGAAGTTGAAGTCAGATTACAGATTCCAGTAAGTATGTATAATGTAAATATGTTTCGTTGAAAAGATCTCCTTAACCGAAGGATGGCCCAGTGGTTAGACGGTCCGCTAGTGGATCTCAGGGTCTTTGGATCGAAACCCAGGCCTTCCAACTTTTTTTTATTTTTTTTTATCAAAAATTTTATTGATGTGCTTTTTGCACTTGTTACGCAAATTTTTTCTACGATCAACATAAATATGTGTTTGAATCAAATTTTGTTAGACATATTACATGCACTGCACAGTGCTTGTTAAATTTTTATGAAAATTTAATACTGTTAAGCTTCATTGCCCAAAGTTAAATGAATAATAATACCAAGTGATAAACAGAATGTGGTTACGAGTTTGAGTTACTTTTTTTACATTAAAAAACTTGAATGAATTGAATGGATGAAGGGATTTTGTTTTATTAACCAACTATTACATTTAAAAAAAATTAATGGCGATTGATATTGACGGACAAACCTCATTTCCACTGATTTTTTGAATTGTCCACCGCCTCCTGTACTTAGTTTTTGCACTGTGCAGTGCAAGTAATATGTCTAACAAAATTTGATTCAAACACATATTTATGTTGATCGTAGAAAAAATGTGCGTAGCAAGTGCAAAAAGCACATCAATAACATTTTTGATAAAAAAAAATTTAAAAAAAGTTGGAAGGCCTGGCTTTCGATCCAAAGACCCTGAGATTCACTAACGGACTCTCTAACCACTGGGCCATCCTTCGATTGAGGAGATCTCTGTAATCTGACTTCAACTTCAAACATTCAAAAACATATTTATTCCGATCGTAGACTTCGTCTCGATCTGAAAACTTCATTCATCGACTCTGTTGCATCAAATATACACTAGTTACCAGTTTTGCAGTACGTATTTTCGCGATTGACTGGGAATCTAGAATCTAGTATCGGAGTAGTACGTCGTTGGTCAAAGGAGCATCCTTACCGCCATGGTGACGTCACACGGGTTCGGGAGACGTCGGCGTGTTTTCGGGACTCGATTCAAAAACCCATTTTTATTTTGATATAACTTTTGAATTATTGCGAAAAAAAAGAAAACAAAAACAGTTTTGTTAAATAAAACTTATACATGATCTTTCCATTTATCACAAAAAAGTACTTTTTTCTGAATTCAAAACCTCAATTGCCTCTATTATCCCCCAAATGCACGCTGTTGCTGAAAAGAAAACTTCCAAAGCTCAACCACTTTGTGTGATAATCTCGGCCCAAAGAGCCGATTGCTTAAAAAACCGAGGCGGCCTTGGATGTGACAACTCGAGATTTTCCGATCATCGTCGCTCGTCTATTGTTTTTCGCAAGACAGAGATCGATGTAACATTGTTTTGTGTTAGGAGCGCGGCTAATTTTAACGTCGTTTCGTATCTAAATATACGTGAGGTGACTAAAAATACAGAGCGATCTATTTGCGGTTGCCTCAGCACTGTCATTTGTACAGCCACCTTGGATGCTCATCCTCGTTTATCACTACAACGGAGATACGTCAATATAAGTTTCTTCTAAAATGCGTGTAGGTATAATCAGCTGAGTGTATTGATTGTTGCTATTAACATATGGAAAGCTTTCTATAGAGTGTTTTTTTTATGGTCGGCCTCCCGAAAAGGCTTAAAGCCTATGGCAGCTGATTCCACAGCGTCGAAGTTCTCCAAAAGAAGGAATGCTGGAGGAGACTAGTTCGGGGAGTAAGGACCTCGACCTGGTAAGAATGGGCTCGCAGTGCTTCTCTAGTTTTCGTGGTTCGGACGGCCTGTGGTGTTATTATCTGAGAGAGCTCAATCGAACATCTACCGTGATAGAATCTGTAAAACAGGGATAGGTCAGCCACCCTCCTTCGATGTTCCAGGCTGTGGAGGTCCTTTGTGAGGTTTGGCGTATCGATAAGTCTAATCGCTCTTTTCTGGATAGTGTCCAGAAGCTTAAGAGAGTGCTTCCCCACACATGGGAGCAATACTCCAGCGATGGTCGGATCTGTGCCTTGTAGAGAAGCAGCAGTTGCTCTGGTGTATACAACTTCCTACAGCGGAATAAAACTCCAAGCTTCTGGGATGCCGTTTTAGCAATACTGACGACGTGGTCGTGGCAGGACATGTTATTGCTGATGTTGATTCCCAAAAGCTTGACAGAAGGTGATTCGACTATGGGGTGACCCTCCATTTCCACGGTTGGTAAGCCATCGTTGTAAGTGTTGTTGCCTGAGTTTTTTGTACGTTGAACTGTACTTTATTTTCTAATCCCCACTCGACAATTGTTTTGATATCAGCGTTGATCTGTGAGGCATGCTGCTGTCGCTGACGTACCGTCTCCTGGGATGATAGTGGCTTGCCTGGTTCCATGCACGACACTAATGTACTGTCATTTGCAAAGCTGTAGATTAGATTGGATGTTATTTCCAGCAGCTCGTTGATGTACAGCAGAAACAGGGGATAGGACAGATCCCTGAGGAACACCGGCGTTTATTGAAAATACGTCTGATGAACAGCCCTCGACTACAACAAACAGAGATCGGTCGTTCAAAAAGCTATTCAGTCACTGGCGCAGGCCAGGTGGTAGTCCATAAGCAGCAAGCTTGGCCAGAAGTCCGTCATGCCATACTCTGTCGAAAGCTTTCGATATATCAAGTGCAACGACACGGAATTCGCCATGATTGTCTATTGCTCTGTTCCACAAGTAAGTGACGCAGGCAAGGAGGTCACCTGTAGACCTGTGCTTACGGAAGCCATACTGGCGATCATTTATGATGTTATTGTTGTCCAGGTATTTCAGGAGCTGTGTGTTAATAACAGTCTCCATAACCTTAGCCATGATGCTGAGAAGAGCCACAGGTCTATAATTGGTGGGATCAGTTTTTTTGCCTTTCTTAGGGATGGGTTGTACGCAGCCAATCTTCCACGAAGCGGGAAACACGCCTCGTTGGTACGAAAGTTTGAAGAGCTTGCAAAGAATAGGTGCAAGCTCAGCGGCACAGCGATTAAGGACAATGGCTGGAATATGGTCAGGACCAGTAGCTTTATTGGTGTTCAGTTTTTGGAGGATGCTTTTTACATGTCGATGTTGAAATTTGACGTCTGCCATTCTCGAGTTCACGCTTATGGTGGTGGTCGGAGTACTTCCTTGAAAGTCTACAGTAGAATTGACTGCAAAGAGCTTCCCCAAGATGTCTGCTTTTTCTTTAGGATCAGAAGCGATGGATTTGTCCTCTCTGGTCAAGGGTGGTATTGACGAATAGGAAAAGTTCTGACTAACAGCCTTAGCTACAGACCAGAATGTTCTGGTGTGGCATGAGGGACTTCTGATCAAGCTTGCTGCTTATGGACTACCACCTGGCCTGCGCCGCTGGCAGAAGCTTGGAGTTTTGTTCCGCTGTAGGAAGCTGTATACACCAGAGCAACTGCTGCTGCTGTACAAGGCACAGATCCGACCATCGCTGGAGTATTGCTCCCATGTGTGGAGATGCGCTCCGAAGCACTCTCTAAAGCTTCTGGACACTATCCAGAAAAGAGCGATAAGACTAATCGATACGCCAAACCTCACAAAGGACCTCCACAGCCTAGAACATCGAAGGAGGGTGGCTGACCTATCCCTGTTTTACAGATTCTATCACGGAAGATGTTCGATTGAGCTCTCTCAGATAATAACACCACAGGCCGTCCGAACCAGGAAAACTAGAGAAGCTCTGCGGGCTCATCCTTACCAGGTCGAGGTCCTTACTCCCCGAACTAGTCTCCTCCAGCATTCCTTTTGGAGAGCTTCGACGCTGTGGAATCAGCTGCTGGGGAATTTGTTTCCCGACGGCTACAACCTGCAGCGTTTCAAATCTAACGTGAACCGATACTTGTCCTCTCGCAGCGCTTCTACAGCGCCACAGGCTTGAAGACTTTGCAGGAGGTTGACCATAAAAAAATCATAAAACGCCTAAAAAGCGTATTATTTCAAAATCTAAAATTTTAGCGATTACAATATTCTTTTCAAATATCGGTGTGGAAAGTAAGAGGTAATCAGTTTGGTCAAGTTTTATACAACGAATATGGTAATATTTGTACCTAATGAAACTTTACTTTTAGATTTTCTATGCTACCTTAGAGGTCCTGTAGATAATTTTAGCAAGGTCATCAAAATTACAACTTAAAATGAGAACTTGAGTTCCTTTTACAACTTGCATTTCACCAAAAGTGCTTCTATAGCAATAACATCCATATAATCAACTATACATATAATTACTTTATAAATTGTATCATATTTTTCATAATTATCAACACGGAATGCATTGTTTTATGCGTTTTTTTTTCTAAATTGCGTACTAGGCATACATATATAATTTCCATGAGGTGACATTGCATCTCCTGAGAAATTAGTCCTGAGTGGACACTCATTTCTAATTAGAGACTGTTCATGTAAATTTATGTCACGTACTTTTAATTAAAATTCATTTAATAATATCTATGATAGGTCATTAGTTTTAATAAAACACTTACTAATGCGTTTCTGACGTAACAACAATCCCAAAAGACACCTCAGGAATGCATTCCATGATTCATGAAAGTAACATTAATATTCATAGTAATAGAATGCGCATCTTAATGTTCAACGATATATGAGTCAAAGATTGAATTAGTCTGTAAAATAATTTATGACAATATCATATCAGAAAGCCATTTCAAGAAACTAAAACATTTTTTTTATTCGTTAGGCGTGAGGACTCTTGTCAATGGTTTGTTGTCTCTTACAAATATGCCTTAAGCAGGTCTGCATCCATAGCAGATATCTTCAAATTGAAGGCTCTGTATCTGGGATTGTAGAGTGTTGGTGTCCTTAAGCCTTGTGTCCACTTGCAAGTAATTTGCGATAGTTTTTGCAATAAGTGCTTGCCTGTTTGTCTACACTATCTTTTAATTGTTCGCAAATTTAATCTAGGAAATTGCTTTCGCAATTTCACTTGGGCTTGATTGTTCTGATTCCGTATACACTATAGATAAGATGCCGTATGCAAAATCTGTAGTTGCTGCGGTAGTTGTGATATGTTTAATTAAAAAAAGAAAACAAGAGAAAGATAGTAAAAGGTGGAGAAAATGTTGGATGAGAAAGTGGATTCAGCGTAGTACTATTCTAGGGATACATGAATTTTAATGAGTCAAAGAAGTATTCTTATATATTTCATTAGTCCCTTGCCCACTTTTCTTTTTTTGAATTTTTCTCCAATCTTGGTTAACTTGCGTTCCCAAATTATGTAGCTTCTTTTGAATTTCCGCTGTACAAGTATTAAATAGGTCGGCCAGTTTTTGTAATGCATTCTGCTTTTTGAATGTCCTTAAATTTTGGAGTATGTAAATTCCATAATTCCGGATATAAGTCAAAATTTTCTCCTTGCTGCAAGGCTTTCGAAACAGGCTTTAAATTTTTGTGGCAAACTAATTTAGTCACTTACGTAGCGTGTGCACGACGTCAATAGAGAAATATTGCAGCAAAATTACTTGCACATAAAGGACTTGCGACTTGCTGAGAGCTTGTAGTGTACACGGTTACTCTCAGGAAATTAGTTTGCCACAAAAATTTTGAGGCTGTTTCGAGAGTCTTGCAGCAAGAAGTATTGTAAATCAAATATGGAGAAGTTCAACTGGACGAGAGAAGACACGTATCTTTTAATTGAAAATTTTTAATTATATCCTGAATTATGTACATACTCCACAATTTAAGGACAGATTCAAAAAGCAGAATGCATTACAAAAATGGGCCGACCTATTCAATACTTCTACAGAGGAAATTCAAAGGAAGCTACATAATATGAGAATGCAAGTTAACCAAGAGTGGAGAAAATCCAAAAAAAGAAAAGTGGGCAAGGGACTAATGTTATATATAAGAATACTTGGGAGTTCTTTGACTCTTTAAAGTTCGTGTATTCCTAGAGTAGTTCTACGCCGAATTCACTTTCTCACCCAACATTTTCTCCGCCTTTTACTATCCTTCTCTTGTTTTCTTTTTTTTTTAATTAAATATATCACAACTACCGCAGCAGCTACAGATTTTGCATACGGCATCTGATCTATAGTGTATACGGAATCAGAACAATTAAGCCCAAGTGAAATTGCGAAAGAAGTCCTTTATGTGCAAGTAATTTTGCTGCAACATTTCTTTAATGACGTCGTGCACAAGCTACGTAAGTCACTTGTGAGAGTGAATGAATGAATAAGGACCAGAGGCTATCCAGCACGGAATGTGGCTGGTGCATAGGCCACACGATGGGCCCTTTTGCGCCTCTATCCGCGCTAGTTCCTAAGACCTGCACTTTTGGCAAAGGCAAGGACATTCTTAGGTCATATCCATTTTATCTCTATTGGTTCCGAGGTTCTTGAGCCCAGCATAGTCTGCCTGTGATAACAAGGGCTCCACAGCGACACAAGATGTGTGCCGAGGATTCTTCGTCTTCACCACACCACGTGCACGTTGGGCCGTTGACCACCCTCATAACGGACAAGTGACGCCTGAAGGTGTTGTGTCCCGTTAATAGGCCTACTAGCAATCTCAAGTTACTCCTATCCAGAGAGAGACAAAATCATCCTATTCTCTCTGCAGGCCCTGCTAATAGTTCCCGAGCTTGACGGAGATGACCAGAGATGTTGTTCCAACTCAGAGAGTGTTGATTCTGGATCTGCTCTCCAGTTGTTTTCCTAATCAAGTTTGCAGATAGTCCTAAGGCTGGTTCCAGGCCCACAAAACTTTTGCCGGATCCCATCCTAGCCAGATCATCCGCCATTTCGTTACCCTTTACCCCAGCGTGCCCAGGTACCCACATCAGTGATACCTTGTGTTTAGCTGAGATGGCGTCAAGAGCCCTCCTGCACTCCAGGACCAGTCCCGACGTTATTTTCCAAGCATTCAGTGCTTTGATGGCTGCCTGACTGTCAGATCAGATAGTAATCCGTCTCCTAGACCCGTCAATTTCCCGAATACGATTTACACAAGCAAGTATCGCATAGACCTCAGCCTGGAATACTGCGGTGTGCCCCCCAAGAGGGAGTGAAAGTCTTGTATGGGGTCCGTAGACTCCCGAGTTCGAGCCCTCTCTAGCGAGTGAACCGTCTGTGTACCAGACCTGTCCTCCTCCCTCGATGAGCTGTCTTTCCCTAGACTCCCACTCTTCCCTTGACGGAAACACCACCGTAAATTTGCGATTGAAGCGATGCGTAGGAGAAACTATATCGCTCATCGCCAACAAAATAGGAGTATCCTCATGCAACTCTGCTAGAATCGTCGAATGTCCTTTGCCTGGATTCATAAAAGTCCAGCTACCCTGACTCCAGAGATGGAACGCAGTTTTTCTAGCTTCCCCTTGAATTACCAGATCCAAAGGAGGAAGATTCAATAGTGTTTCAATGGCACTCAAAAGTGTTGTGCGCACTGCACTGGTTATACTAAGACATGCCAAACGTTGAACCTTATTAATTTTGGCTCTTATTGCCTCCGTCTTTATACAGGTCCACCACACTATGGAGCCATATATTAATGACGGTCTGACTATTGTAGTATAGAGCCAGTGCACCACTTTTGGGCTCAGGCCCCAGCTACTACCGACAACTCTTCTGCAGGCCCATAATGAGTTTCGAGCCTTGCTTGTGAGAGTAGCTCTAGCAATTTTATTTGCTAGTGGACACGAGACTTTAGATCTCAGCAAGTGGTCAAGATCAGGGACATTCTTAGCAGTTATTGTAGCTACTGTTTTGCAACTTCATTAGGCATTATGGGTGAAAGTACTAAGAACAGACCGGTATTCAAACTGAATCTGCTGCTCTGAGCTATCATCTACAGGGTGGCCAATCGGGTAACGATAATAATTTTTTAGATAGCCCGTACCGAGACCTATCCAAAACAGCCCCATCTATGTGTACCGATTATTGATAGTTTTTGAGTTATGATTTTTTTTTTGAAAACTTAGAGATTTTCCAGTTTTTCCAAGAAATCGTCAAAAACAAAATCAAGAATGCTTTTTGGCTTTTATTTTTTTTCAGCAATTATACTCAGTATTAAGCCTATTTTAATATCCAATAAAGATAACCTGTACATCCGAACAATAATTAAGTACATTTTGGGGCCAAAGTTTGAAATATCTGTCTTTAGTCAGGAGACCAAAACCTTCAGAATAAGATTAAAAATACTTATGCCTGGTTCTGGAGCTCCAATCTACTCTTAAAAACTTTGCAAGACATTGCACTTTCGAAATAATAATGAAAAAGTAGCACTTATGGAGACATTTTGCGCCGTACGTGAGTGTTAAAGGTAAAAAGGTGATAATTCACGAATTTCCAAAATGATTTAAAAAACTATTATTTTGCTTTATTATTACAAATTAAAGAGAAAAAACTCGTAACAACTAATAAACCCGATAATCATTGATGTTTCGGTGACTTTTAATAAAAAAACTAATACCCAAATTGTGATTTTAGCACACAACAACAACAACAACAAAAAAAACGCAGGTGAACCAACTGTGACGGTACGAAACTCCGGTGTATGTAAATCGGACGTAGTGACGTGCCATGCCATGCGATGCATTAATCACGAGGCATGTGCAAGTGCAACTCTCATTTGTGGTTTCCTCAAAGTCGTTTCGTTTTCGTCCGGACGTCTGATAACATCTGCTGGATAATCGACAGTCACGCGACTTGTTGAACCACATTTTTCATAGGAAACAATCTCTGTGATATAACTCACAGTTGAAAGGCATTTTGCTGGACATACCATAGGTAAGGGGAGTATCAGAATCGTAATTTCGATTTCGAGAGTACCGCGGCTGCACACGCTGACATTCTCAAGACGTACTCAATGATATGGTAAAATTCAATGCTTAAAAAACTCAGTACTGTCGAACATAGAGGTAGTAAACAAACCACTTCCGCATGGCGTGCTTAAAGCCATCATCTTTGACACTTCAGCCTTCAAACATTGCCAACTAACCTGAAAATTCTTCCAATGCAAACCATATTGCAAACACTGTTAAACTACACACGAATATAGCACAGCAAGTCCGTAAAGCTTCACTACAGTTACCAACAAATAGCGAATTCGATTTTACTGACCAAGCATAAAAGACGCACAACCAAAACAAACGTTTGACAGTTGGGGTTCTACTGTAAACAAGCCGCATGAAAATTATATTGTCGTTGCCAGCTCCTCAAAATTTATGTAAGACTTCAGAATTTGCGTTTTTTATGAAGAAATATGCAGTAACGCAGTAGAGGTCAACATATCTATTGATTTTGCTGTAATCATTCCTGAACCATGAAAATACTATCTTTTTTAACGTAGAATGTAATATTTCTGGATACCATACAATTAAGACGACAGTAAATAATTATGATTGCCGTATCTGGTGGTCAATATGACAACGTAAGAAAAGATGTCCGCCTATTAGAATTAGCTGTTTACTACCTCTATGTTCAGTTGTTACTCTGAGGATGAACTCAATTTTTTCCATATAAAAATCTGTTATGATGCGCATAACGAAAAAATCTGAACCAAATATTGATTACTACTAAAAAGTTTTTTGATGAAATGGCGGTTGATGAACCAATTGAAGACCCTAAAAATCGTTTAAGAATTTTAGTATCCAACACGTTCCTAGAACTAAAAAATAATGTGAGGCATCCACAAATGTCTATTCAAAATTCGATATTTTAAGCCACAAAACACTTACTGAAGTGCAAAAAGTGGAAATTATTAATAAAGTAAAAGAACTAGTTGAAAAATATCCAGACGATCTCACACAAAATCTTGCGTCGGAACTAATTCAAATAAAAAATCCTCTATATATAATCCTGAAAAATCTTAACAGTATTAGGGAATTTTCTGATTTTATTTTCGAAAAAAAAAATCAATTGTTGATTAGCTGTGTACCTGAGATTTGCACTGCATTTTAGTTGTTTCTAGTACTGCCTATTACATCGGCTCAAGCAAGCTCATTTTCAAAACTAAAACTAATAAATGTAAATGTGAAGGGGGGGGCCGTGAAAAAAGTTGCGGGGGGCCCCCGAAGACCTTGGCACGCTACTGGTTCACCCTCGTTTTGAGGGCTGACGTTACCTGCTGCCTACTTAATCCTATACCGGGCTCTGAGCCAACAAACTACCCTGCGGTGTCGAGTTTGACCAGCTTATCTACTTCCTTATCACCAGAAATCCTCCGTATGACCCAGGGCTTACATCAAGGTAACTTCCTTCAGACTCCTCGGCTCCTCCAATCTCTCCGCGCACTCCTGAACTAAGGGTGCCCTTGTTCTGGGCCCGTAGATGGCTTTCAGTATCGCCTGACTGTATTTTACTCTGTTCCCTCTCTCACCTCCTCATTACATCCAGCAGAGAGTATTGCATATACTTCTGCTTCTAAAATCGTGGTGTTCGAATAACTTTCTCGTACTCCTCCATTTGTCACATGCATCCCTGCTTCCGAGGTCTGTCCATTAGCTAGACGGGAGGGAAGCACTGAAACTCACTACCACAATCCAGGTCAACAAATCTAGCTGACGAATTAGCAAGTGAAATACCTTCACAGACCCAAATCTTGTTAGGAGCTACCCTACAATATAGAGAAGTTTTAGACCACGACGAAATGCAGCCGGCCTTGCAGGCAATCCCAGAAACCAGGACAATAAAGTAGAGATCGTTAATTATAGAGAGGAGGAGGAGTGTGGCAGCAGCAGTATCTGCGATGATCCTCCAAGTTCACGTCCAGATCGATCGGAACGAACTGGCACTAGCGGCATGCCAGAACGCGAGACGGGGTCACGCAAAAAGGGGAGTTGTTCTCCAGCTGTGCCCTACCTCACTCCCCCCCACCTCCCGGCTGTGATGGAGTCGCTGTCGCTCCGAGATCGATACACTCCTCCTGACCCACAATTCAACAGACAACGAGCCGCGCCGTTAGAATTTGCCTGCCATTCAAACTGCCGGATATGAACGGCTTTTGCTTCCAACGGCAATAGGCGGTTGAAGTATTTTAATCGCTTAAAATTTCGTATTTGAGGTAATGAGTTCTCTGGAGCATCATCATAGTCACAATGTCTTAACAGACATGCTGTGCGTGGAGTCGTAAAATGCATCAAGTCGGAGCTAGTGTGTTGCCGACACGAATATTATCAACAGTTTTGAGAACTGTAGCTCGCCATCGTTCGCGATTTACTGTCAGTTCACTGGCGCTCTTGATACTCATATCCAGCAACTGTTTCGTCGTATCCACCCAGCGTGTAGGGAAGCGGCCTCGGCGCCGCCCACTCGGGGCATGACCCTGAACTACAGGTTTCTCCATATTATCGCTTCTGTGTATATGTCCGAAGAATTTCGTCGACACAATGGATGATAGTCTCTTTGGATTACCGAGCTCATTCAGTATGGAAACGTTAGTTCGATGGGCGGTATAAGGAACTCTCAGCATTCTCCTCCACGTCCACATTTCAAAAGCATCTATGCGAGCTCGATCTGCCTTTTTGACCGTCCAAGTTTCTGGATGGTCTATAATATAATAATGTCGTCTTTATTTTGCTACAATTACATCGTAATAAAAACTATAGAAAACCTCATTGGCGAAGTTTAGCTAGCACTACTCTTACACTTAAGGGTCTAGGGTATAGCGCGCGAAATTGAGAATCCAAGAAAAGACGTATTCCCGCGTTAGCGAGGAGACGTAGCCGCCTGTTCCCTTTCGCCAGTGTGTGTCTAAATGAAATGAGGGGAGATAAGTCTAAAAATCAAAAGGTAAGGTCAAAAGGTCTAATGGTAAGGTCCAAAGGTCACCACCAAAATAAATTTCTCATTTCCAAGCTCCTGACGTTACCTTTAAACTTACAGTAATGACTCAAGGAGCAAATTGAAGAAGAAAGCTTGCGCTTGTGCAACTATTTAGCCTTTTTTGATATCGTGTTTGGTTGTTAAAATTGTTACATTTATAAAATGTATGATTTTGCATTGCGAGTTTTTTGCACATTAAAACACTTTTTTGAGAAAATCGAAAATAGTTGTCATTCATTAAGGTCTTAACTATCGCCTTCTGAAATATTATATATATAGTTTGAAAATAGAGTGAGTTAAGCGAGAAATTGTGAGTCCGTGTTTTACATGGCAAATACGTATGTATAAATGTGTATCCAGGCCCCTTAACCAATGAGGTTAGCAACAAGTTTTAAAAGTTACAGATAACTTTGAGTTGAACAATTCAGTTACAAAAAAAGGAATCAGATATAAATCTTATAATATCAAAAGAGATAAAATGATTAAAACAAGTATAATATAGTTTGTATAATATGTCTATTATGATGCAGCTGTTTAGGTAAGTTATTAAAACATTTGAATTTTTGTTGAAAAACTGATACCTAAAGTGAAAGCACAAGTTTTGGATTGCGCACTGCGTCTGACAGGTGAAACTGACATATTCTTTTATGCTCAGCCTCCCGCAAAGGCTGAAGCCTATGACGCTGTGGAAGCGCTGCGAGAGGATAAGTGTCGGTGCACATTAGATTTGAAACGCTACAGGTTGTAACCGTCGGGGAATGAATTCTCCGGCAGCTCATTCCATAGCGTTGAAGTTCTCCAAAAGAAGGAATGCTAGAGGAGATTGGTTCGAGGAGTAGGTAAGAATGAGTTTTCCTCGTTGGGATGGCCTTCGGTATTATTATCTGGGAGAAATCCCTCGAATATCTTCCGTGATAGAATCGGTAAAACAAGGACAAGTCAGCACGTCCTTCGATGTTCTAGGCTGTGGAGGTCCTTTGTGTAGTTAGGCGTATCGATTAGTCTTAAGACTTTCTTAGACTGGCGCGAATGATTCGCGGCGACTGCGAATAAGTCGCGTTGGTAAAAACCGCACCATACTGTTTACGTAGCGGCATACGTGCCTGTTCAGCCCTGTACGGTTTTTTCCGCACCAACTGCGGATCTGACAGCGTTTGTTTCGCTGCGAATTCCGTTTCGCATTCGACCGCGTTTTGGTCGCTACCGCTCCCGATTCGCCACGGCAAAACAAGAGAAACTAATCGAACTGGTTATAAATTATTCTATATTATTCTATACTTATCCCACGAAGATTATAGGAATGTGCAGAAAAAATGATTTTATATTTTCGTGACCGTAGATTTCAAACTTGGTTTTTTCTAATGGTATTCCGGTCAATTAAATGAAACAATTTTCCTTTCCACGACGTTTCGGTTTATTATAAATCTAAACCATCGTCAGGTGTCTATAAAGAATGATAAAAACCGGTAAATATGGTGTCTAGACGATGAAATGTATATATATAAGAAAACATCTAGTAAAAATGAAAATTAAACCTTACTTAGCAATATATATAACAGAACAATGTACAATGAAAAAAAAAAATTTTTTTTTGTTCATTAAAAGAAAATAAAATAAAAACACTACTTACAATTTGTTTTAGTTTGCTACATATTTTTAAGCGAAACCGTCCCTGAGGATTCAGGAAACAGAATAACCATTAAAGTTTGGAATTATAAGATGCCATAAAATACCAGATGTTTAGAAAGTGGTGGTGACAAAAGCTAGAGAGTGGGTGTAGGGTGGTAACCTAACGTACATATCTGTATTAATGATTTATTGATTTAGATAAGATGCAGAAACCTCATTTCAATAAGCTATTGTAAATATTTCCCAACCTGTCAACATCAGACCTAAAGTTTATAGCTTTATTATTATTTTTAATATAAATCATTTCTTTTATATTTCTTTTATAATAATTTTTTTCTTGTGCAAGAATTTTAGGATTTTGGAAGTCAAATTTGTGTCCGGTTTCATATGTATGTTTACTTAAAGCGGTTGATTCTTTTCCATTCAATGTATCGTACCTGTGATTATAAACTCTATTAGATAAATTTAACAGTTTTCATCCAAAACTACAATTCACCATAGAAATAGAAAAATATAGGTCAATTAATTTCTTAGACATTTCAATTTCATACAATAATGCAGGAAAAATTAGCACAGCTTGGTATACTAAAGATGTATGGTCTGGGAGATACCTAAATTATAACTCTTTTGTTCCAAATTCATATAAAAAAAGTGTTGTAACGGGACTTATAGATAGAGCCATTCATTTCACTGAACCACGTAACCGAATTAAAAATATAAATAAAGTTAAGAACACACTTATTAACAACAACTACCCTCCACATTTTTTCAATCCAATTATTAGAAGCAGAATTAATAAACTTTACAATAGCAAAGAAGAGAACAATATACAAAAAACAGAAAATAAATATATTAGCTTGCCATATATACCTCAAATAAATAAACAGATGGAAAAATGTCTAAAACCATATAATATTAAAATAGCAAACAAACCTACAAACTCAACTAATAAATTTTACAATAATTTTAAACCAAACATAGACTTAAATAATAAAACGGACATAGTTTACCAAATAGACTGTCAGCATTGTGATGGGGTATATATTGGCCAAACAAAACAATATTTAAAGAATAGAGTTTATAATCACAGGTACGATACATTGAATGGAAAAGAATCAACCGCTTTAAGTAAACATACATATGAAACCGGACACAAATTTGACTTCCAAAATCCTAAAATTCTTGCACAAGAAAAAAATTATTATAAAAGAAATATAAAAGAAATGATTTATATTAAAAATAATAATAAAGCTATAAACTTTAGGTCTGATGTTGACAGGTTGGGAAATATTTACAATAGCTTATTGAAATGAGGTTTCTGCATCTTATCTAAATCAATAAATCATTAATACAGATATGTACGTTAGGTTACCACCCTACACCCACTCTCTAGCTTTTGTCACCACCACTTTCTAAACATCTGGTATTTTATGGCATCTTATAATTCCAAACTTTAATGGTCATTCTGTTTCCTGAATCCTCAGGGACGGTTTCGCTTAAAAATATGTAGCAAACTAAAACAAATTGTAAGTAGTGTTTTTATTTTATTTTCTTTTAATCAACAAAAAAAAAATTTTTTTTTTCATTGTACATTGTTCTGTTATATATATTGCTAAGTAAGGTTTAATTTTCATTTTTACTAGATGTTTTCTTATATATATACATTTCATCGACTAGACACCATATTTACCGGTTTTTATCATTCTTTATAGACACCTGACGATGGTTTAGATTTATAATAAACCGAAACGTCGTGGAAAGGAAAATTGTTTCATTTAATTGACCGCAATACCATTAGAAAAAACCAAATGTGCAGAAAAAGATAAAATATGGAACCAAGTACCAAAAGAACTTGGTGTAAGCGGTAAATACCTATAATTTAATATAAAATAAAGTGACACTAAACCAGAAATATTTCCGTAATTCTCACGTGGTGATTTAAAGGATTTGAAAAATGGAAGAAATATATGAGAAAAATATATTATTGAGTAATATTTTATTTACTTAAAGGAGAACTTACACATGCATGGTTTTAGTGCCAGTAAAGGTTTACACTGTATGTGCCAAAATTTTTGGGATCGACAGTTTCATTTTGTTAAAGTTCGAATACGTCGCCCGCACTTTGCGAAGCCTGCAAACTAGTCGCTAAATACTTATTTAACGGAAAACAGATAAAAGAAATAGGTACGTAACAAAAATGCTACAAAACGTAAATTCCGTGTGTGGGTAAACCATGGATTACTCGTCGGCATCGATCTACTTTGGGTGCTTCTGCACAAATTCTATGAGAACCCTCAGCAGAGGATCCTGCAAGCTACAAAAACCTTTTTAGAATGACAAAATAATATTTTCAAATTGTTTTAGATTGTGACGTCACGTGTTAAAAAAACTGATACCCGCATGAGAGGCGATTTAATACCGCATTGAAATTCGAAGGATATCTTCCAAATGGAGATTATTCCACTTCCTTCTAGCCATATTTACCAAAAATGAAATCACAGATTAGTAGCTCCAACGAAACGAAAATCAAACTATAAACATTCCTTTTTTCCGTGGATTTGTATCTGATTTCAGGAGGATACAGAGTTTTTCAGTTTATTCACATGCAGGGTGTCCCACGACGACTAAGACGAGCAATATATCGGAACTGGGCAGTAGTAGCGAATTATAACTTTGGGGATGTAAATACCCAATGAGGTATTTGTTTTTGGTCACGTGACGTCCGATTCAAAATTACTTTTGTAGTGTTTCATAATGGTAGTGGTACAGTCCTTTAAATACTTGTAGCTCTTGAATTAATCACTTCAGACCCCAAGTGTGCTATAGTTTGTTGGAATTGTTTTATCGGGAGGAACACAAAAAGTCACAAATATACAGTGTGTCCCATTAAAATTTTGAATCGGACGTCACGTGACCAAAAACAAATACATCATTGGGTGACACAATAATAAAAAAAGATACAACATTTGCTCTAATTTACACCTCCAAAATTATAATTCGCTACTACTGCCCAGCTCCGACATATTGCTTGTCTTAATCGTCGTGGGACACCCGGTATAAAGATTCAACTTGCCAGTTCCTCCTACGCTACTAAATCTTTACATGTGTAAACACGCCTTAAGTCTAAGAAGTAAAATAGCATACACATTTTGTCGGATGAGAAATGAGATTATTGCTGCCCTCCTTGGATCAGTCTTAAAACTAGTAAAAGTTTAATTTCTGTTTCATTTATATATGTTTTTTAACAATACTTTCTTTGCGACACCGTCTGCGATATGACGCCTGAGGTAAGCGACTATCGCTACCGCTGCCAACGCGAAATTTTCGCAACTAAGGCGAATCCGCGACAGGCACGAATAGTTCGCGCCAGCCTGTGAAAGTCTTAATAATTGCTGTCTTTTGGATATTGTCCAGAAGCTTCAAAAATGCTTCGAAGCGCATCCCCATACATGGAAGCAATACTCCAACGATGATCGGATCTGTGCCTTTCTCTGGTGGATACAGCTTCCTACAGCGGAGCAAAACTCTAAGCTTCTGAAATGCCGTTTTAGCAATACTGACGACGTGGCCGTGCCAGAACATGTTTTCGTTGATGTTGACGGAAGTGACTCAACTATTGGGTGACCCTTCGTTTCCGCAGTTAGTAGGTCAACGTGAGACTACTTTATCAATGGTGTTGCCTGAGTTTTCTGTACGTTAAACAAACTCTACTTTATTTATTTGATATCTACGTTGATTTAGGGTGAAGAAAAGCTTTATTAGTAACTTTCTTGTATCTACAAATTCTAGCAACAAAAATCAAGCCACTCCTAGAATGTATCGATGACACAGACTGGATGTCAATAATGTCATTCTCGTAACGCCTATCACCGAATGCTGACGTAACAGTAGCGTCATCGTCTATCATTGAACTACTAATGATTCTCAACCCGTCAAGTTTGCATGTAAACAAATGAATATATCGATTCGTTCCAATTACAAGCACTCGGGGTGGGGATAGAAGGTATTTTAATTAAATTAGTCAACTGCAATGATGGTGACGTTTATGTGCATTCTCTCTCCCTGTCTCTCTCTCTCTCCCTCTCTCTTTCTCTCTCTCTTTCTCGCTTCACCCGTTTGATCTGTGGCCCGAAATTTTAATTAAATTAAGGCATTAGGTGCATACCGATTTATACGATTAATTTATGTATGAATGCTAAAATAGAACATTAATCCTGGTAAAATAATCCGATCAAGTAGTTTGACTCTGCACTTTCTGCAAATGATCTGCGACCCAAAATTTTAATGAAATACAGGGTGTTCCAAAAAAAGGTGACCCTGTCTCTAGGGTAGGTAGAACACTGAAAAATAATTTTACTTAGTAAAAAAATCTCGTAACGCCATCCGTATTCAAGATACAGAGCGTTGAAGAAAAAAAATTATACACATTTTTTACGGTTTTGCCGAAACTACTGGCAACGTTGTAATGAAATTCAACACGAATATGTTTTGGAAGCTAGTACATCCTATGAGGCCATGACAAAGCTTACTAAAATATGGCGTGACCATAACATCACTAAAACTACAAAAATGTCGCTGGTTCAGTCTCTTGTGTTCTCCATATTTTTGTATGCCTCGGAAACTTGGACTGTTAAAAAGGCAGATCGAGCTCGCATAGATGCTTTTGAAATATGGACGTGGAGGAGAATGCTGAGAGTCTCTTATACCGCCCATCGAACTAACGTTTCCATACTGAATGAGCTCGGTAATCCAAAGAGACTATCCTCCGTTGTGTCGACGAGAATGCTTACATTCTTCGGACATAGAAGCGATAATATGGACAAACTTGTAGTTCAGGGTGACGCCCCGAGTGTGTGGCGCCGCGGCCGTTCTCCTACACTCTGGGTGGATACGACAAAACAGTTGCTGGATATGAGTATCAAGAGCACCACTGAACTGACAGTATATCGCGAACGATGGCAAGCTACAGTTCTCAAAACTATTGATAATATTCGTGTCGGCAATACTCTAGCTTCGACTTAATGCATTTTACGAGTTCACAACATGTCTGTTAAGACATTGTGACTATGATAATGAGCCAATTTATATTGTTCAAAAAATTGACCCAAAACATCAAATTGTGTAGTCTATTTATAGTCTTAAGGCCTTTGGCTTTCAGAATATAAATGGTTGTTATCCACACACTGCCGATATTATCACTCAACTTGTGTCAGATCGAAGTTGTTTGAACAGTCTCATACGGCTAGCCTACAGTATGTACACGTTTTTTTAAAGTCGTCCTTGGGAGCATGGGAGTGCCTTTCAATTTTACCCTTGAGTGTTTTCAGGCAATTCCTCTCCACATTTGAAGTTATACAGAACAGCTTTCGGTTTTCAAAAGACGCTATACAGAATATGCTTATGCCGTAAGCTTGTTGACTATGTACTCAAAAACATGCACATAATTTTCATGGATCAGTTTAGACCGATATTCAAATTAAAGAAGTTTCCGAAATCAGAATGTGTAAAAAATTAAAGTACAAGTACCCGAGGAAAAAAATCAAATCAAAACTTTTCAGCTTTTGTCGACGAGAATGCTTACATTCTTCGGACATATACACAGAAGCGATAATATGGAGAAACTTCTAGTTCAGGGCCGTTATCCTACACGCTGGGTTGGATACGACGAAACAGTTGCTGGATATGAGTATCAAGAGCGCTACTGAACTGACAGTAAATCGCGAACGATGGCGAGCTACAATTCTCAAAACTATTGATAATATTCGTGTCGGCAATACTGTAGCTCCGACTTAATGCATTTTACGAGTTCACAACAGACATTGTGACTATGTTGATGACATCCTATTTGTTTTCATACCTGACTTTCATAGATTGCGCTAGTTACATGGTTCATACCAGGTAGTATTGAACGTAACTTTTTTGAGGTTAAATTGATAAATTAAAATTTTAGGTGAACTTGAACATCATTGAATTCTACACCAAAAAAATACTCTTCTGACTTAAAAGTTATGGATTAATACCCGGAGCGGGTATAAAGAGATGATAAAGTCGTTAATTAAACAACAAACCACAAGAAGAATATTATAATAAAGAATAAGAACATAAAATAAAATACAATTAGAGTAAGTGTTCAGAATGTTCTCCGTTTTCACAAAAACATAAGTTTATCCTTTTTTCTAAAGATTCCATAAATAGCCCCACCAGCCGTCATGATAAAATAAAAGTCTTTTTTTATATCATGCACACATCAAAATAATTTCTTAGATGAAGTACAGATGCTTTAATTCAAGTATACCATAACTTCCTATACGCGCAAAGTTATGCTAATTTTAAAGTTAGTTAGTTAGTTAGTTTTTGACCATATAAGGGTTAGATTGAGAAAATATTTTCAATGCAAAACTCGAAAATTCTTAAAAGTAAGAATACCAAAATCTTAAATCAAGCATATGGTAATCTTGACCGAAGCATTTCATAATCTTGCCTGAAGCATTTCGTAATCTTAGCTGGAGCATTTCATAAATTTGACGCAAGTATCTCAACTTTATTCTAAAATTGTGATATTCTAGGATGAGGAATCTAGTAGTATTGATTTAAGCATTCAAACTCTTCTACAAGCATGTAGAAATTTTTCTCGTCTATGTCATTATCTGCAAGAAAATTTCTTAAATCACATTTAACATACGTGGTGGTAGGAACACCAGAGTCAGGTCTTCGCATCCCCATTTTTTTAATAGCTCATTCATGATTGGATAGATCCAGTGATAAGAAAACTGACGGGAACTGGGACGCGACTCAAATGGCGGTGGACCAGCACTACTGGCAAATTCGTTGACCGATGGTTGACGGTGGTATCACGGGTATCACGTGGCAATGGCAATTTATTTAACAGTTTGACTAGATGCTCTATTATGTGCTATTATGCAGGATCCAGAATGCAGGTATTACGATACGGTGCTAAATACGGCGACGAATGCGACAATTCAAAAACAGATAATGGCGGCGCGGACGCGGACGGGCAACAGGCTGTTGAGTGAAGAGGGTAGAGGGGCTAGAGTTGACACGTAACGTGCTGCGCGCCTGCGCACTCCGACGTTGGTAGACGTCAAATAAATGATTTACTTGATACAAATGCTTGTAAAACAGCGTTCATTTTTAGACCAAGATTATCATATTGTAAATGAAGGTTCGCATTTGCAAGCTGTCTATATTCTTGATAGAAGTAAACTGGACATCCCTGAAAAAATGATAATCTTCATATAAAATTATGAAATATTTGTTATTAAATTATTATAGTCTTGGTTGCAAAGAAAATTATATTTTCTTTCGGAGCATATTTCTTTAAAATAAGTATATAAATCAAAAATATATTATTCTTGATACAAATTTTCTATAATTTTCTCATCAAATGTTCTTTCTTAGAGTGAGAACAGAGATATTCTTGTTGTATGTATTTACAAGAATATCACAATTCTTGACTTGAGAATTTCTTTTTATGTGTGTGCGTGTAGTAACGACGAGTAGGAATTATTGACGTTTTTACAAATTTAGCAGCAACCGTTCCAATATTTCGAGCGTGAACGATATGTTGGTATCGATGCATTAACATTTTTGATATATACCTACGCCCGTTTTCAACGTTTGCATTTTATTTTTCGCCACAAATTATTTGTAAATAGCGACCGGCGCCAAAATAAACAAACGCTATACGTATAAACTGCGTACAGAACTTTTCCTATTAAAACGGCCTGGCAACTTATGTTATGATTCGAAGTTCAATTTCGCGTTTTTTTCAGAATTTTTAATATTTGTTTTTTTAGTTGATTCTGCATTAAAAATACCTCAACAAATATTCAAACAAAAAATAATGATTCGACAAAGCTGAATGAATAAGGACCAGAGGCTATCCAGCACAAAATGTGACTGGTGCATAGGCCACACGATGGGCCCTTTTACACCTCTATCTGCGCTAGTTCCTAAGACCTGCCCTTTTAGCAGGCAAGTACATTCTTAGGTCCTATCCATTTTATCTCTATTGGTTCCGAGGTTCTTGAGCCCAGCATAGTCTGCCTGTGATAACCCAGGGTTTCACAGCGACACAAGATGTGTGCTGAGGATTCTTCCTCTTCACCACACCACGTGCACGTTGGGTCTTTGACCACCCCCATCACGAACAAGTGACGCCTGAAGGTGTTGTGACCCGTTAATAGGCCTACTAGCAATCTCAAGTTACTCCTGTCCAGAGAGAGACAAAATCGTCCTATTCTCTCTGCAGGCTCTGCTAATAGTTCCCGAGGCTGACGGAGATGACCAGAGATGTTGTTCCATCTCAGAGAGTGTTGATTCTGGATCCACTCTCCAGTTGATTTCCTAATCAAGTTTGCAGATAGTCCTAAGGCTGGTTCCGGGACCACAAAACTGTTGCCGGATCCCATCCTGGCCAGATGATCCGCCATGTCGTTACCCTTTACCCCAGCGTGCCCAGGTACCCACATCAGTGATACCTTGTGTTTAGCTGAGATGTCGTCAAGAGCTCTCTCCTCCTACATTTATATGTTGTTTGTTCCTGACCTGTTTGTGGAAGGCACCATAGTAGCATAGTAAATTTTTTTTAAAATTGTGACTATTACAGTAGAGCTAGCATTTTTCCTCCTTTGGATCTGGTAATTCAAGGGGAAGCTAGAAAAACTGGGTTCCGTCTCTGGAATCAGGGTAGCTGGACTTTTATGAATCCAGGCAAAGGCCATTCGACGATTCTAGCAGAGTTGCATGAGGATAGTCCTATTTTGTTGGCGAGGAGCGATATAGTTTCTCCTACGCATCGCTTCAATCGTAAATTTACGGTGGTGTTTCCGTCAAGGGAAGAGTGAGAGTCTAGGGAAAGACAGGTCATCGAAGGAGGAGGACAGGTCTGGTACACAGACGGTTCACTAGCTAGAGAGGGCTCGGGCTCGGGAGTCTACGGACCTCATACAAGACTTTCACTCCCTCTTGGGGGGCACACCACAGTATTCCAGGCTGAGGAATATGCCATACTTGCTTGTGTAAATCGTATTCGGGAAATTGACGGGTCTAGGAGGCGGATTACTATCTGCTCTGACAGTCAGGCAGCCATCAAAGCACTGAGTGCTTGGAAAATAACGTCGGGACTGGTCATGGAGTGCAGGAGGGCTCTTGACGACATCTCAGCTAAACACAAGGTATCACCGATGTGGGTACCTGGGCACGCTGGGCTAAAGGGTAACGACATGGCGGATCATTTGGCTAGGATGGGATCCAGCAACAGTTTTGTGGGCCCGGAACCAGCCTTAGGACTATCTGCAAACTTGATTAGGAAAACAACTGGAGAGTGGATCCAGAATCAACACTCTCTGAGATGCAACAAAATCTCTGGTCATCTCCGTCAAGCTCGGGAACTATTAGCAGGGCCTGCAGAGAGAATAGGACGATTTTGTCTCTCTCTGGATAGGAGTAACTTGAGATTGCTAGTAGGCCTATTAACAGGTCACAACACCTTCAGGCGTCACCTGTTCGTGATGAGGGTGGTCAACGACCCAACGTGCACGTGGTGTGGTGAAGAGGAAGAATCCTCGGCACACATCTTGTGTCGCTGTGAAACTCTGGGTTATCACAGGCGGACTATGCTGGGCTCAAGAACCTTGGAACCAGTAGAGGTAAAATGGATAGGACCTAAGAATGTACTTGCCTTTGCTAAAAGGGCAGGTCTTAGGAACTAGCGCGGATAGAGGCGCAAAAGGGCCCATCGCGTAGCCTATGCACCAGTCACATTCTGTGCTGGATAGCCTCTGGTCCTCATTCATTCAATTCCTGCACATTACGATATACCTAATACCAAGAGAGCTTATGACTTATGCCGCTTTTGTCTCCACATTTCGCAAAGAAATGGCCATTTTATCACCTATTAAGCCAATAAGGTCTTCATTAAGGAAAATTTTAGATTAAAAAATGTTTATATTCAAACAACGAATTTTACAATACCTTAGTCTTGTGTGTTTTGTAATTTTACACTTAGGTATATGTTGTTTGTTCCTGACCTGTTTGTGGAAGACGTAATTTTCTTTTTCAATTGTGCCTATTACAGTAGAGCTGCCATTTTAAAGTCGTTGCACTCAATGCAGTTGCTGTTTTACATTGGCAAACCTCAACGTTGTGAGTATATCTAGAAAATTCATTATAATATTTTCAAACTCAATGTTTTTTCTTTTCTTCTAACTATCGTAGAAAGCCCTGAATATGGCAATAAGCATTGCTGAAAGCTTGGCTGTTAGCACCAGAGTCTTCTTTATGCAGTGACCCAGTCATTTTTCAAAATTTGGGCCACAACCCCAAGATTATCTCATCTACATTACGATACCTTGATACACGATGAATCTTAATAATTCAACTAACACAAAAACATTTGATAGTCGCATCAGAAAGGTAAAAAATCGTATAAGCTCATATCAGAAAAATGTTATTTGGTCGCTCAAAGAAAGATAATGATGTCTTATTACAAAATCAGCTTTATAAGTGTTACAGAAGTGCCAAAGTGTTGGCGAATGGCCAAAAGTACTGGGTGTTAAGTTCAACAAGTCAGAGTAATGAACGTTTCGAATGAAGTGGTAATGAACGTTTCGAATGAAGTGTTAAAAGGAAAATAAATATTAATGCTTAGACGTTCCGTTTTATGTTCTTCAGGTAATGACTTAAGTAATGGCTAATAATTGCTTTAGAATTAATATTTGAGAATCTTTCTGTTTAACGTGGTATTTTAATTAAGACGAAGATACAACGATCGTTTGCAGGCTTAAGGCCAGTACCACAACGATACGATACGAGGGCGGGTCAATAAGTCCGTGACTTTTTGAATGAAACACAGGTTTTTAGATAAAAGTTATTTTATTTTTCAACGTAGTGTCCTTTGAGCTCTATACACTTAGTCCAACGTTTCTCCAATTCCTTTTATCTCTTCCGAAAAATATTATTTGTCGAGGTCTTCGGCTATCGAAAACAAACTAAATGTCGCAGCTTATTTAATTTTTTAACAAGAGTCAACTGACAGATGACTGTTGACGGAAGCAGTGTTGCCATTTCAATTAAGAAGCGGGAAATTCAAAAGGTCACGGATCTATTGACCCGCCCTGGTATAGAGAAGAGAAAAACCACTTATTTTGGACGTATTTAATCATGAGGATTAATAAATATGCCCTTTTAAGACTAATTATAGAAGGCAAGAGGTGGCTGGGGGGCAGACAAAACTTATGGTTGAAAATCGAGACTGAATGGGGCTGGATTCTCATACACTGAGCACAGAGCCCAAGATAGAGAAGCATTTGCTAAAAATGTTGCCGGTTTTCATTGAATGCAGTTGGTACCTTAAGAAGAACAAGGAAATTAATATGAGCTTACAACGCTACCCGAAGTGTGAGAGTGTGAGACCCTTCAGGAATAATCCCTACAAAACGACATCACGGTGAAGAACGTCTCAAATTTTTTTTTATTGTTAATAATTGTAAATTAGTAGTAAAGAAGTAAAAATGGGCTTACGACGCTACCCGAAGTATGAACGTTTCGGGAAGAATAAATAGGCATCAGAGTGGAGAAAATCTCCTTTTTCTTTGGACTGTTCAAGGTTAAAATTGGCAATAAAGAAATAGATGCTTTTGAAATGTGGACATGGAGGAGAATGCTAAGCGTGCCTTATACCGCCCATCGAAATAACGTTTCCATACTGGATGAGCTCGGTAATCCAAAGAGACTATCCTCCATTGTGTCGATGAGAATGTTTACATTCTTCGGACATATACGTAGAAGCGATAATATGGAGAAACTTGTAGTTCAGGGTCGTTCCCCGAGTGGGCGGCGTCATGGCCGTTCCCCTATACGCTGGGTGAATACGACGAAACAGTTGCTGGATATGAGTATCAAGAGCGCCACTGAACTGACAGTAAATGGCGAACGATGGCGAGCTACAGGTCTCAAAACTATTGATAATATTAGTGTCGGCAATACTCTTAGCTCCGACTTAATGCATTTTACGAGTTCACAACATGTCTGTTAGGGCATTGTGACTACGATGATGATGATGAATCTCAATAGCCGCTGCATGGATTGTGATGAAATTTGGGCAGCTATATGTTGTGGGGTAGTAAGTAATGCTCCTATAATTTTGAAAATCAGTGCATGGAGTAATTAGCAAAAAACAAAAGTTTTAAATATTCTTCAAACTTTGTTTTTAGGTATTTTAAGGGTTCCTGATCATTTTCTCCCTTTTTTGGGTAGGAGTGAGTTTGGTGGTGGAGGTTAGGGGGTTGTAAAACTGGAAAATTTGTTGTATTTATAATATCCACTAACCTGTGAAAGAAAGATCTGGCGCCATAATACACTTTTTTAGGTCCATCCGAACAGTACCTTGCCTGTTACAGAAACCAAGGGACTTAGAATTTTCTGATGTATACATGCGAGTATTGTTTGTGATCGTTCTGTATGGTGTAACTAGGAAACTATTGGATTAATTCTAGTGAAACTTTTACACAGTATTACTACCGCGGCGAGGATGGAAAACGTTAATGATTTTTAGAAATCATGTCAGTGGTGGCGCAGCAATAAGGGAAAAACTAAAAATATGGAAAAAGTTAAAACTTCGTTTTAGGGGTCCTGATCATTTTTTTTTTTTTGGGTGGAGGTGAAATTGGATAGGTTGGAGGGTCATAACACTCAAAAATTTATTTTATTTATAATAGGCTATCCATTGACCTGTGAAAGAAAGGTCTAGCGTCATAATAGACTTTTTTAGCTTCATCCGAACATTGTCTTGCCTATTACAGGAACCAAGGGACTTAAAATTTTCTGACGTATACGAGTATTGCTTTAGCTATTGGATTGATTTTAATGAAATGAGATAATACTGTAATATTATTAACGTGGCGAGGATGGAAAGCGTTTTTGGATTTTATAAATCGTGTCAGTGGCGGCGCAGCAATAATAAAAAAAAGCTCAGCTTTCGACTTTAGGCGTCTTAGGAGTTTCATGATTTATTTCTTTTAGGTGCGGGTGAAATTGGTGTGGTAGTTGGGAGGTAGGCAGTCATAAAACTCAAAAATTTTTATTTTATTTTTTCTGTCTCAACCATTGTTTTTATGACTTTTTTGTTTCAAGTATACTATAACCATACGCTAAATAATGAATAAATGTGCTGCCCGAAGTGTGAGATTCTTCGGGAAGAATAAATAGGTATCAGGAGAAAAATCGCGATTTTTTTTGACCGTTCTTAAGGGTCTAGGGTATAGCGCGTGAAATTGAGAATCCAAGAAAAGACGTATTCCCGTGTTAGCTAGGAGGCGTGGCCGCGTGTTCCCTTTCTCCAGTGTGTCTGTCTAAGATGAGGGGAGATAAGTCCAAAAATCCAAAGGTAAGGTCAAAAGGTCCAAAGTTAAGGTCCAAAGGTCACCATAAAAATGAATTTCGTATTTCCAAGCTCCTGACGTTACGTTTAAACTTACAGTAATGACTCAAAGAGCAGATTGAAGAAGAAAGCTTGCGCTTGTACAACTCTTTAGCCTTTTTTGATATCGTGTTTGGTTGTTAAATTACAGACATTTGAAGAATGTATGATTTTGCAATGCGAGTTTTTTTGCACACTAAAAAACTTTTTTGAGAAAATCGAAAATAGTTGTCATTCATTAAGGCCTTAACTATCGCCTTCTGAAATATTTTATATGTAGTTTGAAAATAGAGTAAAATAGATTGAGTTATGCGAGAAACTGTGAGTCCGTGTTTTAGATGGCAAATACGTATGTATAAATGTGTGTATCCAGGCCCCTTAACTGTAAACTGGTTATAACAAAGCTACAATTTAAGTACCGCCTGCTATGCGAGGCTTCGACTTTTGTATGCAAACAGACATTTGCTTTCTTTCCACATGCGTAAGTCTCTGTCTGAAAGTTTAGTTGTGTCTAAATTAATGTATAGTAGTGCTATATATTATCCGTGCCTTGATCAAATCTCTAAGTACAGAATTCAAAAGATACAGAACACCTGTTGTCGGCTAGTGAACAACCTGCGTAAGTTTGATCATGTCACGCAAGCTTTCGTTAGTACGAGATGGCTCAAAATGGAGAACCTTTTTCAGCTTCACTTTTTAACCTTCACTGCTAAAATTTTGAAAACGTCATGCCCTAGTTCTTTGTACGATAAGCTTATCTGGCGCACATCCATCCGTAGTGTGAATGTTAGAAATCTGAACTTACTAACGATGCCTCAACACAAGCTTACTTTGTTTAGAAGATGTTTCACCTACAATGCAGTAAATATGATTAATTGTTTGACACCATCGTTGAAGTATGCTTTTCTACAAAATAATTTTAAGTCATTATTTAAAAAATATATTTTGTCACCTAAGACTTAGTTAAGATTCGTTTTTTAGGTATTTTAGGTTAGGCATAGACACGGTTAAGTAGAGTGGCCTTTGGTCAGACTTCGCCGTTGCACTATAGTTATATATGTATATATAATAATTGTAGTACAATAAAGTCGTTTATTATTATTATATGAGAGCGCTTACCAGTATCCTGCCGGTGGTGGTCTGTCCGGAGATGAGCTCTCCCGCCCAGTCCTTGGCCTCGGTCATGAAGGTGCCCTCGAACTCTTGCTTGCCGCGCGCGGCCTTCTGCTCCTTCTGCTTGGGGTCGTTGGGGCCCAGTTCGGCCTCCTTGCGGCAGCACAGGAAGGCGAACAGCCGCCACACGAGCACCACCAGGAGGCCGGCCAGGAAGGTGCAGATGGAGGACAGCAGGAAGCACCAGTACTTCCTGGTCTCCAGGCAGGGGTCCCCCACCACCGCGCTGCCGCCGCCCACGCCGCCCACGCCGCCGATCGTGACATTCTGCAACTGACACTTCACGTTAGGATAGGGCCAAGAAGAAAAAATTTCTAATTTTTGTTTCTTGACCCACCGGCTCCAATTTTTTTTAAAATCACCACATTTTTAAAATTTTTATTATATTTACTTCCCACACCGATAGGTAGGGGTGGGCGATAATTATCGATGTTTGGAAAACATCGATGTTTCACGTCCGATGATCGATGTTTTTACCATCGATGTTGATAACTTGAACCATCGATGAAAACATCGATGTTTTTAAAAATTTGCATCTATGTTTTCTTAAAAGTTTCAATTACAAATTGAAAATATACAAAAAAAGTAAACTTAGCGAGTCTGCAATTTTCTCGCAATGGTGACTGATTGACGTCATTACGAATTTATGGGAGGGGGGTATAATCACAAGCTACTAGATTTAGCAACTTCATAAAGACCTCGGCTCACATCTTGACAATGGAATTCTCTATGTGAATTGTTTTTTGTTTGTCCTATTTCAAATTGATTTGAGATGACATTTGACATTGGTTGATTTCATCTTATCAAATTCGCTAAAGTTACAAAGCAATTTGAAAAAGGAAATAGACAACCAAAACTTATTTTTATTTTTTTATTAAAATTTAATAAAATTCGTTAGTTTAGCTAGTTTCTGGTCTTTATTATTTCCTGTTTACTATGCTGTGGAATTTGAAATACTTACTAGTAAAATACATATATCATTATTTATTTCTAACATTTAAATTGAAGAACACCAATACCCGAATATATCGATGTTTTTGCGATGTTCAAACATCGATGTTTTGAATACGATATATCGTAGTCATCGATGGCAGACCGTCGATGTTGATATCGATGTCCAACATCGATGTTTTCTTTCGATGTACCATCCCTACCGATAGGTGAGTGGAGCACTGTGATCACGAACATTTTCGATTTTGAGATAATACGCTTTTTGGACGTTTTATGATGTCACGAAAACCACGTCACGCATTTCCGTCGGTCTGTCTGTCGGTCTGTCGGTCTGTCGGTCTGTCGGTCTGTCGGTCTGTCGGTCTGTCGGTCTGTCGGTCTGTCGGTCTGTCGGTCTGTCGGTCTGTCGGTCTGTCGGTCTGTCGGTCTGTCGGTCTGTCGGTCTGTCGGTCTGTCGGTCTGTCGGTCTGTCGGTCTGTCGGTCTGTCGGTCTGTCGGTCTGTCGGTCTGTCGGTCTGTCGGTCTGTCGGTCTGTCGGTCTGTCGGTCTGTCGGTCTGTCGGTCTGTCGGTCTGTCGGTCTGTCGGTCTGTCGGTCTGTCGGTCTGTCGGTCTGTCGGTCTGTCGGTCTGTCGGTCTGTCGGTCTGTCGGTCTGTCGGTCTGTCGGTCTGTCGGTCTGTCGGTCTGTCGGTCTGTCGGTCTGTCGGTCTGTCGGTCTGTCGGTCTGTCGGTCTGTCGGTCTGTCGGTCTGTCGGTCTGTCGGTCTGTCGGTCTGTCGGTCTGTCGGTCTGTCGGTCTGTCGGTCTGTCGGTCTGTCGGTCTGTCGGTCTGTCGGTCTGTCGGTCTGTCGGTCTGTCGGTCTGTCGGTCTGTCGGTCTGTCGGTCTGTCGGTCTGTCGGTCTGTCGGTCTGTCGGTCTGTCGGTCTGTCGGTCTGTCGGTCTGTCGGTCTGTCGGTCTGTCGGTCTGTCGGTCTGTCGGTCTGTCGGTCTGTCGGTCTGTCGGTCTGTCGGTCTGTCGGTCTGTCGGTCTGTCGGTCTGTCGGTCTGTCGGTCTGTCGGTCTGTCGGTCTGTCGGTCTGTCGGTCTGTCGGTCTGTCGGTCTGTCGGTCTGTCGGTCTGTCGGTCTGTCGGTCTGTCGGTCTGTCGGTCTGTCGGTCTGTCGGTCTGTCGGTCTGTCGGTCCGTCTGTCTATAGATAGATATATCTGTTGGCGTTTTTCTAGCCTCGCAATTTCAGAAGCCGCTGCATAGATTTTGATGATATTTGGGTAGTGAAAATCGGTGCATGGTCGACGGAGTAATTAGCAAAAAACCAAAAATTTCAAATATTCCTCAAACTTCGTTTTTATACTTTTTAGAGGTTACTGTTTATTTTCTACTTTTTTTGGGTGGGGGTAAAATTGAGGTGGTTAGAGGTGGAGGGTTGTAAAGCTGAAAAATTTGTTGTATTCATAATAGGCTGTCCATTGACCTAAGAGAGTAAGACCTGGCGGTTTTTCAGATCTATTCGAATATTGCCTTGTCTATTACAGAAGCCAAGGGAATTTTCCAATGTATACATACGAGTATTGCTTTAGATCGTTCTGTATTGTGTAACGTGGAAACTTTTGAAAACGCGTATGGTTTTTAGAAATTGTTTCAGCGACAACGTGGTTGGGGGGGGTTGTAAATCTCAAAAAATTATTGTATTGATGATAGATTGTCCATTGACCTGTGAAAGAAGTACCTAGTAGAATAATATACTTTTTGCGGTTGGGTGAGCGATGATCTGATTGCAAGGGACTCTAAACTATAGCTTCATCTTATAAACTGGTATCATCGGCAGGGCCGTTGCTGGGGTCATACCCGTCCTGGTGCAAGCTAAAAATTGCCACCCTTTGATAGCGGGAGATAAAATGGGGTGTAGATGGATTAGATCTAAAATCAGTAAAATCGATATACTTATATTCCAGGTTATTCACGTTATTCGACACGGAGCATTATGGCTTAAGTATTTGATGAAAAAGAAAATAAAAACATTTTAAAAATATTTTCATGTTATACAGGGTGTCCCCAAAACCCGAAACGTATCAAAGTTACATTTTTTAAATAAAACACCCTGTATATCATTACTTATTGAATTCCTTGGTGAATACTAGTGTGACTTTAAGTATCGCACCTGGAACTTAAAGCGCACCGTTTAGCTGTAAATCACCATTTTCGGTGCAAGTAGATGTCTGAAAAAAATTAAATATTGCAGAAATTATAGAATTAAGAAGGCTGTAACTTTGCCGCATTACTAAGCATCAAATGCGTCAGCTTAAATTAGATGGTCAAATTTGTTTGTGCTTGGAGAAATCGGTCGATTACTTAAGGAGACTTCAATCAGAGATAAGTTGATTTTTTCAAACAGGAATGCCTAACTTTTTTATACGATGGACTGTAAAATTTGATAGCCTTTCTAATGATATAAGGGAGTAAATATCAATCTCTGGTAGTTTTCATTTATTTTCAAATTTTCAATCAAATCAAATGGTGTTTTTCATTGCTCCTACCTATAATCAACCTAGCAAACCAAGAAGTAAGTAGCATGTTCATATGAGAGAAAATAATTAACTTAGAAGAAATATACAGACGAGTTAGAGTAAAGAGACAAGATTATAAAAATTCTTTACCACTAACAACCTTTAGCAGAAACCACTGCGGTAAGATATTTAAGGTCAAAGAGAATCTGGAGTATGACAGAAATAGATATTTTTCACAAGTTACTGGCTACTGTAATGTACTGGAAGTTAAAAATTTTCAAAACAATTAAAAATCCTGAAATAAAAGAAAAACTCCCAGCGATTGTTGCTCCAGCATGCAATTATCAATAACATGTAATGGTATGAAAAAGTAGTAATTTGCGTTAAAGTAAAGATATCTCTGACTGCAAAAATCAGCAAGATTGCAAAAAAGAAATACTGACAAATCAGATTTAAATTATCGTTCTAAAACGTTTTGCGCCCCAAAACGTCCAGCGCCCACCACCGGGTAGGCACGGCCCTGATCATCGGAAAGTGAGGGAAGTACTGAGCCAATCAACTTGACTACATTTTTTTAAATTGGAGTTAGGTTGCAGTGTAAAAATGGTTGTAGCTTATAGGTATACAGGCTATAAAGACGACTAGTAAGACAAAAGTAAAGAAATGTGATTTAGTAGTCGGTGGGATTACACTTTTAATTCATTAATTGACAGCGATTCATTGTGGTTGGAAATGGCATCAAGAAAAAATCTTATAAATATTCTCCAAATCAATAAGTGGGCTATATTTTTTTAACCAGATTGTCTTATGGTCTGTTATTGGATCCCGAATGAGATCCACATATTGTTCATTCATAAGAAACCTTTTCTGATGTAGCTGTCAGTGAGATAAAATTTTGAATTAATTTTCTTCCAAGTTTTGTTTACCTTCTAGCATATGTGGTTTTGATGGGCCAGTAAAGCGCGATAGAAGAGAGACAACCATAGAATAAGTTAGTTAAAATTACATTTTGTGCAGATCGTGGTGTATGGCGATGACGCGATAATGTATTGCAGAGAATAGGGGGTATTTTGAAGGAGAGCGGTTGAAGATTTTTAAGTAAATATGCCATAGCGTGAGTCTTGTTATTTTCTGATACATACATACTAAGCGTTAAAAGAAAGACCAACCATTTTAGTTAATAATGCTGAACTTCGCTTTTTCATTACTTCAACATTTTTGAATTTCCATTTACCATTACCAACGAATAAAAATTAGATTTATTATTATTCTCCTCGTACGTTTTGCTATGGCTCTGGTAGTGGTGTATGACCCAATCTCATCATTACGTCCATTTTACGTTCGCTGTTTTACGGAAGTAGTGACTTAATATAAATTTGTAGAAAGTAGTGGTAAGGTCCAAGTACAGTGACTACGTACATTTTGCTGTTGTAGGTTTGTAGCGATGATTTGGTTGGTGGTGCAGTTGACAGCGTTGACGGTGGCAGTAGTCATGCCCCCGTAGGATGCCGGAGGTGCATGTGGTGGCAGCTAAATGCCTATGCACCATTCACCGATGAGGCAGACGGCTGCACCTGCTCACCACCATCGGTACTTCCTTCTCGTCTCTCACCACTCCCGGTACGTCCGTCCTACGCCCACATTCGCGCAACTCCTACCACCTAACAGTCATAAACCGAGTCTAGAACGCTACCCTGTCTGCTACGACGACGAATAGTGAAGCAAGCCACGGAGATGAGGTCCACCACGTGCTGGGGCGCCTCTATTACGCACAACGATCGACTACCCCTGCTCCCTAACAGTCATAAACCGAGTCTACAACGATACCCTGGGTGATTATGGGGCCTGGATGTGTACGACGACGACGAATTGTAAAGCAGGCCACGGAGACGACGTCCACCACGTGCTGGGGCGCCTCGATCACGGACAACGATCGACTGGCTGGCGGACCGTCCACCAGGAGGCAGGCAGACGCGGTGGAGTTGCGCTCCGTATATTGCGAGGAGTTTGGCGCTCGTGAGCATGCCTCGCGACCTGGCAGAGTTGCCGTCAGTCGCTGGGTTTCACAGATTTTCCGATGGCTAAAACTGGGACCGTCGATCATATATAACTAGATAAGTAATGGTAGCTATTCAACACAGTGATTGTTTGCTTGCATCATCTTAGTGGATTTTGTAAACATCCAAGATTATTACCCTAGACAGGACACAGGCGGGTGCTTATACATTCGAAAGAGGGTTACGAACTTCTATCTGAGATTGATTTGTAAATGTGCTCAGTGTCGTCAGTCCACATTTAACAAAACAATATACTGAATATGGGAGTTGATTGTTAGCTCTGTTACATCAAAGTACTTGTGAATGAAACAGTATACAAAGTAAACATTTCATTAGTCCTTCAAAAGTAATGAAGTAGCTTACAGTTGAGGACAAAACAAAATCAATGAAATCATCATAGTATATCACTCGACAATAACAGATATAATTTGTGTTAAAACAGAGATAGCAGAACATTGTATCTACAACCAAAAGGATACAGATGGACCGATAATCTTTCAAATGACCCTTTTAGGGTATAGAACATGGCAAAAGATGAATTACATACATAAAATAAAATTAATGAAAATATACAATCATACAAAAATGTATATACTCATCCATATATTCGTCAAACTGTGTACAATACATATTCATATTAAAAGTTCATCGGTACTTCATAAGAAATGTCTATACATAAAAAAGGACAAAAGTAAATAAACTGAGCAGAATTTCAATATAGTCAGTGGAATAGTACAGACAACTTATTCCGAATCTTTTCAACTGAATATTTGGCCATTTTAGCACTAAATGAAAAATTAATCCCATAATAAGCTACTTCATTTTTCTGATGGTTGGACATTGTAAGCTGCCTTCAGGAAAATTATTATTTTTTATTAACTCGTGCCTTTGCCTATTCCAAGATCAGAACAAACTATACTCCTCATTGATTTTTGAATAAAAAGGTTTTGGTGAAAGAGCACATACCGTAAAGTTACGCCACTGCAAATATGGTATAAACATTATGTACGTGTGTCTCTTCCTTCGTTCACAGACAAAGCGCGCCAAATTGAAAATCTATCAATGTATACGCGACTTGCCGCTTGTGTGTATCTATCTCTGTCTTGGACTCAGAACTAGTATCTGCATAATTTATCTAGTTATATATGATCGAAGACTGGGACCGTCGAGAGCTATCGGGCCTAATAGTGTATCCCCACTACAGCGTCTACGTCACGCAAGTCGCCGAGCGACAGTCCGGTCGCGTTTGTAATCGTCGAATACCCGCAAGGATTTGATTAAGTTTTTTTGTTTTTTCGTGTGTTTAACCAAGAATGCCATCTATAGTTGCTGTTCACCCTTCTGCAATAGTAATTATATCAGGGTGTAACTAATTAAGTGTAAAACATTTAAGGGGTTGATTACTCATCGAAAACAGATAGTATCTTTCATATAAAGAAACTTCATTGGAGCATCCCTTGTTAAGATACAGCTTCTTAAAGGGTGTACATAAAACAAGTTTTTTCACAAACACTAAAAAAGTGACAATATTGAAATTAACCTGACATTTTCTGCTACCAAAGAGACACTTAGCCAGTAATTTATTTAGTTCACCCCATGGTTGTAAGGGGTGGAAAACGCAACCCCTAAAATTTATTTCCAATGCAACTTTTTGTTTTATTATTTGATTACCATTTAAATATTTATTTCCGATAGCCTCTTTCGTTCTGAACAAAAACATAATTTCAATATTGTAACTTCTTTAGTGCTGGTGAAGAGAATTGTTAAACAAATTTTATATACCCCCTTTAAGGGGCTGTATCTTAACAAGGGATGCTCCAATGAAGTTTCTTTATACGAAATATCCTATCTTTTTATCGATGAGGAATCACCCCCTTAAATGTTTTACACTTATTTAGTTACACTCTGTATAGTTTCAGAGCACATACCTGTGTTAAATTTGTATGATAACTGGGTATTCGTTGCTGTCTAAATGAAACCAGGATGACTCCACAACTCCCAGATATATTTGGATTTCCGATGAACGATACAAACTTCCATATGCCTTACCAGCCTAGTTACAAGTGACAAATCAGTTATAAGGTTCCCCATACATGACACCCCCCTTGTCATCTGTCACAGCTGTCATTTGTCACTGATCACTGAACACCACTAAACTCAGATGTGTATCTCACTTTACAATACAATGCTTACATCTAATACAAAATTTCCAAAAGAAGGGAGATTTGTAATTCGTACTAATACTGCTATTAGGCCCGATGGTATGACTTTAATAGTTCTTCCAGCTAAGAATAAATTATGTATCGACAGATTATGTAACATGTTGCTTAACAATTATTGTAAAGTAATGCATTCAAAACATTGTCAAAAATTGTCTTATGCCGCTAGGTCTTTCCTTCACAGGTCAATGGACAGCCTATTATCGATACTACAAACTTCTCAGTTTTACAACCCCCACCCCTCAACCACCTCACTTTCACCCCCACCCAAAAAACTGGTAGGAAATGATCAAGAACCCCTAAAACAACTAAAAACCGAATTTGAGTTGCTTTCATACTTGTCGCGTTCTTTGATTATTGCTACGCTGCCACTGACAAGATTTTCAACAAACATACGCGTTTTCCATTCTCACCACGGTAACAATATACTGTGTCAAAATTTAATTAGAATCAATTTAATAGTGTCCACGTTGCAAAATACAAAACGATTTAAACCAATAAATTCTCGTATAGTATACAGAAAATTGTAAGTCCCTTAGTTTCCGTGATAGGCTAGGCAATGTTCGAATGGACCTAAAAAGGTGATTTGTGTCGCTAGATCTTCCGTCACAGGTTAGCGGACAACCTATTATGAGTACAAGAATTTTTTTAATTTTTCAACCCCCCACCCCTCAACCACCCGAATTTCACCCCCACTCAACAAAACTCAGTAAATGATCAGGAACCTCTAAAACACGTAAAAACGAAGTTTGAGCTGTTTTTATATTTTTAGTTTTTTTATTGTTTCTGCGTCGCCACTGGCACGATTTATAAAAACCATACGCATTTTCCATCCTCGCCACGGTAGTAATACTGTGTCAAAATTTCATTAAAATCAATTGAACAGTTTCGTCGTTACATAATATCGAACGATCTAAAGCAATACTCGTATACGAGTATATACATCGGAAAAAATTCTAAGTCCTTTAGTTTCTGTAATAGGCATAAGGCAATGTTCGGATAGACCTAAAAAAGTTATTTATGTCGCTAGGTCTTCCTTCACAGGTCAGTGGGTAGTCTATTATGAATACAACAAATTTTTCAATTTTACAACCCCCCAACCCCCAACCACCCCAATTTCACCCCCACCAAAAAAAAAGTAGAAAACGATCAGAGACCCCTAAAACGCCTAAAAACGAAGTCTCAGCAATACTTAATTTATTTGTTTTTTGCTAATTACTCCGCCGCCTATGCACCGATTTTCAAAATTATAGAAACATTACCTACTACGACCCCACAGCATACCGCTGCCCAAATTTCATCACAATCCATGCAGCGGTTACTGAGATTATGAGGGTAGAAAAACGCGACAGACAGACAGACCGACAGACAGACCGACAGACAGACCGACAGACAGACCGACAGACAGACCGACAGACAGACCGACAGACAGACCGACAGACAGACCGACAGACAGACCGACAGACAGACAGACCGACGGAAATGAATGACGTGGATTTTCGTTATGTACACATCATGAAACGCCCAAAAAGCGTATTATCTCAAAATCGAAAATTTTCGCGATCACAATACTCCCCTCACCTATCGGTGTGGGAAGTAAAAGGAGAAAATGATTAGGAACCTCTAAAACGCCTAGAAGCGAAGTTTAAGCTGTTTTTTATGATTGCCGCTACTGACACGATTTCTCAAAACCACAAGCGCTGTCACAATTTCATTAAAATCAATTCAATGATTTCCACGTTACTCACTAAAGAACAATCTAAAGCAATACTCGTATGTATACATCAGAATATTCTAAGTCCCTTGGTTTCTGTAGTAGAGTGAGCCATGGCCCTGCAATCTGTGTGCACCCATTTTTACATCTCTCTCTATGTAAATGTCAAGAGGTGAGATAACTTTACCTTCAACAATAGCTCTGTACAATTCTTCACCGGCATATCATCGATCGCTTTAGATTCAGGAAATAAGTCATTTGTAATAATTTTAACTGGTATGCACTTTTAGTGCTTGACGACACAGCAGGAAAATTCACTTATCCTAATCAAAAACTCGCGTGCTTGATAACGAGCCCCCCACAAATTGCGCCCCAATCACATGCGCCGTCAAAGGGGGTGGTCGGATTAATTTACGTTATTACTCTGTTTACTGTTCCTGTTCATATTATAGCTCTTTCGTCCAGTTATAAAGTAAAGGCGAATTGGAAAGCCTTGTCAAGTAGCTTGCCTCGGTAATACGTCAGCGTCTTACTAGCTTCCTTTTTTTATTTGTTAACGATGCAAATGCAGCAAGTCTGTGTTTTCTAAAATACCAGAATCACCAACTTCAAGCTATGTCACTTTTTTATTATAAAAATGGAGTCAAGTTGATTGACTCAGTACTTCCCACACATAATGATGATACCATTTTATTATGTTCTCATAGCATGAAGCTATGATCCCTTGCAACCAAATAGTCGCCAGTCCTCCCCCCCCCCAAAATTGTCTTATGCCGCTAGGTCTTTCCTTCACAGGTCAATGGACAGCCTATTATCGACACTACAAACTTCTCAGTTTTACAACCCCCACCCCCCAACCACCTGACTTTCACCCCACCCAAAAACTGGTAAGAAATGATCAGGAACCCCTAAACATACGCGTTTTCCATTCACCACGGTAACAATATACTGTGTCAAAATTTCATTAGAATCAATTTAATAGTGTCCACGTTACAAAATACAAAACGATTTAAACCAATAAATTCTCGTATAGTATACAGAAAATTCTAAGTCCCTTAGTTTCCGTAATAGGCTAGGCAATGTTTGGATGGACCTAAAAAGGTGATTTGTGTCGCTAGATCTTCCTTCACAGATTAGTGGACAGCCTATTATGAGTACAAGAAATTTTTTAATTTTTCAACCCCCAGCTCCCCAACCACCCCAATTTCACCCCCACCCAAAAAAACGCAGAAAATGATCAGGAACCTCTAAAACGCTTAAAAACGAAGTTTGAGCTGTTTTTATATTTTTAGTTCTTTTATTATTTCTGCGCCGCCACTGGCACGATTTATCAAAACCATACGCGTTTTCCATCTTTGCCATGGTAGTAATGCTGTTTCAAAATTTCATTAAAATCAATTCAACAGTTTCTTCGTTACAACGATCTAACGCAATACTCTCGTATGTATGTTTACATAAGAAAAAATTCTGTCTTTTGCTTTCTGTAATAGGCAAGGCAATGTTCGGATGGACCTAAAAAAGTTATTTATGTCGCCAGGTCTTCCTTCACAGATCAGTGGACAGTCTATTATGAAAGCAACAAATTTTTCAATTTTACAACCCCCTTCCCCCTAATCACCCAATTTCACCCCCACCCAAAAAAAAGTAGAAAATGACCAGGGACCCCTAAAACGCCTAAAAACGAAGTTTCAGCAATATTTTGTTTTTGTTTTTTGCTAATTACTCCGCCGCCTATGCGCTGATTTTCAAAATTATAGGAACATTACCTACCACGACCCCACAGCATAGCGCTGCCCAAATTTCATCACAATCCATGCAGCGGTTACTGAGATTACGAGGGTAGAAAAACGTGACAGACAGACTGACAGACAGAGACCGACAGACAGACAGATCGACGGAAATGAGTGACGTGGATTTTCGTTATGTACACATCATAAAATGCCCAAAAAGCGTATTATCTCAAAATCAAAAATTTTCGCGATCATACACCTATCGGTGTGGGAAGTAAAAGTATATTTTTACGATCGCGAAAGCTTTCAATTTCGATATAATACGCTTTTTGAGCGTTTTATCATATCTACATAACGAACATCCAGGTCACTCATTTCCGTCGGTCTGTCTGTCTGTCTGTCGGTCTGTCTGTATATCAGTATGTCTGTCCGTTGACGTTTTTCTAGCCTCGTAATCTCAGTAACCGCTGCATGTATTGTGATGAAATTTCAGTAGCGATATGCTGTGGGGTCGTAGTAGATAATTAGCAAAACACAAAAAAAATAAATGTTCCTCAATCTTTTTAGGCATTTTAGGGATTTCTGATCGTTTTCTACTATTTTTTTGGTGGGGGTAAAATGTGGGGTGATTGGTGGGTGGGGGTTGTAAAATTTGTTGTATTCATAATAGACTGTCCACTGACCTCTAAAAGAAGACCTAGCGACATAAATAACTTTTTTAGGTCCATCCGAACATTGCCTTGTCTACTACAGAAACCAAGAGACTTAGAATTTTCAGAATTTTCTAATATGTACATTATTACCTTAGATCGTTCTGTATTGTTTAAGGTGGACATCATTGAATTGATTTTAATGAAATTTCTATACAGTGTCTTGGTGAAGATGGAAGACTCGTATGATTTTTAGAAATCGTGTCAGTGGTGACGCAGCAATAATCTAAAAACTAAAAATACAAAAACAGCTCAAATTTGGTTTTTAGGCATTTCAAGGGTTCCTGATGATTTTCTAATTTTTTGTAAATTTGTTGTTTTTATAATTGGTTGTCGATTGACTGACATATGAAAGAAAGACCTAGCGGACGTTGATTTGGTTGCAAGGAGATGTCAGACTATAGTTTGATGCTATAAGAAAATAATAAACTGCTATCACCGTAATGTGTGGGAGGTACTGATTCAATCGACTTGACTTCACTATTTCCTCAAATACCAAAAATTAAAGCCACCTCAGGTAGACCTATTGCACACTTTTCTTTGCAAATTTACGTACCTAGTAACAATTTCGTGTTTACTGGGTATCCAACATGATAGATATGTTACGCTCAATACCCGAATTCGGGCAATGCCCGAAAAAAATACGCAGAACTAGTTTTGAGCAAGGGATATTTCCCAAACCCGAAATATGAATTTTATACGACTATTGAGCATTACCAAATAGGCGGAACTAGTTTTGCGCATCTTGAAATGCACAGAACTAGTTTTGCGCAACTTGACTTCACTAGTTCTGTGGTACGGAATGTCAACCAAAGTGAACATTCGTTGTGCATTGTGTGTCAAAAACCAGCAAAAACCTATCGTTTAGGTTAGGTTAGGTTAGGTTTCTTTGCCAACGTTCCTGCAACATAAGTACGAACCGTGAAAACGCAAAAAGAGGTTTGGAAGCACAAGCCAATTTGATGCTCACACAATCAAATAAAAAATATAAACCAGCCTCAGTTGGCGATTTATTATTTGTTGGTATTCATTAAAATATATTTAACTTCTCCAACTTTATATTTTTATTTGAGTCCGTCGCTGGCGCTGATTAAATGGAAGAAGCAGAATTTGTGCTGGTCATTCAGAAAATATACAGAACTAGTCCTGTGCAATTCAAAATGCGCAAGACTAGTTCTGTATATATCAAGATGCGCAAAACTAGTTCTGCCTATTTGGTAATGCTCAATAGCCGTACAAAATTAATATTTCGGGTTTGGGGAATATTCCTTGCTCAAAACTAGTTCTGCGTATTTTTTTCGGGCATTGCCCGAATTCGGCTATTGAGTGTAACAGATACACAGAAGTACGTTAAAACTAAAAGATGCCTCTACTAATGCCAAGAGCTCCACATTCTAGAAGATTTAGCATTCGTACTAATAACCCATTAAAAACAACCAGAGGATGAGAATCTGCACAATTAGGGCTAACAGCCTTTCTCATAAGCGTCGGACATGACAATAGCCTCTTGTATCCAATCTTTTATTAAAATTGTCTGCATAGGCAGGCAACAGTCATTAATAACCCTTCAGTTGCAAGCGACGGACGGTTTTAATAAATGACCGACTTTTCGTTGGGGTAATTTGGGAGTTGCACGTTGTAACTCCTACACACTTTTCATTCCACGCATGAGTGAGTGCACACGACCAGTTAACTGATTTCTGATCTGCGTAATGATACACAGATGAATATTTTGTACCAACATAGTGACGATGAATAGTTGGTTGTCGTTCAGTTTCTATTTCCCAGGTGAGGGGAGTATTGTGATCGCGAAAATTTTCGATTTTGAGATAACACGCTTTTTGGGCGTTTTATGATGTGTACATAACAAAAATCCACGTCACTCATATCCGTCGGTCTGTTTGTCGGTATCTCTGTCTGTCTATTGGCGTTCTTTTGACCTCGTAAAATCAAAGTTTACGGAATACAAATAAGTTGGATCACTCCGCAAAAATATCAAAACGGCCTGCCCCTTGCTCCGTCTCCCCGGTACACCGGTAGCAGTGTACCGACGTCAGCCGGGAGATAAGGGGCGGCGCAAAGTAGAGGTTGAACGTGTTTAACGCGAAGTGTATACAGTGTCTCAAAAATATCGGATTTTGTTATCTCGGATTAGTTTGCAGGAAATGGATAATATTTTTAGACGTTTGATTTTATCAATTAAATTT
This sequence comes from Callosobruchus maculatus, assembly GCA_951848785.1. Lineage (NCBI taxonomy): Eukaryota > Metazoa > Arthropoda > Insecta > Coleoptera > Chrysomelidae > Callosobruchus > Callosobruchus maculatus. The sequence goes on from CATOUR010000179.1 coordinate 3,555,598, forward strand.
ATTAATGGATGGAAAATGACAATCAGATCCATTCTTATTTTGTGGTAAACCTTGAAATGTAAAGGATATAAATACAGGGTGTTTCACGACGATTAAAACAAGCAATATGTCGGAACTGGGCAGTAGTAGAGAATTATAATTTTGGGGATGTAAATTAGAGCAGATGTTGTGTCTTTTTTTGTCATTGTACCACCCAAAGTGGTATTTGTTTTTGGTCACGTGATATTCGATTAAAAATTATTAATGGGATACCCTGTATATTTGTGCCTTTTTGTGTTTCTCCCGATAAAACAATTCCAACAAACTAGCACACTTGGGGTATAAAGTGATTAATTCAAGATCTACAGGTATACTTAAAGGATTGTATCACGCTAAACGCGTCTAGTGAGACAAAATATTGGTCTGACCATACCACCCACACCCAGGGACATCCTAAATTATATTTTAGAGCTCGGAAATATTTTTATTGATAACTTCATCAATTTAGTTTCTACAGTAGCAATTGGAATGACACTGAAAAGCAAAATGTCAAAAATAATTTAATCACATCCATAAGTAATGCATTTCCACATGATTATCTTTTAAAATTGTACATACGAGTTCGTATATACTATACCATAAATTTTGTAAGCTGTAGTCTCAAAAATAAGCCAAATAAACAAAACATTAAGGTAAAAATACTACAGCACCTTTGAACCAATTTTTACTTATCTACGAAATAGCTACAACTTGTGAAATCATTTGAGATTCATTAGTAATAGTTTTACCAAGTTTTATTTTTGATATCCATTTATGTAACTTTGTGTATTAACAAAATAAACGTTATATTTGTATTTGTATGTCTAAGTCATTCAATGACCCTCGTATATACGTAAAACCCAGGCGTTAGCAAGTCCCGGTTAAAAGACCCTCGTACTTGGACAGAAACCAACGCAAAAACTAACTGGCGCGTGTGGCCGCGGCATCGTTTTGATGTGAGATCTTCAAAGTGCCGACGGAGAGTGATCCAACTTATGTGTATTCCGTAAACTTTGGTAAAATCTAGGTAACCGCTAGATAGATTATGATGAAATTTAGGTGGCGATATGCTGTGGGGTCCTAGTACGTAATGCTGCCAAAGTTTTCAAAATTGGTGCATGGGCGGCGGTGTAATTAACAAAAAACAAAAAATGTCAGATATGAAACTTCGTTCCAGGGGTTCCTGATCATTTTCTACTTTTTTTGGGTTGGGGTGACTTTGGGGCGGTTAGGGGGTGGTGAGTTGTAAAACTGAAAAATTTGTTGTATTCATAACAGGCTGTTCAGTGACCTGTGAAAGAAAGATCTAGCGGCAAAATACACTGTTATAGGTCCATCCGAACATTGCCGTGTCTATCTCAGAAACCTAGCGACGAAATTTTCTGATGAACATATACGAGTATTGCTTGATTTTTTTTAATAACTGAGCAGACCGCGCAGGCAGAGCCTAAATATCAGAGTACCGCGGCTGTTGTGGAAGGGTTATGTTAGGGGAAGTTTGTTAACGCGAGATTTGAATGGGCCAATACCCGCAGGCCCAACAAATACATCTTCTGGTAGTCCATTCCAAGTCTTGGACACCCTGGGAATAAATGTGCGGGTGTACCGCTCAGTTCTTGATGTATGAAGAACAACCGCCTTAGGACGAGATGCCGCGGTCGCACGGGTACATCTGATAGGAGCAGTGAGCGGCGGAACAATAGAGGATAGCTCAGAGGAGCAGATTCCGTTAGAATATCGGTAGAAGAGTGAGAGGTCACCAACAGCACGCCGGTGAGAAAGTGACTGAAGGTGGCGCGTTAAGGCCGGATCGCCAATTAGTCGAATTCCCCTTCTCTGGACGGCATCTGGTATAGACAGAGTAGTAGGGGCAGCAGCTCCCCAGACATGAGAGCAATACTCTAGGCAAGGTTTTATCTGGGCTTTATATATTAGCGTGAGGAGGTTACACAGTGAGAAATACTTTCTGGCTCTAAATAGGTACCCAAGCTTTTTACCAGCAGCTGTTGCATTTGACGCGACCTGTTCGTGCCAGATCAGATTTTCTGTAATGTTGACTCCTAACAGCTTAAATGAGTGACTCCTTGGCAGAGCTTGGTTGTTCATTAGAACCTGGTGTTGGCTTGGGCACTTCTTGTTTGATAGCGTACAATACTGGGTCTTGGAGGCATTAAATTTAACCATATTCTTGAGCCCCCAAGCGGTAATGGTATCGAGATCCTTTGAAAGTGAAGCTGCCACTGCCAGTCTTCTGCGTTCCAGCTCGGCCTATTGCTCATGTTGCCTGCATGCAGCGTACAGTCATGCGCAAAACTGTGGATTGGGTTTGTAGTGCTAGAGAGTAGATCATTAATATGGAACAGAAACAATACCGATCCCTGCGGAACCCCGGCATTGATGCTATGGAAAGGTTTAACTAAGGCGACGATTGTACAACGGATGTCGACTTTAAGCCTGAGATTAGCTAAGCTTAGGTTTAACAAAGCTTGTGTTAAACCCGCATTTGTACAACCCTTAGTTACAAAATAAAATGAGGAGGACGTAGCCTCAACGGAAAATCATCATCCAGTGCTGAGTGCATGATAATCGTCAGAGATCCAAAAAATTATAGAGCAACTGATCGAGCGGCAAGCGAGGCCACGGGTTGGCATCAGCGCTCGCCACAGTTTCCCTAGCGCTGCGACAATCAATACCGACGCCACCGTCGCGGCGGCGGCGCGTCACGGCGTCTCCGCCTGCACCTGTTGGCGCGCGAAGCGTCGCTACGCTTCTCGTGGAGCAGCGACGCTACGCGGTTCACAGTGTCGCGCGGGTAGAGATGGGAGGTGATACATAGCCGGAATTCGTATACGTAACGAATATTGTTAGGGATAATAGATTAGGCAATGTAAATAAAAAAATTTTCAAAATCCCATATGTAAAAAACCTGTCAGACTAACTGGTGAAAGTTCTGTAACGGTTCACCCGTTTTCAAAATTATTTTTATATTATTTACTTGGCTACCATATACAGATAGTTTACAACTTCCATTTTTAGCAACTGCTTCCTCATTATACTAGTACATTTTTATAACTATTTTGCTGCTCACCTCTACCTTTTTCCCATCTCTACTTCCTTCAGCTGAAAATATTACTTTATTATATACACTGCGCAAGTGCGCCAAATTTTGGGAAAATCTAATGAGTGGGGGGGTATGCTCTCTCTCTCTACCGACGTTAGCTTCTAGATGAAATGTAATGGTTTATTCCTTTTGCTTTCTGAACTCAAACAGTAAAGACATATAGAGTAGCTATGTCTCTCTAAGATAATTTTTGTGTCTGTGCCATTATGTGATAGCCAACGAAAACCACTCGTTCTCGGGGTGCCACCATCAAACCCACCTTTTTTCTCGGGGTGCCACCATCAAGACCTTTTTTCTCGAGGTGCCACCATCAAGACCACTTTCTTCGGGGTGCCACCAAGGAAAACCACACTTCTTTGGAAGGGCACCACACCTCTTCCATGCCACCATCATGAACACTTTTTCGGGGTGACACCACCTGAACTCCTTCTGAAGAAGCCAGCCTTCCTTGGAGCACCACCTTCCCTTCGGAAGGGCACCACGAGGCCTTCCCTCCGAAGATAAGTCATTATTTCAAAAAAAAAAATAGATAGAATGTACTGCATCCATATGTACTGAAATAAATCTTTATTAAGCCATTGTTGTCCTATTTTTCATTTCTTGGCGGCTAGTTAGACTCACGCACACACGCACGCACCCACATACCCTTGTCTCATGCGAACCAATTGAGCTGCTGGTTGCTATGAGCAATAAATGTGTTGGTTGGTGGTTCATCACCAGGCAACGCTTTTATTGTTACAGTTCTTAGTCCCAAACCTATGGCAGTAACATGCAGAAGCCAATATACCATACGGAACAACTTTTTCACTCAACTCAAAGACAAAATAACAGCAGAACAAAAACCCAAAGTAATTTATAAAATCCCATGTAAAGTTGTGAAAAAATATGTCACGACGAGGGCCTTTTTTTCTTCACACCAGGAATCAAACAACACGATCTTTTCAATTCTTTACTTGAAAATTCAATACAGAAACACTTAACCTTTTATCTCAACTGAACTTGTCTTAACCACAACTCAACTCAACTACTACTAATGGCACCTTATATATACTTCATCGAACCATCTAGAGAATTCGAGACATCCAGATGACATTCTAGAACGCTCATCCGTCATTCCCAAAAACTCAGATGATTCGATGACTTTTATACGTCAAAGATCTAGCCTAACCTTTTGACTTTACGTGATAAATGACAACTGAAACACAGTACACCAACAGCATAATATACAGGATGTTACAATATGTATAGGAACTACGAGAAGATACCTCAAGAACAGGATATCTGAACATAATAGATAATTATAAAATATTATGTTTAAATGATAACTGCTCGTATAATAGAAGGATGTTCCAAGAAATATTAGAAATAAAAAACATAACAATACTGTAAATAAAAGAACAGACATTGCAGATCTGAGCATCATCATCATCATAGTCACAATGTCTTAGCAGACATGAACTCATAAAATGCATTTACTCATTTAACGAGTTTCTTTTAGGATATCTTAAAGATCTTTGTGCAGTAGTTTCCCATTTGCTTTCTGCATCCTCATGCCGTTGACCAGATGGTACCTACTGGTTCATCCGCCTTTAGGGGCAATTTCTCACCCCAAGGACAAGAAGATGTCCTGACTCTTCTCAACTCGTCCACCCGACGCTGTTGCTTGAGAAGAGGTTACTGCTTATAACGACAGTAGTTCGGTTCCTTTTAGTCGCCCTTTAAGACACGCAGGATATACGATGGGAGATATTCTAACCCGCCCCCACACGAGGGCATATCATACTATAATATTATCAGTCATCAAAAATATCCGTAAACCACCCCCTAGACTGAAATAGTTTTGAAACATCAAATAAAAAGTAGGTATGTACAAATACAAAATTCAATCACATCTATTAGATCATTTTTCCACCTTCAATAAAGTCTACTTATAACGTTTGTTAAGAGAAGTGACTTCTTATGTAATTAAGGTATGCAATTATATAAACACCAAAATCCCAATATCTAGGACACAATACACCTGCATGTACGTATTTTAAAGAACCTGACGACTATCACAGCTTTAAACACAAATGGTATGTCCGTCTTTTTTTTGGGGCTATTCTCTTTTCTTCTTTTTATATATTTGTTTTGTTTTCATCAATCCATTGATTAATCGCATAAATGACCAACAATTAGATTATTTGGGGGGAAATCTTTACTTTTATTTGATATATATGTCTTTGACTGTTTTTTCCTCAATTTTTGAGTTTTTTAATTTTGCTGCTTTTGCTGAAAATCAAAGCGAACCAAATGCATTTGGTTTTTTTGGTCTGTTACATTTGGGTTTCTCTACCGAAAAATCAAGTTGTTCTTAAGAGTATTCGAAAAATGGCAGTATTCAAATAATCTCATCACTAGCAATAGGACGACCTTGCATTCTAGGTCAGTAGAAGGGGGTGTAAAAAAATGGGACGATGTAATGAGAATCTCCTCAAGTTTAAAGGAGGCTCGCTGAATACGAACCATCAACATTATATCATCATTGGAGGCTCTTTTTGTTTCCAGGAGCCATCCGACCTTGCTGTCCTCGTCAATACTTAAGGCCTTAAGGCCTATTGTATTATTGCTCCTCTCTTTTACAGTATCCACTCCAGCAATCTGGGTCCCTGCATAAGTTTATGCAGTTTACCTACTGGTCCTGGGGCTGAGCCGTACTACATTGGTTCTAGCTTGGTCTTCCCAAAGAGCTGTTGTCTTTTGTAATCTAGCGCTTCGCACTCACAGAGCACATGTAGGGCTGACTCAGTTCCTCTTCCACACAATCTGCAGTTGAGGTCTCCATTGTAGAGTCCCATTTTATTCAGGTGTTCCTTCAGGCCACAATGTCCTGTGAGGAGACCCGTCGTTATTCGGAGCTGACTTCTACTCAAGGAGAGCAGTGTTTCAGCTACCTTCTTGCATGGAGCTTTAATGAATATTTTTTCCATGAACACATCCTGGCAACAAGTTCCACTGCTCCTTGTGCTGATGTTTCATCCATTCTCCGACCTGGTGTCTGATTGTGCTTTTAGGCACCCCCAGGGCGGGTTCTGCTCCAATGTATAGGGCAGACGAGCCTAGTCTTGCTAGCTCGTCCGCTCTTTCATTGCCTCTTATACCTGAGTGTGCAGGCACCCACTCCAAAGTTACTTTGTTGTGTTCTGCCAGTCTTCCCAGTTCTTGTATACATTCCCAGACTAGAGCAGACGTAACTTTGGGCGCTTCTAGTGCCCTAAGTGTATCCTGACTGTCTGTAAGTATTGCGATCCTCTTGTTTCTGTAGGATCGTTCATTATTGATCCTTGCACATTGCAGGATGGCGTACACCTCTGACTGAAATACCGAGGCGTATTTTCCTAGCGGAATGCTCTGTCTAGTTCCTCTTCCAAAGATTCCCGCTCCTGTGCCTTGCTCGGTCTTTGATCCATCTGTGTACCAGACTATTTCCCGATGCAGGTCGTCTACTTCACAGAGTTCTCGATCTCTTATTATAGTTTCGAATTTCTTGTTGAAGATGTATTTCGGAGTTATGTGGTCCTTTCTAGCATCCATTATGGTGTGCCCCACATATTCTGCGATTTGGTTGTGTCCAAGGTCCTTGTAAATTCCTCTTGGTAGGGTTTGTAGTCTAGAGTAGCCCATTCTCGCCTCGCCCATTATTACAATTTGCAACGGAGGGAGGTCCAGGATGGTCTCTAAGACTGCAGTGGGTGCGCTTTTCATTGCACCTGTTATGGACAGACAAGCAAGTCTTTGCACCTTGCTTAGTTTTGCTATAGTAGCTCGCTGTTTCATCTTTGGCCCTTACATCCTACACAATTTTGACTTCCACACTGATAGGTGAATGGGATAATACACTTTTTGGGCGTTTTATCTATATAACGAAAATCCACCTCACTCATTTCCGGTTTAGGTTTTTCTACTTTTTTTTGAAAGGGGGTGAAATTTCAGTGGCTGGAGCGTGGAGGGTTATGAAAATGGAAGATTTGTTGTTGTTGTTTGTCCTGTAAAGGAATAACCTAAAATACTTTTCAGGTTTATACGAATGCTGTTATACCTTAGACAAAAACTAATTTTTGGAACTACTTATGTTGTTGTAGATAATACTGTAATATGTGCAACTATTCACTAAACTGATAGTAATGAAATTTCTAAACCGTACCGAGAGACGTGGTCGAGATCGGTTAAGTTTATGGTTTTTGAAAATTATGTTAGTGGCGATGAAACCAAATTAATAATGAAATAGTATAAGACAAACCGTTCAAACCACATAGTTAACATCTATAGAAGGAGTGTAAACAACAAAATGCACAGGTCGTTGACCGGCCAACATGTAACGGAAATTTTGACAGCTTGAGGGCATTACCAGTGGCGTGCGACTTTATATTAAAATTGGATGTTCATTAATAGATACAATTATTACTGTGATGTTACAAACTGATACAATAAGTTGTATTAGTATTTAGCTATACTTAGAGAGTTACTCTTATTATAATTTGATTGTAACAGTTGATAATTTATTATTACCATGAAATGTTTTTCAAAACATATCTAACAGTGTTCTGAAAGGTAGCCTGTTGGAATGGCTGCATCGCGTTTTTACTTCAGCAATAAAATATAATAATTGCATTAGGTAATATCCAGTTCTATAAAATTCTCATAGATAGATTTTCTGTAAGTAAATGTGGCATACATTTTTGCATTTCACGTCCTCAAATAGTTTAAAAAATGGAATTTGGTAAATTCATGTTGATTGACATGAATGTAATGCGTGCACAAAACATATATTAAACAACCATTATTATTCCTCAAACTGGAGTGAAGTTACTTTTGTTCCCCGTTATCCCCATATATTACGCTACTGAAAACTAAAAAAAAACCTATACTCACCTATGATAAGAAGTGTTCACCGATTCGTCGCTATTACAGCAAACTATGCACTTTTTATGTTGTCTCATCATGCAATTATGGCAATATTGTTCATAAATAATTTAATTCACACCACAAATAGTCACAAAGTCAGTCAAATATACACTAAATTCACAAAAATCTCGATACACGCAATAACCACAACTACAACGACAGCCATATGACAGCTTAAGGGCACGCCGATTGTAGGTTGCCAGATTTACGACATATTAGAAGTTATTGCGACATTCCGCATTCCGTGTTCAAACTGCGGAAACTGCCAGATTTTGAAGAAACTGGAAGCGGACGAAGAAGAGTGGCAATAGCGCTATAGATGTTGGCTGGCCGATATTCAAATTAGGCTTCCTCTAGAGATGTTAACTCTGTGGTTCAAACTCTATTTTTGGGTACTCTAGGGATAACTAATTTCAAAGAAACGCCAAACATTGAATCAAATCCTACTTGAGCGAAAGTTCACAAAAAATCAGGCTCTCATGTCTCATTTTGTGTGTTGCATGCATTCTTAATATCAAGTTTATCTATTTGAATGCATCCTTTATATACTTCCAATTAATTTAAATCTAAACAATGGCTGTTATAATAATATTGCATAAATTATTCATCTATAGTATATATATTATAATTTGATGCATAATGCAATTGTGTCAATTTGCGAGAAAAACATGAAAATTCACTTACTTTGCATGTATTCTGTTCAATCAACTGCTTGGAGCTACGATGAATAGCAAATTATAAGCTTATTTTTCATTCTAAAAATATATAAACATCGTTATCGAACGAACAAGGTTGGATGATTCAAATCATTTTTGATTAACATGCAACAGTCTTTGGTGTCTAGTGAGAGGTAGATCTTCATTCAGTTCACACAAGAAAATTCAGAACGGTTGTAACCAATTCCAAGTTGTTAAAATGTTTGTCGTTCGATATGGGATTACTCTGGCTGCCACTGTAAGTACTTCCATGTATAGTCCATAAACAAAGAAAGAAAATTACGTCTTTTGACAAAAAAATCACTTCCACTACAATATATCAGTATGCGGCGATTGTAAATTGCAGCGATGGTCAAGTATTCTTAATCCGGGATATGAAAATTGCAGCGGCTGGTTATTTTTCCATTTCAGGTAAACATGTAAATTGCAGCGGACGACCCTCTGTTAGGGATAGGAGTTTTTATAACAGCCATCCCTCATTGCTTATTTTTGAGAGCCTTTGATAAATACTCAAACAGACACATACATTAAAATGAATAGTGTCAGAATAAAGCACGCTCCAAATGCAACAACTAAAAAGAAGCAAGATTTTTTGAATCTTAGAATAGGTTTATTACTCGATGAAAATAGGATAAGTGGATTAGAATATATAAAAAGTGTATGTCATTTTTATGGTGAGAACCTTAGTTAGTAATTATGTTTTTTTATGTATATATTGATCTAAGACGATTTACGAACATGTTCGTACATAATGTTATGTATTATTAACAATTAACAATTTAGAAAAGTATAATTTTCATTCAATGTCAATAGTTTTTGTTTTATTATTAACTGCTCTAACAAAAGGATTTATTAGTTTCAGTCTAAACAAAACCGCGCATTGGGTATATTACCACCTTCCGAAAATTGCAAAAAAGTATCAAAATTGTCACAATAATTGTTGATACTGTCGAAATTGCCTAAAATAATGGAAATATGTATCAAGAAATTAACTTTTCTAGTTAAGTTCTAGTTAGTTAAGTAGAGAATTCTCTATAACAATAAGTGCGAATAAAATTTTGGATTTGTAATTTAAAAAAGGCATTGTGATGTCATATAGTTTTCAAGATCACTAACAGAAGTAGGTAAGTAAATGCCACTAAATTGTTCCGTTAGATAAAAATTAATTTGACCTGTCACATAATATTATTTTTATACTGTTATACAAATCCAAATTAATTTTTAGAATACCTCCAAACAGGTAGACTACGCCGACAAGGGACCTTTGCTGCAATTTTCAACATCTTTTATGGTCACGTTTGAGATTTATAGGATTATACCCTAACCGCGGCTGCAATTTGTATCCGCCCTTATTATAGTATCTGATGAAAACACATACAATTCTTGATTAAAGTAGATATCAGAAAAAGAATTGAATATTACAGCAATTATAAAACTGTGACTTTGCCCTATGACTAATCATGGAATGCGTCAGCTTAGGTTAGACGGTCAAATTTGAATTATTTTTGTGCTTTGAGTAATCGGTAGATTAATTAAGAAAACTTCAATCAAGTGTCGAATTTGATAGCCTTTCTAATGATATAATGTTGTGAATATCAATCTATGGTAGTTTTAATTTTTTAATTCATATTTAAAATCAAATAGGTCTTTTTCAACATTCGTACCTATAAGCAACCTGGCAGGTCTTGAAAGATAAGATCTGTTCAGACTTAGCAGAACAGTTCTCCCAAAAAGATCTAAAACCTTTATCTGACCTCCCATCAGGACGAAAACACGTGTCGTGTATAGTTTGAGGGTGCTGATTACAAATCCGGCCGTTATTTTGAATTTCGGCATAAGGTTAAAAAAAACAAAAATTCTCAGACCCCCAATTCTTAAGGTCTACCATAAAAATCTAAAATCGTTATATGGGCTCCCATCAGGACGAAAACTCGTGTCTTGTATAGCTTGAGGGTGCTGATGACAAATCCGGCCGTTATTTTGACTTTCAGCATCAGGTAACGAAAATCAAAAATTCCAAAGACCCTCAAATCTTAAAGTTTACCCTAAAAATATAAAACCGTTATCTGGGCTCCCATCAGGGCAAAAACTCGTGTCGTGTATAGTTTGAGGGTGCTGATGACAAATCCGGCCGCTATCTTGACTTTCAGCATCAGGTAACGAAAATCAAAAATTCCCCAGACCCTCAAATCTTAAAGTTTACGCTAAAAATCTAAAATCGTTATCTGGGCTCCCATCAGGGCAAAAACTCGTGTCGTGTATAGCTTGAGGGTGCTGATGACAAATCCGGCCGTTATTTTGACTTTCAGCATCAGGTAACAAAAACAAAAAATTTTCAGACCCTCAAATCTCAAAGTTTAACCTAAAAATCTAAAATCGTTATCTGGGCTCCCATCAGGACGAAAACGCGTGTCGTGTATAGTTTGAGGGTGCTGATGACAAACCCAGCCGTTGTTTTGACTTTGCACATCAAGTAACGAAAAAAAAAATTCTCAGACCCTCAAATCTTAAAGTTTACCCTAAAAATCTAAAATCGTTATCTGGGCTCCCATCAGGACGAAAACTCGTGTCGTGTATAGTTTGAGGGTGCTGATTACAAATCCGGCCGTTGTTTTGACTTTGCGCATCAAGTAACGAAAACAAAAAATTCTCAGACCCTCAAATCTTAAAGTTTACCCTCAAAATCTAAAATCGTTATCTGGGCTCCCATCAGGACGAAAACGCATGTCGTGTATAGTTTGAGGGTGCTGATGACAAACCCAGCCGTTGTTTTGACTTTCCGCATCAGGTAACGAAAACAAAAAATTCTCAAATCTTAAAGTTTACCCTAAAAATCTAAAATCGTTATCTGGGCTCCCATCAGGACGAAAACTCGTGTCGTGTATAGTTTGAGGGTGCTGATTACAAACCCAGCCGTTGTTTTGACTTTGCGCATCAAGTAACGAAAACAAAAAAATCTCAGACCCTCAAATCTTAAAGTTTACCCTAAAAATCTAAAATCGTTATCTGGGCTCCCATCAGGACGAAAACGCGTGTCGTGTATAGTTTGAGGGTGCTGATGACAAACCCAGCCGTTGTTTTGACTTTGCGCATCAAGTAACGAAAACAAAAAATTATCAGACCCTCAAATCTTAAAGTTTACCCTAAAAATCTAAAATCGTTATCTGGGCTCCCATCAGGACGAAAACTCGTGTCGTGTATAGTTTGAGGGTGCTGATTACAAATCCGGCCGTTGTTTTGACTTTGCGCATCAAGTAACGAAAACAAAAAATTCTCAGACCCTCAAATCTTAAAGTTTACCCTAAAAATCTAAAATCGTTATCTGGGCTCCCATCAGGACGAAAACGCGTGTCGTGTATAGTTTGAGGGTGCTGATGACAAACCCAAACTTTCCGCATCAGGTAACGAAAACAAAAAATTCTCAGACCCTCAAATCTTAAAGTTTACCCTAAAAATCTAAAATCGTTATCTGGGCTCCCATCAGGACGAAAACGCGTGTCGTGTATAGTTTGAGGGTGCTGATGACAAACCCAGCCGTTGTTTTGACTTTGCGCATCAAGTAACGAAAACAAAAAATTCTCAGACCCTCAAATCTTACCTAAAAATCTAAAATCGTTATCTGGGCTCCCATCAGGACGAAAACGCGTGTCGTGTATAGTTTGAGGGTGCTGATGACAAACCCAGCCGTTGTTTTGACTTTCCGCATGAGGTAACGAAAACAAAAAATTCTCAGACCCTCAAATCTTAAAGTTTACCCTAAAAATCTAAAATCGTTATCTGGGCTCCCATCAGGACGAAAACTCGTGTCGTGTATAGTTTGAGGGTGCTGATGACAAACCCAGCCGTTGTTTTGACTTTCAGCATCAGGTAACGAAAAAAAGATTCTCAGACCCTCCAAATATTAAAGTTTACCCTAAAAATCTAAAATCGTTATCTGGGCTCCCGTCAGGACGAAAACTCGTGTCGTGTATAGTTTGAGGGTGCTGATGACAAACCCAGCCGTTATTTTGGCTTTCCGCATCAGGTAACGAAAACAAAAAATTCTCAGACCCTCAAATCTTAAAGTTTACCCTAAAAATCTAAAATCGTTATCTGGGCTCCCATCAGGACGAAAACGCGTGTCGTGTATAGTTTGAGGGTGCTGATGACAAACCCAGCCGTTGTTTTGACTTTGCGCATCAAGTAACGAAAACAAAAAATTCTCAGACCCTCAAATCTTAAAGTTTACCCTAAAAATCTAAAATCGTTATCTGGGCTCCCATCAGGACGAAAACGCGTGTCGCGTATAGTTTGAGGGTGCTGATAACAAATCCGGCCGTTATTTTGAATTTCGGCATCACGTTAAAAAAAACAAAAATTCTCAGACCCTCAATTCTTAAGGTCTACCCTAAAAATCTAAAATCGTTATATGGGCTCCCATCAGGACGAAAACTCGTGTCGTGTATAGTTTGAGGGTGCTGATGACAAACCCAGCCGTTATTTTGGCTTTCCGCATCAGGTAACGAAAACAAAAAATTCTCAGACCCTCAAATCTTAAAGTTTACCCTAAAAATCTAAAATCGTTATCTGGGCTCCCATCAGGACGAAAACGCGTGTCGTGTATAGTTTGAGGGTGCTGATGACAAACCCAGCCGTTGTTTTGACTTTGCGCATCAAGTAACGAAAACAAAAAATTCTCAGACCCTCAAATCTTAAAGTTTACCCTAAAAATCTAAAATCGTTATCTGGGCTCCCATCAGGACGAAAACGCGTGTCGCGTATAGTTTGAGGGTGCTGATAACAAATCCGGCCGTTATTTTGAATTTCGGCATCACGTTAAAAAAAACAAAAATTCTCAGACCCTCAATTCTTAAGGTCTACCCTAAAAATCTAAAATCGTTATATGGGCTCCCATCAGGACGAAAACTCGTGTCGTGTATAGTTTGAGGGTGCTGATGACAAATCCGGCCGTTGTTCTGACTTTCAGCGTCGGGTAACGAAAACAATAAATTCTCAGTCCCTCAAATCTTAAAGTTTACCCTAAAAATCTAAAATCGTTATCTGGGCTCCCATCAGGACGAAAACGCGTGTCGTGTATAGTTTGAGGGTGCTGATGACAAACCCAGCCGTTGTTTTGACTTTCCGCATCAGGTAACGAAAACAAAAAATTCTCAGACCCTCAAATCTTAAAGTTTACCCTAAAAATCTAAAATCGTTATCTGGGCTCCCATCAGGACGAAAACGCGTGTCGTGTATAGTTTGAGGGTGCTGATGACAAACCCAGCCGTTGTTTTGACTTTCCGCATCAGGTAACGAAAACAAAAAATTCTCAGACCCTCAAATCTTAAAGTTTACCCTAAAAATCTAAAATCGTTATCTGGGCTCCCATCAGGACGAAAACGCGTGTCGTGTATAGTTTGAGGGTGCTGATGACAAACCCAGCCGTTGTTTTGACTTTGCGCATCAAGTAACGAAAACAAAAAATTCTCAGACCCTCAAATTTTAAAGTTTACCCTAAAAATCTAAAATCGTTATCTGGGCTCCCATCAGGACGAAAACGCGTGTCGTGTATAGTTTGAGGGTGCTGATGACAAACCCAGCCGTTGTTTTGACTTTCCGCATCAGGTAACGAAAACAAAAAATTCTCAGACCCTCAAATCTTAAAGTTTACCCTAAAAATCTAAAATCGTTATCTGGGCTCCCATCAGGACGAAAACGCGTGTCGTGTATAGTTTGAGGGTGCTGATGACAAACCCAGCCGTTGTTTTGACTTTACGCATCAGGTAACAAAAACCAAAAATTCTCAGACCCTCAAATCTTAAAGTTTACCCTAAAAATCTAAAATCGTTATCTGGGCTCCCATCAGGACGAAAACGCGTGTCGTGTATAGTTTGAGGGTGCTGATGACAAACCCAGCCGTTGTTTTGACTTTCCGCATCAGGTAACGAAAACAAAAAATTCTCAGACCCTCAAATCTTAAAGTTTACCCTAAAAATCTAAAATCGTTATCTGGGCTCCCATCAGGACGAAAACTCGTGTCGTGTATAGTTTGAGGGTGCTGATGACAAATCCGGCCGTTGTTCTGACTTTCAGCGTCGGGTAACGAAAACAATAAATTCTCAGTCCCTCAAATATTAAAGTTTACCCTAAAAATCTAAAATCGTTATCTGGGCTCCCATCAGGACGAAAACGCGTGTCGTGTATAGATTGAGGGTGCTGATGACAAACCCAGCCGTTATTTTGGCTTTCCGCATCAGGTAACGAAAACAAAAAATTCTCAGACCCTCAAATCTTAAAGTTTACCCTAAAAATCTAAAATCGTTATCTGGGCTCCCATCAGGACGAAAACGCGTGTCGTGTATAGTTTGAGGGTGCTGATGACAAACCCAGCCGTTGTTTTGACTTTGCGCATCAAGTAACGAAAACAAAAAATTCTCAGACCCTCAAATCTTAAAGTTTACCCTAAAAATCTAAAATCGTTATCTGGGCTCCCATCAGGACGAAAACGCGTGTCGCGTATAGTTTGAGGGTGCTGATGACAAACCCAGCCGTTGCTTTGACTTTCCGCATCAGGTAACGAAAACAAAAAATTCTCAGACCCTCAAATCTTAAAGTTTACCCTAAAAATCTAAAATCGTTATCTGGGCTCCCATCAGGACGAAAACGCGTGTCGTGTATAGTTTGAGGGTGCTGATGACAAACCCAGCCGTTGTTTTGACTTTCCGCATCAGGTAACGAAAACAAAAAATTCTCAGACCCTCAAATCTTAAAGTTTACCCTAAAAATCTAAAATCGTTATCTGGGCTCCCATCAGGACGAAAACGCGTGTCGTGTATAGTTTGAGGGTGCTGATGACAAACCCAGCCGTTATTTTGGCTTTCCGCATCAGGTAACGAAAACAAAAAATTCTCAGACCCTCAAATCTTAAAGTTTACCCTAAAAATCTAAAATCGTTATCTGGGCTCCCATCAGGACGAAAACGCGTGTCGTGTATAGTTTGAGGGTGCTGATGACAAACCCAGCCGTTGTTTTGACTTTCCGCATCAGGTAACGAAAACAAAAAATTCTCAGACCCTCAAATCTTAAAGTTTACCCTAAAAATCTAAAATCGTTATCTGGGCTCCCATCAGGACGAAAACTCGTGTCGTGTATAGTTTGAGGGTGCTGATGACAAATCCGGCCGTTGTTCTGACTTTCAGCGTCGGGTAACGAAAACAATAAATTCTCAGTCCCTCAAATCTTAAAGTTTACCCTAAAAATCTAAAATCGTTATCTGGGCTCCCATCAGGACGAAAACGCGTGTCGTGTATAGTTTGAGGGTGCTGATGACAAACCCAGCCGTTGTTTTGACTTTCCGCATCAGGTAACGAAAACAAAAAATTCTCAGACCCTCAAATCTTAAAGTTTACCCTAAAAATCTAAAATCGTTATCTGGGCTCCCATCAGGACGAAAACGCGTGTCGTGTATAGTTTGAGGGTGCTGATGACAAACCCAGCCGTTATTTTGGCTTTCCGCATCAGGTAACGAAAACAAAAAATTCTCAGACCCTCAAATCTTAAAGTTTACCCTAAAAATCTAAAATCGTTATCTGGGCTCCCATCAGGACGAAAACGCGTGTCGTGTATAGTTTGAGGGTGCTGATGACAAACCCAGCCGTTGTTTTGACTTTGCGCATCAAGTAACGAAAACAAAAAATTCTCAGACCCTCAAATCTTAAAGTTTACCCTAAAAATCTAAAATCGTTATCTGGGCTCCCATCAGGACGAAAACGCGTGTCGTGTATAGTTTGAGGGTGCTGATGACAAACCCAGCCGTTGTTTTGACTTTCCGCATCAGGTAACGAAAACAAAAAATTCTCAGACCCTCAAATCTTAAAGTTTACCCTAAAAATCTAAAATCGTTATCTGGGCTCCCATCAGGACGAAAACGCGTGTCGCGTATAGTTTGAGGGTGCTGATGACAAACCCAGCCGTTGTTTTGACTTTCCGCATCAGGTAACGAAAACAAAAAATTCTCAGACCCTCAAATCTTAAAGTTTACCCTAAAAATCTAAAATCGTTATCTGGGCTCCCATCAGGACGAAAACTCGTGTCGTGTATAGTTTGAGGGTGCTGATGACAAATCCGGCCGTTGTTCTGACTTTCAGCGTCGGGTAACGAAAACAATAAATTCTCAGTCCCTCAAATCTTAAAGTTTACCCTAAAAATCTAAAATCGTTATCTGGGCTCCCATCAGGACGAAAACGCGTGTCGTGTATAGTTTGAGGGTGCTGATGACAAACCCAGCCGTTGTTTTGACTTTCCGCATCAGGTAACGAAAACAAAAAATTCTCAGACCCTCAAATCTTAAAGTTTACCCTAAAAATCTAAAATCGTTATCTGGGCTCCCATCAGGACGAAAACGCGTGTCGTGTATAGTTTGAGGGTGCTGATGACAAACCCAGCCGTTATTTTGGCTTTCCGCATCAGGTAACGAAAACAAAAAATTCTCAGACCCTCAAATCTTAAAGTTTACCCTAAAAATCTAAAATCGTTATCTGGGCTCCCATCAGGACGAAAACGCGTGTCGTGTATAGTTTGAGGGTGCTGATGACAAACCCAGCCGTTGTTTTGACTTTGCGCATCAAGTAACGAAAACAAAAAATTCTCAGACCGTCAAATCTTAAAGTTTACCCTAAAAATCTAAAATCGTTATCTGGGCTCCCATCAGGACGAAAACTCGTGTCGTGTATAGTTTGAGGGTGCTGATGACAAATCCGGCCGTTGTTCTGACTTTCAGCGTCGGGTAACGAAAACAATAAATTCTCAGTCCCTCAAATCTTAAAGTTTACCCTAAAAATCTAAAATCGTTATCTGGGCTCCCATCAGGACGAAAACGCGTGTCGTGTATAGTTTGAGGGTGCTGATGACAAACCCAGCCGTTGTTTTGACTTTCCGCATCAGGTAACGAAAACAAAAAATTCTCAGACCCTCAAATCTTAAAGTTTACCCTAAAAATCTAAAATCGTTATCTGGGCTCCCATCAGGACGAAAACGCGTGTCGTGTATAGTTTGAGGGTGCTGATGACAAACCCAGCCGTTATTTTGGCTTTCCGCATCAGGTAACGAAAACAAAAAATTCTCAGACCCTCAAATCTTAAAGTTTACCCTAAAAATCTAAAATCGTTATCTGGGCTCCCATCAGGACGAAAACGCGTGTCGTGTATAGTTTGAGGGTGCTGATGACAAACCCAGCCGTTGTTTTGACTTTCCGCATCAGGTAACGAAAACAAAAAATTCTCAGACCCTCAAATCTTAAAGTTTACCCTAAAAATCTAAAATCGTTATCTGGGCTCCCATCAGGACGAAAACTCGTGTCGTGTATAGTTTGAGGGTGCTGATGACAAATCCGGCCGTTGTTCTGACTTTCAGCGTCGGGTAACGAAAACAATAAATTCTCAGTCCCTCAAATCTTAAAGTTTACCCTAAAAATCTAAAATCGTTATCTGGGCTCCCATCAGGACGAAAACGCGTGTCGTGTATAGTTTGAGGGTGCTGATGACAAACCCAGCCGTTGTTTTGACTTTCCGCATCAGGTAACGAAAACAAAAAATTCTCAGACCCTCAAATCTTAAAGTTTACCCTAAAAATCTAAAATCGTTATCTGGGCTCCCATCAGGACGAAAACGCGTGTCGTGTATAGTTTGAGGGTGCTGATGACAAACCCAGCCGTTATTTTGGCTTTCCGCATCAGGTAACGAAAACAAAAAATTCTCAGACCCTCAAATCTTAAAGTTTACCCTAAAAATCTAAAATCGTTATCTGGGCTCCCATCAGGACGAAAACGCGTGTCGTGTATCGTTTGAGGGTGCTGATGACAAACCCAGCCGTTGTTTTGACTTTGCGCATCAAGTAACGAAAACAAAAAATTCTCAGACCCTCAAATCTTAAAGTTTACCCTAAAAATCTAAAATCGTTATCTGGGCTCCCATCAGGACGAAAACTCGTGTCGTGTATAGTTTGAGGGTGCTGATGACAAATCCGGCCGTTGTTCTGACTTTCAGCGTCGGGTAACGAAAACAATAAATTCTCAGTCCCTCAAATCTTAAAGTTTACCCTAAAAATCTAAAATCGTTATCTGGGCTCCCATCAGGACGAAAACGCGTGTCGTGTATAGTTTGAGGGTGCTGATGACAAACCCAGCCGTTGTTTTGACTTTCCGCATCAGGTAACGAAAACAAAAAATTCTCAGACCCTCAAATCTTAAAGTTTACCCTAAAAATCTAAAATCGTTATCTGGGCTCCCATCAGGACGAAAACGCGTGTCGTGTATAGTTTGAGGGTGCTGATGACAAACCCAGCCGTTATTTTGGCTTTCCGCATCAGGTAACGAAAACAAAAAATTCTCAGACCCTCAAATCTTAAAGTTTACCCTAAAAATCTAAAATCGTTATCTGGGCTCCCATCAGGACGAAAACGCGTGTCGTGTATAGTTTGAGGGTGCTGATGACAAACCCAGCCGTTGTTTTGACTTTCAGCATCAGGTAACGAAAACCAAAAATTCTCAGATCCTCAAATCTTAAAGTTTACCCTCAAAATCTAAAATCGTTATATGGGCTTCCATCAGGACGAAAACTCGTGTCGTGTATAGTTTGAGGGTGCTGATTAAAAATCCGGCCGTTATTTTGACTTTCACCATCAGGTAACGAAAACCAAAAATTCTCAGATCCTCAAATCTTAAAGTTTACCCTAAAAATCTAAAATCGTTATCTGGGCTCCCATCAGGACGAAAACTCGTGTCGTGTATAGTTTGAGGGTGCTGATTACAAGTCCGGCCGTTATTTTGACTTTCAGCATCAGGTAACGAAAACCAAAAATTCTCAGATCCTCAAATCTTAAAGTTTACCCTAAAAATCTAAAATCGTTATATGGGCTTCCATCAGGACGAAAACTCGTGTCGTGTATAGTTTGAGGGTGCTGATGACAAACCCAGCCGTTGTTTTGACTTTCAGCATCAGGTAACGAAAACCAAAAATTCTCAGATCCTCAAATCTTAAAGTTTACCCTAAAAATCTAAAATCGTTATATGGGCTTCCATCAGGACGAAAACTCGTGTCGTGTATAGTTTGAGGGTGCTGATTAAAAATCCGGCCGTTGTTTTGACTTTCAGCATCAGGTAACGAGAACCAAAAATTCCCAGACCCTCAAATCTTAAAGTTTACCCTAAAAATCTAAAATCGTTATCTGGGCTCCCATCAGGACGAAAACTCGTGTCGTGTATAGTTTGAGGGTGCTGATTACAAATCCGGCCGTTATTTTGACTTTCACCATCAGGTAACGAAAACCAAAAATTCTCAGATCCTCAAATCTTAAAGTTTACCCTAAAAATCTAAAATCGTTATCTGGGCTCCCATCAGGACGAAAACTCGTGTCGTGTATAGTTTGAGGGTGCTGATTACAAGTCCGGCCGTTATTTTGACTTTCAGCATCAGGTAACGAAAACCAAAAATTCTCAGATCCTCAAATCTTAAAGTTTACCCTAAAAATCTAAAATCGTTATATGGGCTTCCATCAGGACGAAAACTCGTGTCGTGTATAGTTTGAGGGTGCTGATTAAAAATCCGGCCGTTGTTTTGACTTTCAGCATCAGGTAACGAGAACCAAAAATTCCCAGACCCTCAAATCTTAAAGTTTACCCTAAAAATCTAAAATCGTTATCTGGGCTCCCATCAGGACGAAAACTCGTGTCGTGTATAGTTTGAGGGTGCTGATTACAAATCCGGCCGTTATTTTGACTTTCACCATCAGGTAACGAAAACCAAAAATTCTCAGATCCTCAAATCTTAAAGTTTACCCTAAAAATCTAAAATCGTTATCTGGGCTCCCATCAGGACGAAAACTCGTGTCGTGTATAGTTTGAGGGTGCTGATTACAAGTCCGGCCGTTATTTTGACTTTCAGCATCAGGTAACGAAAACCAAAAATTCTCAGATCCTCAAATCTTAAAGTTTACCCTAAAAATCTAAAATCGTTATATGGGCTTCCATCAGGACGAAAACTCGTGTCGTGTATAGTTTGAGGGAGCTGATTACAAATCCGGCCGTTATTTTGACTTTCAGCATCAGGTAACGAAAACAAAAAATTCTCAGATCCTCAAATCTTAAAGTTTACCCTAAAAATCTAAAATCGTTATCTGGGCTCCCATCAGGACGAAAACTCGTGTGGTGTATAGTTTGAGGGTGCTGATTAATCCGGGCGTTGTTTGGACTTTCAGCGTCAGGTAACGAAAATCAAAAATTCCCAGACCCTCAAATCTTAAAGTTTACCCTAAAAATCTAAAATCGTTATCTGGGCTCCCATCAGGACGAAAACTCGTGTCGTGTATAGTTTGAGGGTGCTGATGACAAATCCTGCCTATCTATCTATCTATTTTGACTTTCAGCGTCAGGTAACGAAAACCAAAAATTATCAGACCCTCAAATCTTAAAGTTTACCCTAAAAATCTAAAATCGTTATCTGGGCTCCCATCAGGACCAAAACTCGTGTCATGTATAGATTGAGGGTGCTGATTACAAATCTGTTCTCGTTTTAGGTTTACTGTGTTCTTGGGAAAGCTATAGAAAGTCCCAACATGCCTGTTAACATATCAGCTCCTGTAACAGAAGCTACTAATCAGAGGTAAGGAAAGATATAGGTACATAAATATATCAGAATTAATTGGTAATAACAAGAAACTATTATATAAATCCCTCAACTATCAAAAATGAGAATCTGAAAAATAGACCCTTAATATAAACCATATTTGTACTTTAGTCAAAAAAATACTATTTAGTTAGGTGATAATGACCACATTTTGCTCAATTTCAAGCTAGATGTATATCATTGCACGGAAAGTAAGTGTGAAGGCGAATTATTCAAATTTTCAGTGTCAGCAAGGGCTTCTCCATGTTCAAGCCTTCAGAGGAATCCATCTTCAAGTTAGTCCACATGTTCCTGAATACAACTTACGTCACATCGAAGGCAGCTGTGGACTCCATAAAAGAACAGAGTCAAATCAGGAGGAAAATTGAGGACAATCTAGAAGGATTCGTCGAACACCTTCCTACACTCCCTATACCTCTGCTTGATAACCTTGCAGATATGAGGAAGAATATCAGTTTATTCAGCTTCAACTGAAGCAAGTCTCTTGCCTTCCACTACGCTTTGTTGAGATCGTATTCATATGTATAATGTACAGGAAACCATTAAGTCTTTTAAATGTTTTATTAATAAATAAGTGTTTTAAATAATAAATACATAACATGATAAAATAAATATGTTATATACAGCCCAGTATATGGTATCCCTCAAACGCTTATAATAATATTTGCACAAGGAACCATACACAGAAAATATCACAATACCGCAACATTCCATGATGAGACTCCAACTCAGAACAGCCAGAAAAAACTACGTTGTTGGTGACCAGTTTTTCCAAAAACTGTGTCTGGTGATGCTTCTTCTCCAGAAGCTATGTCTTCACGTTTAGCCAGATGCTTATCCACTTGGGGTGCGTCAGATTGATTTATCTGATCACTTCCTGGTACAAACTTCCTGGGAGTTGGTTCTGTGGCTGCCAGCTTAGCTACTTCTTCTTCGCCTCTCTTCTGATCAGCTTCACCAAAAGGTGCGTCTTCACGTTTAGCCAGATGCCTATCCAGTTGGGGTGCGTCAGATTGACTTATCTGATCACTTCCTGGTACAAACTTCCTGGGAGTTGGTTCTGTGGCTGCCAGCTTAGCTACTTCTTCTTCGCCTCTCTTCTGATCAGCTTCACCAAAAGGTGCGTCTTCACGTTTAGCCAGATGCTTATCCAGTTGGGGTGCGTCAGATTGACTTATCTGATCACTTCCTGGTACAAACTTCCTGGGAGTTGGTTCTGTGGCTGCCAGCTTAGCTACTTCTTCTTCGTCTCTCTTCTGATCAGCTTCACCAAAAGGTGCGTCTTCACGTTTAGCCAGATGCTTATCCAGTTGGGGTGCGTCAGATTGACTTATCTGATCACTTCCTGGTACAAACTTCCTGGGAGTTGGTTCTGTGGCTGCCAGCTTAGCTACTTCTTCTTCGCCTCTCTTCTGATCAGCTTCACCAAAAGGTGCGTCTTCACGTTTAGCCAGATGCTTATCCAGTTGGGGTGCGTCAGATTGACTTATCTGATCACTTCCTGGTACAAACTTCCTGGGAGTTGGTTCTGTGGCTGCCAGCTTAGCTACTTCTTCTTCGCCTCTCTTCTGATCAGCTTCACCAAAAGGTGCGTCTTCACGTTTAGCCAGATGCTTATCCAGTTGGGGTGCGTCAGATTGACTTATCTGATCACTTCCTGGTACAAACTTCCTGGGAGTTGGTTCTGTGGCTGCCAGCTTAGCTACTTCTTCTTCGCCTCTCTTCTGATCAGCTTCACCAAAAGGTGCGTCTTCACGTTTAGCCAGATGCTTATCCAGTTGGGGTGCGTCAGATTGATTTATCTGATCACTTCCTGGTACAAACTTCCTGGGAGTTGGTTCTGTGGCTGCCAGCTTAGCTACTTCTTCTTCGCCTCTCTTCTGATCAGCTTCACCAAAAGGTGCGTCTTCACGTTTAGCCAGATGCCTATCCAGTTGGGGTGCGTCAGATTGACTTATCTGATCACTTCCTGGTACAAACTTCCTGGGAGTTGGTTCTGTGGCTGCCAGCTTAGCTACTTCTTCTTCGCCTCTCTTCTGATCAGCTTCACCAAAAGGTGCGTCTTCACGTTTAGCCAGATGCTTATCCAGTTGGGGTGCGTCAGATTGACTTATCTGATCACTTCCTGGTACAAACTTCCTGGGAGTTGGTTCTGTGGCTGCCAGCTTAGCTACTTCTTCTTCGTCTCTCTTCTGATCAGCTTCACCAAAAGGTGCGTCTTCACGTTTAGCCAGATGCTTATCCAGTTGGGGTGCGTCAGATTGACTTATCTGATCACTTCCTGGTACAAACTTCCTGGGAGTTGGTTCTGTGGCTGCCAGCTTAGCTACTTCTTCTTCGCCTCTCTTCTGATCAGCTTCACCAAAAGGTGCGTCTTCACGTTTAGCCAGATGCTTATCCAGTTGGGGTGCGTCAGATTGACTTATCTGATCACTTCCTGGTACAAACTTCCTGGGAGTTGGTTCTGTGGCTGCCAGCTTAGCTACTTCTTCTTCGTCTCTCTTCTGATCAGCTTCACCAAAAGGTGCGTCTTCACGTTTAGCCAGATGCTTATCCAGTTGGGGTGCATCAGATTGATTTATCTGATCACTTCCTGGTACAAACTTCCTGGGAGTTGGTTCTGTGGCTGCCAGCTTAGCTACTTCTTCTTCGTCTCTCTTCTGATCAGCTTCACCAAAAGGTGCGTCTTCACGTTTAGCCAGATGCTTATCCAGTTGGGGTGCGTCAGATTGATTTATCTGATCACTTCCTGGTACAAACTTCCTGGTAGTTGGTTCTGTGGCTGCCAGCTTAGCTACTTCTTCTTCGTCTCTCTTCTGATCAGCTTCACCAAAAGGTGCGTCTTCACGTTTAGCCAGATGCTTATCCAGTTGGGGTGCATCAGATTGATTTATCTGATCACTTCCTGGTACAAACTTCCTGGGAGTTGGTTCTGTGGCTGCCAGCTTAGCTACTTCTTCTTCGTCTCTCTTCTGATCAGCTTCACCAAAAGGTGCGTCTTCACGTTTAGCCAGATGCTTGTCCAGCTGAGGTGCGTCAGATTGATTTATCTGATCACTTCCTGGCACAAACTTCCTAGGTGTTGGTTCCGTGGCTGCGAGCTTAGCTACTTCTTCTTCGTCTCTCTTCTGATCAGCTTCACCAAAAGGTGCGTCTTCACGTTTAGCCAGATGCTTATCCAGTTGGGGTGCGTCAGATTGATTTATCTGATCACTTCCTGGTACAAACTTCCTGGGAGTTGGTTCCGTGGCTGCGAGCTTAGCTACTTCTTCTTCGTCTCTCTTCTGATCAGCTTCACCAAAAGGTGCGTCTTCACGTTTAGCCAGATGCTTATCCAGTTGGGGTGCGTCAGATTGACTTATCTGATCACTTCCTGGTACAAACTTCCTGGGAGTTGGTTCTGTGGCTGCGAGCTTAGCTACTTCTTCTTCGTCTCTCTTCTGATCAGCTTCACCAAAAGGTGCGTCTTCACGTTTAGCCAGATGCTTATCCAGTTGGGGTGCGTCAGATTGATTTATCTGATCACTTCCTGGTACAAACTTCCTGGGAGTTGGTTCTGTGGCTGCCAGCTTAGCTACTTCTTCTTCGTCTCTCTTCTGATCAGCTTCACCAAAAGGTGCGTCTTCACGTTTAGCCAGATGCTTATCCAGTTGGGGTGCGTCAGATTGATTTGTCTGATCACTTCCTGGTACAAACTTCCTGGGAGTTGGTTCTGTGGCTGCCAGCTTAGCTACTTCTTCTTCGTCTCTCTTCTGATCAGCTTCACCAAAAGGTGCGTCTTCACGTTTAGCCAGATGCTTATCCAGTTGGGGTGCATCAGATTGATTTATCTGATCACTTCCTGGTACAAACTTCCTGGGAGTTGGTTCTGTGGCTGCCAGCTTAGCTACTTCTTCTTCGTCTCTCTTCTGATCAGCTTCACCAAAAGGTGCGTCTTCACGTTTAGCCAGATGCTTATCCAGTTGGGGTGCGTCAGATTGATTTATCTGATCACTTCCTGGTACAAACTTCCTGGGAGTTGGTTCTGTGGCTGCCAGCTTAGCTACTTCTTCTTCGTCTCTCTTCTGATCAGCTTCACCAAAAGGTGCGTCTTCACGTTTAGCCAGATGCTTATCCAGTTGGGGTGCGTCAGATTGATTTATCTGATCACTTCCTGGTACAAACTTCCTGGGAGTTGGTTCTGTGGCTGCCAGCTTAGCTACTTCTTCTTCGTCTCTCTTCTGATCAGCTTCACCAAAAGGTGCGTCTTCACGTTTAGCCAGATGCTTGTCCAGCTGAGGTGCGTCAGATTGATTTATCTGATCACTTCCTGGCACAAACTTCCTAGGTGTTGGTTCCGTGGCTGCGAGCTTAGCTACTTCTTCTTCGTCTCTCTTCTGATCAGCTTCACGTAAAGGTGCGTCTTCACGTTTAGACAGATGCTTATCCAGTTGGGGTGCGTCAGATTGATTTATCTGATCACTTCCTGGTACAAACTTCCTGGGAGTTGGTTCCGTGGCTGCGAGCTTAGCTACTTCTTCTTCGTCTCTCTTCTGATCAGCTTCACCAAAAGGTGCGTCTTCACGTTTAGCCAGATGCTTATCCAGTTGGGGTGCGTCAGATTGATTTATCTGATCACTTCCTGGTACAAACTTCCTGGGAGTTGGTTCCGTGGCTGCGAGCTTAGCTACTTCTTCTTCGTCTCTCTTCTGATCAGCTTCACCAAAAGGTGCGTCTTCACGTTTAGCCAGATGCTTATCCAGTTGGGGTGCGTCAGATTGATTTATCTGATCACTTCCTGGTACAAACTTCCTGGGAGTTGGTTCCGTGGCTGCGAGCTTAGCTACTTCTTCTTCGTCTCTCTTCTGATCAGCTTCACCCAAAGGTGCGCCTTCACGTTTAGCCAGATGCTTATCCAGTTGGGGTGCGTCAGATTGATTTATCTGATCACTTCCTGGTACAAACTTCCTGGGAGTTGGTTCTGTGGCTGCCAGCTTAGCTACTTCTTCTTCGTCTCTCTTCTGATCAGCTTCACCAAAGGGTGCGCCTTCACGTTTAGCCAGATGCTTGTCCAGCTGAGGTGCGTCAGATTGATTTATCTGATCACTTCCTGGTACAAACTTCCTGGGAGTTGGTTCTGTGGCTGCCAGCTTAGCTACTTCTTCTTCGTCTCTCTTCTGATCAGCTTCACCAAAAGGTGCGTCTTCACGTTTAGCCAGATGCTTATCCAGTTGGGGTGCGTCAGATTGATTTATCTGATCACTTCCTGGTACAAACTTCCTGGGAGTTGGTTCTGTGGCTGCCAGCTTAGCTACTTCTTCTTCGTCTCTCTTCTGATCAGCTTCACCAAAAGGTGCGTCTTCACGTTTAGCCAGATGCTTGTCCAGCTGAGGTGCGTCAGATTGATTTATCTGATCACTTCCTGGCACAAACTTCCTAGGTGTTGGTTCCGTGGCTGCGAGCTTAGCTACTTCTTCTTCGTCTCTCTTCTGATCAGCTTCACGTAAAGGTGCGTCTTCACGTTTAGACAGATGCTTATCCAGTTGGGGTGCGTCAGATTGATTTATCTGATCACTTCCTGGTACAAACTTCCTGGGAGTTGGTTCTGTGGCTGCCAGCTTAGCTACTTCTTCTTCGTCTCTCTTCTGATCAGCTTCACCAAAAGGTGCGTCTTCACGTTTAGCCAGATGCTTATCCAGTTGGGGTGCGTCAGATTGATTTATCTGATCACTTCCTGGTACAAACTTCCTGGGAGTTGGTTCCGTGGCTGCGAGCTTAGCTACTTCTTCTTCGTCTCTCTTCTGATCAGCTTCACCAAAAGGTGCGTCTTCACGTTTAGCCAGATGCTTATCCAGTTGGGGTGCGTCAGATTGATTTATCTCATCACTTCCTGGTACAAACTTCCTGGGAGTTGGTTCCGTGGCTGCGAGCTTAGCTACTTCTTCTTCGTCTCTCTTCTGATCAGCTTCACCAAAAGGTGCGCCTTCACGTTTAGCCAGATGCTTATCCAGTTGGGGTGCGTCAGATTGATTTATCTGATCACTTCCTGGTACAAACTTCCTGGGAGTTGGTTCTGTGGCTGCCAGCTTAGCTACTTCTTCTTCGTCTCTCTTCTGATCAGCTTCACCAAAGGGTGCGTCTTCACGTTTAGCCAGATGCTTGTCCAGCTGAGGTGCGTCAGATTGATTTATCTGATCACTTCCTGGTACAAACTTCCTGGGAGTTGGTTCTGTGGCTGCCAGCTTAGCTACTTCTTCTTCGTCTCTCTTCTGATCAGCTTCACCAAAAGGTGCGTCTTCACGTTTAGCCAGATGCTTATCCAGTTGGGGTGAGTCAGATTGATTTATCTGATCACTTCCTGGTACAAACTTCCTGGGAGTTGGTTCTGTGGCTGCCAGCTTAGCTACTTCTTCTTCGTCTCTCTTCTGATCAGCTTCACCAAAAGGTGCGTCTTCACGTTTAGCCAGATGCTTGTCCAGCTGAGGTGCGTCAGATTGATTTATCTGATCACTTCCTGGCACAAACTTCCTAGGTGTTGGCTCCGTGGCTGCGAGCTTAGCTACTTCTTCTTCGTCTCTCTTCTGATCAGCTTCACTAAAAGGTGCGTCTTCACGTTTAGCCAGATGCTTGTCCAGCTGAGGTGCGTCAGATTGATTTATCTGATCACTTCCTGGCACAAACTTCCTAGGCGATGGTTCCGTGGCTGCGAGCTTAGCTACTTCTTCTTCGTCTCTCTTCTGATCAGCTTCACCAAAAGGTGCGTCTTCACGTTTAGCCAGATGCTTGTCCAGCTGAGGTGCGTCAGATTGATTTATCTGATCACTTCCTGGCACAAACTTCCTAGGAGTTGGTTCTGTGGCTGCGAGCTTAGCTACTTCTTCTTCGTCTCTTTTCTGATCAGCTTCACTAAAAGGTGCGTCTTCACGTTTAGCCAGATGCTTGTCCAGCTGAGGTGCGTCAGATTGATTTATCTGATCACTTCCTGGCACAAACTTCCTAGGAGTTGGTTCTGTGGCTGCGAGCTTAGCTACTTCTTCTTCGTCTCTTTTCTGATCAGCTTCACTAAAAGGTGCGTCTTCACGTTTAGCCAGATGCTTGTCCAGCTGAGGTGCGTCAGATTGATTTATCTGATCACTTCCTGGCACAAACTTCCTAGGTGATGGTTCCGTGGCTGCGAGCTTAGCTACTTCTTCTTCGTCTCTTTTCTGATCAGCTTCACTAAAAGGTGCGTCTTCACGTTTAGCCAGATGCTTGTCCAGCTGAGGTGCGTCAGATTGATTTATCTGATCACTGCCTGGCACAAACTTCTTAGGAGTTGGTTCTGTGGCTGCGAGCTTAGCTACTTCTTCTTCGTCTCTCTTCTGATCAGCTTCACCAAAAGGTGCGTCTTCACGTTTAGCCAGATGCTTGTCCAGCTGAGGTGCGGCAGATTGATTTATCTGATCACTTCCTGGCACAAACTTCTTAGGAGTTGGTTCTGTGGCTGCGAGCTTAGCTACTTCTTCTTCGTCTCTCTTCTGATCAGCTTCACCAAAAGGTGCGTCGTCACGTTTAGACAGATGCTTGTCCAGCTGAGGTGCGTCAGATTGATTTATCTGATCACTGCCTGGCACAAACTTCTTAGGAGTTGGTTCTGTGGCTGCGAGCTTAGCTACTTCTTCTTCGTCTCTCTTCTGATCAGCTTCACCAAAAGGTGCGTCTTCACGTTTAGCCAGATGCTTGTCCAGCTGAGGTGCGTCAGATTGATTTATCTGATCACTGCCTGGCACAAACTTCTTAGGAGTTGGTTCTGTGGCTGCGAGCTTAGCTACTTCTTCTTCGTCTCTCTTCTGATCAGCTTCACCAAAAGGTGCGTCTTCACGTTTAGACAGATGCTTGTCCAGCTGAGGTGCGTCAGATTGATTTATCTGATCACTGCCTGGCACAAACTTCTTAGGAGTTGGTTCTGTGGCTGCGAGCTTAGCTACTTCTTCTTCGTCTCTCTTCTGATCAGCTTCACCAAAAGGTGCGTCTTCACGTTTAGCCAGATGCTTGTCCAGCTGAGGTGCGTCAGATTGATTTATCTGATCACTGCCTGGCACAAACTTCTTAGGAGTTGGTTCAGTGGCTGCGAGCTTAGCTACTTCTTCTTCGTCTCTCTTCTGATCAGCTTCACCAAAGGGTGCGTCTTCACGTTTAGCCAGATGCTTGTCCAGCTGAGGTGCGTCAGATTGATTTATCTGATCACTGCCTGGCACAAACTTCCTAGGAGTTGGTTCTGTGGCTGCCAGCTTAGCTACTTCTTCTTCGTCTCTCTTCTGATCAGCTTCACCAAAGGGTGCGTCTTCACGTTTAGCCAGATGCTTGTCCAGCTGAGGTGCGTCAGATTGATTTATCTGATCACTTCCTGGCACAAACTTCCTAGGTGTTGGTTCCGTGGCTGCGAGCTTAGCTACTTCTTCTTCGTCTCTCTTCTGATCAGCTTCACCAAAAGGTGCGTCTTCACGTTTAGCCAGATGCTTATCCAGTTGGGGTGCGTCGGATTGATTTATTTGATCACTGCCTGGCACAAACTTCCTAGGAGTTGGTTCTGTTGCTGCTAACTTAGCAACATCTGATTCATCTCTCTTTTGGTTCACTTCTACTCCAACGTCAGCTTCACGCTTAACAACCTTTTTGTCTGATTGAGATATCTGATCATCAACCGTGTTGATACCATTTTCAGGAGTATTCCCAGCGTATCTTCTAGTCAACACCTCCCCAATGATTTCGTTCTGAGCTTTATCGAAATCTTTGTCTATAGCAGTTTCTGGGTCACTGTCCATCCCTTTGGAATGCAGCACTGCTTTTGCTTTCGGATGCTTCAAGGTATCTATCGATGGTAGATCATTCAGTTTGATTTGCCTCGTTATTTTGTGCAGCATATCTTCGTCAGCCCTGAACCTTTTTCCAAACGGTACGTTGGGATCTCTGGAGCACTCTCCGCACGAGCAGGGCTTGCAAGTGCATGTGCTGGAGTCTTCAGAGCAAATACACTCCACGTCCTTGCTTTCTCCATTGATGGGGTAGGAAACCAGGAGGGTTCGTTCACAATCGCAGCCTCTGCATCTGTACGGAACCAAGGAAGCGTTCAACCATCTGTCGAGGTCATCCTGTCTGCATTCCTTCTCTCCACCAGCTTGCAAATGAAGCAGTATCGCACCTATTTTCTTCAAGGCTTCGTTGTAGATACTGTCAGTGGCGTTGGTGACTTCCTGGATCTTCTCGTTGGACATTCCTCTCTTCTTCAGCATCCAAGCCTTGAGTATTTTGGGGTGACCTCTGAAAAAGGTGTCGTCTGAGGCAATCTGGATGGCAGAGTGCTGAGATTGCTGATTCTTGGTGGGTTCAGTGACACTTTCGTCGTCCTTAGAAGGATACACGGTGTGTACTATCACGTCTGGTATTCCTGTTGGGTTAGTTTCTCCATCTTTGCATGTGCTGGTGAAGAGGATTGCGTTGGGTATCGTGCTAGCTTTGTCTCCGATATGCAGCACCTTCACGTTGTTTGAGCTTGAGCTGTCTTTGAAGTCATGAGGTGTATTCAGTTCGGTGTTTAAGTCTGATACTGTGGTCTTCCTTTTTCTCGTCATGTGTTCTGGTAGCTGTTCTGATTCTGGACTGGTGACTCTGGAGTAGAATGGGTCTGAAACAAGAAAAGTGGCAAATTAGACACTGATTACACACAGATAAATACTACAAACTTAAGACAAATTATTGAAAAGGTCAGAGAGCATTATTTTGCAGTTTTTATCTGCTTTGTGGACTATTCTAAGGCGTTTGATAACGTAAAGTGGCCTAAACTGTGGGAGATCCTTATTTCTATGGGAGCCACCGCAGTTTTATCGACGCTAGAAATCTCTATAAACGCGTGATTGACAGCAGCAAGGAGGAACACAACCACAAAATTAAGAACAAGCTCCTCTCATGTCCTAGTTCGTCCAGAACATTCTGGTCTGTAGCTAAGGCTGTTAGTCAGAACTTTTCTTATTCGTCAATACCACCCTTGACCAGAGAGGACAAATCCATCGCTTCTGCTCCTAAAGAAAAAGCAGACATCTTGGGGAAGCTCTTCACGGCCAATTCTACTGTAGACTTTCAACGAAGTACTCCGACCACCACCACAAGCGTGAACTCGAGAATGGCAGAGGTTAAATTTCAACATCGAGATGTAAAAAGCATCCTCCAAAAACTGAACACCAATAAAGCTACTGGTCCTGACCAAATTCCAGCCATTGTCCTTAAACGCTGTGCCGCTGAGCTTGCACCTATTCTTTGCAAGCTCTTCAAACTTTCGTATCAACGAGGCGTGTTTCCCGCTTCGTGGAAGATTGGCTGCGTACAACCCATCCCTAAGAAAGGCAAAAAAACTGATCCCACCAATTATAGACCTGTGGCTCTTCTCAGCATCATGTCTAAGATTATGGAGACTGTCATTAACACACAGCTCCTGAAATACCTGGACAACAATAACATCATAAATGATCGCCAGTATGGCTTCCGTAAACACAGGTCTACAGGTGACCTCCTTGCCTACGTCACTCACTTGTGGAACAGAGCAATAGGCAACCATGGCGAATCCCATATTGTTGCACTTGATATATCCAAAGCTTTCGACAAAGTATGGCATGACGGACTTCTGGTCAAGCTTGCTGCTTATGGACTACCATCTGGCCTGCGCCAGTGGCTGAATAGCTTTTTGAAAGACCGATCTCTGTTCGTTGTAGTCGAGGGCTGTTCATCAGACGTATTTTCAATAAACGCCGGTGTTCCTCAGGGATCTGTCCTATCCCCTACACTATTTCTGCTGTACATCAACGAGCTGCTGGAAATAACATCCAATCCAATCTACAGCTTCGCAGATGACAGTACATTAGTGTCGTGCATGGAACCAGGCAAGCCACTATCATCCCAGGAGACGGTACGTCGGCGACAGCAGCATGCCTCACAGATCAACGCAAAACAATTGTCGAGTGGGGATTAGCAAATAAAGTACAGTTCAACGTACAAAAAACTCAGGCAACAACACTTACAAAGAAGTCTCTCTATGGCTTACCAACCGTGGAAATGGAGGGTCACCCCATAGTCGAATCACCTTCCGTCAAGCTTTTGGGAATCAACATCAACAATAACATGTCCTGGCACGACCACGTCGTCAGTATTGCTAAAACGGCATCGCAGAAGCTTGGAGTTTTGTTCCGCTGTAGGAAGTTGTATACACCAGAGCAACTGCAGCTGCTCTACAAGGCACAGATCCGACCATCGCTGGAGTATTGCTCCCATGTGTGGGGATGCGCTCCGAAGCTTCTGGACACTATCCAGAAAAGAGCGATTAGACTAATCGATACGCCTAACATCACAAAGGACCTCCACAGGCTGGAACATCGAAGGAGGGTGGCTGACCTATCCCTGTTTTATAGATTCTATCACGGAAGATGTTCGAGTGAGCTCTCTCAGATAATAACACCACAGGCCGTCCGAACCAGGACCACTAGAGAAGCTCTGCGAGCTCATCCTTACCAGGTCGAGGTCCTTACTCCCCTAACTAGTCTCCTCCAGCATTCCTTCTTTTGGAGAACTTCGACGCTGTGGAATCAGCTGCCGGGGAATTTGTTTCCCGACGGCTACAACCTGCAGCGTTTCAAATCTAACGTGAACCGATACTTATGCTCCCGCAGCGCTTCTACAGCGCCATAGGCTTTCAGCCTTTGCGGGAGGCCGACCATAAAAAAACATATACACAGAAGCGATAATATGGATAATATGGAGAAACTTGTAGTTCAGGGTCAAGCCCCGAGTGGGCGGCGCCGTGGCCGTCCCCCTACACGCTGGGTGGATACAACGAAACAGTTGCTGGATATGAGTATTAAGAGCGCCACTGAACTGCTAGTAAATCGCGAACGATGGCGAACTACAGTGCTCAAAACTATTGATAATATTCGTGTCGGCAATACTCTAGCTCCGACTTAATGCATTTTACGAGTTCACAACATGTCTCTGTTAAGACATTGTGACTATGATGATGGTGTATTCAGTTCGGTGTTTAAGTCTGATACTGTGGTTTTCTTCTTTTTTACTTCCTTTGGGCGACCATCATGAAAGTAATTACCAGAATAGTCAAAGTGAGGTCAAGGAACGCTATTTTCGATCGTTAGGATCCCAAATTTTGAATACTCACCATCATAGTTCCTGCCTCGGTTATATCGGGCTGCCTCACCCTGGATGTCAGGAAAGCCTGGATAGAACATCGGGTAAGCACCCCTTGGAGGAGGCATGTATGGGTGGAAGTACCCCTCGTGTAAGGCGGTGATAGTGGGGAGGGGCAGGATACCAGGCAAGGCTCGGGGTGGTGGGGGGCCGTAGAAGTACTGCTTGTCCCCACCTCCGAACCTGACTGTTATCTTGGCATTGGCGTTTGCAATGCACTTTGCCTTCTGCTCGCTTTTGACGTCGGTGCAATCTTTGACGGCTTCTTCTTTGGAGGGAGTTGTGGTGGTAGCTTCTTCCCCGAAGTTGTTCCTCTCCACGATCTCGAAGTGGTCGAAGTTCACTTTTGAGTAGTCCTTCGGTGTACGGAATACTTTGTCCAGGTTTAGGTTGAAGTTTTCGTTTTGTGTTGTGGCCGCCTGAGGGAAAAGAAATACTCAAGAAATTACTATACAGGGTGTTAATTAAGTATCTTAACAAACTTTAACCACAAATAGTACTCCGAAAAATAGAAACAAAATGTCATATGAACATGGGTCCGGAAATGCTTCCTAAGGGAGCTACGCCCCTTTGCATGGGGCACCCTGAAGACGGTTTTCCCTCGATATTCTCGAAACCATTCATAACAAAATTACGAAATTAGGTACGATGGGTAAACTTTTGACGCTGAATCTGATTCTGAATTCAGAATTTCATAATTTTGATTTTAATCAGAGGCGTATCTTACGGCTGGAGTTAAGAGTAAAAATAACCCCATTTTCTAAATGGTAACTTTTTTGACATTTTGAGTTTAGAATATGATATTTCGGAGATTTCTACGTAAAAATGGTCTCTTGGTACATCTCGATAGGGCTAAGCGTTTTCGAGAAAAGTGCAAACTATTGAATCGATGCAGGTTATTGTATTCAATAATTTGCATTTTTCTCGAAAACGGTTATCCCTATCGAGATGTACCAAGAGACCATTTTTACGTAGAAATCTCTGAAATACCATATTCTAAAATCAAAATGTCAAAAAAGTTACCATTTAGAAAATGGGGTTATTTTTACCCTTAACTCCTCCCGTATGATACGCCTCTGATTAAAATTATGAAATTCTGAATTCAGAATCAGATTCAGCGTTAAAAGTTTACCCATCGTACCTAATTTTGTAATTTTGTTGTGAATGGTTTCGAAAATATCGAGGGAAAACCGTCTTCAGGGTGCCCCATGCAAAGGGGCGTAGCTCCCTTAGGAAGCATTTCCGGACCCATGTTCATATGACATTTTCTTACTACTTTTTGGAGTACTATTCGCGGTTAAAGTTTGTTAACATACTTAATTAACACCCTGTATATAAAGAAAAATAGTGTCAATTTTAATCTAATGATACTGTTTTGACACTATGGTAGCGAACTATGGACGAATCCCGAAAAAAGAAACCGCACTTAATTTTCAGAATGTGATGCCGATATCAAAAGGAACTATTCTGAAATTTGCATTTGTTTCAGAGAAATCAACGTTTGAAGCTTGATGGCAAAGATAACTGAAACGTGTGTGGCCCACTTTCACTTTCGGGAATTCCTTGCAAAAACGGAGAAAACGGATATTTTGAATGATCTTGTCGATTGTCTACAGCGAATATCATATATGGTACGAAGATGATCGCGATAAATTCGCGACATAATTAAGGGAATTCCAACTTTTTTGATATTAAAAATAGACATATAATTTAATCATATAATTATCATAAGTCGGTGCCAGATATAATCCCCTAAAGTTTTCGGAATTCATCCTGGGACACGGTGTATAACCATTGATTAACGTATTTAGTATAACCTATAAACCTATAAGAAGGTTTTGGGCGTTTTATGATGTGTACATAACGAAAATCCACGTCACTCATTTCCGTCGGACTGTCTGTCTGTCAGTCTGTCTGTCTGTCGGTCTGTCGGTCTGTCGGTCTGTCGGTCTGTCGGTCTGTCGGTCTGTCGGTCTGTCGGTCTGTCGGTCTGTCGGTCTGTCGGTCTGTCGGTCTGTCGGTCTGTCGGTCTGTCGGTCTGTCGGTCTGTCGGTCTGTCGGTCTGTCGGTCTGTCGGTCTGTCGGTCTGTCGGTCTGTCGGTCTGTCGGTCTGTCGGTCTGTCGGTCTGTCAGTCTGTCGGTCTGTCGGTCCGTCTGTCTGTCGCGTTTTTCTACCCTCGTAATCTCAGTAACCGCTGCATGGATTGTGATGAAATTTGGGAAGCGTTATGCAGTGGGGTCGTAGTAGGTAATGTTCCTATAATTTTGAAAATCGTTATACGGGGGGCGGAGTAATTAGCAAAAAACAAAAAATTTCAAATATGCCTCAGACTTCGTTTTTAGGCGTTTTAGAGATCACTGATCATTTTCTATTTTTTTTTTTTTGGGTGAGGGTGAATTTGGGGTGGTTGGGGGGTGGGGGGTTGTAATACTGAAAAATGTTTGTATTCGTAATGGGCTGTCCATTGATATGTGAATGAAAAACCTAGCGGCATGATACACTTTTTTAGGTCCATCCGAACGTTGCATGCTTGTCATAGAAACCACGGGACTTTGTGATGTATACATACGAGTATTGTTTTAGATCGTTCGATATCGCGTAACGCGAAAATTGTTCAATTGATTTTAATGAAATTTTGACACAGTATTACTCCCGCGGCAAGGATGGAAAACGCGTATGCTTTGGAAAAATCGGGTCAGTAGCGGCGCGGCAATAACAAAAAAACTAAAAATATAAAAACAGCTCAAACTTTGTTTTTGGGCGTTTTAGGGGTTTCTGATCATTTTCTACGTTTTTTTGGGTGAGGGTGAATTTGGGGTGGTTGGAGGTTGTGGGGTTGTAAAACTGAAAAATTTGTTGTACTCGGGTTGTCCATTGATCTTTGAATGAAAAACCTAGCAGCGTAATACACTTTTTACGTACATCCGAACATTGTCTTGCTTACTATAAAAATCAAGAGACTTAGAATTTGTGGTGTATACATATGAGTATTGTTTTAGATCGTTCTATATTGCGTAACGCGAAAATTATTGAATTGATTTTAATAAAATTTTGACACAGTATTACTACCGCAGCGAGGATGGAAAACGCGTATGTTTTGGAAAAATAGTGTCAATGGCGGCTCAGCAATAATAAAAAACTAAAAATATGAAAACAGCTCAACCTTTGTTTTTTGGCGTTGTACGGGTTCCTGATCATTTTCATTTTTTTTTTTTTTGGGTGGGGTGAAATCGGGGCGGTTGGGGGGTGGGGGTAGTAAAACTGAAAAATTTGTTGTATTCATGATAGTCCGTCTATTGACCTGTAGAAGAAATACCTAGCGGAATATTACACTTTTTTATGCCCATCCGAACATTGGCTTGCCTATTACAGAAACCAATTTTGTGATCTGTACATACGAGTTTTGCTTTATTTCGTTCTCTGTATATTGCGTAAGGCGAAAATTATTCAATTGATGTTAATAAAATTTTGACACATAATTTATCACCGCTGCGAGAATGGAAAACGACTCTGTTTTTGAAAAACTGTGTCAGTGGCGGCGCAGCAATAATCAAAAAACCAAAAACATAAAATCAGCTCAAACTTCGTTTTTAGAAGGGTTGGAGGCTCCCTAGCGGCTACTTGCGGAACTTGAAAATAATTTCCAGCGATTTCTTTTAGCCGTTTTACCTAATAATTTTTTTAGCTCGAAGTTAATACTATAAACGGTTACCGATATATTGCCGACGCCATTCTTAGTTGATCGCCGTGTACAAGAGATGATAAGTAAACTCACCGCTGTCAATCCAGCCACCTGCAGACAGAGTAGGAACCAGTGTGCACACCACATGGCGGTGGGCTAAACTGAATCCGTCCATGGCCCGGACAATTTATAAGCGCGTGATATTTGCCGCTGAAATCACGTCGTCGTTGTTTTTGTTTGGCCGCGAAACTACGTGAACAATCCGCAACAACCGATTCGGCAGAATTTTTCCAACGAAAAATTCATTAATGCAGCTATTTCCACCCGTGTTTGCTTGTTAATGAAAACAAGGAATCTCATAAAAATACCATTTATGGTAACACACTTTTGATACCTGTCAAATAGCTCACATTCTTGACTTCCATCCCGCCCGTGTGGGGGCGGGTTAGAATATCTCCCATCATATATCCTGCGTGTCGTAAAAGGCGACTAAAAGGAACACCGAACTACTGTCGGTATAAGCAGCAACCTCTTCTCAACCAACAGCTTCGGGTGGATGAGTTGACAAGAGTCAGGACACCTTCTTGTCCTTGGGGTGAGAAATTG
The DNA here is from genome assembly GCA_951848785.1 of Callosobruchus maculatus. Classification (NCBI taxonomy): domain Eukaryota; kingdom Metazoa; phylum Arthropoda; class Insecta; order Coleoptera; family Chrysomelidae; genus Callosobruchus; species Callosobruchus maculatus. The sequence continues at coordinate 3,593,549 of CATOUR010000179.1, forward strand.
CCCCTAAAGGCGAATGAACCAGTAGATACCATCTGGTCAACGGCATGAGGATGCAGAAAGCAAATGGGAAACTACTGCATTAAAGATCTTAAATATATCCCAAGAGAAACTCGTAAAATGTGTAAATGCATTTTACGAGTTCACAACATGTCTGTTAAGACATTGTGACTATGATGATGATCCCTATGCTCTTGCTTTAACTCCTACCACCGGTAGCGTGTGACAATAGATAAAATGACAAATGAAAGCCAATGTATCTTTGATCAAGTAAACCTTGATTTGACGTTTTATGTTTGTCAGAAGTTAATTACTGAAATGTAGATGTTTTGCGTACTCAGGGAGAAAATGAAAGTGGAGAAAGGATATGCGACAAAGTTTTCTGAACAACTGAAACCTTTGAAATGAGATAATTGAATTGATATATCAAAAGACTTCGATAGAGTGTGGCACGAGGGACTTCTGGTCTACCACTTGGCCTGCGCCAGTGGCTGAATAGCTTTTTGAACGACCGATCTCTGTTTGTTGTAGTCCAAGGCTGTTCAACAGACGTATTTTCAATAAACGCCGGTGTTTCTCAGGGATCTGTCCTATCCCCTACACTGTTTCTGCTGTACATCAAAGAGCTGCTGGAAATAACATCCACTCCAATCTACAGCTTCGCAGACGACAGTACATTACTATCGTGCATGGAACCAGGCAAGCCACTATCATCCCAGGAGACGGTACGTTGGCAACAGCAACATTCCTCACAGATCAACGTAGATATCAAAACAATTATCGAGTGGGGATTGGTTAATAAAGTACAGTTTAATGTACAGAAAACTCAGGCAACAAAACTGGCAAAGAAGTCTCTGGTTGGATCACCAACAGTGAAAATGGAGGGTCACCTTCCGTTAAACTTTTGGGGATCAACATCAATAATCACATGTCCTGGCACAACCACGTCATCAGTATCATCAGTATTGCTAAGACAGAATCTCAGAAGCTTGGAGTTTTGTTCCGCTGTAGGAAGCTGTATACACTAGAGCAACTACTGCTGCTCTACAAGGCACAGATCCGACCATTGTTGGAGTATTGCTCTCACTCTCTAAAGCTTCTCGGCACTGCAAGAAATAGGAAGAATAGAATAAATAGAGAAATAGAAATTCGAGATTATTGGAAAAAACTGAGATTACCCAAATTCTTACAAATCAAAGTATCACGCTTTCACCAGAAATTAAAATAAAAGTCTGTTATTGGAATTCGTAAAAAGTTTGGTATTAAGCTAAAACTTGGATAAAATGTATATAACGTTGATGAAATGACGCGAAGTAGTGGGTGTGAAGTTTTAAGATTTCCACACTATTTTTGTATTTTTAATCCGATTGGATTAATATGGTGCCATTCTTAAAAGAAATATCAGAAAGTACAGTGATTACCCCGAAAGCTTATCAGCAGTTAGAAACCTTATTATAGATCAGGTACATTTAATAACTCAAGAACATTGGCGAAACTGCATATATATAACAAAAGTAGAGTTATCATTTTTTAATACACGACCGTGTGAAATTATTGGATCTCGATACCATCACCGCTTGAGAGCACAAATATACGGTAAAATTTAATGGTTCCAATACCCAGTATTGTACGCTATCAAACAAGAAGTGCCCAAGCCAACACCAGGTTCTAATGAACAACCAGGCTCTGCCAAGGAGTCACTCATTCAAGCTGCTAGCAACCAGAAAGTACTTCTCACCATGTGACCTCCTCACGCCATACAGGGTGTTAATTAAGTATGTTAACAAACCTTAACCACGAATAGTACTCCGAAAAATAAAAAGAAAATGTCATATGAACATGGGTCCGGAAATGCTTCCTAAGGGAGCTACGATCCTTTGCATGGGGCACCCTGAAGACGGTTTTCCCTCGATATTCTTGTAACCATTTACAACAAAATTACGAAATTAGGTACGATGGGTAATTTTGACGCTGAATCTGATTCTGAATTCAGAATCTCATAATTCTAATTAGAGGCGTATCATACGGGAGGAGTTAGGGGTAAAAATAACCCCATTTTCTAAATGGTAATTTTTTTGACATTTTGATTTTATAATATGGTATTTCAGAGACTTCTACGTAAAAATGGTCTCTTAGTACATCTTGATAAGGCTAACCGTTTTCGAGAAAAATGCAAATTATTGTTTACAATAGCCTGCATCGATTCAATAATTTGCATTTTTCTCGAAAATGGTTAGCCCTATAGAGATGTACCAAGAGACCATTTTTACGTAGAAATACCACATTCTAAAATCAAAATGTCAAAAAATTACCATTTAGAAAATGGGGTTATTTTTACCCTTAACTCCTCCCGTATGATTCGCTTCTGATTAAAATTATGAAATTCTGAATTCAGAATCAGATTCAGCGTCAAAAGTTTACCCATCGTACCTAATTTCGTAATTCTGTTATGAATGGTTTCGAGAATATCGAGGGAAAACCGTCTTCAGGGTGCCCCATGCAAAAGAGCGTAGCTCCCTTAGGACGCATTTCCGGACCCATGTTCATATGACATTTTCTTTCTATTTTTCGGAGTACTATTCGTGGTTAAAGTTTGTTAACATACTTAATTAACACCCTGTATAAAGCCCAGATAAGACCTGGCTTGAAGTATTGCTCTCATGTCTGGAGAGCTGCTGCCCCTACTACCCTGTCTATATTAGATGCCGTCCAGACGCGCCACCTTCAGTCACTTTCTCACCGGCATGTTGTTGGTGACCTCACACTCTTCTACCGATATTCCAACGGAATCTGCTCCTCTGAGCTATCCTCTATTGTTCCGCCGCTCACCGCTCCTATCAGATGTAGCCGTGCGACCGCTGCATCTCATCCTAAGACGGTCGTTGTTCATACATCAAGAACCGAGCGGTACAACCGCACATTTATACTCAGGGTCTCCTAGGCTTGGAACGGACTGTCAGGAGATGTATTTGCTGGGCCTGCGGGTATTGGCCCATTCAAATCCCGCGTTAACAAACTTCCCCTAACATAACCCTTTCATCACAGCAGTTGCGGTACTGGTATTTAGGCTCTGCTTACGTGGTCTGCTCCGTTATTAAAAAAACTGAATGGTATCGACTCATTTGAATCTGATTTCGACTTGTGTGTGTACATTGATGGAAGCTCTATCTTGTAAAAGTATTGTTTTTCATGTAAAAATTTCTAAAAAAAGTTTAAACTTTATTTTTTACTTAACTTTTACTTTAACTTTACTATTCTGTAGTACTCATCACACGGACTTTTATTCTGAGATAAGAGCCATCCACAAGCATGTATGTTATATTAAATTTAATTACATTACTACTGTATGAATGTGCTTACAACAAGGTAATGAACTCCGTGTTGCGGAGTCATCAAACGTTATTGGCAGTGACCTTAAAAGATATTTGTTTTTTCCGTACACATGCGGTGGGTCGTCAGCTATCTCGACAATTTGTAATTCGTAGTGCATTTCCGCGATCTATTGATATACTCGTCTAATGTTTTGTCTGTCATCGGCTTGGTCTACTTTTGTATAAATAGATTATGGCAATACAATATAAGTAATTAGAATATGGAGTGCTCCTGCAAAGAGATCTGGCTTTTCGTTACCAGATATGCCTAAGTGTTCTGAATGAAAAGGATTTAGCAACGGAAAAAAGCGTTATATGTTTTAAATATACTAAGTACCTATATATTTGTTCATGTTAGGCTAGACGATGACCCTCACTGCAGATGGGGAGAGATTGGTACTGCTCAACACTGTATATTAGAATGTCAATTGATCAGTAATGAGGTAACAGACCTGTATCACAGATTGTCAAACTATATTCCGTTACCTGCTAATATGATCTCTATACTAGCTAGTGAAAACAACTGTGCATACAAACTATTATATAACTTTTGCACATAAAAACTAAAAATAACACTGTAAATTTCAACTATAACTAATATAAAACAATGTTCGTATTATTAATAAAAAATAGATGTCCATCCAAAACAGAACTGGCCAGTTGATCTCAGATCAGAGCCAATAACAAATAAAAAAAAATTGTTCATGTTAGGATAAATAAATTAAAACAAAAAAACTTTTTTAAAAAACTTATTTAAAGTTCTAAAAAAAAGAAAATAAAATGTTCCTTTAGAGTGCTAAGTATCAACTTATAGCCTCATTATACACAATTTATATGATCATAAAAGCTTGTCGCGAGGTTTGCATAAGTACCTATAGGAATTCAATTAAACTGAAATTTTAACACACTTAAATTTAGCAGACCAAGTTAGTCGATTGAATAGGTACTAGTTAATTTACACAAGTATATCGCGCGACAAGCTTTTATGATCACATAAATTGTGTATAATGAGGCTATAAGTTGATAGTTAGCACTCTAAAGGAACACTTTATTTTCTTTTTTTTTTTTGAACTTTTAAAAAAAAGCTTTTTTTAAAAAGTTTTTTTGTTTTAATTTATTTTTTACTTTTTAGTTATTAACTTGTACTTATATCAAACAAAATTTTTATGTATTCTCGGCAAGCCCTTTTATTTGATACCCATATTGCAGAACTGCATTAAAAAGAACTATTTCGCCATCTTGAATGGTCCACCACCATAGTTAATTTAGAATGACATCATATTGTTTTTCGAGTTACTCTCAACAAGCCCTTTCACTATGCGAAGGCTCCCTTATCTCAGGTCGTAAACAAGGTTCATGCAGTGATAAAACAAGTTGCCGGCTTTGAATAGTATTTTCCCCAAACTCTCCTAACAAAATGCATCGTTTGACTAAAAATGACATCAGTGGATCTATTGTGTCTATTGTCAGTGATGACATTCCTCTCATTAGATTCCCCCCTTAGCATCTACTGGGCGTAGTCATATCAATATGGATAACCATATTGTAGAAATGCATTAAATAACTATTCCACTATTGGATTTAGAACGAAGTCACCTAGTTTATCGTGCATTGTCATCCAAACTAAACCTGTATACAAAATTTCAGCTCAATCGGTTGAAGATATCTGCTTCAAAATTGAGTTGCAATATTCCACCCGAACAAGCGTACATACATTGCAAGTTAAATCAGGGGTCAGGGTTCGGCAACCTTTTGGGTGGGGTATGCCTTAAAAAACAAGAGTTTTTATTACAAATAAAATTTCTGATGAGGTCTAGGTGGGCACCTAGGCGAAACGTCCTAGAAGAAACAATTATTTCACACTTTCAACAAGGAAGGAATAACCAAGAAACCACCCATTAGCAAAAAATTAAGTCAAGTTGATTGACTCAGTACTTCCCACACATTACGCTGATACCGGTCTATTATTTTCCCATAGCATGAATCTTTAATCTAAAATCCCTTGCAACCAAATAATCGCCCCCCCCCCTAAAATTGTCTTATGCCGCTAGGTCTTTCCTTCACAGGTCAATGGACAGCCTATTATCGATACTACAAACTTCTCAGTTTTACAACCTCCCACCCTCCCAACCACCTCACTTTCACCCCCACCCAAAAAACTGGTAGGAAGTGATCTGGGATCCCCAAAACATCTAAAAACCGAATTTGAGGTGTTTTCATACTTTTCGTTCTTTGATTATTGCTACGCTGCCACTGACACGATTTTTAACAAACATACGCGTTTTCCATTCTCACCACGGTAACAATATACTGTGTCAAAATTTCATTAGAATCAATTTAATAGTGTCCATGTTACAAAATACGAAACGATTTAAACCAATAAATTCTCGTATAGTATACAGAAAATTCTAAGTCCCTTAGTTTCCGTAATAGGCTAGGCAATGTTCGGATGAACCTAAAAAGGTGATTTGTGTCGCTAGTTCTTCCTTCACAGGTTAGTGGACAGCGTATTATGAGTACAAGAAATTTTTTAATTTTTCAACCCCCAACTACCCCAATTTCACCCCCACCCAAAAAAACACAGAAAATGATCAGGAACCTCTAGAACGTTTAAAAACAAAGTTTAAGCTGTTTTTATAGTTTAGTTTTTTTATTATTTCTGCGCCGCGTCTGGCACTATTTATCAAAACCATACGCGTTTTCCATCTTCGCCATGGTAGTAATGCTGTTTCAAAATTTCATTAAAATCAATTCAACAGTTTCCTCGTTACAACGATCTAAAGCAATACTCTCGTATGTTTACATCAGAAAAAATTCTAAGTCCTTTGCTTTCTGTAATAGGCAAGGCAATGTTCGGATGGACCTAAAAAAGTTAATTATGTCGCCAGGTCTTCCTTCACAGGTCAGTGGACAGTCTATGATGAAAGCAACAAACTTTTAAATTTTACAACCCCCCACCCCCAACCACCCCATTTCACCCCCACCCAAAAAAAGTAGAAAATGATCAGGGACCCCTAAAACGCCTAAAAATGAAGTTTCAGCAATATGTAATTTTTTTTTGTTTTTTTGCTAATTACTCCCCCACCTATGCACCGATGTTCAAAATTATAGGAACATTACCTACTACGACCCCACAGCATACCGCTGCCCAAATTTCATCACAATCCATGCAGCGGTGACTGAGATTACGAGGCTAGAAAAACGTGACAGACAGACAGACCGACAGACAGACCGACAGACAGACCGACAGACAGACCGACAGACAGACCGACAGACAGACCGACAGACAAACCGACAGACAGACCGACGGAAATGAGTGACGTGGATTTTCGTTATGTACACATCATAAAACGCCCAAAAAGCGTATTATCTCAAAATCGAAAATTTTCGCGATCACAATACTCCCCTCACCTATCGGTGTGGGAAGTAAAAATTATTGTGACAAATTCACTAATACTAGGTTTAATACGCAGAAAATTCTAGGTTCTACCTCAAAAAGTGCATTAAATAATAATTACATTACTATTAGAACTATTTCCTATTATTATTTTAAAGAAGAGTTCCCTAATTATTTTTCGTATGTCAAGTTTTTGTTTAAATTTTTCTGTTGGTGTGTTGAGAATTGCGAATTTCGATTGTTTCTATTAGTTCACTATTTAGAATCGTTCACCTTTTCTAATAACGAGAAATGGCACGTTTCAAATCACAGATGCTAATATATTTGACTTCACTTTCAGGCAATCTTTATTGTGAGTTATTTAAACGAAATGCATTCCATATACACCATGATTCCACTCATCTTAGTTTTACACTGATGCTTTCACTATTTGTTACAGAGCATTGGGTCAAATATAAAATAATAAATAAAATATAAATATAAAAAAGCCTCATGTGTATGAGGCTCTATCACAAACACCTTGTGCTCTAGATATTTGTGATAATGACATATTTTTTCTCTTAGTTTTCCAGTCAAACCATGTTTTTCTACCTCTACACTACCTAATCTCAGGTAAATACATGGACATGTCATCTCTATGATAATTTGTCGTTTTAAAGTGTGTGAGATATCGATAGAATGGACGTGAGCATATAAACTGCTATAGCTAAAATCTTGACTAGTCAAACAATCGACATATTGATTATAAGGATTTCCTTTATGTTGAATGATTTCGTATAAACTTCGTAGATTTACAGAACGTGCCTCGTCTATCTATCCTTATCGCTATATATACAACACTTCATTGAAAAAACATGTATGTTGTCTACTATATCGCATATGTACTTACAACCTACTCAGGTTTTCTATTATTGTATGTTTGTTTGGATTTCTTATCGGTATTTATTAAATATCGGATTTTCATTTGTATCAATGGTATTGTTAACTAGACACCAACAAGTGAAAATGGTACAATAATTTTACCGTATTTTGTCTTTTGTATTAGAAGAAGGACTATCTGAATGGTCCCATTATGCCTCAATGTACATCCTCCCAAGGATCCCTCAGGGGGTCCAAATCCTCTCCGAAAAGTTATACAGTATGTTAACAAACTTTAACCATGAATAGTACTCCGAAAAATAGAAAGAAAATGTCATATGAACATGGGTCCGGAAATGCTTCCTAAGGGAGCTACGCTCCTTTGCATGGGGCACCCTGAAGACGGTTTTCCCTCGATATTCTCGAAACCATCCATAACAAAATTACAAAATTAGGTACGATGGGTAAACATTTGACGCCGAATCTGAATCCGAATTTAGAATTTCATAATTTTAATCAGAGGCGTATCATACCGGAGGAGTTAAGGGTAAAAATAACCCAATTTTCTAAATGGTAATTTTTTTGACATATTGATTTTAGAATATGGTATTTTAGAGATTTCTACGTAAAAATGGTCTCTTGGTACATCTCGATAGGGCTAACCGTTTCCGAGAAAAATGCAAGTTATTGAATCGATGCAGGCTATTGTAAATAAATAAATATTCATCTATTTAGTAAGTGTGCTGCGAAAAACAAATGCAATAATTGATAAACAACTTGAGAACTGTCAGTTTATTTAGTTTAGTCAACAATTTTTGGACCTATTTGATTTTAACTTGGCCTCACATTATGATCGATTTGGTCGGAAATGTCCAAAAAATGTTACGTGCAACAAGTACCACACCACACCACAAGCAGAAAATAGATCGCACATCACAAGTAAAATAAAAAATAGGTTATGCAGGATCTCCGAAGCATGACATTACCATGGTTCAGTCCTGTGATGATCACACGCTGTTGCCGGAGATGCCTAACTTTGTAGCTTTTCTTGGATAATACTGTCAAATAAATTTGATGGAAGAAAACCTGATCCTTTTGTACAATGATAAACCACAAAATAAGAATTGTTGCTATCAAAATCATCACGGTTCTTTTCTCATTGCCGCATACTGGTTTAGACCTCGCAATAACGCACGTAATCGTATCGTACCGTAAACTTCCGTAGCTAACGTACAACTTTATTGGTTATTCGGCAATTCGCTTATTTCGGATGCACTGCGCATGCCAGAAATAGCCGATAACGTGAAATAACGTCAAACAACGGACGTGCAAAAATTCTCTATTATTGGAACATCAAAAAACGTTGTGTACCTAAGATCAAAAAGTAGAGTATATTGTTGTTACTAAAAATTCAATTTGCTTTCCTAGTTTTTTGCGAAAGATTTGTGTTTTTATTATTATACGAGAAAGTCGACGAGTTTTGTCTATGTTTTTTATTTCTACAGGATTTCAAAGCTCGACGGTTCTTGTGTGTTGTCAGAATTGGATATACCCCAGAATGTTCTTGACACGTGGTATTTTCGTAACGAAAAACGGTTCAAGCAAGAACTGAATAATTCTAGAGGTACTATAAGCAATGCATACCATGCATTCAAAAAAAATGCTATACATCATCCCCGAAAACTCACGCCCAACTTTTTTTCCAAATAGCACCCCATAGGTTTTCCTACATAAATGATATCTCTATTTTATTCAATATCTTCACCATCATAAGCATAATGCAAATAAAAGAAGTATTTTTTTAAGCAAAAAAACGAAACTACGTGGCCTTTTAAGGGTACTGGACGACCTATCATACATGCGAAAGCAAAGATCTTTTTATTATTTTTTATCACAGAAGCATTACGCCTCAAACAAATCCTTTGATGTATCTTATGCTTGTGACATTAAGAAAAAAAATTGAAACAAAAGGCATTACAAGATTTTAAATAAAATAATGACCTCATCTATGTAGGAAAAGTGCTATTTGAAGATCAACTGAGGGTTCGTTTTAGGGGTTGAACTACAAAAAAGATGTTTCGAGAGCATGGTATGATAGGTCATTCACCACCCTTGAAAGGTCTACTGAGCTTTTTTCTTTATCTGTTTTTCTTACGAAAATATGACATTTCAAACAAATTTTATTAACCTTATGCTTATGATTTTACGAAAAAAAGGATTTATGTATAAAATCAAAGGCACTACAAGATTTTAAATAAAATAAGGACTTAATTTGTGTGCGGAAAACTATTGGGTGCTATTTATAAAAAAAGTTGGGGGTGAGTTTTAGGGGTTGAAGCACAAAAAAAAAGTTTTGAAAGCATGGTATGATAGACCCTATAGTACTGTCAAAAATTCGACTTAGTGTTTGAATCTTTTTTGTTACGATAATATCTCGTGTGAAGGTAATTCTGGGACATCCTGTATACATATTATAGTACTAATATAAAAGTTTCCAATTATTTCATTCAATAAATTAAACACATGAGATTTGTTCATATTTTTTATTATTATAACATCGAAAAACATTGTTTGCTTATGATCAAATGACACATTACATTGTTGTTTCTTAAAATTCAATTTGTCTTTCCTAGTTTTTGCGAAACATGTGTGCTCTCTCCTTTAAGACCTAAAACAGAAATTTTAGTTGTAATCACACATTCTGGATTTTCTGGAAAAACTAGAAAAGACAATTGAATCCAAAATCTGCATGATTGTTTCACAAAAATATATATTCATATTGTCACATACAAATAATTTTTGCTAATAAAAACAATTGTCTTTTCTGTTTTGCCTAGCAGGTTTACAATGTTGTTAATTAGAAACATCAAAGTATTATATTCTTTCTTTTATTGTCTTTATCATCATTTTTCGTTTTTTTTTCTTCTGATTTTCTTCACCTCCTCAACCCTCAACTTCTCACGATTTGAGAGCGCATGGCTTTTTTACTCCAAGATCCAATGCAATCTTTTATCAAGTCAGATTCCAAAGTTTCCCAAACTTATCATGTTTTTTCATCAGAGTTCTTTGACTTTGCTTTTCTGTACTTTTCTAGCCTCTTTTCAAGCAGTTCTTTATGGTGCTTCACTTTCTCTTCAATTTTCTGCTTTATTTCGTCCAAAGACAGTTTCTTAACTGTCACTTTGGGCTTAGAAGCCACTTCCTCCTCTCCTTGTTCTTCAATCTCTTCATCTTCTTCTTCTACTGCTTCTTCTTCTTCAGACTCAAACATGCTATATTGCTTATCATGACAAGTTTGTAGCCTTTTAGACAAATCAAACAGTATCTTCAGGTTCTTTTTGATTTTGTAACCTTCTTGGAGTCTCTCATGCATTTCTTCTATACAACTTGTTTGCATTCTTTCCAAATTTCTCATTTCCCACACCAAATTGGCTTGTTCTATGATTATATTGTCGTCACAGTCGCTAACCAACACCTTCTTCAGCTTGTCCAGTAACGTCATCTTAGCCTCTAGCTCTAGGTTTCTTTCTTCCTCCATTTTGATTATAATTTCGTGTCTGGTCTTCACAGGAGCAAATTTGAGACTGTCCAGAATGTCCACGAACTTGATGTCTTTCTCTATCTCAAAGTTCAAGTCTCTAGCAAACTTGTTTTCGAAACAACCCACGACTTGGTTCATGATACATTGCAATTTTTGAAGTATCACCAAAATCCGTGTGAATTTCCTTATAATGAAAGTATTCTCTATGTCTTCGTTCATAGTGCACACGATGACCTGGAGAAGTGAATCTTTGAGATGCTGTAAGTCCTTGAACTTCTCTAGTAGAGCCAATTTGCTCACTTTGTCATTACACCTCTTGCTCATGATCAGTCTTTTCCAGTCTTGCACTATAGATCTCTTCACGTACTGCAGCTCAATGAGTTGGTCAAAAATCTCAGCGTATTTTCCAAAATCCATGTGGATCAAAACGTCAGTTTCATACAGAATCTGAGAAGCCCTTTCTCGTATAGTCTGCAAAGGTACTTCGGTGTCTGACTTTTTGTCTTGAGCATACGATAATATTTGGTGGATCTTGTCACAAGTTACTTCTTCAGATGAGTCATAGTGCACGTATTTCACCTCATCTTCTGATGATGATTCCACCTTCATCTTGACAGTTTCCTTCTTGCTTTTCTTCAATTTTATAGTCTCTTCATTACTCTGCTTGAACTCTTTCTTCAAAAACAGCGGTCTCTTATATCCATCTATCTCCATGAACGGCAATCCCTTATTGTCTATGATAACCTTGGGTCTAACTTTCTCCACAACTATCTTCTTAATAGTGTTATCTTTATCTTGTCTTTTCTTATGTCTCTTCCTGCAATGGTGGCATTCTGAAACAATTTCTTCTTCTGAAGACGACTGGTGCTTTCTATGCCTACGTCTTCTAGGTTTCTCATCTTCTTCAGACTCATTGAATATCCTTTCTAGCTTTTTTATCAGATACTGCTCTACATCATCTTCATTTACCATGCTGAGCACATATCTCTTTTTTCTAACTTTGCTTCCTGTAACATTCCGAAAATTTTGAGTCTCATCATCATCGAAAACAACTTCATATTCTGGTTGATACTGTTCAAGCTCTTCATTGCCAAATGCAAGCTCGTATTGAGGCTGATACTGTTCTTCTTCAGGATCATCGAAAGCCAATTTGTAATGTGGCTCATACTGCTTCTTCAAGCTCCTCTTATGCCTGAATAAACCATGAGCAGGAGTTGGTGGCTCAAAATCGCCAATCACATCACTGGCGAAATTCAAAAAGTTCCTTTTAAGGTTCTTCCCAAAATCTCTAAAGTACTTTTTAGCCCCCACTAATATTCTAGGAACAGATAGGATAGAAGGGACATGGTCTTTGTCAAACCCTCCAAGAAATTTCCCTGGCAAGGAAAGCAGATGCACTATAGGTGACTTTGGTACCATTTTATTGTATTGAAATGGAGACTCTAGTGTGTCTTCTTTCATCTTGAGCTTCTTGAGTTCGTTTCTGACCACTTTCTTCAAAGTGTGTTTTCGAATTTGTTTCTTGGACAGTTTTTCTTCGTAAGAATCGTAGTCTTCGTAAGGCTCTTCACTTTCATTTGACACGAGGTTGTCTTTGACTTTGACTTTGTAGATTGGTGGGGACAGCTCATCAGAATCTATGACTATAGTGGAACGCTTGTTTCTTGTTTTATCTTCGTTAGAGCGTCTAAGTCTTTTTTGGTTTATTTTTCTCAGCCTATGCATCAGTCTTTCTCTAGGCGTCATCTTTCTCCTGCTTTTGATATCTTCTTCCTCTGAGCAGGACGAGCAATCCAAGTCGTTGCCTATGATGTCTCGAGCTTTATGCTCTTTCAACCAATGACTTGGATCCTCAAAGACCTCTTCTGAGTCTTCAAACCTTGTCAACAGCTTTGGTTGTCTTTTCATCAACGTAGGCTTCATCAGACTATCTATAAACCCAGGCACTTCTTTTCTGTTCAAATGACTGTTGATGATTCTGGTCTTTGCTGGAGATATCTTCTTATACAGATCCAATCTTCGTTCCAGTATCTTGTTACGCTCTTCAAGCTTCTTCTTTTCTCTAGCAAGCTTTGGAGCAGCTTGTTGGATCTGTTTTATCCTCTTATCAGGATGAGTTAAAGCTATGGTGTTGACGGTGTGTTTCAAAGGATCTTGGATAAACTTCGGAAGCATATTCATCATGAATTTGATGCCATGGTCTATGATAGGCAGTTGGCGTTTGGCTCTTCTGTGACAGTCGTTCTTCGGATTGGGAGCAGATGGTACCAGTTGGTATTTGGAGGTGTTTTTAGTGACGTTTTTGATGGTGTTAGTTATGTTTATGGTGATGTTATACCTGCAGCTACAGCTATTGGAGATTTGACGTGTGGTGCAGGTGGTTCTGCAGTTGGTCTCTCTCGTGTTGTGGTGGTACTTGGGCTTGTAGTTGACTGGAAGAATCAAATCGTTAGTTATGTATTGTGATCATACAGGATTGTGAATAAGTTAAACGAAAAAAAAGGCTGACAAGATCAAAATCCGGATTTGAAATTGGCACCTTCAAACTATACCACCATATGAGTTTTCGTCCTGATAGGAAGCCAGATAACGATTTTAGATGTGGAAGGTGAACTTGAATATCTGAAGGTCTGATAATTTTTGATATTCGTTACCTGAGCCTGAAACTCAAAACAACGGCCGGATTTGAAATTGGCGTCCTCAAACTATACACTATACAAGTTTTCGTCCTAATAGAAAGCCAGATAACGAGATTAAATTTTTAGGGTGAACTTGAAGATCTGAGGGTCTGAAAATTTTTGATTTTCTTTACCTGAGGCTAAGACTCAAGGCAACGACCGGATTTGAAATTGGCACCCTCAAACTATACACCATACAAGTGATCGTCCTAATAGAAAGCCAGATAACGATTTTAGATTTTTAGGGTGAACTCGAAGATCTGAGGGTCTAAAAATTTTTGATTTTCTTTACCTAAGGCTGAAACTCAAAACAACGGCCAGATTTAAAATCTGCACCCTCAAACTATGCAAGACACGAGTTTTCGTCCTGATAGGAAGATTTTAGATATTAAGGGTAAACTTGAAGATCTGAAGTCCTACTGAAGTTTTCAAAAAAATGCTCTAGTGAAGATTGATTTAATAATTAACGAAATTAAAGAAAGGATGCATTTAAGCATTTCTCCAGAATAGGAAGACTTTTATAAAATGTGACAAAGACTTTTGTTAATAGGAAGAAGCGTCAAAAAATCTCAAATTTCTTCGTTCGCAATCTTTTTCAACGTAACTTCTGGAGTCACAATTATCCTACCGAGTCAAGCTTTTCATATATGGGGTCAAAATTTTTAGCGACAGTAGTGGTAGTAATTTAATAAAATGAAGCAATGGCACTTGAGCGTTTACCTGAATTAAGACCGATTTCTTAATGTCTAGTTAAATATTTATCTGGAATTTAACAGCTAACTATTGGATAATTTGTTTAAACAGTTGATGGTTAAACTAAGAATTCGCGTAAATCTTATTTGACCTTTAATATCCATAGAAACACTAACTGGCAGCTACCTATCTGACACTTTAAACAGGACATTGAGGAACCGGCCCTTAGAAGGCTTCTAAACTGTCATGTGCCCAAGAATGTTGGTGCTATATTTGACCGTAACCTCTGGAGTTATCAACTTAGTACCAAGTCAAGCTTTTGACTTTAGTTATTTATATTTGAGGCTCAAAAATGTCTGGTGTGTCTGATATTATATATACTTTACCTGGTGCTGGAACAACAATTCTGTCAACGCAAGCCTTCAGACCAACTAGAGGTACAGAAAGGGCTCCTGGGGCTGTGATTGGTTGCACTTGTGGGGCTTGCACTTTCACTGGGTACATCATTCCGCCGTAAATTGGGGTTTCGGTCTGACAGTTCGTCACTAGTGGTGCGCACTAAAAAAGAAACATTCGTGGAAAAAACTTATTTTGGAAAAGGTTAGGACGAAGGTAGGCGTAGATCCAAGACAGAAATGGGCTCTTCTGCTCAAAGTCCTTGTAGTCTGAGAGGCAATACGATCTTGCCTGTAGGGAGAATGTAATACTTGTCGTAAATGTCGTATAGCAACCATTTTTTAAAAACTAAACACGAAGAAAGCTACTGGTCCTGACCAAATTCCAGCTATTGTCCTTAAACGCTGTGCAGCTGAGCTTGCACCTATTCTTTGCAAGCTCTTCAAACTATCGTATCAGCGAGGCGTGTTTCCCGCTTCGTGGAAGATTGGCTGCGTACAACCCATCCCTAAGAAAGGCAAAAAAACTGTGGCTCTTCTCAGCATCATGTCTAAGGTTATGGAGACTGTCACTAACACACAGCTCCTG
Source organism: Callosobruchus maculatus (assembly GCA_951848785.1). Lineage (NCBI taxonomy): Eukaryota > Metazoa > Arthropoda > Insecta > Coleoptera > Chrysomelidae > Callosobruchus > Callosobruchus maculatus. The sequence continues at coordinate 3,609,068 of CATOUR010000179.1, forward strand.
AAATACCTGGACGTAAGCACAGGTCTACGGTAACCTCCTTGCCTACGTCACTCATTTGTGGAACAGAGCAATTGAAAATTATGGCGAATCCCGTGTTGTTGCACTTGACATATCGAAAGCCTTCGACAGAGTGTGGCATGAGGGACTTCTGGTCAAGCTTGCTGTTTATGAACTACCACGTGGTCTGCGCCAGTGGCTGAATAGCTTTTTGAACGACCGATATCTGTTTGTTGTAGTCGAGGGCTGTTCATCAGACGTATTTTCAATAAACGCCGGTGTTCCTCAGGGATCTGTCCTATCCCCTACACTGTTTCTGCTGTACATCAACGAGCTGCTGGACATAACATCCAATCCAATCTACAGCTTCGCAGATGGCAGTACATTAGTGTCCTGCATGGAACCAAGCAAGCCACTATCAACCCAGGAGACGGTACGTCGGCGACAGCAGCATGCCTCACAGATCAACGCAGACATCAAAACAATTGTCGAGTGGGGTTAGCAAATAAAGTACAGTTCAACGTACAAAAACTCAGGCAACAACACTTACAAGGAAGTCTCACGATGGCTTACCAACCGTGGAAATGGAGGGTCACCCCATAGTCGAATTACCTTCCGTCAAGCTTTTGGGAATCAACATCAACAATAATATGTCCTGGCACGACTCCGTCGTCAGTATTGCTAAAACGGCATCCCAGAAGCTTGGAGTTTTGTTCCGCTGTAGGAAGTTGTATACACCAGAATAACTGCTGCTGCTGTACAAGGCACAGATCCGACCATCGCTGGAGTATTGCTCCTATGTGTGGGGATGCGCTCCGAAGCACTCTCTAAAGCTTCTGGACACTATCCAGAAAAGAGCGATTAGACTAATCGATACGCCTAACCTCACAAAGGACCTCCACAGCCTGGAACATCGAAGGAGGGTGGCTGACCTATCCCTACTTTACAGATTCTATCACGGAAGATGTTCGAGTGAGCTCTCTCAGATAATAACACCACAGGCCGTCAGAACCAGGAACATTAGAGAAGCTCTGCGAGCTCATCCTTACCAGGTCGAGGTCCTTACTCCCCGACCAGTCTCCTCCAGCATGCCTTCTTTTGGAGAACTTCGACGCTGTGGAATCAGCTGCCGGGGAATTTGTTTCCCGACGGCTAAAACCTGCAGCGTTTCAAATCTAACGTGAACCGATACTTAGCCTCTCGCAGCGCTTCTACAGCGCCATAAGCTTTCAGCCTTTGTGGGAGGCCGACCATAAAAAAAAACCTTCGACTCGGAGACGCCACTCGAAGAAGAAGAAGAAGCCGAAGAAGAAGAAGAGGAAGCAGAAGAAGAAGAAGAAGCCGAAGAAGAAGAAGCCGAAGAAGAAGAAGAAGCCAAAGAAGAAGAAGAAGAAGAGGAAGAAGAAGAATCAGAAGAAGAAGAAGAAGCCGAAAAAGAATAAGAAGCCGAAGAAGAAGAGGAAGGAGAAGAAAAAGAATCAGAAGAAGCTGAAGAAGAAGAAGAAGCCGAAAAAGAATAAGAAGCCGAAGAAGAAGAGGAAGCAGAAGAAGAAGAATCAGAAGAAGCTGAAGAATAAGAAGAAGGAGAAGAAGAAGAAGAAGAAGAAGCTGAAGAATAAGAAGAACCAGAAGAAGCTGAAGAAGCAGAAGAAGAAGAAGAAGAACAGAATCCACGTCTGAAAAAAGCCTAAGGTGATGGCGATGTTGATAGTGATGGTCAACAGAAGGAATAAGATGGAATGACGTACCTTGTACTTGTACTCGATGGGGATGGTGGGTAGGGGTGGTACTACAGGCTCGATCTGTGGCTTCTGTACCACGATGGGCAACGCAGGGAAAGCGTAGAATGTGCCCTCAGCAGGGGTGCCGTCGGTTCTGTAGATCACCTTCAGGGGGCCACATTGACGGTCTGCTATTACTTCACCGCCTACGTCCACGTTGTTGGAGCACTGAAACATACAAAGAGTGGATTTTAGATCTGTTTAAAGCTCCACATATTTGTTGAGAGCTGCGAAACATTTCACTGCCCTTAATTGGCCCGTAGTGTGGGCAACTCCCATGTGATTAAATAATTTTTATGGGTTCTAAGTAGACGCCTTAGTGCCATGAAACTTTTTTCACTTGTATAAACCCAATAATTGATTGCCTCCAAATTTTATTAATACCTACAGTATCTTAGAAACCCGAACTTTTAATTGGTTAAACTCAGGCACATCGTGTTGAACATAGAGTTTTTGCTTTAACCTTCAAAGAAGAACTGAATATCTATTAATACATATACATAGTCTTCCGTTTGAACGACAGAATATTTATAATTTTCACCTAAAAACATTAACTCTCTTGTTTAAAACAGTTATCGATACCTTAAATGTTTTAGGTAATAATCAAGCTTTTTAAAATTTTCTAAAACCCTGTGTATGTCTTTGATAATGCTTCATTTATTATAAGAAACACCCGTTACCTACATATGTATTTCGAGGTATGTAGTTATGTGCCCCATAGCTTTCTTGTATTTCTCTGTCGGTATTCTGGAAAGACGGAGAGAAACTTTAGAAACCATATTTACATCTATTTAATCCTAAAGCTAACTAGTAATTATTAGTTCAATAAAAGCAGTAAATATTTTAGAGCTTTGATTATTTGGTATACCTAATATGTAGTACAGAGGCAATCCTTCAGCCCGCGGTAAAAGAACAAGGAACATGATTTCTTAAACACTATAAAAAATGAAGTCAAATTGGACGACTCAGTACTTCCCACACATTACAATGATACTAGTTTATTATTTTCCCATAGCAAGAAGCTATAGTCTGCTTGCGACCAAATCATTATCTGCCCGCCTGCAAAAAAAGCTTGTTATGCCTTTAGGTCTTTCTTTCACACATGTTGTTTTACAATTCACAACCCCCTTAACCCCCAATTTCACCCCCATCAAAAAAATTAGAAGATGGTCAAGAACCCCTAGAAAACCGAAAATCGAAGTTTGAGCTGTTTTTATATCTTTAGTTTTTTTAGTATTTCTGCACCGCCACTGGCATTTCTAAAAACCATTTTCCATCCTCGCCACAGTACCTAGTAATAATGTGTCAAAATATCACTAAAGTCAATTCAATAGTTTCCACGTTACACAACATGGAACGATCTAAAGCAACACTCGTATGTTTACATCAGAAAACTCCCAAGACCCTTAGGCCCGATTTTTCAAAGTGTAATTAAGTATAAATTAAAGTTAATCTTGAAATTAGCGCAAAATGCGCATTTTCCAATTGACAGTCAATTCATAATTTGCTCGCAACTGGGGATTAATTACAAATTAAGCTAATCGGAGGCTTGGGTTTTAGTCTCTGTAATAGGCAAGGCAATGTTCGGATGGACCTAAAAAAGTTATTTATGTTGCTAGGTCTTCCTTCATGGGTCAGTGGACAGTCTATTATGAACGCAACAAATTTTTCAATTTTACAACCCCCACCCCCCAACCACCTCAATTTCACCACCACCCAAAAAAAAAAATAGAAAATGATCAGAAACCCCCAAAACGCCTGAAAACGAAGTTTGAGGAATATTTAAATTTCTTTGTTTTTCCTATTTATTTCATCAAAATCTATGCAGCGGTTACTGAGATTACGAGGTTATAAAAACGCTAACCGACAGAGAGACCGATGGAAATGAGTGACGTGGATTTTCGTGATGTAGATATAAAAAAATAAAACGCCCATAAAACGTATTATCCCAAAATCCATCACAATACTCCCTCCACTATCGATGTGGGAAGTAAAAAACAGTGCAACGGTTACCGAGTTTAAGCGCCAACGAAAATTCTTACAGACAATAGACCGACAAAAATTAGTGACATGAGGTTATCATGAGTCGTCCAAAAAAAGTTTCATTTTGATATGATAGATAGATATACGCAGTTTCCATTCTCGCCACGGTAATAGTACTGTGTCGAAATTTCATTAAAATCAATTCAATAGTTGCCATGTTACACAAGACAGAACGAAATACTCGTCGTATGTATACATCAGAAAATTCCCTTGGTTTTTGTAACAGGCAAAGCAATGTTCGGATGGACCTTAAAAAGGGTATTATGACGCTAAGTTTTTCTTTCGCAGGTCAATAGACAGCCTATTATGAATACAACACATTTTTTAGTTTCGCAACGTCCCACCCCCCAACCACCCCAGTTTCACACGCACACAAAAAAAGCAGAAAATGATTAGCAACCCCTAAAACGCCTAAAACGAAGTTTGATGAATATTTAATTTTTTTTGTTTTTTGCTCATTACGCTGCCACCCTTACAACGATTTTCAAAATTATAGCAGCATTACCTACTACGACTCCACAGCATATCGCTACTCAAATTTCATCAGACAGACAGACCGACGGAAATGAGTGACGTGAATCTTCGTTATGTAGATATTTTCGACATCACAATACTCCCCTCACCTATCGGTGTGTCAACTCTCTGTATTGATTAATTTAGGTCTAAGCCCCATTTTATTGTGAAATCGAAACTTCTTGAGATCACCTATATGACATAAGAAGCAACATGTCAAAAATGTATTTTTTCACCTTTATCTTAACTTTGCCCGTGTGGGGGCGGGTTAGAATATATCCCATCGTATATCCTGCGTGTCGTAAAAGGCGACTAAAAGGAACACCGAACTACTGTCGGTATAAGCAGTAACCTCTTCTCAACCAAAAGCTTCGGGTGGACGAGTTGAGAAGAGTCAGGACACCTTCTTGTCCTTGGGGGGAGAAATTGCCCCTAAAGGCGGATGAACCAGTAGATACCATCTGGTCAACGGCATGAGGATGCAGAAAGCAAATGGGAAACTACTGCATTAAAGATCTTAAGGATATCCCAAGAGAAACTCGTAAAATGTGTAAATGCATTTTACGAGTTCATAACATGTCTGTTAAGACATTGCGACTATGATGATCACCTACTATGACCTCATAGCATATCGTTACTCAATATTCATCACAATCCATGTAGCGGTTACGAGGGTAGAAAAACGTCGACAGACACACAGACCGACCAACAGGTAGACAGACAGACAGATCGACGGAAATGAGTGACGGGAATCTTCGTTATGTAGATATTTTCGCGATCACAATACTCCCCTCATTAATTTAGGTTTAAGCACCATTTTATTGTGAAATTGAAAATTCTTGAGATCACTAAGGTCATCTCACCTATACGACATAAGAAGCAACATGTCAAAAATGTATTTTTTCACCTTTATCTTAACTTACTTTGAGACATCCGCAATCCGCCGATACGTATCCAAAAACGGCGACCAAAACGACGAAAAACTTCATTTTCCGAAACGACGACTCAAACAGCGTATTATCAGTTTTGAATCTTCGGATCAGGAAGTGGCCATCCTTATATATTTGTTGCGACATTTATTTACACAATCGGCCAATGACAAGCGAGTCGCGTGTTGTTTAAACATGGCCAACTCATAACTGTATACTATGAAAACGTGCATTGTACGGATTGTTGCAATAGGAAACGACGGTCGTAGTGCGCTTTGGACGCGTCGGAGGTCATCAATCTGGCGTAAAACGCGGAAATCGCGGGCGTTTGTTTGTTTTGTTTTTGCAGGAAATGTCATTTTCGATAACAGATGAAGGTGGACGTATATGTAACACCTTCAATCGTCCGTTACCTCATTCGAGTTATGTAAAGTATCAGGATTATTGGAGGGTTTCATCGCAGCTTGATTAAGCTGCGATCTCACTTATCGCTAGGTTTGCCAACCATACTGTTAAAAACAGTATTACACTGTTTTTCGCTATACAGGTTGTCCCAAAAAATAGTGACAAGCGGAAGTCCAGAGATAGAGCACACCTAGAAGTATCTGAATCACCCCCAGATATATTATGCAATTCTTTGTAGTTTCCGAGTTTCCAGAATTTTATTCTGAATTTTAGGGAATTCTCTACCTCGACAACTTAAAACTGTTCCAAAAGAAAAATTAAAAGACTTTTCCAAATTCTCTTTTTTGCTAATTAATCTTTCAGAGATTACTGTCCATTACATAAAGCCTTAGTACATCTGATGAAAGTCATGAAAATTATAGTGTAAAGTGAAAAATTTACGTTCTGTTAATTATGACTTAGATTTTCGACTCGCAATTAAAAATCTAAAGAGGTGATTTCATGATTTCTGTGCATGTCTAAAAACTTCTTCAGACTCTCAGCTATCATAATCATTAAAAAAGGAGTACTTAATGGGGCTACTTTGTCTCCAATCGACCTTCAACGACAAGAGGTGGAGATTTCTTGAAATTAGTGATGGGATTTTAAATGAAACAATAACTAAGTTTAGGGCACTAATAGCCGAATGATTGTCAGTGCCGCAATAAAACACATTCAGTGCGAACAGAATATCGATACATGACCACCTGCGTCACTTTGCTAAGATTTTTTTTACATGTACGATTTTTTTTTGTAAGTGGGAAATTGTAAAATGAAACGAAATTATCAAATCTCTTCACTAAGTTTATTAAATTTTACAAGAAATTTTCAAAATGTCTACCTTCTTGTTCGATGCATAATCTACATCATTTGAAAAAATTGTTATTTAAATTAACAAAAGCTCTTTGATTTCTTTTATTGTTTCTTCAGCCTGTGTTAATTTGTTGCGTAATTCGCTGATGTTTCGACACTCTTTAGCATAAACTAGTTTTTTGTAGAAGTCCCAAACAAAAAACACTATCGGATTTAAGTCAGGTGACCGTGGCAGCCATTCAATGGGTCCACCACGACCTATCCATTTGTTGCATAGTCTCCTGCAGAAAACAGCATCGTTAAATTCAGTTGTCGTGCACTCAAGGTCCGTAGGAATATCCAAGTAGTCGGACAACAGAAACAACACCAATCCAAACAAAAGCGTATCGTTTTAAAGCCGCAAAATCAGACAGACGACTGAATGAAGACAACGAAAACAACTTATGCAATGACACATTTTGAAAAGACGTCACAACAATATCATAGCTATCTCTTTCTAACATTGCCATCGTTTACTGCGTTAGCGTTAGCCCTTTTTGTTGGCGCTCAGGTAAAAATCGGTTTTGAAGAATGCGCTCCTTGTGGTGTTATTAGCAAAAAATAGGATCTTTTTTAACAAATGTTTAATTTATGCAACGTTTTTAACGTTTATTGTTGCGGTACTGACAATCAATTTGCTATTAACGCGTTAACATAAGTTATTGATGAATTGAAAAACACATCGCTAATTTCAAGAAATCTTCACCTCTTGTCTTTGAAGGTCAATTGGAGCGAAAGTAGCCCCTTTAAGTACTAGTTTTTTTAATGATTGTGATAGCTGAGAGTCTGAAGAAGTTTTTAGACCTGCTTAGAAATTATGAAATCACCTTTTTGGATTTTTAATTGCGAGTCGAAGATTTAAGTCATAATTATCAGATCGTAAATTTTTCACTTTACACTAAAATTTTTATAACTTTCATCAAAGTTACGAAGGCGATTATTTTATGTATGAACAGTAAACTCTTGGAGATTAATTACCAAAAAAGACAATTTGGAAAAGTCTTTTAATTTTTCTTTTGGAACAGTTTTAAGTTGTCGAGGTAGAGGATTCTCCGAAATTCAGAAAAAAATTCATCACTCGGAAACTACAAAAAATTGTATAACATATATGGGGGTGGACTTCCGCTTGATACTATTTTTTGGGACACCCTGTATAATAAATACTTTTTACGGTTCAACTCTTCTACATATTGAGGTGGAGAGAGTTGCAAAAGTGGTCGCCTACAGACTGATATCAAGACAAAACGGAACTAGGACCAGACACAACGGGTATCATGGGTGAAATTACCCATAATCATATTCTCAGAATGGTCTCGGACTATATGGTTCCCCAAGCGCACATAGAGCGATCCTATAACGTCCTTTTCCCAGGCAGGGACGAATGGAGGAGGAGGGATGGCTTCATATCATCCTCCGATCTTGCTCTATTCACTGATGGCTCCAAGTCTGAACTGGGGGCAGGAGCGGGAGTAGTTGGTACCAATCCAAGAGTTGAAATTTCGGTAAACCTTGGGAGGTATACCACGCCAAGCAGAAATGGATGCCACAGAACTGGGAGAAGTAATCAAAACGCCCCTGACAAACAGATCTATAAAAATATCTTCAGACAGCCAAGCTGCACTGAAAGCAGTGTGCTCCAATCGGGTTGACTCAAGACTAGTACGGAACTGCACACACCTCCTCAACAAACTCGGAACAGGGAACAGGGTAACCTTGATTTGGGTTCCGGGTCACAACGGAGTGGAAGGCAACGTATGGCGTATAGTTTGAGGGTGTCAATTTCAAATCCGGTCGTTGTTTTGAGTTTCACCTTCAGATAGAGAAAATCAAAAATTTTCAGAACATCAGATCTTCAAGTTCACCCTAAATATCTAAAATCCTTATCTGACTTCCTATCAGGACGAAAACTCGTATGGTGTACAGTTTGAGGGTGTCAATTTCAAATCCGGCCGTTGTTTTGAGTTTCAGCCGTAGGTAAAGAAAATCAAAAATTTTCAGACCCTCAGATTTCCAAGTTTACCCTAAAAATCTAATATCGTTATCTGACTTTCTATCAGAACAAAAATTCGTGTGGTGTATAGTTTGAGGGTGCTAATTTCAAATCCGGTCGTTGTTTTGAGTTTCCGCCGCAAGTAAAGAAAATCAAAAATTTTCAGACCCTCAGATCTTCAAGTTCACCCTAAATATCTAAAAACGTTATCTGGCTTCCTATCAGAACAAAAATTCGTGTGGTGTATAGTTTGAGGGTGCTAATTTCAAATCCGGTCGTTGTGTTGAGTTTCAGCCTCAGGTAGAGAAAATCAAAAATTTTCAGACCATCAGATCTTCAAGTTCACCCTAAATATCTAAAATCCCTATCTGACTTCCTATCAGGACGAAAACTCGTATAGTGTTATATTTGCGGTGGCCAATTTCAAATCCGGCCGCTGTTTTAAGTTTCAGCCTCAGGTAAAGAAAATCAAAAATTTTCAGACCATCAAATCTTCAAAGTTCACCCTAAAAATATCGAAAATCCTTATCTGACTTCCTATCAGGATGAAAACCCGTATGGTTTATAGTTTGAGGATGCCAATTTCAAATCTGACCGGTCTCTTTAGTTTCATCCTCAGGTAAAGAAAATCAAAAATTTTCAGACCCTCAAATCTTCAACTTCACCCTAAAAATATCTAAAACCCTTATCTGACTTCCTATCAGGACGAAAACTCGTATATTGTATAGTTTGAGGATGCCAATTTCAAATCCGGCCACTGTTTTGAGTTTCAGCCTCAGGTAAAGGAAACCAACAATTTTCAGACCCTCAGATCTTCACGTTCACCCTAAAAATATCTAAAATCCTTTAGCTAAGGAAAATCAAAAATTTACAGACCCTCAGATTTTCAAGTTCACCCTAAATACCTAAAACCGTTATCTGTCGTCCTATCAGGACGAAAACTCGTATCGTGTATGTTTAACGACTATAACACATATTTCTTCTGTTGGGAAACTAGAAGTATGGATTCTCTTACCGAGTGGACTTACTTGACGTGATTATTTGGGTAGATATCATACAATAACTAAGCATGTATGATCCCAAATTCAGCATTTTTCACAAGTATAATAGACACTTATACTTCTTCTATTGAAAAACGTAATTCGCCGTTATTCAAGACTATAATACATACTTCTATGAATTTTCTTATATAGAGTCTAAGTACTTGACGCAGTTATTTATATAAAAATATCAATAAAACAACAAAGTATTTGATGAGATTTTTATTGCATTTGGTACACATTTACTAGCAATTATACATCACAAACACATAAAATCATACACAAATCACAGTCACAAAAATATAAACTAAAAAAATAATACCATCGAAATTGTAGGTACTTACAAATACTAACGGAATGAGATCATTGGACTTAAGTTCACTAATTTTAAGGATCTGGATACCGATTTGCTATAGCTCAGTTAAGGTGGGTGAAAAATAGAAACGTAGAAAATAACATCTAAAAAAATTATACGTATTTCAATAAACAATAATATGTGCCTTACCAAAAAAATCGAATTTTACTTGCACCCTGTGTAAATAACAAGGAATAAACAATGAGACTCCTTTTTTGTGTAAATATTAAGTAGTGAAGTAATACATGAAAAGCTATTCTAATAAAATATAATTTTGTGGGCTACAAAAAATTAAGGAGTTATAAACAGAGTGGCCAAATGTCCCTCAATACATTTTAAAAATGACTAAAAATATGTTTGTTTCGTACTGTAATCCATTCATGATATACAGAACTTTCTTAATGGCAAACTATTCTTTAGGAAAATACTTTTTGAGTGCATTTTAATGAAAAAATATTTATATGAATGTAAGTCCTAAACTTCTTACTTTCTGAGATACAGGTTAGTTAAGTGTTTAATATGTTGAGTCTCTCTAAAGCACCTTGATTTTATTCTAATACAGACCGTTGTGTCATGAGAAAAATATAAGAATTGTAATTTGTGTAAAGTAAAAAATATCAAAATGAAAAAAGTTCGGACGAGTGCACTTTTTTACATGCAATGCAATTAAAAACTAACGGCAATGATTTGCAATATTATTTTATGAAAATTTACCTCATTGTAACTCAAAAGTTAAGGCGTTACTTTAAAATGTAGGACTTAGAATGAATGCAAAAAGCATCACCTTAAAAATTAATTTATTTTAAAAAATGTCTTTTTGATTTAATTGTATGACAAGAACAGAAGTTGAGAGATGCATATGTCAAGTAACTGGTGAGATATATCAAGTAAAAAGAAAAATATAAATATTCTATGAAGCTGTCACAAGAGTCTCACACCAAACAAACTAGCTTTCAAGACAAAGATACATCAATACAACTAACACAGTTTCCATTGTCTAAAGTACCTCAACCTTTTGAACTGAACTATTAAGTAATCCAGATATCCTTCCGGTAATAACGAAAATAAAAAAACAACGATAAAAATAACAAAAAATAAAAACAAAATGGACGCATAATTGCTAGTAGGAGGTGCCCAATTCAGTTCAACTCCTACAATTGCAATTTTTGGAGGAAGACATTGTTGCTGTTTGACTGGGTCTTGTGGGAGAACTCTTGCTGGTTGAACTTGAATCCTGTCACAGGGGAGAAGTCAATACCGCCGTTTAACTTGGGAAGGGGTCCAACGTTGATCTCTCCTGACTCGCAGCTGTCTGGAATCTCCGTGGTTGGGAAGATGATCGCGTCAGGTATCTAGAAAGACAAAGCAGTCGTTATTTTTTTCTCGAGTATTGGTATTAACGTATGTTGCAGAAGTTTTGAGAAGTTTCTCAAAAAATTAAAAAAAATATCTCATATATTTGAACTGTAACAAGAACAGAACTACAAAAAATAACAATATTTCTTAATATAAAAGTGATAAAAGTACTGCTAATGGGCCATGATCTTCCACGGCTCGCAATTTCCTCTTCATGTTCCTTATTAGGTTTTGGACAGATTCTAAATCAATTTCTCTGATCTTTAGCATTATTACTCTTTTAAACTGCTGTCCGTTTTCAGCTTCCCAGCCATTGTTATAAACTTTGGCACATAGGTCTAGCTTGAGGAAGATTGGGAGGGTTGTCGTTTCGTGGTACGTACAAAAGGTATTTCGTTTGTGCTAGCCCGTTTCTCGTACGCAAATCATAATGACTTGAGGCCAGATCTGACCAAAACATTAATTTGTCATAAGCATGGTGGGTATTAATAAAATTGAGTAGTTTAGGCAAACATCTTTGAGTACAGACTTCTGCGGTAACCGCTTCGGCCCTAACTCGTCCAACGTACGGCTGTGAAATACCGTTGTCTGATATAGCGCACCACACTAACACTTTATTTTCAAACTTTTCTTTTCGTTTAAATTTTACATTATCTGGACAAGCTTCAAAGTCTGTTGTATAAAAACCATCATTACTTTTGATTTCCTCGTTCGAAAATCTGAAGTACTTTTCATCGTCAAGAATAATTTTTATGTTGCCAGCAAAATGAGTACGACGTAAATTGCGACAGCATTGCGAAATTCTTTCTGATTTGGGGAGTACTTTGAACATTTTCTTCTTTTTCGGAATTTTAAGTTATTCCTCTTCATTTCTATACAGATTGTGCTAGCATTGACCTGAAAAATGCGTCCAAATTTTCGTGTTGAAGTTCTAACTCGATGTTCACTTCTGTTGATCATTCTTTGAACTGTAGCAGCATCCAACGCTTTTGGACGTCCACTTTTTGGTAAATTTATACAAGGAATACCTTCTTCGCATTTACAGATCGCTCGATAAATTGTGGCAACAGAAATATTTTGATCTTGATATAAGCCAACTATTTCTTTTTTTTTTCAAGTTGTTAAACTAGACTGTAAATAATGTAAATACTCTTCCGAATATGCCATGGTTTATGGCGATATGTATCCTTTTCGTAAAATAACTTTTAGCTGCGAACTGCTTTATTTTGGGCAAAAAATCCAAAAGACATCTTTTGTTTAGAATGAAACAGGCTGTCGGGAATAAGTTTTTAAATGGTAAACAAATAATAAGACAAAAAGTTGCATTGAAAATAAATTTTAGGGGTTACGTTTTCCACCCCTTACGACCATGGGGTAAACCAAATAAATTACTGGTTAAGAGTCTTTTTGGTAGTAGAAAATGTCAGGTTAATTCCAATATTGTAACTTTTTTATTGTTTGTGAAAAAAATTGTTAAACAAATTTTATGTACATATGCCCTTCAAGGGCCTGTATCTTAACAAGGCATGCTCTATAAAAGTTTATTTATATAAAAGATCATATCTTTTTTGCGATGACGAATCACCCCCTTAAATGTTTTACACTTATTTAGTTACACCCTGTATAGTTGTTAGGGCTCGCATAATACTTTCAGTTCGATTCGATGTTTTGCAATTTGAGGAATGTGAGTATACAGGGTGTCCCAAAAGATAGTGTCATGCGGAAGTCCAGAGATAGAACACCTAGAAGTATCTGAATCACCATATGTGTCATGCAATTTTTTGTAGTTTCCGAGTTATGAATTTTTTTTCTAAATTTTAGAGAATTCTCTACCTCGACAACTTAAAACTGTTCCAAAAGAAAAATTAAAAGACTTTTCCAAATTATCTTTTTTGCTGATTAATCTTTAAGAGCTTACTGTTCACACATAAAGGAATCGGCTTAGTAAATCTGATGAAAGTCATGAAAATTATAGTGTAAAGTGATAAATTTACGTTCTGTGAACTATGACTCGCAATTAAAAATCTAAAGAGATGATATCATGATTTCTATGCAGGCATAAAAACATCTTCAGACTCTCAGCTATCATAATCATTAAAAAAAGGAGTACTTAATGGGGCTACTTTGTCTCCAATCGACCTTCAACGACAAGAGGTGGAGATTTTTTTAAATCAGCGATGGGATTTTAAATGAAACCATAACTAAGTTTAGGACGCTAATAGCCGAATGATTGTTAGTGCCACAATAAAAAACATTCAGTGCGACCAGAATATCGATAGATGACCTCCTGTGTCACTTTGCTAAGATTTTTTTTACATGTACGACTTCTTTTTTATAAGTGAGAAATTGTAAAATGAAACGAAATTATCAAATTTCTTCAATAAGTTTATTGAATTTCACAAGAAATTTTCAAAATGTCTACCTTTTTGTTCGACGCATAATGTGCATCTTCTGAAAAAATTGTTCTTTAAATTAACAAAAGCTCTTCGATTGTTTTTTATTGTTTCTTCAGCCTGTGTTAATTTGTTGCGTAATTCGCTGATGTTTCGACACTCTTCAGCATAAACTAGTTTTTTGTAGTAGTCCCAAACAAAAAACTCTATCGGATTTGAGTCAAGTGACCGTGGCGGCCATTCACTGGGTCCACCACGACCTATCCATTTGTTGTATAGTCTTTTGCAGAAAACAGCATCCTTAAATTCAGTTGTCGTGCACTCAAGGTCCGTAGGAATAGCCAAGTAGTCAGACACCAGAAACAACACCAATCCAAATAAAAGCGTATCGTTTTAAAGCCGCAAAGACAGACAGACGACTGAATAAAGACAACGAAAACAACCTATGTAATGACACATTTTGAAAAGACATCACAACAATACCATAGCTATCTGTTTCTAACATCGCCATCGTTTACTACGTTAGCGTTAGTGTTTTTTGTTGGCGCTCAGGTAAGAATGCGCTCCTTGTGGTTTTTTAGCAAGAAATAGGATCTTTTTTAATAAATGTTTAATTCATGCAACGTTTTTAACGTTTGTTATTGTGGTACTGACAATTCAATCTGCTATTAACGCGTTAAGGTAAGTTATTGATGAATTGAAAAATACATCGCTAATTTCAAGAAATTTTCGTCTCTTGTCTTTGAAGGTCGATTGGAGCGAAAGTAGCCTCATTAAGTACTACTTGTTTTAATGATTATGATAGCTGAGAGTCTGAAGAAGTTTTTAGACCTACTTAGAAATTATGAAATTACCTCTTTGGATTTTTAATTGCGAGTCGAAGATTTAAGTCATAATTATCAGATCGTAAATTTTTCACTTTACGCTAAAATTTTTATGACTTTTATCAAGGTTACGAAGCCGATTATTTTATGTATGAACAGTAAACTCTTGGAGATTAATTACCAAAAAAGATAATTTGGAAAGCTCTTTTAATTTTTCTTTTGGAACAGTTTTAAGTTGTCGAGGTAGAGAATTCTCTAAAATTCAGAAAAAAATTCATAACTCGGAAACTACAAAAAATTGCATAACATATATGGGGGTGATTCAGATACTTCTAGGTATGCTCTATCTCTGGACTTCCGCCTGACTCTATTTTTTGGGGCACCCTGTATAATGGATTGTTGAAGGATGTGAATGGTAGTTAGTACCTTGGGCAGCGTCCTGTACTCGACGTTTCCGGGCAGGTATCCGTTGTTGCCGATGCCTCCGTTGACGGCAGCTCCCGCGGCCCCAGCGATCTCTCCTGCCACGGCATCCAACACCTCGCCGACAGCTCCCGAAGTGGAAGCAGTGGCACCTGCGGCTCCTGCGACTGCGTTCACGGCCTGGTTCACTGCGTCCGCTGCTACGTCCAAGAAGCTGCCCGATCTCACTGCAAACACAATAATAATAATAATAGTAATAATATGTAATCCTGAAGACCTGCAATATCGTTCGATCCTTCCTAAATTCCGATCCGTAATAGTTCAGGTGCTGACTTCGCACAGCCCGTCAACACCTGTTGCTACCGCAGTCATGCGAGAGAAACTTGGAAAATCAGGATAATAATAATAAAAGGCCTTTATTTACCTGGCGGATATTCGGCTAAAAGCTGCTTTTAAATATCAACCAGGGCAGTAGAATTACAGAATACGAAATTATAACTTTGACATATAGTTTAAAAAATAAGCATCCAAAACTAGAAAAATACAAGTCTATATACACAAAAATAATCATAATATAAAAACAAGTAAGGTATAACACTACAGTTAAAAATGTAAGATTTACATGGAATGTCTATGATTGAAAATAAAATCCTTAACCTTAATTTTGAACCGTTCAATGGACAATGACTTTAAACTCGCTGAAAGTTCATTGTACAGCGATGGAACCATATACGAAAAAGACATTTTAACAAAATTTGTCTTATGAGGCGGGATATTCAGCGTAATTCCAACATTTAGTTTATGATATTGGTTTCTAAAAGTCAGCTTTTTGAAAAGATACACTGGAGTTCTGTTATTAAGTATAGACTGAATGAAGGACAATAGGTGCACTACCCATCTCTGTTGCATTGTCAGCCAGTTAATATCTTTAATATGTCTAGATATTCTTTCTCTTCTAGGAATTCCCGACATATAGCGTACACAACTGTTTTGCCTTTTTGTAGCCTAAAAGCCTCTTGTTGGGTTAGGCAGGGACCTACAACTAAATCAGCATATTCCAGCTTGCTCAAAATTTAACTGTTAGTGAGCTTTACTTTGGTACTTTTTGATAAAATGTTTTTAAAATCATAAATTGTCTTTAGTTTTGCGTAAGCACTTTGAACAGCTCCGGAGACATTGTTATGGAAAGTGAGGTGTTCGTCAAAGATCACTCCTAGATTACGCACCGTTGTCATGTGGTCAATTTCCCTACCATCTATATAGAATTTAATGTTATCGCTCTGAAATGTGCTATTTTTGGGCTTGAAAGTTATTACAACTGATTTTTTGGGGTTAACTTTGAGCCCGTATCTGTTAAACCATGTACAGACATTGCCTAAGTCTGATGACAAGTTGAGAGATGCCTCTAGTACCTCAGCAGAATTATAAGATAAATAAAGTTGCGTGTCATCTGCATAAGAATTTATCTTGCAATGTTTAACTACTTCATTCAAATCAGAAACATACAAGGTGAACAGTACTGGACCTAGGATGGATCCTTGCGGCACCCCCTTTGACACATCTCGTAAAGTAGAAACTGATCCATCAAATTTAACACACTGCGATCTGTTAGAAAGATAATTTAAAAACCAAATTACGGAAGACTCCGAGAAGCCAAAGTAATCAAGTTTGGATATTAAAAGCTGGTGGTCAATGCTGTCGAAAGCTTTGCTTAAATCTATCATTATAGCTGTGGTAACTGATCCAACATCCATTGCTCCTAAGTAATCATCACACACGTCTGCTAATGTAGATGTAGTGCTGTGACCACTGTGGAAGCCTAACTGTGTCGCTGGTAAAATGGCATATCTGTTCATATGATTAACAATTTGTTTGTAGACTATGCATACAAATCAGCGCATAAAACGGTGCACACACACTTTGAAATTTATCGTATACGGAGGTTTGGCAGACTCAAAAAATTGTCATACACCCGCGTCTGTTGTAGAACAAATCACGTTGATGTGCAATATTAACTGGGTTAGTAAAAAGTACCGGAACGCTTGAATGTCTCCAAAGCTGGAACGATAAATTTAATAGGTGGGGTTTTCTGAACATGCAGAACTCAGAAAGGCTAACAGCAATGTTGTCAGATTTACTACTCTTACGTTTCACGTCATAAACAGGACATTCCATTTAAAATTAAGACGTATAACATAAAAGTGGTAAATCTGATAACACTGGTGTTAGCATTTTTTATTAATTTTTTTTATGGTCAGCCTCCCGCAAAGGCTAAAAGCCTATGGGGCTGTAGAAATGCTGCGAGAGGATAAGTAGTGTCAGTTCACGTTAGATTTGAAACGCTGTAGGTTGTCGCCGTCGGGAAACAAATTCCCCGGCAGATGATTCCACAGCGTCGAAGTTCTCCAAAAGAAGGAATGCTGGAGGAGACTGGTTTGGGGAGTAAGGACCTCAAACTGGTAAGCATGAGCTCGCAGAGCTTCTCTAGTGTTGCTGGTTCGGACGGCCTTTGGTGTTGTTATCTGGGAGAGCTCACTTGAACATCTTCCGTGATATAATCTGTAAAACAGGGATAGGTCAGCCACCCTCCTTCGATGTTCCAGGCTGTGGAGGTCCTTTGTGAGGTTAGGCGTATCGATTAGTCTAATCGCTCTTTTCTGGATAGTGTCAAGAAGCTAAAGCTTCTCTCTAAAGAGAATGCTTCGGAGCTCATCCCCACACATGGGAGCAATACTCCAGCGATGGTCGGATCTGTACCTTGTACAGCAGCAGCAGTTGCTCTGGTGTATACAGCTTCCTACAGCGGAACAAAGCTCCAAGCTTCTGGGATGCCGTTTTAGCAATATTGACGACGTGGTTATGCCAGTACATGTTATTGTTGATGTTGATCCCCAAAAGCTTGACGGAAGGTGATTCGATTATGGGGTAACCCTCCATTTCCACGGTTGGTAAGCCATCGTGAGACTTCTTTGTAAGTGTTGTTGCCTGAGTTTTTTGTACGTTGAACTGTACTTTATTTGCTAATTCCCACTCGACCATTGTTTTGATATCTGCGTTGATCTGTGAGGCATGCTGCTATCGTCGACGTACCGTCTCCTGGGATGATAGTGGCTTACCTGGTTCCATGCACGACACTAATGTACTGTCATCTGCGAAGCTGTAGATTGGATTGGATGTTGTTTCCAGCAACTCGTTGAGGTACTGCATATCCAAAAACCGCCAGGTATTGGATTTTATTGTACCAGTTGTGGCAATTTTGGAGATATATTAGCGGTCCGGTACTTTTTACTAATCTTGTATAGATATACGAGTATAGAGAAAAAAGGCAAACAGAGACTGGTAGTACTTCATTTTGAGTAGAGTTTATTGAGAGGTACAGGAAGCAGGTCTCTAATGGTAGTAATCATACTCGATACTTAAGGGCCCCTCAATACCTGAGGGACCCTTAAGTAAAGCTTTGTTTAAGGGACCCTCAAGGGTCCCTTACGTAAAGTTCCCTAGAGTACCTAATCCTCAAGTACCTAAATGTCAACATTTCGTTACAGTCAAGGCAATTTTGTAGGTTAATTTTGGAGTACGGTGTGGTCAGTTTCTGTCGCAACTCCTGGCACAAAACAGAAAGAGATAACAAAAAAAAACATCAAAATGCGTAGCCATAGACATAACAGATTGACTTATATTTGAAATATGACAACGTCGCTGAATTAATCCCGCCGTCTGGAAGATGTTGTCTAGGAAACAGATTCACAAGGCAAGCCACACTTGAGGGTCCATTGAGTAATCCTCAAATATCGCTTGAATAATGCTTAAGGGATACTTGAGAAATTACTATGAATACGAACCTCAGTTTTGTATTTTTTTATTATTTTACGAAGAACCAATTCTAATAATAAGTTCATCATCATTGTAATTATTATTAAATAAGTTTTGGTGGTTCATAAATGTTTTAACAAATTCATATCTATCTAAATATGGATGTCTCGTCGACCAAACCTCCCGAGAATCGCTAGGCTACTATTAAGATCGTATTCTAAAATATGGTGGAAGTACCTCTATTCTATTAAAAACGACAATTATGGTGAAAGTGATTCCTAATAAGTCGTAGTAAATAAACTAATGTAGATACTGAGCCTCCAGTTGTGTAGTATCACTGTAATTAAGACTTCCTAAAAAAATAAGTTAAGTTTATAGACTCAGTACTCCCCACACGTTATGGTAACACTTATTATTTTCTCATAGCTTGAAGAGTGTGTTATGCCGCTAGATCTTTCTTCACAGGGCAATGGACAGCCTATTATGCATACCACAAATCTTTCAATTTTAAGACCTTCCACACCGCAATCACCCCCATTTCACCTCCACCAAAAAAAAATTAGAAAACGATCAGGAACACTAGAACACCCATAAACAAAGTTTGAGGAATATGTGAAATTATCTGTTTTTTGCTAATAACTCCACTTTTCGCGATCACAATACTCCCCTCATCTATCGATGTGAGAAGTAAACATTCAAAAATATATTTCTATATAAAAATAGACTGAAAACTTTTTCTATTTATTCCTATGCACCATTTCCATAAATCGATATAAAGGTTACTGACAAAAAACAGCAAGAAACACAGATAGACAAACGACTGAAGCCAAATTAGATTTCATGGAAACATCGCCCCATCACTGAACTAAAACAGTAAGCGATATTCATCAACTCAGTGAACGGTCGACATTAATTTCACAGTTAAGTCTCTGAATTTGGAAGCGATTAAGTTCTGGATTTGGGAGGCTTAAGACCCCGCCTTAGATATCTACAATAAACTTAACAGAACGCATTATTTTTGGATTTTTGAGAGGCGAATCTCATTTTGGGGGGGGGGCGAGCCCCACCTAACTACTGCTTTGATTAATTTTGAAGCGATCATTTGTGTGATTGATACAGTTAACGGCTATACATAAATTTCATGAACATGAAGTTATGATTGTTGTACATTGCCTCAGTGAATACCAGGCGTGGATCTATACTTTCTATCATCAACTTAAACGCATTTTCTGAGACGCTGACGACTGAGTACAATGCTTATTGAATTTGTGGTTTTTGAGTTTTTAGGCCGGCGTCGTTTAGCGTTAAAGCTTGACGTTTCGCCACCACGAGTGGATGGCATCTTCAGAAGCTATTTCACTTCGGCGACTTCCAAAATACTGACGGCTGGTGGATTTTCTGCTGTACTTATGTAAGTTAATGGTGACGTGGCCCAATTAGGTGGCATTGGCAGTGTCTTCAGCACTGTTGACTTTCAGTGTTTCTTTCTTCCTACTGAAATTCTTTTGACGTTTTTGTATTTCGATGGCTTCTCTGCGGAGTCTGGCATGGTATAAAAGCGTTGTGACATGAATATAGTATTTTTTTATGGTCAGCCTCCCGCAAAAGTTAAAAGCCTATGGCGCTGTAAAAGCGCTGCGAGAAGATAAGTGTCGGTGTACGTTAGATTTGAAACGCTGCAAGTTGTAGCCGTCAGGAAACAACTTCCCCGGCAGCTCATTCCACAGCAACGAAGTTGTCCAAAAGAAGGAATGCTGGAGGAGACTGGTTCGGGGAGTAGGGACCTCGATCTGGTAAGAATGAGCTCGCAGAGCCTCTCTAGTGTTCCTCGTTCTGACTTTCGTTGGTGTTATAACCTGTGAGAGCTCACTCGAACATCTTCCGTCAAATGTAGAACAGGGACAGGTCAGCCACCCTCCTTCGATGTTCCAGGCTGTGGAGGTCCTTTGTGAGGTTAAGCGTATCGGTTAGTCTAATCGCTCTTTTCTGGACAGTGTCCAGAAGCTTTAGAGAGTGCTTCGGAGCACATCCTCACAAATGGAAGCAATACTCCAGCGATGGTCGGATCTGTGCCTTGTAGAGCAGCAGTAGTTGCTCTGGTGTGTACAGCTTCCTACAGCGGAACAGTACTCCAAGCTTCTGGGATGCCGTTTTAGCAATACTGACGACGTGGTCGTACCAGAACATGTTATTGTTGATGTTGATGCCCAAAAGTTTGACGGAAGAAGATGTCGCCTCTATGGGGTGACCCTCCATTTCCACCGTTGGTGAGCCAAAGTGAGACTTCTTTGTAACTGTTGTTACCTGAGTTTTCTGTACGTTGAACTGTACTTTATTTACTAATCCCCACACTCGACAATTGTTTTGATATCTGCGTTGATCTGTGAGGCATACTGCTGTCGCCGACCTACCGTCTTCTGGGATGATAGTGGCTTGCCTGGTTCTATGCACGATATTAATGTACTATCGTCTGCGAAGCTGTGGATTGGATTGTATGTCATTTCCAGCAGCTCGTTGATGTACAGCAGAAACAGTGTAGGGGATAGGACAGATCCCTGAGGAACACCGGCATTTATTGAAAATACGTCTGGTAAACAGCCTTAGACTACAACAGACAGAGATTGGTCGTTCAAAAAACTATTCAGTTACTAGCGCAGGCCAGGTGGTAGTCCGTAAGCAGTAAGCTTGGCCAGAAGTCCATCATGCCACACTCTATCAAAGGCTTTCGACAGGTATATCAAGTGCAACAAAACGGGATTATTGAGAAAAAGCCTCTGGACCTGATCAAGAGCACAGTCATTGGCTTCGGTTAACGTCTGAGCATCAGGTTCCACCACAAATACCTCAATGCAATCACAATGCTTCTCTAACCTACTAGTACTTATGACTTACATGCGGCTGGTCGGTACCCAATCTCTTCCAAAAGGATGTTGTTGTACGGTCCCCTCCTGCTCTCTTCAGCTTCTTCAACGGCTGCTTCTTCAGCTTCAAGCTGCAACAGATCTTCCACGGCTTCTTCTTCTAATGTCCTGCTCTTGCAACCTGGTTTCGGTGGCACGAATTCGATTACTTTACCATTCAGTCTGTGGATGTTTTCTTCAGGAATTAAGGCGGCTTTTATAATCTGGAAGATATGAAATTTAAATACAGAATTACATTAGAGAAGTAAAAGAATGAGTATGAATTTAGAATTTTATGGATAGCAGTGCTCTGTATGAAGGCATTCAGATATAGTCCAGTAGATTAGAGTTAAAATGAATTAAGTCGAAGTGCAAAAAATACGATAGTTCATAAATACATACTTTTTTTATCGGACAGCTCAAAAAGCAAGTGAATTAAAGAAGAGAGTGTTCAAAACATTTTTGATACCGGTTTTACATCAACAATAAATCCATGGTTTTAATTCGTGGATTCAGTTCGAGGTCAAACCTGATAAGTGTAAAACAGGAATTTGACATCAAGTAAGCCAATGGATTTCTTCTTCGATTTCTTCACTACCTGTTCTAATATGTGGTCAAGTTTGTCGTAAAATTTGGTAGTGCCAACCTTAAAAATCATATGATGCATGTCGTGCTCTTGCATGTTGCATATCCGTCTCTGTATATTGTTAAACATTTTCTAAATAAAAACTCGCAATGAAATTGAGAGTTTTACTGTCAACAGGGCCACAAACAAATACGAAATAAATAGATCTTGCGAAAATCGCTAATCATATCACAGCGACAGTGTTGGCAGCACTGCATGCTGTCACAAAATCCATCCACAGATGTAAAACACAATCAGTTTGACCTTGAAGACGACCATGGATTGATCAGTGAATAAATTTGCGGAGAAAATGTCGATGTAAAGCGTGTATACTCGTAATAGTAGCAAAACTTCTACTGCGCTCAATAAGAACATTTCGGATCGGTTAACTGCATTGAATATAGGATAGTGAAGGTGAGCTATATACGCAGTAGAATGAGCCTGATTCACAATTTTATGGATGGCAATACTTTGCACCAAGGCATTTAAATATAGAGCAAATTGAATTTGAAATGTAGCTAGAAATGAAGAAGAAAATATCGGAGGATGATATGAAACTGTCACCCATATTCATTTCGCCTCTTCCTAGGGAAAAGAGGTTCTCATATTATTGGAAACCGTATAATAAACTGATGTTTGCCAAAATTTTCTGAACGAAAATTTGGAAAACAGGCTGGAAAATTTACAACTAGAGTTTTTAAGAATAATGTGGTTACAGTTAGATGGAGCGAAAGCACATTTTAGTATTAGAAGCCAAAACACTTTGGATGAAAGTTTCCCTGCCAATTGTTTCGTCTGCGAGCCATGCCACCTACGATTTTTCCAATTCCTACGCAATAATGTACAAAACCGTAAATATCTTGAAAACCATCAGAGATAGAACTACATATGCCTGGATAAAAGTGAAAGAGAATTTAATTTCGCATCCATTGATGTGAAACTTATCATACTCCACCTCATTTGAAAAAACAGTTTTTAACGGTTTAAATTTTTTAATTTGAAAATTGCGAGTCTATTGATTTAATGTGCATTTGAAACAATGATCTTGCAGAAACACACGTATGTTTCTTGCCCGTTTTAGAACCGAAAACCGCATCTTTATGTCTTACTTAGTTTCCGAGATATTAATTTTTTTTTTTTGTAAAGTACTGCAAACGTCAAATTTTCTAAAGAGTGCTGAATAACTTCGAAAATAGGCTTCATGGGCATAAACTATGGTCAACAAACTGGACCTAAAAATCGATGTCGAATTCAAAAACGTAATAATACATATACAGGGTTCTATTTAAAATAAGGAAGTTAATACCTACTTTCGGTATATCTGGATGTCTGTCATCTTTAAAATTATTTTCTACAAGTAGATCATTTAAAAAGAAGCTTTTTTATTCAAGCCATTTTCTTCTAATTTAAACGATAAGGCCACTAGAGACCACCCCACGTTTATTGGACCACCCTGTATAGGGAATCCTTACGTAAGTAACAACTACAAATTGGGCCCTTAGTATGCTAAGAATGTGTGTTTATATTCGCTGTTGTTGTAAAAGTAGTTCTGTTATATACATTTTCAAACTGTCTTGTGTAAACCCATACAAGTAGGTAACAAGACTAATAAATGATGATTAGAATAAAAAATAATGATGACGATGAAGATGAATAAGTTTAAAGAACGTTCAAAAGGGCTGTTACCATGCCATGTGTTACCATGGGGCTAAAGGGGCTGGAGCCCCGGGCCCCGCGGTTCAGAGGGGCCCCTCAGGGACCCTACTTTTATTTAATATGACAGAGCAAATATTAGATCAATAGATGAACAATAAAATCAGTAGATCTAATAGAAACTTAATTTCGATATTTCAGACCATGAAAATATAAACAAAAATGTGTTCAGATAGAAGCAAATAACTTAGCAGAAAGATATAGATAAACTAAAGTAAAGGGGCAAGGTTATAAAAATTCCCTACAGGCAAAGAACTCTAACTAGAAACAAAGCCGGTAAGAGGACTAAGGTCAAAGAGAAGCTGAAATACGTCAGAAATGAATCATTTTTACAGCTTACTAGCTACTGCAATGTATTATAGATTAAAAATTTCCAAAACCATTAAACTTTCAGCGATAGCTACTAGCAGTCTAATATCTTCAGCACGAAATGTCACATTTAATGATATAAAACAATAATCATTTCGGTCAAAATCAAAAGTAACGATACCTCTGACTGATTCCTTAATTAGTCTACCGATTTGTCCAAGTACAAATGTAATTCAAACTTGAACGTCAAACCTAAGTTGACCAATTTCAAGTTTAGTCACACGGCAAACTCGCAGCGGTCTAAGTTTTACAATCACTGCGATACTCAATTTTTTGTGATATCTACTTATATCAAAAATTGTGAATTGCACCTCAACGGCTCACTTCAAGTTCCAGGTGTGATACATAAAGTCACACTGGTCGTAATCTAAATATTCAATAATATTTACAGGGAGTTCCATTTGAAAAATCATAACTTTGATATGGCACGCTTTTATTGGAAACCCTGTATAAAAGTCATTATTTTTAAAATGTAGTCCAACTCGACCTACATACATTCGCAAAGTTAATTTTCTAAAAAGTGTTATGGTTTGGTCACAAGAGTCCGAGGCGTTGAGCTTGACTCAGCCTGTATAAAAAGAAAATAGAAAATACCTATATCTACCCATTGGATACCGTCGGCACCTGTGGCCCGTGCCAATATAATGAATAAATCGAAGTTGAACCGATACAAAGGTGACGCTCAAAAAATAAAAGTAAGTTATCCATATAGTTTGTTAGTGCTATATCTATATGCTACATGGCTACAATTTACCAAGATAGCTATTTTAAGGCTGCTGAGGATAAATTAAAAGCAGTGAAAAATTGCCCAAAATAAGTTCTTTCAGCAAGCCTAGCGCTCCGCTTGAAAAGGATTGCACTGAAAGTAGTTCTGATTACTAAGCAAACGCAAACATTGAGAGCGGTGCTGATACTATAAGCGGGACTCATGACGTACTTATAAAAAAGTGTATAGTAGTTTCTTTTGTTATATCGGGAATATAGTTTCATAAATAATAGTATTCGCATTTTATTTATAAAGGGCCCCTTAAAATTATAAGCCCCGGGCCCCATGAAAGCTTAATCCGGCTATGGCTGTCTCCTACCTCTTTCCTAGGCAACTCGATGGGGATCTTTCTGAACCCGAAGGAGAGCTTGTCCTCGATGGCTCGTTCGCAGTTCTCGATCTCCGCCTGTTTCTTGAGGGCGATGGCGATAGAAACGGGATCCGCAGGGGTGCCGATGCGGTAATCCCCTACGCCCACTCCTTGGATAAGGCCCCCTAGGGGCTTGCAGCCCCCGTCGAGGAATCCGCCCACTCCGCCCACGCGGTTGCCTATAAACACTTCACCGCCTATTCCGCTGGTGATGCCACCGCCGCTGTTGCCGTTCTGTAATAAGAATTATATTAAAAACATCTATTTAGTAAAACAATCTTGGGATACGGTCAAACTAAACAATATTTAAATAAACGCATATATAAACACAAGGATGATATTAAAAATAAAAACCTGAATTCTACCGCCCTCAGCAAACATGCTATAGAAAATAAACATACCATCGATTTTAACAACGTTAGAACTTTATGCAAAGAGAAAGATTGGTATAAAAGAAACATCTTAGAGATGATACATATAAAAAAAAGTTCTAACAGCATGAATTTCAGGACAGACACAAGGAATCTTTCATGCATATATACAAATTTAATAAATGGAACATAGCCTATACTTTCTTCCATCTTATCAATATTTACCTTCCTCCCTCGATATTTAATTGTTTAAAAAAAATTAATTGTAAATGTTAGTCATTTTGTATCTGTTTGACAATTCTGATATTTTATTTTAGTTTTAATACCTGAAGATGACGCCTAATAGAAGCGTCAAAACGTCGTAAAATTTTATGTTTTGGAAATATAATAAGTGACCGTATCCCAAGATTGGTTTAGTAGATATTTGGTACCGACGGTCAGGATTCAAAAAGCAAAAAAAAAATTAACAACATCATAAGATACACTCAACCAAAAAGGTCATCATCATCATGGTCACAATGTCTTAACAGACATGTTGCGAACTCGTAAAATGCATTAAGTCGGAGCTAGAGTCGTATTGCCGACACGAATATTATCAATAGTTTTGAAAACTGTAGCTCCTCATTGTTCGCGATTTACTGTCAGTTAGTGGCGCTCTTGATACTCATATCCAGCAACTGTTTCGTCGTATCCACCCAGCGTGTAGGGGAACGGCCACGGCGCCGCCCACTCGGGGCGTGACCCTGAACTACAAGTTTCTTCATATTATCGCTTCTGTGAATATGTCCCAAGAATGTAAGCATTCTCATCGACACAATGGAGGATAGTCTCTTTGGATTACCGAGCTCATCCAGTACGGAAACATTAGTTCGATGGGCGGTATAAGGAATTCTCAGCATTCTCCTCAACGTCCACATCTCAAAAGCATCTATGCGAGCTCGATCTGCCTTTTTAACAGTCCAAGTTTCCGAGGCATACAAAAATATGGAGAACATAAGAGACTGAACCAGCGACATTTTGGTAGCTTTAGTGATGTTATCGTCACGCTATATTTTAGTAAGCTTTGTCATGGCCACGCGAGCCTGTTGAATGCGCCGTCGAATCTCATTCTCACAGCTACCTGAATTGTCGATCAAAGAACCGAGGTACACAGAACTTTGAAATACCTCACAACGGCCTATTGACTTTATTTCTCGAAGATTGTCATGCTCTCTATCTACAATGATAACCTTGGTCTTGTTGTAGTTAATGCCAAAACCATATGCTGCACTGTGTTGTTCTAAAACGTTCAATAGTGCTACGAGTTCTTCCTGAGAAGCAATAAGGGTTGTATCGTCAGCAAATCTTAAGTTAGATATTTTGCTTCCGCCAATAGTTATACCGCCATTCCAGTTGTCCAATACCTGTCTCATCACAAATTCGAAGTAAATATTAAATAACATCGGAGATAATACGCATCTCTGACGAACTCCTTTTCTGGTTGCTGTTTGACCAGACAGTTACCATCAATTCTTACACGAGCTGAGCTAGACTCATAGAGTTTCTGTATGAGAAATACTAAGTGGTAAGGGACTCCCATGGAGATAAGGATTTTCCACAGTTTAGGCCACTTTACGTTATCAAACGCCTTAGAATAGTCCACAAAGGAGATAAAAACAGGAAAATAATGCTCTCTGGCTTTTTCAATAATGTGTCTTAAGTTTAAGATCTGTTCACGCGTACCGCGTCCTTTTACGAAACCTGCCTGCACCTGAGAAATTTGCCAGCCAATAAAACCCTCCAAACGAGACTGTAAAATATATTACCAAAAAGGTACGTAATTATTAAAAAAAAGTTTGTGCTAACAACAAACTTTTTTATGAAATTTGCGCCAACCAACGGTTTTATGTATCCAATAACCCAGTATTTATGAATTGCGGAGAGATGTTTCTCAGTATTTGTATTCGCAAATAATAGTTTCTGAATATTATAAACACCGTTTGTGAATTACGCAAGGTAAGTTTATTGATATAATAAATATATGTTATGGGTTTAGTGATTATTGTTTACTGTGCACACAAACATCAATAAGGTGATTAACTGTATTCACAAAAAATATGCATAATGCATTTTATAAACATTGTTGGTGAATTCTAGCAAAGCAAGTTTATTGATATAATAAATATGCAGTGTGTCCCAGCTAAAATTTGCCACCCATCTTATCTCTGAAGTTATCAAAAAAATTTAAAATTGCCGTGACACGTCGATTTGTATTTCTAAAGGGACTTTTTCTGTGCTATCAACCCCCTCACACCCAGAAGCCCCTACTTCAAAATCCTAAATGAGACTACCATACTTGTGATACATCAATTTGAATTCCCTTCATGTTACTGATTTTTAGCGTAGATTTTTCAGTGTTCAGACAAAAATTCCAGACTTATGGGTAATTATTAGAATTCCCTTGAAACTGATAAATCTAAGAAACTATTGATTTTTGTCCATTTTTCTCCCTCATATGTAGGCAGGTATTTCTGCTTAACACAGTCGCTTCGAGAAAAAATCAAAATACAGGTATTCTAGTCTAGGTCAATAAATTGCCTAGTTATATTTTTATTATATATTATACAGACACGGAAATGCCATGTAACAAAGAATGAAAATACATATTTTTATACCTACGTGATAATATGTGATCCGGCAAAATACTCTAAATATTTTGCTAACCTTCACCGACAACCAATTTGTAGTAAATTACGCATTACTTTATTGAGGAAATAATAACCTACTTCCTGTGAATTGATATAGCTGCATTTTTGAAAAAAAAATGTGTGCAAATATAAAAACTGTCAAACAATATGTAATGAGTAGGTAACTTTAAATCAATTTTCTTCAAATATTTTGTACTTTGATAAAGGCTACAGTAAAATGCATTTGCGGTTCCTATTCACGAGCCGATGACATCTCAAAAGCTATTTCACTTCGGCGACTTCCAAAATACTGACGGCTGGTAGATCTGCAGCTGTATTTATACCTGTTACCAGTGACGTGACTCAACCAGGTATGGCAGTGTCTTCAGGTCCTTTAGGATGGATACCCATGTCTTGTTTACTTTCTGTATTTCTTCTTTTCTACTGAAATTATTGTGATGTTTTTGTATTTCGATGGCTTCTCTGTGGAGTCTGGTATAGTATGAAGACGTTGCGGCAAGAACCTGAGCTTCTTCAAACTTGATCCTGTGACTTCCCTCCTTAATCGCATGTACGGCTACCGCTGATTTGTCCGTATGGCCTAGTCGACAGCTAGCCTTATGTTCTGCAATTCTTGTGTTTATAGATCGCTTCGTTGTTCCTACGTATACACTCCCACATGTGCATGGTATGCGATAAACCCCCGGTGTTGTGAGTGGGTCTCTTTTATCCTTTACCATTCTAAATACTCCTATATCTTTCTTGTGGGCTTGTAGATGGTCTTGACGTTTTCCTTTCGTAACATTTTTCCTATTCTGTCTGTTATTCCAGGCACATAGGGTAGAAAAGCTTTTGCTATCGGTTCAGGTTGTTGTTTTGCCCTATTTTTTCGCATTGTTCTTGTTATTTCCTGTTCTGTATAACCGTTTGCCTTAAAAGCGTTTTTTAGGTGTTCCAATTCGGTGTCGAGTTCCTCTGGTTTGCACACTTTTCTAGCCCGTTTTACTTCCCACACCGATAGGTGAGGTGAGTATTGTGATCGCGAACATTTTCGATTTTGAGATAATACGCTTTTTGGGCGTTTTATGATGTCTACATAACGAAAAACCACGTCACTCATTTCCGTCGGTCTGTCTGTCGATCTATCTGTCTGTCTGTCTGTCTGTCTGTCTGTCGGTTTTTTCTAGCCTCGTAGTCTCAGCAACCACCGCATGGATTGTGATAAAATTTGGGCAGCGATATGCTGTGGGGTCGCAGTAGGTAATGTTCCCATTATTTTGAAAATCGGTGCATGGGCGGCGAAGTAATTAGCAAAAAACAAAAAAAAATAAATATTTCTCAAACTTCGTTTTTGGGCGTGTTAGGGGTTCCTGATCATTTTCTACTTTTTTTGGGTGGGGGTGAAATTGGGGTGGTTGGGGGGTGGGGGGTTGTAGAATTGAAAAATTTGTTGCATTCATAATAGACTGCCCATTGACCTGTGCAGGAAGACCTAGCGACATAGATAACTTTATTAGATCAATAGGAACATTGCCTTGTCTATTACAGAAACCAAAGGACTTGGAATTTTTTCTGGTGTAAACATAC
The DNA here is from genome assembly GCA_951848785.1 of Callosobruchus maculatus. Lineage (NCBI taxonomy): Eukaryota > Metazoa > Arthropoda > Insecta > Coleoptera > Chrysomelidae > Callosobruchus > Callosobruchus maculatus. The sequence goes on from CATOUR010000179.1 coordinate 3,639,188, forward strand.
GAGAGTATTGCTTTAGATCGTTCTATATTGTGTTACGAGGAAACTGTTGAATTGATTTCAATGAAGTTTTGACACAGTATTACTACCGTGGCGAGGATGAAAAACGCTTATGGTTTTTATAAATCGTGCCAGTGGCAGCACAGAAATAATAAAAAAAACTAAAAATATAAAAACAGCTCAAACTTCGTTTTCTGCGTTTTTTTGGGTGGGAGTGAAATTGGAGTGGCTGGGGGGGTTGAAAAACTGAAAAATTTGTTGTATTCACAATAGGCTGTCCAGTAACCTGTGAAGGAGAACCTAGCGACATAAATCACCTTTTTAGGTCCATCCGAACATTGCCTGACATATTACCGAAATTAAGGGACCTTTTTTCTATATACATACGAGTATTTATTGCTTCAGATTGTTTTGTATTTTGTAACGTGGAAACTATTAAATTGATTCTAATGAAATTTTGACACAGTATTACTACCGTCATGAGGATGCAAAACGCGTATGGCTGTTAGAAATCGTGTCAGTGGCAGCGTAACAATAATCACAAAGCTAAAAATATGAAAACAGCTCAAACATCGTTTTTAGATGTTTTAAGGGTTTCTGATCATTGTCTATCTTTTTTTGGGTGGGGATGAAACTAGGGTGGTTGAAAAAAAACTGAAAAGTCCGTAGTATTGACAGTAGGCTGTCCAGTGACCTGTGAAGGAAAGACATAAGGCATAAAACAATTTTCGGGAGAGGGCTACTGATGATTTGGTTGCAAGGGGATCTCATACTAAAGCTTCATGCTATGGGAAAATAATAAACTGGTATCACAGTAATATGTGGGAAGTACTGAGCCAATCAACTTGACTTCATTTTTTTATTGTAGTACACAGTACTAGTATAACAGTAAAAAGTGTTTTCTAGAACATATACTTTCATTCATGAGTCAGTAAAGTGGGAAGTGAGATCGTTTTAGTTGAATAAATATTGGAGAGCTGCTTCTTCACGCTAAAACTTTTTATATATCCCCGAGAGTCTTACCCCCCCCCCCCCCCCCCCAACTTTCATGGGCTGTAAATAAAGGATAAAAAGACATATACTTACCACAAATCCTTGAACGCCGGAGTACTTCCCCTCGCTGTAGGTGGCAGCTCCTGATCCCCCGAAGCTGAAGATGGCGGTAGGCTTCTCCTGGGCTTGGCAAGTGGGCTTCGGGACCAAAGCAGGCCTTACGATGGCCTTCTTGACGGTGCACGGCCCAGGCACCAGGCCAATGTTCACGGGAAGAGGCACCGCGGGCTTCGGGATCTCCTGGGGGCGCACCACCAGGGGCACGCAGGAGGATCCCGTCGCCGTGTAGTGGCACATGTCGGTGTTCTCTGACAGGCCGCAATCGTCGCTGCACGTGCAGTGGCTGTAAACCTGTGAAAAAGTTGGAGTATTGAGTATGAATGAATGAATGAATAAGGACCAGAGGCTATCCAGCACGGAATGTGGCTGGTGCATAGGCCACACGATGGGCCCTTTTGCGCATCTATCCGCGCTAGTTCCCAAGACCCGCCCTTCTGGCAAAGGTCTATCCGTTTTATCTCTATTGGTTCCAAGGTTCTTGAGCCCAGCATAGTCTGCCTGTGATAACCCAGGGTTTCACAGCGACACAAGATGTGTGCCTAGGATTCTTCCTCTTCACCACACCACGTGCACGTTGGGTCGTTGACCACACTCATCACAAACAAGTGACGCCTGAAGGTGTTGTGACCCGTTAATAAGCCTACTAGCAATCTCAAGTTACTCCTATCCAGAGAAAGACAAAATCGTCCTATTCTCTCTGCAGGCCCTGCTAATAGCTCCCGAGCCTGACGGAGATGACCAGAGATGTTGTTCCATCTCGGAGAGTGTCGATTCTGGATCCACTCTCCAGTTGTTTTCCTAATCAAGTTTGCAGACAGTCCTAAGGCTGGTTCCGGGCCCACAAAACTGTTTCCGGATCCCATCCTGGCCAGATGATCCGCCATTTCATTACCCTTTACCCCAGCGTGCCCAGGTACCCACATCAGTGATACCTTGTGTTTAGCTTAGATGTCGTCAAGAGCCCTCTTGCACTCCAAGACCAGTCCTGACGTTATTTTCCAAGCACTCAGTGCTTTGATGGCTGCCTGACTGTCAGAGCAGATAGTAATCCGCCTCCTAGATCCGTCAATTCTCCTAATACGATTTACACAGGCAAGTATCGCATAGACCTCAGCCTGGAATACTATGGTGTGCCCCCCAAGAGGGAATGAAAGTCTTGTATGGGGTCCGTAGACTCCCGAGCCCGAGCCATCTCTAGCGAGTGAACCGTCTGTGTACCAGACCTGTCCTCCTCCTTCGATGAGCTGTCTTTCCCTAGAATCCCACTCTTCCCTTGACGGAAACACCACCGTAAATTTGCGATTGAAGCGATGCGTAGGAGAAACTGTATCGCTCCTCACCAACAAAATAGGATTATCCTCATGCAACTCTGCTAGAATCGTCGAATGTCCTTTGCCTGGATTCATAAAAGTCCAGCTACCCTGACTCCAAAGACGTGGAGTATTGAGTAAGTTTTTAGCAGAGCACTGGACTAGACTTCGTTTTAGCGGAAACCGAGATGAGGATTAAGAGTAGTGTCAATGGACTCGACTCGGTTTGACGTCCTGAGACAAACGAGACCATTCCCAGACCAAGAAGACGTTCTGGTGAAAAACTACAACATTTTGAAGATCCATTACTTAACCTAAGTTAACCCGACCGGTCAAGTTGTTGAGGTCAGAATGAGTTAAAAGCAATGTTAATTGACTCGGTTAGACTCCTTGAGCGCAATTAGGCCATTCCTAGACAGAGAAAACGGTCCGATAAAAATCTACGCCTCTTTGAAATTCCAAACCTAACCTAAAAGTGACTTCAAAAAGTTTCGATATTTTTTTCACGAAATATTTGGTTGATTGGGAAGTACTTGACAAGTAGAGTACAACGACACCAGAAGAAACACAACCAAACAAACAAAAAAGTTATGATACTTTGTATTCTTAATGTTCCTAAAATCAGGCAAGTTTAAGTTAAGAATTACGTTTGTTCATTTGCATAAATGGAGGATGTCATTAATTTTGTAAATTTTGAATACTCTATCGATGATGTCTGTTGCACATGTGGCGAAAGTCCAGTTGGTTGTGTAAAGATGCATCCTAGAAGACGACAGCCCCAGTTTACGCAGTTAAGTCCCTTTGAACGGGGTCGGATTGTAAGCCAACAAGAACATTGGTGCTTCTTTCAGGGCAATTATTGTTGTAATCATAGGGCGTAGCGTTGCTACAGTTGTAGCAGCATGGCGCGCATGGATCGCAGAAGGGGTTCTGAAGCACGTAAAAGAACTACAGACCGGCAAGATCGTCATCTACGACTACTGACCCTTCGAAACAGAAGGCGAGCCACTCGAGCTGTTGCTCACGCTTGCTATGCAGCTATAGGGAGGCCCATTCGCATTCGCACGGTGTACCACATATTGAATGAAATCGGCTTAGCATCATATCATCCATATCTAGTGCTTCCACTCACTGAAAGTCATCGTTGCCAACGGTTATACTGGTGCCAAGAACACCGACAATGACATACTGAGTAATATCAGACGGCTTTCTCCAACAAATCCAGGTTTTGCCAACGCGTAAGACGACGACGGGGTGAACGACATGATCTCCAGTTTGCTGTTGAGCGCCATGTACACCGTCCTATTGGTTTGATGGTTTGGGATGCCATTGCATTCAACAGCAAGTCACCTTTACTTGTGATTTGTTGCACAATGACTATGAAACGTTATGTGAATGAGGTATTAGAACCAATTGCATATGTTCGAGACCTCGAAGAGTATTTCTTCCAGCAAGATAATAATGCACGTCCTCATATTGCAAGGGTACCGATAAGGTTCCTACGGGAAGCTGAGGTCAAGGTATTCCCCTGGCCTCCACGATCACCCGATTTTACGCCAATTGAAAAAGTATCAGATTGGATGGGTCGATACATAGGCGATTTACCCAATCCTCCGATCACGCTGAACGAACTGGAACATGCTGTGAGGGCAGCTTGGGAGGCTATACCTCTAGAGTGTATCAACAACTAGATTACGAGCATGCCGCGTAGGCTAGAGGAGTGCATTCGTCAACATGGAGGGCCCACCCATTATTGATCTGTTGTATTCTTTTATAAACCAATTATGGCAAATGAGTTCGATTATTATTGAATTTAGTCCTACCGCATTTCATCCACCGCAACTCTTTTTTCTCAGTGTTCGGATTTCACTTACAGTTAGCTCGCAAATAAAAATTAACAGATATTTACAACGTAAAAAAATGTATTAACAAGCAGTGCTCATAGACTTGGCCCCCCAAGAATGAAACTAGCCCTCTCCCAAAAAATCCAAAAATAATAATTCGTTCTGTTAAGTTTATTGTATCTAGGGCTGGGGCTTAACCCCCCCCCCCCCCCAGGTCAAAGGACTTAACTACGCCTCTGGCAGTGCTTTTATCGCTTACGGGTCGGCTAACCCTCTGCCAAACCACAGGCTTATACAAGGGGGGGTAACAGGGGTAATTACCCCCTCCCCCCAACATTTTCGCAAAAAACTCGATTCAGCTTTGACTTATTTATTTAAGCAATTGTCGCACTGAAAAAAAATTCTTTTTGCAGTAACTAAATTACAAAAGGGTTTGTTTTGCATGATTACAGTGATGCATACCTAATATATTTCCATTGTTACATAATCAGTTGAATAGAGAGTTTTTGGACGTCCGTTTCCTGACGTTATTGCACGTTATCGGCTATTTGTGGCATGCGCAATTCTCCCGAAATAACCGAATCGGCGAATAACCGATAAAGTAGTATGTTAGCTACGGAAGTTTACGGTACGATATTACGTGCGGTATTGACAGGTCTAAACCACTATGCGGCAATGAGAAAAGAACCGTGATGACTTTGATAGTAACAATACTTATTTTGTAGTTTATCATTGTACAAAAGGATCAGGTTTTCTTCCGTCAATTTTATTTGACAGTATTATCCAATAAAAGCTACAAAGTTAGGTGTCTCCGGCAACAGCGTGTGATCATCACGGGACTGAACCATGGTAGTGAAATCTGAACTGCCATGCTTCGGGGATCCTTCATAACCTATTCTTTATTTTACTTGTGATGTGATATATTTTCTGCTTGTGGTGTTTACTTGTTGCATGTAACATTTCTTGGACATTTCCGACCAAATCGATCATAATGTGAGGTTAAGTTAGAGTCAAATAGGTCCAATAATTGTTAATGTCAATTGTCGAGTAACGCAACGATACACGTCACAGATTCCGGTTACAAAAACTATAAACAAGACACGCTCTCATCCTTTATTCGAAACACACTGCGCATGCTCAGAATAATGTTTTACGGATAGCGTCGTCCCAATTTTTAGTGGCTCAAAACCTCTCTAATATCCTATACAACATGATAGCATGTCACAAAAATTTGCCTAACTCATTAATACCCTGTTTTGAAAATTGCACCGAATAGAAAAGTTAAAACACTAATTAAAAAAATAGAGTACGTGTTGTGGCTACTAGGGTACCTGACTGGTGAGTGTTCATGTTCGTTCAATTTTGTATGCTGTGCCAATAAAATGTTCACGGATGATATACGTATTTCATATTATTTGTATTCCGTAAAATTAAAATTGATTAATGCATCAATAGATTTTTTATTTCATCTCCCTAAAATACCTGATACTCCACTGTTTCACTTACTGTTTATATCTTCTTTTTTATTTTAACATTATTAACATTTTCTTTTTCTCTTGCATCAACATCTTTCACGAAGGTATTACAAAAAATGGTGAAAGCACACACAACTTCATGCCCCGCTCCCCCCCCAAAACTGAGATCTGGATACGGCTCTGTGCCAAACTACCTATATAGAAAGCCCAGACGAATCAGCTTTCCACTTTTGTGCGACGGAATAAAAGGCGGATTGTGATAACTGAAAAGTAACGATGAAAAGTTCTTTAATTTCATTAAAGGAATATGCGCTTGTTTCCAGTACACTTGATTCGATTGCATTCGGCAAATTGGATCTGCGAAACCAATCGAAAACTTTAATAGTTTTAGTTGGGAAGTTTGGCTTTCAAATGATATTGATATAGGATTATACGTAGCATGCAGCACTGATGATATTTTATGATTGCAATTATGAACAGGAAGGAGATGCACAAAGAAAATACGCTGTTGAAAAGTTGAGAAGGTATATACAGGATGATCCCGTGTTGTTGCACTTGATATATCGAAAGCTTTCGACAGAGTATGGCATGACGGACTTCTGGCCAAGCTTGCTGCTTATGGACTACCACCTGGCCTGCGCCAGTGGCTGAATAGCTTTTTGAACGACCGATCTCTGTTTGTTGTAGTCGAGGGCTGTTCGTCAGACGTATTTTCAATAAACGCCGGTGTTCCTCAGGGATCTGTCCTATCCCCTACACTGTTTCTGCTGTACATCAACGAGCTGCTGGAAATAACATCCAATCCAATCTACAGCTTCGCAGATGACAGTACATTAGTGTCGTGCATGGAATCAGGCAAGCCACAATCATCCCAGGAGACGGTACGTCAGCGACAGCAGCATGCGTCACAGATCAACGCTGATATCAAAACAATTGTCGAGTGGGGATTAGCAAATAAAGTACAATTCAACGTTCAAAAAACTCAGGCAACAACACTTACAAAGAAGTCTCACGATGGCTTACCAACCGTGGAAATGGAGGGTCATCCCATAGTCGAATCACCTTCTGTCAAGCTTTTGGGAATCAACATCAACAATAACATGTCCTGGCACGACCACGTCGTCAGTATTGCTAAAACGGCATCCCAGAAGCTTGGAGTTTTGTTCCGCTGTAGGAAGTTGTATACTCCAGAGCAATTGCTGCTGCTCTACAAGGCACAGATCCGACCATCGCTGGAGTATTGCTCTCATGTGTGGGGATGCGCTCCGAAGCACTCTCTAAAGCTTCTGGACACTATCCAGAAAAGAGCGATTAGACTAATCGATACGCCTAATCTCACAAAGGACCTCCACAGCCTGGAACATCGAAGGAGGGTGGCTGACCTATCTCTGTTTTACAGATTCTATCACGGAAGATGTTCGAGTGAGCTCTCTCGGATAATAACACCACAGGCCGTCCGAACCAGGAAAACTAGAGAAGCTCTGTGAGCTCATTCTTACCAGGTTGAGGTCCTTACTCCCCGAACTAGTCTCCTCCAGCATTCCTTCCTTTGGAGAACTTCGACGCTGTGGAATCAGCTGCCGGGGAATTTGTTCCCCGACGGCTACAACCTGCAGCGTTTCGAATCTAACGTGAACCGATACTTATCCTCTCGCAGCGCTTCTACAGCGCCATAGGCTTCAGCCTTTGCGGGAGGCCGACCATAAAAAAAATAGTGTAATAAAGTAACCACACAGTTCAGTCGTAACGTCATTTATGAACAAGATGGATAGTAGCGGGCCAAGTATACTCCCCTGCGGTACTATGTATCTCTGAAACAGTCGAAAATCGGACCCTACTTTTATGACTTTTTTTTGTTGGGACTGTCTGCACTGTCTTCTCCTAAAGTATTTTCCATTCATCATAGAACACCCTATGTAATTGAATCCGAACAGAAAGGCATCAACCCACAGAGTTAACATCTCTATAGGGAGCCTAATTTGAATATTGGCCAGCCAACATCTATAGCGCTATTGCCACTCTTCTTCGTCCGCTTCCAGGTTCTTTAACTAGGTATTTAACTATACATTCCAATATACTTGCAATGTAACTGATTTACGTGAAGATAATTTGTATTGACTTAATGAAATCTGAAAAATGGTAAATTTCATAGCGGAATGTCGCAATAACTTCTAATATGTCGTAAATCTGGCAACCTACAATCGGCGTGCCCTTAAGCTGTCATGTGGTTGTCATTGTAGTTGTGGTTATTGCGTGTGTCGAGATTTTTGTGATTTTAATGTATATTTGACTGACTTTGTGACCATTTGTGGTGTGAATTAAATTATTTATGAACAATATTGTCATAATTGTATGATGAGACAACATAAAAAGTGCATAGTTTGCTGTAATAGCGACGAATCGGTGAACACTTCTTATTCTTATCATAGGTGAGTGTAGGTTTTGTTTTAGTTTTCAGTAGCGTAATATATGGGGATAACTGGGAACAAAAGTAACTTCACTCCAGTTTGAGGAATAATAATGGTTGTTTAATGTATGTTTTGTGCACGCATTACATTCATGTCAATCAACATGAATTTTCCAAATTCCATTTTTTAAACTATTTGAGGACGTGAAATGCAAAAATGTATGCCACATTTACTTACAGAAAATCTATCTATGAGAATTTTATAGGACTGGATATTACCTAATGCAATTATTACATACTATTGCTGGAGTAAAAACACGATGCAGCCATTCCAACAGGCTACCTTTCAGAACACTGTTAGATATGTTTTGAAAAACACTTCATCGTAATAATAAATTATCAACTGTTACAATGAAATTATAATAAGAGTAACTATCTAAGTATAGCTAAATACTAATACATCTTATTGGTATCAGTTTGTAACATCACAGTAATAACTGAATCTATTAATGAACATCCAATTTTAATATAAAGTCGCACGCTACTGGTAATGCCCTCAGGCTGTCAAAATTTCCGTTACATGTTGGCTGGTCAGCGACCTGTGCATTTTGTTGTTTACACTCCCTCTATAGATGTTAACTGTGTGCATCAACCGCTAGGATATAATTTTTCAGAAAATTTCCGTTCTATAAAAAAATGTGAACTTACATTTTGCACAAGGGCCGCTAGTCCTAGGAGTGCGAGCGAGAACTTCATGTTTGATCACCGAGAATCTATAACAACAGTATATAGATTCGAGTGACTAGTTACACACCAGGAACCAATGCCAACAATTTATATCATTTCGATGTTTTTGTTTGATTCATTCCAACAGAGGTCATATTTTCATTGGAACATATGTGTTTACCCAGCTAGATTGTTTAACAAATGTTTACCTTCCGGTTTGTGTGTAATATAATGGGTTATTGAACTTGTTACATTTTTTTGCAATCAATGAAGATCGATAATAATTGCATAACCTCCATTCCAAGTAAACGCATAGTAAATCCATGGCTAGCTAGATGTATTCGTTATGTCGCCATCAATGGAATGGTTGTTCAGATAGAAAGACCTAAATTTGGTAGAACATACGGCAAATACTTCAAATTTGTTTCACTTGGTAGATTTTTTTATTACAATACATCGCGAAAATCTATACAGGGTGGGCCAATAGTGCGTGGACGGAAGATTGTGGGCTTACTAAAATATATTTTAGAAACCTATCACTTAATCATGGTAGGGAACCTCGTGGGCTATAACCTAAAAATAATTTCACTTAAATTTTGACGTTTATACAGGGTGACTCATATCAAACTTACATTTTTTAGAATGTAACCCCCTATATATTATTGCATATTTGGATTCCTTGGTCAATTCTAGTGTGAGTCTATGTATCATACATGGAACTTTAAATGAACCGTTTAGGCGCAAATCACCATTTTTGGTATAAGTAGATATCAGAAAAAAATTGAATATCGCAGGGATTGTAAAACTTAGAAGGCCGTGATTTTGCGATACGAATACGACTAAGCATGAAATGCGTCACCTTAAGTCAGACGGCTAAATTTTAATTCTTCAAGGAAACTTCAATCACAGATAACGTGATAAGGAATTTTCATGATCTTGACTCGCTACTCTAGTTCGTTTGCATCTTTCTTAGTTGTTTTCTTCCATATTAACGGGCTTTTGTCTATTTTTCATGGCCTGCTAGTTTGCTTGCACGCAGGAAAATTGAAAAACACCGTTTTGACTGAAAATTTGAAATAAAATGAAAACCAAAAAAGATTGATATCGAGAATGCTATATCGTTAGAAAGGCAATCAAATTTTACATTTGATTCTTTAAACCACAATAGGCATTCCCATTTGAAAAAATCAAGTTATCTGTAATTGAAGCTTCCTTAATTAATCTACTGATTTCTCCAACTATAAAAAGAGTTCAAGTTTGTCCGTCTAAACTAAGGTAACGCGTTTCATACTTGATCGTACTGCAAAGTCACGGCCTTCTAGGTTTTATAATCCCTGCGATATTCAATTTTTTTCTGATACCTACTTATACCAAAAATGGTGATTTGCGCCTAAACGGTTCATCTAAAATTCCATGTGTGATACATAAACTCACACTAGAATTGGCCAAAAAATCCAAATATGCAATAATATATAGGGGGTTCCATTCAAAAAATTGTAAGTTTAATATGAATCACCCTGTATTAACTTCAAAATTTAAGTAAAATTATTTTTATGTTATAGCCCTCAAGGTTCCCTACCATGATCAAGTGACAGGTTTCTAAAATATATTTTAGTAAGCCCACAATCTTCCTTCCACGCACTATTGGCCCACCCTGTATATCTATATCTATCTACAGGGTGAGTTTTTAGTACCGGATCGGTAGATAACTCTACTTCCTGCTACAGAAGATAGTGAAAAAAGTTCTATATAAAAGTTGTAGCCAAGAATAATATGCTCCTTGCTCAGAAAATATTCTGATTTATACAGGGTGATCCATAACTACGTGATTATGCAAACATACATTTGTTTAAATGAGACACCCTATATATTATTCCATATTTAGATTCTACTAATAATTCCTGTTTTTAAAATATAAAGTAATTTAACATTATACAGGGTATTTCAAAAGTTAAAATCATTTCTATATCCAAATCACTGTCAAATGAACGTACTGTGTATTGAAAATTAATGAATCAAAAATTATTTTTTTCATATGGAAAGATAAGAATTATACTTTAGTTTTAATGCAGGCTGCAATAAAAGTCGCATTTTCGTATACAGGGTGAGGGTAGAGTGCAAAAACTAGATTTTCAATTTTTTTTAATGTAACCCTTCATATTTTATACCAAAAAAATGCTTTTAATATGCTCTCTTATATTAGTATAGAATTTCATATAGTTAGAGTTCGAATAAAACGATTCTTCAATCTTTCAAATGCATCAGTTTTAGAGTGCCTCCGGTCTAGATATCACTGTTAATAGTTAATACCATTGATTAACTTATTCCGTGAATAAGTTAATCAATGTTAGTACATTCTAGAGGCAAGTAAGCAATTTCTCAATGATTCTCCTAAATACCCTCTATTTGTCCTTTCATGGAAAAATTCATTTTTTAAGCTCATTTTTCACACAGTACGCGATTATTTAACAGGGTATGAAAACTGCTAATATTTCAAGCCTACCTGATGATGAATATATCTGCTTGATAATTATGGATCAGGTCTATAAAACTGATTCCTCAGAAAAATAACACTACACTAGCAGCCTCTAGAAGCGCCCAAAGTTACGTCTGCTCTAGTCTGGGAATGTTTACAAGAACTGGGAAGACTGGCAGAACTCAACAAAGTAACTTTGGAGTGGGTGCCTGGACACTCAGGTATAAGAGGCAATGAAAGGGCGGACGAGCTAGCAAGACTAGGCTCGTCTGTCCTATACATTGGAGCAGAACCCGCCCTGGGGGTGTCTAAAAGCACAATCAGACACCAGGTCGGAGAATGGATGAAACATCAGCACAAGGAGTAGCGGAACTTGTTGCCAGGATGTGTTCATGGAAAAACATTCATTAAAGCTCCATGCAAGAAAATAGCTGAAACACTGCTCGCCTTGAGTAGGAATCAGCTCCGAATAACGACGGGTCTCCTCACGGGACATTGTGGCCTGAAGGAACACCTGAATAAAATAAGACTCTACAATGGAGACCTCAACTGCAGACTGTGTGGTAGAGGGACTAAGTCAGTCCTACATGTGCTCTGTGAGTGCGAAGCGCTAGATCACAAAAGACAACAGCTCTTTGGGAAAACCAAGTTAGAACCAATGGAGTACAGCTCAGCACCAGGACCAGTTGGTAAACTGCATAAACTTATGCAGCGATCCAGATTGCTGGAGTGGATACTGTAAATGAGAGGAGCAATAATACATTAGGCCTTAAGGCTTAAGTATTAACGGTGACAGTAAGGTCGGTCGGCTCCTGGAAAGAAAAGCCTCTAGGTATATTATTACATAGTATATTTCTTTGCAGAAGAATCTGATTGAAGGTACTAGATAAGTGAGGCAAGGCTTCTGGAATTTCAATCAAATTAATGAAGACCATGCTGTGAAACAAAAATGCAAAGACATCACATTGAAACACAACATTTATTTTACAACGAATGTGCTTTCATTCACAACGTTCACAGAATCTTCTGGAAAACATTCCATTGATCTTCTTTTGCTCCTTCCCATGATATTCGATATGGAAAGTGCGGATAATGTTTTGGAAGCCTTTTTTGGCGCCGCAGACACAGATCGAAATTGATTGTTTATCGGTGGAAGAACTAATCTGTTATTGCTTCTACTTGAAACTTGTCCATACGCATGTTGCTGTCTTCTCGTTTTACTCGAAGACTTTGATACAGGACTATGAACAACCTCTATGAAGGGCAAAGAACTGAACTCAGGAGGGGATTCTTCCAAGTCCCCAGGCAAATGTCTGTTGGAACTTTGTTTCTTTATTGGGAGAACCTTCAGATATCTGTCCATCTCAAAACTTTTTGGTTTACTTGAAAACGTAAAGCTGTTCCTACTTCTTGGCGTTCTACCTTCATCTGCTTTCAATCTACTTCTGTTCGCACTTCTCTGGTTATGTTTTACATCCTTCAAATGTATCACAGATTGGTTTCGCTCGTGCTTTGCAGAGTTCACCTTATCACAGCCTTTCTTCAGATACGTGCGAGATTTGCAACCCATAATCTTCAATTCTTCAAATTTGTCATCTTGTTCCTCGATCAGTTTGCTAGTGAGGTTTTCAGTTGAGTTCACTGGCGTCAAAAGGGAGTCGAAGATACTGAAATGAATTTAGATAGATAGATTTTTTGTAGATGCATTCAAACATAGTGTGTAATTCTTCGATATCTCTCAAGGTATACCTCATAGAAGAATATGTCGAATACAAAAGTTATTTGGTTACTTAAGACGCATATTCTAAAAATATTTTGAAATATTCAGGGTGTTGCGGGAAAGTAGGATAATGATCAACTTGATTTTTTATATGGAACTATTACTTTTTTTTGAATTCTTCTAGTTTCCATCACTGATCTCTGTTTAACCCTAAAATATTTTTGGGATCCGTTGCGACGTTGCCAAGTTATAATTTATTTTCTATTAATTTCCGGATTTGCAAGGTCGCAATAAGTAATACGTAAAATACGTAAAAATTGATAAATTCATTTAACTTTTCTCAATAATATTATACAGCGAGTTGCTTGAATATTAAATGGATATTATTTTGGGTGTTACCAGCAATCTACAGGGTGTTTTTGGCAGAATTTTAAATTACGGCAATTTGAAGGTAATTTTACTTTGTTTTTTAAATATAACACCCTGTATGTTTTATTTTAAATCGAAATATCTACTAATACCTTATCTCACCTTGTAATATTTTTTTCGCATTTACGAGGTTGCCAAGTTATCAATTATTTTACCAAATTTTTAAACAAATATCCACGATTTTTATTAATAGAACACACTGTATATATTATATTTAACATAGAAGTACTCCCTAGTAATGGTTTACGGCGTGAACAAGTCTTAACTGGTGTTCCTAAAATAATAAAACCGTTTTCCTTGCTCACACCAGGTCAGTAAAAGGTACACGAATGCTTAAATATCTTCAAAACTTGCACAGCTGGAACGAGAAAATCAATACCTGCAGGTTTTCGAACATGCAGAATTCAAAAAATCTAACAGCAGTGTTGCCAGATTTACCACTTTTACCCCTCAAACTTGGCAACGTCGCAACCGATCCCAGAAATATTTTAGAGTTTAGGAGATGAATGATGGAAACTAGAAGAGTTTAAAAAAAATATAGTTGCGAATAAAAAAATCAAATTGATCGCTATCCTGCTTTCCTGAACTACCCTGTATATTTCAAAATATTATTAGGATACCTATGTGTCATAAATGATATCAGGATTATCAGGAACTAGGATAAAATAATTAAGGCACCAATACATATTTAACTCAAAAAGGAATGAGAGGTGCAAAGTCATGCAGTTGGGTATATTTTTACTTCCCACACTGATAGGTGAGGGGAGTATTGTGATCGCGAAAATTTTCGATTTTGAGATAATACACTTTTTGGGCGTTTCATGATGTCTACATAACGAAAAACCACGTCACTCATTTCCGTCGGTCTGTCTGTCGGTCTGTCTGTCGCTTTTTTCTAGCCTCGTAATCTCAGCAACCGCTGCATGGATTGTGATGAAATTTGGGCAGCGGTATGCTGAGGGATCGTAGTAGGTAATGTTCCTATAATTTTAAAAATCGGTGCATAGGCGGCGGAGTAATTAGCAAAAAACAAAAAAAAATATTGCTTAAACTTCGTTTTTAGGCGTTTTAGGGGTCCCTGATCATTTTCTACTTTTTTTGGGTGGGGTGAAATTGAGGTTGGGGGTGGGGGGTTGTAAAATTGAAAAATTTGTTGCTTTCATAATAGACTGTCCACTGACCTATGAAGGAAGACCTGGCGACATAAATAACTTGTTTAGGTCCATCCGAACATTGCCTTGCCTATTACAGAAAGCAAAGGACTTAGAATTTTTTCTGATGTAAACATACGAGAGTATTGCTTCAGATCGTTGTAACGAGGAAACTGTTGAATTGATTTTAATGAAATTTTGACACAGTATTACTACCATGGCGAAGATGGAAAACGCGTATGGTTTTGATAAATCGATCCAGTGGCGCCGCAGAAATAATAAAAAAACTAAAAATATAAAAACAGCTCAAACTTCGTTTTTAAGCGTTTTAGAGGTTCCTGATCATTTTCTGCTTTTTTTTGGGTGGAGGTGAAATTGGGGTGGTTGGGGTTGAAAAATTAAAAAATTTCTTGTACTCATAACAGGCTGTCCACTAACCTGTGAAGGAAGATCTAGCGACACAAATCACCTTTTTAGGTCCATCCGAACATTGCCTAGCCTATTACGGAAACTAAGGGACTTGGAATTTTCTGTATACATACGAGAATTTATTTGTTTAAATTTTTTTGTATTATGTAACGTGGACACTATTAAATTGATTATAATGAAATTTTGGCACAGTATATTGTTACCGTGGTGAGAATGGAAAACGCTTATGTTTGTTAAAAATCGTGTCAGTGGCAGCATAGCAATAATCAAAGAACAAATAGTATTAAAACAACTCAAATTCGGCTTTTAGATGTTTTAGGGGTTCCTGATCATTTCCTACCAGTTTTTTGGGTGGGGGTGGTGGGTTGTAAAACTGAGAAGTTTGTAATATCGATAATAGGCTGTCCATTGACCTGTGAAGGAAAGACCTAGCGGTATAAGAGAATTTTAGGGGGGGGGGGCTGGCGATTATTTGGTTGCAAGGGATCTTAGACTAAAGCTTCATGCTATGGGAAAATAATAAACTGGTATCAGCGTAATGTGTGGGAAGTACTGAGTCAATCAACTTGACTTCATTTTTTGTATATTACACACTAACATGCTGGGGCTTTGACAACACTGCTGAGACATTGCACCCACATAGCTTTTAAAGCATACCAATATTCAGAACAAACCTCAAATTTGGAAAAGCAGACATCCATTGCTCAAACTCATCTTTGTCAAAATGAGCAGGAATATCTTCTTCCCCTTGTAGCACCCTGTTTATTAACTGCAACTCTTCCTGTATTTTCTTGGATGTATCAGAATCATATTCATCACTCCAACTTAATGAACTCGAGGAACTAAACCCACCTAATTTGCTAAGTTCTAACGAAATACTGTCAACATCACTATCTGAGGCAAATGTAGGTGAGCCCTGCTTGGGTGTGAATTCAACGTTTTCATGATCCCCAATTTTACTGGCACTTTTTCGAAAATAATTTATGTGATCATCGATGTCTTTGCTGAATCCAATCACATTACGATTTCGAAATTTTGGCATTCTAAATGTACACAACTATCATTTTGAACATTCCACTCACGAATGTTTGTATTGATTGGCAAAAAGTCGATATTTTTCTGATTGCGTGTTGCTTATTGCCCCTGAAAAGATAAGTGCCCTTTGGTTTGCTTTTCAAATATGTACCAAATAATTTATTTATTGACCACCAAATAGTTTGCTGTTGCTGTTAAAGATTTATTCAAAAAATTTGAAAAATGAAAGTGGGATGGGAAGTGACAAGTGAGGTAAGGGTAAAGTGATAAGTGACAGCGTTTTGACAGCGTAGTAGATTTTTCGATGTTTTGTGAACAATGTGGGGATGCATGGCCGACTCTACACTAGGCCGGAGCCTTAGATGTGGCAACGTGGCTTAGCTGTCAAATAGTGGGCCTATAGTTTCAGAATAATTATTACATTTTATATGTATTAGAGTTCATCTCGGTTGATAAATTAAGAAAAATACTTTTTAGAACTACTACTACTAATACCACTTACATCTGATGTCTGGATCATCGTAGTCAGACACTACAAAATAAAAATAAACGCAACCTGTTTCCTGCTGCCACTTCACTTCCACTTGAATGAACACTCAATTTACTTTGTAAATTGTCACTTGAGCTAGAAAAATTCACTATTAGGTCACTGTGAAGCCATTCTTGCTGGTCTTGATTCCCTTTCACTATCAAATCTTTTCGTAGGTATGCCCCAGATGCATGCCCAGATGAGTTCTATTAACTGTATTTTTCTGTGATATTTGGGAGGTCCAGAAAACATTATAGGTACCACATTGTGCTTTAAAATAGGTCTTATCCTTTGAAATGTTTGTAAATTATTGTTTTTATCCTTATAAATATAACCAGCCCTTCCGAGGAATACCTTTCACGTGCCTTTCACCCACTTCTGTTTATGTCCCTTATTGGACGCACAATTGCTAGTGCAACCTGGTACTACACACTTTGCAGGCATCTTTTTATCTTTATAGTTTCATTTGTGCAGGTAAATAAGTAAAAACACATTAAAAATCACCTTGCAATGTTCTTTTTACTCTGGAATAAGGTTATGTTGGGCCATGGTTTGGTATGTCCTCTATTGGGCTGCAACCTGGTACTACACACTTTGCAGGCATCTTGTTATCTTTATAGTTTCGTTTGTGCAGGTAAATAATTAGAAACACATTAAAAATCACCTTCCAATCTTATTTTTCACTCTGGAAGATTACACTAACGACTTCACAACAAACAAAAGCTCGGCCAACGATGCAGTGTTGCCATATTTCGATGCTCCGGCCTAGTGAGTAGAGTCGGCCATGTCTGGATCTGTCTTCAGCACAGACTTCAGTGCCGCAGACTGACAGATCATTGACAGACTGCCAATAACGCCAATTTCAAATGTTTCTGTTCTGTGTTCAAAACTTGTTTTGTCGTTATGCTTATGCTCAAAAGTTGTCCTCAAAAGCGCCGCCATGAATCCAGGGCCAACCGTTTTTTCAGCTGATAAAAGATTTTTTGAGTGTTGTCATTGTTAGAATCCAAGATGTTTTGTTAAAAGATAACTAAAAAAATCGGTATTATACGTTTATCAACAGTGCTCATAGTGAAATAGTTGTAGTTCAGTTCGGCGGTAGTGTCATAAGTATCAGTATGATCAGTATGTGTGAGGCTGGACCAGCCAAAAATTATTGTTGATTCTTTAAATAAGTAGTGCTGTTGTCATTACATTATACAAAATGACGAACTATCAAAGGTAAGTTTTTACTATAACTGTATTTATTAACTAGATTTAGAATCGTAATGATCATTGGTGCTAACCTGCAGGCTTTAAATTTGCTATAATTGAGTCAGGGCGCCCAAATTTGCTGTTAATCTGGAATACAAAACAGCTTCATCTTTCTGCTCCCCATAGGGTGTTCCTTAAAGCCAGCAAGTTGAGCATTTGGATCATCTCACAAGTAGCTTGAGTGCAATTATAGTGCATTAGAATCACAAAGTATCGAATCAGCCACTATTACTATTTGTAAAGCAGCAAGTATTGGTGTATATTTCGAGTTTTTAGTATATTGAAAGATTGTAGACAATCTTTTACATAGCATACCAGTATTACAGAATGTTTCACCTGATTCTGGCAACTTCTTATTAAACTTGGGGTAGTTTGTTTCGTTTCCATATCCCTGTTACGACAACTAGATAGATACCATATGTATGATGAGTAGATAGGTACTCATCACATATATGGTACTCAAACCAATACCTTCTAAGTAATGAAATGTTATAATTAGGTTATTTATAACTTTTAGACCTAGAAAAAGCTTGCTCAGGTTGCTGGACCCTGAGGAGGAAGTAAATAGCGACCAGCTAGAGGATGAGATTGAGAAACTTTTGGTAAGTTGTATATTTAACACATGCTTTTTCATTATATAAAAGCTTGAGCATAAAACTATAACTATCTACATGATCAGAATAAAACGAAAATAAATAAAACTCTGGGAGTTTCACAAAATTCAACTAACCAAAAAAGTAAAGTGATCTTTTTTCTTTTAAAAAACATGTTTTCCTTCACATTTTTTTCTATTTTATGCTTTTCTATGGTGTTGGATTCTAGGACAAACGCAACACTAGGCATAGAAGCCAAGAGATGACAAGGCTTTTCGATGCCCCACTGCGACCTAGTCATTTCCGAAAATCAGTCATAGCAAGATGCTTTCAAGTTATCCATAGCAGCACCCCTCTACCAAGAAAACGAATGCCAAATAGATTCACCAGTGAAATCTCTTCAATCAGCTCTGGTAACCGTAATCATTTTTGTATTTCTGTATATGTTTATATTAGGAAAAACATAAATATAATTACAGATAAATTTTTTTCATCATTCTGTGTGAGTCACAAATTTTTCGTTAAAAGATTGGTATCAAAATTTTCGATTGCATGCGTGTTAAGCCACCAGTATGTAATTTTCTTATATCTAGGTACAGAATATGAAGAAGACAACAATCAACCAAGAAAACCTGCCAATATATTGGGAGATGTTATTGTAATAGATAGCTCTTCTTCTCACTCAAA
Organism: Callosobruchus maculatus; assembly: GCA_951848785.1. Classification (NCBI taxonomy): domain Eukaryota; kingdom Metazoa; phylum Arthropoda; class Insecta; order Coleoptera; family Chrysomelidae; genus Callosobruchus; species Callosobruchus maculatus. Next base: position 3,658,363 of record CATOUR010000179.1, read on the forward strand.
GTCCATCCAACAAGATGCTCCAATTTCCAGAAGGTCAAATAACATGGTATGATCACGAATTCAATACATACCATTTATCCTTTGTTAACAATTTTTTATAACAAAAAGAAATTGGCTACTGCACTTTGTTAATTATATCTGTAGAGCAAAGGTAGATATTAAATGAAAAATTATAATTTTCAGCCCCCATCTTCATCAAAACGTGCTCGTGAATCTGGCGATAGTGGCCTTAACAGTAGTGATCAAGAAAACAAAAAAAACAATGCCAAGAACAACAGAAAATCAAATGATGTTGCTCAAAATGGTGAGTTAAATTGATATCAATGAACTATTTAAGAGGGGATTATTGTAGAGACGCGACAACTGTTTGCAATGGTACAGCTATTCCAGATTTCTGACTATTAATAGACAATTATTAAAAAAATGCTAAATTGTGAGTTTTTTACTTCCCAAACCACAATTTATGAATGATCGCCTTTTTTTTAAATTACTAATTAAACTTTGTTGATTTGTTTCCCAGCACCCAAAAAATCAGCAGTGGACGATGACTTTCCTATGCCTCCGCCAAGGTCAAAGAAAAAGCTGAAAATGTTACAACAAAGGGAAGCTTCAAAAACTGAAGCGGCTACAGATAGGAAGTCAACCAAAACTAACAGCCCAGAAATGGTAGGAAAGTTTTTTCAATTGGAAAACATATTTTTTATAGGAAAAACGCCTTGGTTTTTTTTTCTAAAAAAAGGTTCGAATTGGAAATTCTAAATAATGTTAATGTTGATAAATTAGTAATCTATAAGATTAGCGGCTTTACCGTTAAAATTAGAAGAAAATGGCTTGAATAAAAAAAAGTTTTTTTTTAATGGTCTACTTGTAGAAAATAATTTCAAAGATGGCGAACATCAGGATATACCGGAAGTAGGTATCAACTTCCTTATTTTAAATGGAACACCTTGTATATTATTACATTTCTGAATTTAGCATCGATTTTTAGGTGCAGCTTGTTAACCATAGTTTATGTCTAGGAAGCCTATTTTCGAAGTTATTCAGCAATCTTTAGAAAATTTGATGTTTGTAGTACTTTGCAAAAATGTCAATATCTCGGAAACTAGGTACAACAGAAAGATGCGGTTTCCGGTTTAAAACCAGCACTGGACTTTTTTAAGGATATTGTGGTTACAGCAGCTAGATAGAACAAATGCACATTTCAGTATTAGAGGCCGACACACTTTGGATGAAAGGTTTCCTGCCAATTGTTTCGTCTGCGAGTCATGCCACCTACGATTTTTCCAATTACTACGCAATAATTACAAAACCGTCAATATCTTAAAAACCATCAAAGATAGAACCACATGTGCCTAGATAAAAGTGAAAGAGAATTCAATTTCGCATCCACTGTTGTACTTATCATATCATCCATTTGAAAAAAAGAGGTTTTTAACGTTTCAAACTTTTCAAATTTGAAATATAGAGGATGTAAACTTCATGTTTGTAGACTATAAATGTTATATTACACTGCAATTCCATTTTTTGCATTATTAATAAGCAGTTTACTATGAGAGTGTTTCCTAGTTACTTTTCACAATTTTACTCGTCATTCTTTAACAGCCTGTCACTAGTGTCATGCCATACATAACCTCCCCTGGTCTCACGACTGTCACAGTATCTAATACTACGTTCCAAAATCCCATCTATCCAGTGAGCAGATGAATTTTCGTGGATAGTCACGTGATTCCAGATGTTGGGGATGTTAGAATATTTATGAAAGGGCAAAGATCTTTTTTTGAGAATTTTGACATATCTCATAACCTGTGCTGTTTTCTAGAGTCAGAGTGTCAGAGTAGTCGTACCCGTTAGAATGTCAATGCATACAAATAAAGAAGAATAGGTTATGATAAGTTGTTGGCTGTCAAGTGAAAAATATCTCTTGACAGTCTTGACACAATGGTCGCTAAAATCTCGATTTGATTTTCGAGCAAAACGATGACATCCATGGCCTCGGAAATGCAATAACGGAACACAGATTTTTGTTGGCAGTTTGATGTTGAGTGAATACTGAAACGCTACAGAGCAAATCGAGGTCTTTGATGGGATTTTGGAACGTAGTATAAATTAACCATGATGAAATGATGTAAACAAACATCTGTCAATGTCAATACGAAGCGGAGGTTATGTTTGTAGATGGAAAAAAGGTCAGACGACAAAGTAGAGTCACATTCTAAGGACAGCACCACGAAGGACTTATTACGTCACGCTAAGATTTATTACGTCACAGCTTTGGCGCGAAATTTTATGTTTGAACTTTGAAGGGGATTTTAACCCACTTCGCGTTCACAATGAAACGTAAAAATGTTCGTTACATGGTTTTTGGGGACGTAACATCAATATTCCGTCATAGAATTGTGCCCATTGTGAAACTGGGCCTTAGTAGAACATGCCTTTTTACTTCCCACACCTATAGTTGAGGGGAGTATTGTGATCGCGATAATTTTCGATTTTGAGATAATACAGTTTTTGAGCTTTTTATGATGTGTACATAACGAAAATCCACGTTATTCATTTCCGTCGGTCTGTCTGTTCGCGTTTTTCTACCCTCGTAATCTCAGTAACCGCTGCATGGATTGTGATGAAATTTGGGCAGCGTTATGCTGTGGGGTCGTAGTAGGTAATGTTCCTATAATTTTGAAAATCTTTATACGGGGGGCGGAGTAATTCGCAAAAAATGAAAAATTTCAAATATGCCTCAAACTTCGTTTTTAGGCGTTTTAGGGGTTCCCGATCATTTTCTACCTTTTCTTTGGTGGTGGTGAATTTGAGGTGGTTGGGGGGGTGGGGGGTTGTAATAGTGAAAAATTTGTTGTATTCGTAATGGTCTGTCCATTGATATATGAATGAAAAACCTAGCGACATGATACACTTTTTTAGGTCCATCCGAACGTTCCATGCTCATTATAGAAACCACGGGACATAGAATTTGTGATGTATACGTACGAGTATTGTTTTACATCGTTCGATATCGCGTAACGCGAAAATTGTTCAATTGAATTTGTGGTTCTTGGGTTTTTTGGGCCGGCGTCGTTTAGCGTTAAAGCTTGACGTTTCGCCACCACGAGTGGATGGCATCTTCAGAAGCTATTTCACTTCGGCGACTTCCAGTATTTTGGAGGTGGAGGTTTTGGGGTGGGGGGTTGTAAAACTGAAAAATTTGTTGTATTCACCATGGGCTAGTGGCCTGTGAAAGAAAGATCTAGCAGCATAATGTACTGTGTTGTCCTAGTTCGTATAGAGATGCAAGAAGAGGGGATCAAATGATCCCGAAAGCTTGGAAATAGAGTTTTAAGAGTACACTTAGCTGTTTATTTGCCGCTACCCAGCCATCTAGCTTGAGTTTTGTTTCCTAACAAATCGGCAACGATTACCCGCTTCCTAAAATGATGCAAGAAACTATTGACGAGAGTTGTTGTGTTGCATGTTTTTTTTTTTTGAGGGCGGGCGGGCGATGATTTGGTTGCAGGGGGGGGTAATATAGAATAATATCACCGTTATGTGTGGGAAGTACTGAGTCAATCAATTTGACTCCATTTTTTTTAAAACACTTCCTTTCATGCTTATCGTCTAGTGACGAAAGAAACCTCGTTTTTACGTGTCTAGGTACCACCTACTGATACTCCTGCGGAACCGTCGGATCCTAAAAGCGCGCCCAAAGAGGACGCGGAGGCCTCGCAAAAGCTGAAGGTCAGCCTGACGAGACTGACGGAGGAAGACGGATCGTCACCGAGAAGGACGCGCAGCGGTCTACTGCGCAGGTCGGCGTCCTCGGACATCGACGGAAGGGAACAACACGGGAGATCGTTCGTCACCAAAAGGACGCCGCAGAAAAAGAGAGATGGCGGCGGGACGAGCAAGTGCGCGCGCAGGAGCAAATCGGACGATAGAGCTGCGGGTGCCGACAGTAAGGCAGAGGCGGGTGAGATACGCGAATCGAAAAAGGATCCGGAACAGGAGGAACCGCAACAGGTGTGTACCGATTTATTTTATTTAGCATACGACTTACATCACAGTACATATACGGGGTGAGTTTTTAGTACCGGCTCGGTCTATAACTCCACTACTGTAGAAGTTATAGCGAAAAAAGTTGTGCATAAAAGTTGTAGCCACGGATATGCTCCTTGTGCAGAAAATATTTTTATTTATACAGGGTGATCCATAACTATGAGGTGATACAAACATGCATTTTCTTAAATGAGACATCCTATATATTATCCCATATTTAGATTCTACTAATAATTTATCTTCTCACAATATAAGTTATAACATTATACAGGGTATTTCAAAAATTATGACCATTTTTATATCCAAATCGCTCTCAAACGAACGTACTGTATATAAAAAAATACTAAATTAAAAGTGATTTTTTTACATGGAAAGATTAAAAATATCCTCTGGTTTTAAAATCGGCTATAAAAAATCCCGCGACACATATTCGTACACAGGATGATGTAGAATGCAAAATCCAGATTTTCCCTCTTTTTTTTAAATGTAACCCCAATATTTTATTATACCAACGAATTGCTTTCAATATGCTTTTTCATCTTTGTATAGCACTTGTTGTACGTCCATCAGTTTCCCAGATGTTTCGATTTTTCGGTAAATTTAAAATATAGCTTCTATTTGTGTACTGAAATTTATTTATTTTGAGAAAGTACTATCGAATTTGTTTTTATTTAACGAACAACTAAATTATAAGGCCATGATAGTATTTGATGAAGTCAAAACCCTGAATCATCGAAATAATAAAGTCAAGTTTGGTAAGGAAACAATTCTGTAGGCGTGATGCATAATTATCAAGTAGATTTATCAGGTAGGCTTTGAAAAATTGACAGTTTTCATAACCTGCTCAATAATTCCGTACTGTGAGAAAAACGAGCTTTAAAAATTAATTTTTGCATCGAGGGTATTTAGAAGAATGTTTGAGAAATTGCCTACTTGCCTCTAGAATATATCAACTATGAACAGCAATATCCAGAACGGAGGCACTCCAAAACTAATGCATTTGAAAGACTGAAGAATAGTGTTATTTGGACTGTGCCGTTTAATATTTCATAGCCTACCTGATAGATTGCTTGATAATTATGCATGACGTCTATAAAATGATTTTCTCAGTATACTTGACCTACATTATCTCGTTAATTCAGTGTTTTGACTTGATCAAGTACTATTATATGGCCTTATATTTTAGTTGTTCGTTGAACAAAAATGAAATTTAATATTATTTTCTCAAAATAAATAAATTTTAGTAAACAAATAGGAGGTATATTTAAAATTTGTAGAAAAATCGAAATATCTCAGAAACTAATGAATGCAGCCATAACAAGTGCTATACAAAGATGAAAGAGCATATTAAAAGCAATTCTTTGGTATAATAAAATATTGGGGATTACATTTAAAAAAAGAGAGAAAATCTAGATTTTGCAGTCTGCATCACTCTGTATACGAATATGCGCCGCGGGCTTTTTTATAGCCGATTTTAAAACTAGAAGATATTTTTTATCCATCCGTATAAAAAATGATTTTTGATTTATTACTTTTTGATATACAGTACGTTCATTTGACAGCGATTTGGATATATGTTTACATTTCAGATTATGAAGGAACAAAACTCAAAAAAACGTTCATTATACCCTGCTTGCGTGTAAAGCTGAAACATAAAAATGATTTCTTGTCTGAATTCTGAGCGAAGATTGTATGCAACATAATACTTGTATGTGTACATAAATTCACCTGTTTCAGAATTTTCTTATTTTAGTCAACCCTAAAACAAGGAAATTTGGCATAATTGGTTGGTACATCTACGTGTTCAACGATGAATCACTAGTTAGTAGCAGGTACTATTGGAAATAATTGTTAATATTGTTTATTTGTCAATTATTTTATGAGCAACACTTAGATAGTGGATACCTAGAAAGTCTAACATTTTTGTTTAAATTTGTTTCAATCCCTTGAACATTTTACCCAATAATTGACCACCTCCAAACTTTATCGAGATGGTTTCTACAAAGCTCGTAGCCTAGTAATTGTAGCATAAAAGTTTCAACAGTTTAGAAATATGCAAATCACTGAGATATTTTGTAACCCCCCCCCCCCCCTCCCCCCCTCCCCCCCCCCGGCTACGTGCTTGGGCAGCCGTGTTGGTGGAAGTTTGGAAACATATTTCGATTGGTAAAATATAATGTTTATTAGGTAGACAGATCAATGAAGGTCGACCTTACTTAGTATCCATAGTGTAAATAAACACGATGTGCTCACGCGCATGCAGCCGTCCGAGCGCCGGCACGCTGTGACGTCAGCAACGAGATTTCTTTCGGCGAACTAGCGGGAATACCACATGATGGATTATATTTTAATTTCAAAGTGATAGATTATAGGAGTTCAATAGCCAATTATTTGACAATTATGTTATAGAGAAGTGTAAAATAGCTAATTTAACGACTTTTTCTACAAAAATGTAATTGGTAAATTTGGTCATTTTTTCCCTAAGTTTACGCCTACAATTTTCGAAACTAATCCTTTTGTTTAAATGTCTGAGTCTGACGTATATTCTCGTTCGTATTAGATATAATATTATTTTGTCAGGAAATTGTTTGATGGTTTCCACTGGGGTCTATCTCTAATAATTATTTAAATGTGTTTGATTGTTTAGAACACGACTGTCCATGGAATTTATCGAACTCTATCTCAACCAAAACGGGCTACTTTAATCATCTCCTCACTTGGATATACAAGACTGACTCTAGATAGAAACTCAATCCAGTCTGGGGCCCGATTAGAAGAATGAAATTTGGTTTGCTCCCCCAAAGCTAGATTAGGATATTCGTTTTTGTATCTGTAGGCCACATATCCGTCAATAAAATTCAATCCCTCGTTGCAAATCGTGTCTGGCATTATATTTTTTCCCAATTGACACAAAAGGTCATGTTCTTCAGAAATAAAGTTATCTAGGTCATAATCTGGACTCTGAAAGGTAAAGTTGCAAAAATGAATATCATTTGAATCATTCTCTGTCCCAACAATATCGCTGTCAAGAAGAACGTTCTTGAAAAACTCCTGAGTAAAGCACACGTCATCAGCTTCGATGTTAGAATTACTCGAAACTAAGTTTTTCACTTGTAATGGTTCAAGTCGGCACGATTCATTGCTTTCTTCTGCATATTTATTCATTGAAAATACGGCAGGTGAATATTTTCCGAGGATGTACCATAAAAATTTCAGTTTTAATAAATGTTTAATGCGAATTTGTGAAATGATTACCATTTTTCATATTAATTTCGTCCTTTCGGCGGCAAGCATTACTCCATTGCATTGCGAGATTTTAATTTTTCGAGAACTTATAGAATTTAACATTTGGCTCTTTCATCTTACTATGGTTTTTACAACCGACAACTGCACAATTTGGCATTATGTATACAAATTTCAGTCTTCTATAACTCAAAATAAGGAATATAAAGTAAATTAAACAAAAATCGTTAGCGATTCTATTTAAAACGCGATTAAACGGGCCGTGGTATCACGACGTCTAATAATTCCCCGCGCGAAAAATCTCGTTGCTGACGCAATGCGCAGAGCGATCGCAATTTCGTACGGCTGGCGAGCACACCATGTATACTCGCACCACGTTAGTATCTGAGACTAGTACTGAATAAGTTTTAGGATGAAAAATTCAGATTATGTTGCAGGTGGTCAGGAGTGGACACAAATCACCCAGAAACAAAAAAGACACCTCGCGCATATGCAGGGGTCACTTGATATTCGATAACGCGACACAGTCTGGAACGGAATCTGGCACAAGCAAAAAGCCGGAGGACGTATCAGCGGCAAACAAAGATGTTGAGGATGGTGCAGGATCAGCGGCGGAAGAAGAAGGTCTGCACATGGAAGCAACGACAGAGAAAAACGATTCGAATGAAAAAGAAGAATCGGTACTAAATAAAGAAGTGGAGGCACCTCTTAAAACTGTCAACGAAGATCGTGAAACCAGCGGAGGTTTGGTGGATGAAGTACAAGATCGAGAAGTTGAGGTAGAGAAAATAAGAGGAAAATCGCGTGAGAGAAGTTTGTGTAGGTCAGATGTAATGTCTGATTCGCGAGGTGCACATCAGAACGACGAATCGGCCCATGGAGAAGACAGGTAAGCCTCGTCGACAAACTGATCTACACTCACTCGGCACGAAAACGGGGCACATGAGAATTTATGATTAATTTTTAAAATACAATTTTTGTAATGTTTCGTTGTCCTAAATACTTGCCCCAAAGCAAAACGTCAATTTTTAATTAACTCCTAAAGAATACTGGCTTTAATACAAAGTGTACTAAAATGCAAATTGTATAATGGGGTATTTTCCGAACAACATTTTATGACGGAATATTGATGTTACGTCCCCAAAAACCATGTAACTAACATTTTTACTTTTTACTGTGAACGCGAAGTGACTTAAAAGCACCTGCAAAGTTCAAACAAAATTTCGCGCCAAAGCTGTGACGTAATAAATATAAGCGTGACGTAATAAGTCTTTCGTGGAGCTATCCTTAGAATGTGACTGTACATTGTCGTCTTTTCTCCATCTACAGACACAACCTCCGCTTCGTATTGATATTGACAGATGTTTGTTTATTTGTTCATTTCATGATCTATCTTGGTTAAATGAGATACCGTGACAGTCGTGACACCAGGGGAGGTTATGTATGCATGACACTAGTGACAGGATGTTAAAGACGAGTGTTGCCGAATGACGAGTAAAATTGTGAAAAGTAACTATGAAACATTGTCAGAGTAAACTGCTAATTACATAACAATACAAAAAATGGAATAGCTGTGCAATATAACATTTATAGTCTACAAAAAGAGGGAAACTAAATAAACATAAAATAAAGTTTACATCCTTTATAGAAAAACTATGCAAAATATTAGCAACGTGACAACCTTGAATCTACGCTTAATTGAAATTAAAATAGTCACATCCTATCTACATCCGGCATAAAAATGACTTTTGATTGGTTGATTTCTTAGGCGGGAGGTTTAAGAGATTTAAATGAGCTCTTTTCAAAGGGATGATTTTCAAACTCTATCTTTACTCCACGTGGGCAGAAAAAAATTGAGCAAACACTGCCATCATTACAAATTAGATACAAGCAATCCATTTCAGCCATTAAACAGGCAATATTAGCAAGTTGGAAAATACCCCATTGTATCACTCAAAACTGCATAGTTGGCCATGGGTTTTTTTATTGTTTTTAATAAATTTGACAGACGTTTATTAAAGTTTTCCTGTATTTAGCAAGTCGTTTACAAGTTTTGCTGGTTTATTTGAGGTAAAATTGCTTACTTTTAGTCCCCAAACCGTGGCTGCTATAGTTGCGTTGATTCAATATGGAAGTAGTGAGCGATATATTGCCCAACGTTACTATCCCGTAGATGAAAAAATTTAGATCGTAAAATGTGTGTATTCAAACCACGAATCTCCCAATACCTTCGGGTTTAAGTTGAACATGTAAAGGTCATCTTTTGTGCTTGTAATTTTACACTTATATGTTGTTTGTTCCTGAGCTGTTTGTGGAAGACACCATGATAGCATAGAACACAATTTTTTAAATAATAATAATTCTATTCCAGCAAATAGGCCAGATATAGTTTTTCAGTCAAATGCAGACAAAGTTACCTATTTAATAGATAGTGCTATTCCCAACGATACGAATATCCAAAACACCTATGCTGGAAAGATATGTAAATACACTGACCTTGCGATATAAACAAAACAACTCTGGAAGCAAAACAAAGTTACCATTGTTCCCCTAATTATGTTGGTCTCAGGCCTTACACCAAACAATTTTACACCACACCTACAACAGTTAGGCCTGGACGAAAGGTTGCACAAAATATTTCAAAAGTCTGTAATTCTGAAGACCTATAATATTGTAAGATCCTTTCTAAACTCCGATCAATAATAGTTCAGGTGTTGACTTGGCCCAGCCCGTCAACATTTGTTGCTACCGCAGTCATGCTAGATGAAATTGGAAAATCAGGGTAATAATAAACAGTCTTTATTTGCACATCATATCATGGCGAAGTCTAGCCTCAGGGCTACTCTTACACTTAACCATGACATGAAGAGTATTAAACTACATAAAAGTGGAAGAATACATACTATTAAGAAATCACAGCATCAGGTGAAACAGTGGTGCTACATATATGGCTACAACAATGAAAAACAATAAAAATAAAGATATTCACATAAAACAAATGAAACAATCCAAAAATGATTTACACCTAGAGATGAAAAACAAATAGGTAACTTAAAAACACTGCTTCTCCAACAGTTGAGTTTTGAGTGATTTTTTGAAGAAAAAAAAAATTGTGACGATTATTGTAGCTGGCATCTGAAAGTCGTTGCACTCAATGCATTTGTTGTTTTTTACATTGGCAAACCTCAACGTTAAAGCCCTGAAGATGGCAATAAGCATTGCCAAAAGCTTGGCTGTTAGCACCAGAGTCTCCTTTATCCAGTGACCCAGTCATTTTTGAAATTTTGGCCACAACCCCAAGATTTTCTCATCTAAGTTAAAATTAAAAATATTACCTTTGAGAGTGTCGTAAAATTTTCCTTTTGATTTTTTCTCGTTTTGCTAGGTTTTCTTTCTTTTTTTATGAAGGAAACACTAGTACGATTATCTCATGTTTTAAACAAGTGTTGCTCATATATGAATAAATAAAATCTCAAACTGGTTAAGGGCCCCACAGACATCGTTCTTTTTCATCAGGTTTGCACGACGTGCCAACCGATCACACTCATTTCGGTCCGTGTGTGCCGAAAAACCATCGTGTTGACCGTCGTTCCAAAAAAACTGTCCGAGCTTGATTTTACCCGTCGGTTTCGAACGCCATCGTTCAACTCGGTACATGTGTGGCCGTTCATCGTGCAATCACGACGGGATTTTGCCGTGCCGTTCTGGTTGCCTTCGAGTAAGCGTATCTAGGGTTAGCGACACCGATCAAAAATTTGCGATACACGGCAAAATAGCAAACAATTTATGATGGAATTCATACACATGTATAGGAGTTTTCCGTGTCTCTGGAAAGTCAAATCCGCTGAGTATGCAGACAGAGACAAGAAAAATAAGGCCTACGGAGAACTGTTGATATCGCAGCTGAAAATTTCAAATCCTCGTAGCTTCTACCCGTAGCAAGGAATGTCAATGTAGCTGTCAGACGTTCATGAGGGGAAATACTTTGTCTCATCCAAGTATCCTGTTTTTTTTTATTAGAGGTGCTACTGAATTAAGTAATTCTAAGTATGTTTCTTCATCCATCCTCAAATGATTGTACCAATCCCCTGGATCCAGACGCAATTCTTCCAATAGATTTATATGGGAGAATTGGCCTCTTTTTAAAAGCCACTGTTTCACCCATTTAGAAGGTTTTTTCTTGCTGTATTTCACTTTAATAGCTAAAGCCGCCGCCAATGCTAAAGTATTATCCATGTTTAACGGACCAAAAATTTGCGAGAAACTGAAAGAAAACCGAACAGTGTGTGGAGGTATCGTTTCATCGGTTTAACCGACATCGGTTGGCACGTCGTGCAAACCTGATGAAAAAGAACGATGTCTGTGGGGCCCTTAACCAGTCTGAGATTTTATTTATTCATGTATGAGCAACACTTGTTTAAAACATGAGATAATCGTACTAGTGTTTCCTTCATAAAAAAGGGCCCTTTACAGATCTGTCGACGATGGTGCGAAGGAAAACGGGAGGCCTGAAAAACAAGATCCGCCAGAAATGAACGATAATCTTGGGCAAAACCTACAAGGAAATGCGGGGGAAACCCGAAAGAGCTCGTCCATACTGAGTCGAGGAGGCACTCCAGGCAAGACCAGAAAGAGTGTCACTTTTCACCAGGAAATTGTGTTCAAGCCATCGTCACCGCCTCGTTTTACCATTGGAAAACCACCCACCCTCGCTGGTGCGCCCGAAGAAAAACCATATAGTTCGTCTGAAGATGAGGAACCTGAAGAAAAACCTTACAGTTCGTCTGAAGCTGATGAGGAGCCTAATAGCCCAAGGAGAAGCGAGGTTAGTTAGGACTGTTTTATATTAACTTATAATACTCTCAAAAATCCTTTCACAAGGTTGAGTATGATGTACTACTGTTTTGCGATTTAACTAAAGCTTTTGAGTGTGTGTGACTTTTTGGCGGGTGTATCTAGAAAATCTTTATTTGGCTGTCTATTGAGATGAAACCTCGCATTTCGGATAATTTCAAAGTGCTTATTACAAGTCTAGTCTCATTTTTGAGTCTCAGTCTCGTTTGACGAAAATAAAAAATTTCAGATCTCTCGCGCGGGCGGGAGTACCTAAAAATATCGAAAATCTTTATTCGGCTTTCTATTGAGATGAAACCTCGCATTTCGGATAATTTCAAAGTGCTGATTACAAGTCCAGTCGCAGTTTTCAGTCTCAGTCTCGTTTGACGAAAATAAAAAATTTCAGATCTTTCGGGCGGGCGGGAGTACCTAAAAATATCGAAAATCTTTATTCGGCTTTCTATTGAGATGAAACCTCGCATTTCGGATAATTACAAAGTGCTGATTACAAGTCCAGTCGCAGTTTTCAGTCTCAGTCTCGTTTGACGAAAATAAAAAATTTCAGATCTCTCGGGCGGGCGGGAGTACCTAAAAATATCGAAAATCTTTATTCGGCTTTCTATTGAGATGAAACCTCGCATTTCGGATAATTTCAAAGTGCTTATTACAAGTCTAGTCTCATTTTTGAGTCTCAGTCTCGTTTGACGAAAATAAAAAATTTCAGATCTCTCGCGCGGGCGGGAGTACCTAAAAATATCGAAAATCTTTATTCGGCTTTCTATTGAGATGAAACCTCGCATTTCGGATAATTTCAAAGTGCTGATTACAAGTCCAGTCGCAGTTTTCAGTCTCAGTCTCGTTTGACGAAAATAAAAAATTTCAGATCTTTCGGGCGGGCGGGAGTACCTAAAAATATCGAAAATCTTTATTCGGCTTTCTATTGAGATGAAACCTCGCATTTCGGATAATGACAAAGTGCTGATTACAAGTCCAGTCGCAGTTTTCAGTCTCAGTCTCGTTTGACGAAAATAAAAAATTTCAGATCTCTCGGGCGGGCGGGAGTACCTAAAAATATCGAAAATCTTTATTCGGCTTTCTATTGAGATGAAACCTTGCATTTCGGATAATTTCAAAGTGATGATTATAAATCCAGTCGCAGTTTTCAGTCTCAGTCTCGTTTGACGAAAATAAAAAATTTCAGATCTTTCGGGCGGGCGGGAGTACCTAAAAAAATCGAAAATCTTTATTTGGCTTTCTATTGAGATAAAACCTTGCATTTCGGATAATTCCAAGGTGCTGATTATAAATCCAGTCGCAGTTTTGAGTCTCAGCCTCGTTTGACGAAAATAAAAAATTTCAGATCTCTCGGGCGGACGGTAGTACCTAAAAATATCGAAAATCTTTATTTGGCTTTCTATTGAGATGAAACCTCGCATTTCGGATAATTCCAAGGTGCTGATTACAAATCCAGTCTCAGTTTTGAGTCTCAGCCTCGTTTGACGAAAATAAAAAATTTCACATCTCTCGGGCGGGCGGGAGTACCTAAAAAAATCGAAAATCTTTAATTGGCTTTCTATTGAGATGAAACCTCGCATTTAGGATAATTTCAATGTGCTGATTACAAATCCAGTCGCAGTTTTGGGTCTCAGTCTCGTTTGACGAAAATAAAAAGTTTTAGATCTCTCGGGCGGGCGGGAGTACCTAAAAAAATCGGTCTAGGCTCGGCGACCGACGCAGTGAAGTCACAACGATGAATTTTGAGTTCATGAAATATTTTAATCTTTGAAGGCGCGTAACTTTTTCAATTCTCATTCAATTATTAAGTTGACAATTTTTTTGTATGTTATACAGGGTTCTTAATTATGTTAACAAACTTTAACCACGAATAGTACTCCGAAAAATAGAAAGAAAATATCATATGAACATGGGTCCGGAAATGCTTCGTAAGGGAGCTACGTCCCTTTGCATGGGGCACCCTGAAGACGGTTTTCCCTCGATATTCTCGAAACCATTCATAACAAAATTACGAAATTAGGTACGATGGGTGAACTTTTGACGCTGAATCTGAATCTGAATTCAGAATTTCATAATTTTAATCAGAGGCGTATCATACGGGAGGAGTTAAGGGTAATAGTAACCCCTTTTTCTAAATGGTAATTTTTTGACATTTTTATTTTAGAATATAGTATTTCAGAGATTTTTACGTAAAACTGGTCTCATGGTACATCTCGATGGGGCTAACCGTTTTCGAGAAAAATGCAAATTATTGAATCGATGCAAGCTATTGTAAATAAATAAATGCATTTTTCTCGAAGACGGTTAGCTCTATCGAGATGTACCAAGAGACCTTTTCTACGCAGAAATCTCTGAAATACCGTATTCTAAAATCAAAATCAAAATTACCATTAAGGAAATGGGGTTATTTTTACCCTTAACTCCTCCCGTATGATACGCCTCTGATTAAAATTATGAAATTCTGAATTCAGAATCAGATTCAGCGTCAAAAGTTTACCCATCGTACCTAATTTTGTAACTTTGTTATGAATGATTTAGAGAATATCGAGGGAAAACCGTCTTCAGGGTGCCCCATGCAAAGGAGCGCAGGTCCCTTAGGAAGTATTTCCGGACCCATGTTCATATGACATTTTCTTTCTATTTTTCGGAGTACTATTCGTGGTTAAAGTTTGTTAACATACTTAATTAACACCCTGTATAGTAATAGTTCATGAAAATGCACATAAATATGGTTATTGGTATTTCACTGAACGACCCTATTGGTAGGTGATTGACCGAATGACCTTAATGAGGAGCCGCCAGTGCCAACGATTATGTTTTCTTTTCACTCCTCAGGTGGTACAAGAACATGTGGAACAATCTCCTGTCTCCAAGAAGCAGGAGATGCCTGAATCCGCACATAAAGAAGTCGAAGTCGAACAATCCCCTGCCTCCAAGAAGCAGCAGATACCTGAATCCGCACATAGGGAAATCGAAGTAGAGGATTTAGGGCCGAAAAACACGCAAGAAGGCCCAAAGTCTCGTTCTGGCGAGTGCCAGGCCAAAGAGAAAGGAGAACGGTACCCTACAGACGACGGAAAACATCGTAAACCGTTAGCGGATCCTGAAGACAATCCCGATCCCGTATATCGAAGAAAAACCCGATTGCATCATGCGATCGAAAGCAGTTCCGATTCTTCTGAAGACAGACAGATAGCCACCAGGAATATGGCTTCAAGGTATGCTACCCAATACAAGGCGTCCAGTTAGTGTGTAATTCTTCGATATCCCGCAAGGTATACCTGATAGTAGAAAATGTCAAATACAAAAGTTATTTGGTTACTTAAGACGCATATTCTAAAAATATTTTGAAATATACAGGGTGTTGCGTGAAAGTAGGATGGTGATCAACTTGATTTTTTTATATGGAACTATAACTTTTTCTTTAATTCTTCTAGTTACCATCATTGATCTCTATTCAACCCTAAAATATTTTTGGGATCGGTTGCGACGTTGCCAAGTTATAATTTATTTTCTATTAATCTCCGGATTTGCAAGGTCGCAAGAAATACGTCCAAATTGATATATTCCTCTAACTTTTCTCAACAATATTACACAGCGAGTTACTTGAATATTAGATGGATATTATTTTGGATGTTACCAGCAATTTGTATTTACAGGGTGTTTTTGGCAGAATTTTTAATTACGGCAATTTGAAGGTCATTTTACTTTATTTTCTTTAAATGTAACACCCTGTATGTTTTATTTTAAATCGATATATCTACTAATACCCTATCTCGCCTTGTAATATTTTTTTCGCGTTTGCGGCGTTGCCAAGTTATGAATTATTTTTCCAAATTTTTAAACAAATATCCCGTTTTAATTTATTTTGAGTAGAATCCTCTACTTATTTTTATTGAAATGAATTGCACATGTCGAACTTAGTAAGACCTCACAATTTCAAAATTTTGTTTCTCTTAATTATTGAGATACGGCAACACCGCTTTTTCAGTAAACAGTACCGGAACGCTTAAATATTTCTAAAACTGCCACAGCTGGAACGGCGAAATTCAATACTTGGAGGTTTTTGAACATACAGAATTCAAAAATGCTAACATCAGTGTTGTCAGATGTACCACTTTTACGTTAGACTTCATAAATAGGGCATTCCATTCAAAATTATGACGTAAAATTGGTAAATCTGACAACACTGATGTTAGCGTTTTTGAATTCTGTATGTTTAAAAACCCTCGAGTATCGCATTTCACCTCTCTAGCTGAGGCAGTTTTGGAAATATTTAAGCGTTCCGGTACCGTTTACTGAAAAAGCGGTGTTGCCGTATCTCAGTAATTAATAGAACCAAAATTTTGACATTGTGAGATCTTACTAAGTTCGACATGTGCAATTCATTGCAATAAAAAAAAGTAGAGGATTTTGTTTAAAATAAATTAAAACGGGGGGCATATTTGTTTAAAAATTTGGAAAAATAATTTATAACTTGGCAACGCCGCAAACGCAAAAAAAAATATTACAAGGCGAGATAGGGTATGAATAGATATTTCGATTTAAAATAAAACATACAGGGTGTTACATTTAAAAAACAAAGTAAAATGACCTTCAAATTGTCGTAATTTAAAATTCTGCCAAAAACACCCTGTAGATACAAATTGCTGGTAACATCTAAATAATATCCACTTAATATTCAAGTAACTCGCTGCATAATATTATTGAGAAAAGTTAAAGGAATATATCAATTTGGTCGTATTACTTGCGACCTTGCAAATCGGGAAATTAATAGAAAATAAATTATAACTTGGCAACGTCGCAACCGATCCCAAACATATT
The DNA here is from genome assembly GCA_951848785.1 of Callosobruchus maculatus. NCBI lineage: Eukaryota > Metazoa > Arthropoda > Insecta > Coleoptera > Chrysomelidae > Callosobruchus > Callosobruchus maculatus. Next base: position 3,675,328 of record CATOUR010000179.1, read on the forward strand.
TTAGGGTTGAATAGAGATCAATGATGGAAACTAGAAGAATTTAAGAAAAAGTTACAGTTCCATACAAAAAAATCAAGTGGATCACTATCCTACTTTCCCGCAACACCCTGTATATTTCAACATATTTTTAGAATATGCGTCTTAAGTAACCAAATAACTTTTGTATTTAACATTTTCTTCTATCAGGTATACCTTGCGAGATATCGAAGAATTACTCTCTAACTGGACACCCTGTATGTCAAACACACAACATGCAGGCACGTATCCAGGATTTAGTTGGGGGGGGGGGGGTACGGCGGTCCAGATTAGCATTTTAGTTCTGCTTGACTGGTACTCCATTAGCAAAACTAAACACTCGTTTTCGGGGGGGGGGGGGTTACTATTTAGATCGCATTTTTTTATTTTGTTTCTCTTAAGAGGGGGTTATAGTACGTACATGAGAGTTGTTTGCAATGGTTCAGCTGTAACCATTTTTTGACTATCGATTTTGAGATAACTGAACTGAGAAAAACATGAGCATGAAGAAAAAGGGCAGTTCTATGTTAATGTCGACGTGTTTTTTGGAATTTCGTAATAGACAATTAATCAAAAATTGCCAAAAGTGACGCTTTTTTGACTAGATTCACGGTCTCATCAATCACCCTGTATAAACTTATTCTAAAATCTAGATCGACATTAACGTAGATAGAAGTTTTAAAAAAGCCAAAAATTATTAATTTACAGGGTCAAAAATGGTTACAGCCAGAGCCTTGCATTGAACAATCGCGCGCCTATTGAGATACTGATAAAAGCGCCACCAATACAAAAGTATACAAACTACGGTTTATGAATGAGTTGAGATTCATTCATTCTGAAATGGGATAGATTTTGTTTTGGGCATCGACTAAATTTGTAGTATGTGGTTTTGGGTGACTTATTCATATACACGGCAGGCCAAAAATTAGGAACTACTAAAATTTAAACAAATCGCGGTAATTGGTTTTGAGCAGTTGTCATTTTCAGGATTACTACGAAATCTTACATTTTTCAACCAGATTTGTAAGTAATTAGAATTTAAATTGGCAGGCCCAGGCCGAGAAGTCTTGGGCTCACACTTTTGTGCGTCGCGAATAGAAACTACATTCTTTACTTTGTAACATAAACTGATAAAAACCTTGCATTTCAATTAACATTTATTTATTCCAGAAGTCATGTTCCTTTGCTAAGTTCTCCACTTTCACGATTTTTTGTGTTCAGACGGCAAAGTAGCAATAGTAACTTTTTGTGACATAGAACTGCCATTGAACTTGATAAAACCAATTGTGGTTTCTCTTTAACGCATCATTTTTCATCCAAAAAGTCATTTTTCTTCTCTGAATACCATCTTCATCAGGTGTCATATATCAGGTAAAATAAGGACACCATCTTGGTGTATGGTGTGGCAGCATTAGAGGTCAGATGGGCATCTATTAGGTCCGCAATTAATACTTTTTTATTAATCGCTCAGCATCAGAGAAAGCAAATTTTTCTTTTTCTTCAGAGTACATAATCGTCTTGGTATAGGTGCGTAGGTATACCTGTGTTGGAGGTGTTATAGATTTCACAAAGTTGTTAAAATGCGTCCTCTTTTTGAATATGTACTTCATCGAAATACCGAATTTGGCGGCTGTAATTCAGAATGCAGGTAGATATAGTTTCACTATGGGGGATATATTTTTGGAGGCCTACCGGTGGGGGGAGGGGGCAGGCATAATTTGGTTTATTTTTCTGAAATTTGTTGTGAATCCAACAATAATTTTGCTGGCGCCTTCTGGAGGTGTTGTAGGCAACAAGTATGAAACATGATAATTTTTTTAATTTATAGTTCCAAGGGGTGGACAGTTGGACACGTCCCCCCTAACCCCCGTATTTACGCCAATTCTGTAATACGTCTATATCTTTCAGTTTTGCAACGGCATTGGCATGTCTAAAGAATTGCTCAATGTAAAGAGAACTTCACTGAATTTAGCTGCTTTACAAATAACATATACACGTATAATATTGTCATTGGTACTTCTTGTTGATTTTTTACATTTTCACTTGTTTTCCGTCTTATTTTCGCTCTTGTACATACGATAAATTCATATTTTCTGTGACAACTCAGTTGCACTTATAAACAACTCTTTATACTCATATTGTATATATTATTGTGTATATGCCTGAAATACACAGAAAAGGGATCAACTGTGATGGCAGGTATAAATTATACAATGTCTATTTCTCAACGACGGACGATCAAAAAAGGTTGAATACTTTTTGTGCGACGGCAACCGGTCTAGGGTCGGCGGCATTTATGTAAAGGGGACCGGCGCTTGCAAATATTTTTTATGACTTGTAGTAGAATTTATAGTAAATGTGCCACGCCCACTGGACCTCGACTTTTTACCTCTCCTCTTACCCCGCAAATATGTTGACCCCTAGCAGTTTACTATAACCTCCACTTAATTATTTTACTTGTTTATGACTTTTTTTCATGTGTGCTATAACCATACGCTGAATAAACCTTCAACTTTTATAAAATTTCGAAGGTATGTCCCTCACGGGCTTTTGCTCTAGTACCGTAATCTGATAAAGTATGTTTATCTATCTATTTATCGATAATAGGAAGGTCAACGAATTGGACACCTCAGAATCCGACATGGAAGATCGCAGGCGACACGGGAAACGCGAAAAGGAGAAACATCGGAAAATTGCGGAAAAGCGTTACGTCTCGAAGGCGAGATACGACTCTGAATCGAGCGTTTCCTCTGAATTGGAACCTGTTCGCCGTCTACGTGCCTTGGTCAGACCCAAAAACGACGTTTTACGTAAGACGAAAAGTTACAATTGCGCAAGTGGTAAGAACGGTTTCAGAGGACTGCACGAAAAGAAAGCGGCACCCAGATCCCAAAAAGAGAAATGGAACAAACGGTTCGATAAGCTGCTCAGGAATCAGAGATCGGACTCGGATCTGGACGAAGAGGAATACAGGCAGGCGAAGTTGTTCATCAAAAAATTGCGAGGTGAGTGTTTGCCGATGAGAAATCTGACCTCTTTTTATTTTTATTAGAAATATTTACTGTGCTTGTGTATTTGAATATTTACATGTATTAAGCATAATTGGTCCATGACATCATTGTTTACCCTGTATCTGTAATTTATTGACTTATCCAATCCGCTATGGTGGCTTACTGGTTGAAATAAAAGTTGACTGATATGTTACGGCACACCGAGCTCCTGTTCCATTAGCCAGTGACTACTCCTCACACCGTGAGGTGAGCAATCACTGTGTCCGCGAATCGTGCGCCCTAAGTAGACGAAGGGACCCGAAGATGACTGCCTTCTGCATTCTGGCGGCTAAGATGTGCGCCGCCGCACGGCACACCGGTATTTTGCGCAGTGCGGAGAGCAGGGATCCAATGACCATAACCAGCAGACCTAGTGTAGTCTGGCCAGCGCCTGCGAACTCTGATATTTCGTCCGCTTTTCCTCCCCCTTAGAGATGATGTTCACCTCGGCAGGCGCCGAAAACTCAATAACGAACATCGTCTTCTGTTGGTGGTCGAGAAGGACTATGTTGAGCTTGTTTGCCTGTACAAACTCGAGCGTGGGGAACGAGTAGCTCCAGTAAATCCGGCATCTCTCGTTTTCCACAACGGACTGTATATTCCCTGGAGCGTATGGCAGCACCGGTGTCTCATCGATACCGTATGAGTGCTTTAAATGATAGTAGAGCACTCGTAGAGCCGCGTTGTGCCGATGGACGTAAGCCGTCCCAGCGTACGTCTTACACGCCGACAAGAGATGCATAAGCGTCTCTGGCGCCTGTCGGCAAGCTCTACAAGGGGTGTCGGGTACATCTACACCCATTCATAACCCTTTTACGGTACACCAAGGTGTTGAAGACACCGTCTTGGCAAGCCATTATAAAGCCCTCAGTCTCCGACTTCAACCCACTAGACCTTAGGAAAGAGAATGTGAACTGCTCAGACACACCATGCTCTTATTATTATTCTGACTTTCTAAGTTTCTCTCGCATAATTGCGGTAGCAACAAGTGTCGATGGGCTGTGCCAAGTCAACACCCGGACTATTATTGATCGGAATTTATGAAGGATCGCACAATATTACAGGTCTTCAGGATTACATACTTTTGGAATACTTTATTGTAACTCTGCAGGCCTAACTGTTGAAGGTGTTGTGTAAATGTGTTTGGTGTAAGGCCTGAAACCGACATAACGAGGGGGCAATAGTGACTTTGTTTTGTTTCCAAAGTCGTTTTATTTCCATGGCAAGATATGTGTATTTAATATCTTCTCAGCGTAGGTTTTTTGGATATTCACATCGTTGGGAGTAGCAATATCTATCAAATATGTAATTTTTTCGGCCTTTGACTGAAAAATTATGTCTGGTCTATTGGGTCTATCTATTGTATTTCAACGTCCCAATATAGCTTGTATTGATTGTTTTCGAGTACTGGTGTCGGAGTGTAATTGTAGTATGGATCTCTGTTTTCTATGAGTTTGTTTGTTGTGGTTGATGAAGATGAATAAGGACCAGAGGCTATCCAGCACGGAATGTGGCTGGTGCATAGGCCACACGATGGGCCCTTTTGCGCCTCTATCCGCGCTAGTTCCTAAGAACTGCCCTTTTTGCAAAGGCAAGTACATTCTTAGGTCCTATCCGTTTTATCTCTATTGGTTCCAAGGTTCTTGAGCCCAGCATAGTCTGCCTGTGATAACCCAGGGTTTCACAGCGACACAAGATGTGTGCCGAGGATTCTTCCTCTTCACCACACCACGTGCACGTTGGGTCGTTGACCACCCTCATCACAAACAAGTGACGCCTGAAGGTGTTGTGATCCGTTAATAAGCCTACTAGCAATCTCAAGTTACTCCTATCCAGAGAGAGACAAAATCGTCCTATTCTCTCTGCAGGCCCCGCTAATAGCTCCCGAGCCTGACGGAGATGACCAGAAATGTTATTCCATCTCAGAGAGTGTTGATTCTGGATCCACTCTCCAGTTGTTTTCCTAATCAAGTTTGCAGACAGTCCTAAGGCTGGTTCCGGGCCCACAAAACTGTTTCCGGATCCCATCCTAGCCAGATGATCCGCCATTTCATTGTTGTGGTTAGAGCTTGGTATATGACCTTGGCCGCAGAGTTATATCGGGCTGTGTACTCGGTTCCTGCGAGAGTTTTGCATGCGCTTGTTATGTGGTCTATTGTTTCTTTTTGCTGGTGACATTTTCTGCAATTATCGTCTGTTATGAATGGATCTTTAATTATGTATTTTTTGTAGTTTCATGTTGCAATCACTTGGTCCTGGATAGCAAGCATGAAACTCTCCGTTTCTGAGAATGGCTGGCCAGCCTGCCAACGTATGACTGTCGTTAATGTGGTCTTATCTGACACGGTATCTATGTTTGCCATGGAGTGGTTTCTGCGAACAGTTGTTTATTTTTTCTTGTTGTGATTGTGTGGTATTGTGTGTCTGTGGCGTGGTCTGGACATGATAGGTTGAGTGGTGTATATTTTTGGTCTGCCTTTGCCTTATGTAAGTTAGTTTGTTTTATGTGGAAAAAATGTCTTGAGTGTTTTTATTTGTGTTGTGCGAAGTAATTGTATATCTATAATTCCTCTGCCCCCTAGTTTTCTGTCTATGGTAAGCCTGTCCTTGCACGCGTTCGGATGTGACATTCTGTGTTTTGTGAGTTCTGTTCGTATAAGTATATGGATGCTTTGTATGTCATTGTATGACCACTTGATGATGCCAAAGGAGTATGTGAGTACTGGTATCGCAAACGTGTTAATGGCTTTTGTGAGATTCTTAGAATTAGAATATTATTATTATTATTAAGAAATAAAATTTACTAAATGTTTCTCTCACTATTGCAGCTCGTAAGGCGGAACGTTTGGAACAAAAACGCATCTTTAATAAAGAGGACGGTCGACGAAGACATCCGGAGCAGCTTCAATCCGATAGTTCCGTTTTAGAGCACGAAGTGGATCGCGTTTTGAACGAACGACGATGCAGGAAAATCGGAAAGGACGCCATCTACGATGAGGATCGTCTGTTGATCAGAGAACGCGATACGTCGTCCTGCGAGGACCACGAGGACGACGTTCGTCCAAGACAGGTTCCGGCTGGACTACCACCGCCGAAAAAGGTGAGTTTAAGCGTGGATTTAACCTTTAAGGCTCAAATATAGTAATAGTCTAGCTGGACTCAAGTGGATGAATGTTAAAAATGTCGTCAAATATCATTACCTTGTTTTTATCCATAGGCTAATATCTTCCGGCAAGCCCATATATCTAAGAGAAAAATTAATTTTTAGGAAAGACGTACATGACAGGCGTATAAGGTTTAGTTATGCTTTAACTATTCCTGTTCATTCTACAGCCTTATTTCAGAGGTCCTTTTCATATAATGCTGCGACTTTGTACAACGCCATTGGGATTAAATATAAAAACATGTCTCTGCGGCAATTCAAAAAAGCAGTTAAAATGTTGATTAACCTATTATAACCCTTTATTGCCTTTGTTTATGCACTAGTTTCTTGTAAGGATTTGTTTTTTTTGTCTTGAATGTGTATAATTTCATATCTATTTGAATCTGCTACTGAACAACATAATCTGATGCAGGGGTGGTTAAGTGTAAGAGTAGCATGTTGCTAAACTTCGCCACTTTGTGCTACACCTCCTGTATACCTTAATACAAGTTGAATAAAGACGATTATTATTATTATTATTAAGTACACGCGGCGAGTACATGTTGCTTTATTTATATATAAGTTACTAAAACAATAAAACATCACCAAACAACAAATAAAGGAATAGGGTACTTGCAGAGGTCGTGAAATCGTCTCAGGAGTATACATAGCGTAAATAAAACCATATCAAGAAGCAGTAGGAAACAAAAAACATGATTTTACTGACGGCCAAAAAAACATATTTGCAAAATAAAATAAGGAAATATTTAATTTTTTCCACGTTTGACATTTTCCTCTATCTACCTTGCGAGATATGGAAGAATTACACACTAACTGGTCACCCTGTATAAGGGTATACACCTTTGCGAGTCAGTCAGATCTATTGTAGCTCCACCGCACTTCCAGCGTGAATGAACTCTTCATCTAGAAAGAACACTAAAGAAAGCGCAGATATCCCATTGTAATATTTCAGTTGAGCCTTTAGTTGTCTGTGGTCTATCTTAATGTTCTGATCAAACGTCAAGATCGCACTATAATAGGGTACTTGCAGGGGTCATGAAATGGTCTCGGGAGTATACATAGCGTAAAGAAAACCATATCAAGAAGCAGTAGGAAACAAAAAACATGACTTTACTGACGGCCAAAAAAAGATATTTGCAAAATAAAATAAGGATATATTCAAATTTTTCCACGTGACTTAAAACGAGGGCTGACGTCACAGGTATCTTATCGATATCGACGATCGATACTGCTACAGCGCAGGTCAGTGAGATTCAACTGCGCATTCGACTAGAGATGATATGAATTCTTTAACAATGCGACTCAATTACTTAAACATATTTGAAACAGGCAATTAACCCACTAGCATTTCCATTGCAATACATTTTTATATCTGATAGGTATCACAGTTCATCCTGTTTATGACCGAGATTCGCAACTAATCGAAGCCATCATTTTATTTCGGCGCATCCCATTATGAATGAATCCAAAGATAGAATCTAATTCAAGCTCATCCCTACAAAGTGAATTAGTAATATAGCCTAACTTTTATTCTTTTGACTTTTGTACTTTTGTGTGTGACTGTGTTTTGTGGTTATAATGATCAATGTCAAAATGTTAGGTTAGCACTGGCTATCGATATCGAATATCAATGCTTTACATCCCATCACTATAGGATGTCACTGACGTCACAGGTTGTTTGCGCGGCATTTTCCGGCATTTGAAATAATTTTTGGAATATCTCTCACAGCCGATTCCAAAAAACCAAACAAGTGATGTTGTCATGTTTACTAGGCTCTAAGGAACGCGTAAACGACATAATATTTTTTTCTGCAAGTACCCTATTATTTATTATCGTGCCGGTGAGTGTTGAAATGTTTATTTTCTTATTGCTTGCTCTAGGGCAACGGAGGCACTATTCATGTAATCAGCAATGAAGCCGTGGACGTATCCGCACTTCCGCTAAACAAGAAAATAGACGTAGTCACATCTCCTCTAAACCTAGAGGCAAACGTAGAAGTAGCCACGTCCCCTACAAACGTTCAGGCAAACGTAGAGGTAGCCACATCCCCTCTAAACCTAGAGGCAAACGTAGAGGTAGCCACACATCCGATAAACAAGAAAATAGACGTAGCCACAACGCCTCTAAACCAGAAAGTAGACGTAGCCACATCTCCTCTAAACCTAGAGGCAGACGTAGAAGCAGCCACGTCCCCTACAAACATTCAGGCAAACGTAGAGGTAGCCACATCCCCTCTAAACCTAGAGACAAACGTAGAGGTAGCCACACATCCGATAAACAAGAAAATAGACGTAGCCACAACGCCTCTAAACCAGAAAGTAGACGTAGCCACATCTCCTCTAAACCTAGAGGCAAACGTAGAAGTAGCCACGTCCCGTACAAACATTCGTTCAAACGTAGAGGTAGCCACATCTCCTCTAAACCTAGAGGCAAACGTAGAAGTAGCCACGTCTCCTACAAACAGTCAGGCAACCGTAGAGGTAGCCGCACATCCGCTAAACAAGAAAATAGAAGTAGCCACAACGCCCCTAAACCAGAAAGTAGACGTGGCCACATCTCCTCTAAACCTAGAGGCAAACGTAGAAGTAGCCACATCCCATATAAACATTCAGGCGAACGTAGTGGTAGCCACATCTCGAGATCCGAATGCAAACGTAGACGTAGCCGCATCTGCTCCAAAGTCGGTGGCAAACGTAGACGGTACCGCAACCGCGTCAAACCGGGAGGCAAACCTAGACGTAGCCACGGAGGCAAACGCGGGAGTAGCCGCACATCCTCTTACCTCGGAGGCCAACGTGGGAGTAGCCGCAACCCCGTCAAACCTGGAGGCAAACCTAGACGTAGCCACCGAGGCCAACGTGGGAGTAGCCGCAACCCCGTCATCCCTGGAGGCAAACCTAGACGTAGCCACGGAGGCAAACGCGGGAGTAGCCGCGCATTCTACAACTTCAAGGGAAACCGACGATCGAGACTTTCCGGAAGGCTGTCAGAACGAAGAGGATTTGGCGATGGCCTTGGAGATCCTCTCCGTGAGGATATCGTCGCAAGGGCCCAATCCTAAGCGCGACAGGCTTCACAGGTACATATTCAATTTTTTCTTTCGATTCAATTTATTCTAAGGACTTACGAATATCGCCATCTCGAAAGCAATGCTTGTATGAGGTATAGGCATGTACGGGGTGTATCAACTATGTGTGGGTGGACGATGACTGCTTCCCTGTCTCGAATAAAAAGAGTATAGGGTAATAATAATTTATATTCCAAAAGTATTTATCATTATACAGGGTGTTCAATAAATCTGTGACTTGTCCAAGTTACATTTGTTTTTAAAGTAAAAGCCTCTGTATATTATTGCATATTTGGATTCCTTGGTGGATGTTAGTGTGACTTTATGTATCACACATGATACTTAAAAGTAACCGTTTAAGCGCAAATCACCATTTTTGATATCAGTAGATGTCAGAAAAAAATTGAATATCGCATCGTGTATAAAACTTAGAAGGCTGTGATTTTGCGGTGTGATTAGGCATGAAACGTATCAGCTTTTAGGCAGTACTGTCAGATTGAATTCTTTTCGTACCTTGTGAAATCGGTAGATTAATATTAAGGAAACTTCAATCACAGGTCAACAACTTGATTTTTTCGAAAGGGAATGCCTAATTTTTTTGTACGGTGAAATATAAAATTTGATAGCCTTTCTAACGGTATGAGATTGTCGACATTAATCTCTTGTAGTTTCCATTTTATCTCAAAATATCAATCGAATCGGTGTTTTTAAAATTTTTCTACCTGTGAGCAACCCAGCAGGCCATGAAAAATGATGACATGCGAACAAGATGAGGTTAATGAGTTAAGATTATAAAAATACCTTAGCGCATATCAGCTCTAATCAGAAAGAACAGCATCAGTATATCTAATGTCAATAAAAAGCTGGAGTATGACTGAAATGACTTTTTTAGATACCTAGATATGGTAGAAGACAGATATACAGGGTGAGTTGTTAGTACCGGCTCGGTCGATAACTCCACTACTGTAAAAGATAGCGAAAAAAGTTGTATATAAAAGTTATAGCCACGGATATGCTCCTTGCTCAGAAAATATTTTGATTTATACAGGGTACGTAACTACGTGGTGATGCAAACATGTATTTTTTTAAATGAGACACCCTATATATTATTCCATTTTTAGATTCTACTAATAATTTTTCTTCTCACAATATAAGGTATTATATCATTATACAGGATATTTCAAAAGTTATGACCATTTTTATATTCAAATCACTGTCAAACGAATCAAGAAGTAATGAATCAAAGATTATTTTTTCTTTACATGGAAAGGTTAAAGATATCCTCTAGTTTTAAAATCGGCTATCAAAAAAGCCCGCGACGCATATTCGTATACAGGTTGATGTAGAATGCAAAATCCAGATTTTCTCTTTTTTTTTTATGTAACCCCCAATATTTCATTATATCAAAGAATTGCTTTTAATATGCTCTTTTATCTTTGTACAGCACTTGTTGTACCTACGTCCATCAGTTTCCGAGATATTTTGATTTTTCGGTAAATTTAAAATATAGCTCCTATTTGTGTACTGAAATTTATTTATTTTGAGAAAGTACTATCGAATTTGTTTTTTATTTAACGAACAACTAATTATATAAGGTCATGATAGTATTTGATGAAGTCAAAACCCTGAATCATCGAGATAATAAAGTCAAGTATGCTGAGTAAACAATTTTGTAGGCGTGATGTATAATTATCAAGCAGATCTATCAGGTAGGCTTAGAAAAATTGACAGTTTCCATAACCTGCTGCATAATTGCGTATTGTGTGAAAAACGAGCTTTAAAAATTAATTTTTCTTTTCAGGGTATTTAGGAGAATCTTTGAGAAATTGCCTACTTGCCTCTAGAATATATCAACTATGAACAACAATATACAGAACGGAGGGACTGTAAAACTAATTGGTTTGAAAGATTGGAAAACCGTTTTATTTGTACTGTGTCGTTTAATATTTCATAACCTACCTGATAGATTTGCTTGATAATTATGCATGACGTCTATAAAATTATTTCCTCAGCACACTTAATTCAGTGTTTTGACTTGATCAAGTACTATTATGGCCTTATATGTTAGTTTTTTGTTAAGCAAAAATAAAATTTGATAGTATTTTCTCAAAATAAATAAATTTTAGTAAACAAATAGAAGGTATATTTAAAATTTGTAGGAAAATCGAAATATCTCAGAAACTAATGAATGCAGCCATAACAAGTGCTATACAAAGATGAAAGAGCATATTAAAAGCAATTCTTTGGTATAATAAAATATTGGGGGTCACATTTAAAAAAAGAAAGAAAATCTAGATTTTGCATACTACATCACGCTGTATACGAATATGCGTCGCAAGCTTTTTTATACCCGATTTTAACACAGAGAAAAATGTTTATTCATCCGTGTAAAAAATGATTTTTGATTCATTCATTCATTTGACAGCGATTTGGATATAAAAATGGTATATTGAAATACCCTGTATAAGGTAACAATACCCTATATTTGAAGAACGGAAATCATTAGTAGAATTGGAATATGGAATAATATATAAGGTGTCCCATTTAAAAAAATGCATGTTTGCATCACCACTTAGTTATGGATCACCCTGTATAAATCTAAATATTTTCTGAGCAAGGAGCATATCCGTGGCAACAACTTTTATATAAAACTTTTTTCGCTATATTCTACAGTAGTGGAGTTATCAACCGAGCCGGTAATAAAAACTCACATACCTTGGGCTAAGCGTAAGTTTAAAGCACAGTATATCTAATTATACAGTAGCGCAACTCTCCAGAATTTTGGTGGTTCGCGGATAGCATCCCGCGCATCGTTCGCAGGATGTTTAGCACGGCGATCGCCTGAGTCGTGTTCAGTCTATGAGAGTGAAGGTAGTGTCTTTGACAGAACCGAATTAAGGAATTTGGTGATACGCTGATATGGATATCGGGACGCGTGGAGTCAAATGTTGCGCCGCTGTAGGCTGTATTAACAATTCCAAAAACAATGACTATAGTTTTTGTAAGTTTCCTCAAGATGCTGCCAGGTAAGCGATTCCTCCAATGTTTAATATGCTCCTTTATTACCTAATAATATTAAAGTGTGATAGCATAGCTCCATCTGTCTCTAACAAAGTCTGTCTGGTATTAGGGCAGCTGTGTGTTTTTTTTTTCATTTTTTATAAGAGTTAGACGTTGCGGAAAGTCGTTCTTTAATTATGAGCCTAAAGTCAGAATAATAATTTCTCACTGTTTCCTCACAGCACAACAACGTTCAGAAGATCTTTCACGACATATAACAAAATGAATTTGATTATGCATTGCAACATTATGAAATTTTAAGCAGGAAGTGAAGTCCATTTTAATGGATGCTCAAATAGAAAGTTCACAATAAAAAGAATCATACATGCTAGTTTCAAAAATATATCATTTTCCTCAAAAAACATGGATTCTTTTCTTCAATATGCCTATTCAGTCTTGGTAAACTACATAAAAAACAGTTTTGCAATTTTTTTATGAATAACGACCAGTTTAGTATAATTTATCGTTGTTTTAAACATATTGATCATTATTTTTTATGTACACCTAACAATTTTTCATCGGTTTTGCTGTTTGCCACGTTTTCATACCTTAATCGTTTTTCTATGATGATTGATGAAGATAAATTTAAAGGTTGTGGGATAACTAGACATAAATGTTATTTTGGACGCTACGTACCCATATTTGTATAAGATATTATAAAGTTTTTATATTTATTTAAATGTTTAAGGTAAAGTAAGATAAGATAAAATAAAGTTGAATAAATCTCGCATTTTTGTAATTTACTTACAAACAATAAAGCTACATATTTTCTCGGAGTTAACAATTTTTTTTCATACGCCGACTTATTGCTTGCTGTTTTGCTTCTAAAAAAATGTTTACACCCCAATTATATTCAAAGATTCCATGATGAATTGGAAGAATGAGTACAAAACATTTTCATGTACAATAAATGCGAATGCATGGATATAACTTACAAATTGTAATTCAGAATTCGAAAGACAACTGCCTAACCTCGATGAAAAATGTTACATTACCACACTGCTCTCAAACTTTACTCTATTTACGAGACATATCGCGTCCATTAAACTTATTGCAACACAATAATTACGCTTTTCGCGGCTCGTGCTGAGGAGCCGACGTGGGGTTATGAGAGGCCAGTTTTTCGAAGACAAATTGTCTGCATGATTTCTAGGGAGTTGCGCTACTGTATAATTGGATATACTGTGTTTAAAGTGGGTATAAATTAACAGATGGATGGGCTGCTTCAGAAAGGACGAGCCTTCTCGTTTCGTAATCCGCATCCGACTGAGCGTGCGCTTGTTCAATGGCGGGGAGCCCTCGGCCCTGGCGGCCCTCAGAAAGGGCGCTCAACGTCGCAAGTCGGGCCCCCGGTCGTTTAACCCCCAAGGGCGGCTGCAAGGTTCTTGGCGGCGGAAAGGCTCCCTGTCCACTACCAGCAGCAACGAGGGCAGCAGCAGCTTCAACAGCAGGGCGCTGGACATGTTCTACTGCAACGACTCGGAGTTCCACAGGGAGGCGAAAAAGCGATGGTTAGTGTTTGGTTTGGGAAATTTTCGCAGGCGTTGTTCTCGCTGGACGATTCTTCGCTAACATCGGTTGGTCTGATTTGCGTTAAACGCGGAACTTTCGTCAAGCAATGGCCCAGATAAGATCATTGGATGATTAGGGTGCTTGCAGAGGTCGTGAAATCGCCTCGGGAGTATACATAGCGTAAAGAACACCATATCAAGAAGCAGTAGGAAACAAAAAACATGATTTTACTGACGGCCAAAAAAAGATATTTGCAAAATAAAATAAGGATATATTCAAATTTTTCCACGCGACTTAAAACAAGGGCTGACGTCACAGGTATCTTATCGATATCGACAAACAGGTTTGCCAACTGCGCATTCAACTAGAGATGATCTGAATTCTTTAACATTGCGACTCAGTTTATTGATACTTAAACATATTTGAAACTGGCAATTAACCCATTAGCATTTTCGTTGCAATACATTTTTATTACTGATAGGTATCACAGTTCATCCTGTTTGTGACCGAGATTCGCAACTAATCGAAGCCATCATTTTATTTCGGCGCATCCCATTATGAATGAATCCAAAGATAGAATCTAATTCAAGTCCATCCCTACAAACTGAATTAGTAATCCAGCCTAACTTTTATTCTTTTGATTTTTGTACTTTTGTGTGTGACTGTGTTTTGTGGTTATAATGATCAATGTCAAAATGTTAGCTTAGCATTGGCTATCGATATCGAATATCAATACTTTACATCCCATCACTATAGGATATCACTGACGTCAGAAGTTGTTCGCGCGGCATTTTCCGGCATTTGAAATAATTTTTGGAATATCTCTCACAGCCGATTCCAAAAAACCAAACAAGTGATTTTGTCCTGTTTACTAGGCTCCAAGGAACGCGCAAACGACATAATATTTTTTTCTGCAAGTGCCCTAATAGCGGCATTCTTCCAACGCTTTTGTTCGTTTCGGTATTCCGTAAATGTCTTCGTTCCGACTCGGACATAACGAACGCACACGAACGGTATAAGCGATAGCGAAAGATTTTTGAACTCATTTGTCAAGTTTTGACGTTATTATTGCTGTGTGTCAAAGTGACAATTTGCTTAAATTTATTTGTGTACTTAATTAACAATCAATGAATCGAGGAGAATAAACTAATCCTTCGCAATGGTCGGCATTGCGGGATTTTGCACTCATCCAGAGATATTTGAGCCTCGTGAATGCTCGTGAGTCATCGAGCTCCATGCCGAAAGCGTAACGAAGCGTTAAAAGTTGGATATGGAATGCTGTCAAAAATCGTTTTCGTAGATGATTAGCTTCGTTTTCGCCTGCTTTCGTTACTGTAGTGAAAGTTACAGAATCTACCCACTGGCCTGGAGTATTGCTCTCATGTCTGGGGAGCTGCTGGCCCTACTACCCTGTCTATACTAGATGCCGTCCAGAGAAGGGCAATTCGACTAATAGGGTACTTGCAGAAAAAAAATATTATGTCGTTTACGCGTTCCTTAGAGCCTAGTAAACATGACAAAATCATTTGTTTGGTTTTTTGAAATCGGCTGTGAGAGATATTCCAAAAATTATTTCAAATGCCAGAAAATGCCGCGCAAACAACCTCTGACGTCAGTGATATCCTATATAGTGATGGGATCTAAAGTATTGATATTCGATATCGATAGCCAGTGCTAACCTAACATTTTGACATTGATCATTATAACCACAAAACACACAAAAGTACAAAAGTCAAAACAATAAAAGTTAGGCTAGATTACTAATTCACTTTGTAGGGATGGGCTTGAATTAGATTCTATCTTTGGATTCATTCATAATGGACTGCGCCGAAATAAAATGATGGCTTCGATTAGTTGCGAATCTCGGTCACAAACAGGATGAACTGTGATACCTATCAGTTATAAAAATGTATTGCAACGAAAATGCTAGTGGGTTAATTGCCTGTTTCAAATATGTTCAAGTATCAGTAAATTGAGTCGCATTGTTAAAGAATTCAGATCATCTCTAGTTTGCAGTTGAATCTCACTGACCTGCGCTGTAGTAGTATCGATTGTTGATATCGATAAGATACCTGTGACGTCAGCCCTTGTTTTAAGTCACGTGGAAAAATTTGAATATATCCTTATTTTATTTTGCAAATATCTTTTTTGGACCGTCAATAAAATCATGTTTTTTGTTTCCTACTGCTTCTTGATATGGTTTTCTTTACGCCGTATACTCCCGAGACGATTTCACGACCTCTGCAAGTACCCTATTGGCGACCCGGCCTTAACGCGCCACCTCCAGCCACTTTCTCACCGGCCTGTTGTTGGTGACCTCTCGCTCTTCTACCGATATTCAAACGGAATCTGCTCCTCTGAGCTATCCTCTATCGTTCCGCCGCTCACCGCTCCTATCGGAGGCACCCGCGCGACCGCGGCATCTTAGGCGGTGGTTCTTCATACATCGAGAACCGAGAGGTACGACCGCACATTTATTGCCAGAGAAAATCCTTGGCAATCGTTGACGAAAGTTCCGCTTTTAACGCAAATCAGACAGAAGCTCCATAGGAAAGTGAAGAATCTTCTAGCGATGGTTAGTTGTGCAGTAATTTCATGAATTGTTCTTGTTTTAATATCCAGTATTCTGTATAGATCTTTGAGCTATACAGGGTGCTAATTAAGTATGTTAACAAACTTTAACCAAAGAGTAGGTAACTAACAAGAGGAGACAGTCAGACAGAGCGAATAAAATTAGACAGAGATACCGCTACACCCAAATTTAAAGGGCCTCGAATTCGCCCGAGCTGACCCGAGCTAGTTCGGTGTCAAGCGTTGCCACATTGAGATTTGTATTCGCATTTCCTGCGACGTCATTATTTGGGAGATTGATAGAAAGTAGAAACACTTCGTCGCAATATTGATAATTTAGATATATTTTAACTCTTTCCTTATTGACCACAATAAGTAGGTACCTATCTAAATTTACTTTCATTCATAATATTCAAACATGCGTTTGCTGATGGTTAATATTTTATTATGCCATTATACCACGTCAATATTATAACTTTATGACAGAAAAAAGATTTGAAACTAATGACCAAAGCAGTCGATGCCGATGACACAGAATTTAAAAAAAAAGAAAAAAGATTTCGTTTCACCAATGGAACATACCACATTACAATATTGTTTTTATTTCAATTTTCGGTAAGATCCGTTTTCGTTCGGTGATATATTAATACAAAAATTTACTGGTATCTTTACTTAATATCATATCTGCTAATTCTCCTAAAGTAAATATAATCAAAAATACACAATGTAATGGACCTAGAGATTTTTACGATATACCTACAAGAATTGGCAACAGCGCATCGATTCCACGTGCCACGCCAAACCAAGACCAACCGCCGTCCGCACTCCGTAGTTCCGTACTCCGCCATTACGTTTGATTTCGTATTGCGTTTTGTTTGTGGTTTCGATTAGTATCATTGTGTTTTTAAAAACTTTTGTTTTATTAATTTGTTCTGCTTGTTTGTTAAGATATGCTATCACCTCCTTAATATGTGTTTTAGTTCCTTGTTGCCTTTTATTGCAACAAACTGGTCCATACATTGAATAACATGTGTAAAACATAAGCGAACTGTGCTCTGACAGCTAATAGACAAACATTTAAAAGAGATTGTCAGAGATAGGTATTATAATTTATACGTTGAGAAACGTCACAGACGTCGCGAAAACGTCAGTAAACAGTAATAAACAGTTTTTTTTGTTATTTGATGCATTTGGTTCAACTTATGGGCCAGTTTTTGGCAATAATTTGGAAGAGATAAATCACAGGATAAGTTTCAAGATCCATATTCCTTGTCACTAAAATATTCATGACCCAAAAAAAATTGGTATTTTAACTCCCAATTTTCCTAGTTTGGCACTTTTTGACGGTCAGATCTTTAAATCGTTGTGCAATCGTTCATATAGAGTAATGAAACAGAATTTACTTAAATTATTTATTTATTTTCAATCCCTTCAGGATACATTCCGTTTAAGCCATATTAAAAGTCAGGGGATTACTGAAAAACGGAAATGGCAACATTGCTTTTTCCCACTAATTATGGTATTGCGAGACATCTGGCAACTACTGCACACCCAAATTTAAAGGTCCGAGGTCAATGGGAGCGGATTGCAAACATAAAAGGAATTCCGCCGGGTGTCTCCTCTTGTTAGTTACCTACTCTTTGCTTTAACCACGAATAGTACTCCGAAAAAAATAGAAAGAAAATGTTACATGAACATGGATCCGGAAATGCTTCCTAAGGGAGCTACGCCCCTTTGCATGGGGGCACCCTGAAGACGGTTTTCCCTCGATATTCTCGAAACCATTCATAACAAAATTACGAAATTAGGTACGATGGGTAAACTTTTGACGCTGAATCTGATTCTGAATTCAGAATTTCATAATTTTAATCAGAGGCATATCATGCGGGAGGAGTTAAGGATAAAAATAACCCCATTTTCTAAATGATAATTTTTTTGACATTTTGATTTTAGAATATGGTATTTAAGAGATTTCTACGTAAAAATGGTCTCTTGGAACATCTCATAGGGCTAACCGTTTTAAAGAAAAATGCAAATTATTGAATTGATGTAGGCTATTGTATTCAATAATTTGCATTTTTCTCAAAAACGATTAACCCTATCGAGATGTACCAAGAGACCATGTTTACGTAGAAATCTCTGAAACTCCATATTCTAAAATCAAAATGTCAAAAAAATTACCATTTAGAAAATGGGGTTATTTTTACCCTTAACTCCTCCCGTATGATACGCCTCTGATTAAAATTATGAAATTCTGAATTCAGAATCAGATTCAGCGTCAAAAGTTTACCCATCGTACCTAATTTCGTAATTTTGTTATGAATGGTTTCGAGAATATCGAGGGAAAACCGTCTTCAGGGTGCCCCATGCAAAGGGGCGTAGCTCCCTTAGGAAGCATTTCCGGACCCATGTTCATATAAAATTTTCTTTCTATTTTTCGGAGTACTATTCGTGGTTAAAGTTTGTTAACATACTTAATTAACACCCTGTATAGCACGTGGGACAGTAATTTTTCAAAAAATTTATAACGCCCCAACTTTTCAAAAAAAACATACATAAAATAATAACGAGATAAACTCCAAAATATACCATTATCAAACAACATAGGTATTTCTTTTTTAATTCATTGTTGAAAAAAATTATATCATTTCTAGAGTCTACTCCCCTTCATTATCAACGTTATTTAATTTTGGAACAAATTAATTGTTGTCCTGTCAATAGGATTGCACTTTTTTTAAACATAAAGTTGTGTTGACTCCACTATTATTAAACAGTACACAGTCTAACCATGCGCCTAGCCGATGTTTTCAAACCAAACACGTGGTTCGCTATGTTAGAACTCCCTAATTATTATTTTCTATACCCATCATCTCCAGCCAACCCTCGTATGCTGTACCTAACAGCCTTTATTACCTTATAAGAGGGGCACATAAAGGGTGAATAACAAACCGTTTGCAAGCGGGCCTTTGTCCCTATTCCATTACATTTTTTGCTATTTTTATTATTTCCAAACGCCTCCAGCGTCTTTTCTGCACGTCGAACTAACTTGAAATTACTTGAATCTACCTTATATTCAGTATGTTCGGCGCGTGGTTTGACTGTGTAGTGCTTGTTGACGCAGCGCAAAGAAACTATCTATCTAAAAGTCGTCAACAACCATACTTCGAGGTAGACGGCTTTTCCTCTTCTTTCCATAGCATCGATGCCGGGGTTCCGCAGGGATCGGTATTGGCTCCGACATTGTCTCTGCTTCACATTAATGATCTACTCTCTAGTACTACAAACCCAATCCACAGTTTTGCGGATGACAGTACGCTGCATGCAGGCACCATGAGCAATAGACCGATCTCTGTGGTCGAGCTGGAAGGAATCTGCTTAGTAAATCTGAAGTCATGAAAGTTATAGTGTAAAGTGAAACATTCACGTTCTGTGAATTATGACTTAGTTTTTTGACTCGCAATTAAAAATCTAAAGAGGTGATTCCATGATTTCTATGCAGGTCTAAAAACTTCTTCAGACTCTCAGCTATCATAATCATTAAAAAAAAGGAGTACTTAATGGGGCTACTTTGTCTCCAATCGACCTTCAACGACAAGAGGTGGAATTTCTTGAAATTAGCGATGGGATTTTAAATGAAACAATAACTAAGTTTAGGGCGCTAATAGCCGAATGATTGTCAGTGCCGCAATAAAACACATTCAGTGCGAACAGAATATCGATAGATGACCGCCTGTGGCACATTGCTAAGATTTTTTGTTACATGTACGAATTCTTTTTTGTAAGTGGGAAATTGTAAAAAGAAACGAAATTATCAAATTTCTTCACCAAGTTTATTAAATTTCACAAGAAATTTTCGAAATGTCTACCTTTTTGTTCGATGCATAATCTACATTTTCTGAAAAAATTGTTGTTTTAAATTAACAAAAGCTCTTCGATTGTTTTTATTGTTTCTTCAGCCTGTGTTAATTTGTTGCGTAATTCGCTGATATTTCGACACTCTTTAGCATAAACTAGTTTTTTGTAGTAGTCCCAAACAATAAACTCTATCGGATTTGAGTCAGGTGACCGTGGCGGCCATTCAGTGGGTCCATCGCAACCTACCCGTTTGTTGCATAGTCTCTTTCAGAAAACAGCATCGTTAAATTCAGTTGTCGTGCACTTAAGGTTCGTAGGAGTAGCCAAGTAGCCAGACAACAGAAACAACACCAATCCAAACAAAAGCGTATCGTTTTAAAGCCTCAAAGACAGACAGACGACTGAATAAAGACAATGAAAACAACCTATGCAATAACACATTTTGAAAAGACATCACAACAATATCATAGCTACCTCTTTCTAACATCGCCATCGTTTACTGCGTTAGCGCTAGCCCTTTTTGTTGGCGCTCAGGTAACAATGCGCTCCTTGTGGTTTTTTAGCAAGAAATAGGATCTTTTTTAATAAATGTTTAATTTATGCAACGTTTTTAACGTTTATTATTGCTGTACTGACAATCAATCTGCTATTAACGCGTTAACATAAGTTATTGATGAATTGAAAAACATCGCTAACTTCAAGAAATCTTCACCTCTTGTCTTTGAAGGTCAATTGGAGCGAAAGTAGCCCCATTAAGTACTCCTTTTTTTAATGACTATGATAGCTGAGAGCCTGAAGAAGTTTTTAGACCTGCTTAGAAATCATGAAATCGCCTCTTTGGATTTTTAATTGCGAGTCGAAGACTTAAGTTACAATTATCAGATCGTAAATCTTTCACTTTACACTAATATTTTTATGACTTTCATTAAGGCTACGAAGCCGATTATTTTATGTATGAACAGTAAACTCTTGGAGATTTAATTAGCAAAAAAGAGAATTTGGAAAAGTCATTTAATTTTTCTTTTGGAACAGTTTTAAGTTGTCGAGGTAGAGAATTCAGAAAAAAATTCATAACTCGAAAACTACAAAATATTGCATGAATATATGGGTGTGATTCAGATACTTCTAGGTGTGCTCTATCTCTGGACTTCCGCTTGACACTATTTTTTGGGACACCCTGTATACTGCATGTCATTGGAGATAATTATTACTAATTTGAAAATTGTGTGTTCTGTATCACAGGGCGACTCCGAAGCTGTTCGAAACTGTGGCGATGGAATCGACCAGCGACGCGTTGCGATTCTCCAGTTCTTCCCAGGAAGATGAGGAGGACGGCGAGACCGACAGGGACCGAACTTTGGCGAATAAATCGCGAAAGTCCGGTAGATGGCGGGTGGACGACTACGCCGTAGCAGTCCCCACGTCGGACGACGTCACCACGGACCTCCTCCTCAAGACGATCAACTTCCCTTTGCCGCCGCCAGGATGCCAGAAAGAGATCGGCCGGCCAGGTTCGGACCACGACGACGGAAGCGATTCTTCCAGTTTTTTGCCGTCGCAGTTTGGGGAGGTAGGCGTTAGAGTTGTAATGGTAACGGTACCTATCTTCAATAGCCGTATATACAGGGTTACTGGTAACTCGACCACTTTCCTGCAGGAAGTGATAGAGGGACTCAAATGCAATAGATTTAACCCCCCATATGTAATTCCGAAAACCGATAGTTTTCGAGATAATTAACATTTAATGTTTTTCAACGATATGTCCAAATTTCCTCAATACATCCCAAATTTAGAAAAAACCCTGCTGTCGATTTTAGTAATTTCTAATTTAATTTTTTACTGACACATGCGCAAATCTAATTTAGTATTTAAATGTGTAAGAATACCAAACAGTTTCAAACTACATACAATTATTTAAAAAATAAAGAACAAAATTTTTACATTCACCGTGAAAGAAAATTGTCTAGCTCAAAAAATGATACACAACCAGTCAAACAGATTATTTTAAAAACTTCCTTATCTGATGGCCTATTCCAAGCACAAGAATGACAGTACAACCACAAGTAACTATTTAACAAAGTTTATTAACATAATACAGAATCATCAACAACATTATATTCCAGCATGATGGTTGTCCAGCACATTACCGTATCACAATTCGGCAGTTGTTGGACAACACATACCCGAACAAATGAATAGGGAGGGGTGAACCCATCGCATGGCCTGCGCGGAGCCCAGATCTGACACCCCTTGATTTTTACAGGTCAGATGAAGTCATTAGTTTACGAGACTCTAGTTAATACTGGTGACGAATAAGGTAAAAAATTATCAATGCGGCGGAGGAGATGAAACGAACTTTTTCAACACGAGTTACAAAAACCGAAGTGAGGAAGCGGATCCGTACTTGTATCCGAAATCAAGGGCAACACATTGAGCATGAGCTCTAGAAACTTTGAGTGGATTTAATTTGTTTTACTTGGATAATATCATCGACCGCATTTGCAAACATTCTAGTATGTAACTGAGTTATCAATAATGATTGTACTGTCATTCGTTATTTTTGAATAGGTGATTTTTATTCACTGCTGTTTATAATCTTTCTGAAAAGGTTATTAGGTAGAAAGTTTTTTTTAGCGATTTGTTCAGCCGTTTGTATAATTTTTTTTGAGATAGATAATTTTCTTTCACGGTGAATGTAAAAATTTTGTTGATTATTTTGATTATTATTGTTTAGTATTTTGAAGCATTTTAATACTAAGTTAGCTTTGTGTATGTGTCAGCTAAATACTAAAATAAAAATTATCAGAACCAACAACAGGTTTTTTTCTTAGTTTAGGATCTAGTGTGGAAATTTGGACATTTGGTTGAAAAACATTAAATGTTAATTATCTCCAAAACTATCGGTTTTCGGAATTACATATGGGGGGTTAAATCTATTACATTTGAGTCCCTCTATCACCTCTTGCAGTAAAGTGGTCGAATTACCAGTAACCCTGTATACAGGGTGTCCAGTTAGTGTGTAATTCTTCTATATCTCGCAAGGTAAACCTGATAGAAGAAAGTGTCAAATACAAAACTTATTTCGTTACTTAAGACGCATATTCTAAAAATATTTTGAAATATACAGGGTGCTGAGGGAAAGTAGGATAGTGATCAACTTAATTTTTTTATATGGAACTATATCTTTTTTTAAATTCTTCTAGTTTCCACCATTGATTTTTATTCAACCCTAAAATATTTTTGGGATCGGTTGCGACGTTGCCAAGTTATAATTTATTTTCTATTAATTTCCAGATTTGCAAGGTCGCAAGTAATACGTCCAAATGGATATATTCCTTTAACTTTTCTCAATAATAATATTATACAGCGAGTTACTTGAATATTAATTGAATATTGTTTTGGATGTTACCAGCAGTTTGTATCTACAGGGTGTTTTTGGCAGAATTTTAAATTACGGCAATTTGAAGGTCGTTTTACTTTGTTTTTTTAAATGTAACATACTGTATTTTTTATTTTAAATCGAAATATCTACCAATACCCTATCTCGCCTTGTAATATTTTTTTTCGCGTTTGCGACGTTGCCAAGTTATAAATTATTTTTCCAAATTTTTAAACAAATATCCCCTATTTTAGTTCATTTTAAATAGAATCCTCTAATTATTTTTATTGCAGTGAATTGCGCATGTCAAGTTTAGTAAGATCTCACAAGTTCAAAATTTTGTTTCTCCCCCCCCCCCAAACGTTATATAACGCCGTGTAAAAAATGGAATCCACAAACTTTTGCCCCCCCCCCCCCCCCATAATCTGGACCACCCCCCAAAACCAAATCCTGGATACGTGCCTGCAGTTATGTATTTTGAATTTAACCGGATTAAAACAAAACCTTTTTTTTGACAGTCACCTTCGTTTTCCGAAGTGGTCCCGAAGAAAATCAGCTTGACTCCATTCCGACCGCCATCATTGAAGAGAAATATGAAGAATGGAAAGACGAAGGTATACCACAAGAAGAAATTATTTGCCGGTATGTACTGATTAGATCTCCTTCCTACATATATCTATCCAAAATTGATCTGTCAAACTCGTGCACACTGTTTTAATCAATAGAGAGTAACTCTTATCCCAATGGGGTATTTTCCGAACAAAATTTTATGGCGGAATATTGATATTACGTCCCCAAAAACCATGTAACTAACATTTTTACTTTTTACTGTGAACGCGAAGTGGCTTAAAAGCACCTGCAAAGTTCAAACGTAAAATTTCGCGCCAAAGCTGTGACGTAATAAATCTTAGCGTGACGTAATAAGTCTTTCGTAGAGCTATCCTTAGAATGTGACTGTACCTTGTCGTCTGACCTCCTTTTCTCCATCTACAGACATAACCTCCGCTTCGTATTGATATTGACAGATGTTTGTTTACATCATTTCATGATCTATCTTGGTTAAATGAAATACCGTGACAGTCGTGACACCAGGGGAGGTTATGATGCATGACACTAGTGACAGGCTGTTAAAGACGATTGCCGAATGACGAGTAAAATTGTGAAAAGTAACTATGAAACATTCTCAGAGTAAATTTCTAATTACATAACAATGCAAAAAATGTAATAGCTGTGCAATATAACATTTATAGTCTACAAAAAGAGGGAAACTAAATAAACATAAAATATAGTTTACATCCTTTATAGAAAAACTATGCAAAATATTAGCAACGTGACGTGACCTTGAATCTACGCTCAATTCAAATTAAAATAGTCACATCCTATCTACATCCGGCATAAAAATGACTTTTGATTGGTTGATTTCTTAGGCGGGAGGTTTAAGAGATTTAAATCAGCTCTTTTCAAAGGGATGATTTTCAAAGTCTATCTTTACTCCATGTCGGCAGAAAAAAATGAGCAAACACTGCCATCATTACAGATTAGATACAAGCAATCCATTTCAGCCATTAAACAGGCAATATTAGCAATTTGGAAAATACCCCATTGTTTGTTCAAAGTTTATATTTGTTGATACTGTGAAGACTAGAGTAGTAGTAGTAGCATAACAAATGTTATGTGTATATTTCTAAGCTTAGATTGACACCATTGTATACAGGGTGGTCCAATAAGCGCGTGTTGCTCTCTAGCGGTCTCATAGTTTGAATTAGAAGAAAATGTTTCAGATAAAAAACGTTTCTTTTCAAAAGGTCTACTTGCACAAAATAATTTCAAAGATGGCGGACATCCGGGTATACCAGAAGTTGCCATCAACTTCCTTATTTTAAATAGAACACCCTGTATATTATTACGTTTTTGAATTCAGCATCGAATTTTAGGTCCAGTTTCTTAACCATTGTTTATGTCTAGGAAGCCTATTTCCGAAGTTATTCAGCAATCTTTAGAAAGTTTGACGTTTGTAGTACTTTACAAGAAACGTTAATATCTCTGAAACTAAACGCGATAGAAAGATGCGGTTTTCGGTGTTAAGACAAGCAAGAATCAGTAAGATCATTTTTTTCAATAGCACACTAAATCAATAGACTTGCAATTTTCAAGTTTGAGAAGCTTAAATTGTTAAAAACTTGTATAAGTTTTCACATCACCACTGATCCACATGCAAAATTGAATTCTCTTTTCCTTTAATCTAGGCATATGCGATTGTATCTTTGATGGTAATTATGGCGTAGGAACTGGAAAAATCGTAGGCAGCGTGGCTCGCTGAGCTATGGTCAACAAACTGGACCTAAAAACCAATGCTGAATATAAAAACGTAATAATATACTGGGTGTTTTATTTAAAATAAGGAGGTTGATACCTGCTTCCGGTATATCCGGATGTCCACCATCTTTGGAATTATTTTGTGCAAGTAGACCATTGAAAAAAATGTAGTCAAGTTGATTGACTCAGTACTTCCCACACATTCCGATGATACCAGTTTTATTATTTTCCCACAGCATGAAACTATAGCTTAGATGCCCCTGCAATCAAATCATCGCTCGCCCGACCGCAAAAGAAGTGTTTTATTCTACTAGGTGCTTCTTTCACAGGTCAATGGACAATATATCATGAATACAACAAATTCTTGAGTTTTACAAACCCCCACCCCCGAACCACCCCAATTCCACCCCCAACCAAAAAAATGTTTAATATGGGAACCCCTAAAACGTCTAAAACGAGTTTGCGATGTTTTTTATATTTTTAGTTTTTTTATTATTGCCGCGCCGCCACTGGAATGATTTCTAAAAACCATACGCGCTTTCCATACTCGTCGCGGTAATAAATCTGTGTCAAAATATAATTAAAGTCAATTCAGAAGTTTCCACGTAACACAATACAAAACGATCCAAAATAATACTCGTATGTATTTTGTATGCATCAGAAAGTTCAAGTCCCTTGGTTTCTGTAATCGGCAAGGCAGTGTTCGCATGGACCTAAAAAAGTGTATTATGCCGCTAGGTCTTTCTCTCTCAGGTCAGTAGACAGCCTATTATGAGTACAACAAATTTTTCAGATTTACAACCCCCCACCCCCCAATTACCCTAATTTCACCCCCACCCCAAAAAAAGTAGAAAACGATCAGGAACCCCTAAAACGCCTAAAAACGAAGTTTGAGCTGTTTTCATATTTTTTCGTTTTTTTAATATTGCTGCGCCGCCACTGAGACGATTTCTAAAAATCAGACGCGTTTTCCATCCTCACCAAAGTAGTAATGCTGTGCCGAAATTTTATTAACAGTTCAGTAATTTCAACACTATAAAATACAGAACGATCTAAAGCAATACTCGTATGTACACATGCATCGGAAACTTCTGTTCCTTGGTTCCTGTAATACAGAAGGAAATGATCGGATGGACCTAAAAAAGTGTAATTTACCGCTAGGTCTTTCTCTCTCAGGTCAGTAGACAACCTATTATGGGTACAACAAATTTTTCAGCTTTACAGCCCCCCACCCCTCAACCACCCCAATTTCACCCCCACCCAAAAAAAGCAGAAAATGATCAGGAACCCCTAAAACGCCTAAAAACGAAGTTTAACGCATATTTGAAATTTTTCGTTTTTTGCTAATTACTCCGCCGCCCATGCACCGATTTTCAAAATTGCAGCAACATTACCTACTACGACCCTACACCATATCACCACCCAAATTTCATCAAAATCTATGTAGCGGTCACTGAGATTAGGAGGCTAGAAAAACACCAACAGACAGACAGACCGACAGACAGACAGACAGACCGACGGAAATGAGTGACGTGGATTTTCGTTATGTAGACATCATAAAACGCCCAAAAAGTGTATTATCTCAAAATCGAAAATTTTCGCGATCACAATACTCCCCTCACCTATCGGTGTGGGATGTAAAAACATTTTTTATTCGAAATTTCTTCTAATTTAAACTTGGTAAGGCCGCTAGAGAGCACCGCGCGCTTATTGGACCACCCTGTATAAATGCAAAGCTAGATAAACATCCATTTGAACATATTAAAACGTAAGTCGGTGTCAGCGAGACTATATAAATTTGACAGTTACTTTTCACCTTTCTGTTTTATCTTGCAGCTGCCAAAAAGAGACGAAGCGGTTCTAGAGGTGCGTCAACCTCGGCACTTAGCTCGTCATTGGAGAATCGGCCAAGCCCTTCGAAAAAACGTGTCAGTTCTGGGTATCTAGGGTCAGCAACACCAGAACATGCGACTGGAGAGTCTCAAACCTCAAAAGTTGCCTCCCCATTGAAAAATCGGCCAAGCTCTTCAAAGAAACGCGTAAGTTGGGGGTATGTAAGGTCAACAACACCTGAACAGCCCTCAGGAGTTGTTTCGCCGCTGGAAAATCGACCAAGCCCTGCAAAAAAGCGCGACAGTTCTGGAAATGTAGGGCCAGCAACGCCGGAAGATGTGACTGGAAAATCTCGGGTCTCAAGAGATGTATCGCCATTGAAGAGTCGGCCAAACCCTTCAAAGAAACGCGTGAGTTCTGGGGATGTAGGGTCAGCAACACCAGAACAGGTAACTGAAGAGTCTCAGGTCTCAAGAGATGTATCGCCTTTGAAGAATCGGCCAAGCCCTTCAAAAAAACGTGTCAGTTCTGGGAATCTAGGGTCAGCAACACCTGGAGAGTCTCGAGTTGCCTCCCCATTGAAAAATCGACCAAGCTCTTCAAAGAAAAGCGTCACTTCTGGAAGTGTAGGGTCAGCAACACCAATGGCTGAAGAGTCTGAGCCCTCAAGAGTTGCCTCCCCATTGAAAAATGGGCCAAGCTCATCGAAGAGACGAGGCGTCAGTTGGGCGCGTGCAAGGTCAACCACACCTGCTCCATCTACCTCTGCAAAGGACAGCGCCAGGTAAATCGATTATATCAGATTGTTTTTTGTTAAGATTCTCTATTATAAGGGTATACCCCTCTGCGAGTCAGTCAGACCTATTGTAGCTCCCCCACGACTTCTAGCATGATTTTTTTTATAACAGCAGACCGCGCAGGCAGAGCCTAAATACCAGAGTACCGCGGCTGCCGTGAGAGGGTTATGTTAGGGAAAGTTTGTTAACGCGGGATTTGAATGGGCCAACACCCGCAGGACCAATAAACACATGTCCTGGCAGTCTATTCCAAGCCTTGGATACCTTAGGAATAAATGTGCGGGTGTACCGTTCGGTTCTTGATGTATGAAGAACGACCGCCTTGGGATGAGATGCAGCGGTCGCGCGGGTGCATCTAATAGGAGCGGTGAGCGGCGGAACGATAGAGGATAGCTCAGAGGAGCAGATTCCGTTTGAATATCGGTAGAAGAGTGAGAGGTCACCGACAACACGCCGGTGAGAAAGTGGCTGGAGGTGGCGCGTTAAGGCCGGATCGCCAATTAGTCGAATTGCCCTTCTCTGGACGGCGTCAAGTATAGACAGGGTAGTATGGGCAGCAGCTCCACAGACATGAGAGCAATACTTCAGGCAAGGTCTTATCTGGGCTTTATATAGCGTGAGGAGGTTACATGGTGAGAAGTACTTTCTGGCTCTAAATAGGTACCCAAGCTTTTTACCAGCAGCTGTTGCAATTGACGCAACGTGTTCGTGCCAGATCAGATTTTCTGTAATGTTAACTCCTAACAGCTTGAAGAAGTGACTCCTTGGCAGGGCCCGGTTGTTCATTAGAACCTGGTGTTGGCTTGGGTACTTCTTGTTTGATAGCGTACAATACTAGGTCTTGGAAGCATTGAATTTTATCATATTCTTGAGCCCCCAAGCGGTAATAGCATCGAGATCGTTTGAAAGTGAAGCTGCCACTGCCAGTCTTCTGCAATCCAGCTCGACCACAGAGATTGATCTATTGCTCATGATGCCTGCATGTAGCGTACTGTCATCTGCAAAACTGTGGATTGGATTCGTATTGCTAGAGAGTAGATCATTAATGTGAAGCGGAAACAATGTCGGAGCCAATACCGATCCCTGGGGACCCCAGCATTGATGCTATGGAAAGAAGAGGAAAAGCTTTCTACCACGACAGAAATTTTCCGACCTGAGAGGAAGTCTGCGAGCCAACCGCAGAGCTTAACAGGGAGCCCGTAAGAGGGGAGCTTGTTTAGGAGATGAATTCTTCTTCCATCCGCCTTTATTTATGTGGAGCACCTTGCATTTGCTCATACCGAATTCTATCTTGACGACTGACGTACAAACTTCTGTTGTTCCGATTTAATTCTCTGTCGCACTTTAATGGGGGCATATAGTTTTAAATCATCCATGCGATTTTTGAGTTGATTTACTTACGTGATGTTGCCACGACAGTTTGTGTTGTTAAGTGTGTTGAAAAGCAGAATTCAGACACAGACAGAATCTCAGCGAACTGAGAGTTACCCTGCGTCGTATATGTATGTAGCTCCTCTTTTTGAATATGACTGTCCTCAGTTTTGAGATATACGTTGGTTCTCCATGTCTCCATGATTTTTGTAAGAGACTCACGAAGGCCTAGGTTCATTCTATATATTTGAATATCGGGTACAGAGTGAGGTACAGAGCTTTTCTGCAATCTGTGTAATAGGTATGAAGATTCCTATGTTCTTTTTTTAGTTTGCTCCAATATCACACTATAATTATAAGTTGCTTCTTGCATCCTTGGCTTTGTTTTCTACATCTTTTTTGTTCTGTAGTCTGGATGCTGTTTAGCGTAAGGTGTTGTTCAATCCCTCTGTATATTGTTGCGGTGATGATCTTGTATAAATTGGGAGGACAAGTGATCGGGCTGTAATTGGGGGGATTCTTGGTATCTGCGTTTTTGGGTTTTCTATACGTTATGCCTTATGTGAGGAATTTTTGAAACCTATTAGGTTGGAGTATGGCTTTATTGATTTGGTCTTCGAACATTTTAAATGTTGCCTGTACCAAAAAAAGCTGCACATTATTCTCGCCTTGGTACTTAGAGTTGTACGTATGCTCCATTGTTTTAGCTATTTCTTTGTTTCATTATATGTTGGTATTTTCCCTCTTTCACTTTTCTAAAAACCATTGTTAGCATCCTTTCTGTCGTTAGATTCGTTGTATCTGCGAAATATAGTTACATAAACTGCAAGCTTCTGTTCAAGTGTATTATATATTATTGATGTTACAATTTAGTAATGTTACTATTGATGATCCGCAGAAAAAGAAAAAGCGGTGCAGAGGCAAACTCTGGGGGTGGGTCTGGCCACTCATCCGTGAACGGCGCTGTTGTGCTTGAAGACGGTCAAAAAGGGCAACAAGAGGAGCAAGAAAACCATCTGTCGATCTCGCGTAAACTGAACTTCGTCACCGATGAACAGGACGGAACTAGGGGAAGGTCCAGAGGGCGCTTGAACAGCCCCCTAGCGACACCACTACCCGCTATCCAGGAATGCGAAGATCAAGCGCAGGTACGTGTCGCATCATCATCATCATCATCATTGTCACAATGTCTTAACACATTGTTGGACACTCTGCTGGCCGGGAGGCTTCGTAATATGGCATCTCAAAACATTCCCATTTTTTCTGCGTTTGTAACATGATTTGCGTTATCAAAATATTTTAGGGGTATTCATTTTTGACTCTTTTTTCATTTTTGAGGTTTTTGGTGACAATAAAAAAAGACGGCTATATCCGTCGTGTCATATCACAGCAGACTTTATGTTCTAGAATGGCAACCACGGCTATAGCCGTCTGATCAGTGTAATCGTAAAACACGTCTTGTGGGAAGAAAAGGACAATTTGCGAGACAAAAGCTAAAACAAAAACAACATTTTATTGTATCAAATTTATAAACAAAAACGCATCTCTCAGAATATAGACGGTATAAAAACAAAAAATCAAATTTATTAGCAAACAGAGGTATCCCCGAACAAAACAGAATTTAGGCACAAATTTATGTTTGACGCCACTCTTCAAAGCAGTCTGGACACAAAGCAGGTTTATTTATACAACTCTAGCTAGTTTCTTTGCGTTTTCCAGACTTGAAACATTGTTTGCATCTAAGAAAACATGATTTCATTTGTATGATCCTCTGGTAGGGGCAGCTTCTCTGGAAAATGTCTCACACGTGCTTCGAGTTTTGTATTGATATGAAACAATATATTCTATATGTATAAAAGGTGGACGACGAATATCTGTTTAGGATGAAAATATCTGGTTACCTCCCTCCCATCAGTACTGAAAACATGAAAATCAAACAAAAACACACTTGCAATATGGCAGCTATACACGTGGTCAATGCATCACATTGGAGGTTATGGACGGTTAAAACATGAATAGTTGGGATAGCGTATAATGGGTTAGAATTTGGCAATTTCAGAAATGATGAGCTTCACGTTACGGCACTAACATTGCTTAAGAAGGCAAGTATACCGACATTCTGACGGTCGTCGCTGTTCTGCCGTAACAAGCAGATAACTTTTTGACTGATATAGCCGTCGTGGCGTATCACAATCACTCCCCGCAGACGGCTATAGCCGTTGTGTCCAACAACGTGTTAAACAGACATGTTGTGAACTCGTAAAATGCATTATTAAGTCGAAACTACAGTACTGCCGACACGAATATTACAAATGGTCTTGAAAACTCTAGCTCGCCATAGTTCGCGATTTACTGTCAGTTCAACGGCGCTCTTGATACTCATATCCAGCAATTGTTTCGTCGTATCCACCCAGCGTGTAGGGGAACGGTCACGGCGCCGCCCACTCGGGCATGACCCTGGACTACAAGTTTCTCCATGTTATCGCGTCTGTGTATATGTACGAAGAAGGTAATAATTCTCGTCGACACAATGGAGGATAGTCTCTTTGGATTACCGAGCTCATCCAGTATGGAAACGTTAGTTCGAGGGGCGGTATGAGGGACTGTCAACATTCTCCTCCACGTCCATATTTCAAAAGCATCTATGCGAGCTCGATCTGCCTTTTTTAACAGTCCAAGTTTCCGAGGCATACAAAAATATGTAGAACACAAGAAACCGAATCAGCGACAATTTGGTAGCTTTAGTGATGTTATGGACACGCCATATTTTAGTAAGCTTTGTCATGGCCACACGTGCCAGTTGAATGCGCCGTCGAATCTCATTTTTACAGCTATCCGAATTGTCGATCAAAGAACCGAGGTACACAAAACCTTGAACAACTTCACAACGGTCTACTGGCTTTATTTCTCGATGATTATCGTGCTCTCTATCTACGATCATAACCTTGGTCTTGTTGTAGTTAATATCAAGGTCATATGCTGCACTGTGTTGTTCTAAAACGTTCAATAGAGCTACTAGTTCTTCCTGAAAAGCAGCAATAAGGGTTGTATCGTCAGCAAATCTTAAGTTGGATATTTTTTCGCCAATAGTTATACCGCCGTTCCAGTTGTCCAATACCTGTCTCATCACAAATTCAGAGTAAATGTTAAATAACATCGGGGATAATACACATCCCTGACGAACTCCTTTTCTGGTTGAAGTTCGACCAGACAGATTACCATCAATTCTTACACGAGCTGAGCTAGACTCGTAGAGTTGCTATATGAGAAATACTAATACGTTATTTTAGCAAGGATAAAAATCATATATGTTACTAACATTATTATTATTATAAATGTAGTTTTGCTTGGCCTGCTACCCAACAGAGATGTACAGAGTTGTGTGAAGCTAGTAAGCTAACAGGGTGTCGAAACAAGTAACCCCTATATCCTGTTAACCGTTACTGAATCTGTTTGATAACTGCATGTTGTATAATTATTAAGTATGATTTTGAAGATTAATACATATTTATATCTGTTCCTTTACAGGTATCACAACCTTTGGAGCAAATTGAAAACAGCACAATTAGGTATGCTTATCTTGTTGAATCATACTGAACCCAAACTTGTTTGCAATATCACAGTGAAATGATTAATATCGTTTTTTCTAAATGATAAAATATCGCTGGAACTCGCTACAAATAAAATTATAAAAAAAGACATCGACTTTTTTGCATTTTTGAATACTAATGATTTTTTCAAATTCAATTTTTCGCTATACGTGAAATTACAACAAACGCAAGTGGTTTCAAATTTTTTCTAATAAGATGCCACAATTATTATCGTTATTATATTCCGGTGGTTTCTCAAAATATTTTCATTTGCAGCACTAAGAAGAAAGCGAAGAGGAGGACTCGTTTAACAGAACCAAAACCGAAAGCAAGAAACTCTAAACGTTCTGCTTCTATCACCCGAGATAGTAATAGTATGCCAGACGACACCATGAACACTACTGGTTCGTATATTTCCTCTCGTGATCTTTTAGTTTCATTTTCATTCATCTAGAAATGAAGCATCAACATTTTTCCATTCACACTCCAGACAGAGACCGATTTTTTTTATATAACTGAGCAGACCGCGCAGGCAGAGCCTAAATACCAGAGTACCACAGCTGCTGTGAAAGGGTTATGTTAGGGGAAGTTTGTTAACGCGAGATTTGAATGGGCCAATACCTGCAGGCCCCAATAAATACATCTTCTGGCAGTCCATTCCAAGCCTTGGACACCCTGGGAATAAATGTGCGGTTGTACCGCTCAGTTCTTGATGTATGAAGAACGAGCGTCTTAGGATGAGATGCAACGATCGCACGGGTACATCTGCTAGGAGCAGTGAGCGGCGGAACGATAGAGGATAGCTCCGAGGAGCAGATTCCGTTGGAATATCGGTAGAAGAGTGAGAGGTGACCAACAACACGCCAGTGAGAAAGTGACTGAAGGTGGCGCGTTAAGGCCGGATCGCCAATTAGTCGAATTGCCCTTCTCTGGATGGCATCTAGTATAGACAGGGTAGTAGGGGCAGCAGCTCCCCAGACATGAGAGCAATACTTCAGGCAAGGTCTTATCTGGGCTTTATATAGCGTGAGGAGGTTACATGGTGAGAAATACTTTCTGGCTCTAAATAGGTACCCAAGCTTTTCACCAGCAGCTGTTGCAATTGACGCGACGTGTTCGTGCCAGATCAGATTTTCTATAATGTTGACTCCTAACAGCTTGAATGAGTGACTCCTTGGCAGAGCCTGGTTGTTCATTATAACCTGGTGTTGGCTTGGGCACTTCTTGTTTGATAGCGTATAATACTGGGTCTTGGAGGCATTAAATTTAACCATATTCTTAAGCCCCCAAGCGGTAATGGTATCGAGATCCTTTGAAAGTGAAGCTGCCACTGCCAGTCTTCTGCGTTCCAGCTCGACCACAGAGATCGGTCCATTGCTCATGATGCCTGCATGCAGCGTACTGTCATCCGCAAAACTGTGGATTGGGTTTGTAGTGCTAGAGAGTAGATCATTAATGTGAAGCAGAAACAATGTCCGAGCCATGTCGGTTGTGTTCTTACTTTTTTCTGTGATTTTTTATGATTGTTGCCGTGATTTCACGTTTCTTTGTAAAATCGTAGTTCTATGCTTTAATACATAGTTGTAATTTTTTAATTTGATCAAAAACCTTTTATAATTTTGATCGTTTTTCTATTGTAGGTCTAAGAAGGTCAGGTAGAGAGAGAAGGCCGCCTAAGCCTGAGGTATATCGTTGCTTCATCGTTGTAAATAGCGCAAGGCGTCTGAAAAGTGAGTATAGACAGATAGATAAATAATATACTTTATTTGTACACAATCAGAAAAAAATGGCGAAAATTTTCAATTTTGAGATAATACGCTTTTTGGGCGTTTTATGATGTCTACATAACGAAAATCCACGTCACTCATTTCCGTCAGTCTGTCTGTCTGTTGACGTTTTTCTAACGTCGTAATCTCAGTAACCGCTGCATGGATTGCGATGAAATTTGGGTAGCGATATATTGTGAGGTCATAGTAGGTAGTGCTCCTATAATTTTGGAAATCGTTGTGCGGGGGGCGGAGAAGTTAGCAAAATAACAAAAAAATTTCGTTTTTAGACGTTTTAGGGGTTCCTGATCGATTTCTACTTTTTTTTGGGTGGGGGTGAAGGGTCGTTAAACTGAAAAATTTGTTGTATTCATAATGGACTGTCCATTGACCTGTGAATGGAAAACTTAGCGGCATAATACACTTTTTTAGTTCCACCCGAACATTGCCTTGCTTATTATAGAAACAAAACGACTTAGAATTTGCGATGTATACATACGTTATTGTTTTAGATCGTTCTATGTTGCGTAATGCGAAAATTATTGAATTGATTTTAATGAAATTTTGACACAGAATTTACTGCCGCGGCGAGAATGGAAAAAGCGTCTGTCTTTGAAAAATCGTGTCAGTGCCGGCGCAGCAATAATAAAAAAAACAGCACAAACTTCGTTTTTAGACGGTTTGGAGCATGAAGAAAAAATTATGACGTCTTAATTCCTATAGAGGGAGATTCAAGAAACTATTTACGCAAGTTTTTGTATTGGATTTTTTTTTGTGGGGGGTGGGCAATGATTTGGTTGCAAGGGGATTTCAAACTATAGCTTCATGCAATGGGAAAATAATAAAATGATATCACAGTTATGTGTGAGAAGTACTGAGTCAATCAACTTGACTGAATTTCTTTCGTTGATGTCACTCTCTCGCTGTGAATTTATTTAGTTGTTTAAAAACGTCTTTGTTTTCGTTCCTAAACTATTTTGTCGTAGCTTATTGAGCGATAGCTAATGCTAGAATTTATTTTTCAGGTTTTAATCACGAATTGGGAAGTAAGTATGCTGTTTGTTTGCCTCTTTACGTAAGCTTTTGCAATTTTGTTTTTTGTTGTGATTCCTATGTAATCTTCTCTGTACGGCAAATCACCTTAGATTTGTTGGATGAATACTGTGTCGTTCTAGTATGAGAATAGGAATGTCAATGAAATTTTAGATATATAGAATCCTTCCAAATTCCGTTGTTAATATTTTATTGATACGGGTTTATCCCAATTCATAGAGGTGTTAAATTTAGACGGTGGATAGCGTAGTGATCGTCATTGACTGGAATTTCTTTGAATCTCAGAGGAGTTAATTTATTGATTTCAAACATGGCCGACTCTACACTAGGCCGGAGCCTTAGATGTGGCAACGTGGCTTAGCTGTCAAATAGTGGGCCTATAGTTTCAGAATAATTATTACATTTAAATACATATACATAAATTAAGAAAAATACTTTTTAGAACTACTACTACTAATACCACTTACATCTGATGTCTGGTTCATCGTAGTCAAACACAACAAAATAAAAATAAACGCAACCTGTTTCCTGCTGCCACTTCCACTTAAATGAACACTCAATTTACTTTGTAAATTGTCACTTGAGCTAGAAAAATTCACTATTAGGTCACTGTGAAGCCATTCTTGCTGGTCCTGATTCCCTTTCACTATCAAATCTTTTCGTAGGTATGCCCAGATGCATGCCCAGATGAGTTCTATTAAATCTATTTTTCTGTGATATTTAGAAGGTACAGAAAACATTGTAGGTACCACATTGTGCTTTAAAATAGGTCTTATCCTTTGAAATGTTTGTAAATTATTGTCTTTATTCTTATAAATATAACCAGCCCTTACGAGGAATACATTTCACCCACTTTTGTTTATGTCCTTTATTGGAAGCACAATTGCTAGTGCAACCTGGTACTATACACTTTGCAGGCATCTTTTTATCCTTATAGTTTCGTTTGTGCAGGTAAATAATTAGAAACACATTAGAAATCACCTTCCACTCGTCTTTGTTACTCTGGAAGGTTATGTGGTATGTCCTTTATTGGAAGCACAATTGCTAGTGCAACCTGATACTACACAATTTGCAGGCATCTTTTTATCTTTATAGTTTCGTTTGTGCAGGTAAGTAATTAGAAACACATTAAAAATCACCTTCCACTCTTCTTTGTTACTCTGGAAGGTTATGTGGTATGTCCTTTATTGGAAGCACGATTGCTAGTGCAACCTGGTACTACACACTTTGCAGGCATGTTTTTATCTTTATAGTTCCGCTTGTGCAGGTAAATAATTAAAAACACATTAAAAATCACCTTCCAGTCTTCTTTTTCACTCTGGAATATTACACTAATGACTTAACAACAAATAAAAGCTCGGCCCACTATTCAGTGTTGCCATACTTCAATGCTCCGGCCTAGTGAGTAGAGTCGGCCATGTTTCAAACCAACGCAACGCTGAATATGACATTGTAACGAAAAACATTTCGAATTGTTCCAATCAGATAACGAGGCCGTCGAAGCGGCGACATTTTCCCTCCAAAACGCAAGCAACACGACTAACAGGGCCAGCGTCAGCAGAGCCAGCACTATCACCACAGGAAGGAAGAGGTCACAGACGGTGTCAGATCCGGACAATCTGGCAACGCCGCCCGCAAACAAAAGACGTACCACCACCGCCAAGAAACAAGCTGCAGACAGTACCGTCACAGGTATGATTTTTACGTAGACAGACAGACTTTAATAGATGAAACCTCTTTTTTTTGTGTACAATGCCATATAGAAAACTTTGCATAACAAATCTACAAATACATTTTAAAATAAATTAAAACAAAAAAACTTAAAAAAAACTTTATTTAAAGGCTCTAAATAAGAAAATGTTCCTTTGGAGTGTTAACTATCAACTTATAGCCTCATCATACACAATTAGGAATTCAGTTAAACTGAAATTTTAACACACTTAAATTTAGCAGACCAAGTTAGTCAATTGAATAGGTACTAG
Source organism: Callosobruchus maculatus (assembly GCA_951848785.1). Classification (NCBI taxonomy): domain Eukaryota; kingdom Metazoa; phylum Arthropoda; class Insecta; order Coleoptera; family Chrysomelidae; genus Callosobruchus; species Callosobruchus maculatus. The sequence continues at coordinate 3,713,709 of CATOUR010000179.1, forward strand.
TTAATTTACACAAGTATATCCTGCGACAAGCTTTTATGATCATATAAATTGTGTATAATGAGGCTAGAAGTTGATAGTTAACACTCTAAAGGAACATTTTATTTTCTTTTTTTAGAACCTTTAAATAAAAGCTTTTTTTAAGTTTTTTTGTTTTAATTTATTTTTTACTTTTTAGTTTTTAACTTGCATTTATATCAAACATTCTCGGCAAGCCCTTTTATTTGATACCCATATTGCAGAAGTGCATTAAAAAGAACTATTTCGCCATCTTGGATAGTCCACCATAGTAGATTTAGAATGACGTCATATTATTTTTCGAGTGACTCTCAACAAGACCTTTCACTGTGCAAAGACTCTTTTCTCTCAGGTCGTAAACAAGGTTCATGCAGTGATAAAACAACTCACCGACTTTGAATAGTATATTCTCCCCAAACTCTTACAACAAAACACATCATCGTATTACATCTAAAAATACATATTATTTGCCATCATTTGAATGACAGTTTCTAACTTAGAATATTTGCGCTATCCTGATATTCACTCATTTTCGTAGATTTCCTTTTATTAGATATCATGAAAACCTAAACAAAAAATATAGACCTACTCTAAACATAACCTTAAAACTGTGTTGGTGATAAGAGTCCACTAACAACACGAGTTTATCCCTATTACTTTCCCAAAGTCAGTCCAGCACGCCAAATGTTCCTTTACAACTTATTATTGGAAAATCCTTACCGCGGATCTTCTTTACCACTTACGTCGCTGTCACAGTCATACACACCGGCTGTCCGGTCTACCCTTCGTGGTTGCTCCGTGCACCAGCGGTTCGTTAGCTACCCCTAACCTCATGTCGATGTCGTCACCGTCGTCGATACAACCTGGTGATGACCACTGCGTAGGTTGTATAAAGGAACTCGTATAATTCGATCCAGGATCTCCTGTGACTGCTGCCAGATTCTTGCTCACACCGCAAGCCTCTAGTTGAGCGCCAAATGCAAAAACTCTCTTTTCTCAGGTCGTCAGGTTCATGCAGTGATAAAACAACTTGCCGGCTTTGAATAGTATTCTCCCCAAAGTCTCACAACAAAATGCATCGTTTGACTAAAAATGACATCAATGGATCTATTGTCAGTGATAACATTCCTCTCATTAGATTGTCATTCCCCTTAGCATCTACTGGGCGTTCTCATATCAGTATGGATACCCATATTGTAGAAATGCATTAAATAACTATTCCACTATTAGTTTTAAAACGACGTCATACAGCTTATCGTGCATTGTCATCCAAACTAAACGTGTATACAAAATTTCAGCTCAATCGGTTGAATATATCTGCTTCAAAATTGAGTTGCAAGATTCCACCCGAACAAGCGTACATACATTGCAAGTTAAATAAAAGCTTTCGCTTACGTAGAAAAAGATGTGGGATGCAATTTGTAAAAAAAGTTGGGATGAATTTTAGGGGTTGAAGTACAGAAAAAACGTTTTGAAATCATGGTATGATAGGTCATTCAGTACCCTCAAAGGCTCACGCCTCAAACAAATCCTTATTTCAATTATATTATGCTTATGCCTTTACGAAATCGGTGTGGGAAGTAAAAGAAAAGTTTGTGTATAAAATCAAAGGTACTAGAAGATTTTAAATAAAATAAGGACTTAATTTGTGTAGGAAAAACTATTGGGTGCCATTTGGCAAAAAAGTTGGGGTGACTATAAAGGGTTGAAGTTTGAAACCATGGTATGATAGACCCTATAGTACTTTCAGAAATTCCAGGTTTCGTTTGAAATTCTGGGACATCCTGTAAAAAAATTATAAATAATTGCAAGATTATTAATATACTTCGCAAGTATTCTAAAGTCCCGAATAAATGTCATAAAAGAATAGTACTCATTTGATGTTGGTGTTGGTGTTTAACCCAACCGCACACAAAATTTTATCGCATATCTTTGTTCCACTTCCATTTCTTTTATGTATCGCAAAACGCTTACAATTCAATGATTAATTTCTAAGGAACGTCAGTCGTTCAAGAAGCAAAGGCAACTTGAGCGAAAGTACATTAAAATTCAAAGGAAAAGCTTTCATTTCCATTTAAAGTTCTAGCTTTTAATGGAATTTCAGGCCTGGTCATATACTGGTATATTTTGGTAACAGAAACCTTAGAATTATCGACGTAATGAATCATTGTTCAAAGTAGATCCAAATAATTTGAGAGTAGTTTGTAGAGAAGTTTGATATTCATATAAGTTAAAATAGACTAAATAGAGTATAGTGATATCGTTTTGATGTATTTAGATGGAGATGCTAAGCAGAGTAAACGCACAAAAAAGGGACAGAAAACGTTGAGCAAGGTGTCGAAGGATACTTCTGTGGAAAAGGGTCCTCCTCCTCCACCTGCCTTGCAGGACGATCATTCTGGTTAGTTTGATTTACTCCCTTCTATAGTTATTTTTTATCTAGCTAAAATCGTAAAGACTCTATACATGTAACATTCAGGTATGAAGATAGGGTACTTGCAGAGGTCGTGAAATCAAAGTCAAAAATCTTTATTCAGAGGATCATCGAAATAATGACATTGAATGAGTCAAATTACAAATTACAACAACAAAAAAAGGTCGAGAAAACGCCTCGGGAGTATACATAGAGTAAAGAAAACCATATCAAGAAGCAGTAGGAAACAAAAAATATGATTTTACTGACGGCCAAAAAAAGATATTTGCAAAATAAAATAAGGATATATTCAAATTTTTCCACGTGACTCAAAACAAGGGCTGACGTCACAGGTATCTTATCGATATCGACAGTCGATACTGCTACAGCGCAGGTCAGTGAGATTCAACTGCAAACTATTTCTGATGTCGCCAAACTGCTTTTTAAATATTTACGTTAGCCATATATCAATAATTTATTTTACGAGCGTGTTTTGTTATATGGCTATACATATTTCCAAATGAAATGAGACCTCTTTTATCCTAACAGCCGTAATTCCTCATTGAGTGATGCTGCGAGATGCAAAATGCAAAACGAAATCATACCAGCTGTTCGAATGCAACTATATTTTCTTTGTGGTTTGCCAGCTGCGCATTCGACTAGAGATGATCTGAATTCTTTAACAATGCGACTCAATTTATTGATACTTAAACATATTTGAAACAGGCAATTAACCCACTAGCATTTTCGTTGCAATACATTTTTATATCTGATAGGTATAACAGTTCATCCTGTTTGTGACCGAGATTCGCAACTACTCGAAGCCATCATTTTATTTCGGCGCATCCCATTATGAATGAATCCAAAGATAGAATCTAATTCAAGCCCATCCCTACAAAGTGAATTAGTAATCTAACCTAACTTTTATTCTTTTGACTTTTGTACTTTTGTTGTGAACGTTGTGCACGTGTTTGAGTTTGAGAGTAAATTTTCATGGTTATTGGCGATTTCAACCACCGATGAGGGCGCTGGCGTATGTAAACAAACATGGCGGATAACGAGTAATCTTTTCCGTTTTGTGTGCAGCTATTCTACCATGATCGTGTGCATTGTGGAGTGCAGTGCATTTATTTTGTGGTGTGCCTCAGTGATCAGTGAGTCAGTGTGCATTTTCTATCTGGTGATTTAAGCAGTTATATTCCAAAATGAGTGATAAATCTGTATTCCTCACATTATCGTCAGTTGATTTGACTTCTTATTTGGGTAGGTACTACTCCTGAAATATGCTGTTTTCTGAGTGATCAGATCTGATGAAGTGAAGGTAGATACAATCGACATGAATTATCAGTTTAGTTTCTGAATAATTCAAGTACGTTTCAAGTTTCTAGCAAAAATGGATTACATTTTGACACAATGATAGTACAAGTTTTGCTGTTAATTTTTTGTGGCTTATATCTCTCATATCTCTCTACTATTTACCTTTTGCACAATAATCCTCTTTCCTGAAGTGTTTTGAGCAGACACGCATACTTGCTGTCAATGTTTTTCCCATCAGAAGAACCTTTTCCCAAGCCTTCCTTTTATCAAGGCTTTCCTCTTGGCCTAATTTATTAACTATTTTCACCGTGATACCAGAATTCTGTTTCGGAAAATAGTGAAAATGTGTACTTCTATCGGCACCTTTTCTAGAATGGCATTCGTACACACAACAGTTTGTGTTATGTTTGGTTTTATGTTCGGTCGAGGGCCCCGGCCCCGGTTCAACATATGCAGATCCTGATGCTGTCGGCGATGACATTTTACAACAGAATCGATCGAGACTTTAAAACTCTGAGCAAATTACAATAAAACAAGCAGCAGCAAAAACAGTGTGTAAACGACAAAGGCACAAAATATAATAAGAATAATATAGGGTTATGTATGAATACTCGTAGTCTAGGTTCGCATATTTTCCGCCCAGAGGGCGCATTCATTTTTGAAAACGCCAATAATGTTATGACATGACTGGGTTTTGTGGTTATAAGGATCAATGTCAAAATGTTAGGTTAGCACTGACTATCGATATCGAATATCAGTACTTTACATCCCATCACTATACGATATCAGTGACGTCAGAGGTTGTTTGCGGGGCATTTGAAATAATTTTTGGAATATTTCTCACAGCCGATTCCAAAAAACCAAACAAGTGATTTTGTCATGTTTACTAGGCTCTAAGGAACGCGTCAACGACATAATATTTTTTTCTGCAAGTACCCCATTGGCTCTTGTTTAAAACTTTTTTCGTATCTCTTACAACAAAGGCGTTTTCCACTTTTGGAGTATAACTTGATCGTGCTGCAAAAGTTCAATTGCGTGAGACACTATCTCCATTACTGCTCGTTGAACAGTATACTATTGATTTCTTCATATGTGAGATAGTTCATACTAACGCTAGGCTCTTGATTTATTTAGATGAAAGTCCTAAGAAGACTGGACGCGCGAAAAAAGGCGAGAAACCGTCGAAGAGGGTGTCGACGGTCACATCGGCAAAAAAGAATCCTCCTCCTCCTCCTCCACTGCCTTCGCAGGACGATGATTCTGGTAAGATTGATAGTTTTCCATTTATTTTATTTATTGCATATTGAATTTTGTGAAATCAGAATATAAAGAAATTTTTCCGTTTACTAGGGCCCGATTTTATCAACATGCACATTTTAACAAAGACTTTGACCAATCAGAGCAGCCCTTTTAAGAACATGCATCTGTCAAAGTACTCTGAAAATTATTGATTTCTCTTGAAGTTGACCACCAAAAAGGTAATCGACCATTGTGGTCGATTGTATATAAATTATGTCATTTGGGACGGTGATAGAACCGTAATTTGTAACAGCCCTGTTAACATAGCCCTCAATACCCAATAGAAAGCTTTTGCTAAATAACATCCAACAGAAATGCTTTGTCAAAGTTTTTGTTAAATATGCATGTTGATAAAATCGGATCTAGCTGCTGTACTTGATTTTAACAACTTATTTAAGATGAATTCTTGTTCCAAGTAATGGTTTCTTATAGAGTCTAAATTATGTAAAAAATATCGTTTTCTAACTAGATATCGAAATAACTACACAAATGTAACATTTAGGTATAGAAAGTGCTTCACAAAAGCTAAAATATTTTTAAGTAGTTTCTAGAGATATGGACAAGATGAAAAATTTCAAAACCATGATTAGTTGCATCGCAACTAGCCTACTGCGAATTTTTCTCGGTTATTGATTTTGGATAATAAAATGATTTATTTTAGATAGAGGTGCTAAGAGAACTAGACGTACGAAAACAACCGAAAAGACGTTAGACAATGTGCCCAAAGTCACGTCGGTAGAAAAGGATCCTTCTCCGCCTATGTTGCAGGACGACGATTCTGGTTAGTTTGAACATCTTTTTTTTTATTCTCAAAGTTGAAAGATAAACTGTGTGATTAACGTTTTATCATTCTCATTGTACGCAAATGGTAGTCCAAGTTTTGCTATTAATAAAAAAATTATTTCACTACTACCCTGGACAGAGAACGATCTGCAATAAGGGTTGTTTGATGTATAACCACGTATAACTGTGATTTTGTGAGATTAACTTTTGAGACAGTAGAGTGCCATAAACTTTAGTGCCGAATCATCATAGTCACAATGTCTTGGACAGACATGTTGTGAACTCGTAAAATGCATTATTAAGTCGGAGCTAGAGTATTGCCGACACGAATATTATCAATAGTTTTGAGAACTGTAGCTCGCCATCGTTCGCGATTTACTGTCAGTTCAGTGGCGCTCTTGATACTTATATCCAGCAACTGTTTCGTCGTATCCGCCCAGCGTGTAAGGGAACGGCCACGGCGCCGATGATTTTAGTGCTACATAAACAAATTGCGTGTCGTTAGACAGGAAACATCCTGATAAACATTAAACTGTGTGCATTACAAAAAATTTTTTTTAGTTTGGTGAATTTTTTAGCCTTAGAAATTGTCAGATATTGTATTTTTTTGCCTTAGTTGATATACCCAGTCATTCCCCTATAAAATGGGTCTAAAAACTTGTGAATCGCTCGATAAATAATCAAGATAATAATATGGCGTTACAACTGCGTGAATACATGGCGCTGTGATACAGAAGTCATAATACAAAAAAAGGCCTATTCTGTCGAAAGTTTTCGTGCTACATACACGAATTGCATGTGGTAAGACAGGAAAAATCCTGCTAAACATCAAAACGTCTTACTAAATAGGCACTAATACGGTTTTTTGTCAAATTATTTGTAAGTAACCCAAATAAGTGCATTAGAAATTTTTTTTTCAGTTTGGTGAATTTTTAGCCTTAGAAATTATCAGGTATTATCTTTTTTTACTTTACTTGATATGCCCAGTCATTCTCCTATAAAATGAGTCCAAAATGTCGTGAATCGGTCGATAAATAATCAAGCTATGGCGCTACAACTGCGCGAACCCATGGAGTCGTGATACAGAAATTGAAAATGTAATAAAATATTAATCAAAAGGTTGACCCCTTTTTTTCGCATTTTTTCTCGGTAACTTTAATTGTATTTTCATACCTCAAAGTTTGTTGACATGATGGTGGAACACATTGTGTATGTGTCTTATCTGTCTATATCAGGTATGGTGGATAACGGCACGATGAGCGGGACGTCTTGCGCTGCGACGTTTGCTCAACCACCGGAACCGTCCACTTCGAAGGGGTTCAAGAAGTCGCGAAAAACGGCCAGAACTGCTGCCAGGAGCAGTCGCTTGACCAACACCAATGAGGACTGCCACGCCGACGGTGACGATGGCAATATCCCTGATCCCCACGCAGCGTGTGACGGTACGTTAAGCAACGCCGTGTAGCACACTCTGCAGGGTGGTCCAATAAGCGCGCGGTGCTCCCTAGCGGCCATACCGTTTAAATTAGACGAAAATGTTTTAAATGAAAAACGTTTCTTTTCAAATGCTCTACATTTGGAAAATAATTTCAAAGATGGCGGACTTCTGGATATCCTGAAAGTAGGCATCAACTTCCTTATTTTAAATGGAACACCCTATATATTATTACGTTTTTGAATTCAGCATCAATTTTTAGGTCCAGTTTGTTAACCATTGTTTATGTCTACGAAGTCGATTTTCGGAGTTATTCAGAATTTTTTTACAAAATTTGAGGTTTGTAGTACTTTACAAGAAACGTTAATATCTTGGAATAGATAGAAATATGCAGTTTTCGGTTTTGAAACAAGCAAGAAACTTATGTGTGTTTCTGTAAGATCGTTGTTTCAAAAGAATATTAAATCGATAGACTAGCAATTTTCAAATTTGAAAAGTTAGAAACGTTAAAAACTTTTTCTTTTCAAATGGTATGGCATTATAAATTTCACATTGAGGGATGCGAAATTAAGTTCTCTTTCACTTTTATCTAGAAGCAAGTGGTTCTATCTTTGATGGTTTTCAAGATATTTACGGTTTTGTAATTATGGCGTAGGAATTGGAAAACTCGTAGGTGGCGTGGCTCGCAGACGAAACAATTGGCAGGAAACTTTTTATCCAAAGTGTTTTGGTCTCTAATACTAAAATGTGCTTTCGCTCCAACTACCTGTAACCACATTATTCTTAAAAACTCCAGTGGTAAATTTTCCAACAGGTTTTCCAAATTAACATTTAGAAAATTTTAGAAAACATTAGTTTAATATGCGGTTTCCAATAATACCATCTCAAATGCTTAGACTCCATGCTGGTTGTCAACAAACCTCTCAAAATTTGGATTTACGTCGATATGAAAATGTAAATTATGCCAGATTACATGGTCGTTAATGATAACGCTGTAGCTACATTTTATAAAAAAGAAGATTAAAGAATTTCATAAGAAATGTAGCTTCATTCGTAAACAACACACTGCTGAAAAGGAGTGCATCTTCTTGGACTCAAGCATGACCCCAGTTACAGAAATTCATTCAGTTTTCAAAGTCTTTGTCTTTCAATTGCTTGATTTAGCTGCACGTGATAAGGATGCTATATCTGCTCCGTTAAGATCATGTTCACAGATATTTGACCAGTGCCCAAATAGCGACTAATTTCTGCTGTAGTACTGCTATGCGGATTTTCAACTACAATTGCGAGAATGTCAAACTCACTATCTTCATGTATTACTACTACATGTTTCGTTCTCTCATATTTTACGCCCACGTAAATCCAAATTTTGAGCAGTTTGTTGACAACCAGCATCATGGAATCTAAGCATTTGGAGTGGTATTATTGGAAACCGCATAATAAACTAATGTTTTCCAAAATTTTCTAAATGACGTTTTTAACTTTTCAAATTTGAAAATTGCTAGTCTATCTAATCTTCTTTTGAAACAACGGTCTTACTAAAGCACAAATACGTTCCATGCTTGTTTCAAAACCGGAAACCGCATCTTTCTATCGCGTTTAGTTTCCGAGACATTAACGTTTCTTGTAAAGTACTACAAACGTCAAATTTTGTAAAAATTGCTGAATAACTCCGAAAATAGGCTTCGTAGATATAAACAATGGTTAACAAACTGGACCTAAAAATCGATGCTGAATTGGAAAACTTAATAATATACAGGGTGTTCCATTTAAAATAAGGAAGTTGATGCCTACTTTCGGTATATCTGGAAGTCCGCCATCTTTGAAATTATTTTCTAAATGTAGAGCATTTGAAAAGAAACGTTTTACTTCCCACACCGATAGGTGAGGGGAGTATTGTGATCGCGAAAATTTTCGATTTTGAGATAATACACTTTTTGGGCGTTTCATGATGTCTACATAACGAAAATCCACGTCACTCATTTCCGTCGGTCTGTCTGTCTGTCGGTCTGTCGGTCTGTCTGTCTGTCGGTCTGTCTGTACGCGTTTTTGTGTCCTCGTAATCTCAGTAACCGCTGCATGGATTGTGATGAAATTTGGGCAGCGATATGCTGGGGGGTCGTAGTAGGTAATGTTCTTATAATTTTGAAAATCGGTGCAGGGGCGGCGGAGTAATTAGCAAAAAACAAAAAAAATTAAATATTCCTCAAACTTCGTTTTTAGGCGTTTTAGAGGTTCCTGATCATTTTTTACTTTTTTTTGGGTGGGGGTGAAATTGGGGTGGTTGGGGGGTGGGGGGTTGTAAAATTGAAAAATTTGTTGCTTTCATAATAGACTGCCCACTGGCCCATGAAGGAAGACCTAGCAACATAAATAACTTTTTTAGGTCCATCCGAACATTGCCTTGCCTATTACAGAAACCTAAGGACTTAGAATTTTTTCTGGTGTAAACATACGAGAGTATTGCTTTAGATCCTTCTATATTGTGTTACAAGGAAACCGTTGAATTGATGTTAATGAAATTTTGACACAGTATTACTACCGTGGCGAGGATGGAAAACGCGTATGGTTTTTATAAATCGTGCCAGTGGCGGCGCAGAAATAATAAAAAAAAGTAAAAATATAAAAACAGCTCAAACTTCGTTTTTAAGCGTTTTAGAGGTTCCTGATCATTTTCTGCGTTTTTTTTTTGGGTGGGGTGAAATTGGGATGGTTAGGGGGTGGGGGGTTGAAAAACTGAGAAATTTCTTGTATTCATAATAGGGTGTAGGGTAGGGGCTGTGAAGGAAGACCTAGCGACATAAATCAACTTTTTAGGTCCATCCGAACATTGCCTAGCGTATTACGGAAACTAAGGGACTTAGAATTTTCTGTATACATACATACAAGTATTTATTGCTTTAGATCTTTTTGTATTTTGTAACGTGGACACTATTACATTGATTCTAATTAAATTTTGACACAGTATTATTACCGTGGTGAGGATGGAAAACGCGTGTGTTTGTTAAATATCGTGTCAGTGGCAGCGTATATAGCAATAATCAAAAAACTAAAAGTATGAAAACAACTGAAACTTCGTTTTTAGATGTTTTAGGCTGTCCATTGACCTCTGAAGGAAATACTTAGCGGCATAAGACAATTTTAGGGGAGGGAGGGCTGCCGATGATTTGGTTGCAAGGAGATCTCAGACTAAAGCTTCATGCTATGGGAAAATAATAAACTGATATCACAGTAATGTGTGGGAAGTACTGAGTCAATCAACTTGACTCCATTTTTTTATTTAAAACATTTTCGTCTAATTTAAACGGTATGGCCGCTAGAGAGCACCGCGCGCTTATTGGACCACCCTGTATAATTTTTATATTCTATGAAATATTGTATAGATTTAACTAAATTGTTGCCTAAAACGTTTCTCGTACATCGATTAGATGACTGATAGTTTCGTTTGGGTTTTTTATTAGGACTGTTCGAGAAGAAGAATTCAATGGCGTACGAGCCTTTGAACGATGATAACAGACATCTGCTGACGGGCAAGTCTGATTTGATGGAAAACCTAAACCATGTCCTGATTCTGCCTGGCGGAGAGAAACCCCTGCATAGGACGGTCAAATCCAGTCTTGTAAGTAACCACAGTTTTATTTTTTGTTTTAACTGACACAGGCTATCGGAAATAAATTTTAGTGGTTGCGTTTTCCACCCCTTACCACCAGGGGGTAAACCAAATAAATTACTGGATAAGTGTCTCTTTGATAGTAGAAAATGCCAGGTTAACAAAACAAAAATATTGAAATTTTTTTAGTGCTAGAATATTCTAATGTATACCTACGAGTATTGCTTTAGATCGTTCTATATTGTGTAACGTGGTAATTATTGAATTGATTTTGATGAAATTTTGACACAGTTTTACCGTGGCAGATATGGAAAAGGCGTATGGTGTTTAGAAACCATGTCAGTAGCGGCTAAACTAAAAATAGAAAAGTCTCAAACTTTATTTTTAGGCGTTTTAGGGGTTCCTGATCGTTTCCTACTTTTTGTTGGGGTGGGGGTGAATTTGGGGTGGTTGAGGGGTGGGGGTTACTAAATAGAAAACAGAATGTGACTTACGGTCAGAGGCTGTTTAGAAAATCAGTAATAGGGTACTTACAGAAAAAAATATTATGTCACTTACGCGTTCCTTAGAGCCTAGTAAACATGACAAAATCACTTGTTTGTTTTTTTGGAATCGGCTATGAGAGATATTCCAAAAATAATTTCAAATGCCTGAAAATCCCGCGCAAACAACCTCTGACGTCAGTTATTACTATACGATATTTCGTATAGTGATGGGATGTAAAGTATTGATATTCGATATCGATAGCCAGTGCTAACCTAACATTTTGACATTGGTCATTATAACCACAAAACACAGTCACAGACAAAAGTACAAAAGTCAAAAGAATAAAAGTTTGGCTAGATTACTAATTCAATTTGTAGGGTTGGGCTTTAATTAGATTCTATTTTGGGATTCATTCATAATGGGATGCGCCGAAATAAAATGATGGCTTCGATTAGTTGCGCATCTCGGTCACAAACAGGATGAACTGTGATACCTATCAGATATAAAAATGTATTGCAACGAAAATGCTAGTGGGTTAATTGCCCGTTTCAAATATGTTTGAGTATCAATAAATTGAGTCGCATTGTTAAAGAATTCAGATCATCTCTAGTCGAATGCGCAGTTGAATCTCACTGACCTGCGCTGTAGCAGTATCGATTGTCGATATCGATAAGATACCTGTGACGTCAGCCCTTGTTTTAAGTCACGTGGAAAAATTTGAATATATCCTTATTTTATTTTGCAAATATCTTTTTTTTGCCGTCAGTAAAATCATGTTTTTTGTTTCCTACTGCTGCTTGATATGGTTTTCTTTACGCTATGTATACTCCCGATGCGATTTCACGACCTCTGCAAGTACCCTATTCCACAGACTGTAGTTGACAATTATTTTTAATTTTTTTTTTTTTTCAGGGATTCGTAGTGATGAGTGGCAATGCATTGGTGCAGGTTGGGGACAAGTATTCATACGTTAGCACAGAAGATCGGTTCAAGGTACCTATAGGTGAGGCAATATAATAATCCTAATAATCCTTGCGATATTTAACGCGTTTTGCGTGAACGTATACTTTGTATGTTAAACAGAGAACATTAACATGTTTCCCAAGCTCCAGACATGTTTCACTATGTTTCAGAGGTAGTTTAACTCCGCAAAAAAAAAGAGTCAAGGTGATTGACTCAGTACTTCCCACAAATAATGATGATACTATTTTATTATTTCTCCATTGCATGAAGCTATAGTTTGAAATCAATGATAAATAGTTTCTTGCGTCTCCCTCTTTAGGAACTAGGACGCCACAGTTTCTTCTGCATGCTTCAACTGGACGATGCGAAACGATCAGAAGCCTCCGAAACGTCTGAAAAGTTTGAACTGTTTCTACATTTTCAGTTTTTACTTCCCACACCGATAGGTGAGGGGAGTATTGTGATCGCAAAAATTTTCGATTTTGAGATAATACGTTTTTTGGACGTTTTATGATGTCTACATAACGAAAATTCACGTCTCTCATTTCCGTCGGTCTGTCGGTCTGTCTGTCTGTCTGTACGCGTTTTTCTAGCCACGTAATCTCAGTAACGGCTGGATGGATTGTTATGAAATTTGGGCAGCGATATGCTGTAGTGTCGTAGTAGGTAATGCTCCTATAATTTTGAAAATCGCTGCATGGGCGGCGGAGTAATTAGCTAAAAACGAAAAATTTTTAATATGCCTCAAACTTCGTTTTTACGCGCTTTAGGGGTTCCTGATCATTTTCTACTTTTTTTTGGTAGGGGTGAAATTGGGGTGGTTGGTGGGTGGGGGGTTGTAAAATTGAAAAATTTGTTGCCTTCATAATAGACTGTCCACTGACCTGTGAAGGAAGACCTAGTGACATAAATAACTTTTTTAGGTCCATCCATGCCTTGCCTAGTACAGAAACCAAAGGACTTAGAATTTTTTGTCGTATAAACATACGAGTATTGCTTTAGATCGTTCTATATTATGCAACGAAGAAACTGTTGAATTTATTTTAATGAAATTTTGACACAGTATTACTACCATGGCGAGGATGGAAAATGCGTATGGTTTTTATAAATCGTGCCAGTGGCGGTGCAGAAATAATAAAAAACTAAAAATATAAAAACAGCTCAAACTTCGTTTTTAAGTGTTTCAGAGGTTTCTGGCCATTTTCTGAGTTTTTTTTTTTTTTTGGCGGGGGTGAAATTGGGGTAGTTGGGTGGTGGGGGGTTGAAAAACTGAAAAATTTGCTGTATTAATAATAGACTGTCCACTGACCTGTGAAGGAAGGCCTAGCGACAAAAATCAGCTTTTTAGGTCCATTTGAACATTGCCTTGCCTATTACCGAAACTAAGGGACTTAGAATTTTCTGTATACATACGAGTATTTATTGCTTTGGATCGTTTTGTATTTTGTAATGTGGAAACTGTTAAATTGATTCTATTGAAATTTTGACACATTATTATTACTGTGGTGAGGATGGAAAACGCGTATGCTTGTTAGAAATCGTGTCAATAATCAAAAAAACTAAAAATATGAAAACAGCTCAAACTTCGTTTTTAGATGTCTAAGGGGTTCCTGACCGTTTGTTAAACAAGAAAATGCAAGTTCTCACCCATTTAGGAGGAAAATCAGAGTTGAAAAGACACTAGAGGGTTCACAATGGTCGATTATATATAAAGCATGTCTTTTTTCACCTTTTTGAAGTAAATTTCAAGAGAAATCAATAATTCTCAGAGAACTTTGAGAGATGCAAGTTTTTGAATGGGCTGCGCTGATTGGTCAAAACCTTTGTTAAAATGCCCGTGTTGATAAAAACGGGCCTAAGTGTATTATTATTAAAAACTGAATTATTTTGTGTTTCAGGAGAAAAGTACATGATCAAAAACCTGAGCGACGAAGAGCCACTGAAGTTGCTGTGCATCAAAGTTTGAAACTTGGCCGTTTAGTGAAAATGAGACAGCTTTAAACAACTGTTACCATTGCCTGAACACAAAACGTGAAAGATAGTGAGGGTGTGTGAGACAATGAACTGATTTATTGTAATATAATTATACTTATGCTTCATTATTTTATATTTTGATGTTATAAACGGAGCCTTAGCTATTTCGATGTTTTTTTTTTGTCATATTTAGATAGTGGATTATTCTCAAAAAACGTATGAGATGTGTTTTGAGTTAGGATTACTCCAGGGGTGGGCAACCTGTGACTCTTTGCAAATTTTTGTGCGGCCCGCCAAAACGCCAATATAATTTTTTTTAAAATTGACAAACTTATATCGTGAGTGTATATTTTCATATTATCGTCACATTTTTTTCAAACACCTATTTATGCGCACAAACATCTTCAAGACATATTTTCAAAACATCAAAATACAGATTGTAACTAAATAAGTGTACAGCATTTAAGTTGAGGTTATAGTACGTACATGAAATCTGTTTGCAATAGTTCTGCTGTAACCATTTTTGGACTATTAATTTTGAGATTTCTGAACTGAAAAAAATATGAGCATGAAGAAAAAGGACGGTTCTAGAGAAATGTCGACATATTTTTTGAAATTTCCTAATAGACAATTATTAAAAAATTGCCAAAATTGACGTTTTTTTTTTGACTAAGTTCACGGACTCGTTAATCACCCTGTATAAACTTATTCTAAAATCTGGATCGACACTTCTCTAGATTGAAGCTTTAAGAAAACGCAAATCAGGTTTTTGTGCCAAAAGTTATTAATATGCAGGGTCAAAAATGGTTACAGCTAGAGCCTTGCATTGAACGATCGCGCGCCTATTGGGGCACTGATAAAGGCGCCACCAATACAAAAGTATGCAAACTACGGTTTATGAATGAGCTGAAGTTCATTCATTTCTGGAATGAGATAGATATTGCTTTGGGCATCAACTAAATTTGTAGTTAGTGGTTTTGTTAATAAGTTGATGACTACTAAAATTTAAACAAATCGCGGTAATTGGTTTTGAGCAGTTATCATTTTCAGGATTACTGTGAAATCTTACAATTTTCAACCAAATTTGTAAGTGATTAAAATTTAAATTGCTGGCAGGCCCAAGTTTAGTAAAATAATTTTTTGCTGCGAACAGGTTTATTTTGGGCAAAAAATTCAAGAGACATTTTTTGTTTAGCATGAAATAGGCTATTGAAAATAAATGTTTAAATGGTAAACAAATAATAAGACAAAAAGTTGCATTCGAAATAAATTATAGGGGTTGCGCTACAACCATTGGGTAAACCAAATAAATGACTGGCTAAGTGTCTGTTTGACAGTAGAAAATGTCAGGTTAATTTCACCATTGTAACTTTTTTAGTGCTTGTGAGAAATATGGCTAAACAAATTTTATGTACCCCTTTTAAGGGGCTATATCTTAACAAGGGATGCTCCAATGTAGTTCCTTTATATGAAAGATCCTATTTTTTTTCCGATGAAGAATCACCCCCTTGAATGTTTTACACTTATTTAGTTGCACCCTGGATAGAACGAGGATGAACATTTGCAAAACTTGCTGAGGTTCTCAGTATCCCAAATATAGGGTTGGGATAAAGTATGGAACCAAGCAAATAACTTTGGAACGGAAAGAGTGATATTGCTGCAGGCAAGTGTAGTGACGTCTAGTGCATCCGAAGACATTATGTTAGCTATTAATGTACTTCCGGTTTAACCGGAAGTACCGTAACTTTTTTAATTTAAATGGGACACCCTGTATATTTTTGCAGATTTTAATTCATCTTTTTTTTCCGAATACGCCCATAGTGGGTTTAGCATTTGTTTCTGTAAAAACGGGAAAGATAAAGCTTCTTTACATTTCAGGTGTTTAAAATGCCGGTCATTCAAAGTCGGTTTTGGCGATCGCGTGAGAACTCACAAAGAAGTGTGTCAACTTTTAATGATTTACGTCCCGACAGGGGTCCTATAACACGTTTGACGATGACTAAAAAAAAATACCTTAAACGGGAAGACCGCAGACCGCCACGGACGAATTTGTGACAAATTTTTTTAAGAAACAAATACTAAACCCACTATGGACGTATTCGGAAAAAAAGATGAATTAAAATCTGCAAAAATATACAGGGTGTCCCATTTAAATTAAAAAAGTTGACGGTACTTCCGGTTAAACCAGAAGTACATTAATAGCTAACATAATGTCTTCGGATGCATTAGACGTCACTACACTTGCCTGCAAATTTTCAGCAATATCACTCTTTCCGTTCCAAAGTTATTTGCTTGGTTCCATACTTTATCCCAACCCTGTATAGCCAGACTTCAATGACTATTATATATAATATAAAAGAACAAACGGCGCATTGAATGTGAATGAATGAATAAAATGAAAGAAAAATAAACAAATGTTTTCTAAGCTTATTTTTGATAATATTTATGCTCGTGTATGATATAAAAGCACTGTTTGAGTGTTACATTCGAATAAGCGGCTCTCGTAAAAAAAATTATTTTAAAAATGGCCCGCCTTTCGAAAAAGGTTGCCGACCCCTGGATTAGTCAAGGACATTTTATTGATTACCAGACTAATTTTTTTTGTATTCTGATTTGTAATTTGAACATTTTGAATTAATTATTGAAATACTATGTTATACCCGTACATGCGTCATACTATCAGCATTTTTACCACATTATCACAAAATTTAAGTCAAACACGTTACAATATTAGGTCTGTTCGCAGAGAGAATCACGAACCAGTCAGAGCCAATCAGTATTCGCCATTGCAGTTGCCAAAGTATTTCTGACTAGTACTGGCCAATCAAATTGACGCTGACTAGTTTGTGATGGGCGGATACAAATTGCAGCCGCGGTTAGGGTATAATCCTATAAATCTCAAAGGTGGCGATAAAAGATGTTGTAAATTGCAGCGAGGGTCCCTTTTCCGCGTAGTCTACCTGTTTGGAGGTATTCTAAAAATTAATTTGGATTTGTATAGCAGTATAAAAATAATATTATGTGACAGGTCAAACTCTTTTTTATCTAACGGAACAATTTAGTGGCATTTACTTACCTACTTCTGTTAGTGATCTTGAAAACTATATGACATCACAATGCCTTTTTTAAATTACAAACCCAAAATTTTATTCGCACTTATTGTTATAGAGAATTCTCTACTTAATTAACTAGAACTTAACTAGAAAAGTTAATTTCTTGATACATATTTCCATTATTTTAGGCAATTTCGACAATATCAACAATTATTGTGACAATTTTGATACTTTTTTGCAATTTTCGGTAGACTGAAACTAATAAATCCTTCTTTTGTTAGAGCAGTTAATAATAAAACAAAAACTATTGACATTGAAAGAAAATTATACTTTTCTAATTTGTTAATTGTTAATAATACATAACATCATGTACAAACATGTTCGTAAATCGTCTTAGATCAATATATACATAAAAAACCATAATTACTAAGGTTCTCACCATAAAAATGACATACACTTTTTATATATTCTAGTCCACTTATCCTATTTTCATTGAGTAATAAACCTATTCTAAGATTCAAAAAATCTTGCTTCTTTTTAGTTGTTGCATTTGGAACGTGCTTTATTCTGACACTATTCATTTTAATGTATCTGTCTGTTTGAGTATTTATCAAAGACTCTCAAAAATAAACAATGAGGGTTGAGGGATGGCTGTTATAAAAACTCCTATCCCTAACAGAGGGTCGTCCGCTGCAATTTACATGTTTACCTGAAATGGAAAAATAACCAGCCGCTGCAATTTTCATATCCCGGATAGGATGCTTGACCATCGCTGCAATTTACAATCGCCGTTTGTGATTGCTCTGCGAACAGCCCTATTGTTATTTGTCTCGCTACTGCTATTGGACGAAACACTAAGAAGTTTTTGGATCATCAGAAATAAGGAATCTCGTGGCTATCGTCATTGTGAACATATGCAGTAATAAGAAATAGGTAAATGATTCCCAATAACAATAATGAAGGTTCGTTATTTACGACGAATAAGGATAACAATTTTATTATAATTTTATTTATTATTATAAGTGGTCCAAAAACTTCTCATTATTAAATTTGAATTTGTTGAAGTCTAAAAAGCGAAAGCGATTGAACTAACAAGTAGGAAACGGTTTTGATTCATAAAACTTCATCCAGCAGTGACATATCGACTTAGTTAATGGAGTTGCATAATTTATAGTTTAAACGAAAAGAAAAAGATTGTTTGAGATGCTCATAGAAATATTTTTTTACCTTAGTTTTTTTCTGTTTAAAATTACGAGATTATTTTTAATGATGGCGAAATTATTTTTTTTTGTGTAGCAAACATATTTAAAACTTATCCAAGGACGAATCCCGAAAGCTTAAGGAATGATTACTGGCTCCGACTTATGTTATGAAATGTTTAAACTATACAATGTGTTCCGCCATCATGTCGACAAACTTTGAGGTATGAAAATACAATTAAAGTTATCGAGAAAAAATGCGAAAAAAAGGGGTCAACCTTTTGATTAATTTTTTATTACATTTTCAATTTCTGTATCACGACTCCATGGGTTCGCGCAGTTGTAACGCCATAGCTTGAGTATTTATGGACCAAATTTCATGTGGTTAGACAGAATACATCCTGCTAAACATTAAACTGTCTTAACAAATAGGCACTAATACGGCTTTTTTTTCAAATTATTTGCAAGTAACCAAAACAAGTGCATTACAATTTTTTTTTCAGTTTGGTGAATTTTTTTAGCCTTAGAAATTGTCAAGGGCCCCACAGACATCGTTCTTTTTCATCAGGTTTGCACGACGTGCCAACCGATGTCGGTTAAACCGATGGAACGATACCTCCACACACTGTTCGGTTTTCTTTCAGTTTTTCGCAAATTTTTGGTCCGTTAAACATGGATAATACCTTAGCATTGGCGGCGGCTTTAGCTATTAAAGTGAAATACAGCAAGAAAAAACGTTCTAAATGGGTGAAACAGTGGCTTTTTAAAAAGAGGCCAATTCTCCCATATAAATCTATTAGAACAATTGCGTCTGGATCCAGGGGATTAGTACAATTATTTGAGGATGGATGAAGAAATATACTTAGAATCACTTAATTCAGTAGCACCTCTATTGGATGAGACAAAGTATTTCCCCTCATGAACGTCCGACAGCTACATTGAGATTCCTTGCTACGGGTAGAAGCTACGAGGATTTGAAATTTTCAGTTGCGATATCCCCCTAAGCTTTACAAATTATACCTGAAACCAGAACGACACTACAAGATCCCGTCGTGATTGCACGATGAACGGCCACACACGTACCGAGTTGCACGATGGCGTGCGAAACCGACGGGTAAAATCAAGCTTGGACAGATTTTTTGGAACGACGGTCAACACGACGGTTTTTCGGCACACACGGACCGAAATGAGTGTGATCGGTTGGCACGTCGTGCAAACCTGATGAAAATGAACGATGTCTGTGGGGCCCTTTAGATATTGTTTTCTTGCCTTAGTTGATATGCCCAGTCATTCCCCTATAAAATGACTCCAAAAAGTCGTGAATCGGTCGATAAATAATCAAGCTATGGCGTTACAACTGCGCGAACCCATGACGTTCTGATACAGATATTGAAAATGAAATAAAAAATTAATTAAAAGGTGGATCAGTTTTTTTTTCGCATTTTTTCTCGATAACTTTAGTTGTATTTTCATACTTCAAAGTTTGTCGACATGATGGCGGAACACATTGTATTTTTATCCGTAATAGTTAAAAAGGTTAAAATTTCCTTAATTTTAGATCTTGAAATCGGTATGTGGCCGTATTAACGACAGAGCTATCAGATTTGTACGTAGTGAACATCAGACACTTGCAAGTAAACAATCGACAAAAACATTAACAAATACCGGTGAGCGAAACCCTACTAAAATCAGTAAGATGGGCCACACACGTTTCAGTTATCTTTACAACCGAACTTCAAACCTTGATTTCTCTGTAGCAAATGCAAATTTCAGAATAATTCCTTTTGATAACTATTACACAGTCCGAAAGTGTTATTTCGGGATTCGTCGTGAGCACGGTGTATAAATGTTTTCTTTGGACATCAATGGACTAGTATCACGAGGCTAAGAACAATGATTTAATTGTTATAGCCGCTTAGTGCATATGTTAGGAGCAAACACCGATTTCGGCCAATGGACGGAAAATATGGTCAAAACGCGTTTTGGCTGCTACCGTTTTGCCAATGTCCGTATTATCGCTTTCCGGCTGTTCAATGTAGCCCAGAACGCGTTTTGGGTCAACTACGATTGCCAGAACACGTTCTATATTCTACTACGAATAAATAAATCTCAATTATTTGCCGTGATGTGTTACAATATTTCCTCGAGCTTAGAATCCATAACTAAAGTGAACAAAAATGAATATAAAGCACTTGTACATCTTAGGTCCATGAAAAACAAAGCTGAAAGAAACATACCTCACAGTCTCTTATGTCCAGCTCCCACATGAGCGGAATGAATAATGTCAAATAACTCGTGGGTCATGCAAAAATAACGCAGTTCGGCTGTTTCGTCTGTCCTTTCAATTAGCTTTTCGATATAGCCAATTTTTAAAATATCATACCTTTTCAATCGTTCTCTTTGTTTCGAAGATATTGTATCACCGTTATTTTACAAGCTTTTGCCGCCTTTACCTCTGTGAGTGTTTGGTCGTATCTTTCTCTTGTACAAATATTACTACGATCATTGCTACCACTTATGACTTTTTGCAGTTCATCATTAAAACGTAACCTCAGGTCTTCCATGGCACTCTCTAGCTACTGTCTAACCCGCACAAAGGTCAAATACTAAATGAATACACTAGCTCCAGAGGTATCGTTTACAGGCTGAGGCCCTCACAAAATCCACCACGCGTTATGGCAATCGCATTAGAACAGGACGCGTTTTGGCAATCGTAGTTGAGGCAAAACACGTTCTGGGCTACATTAAACAGTCGGAAAGCGATAATTCGGACATTGGTAAAATGGTAGCAGCCATAACGCGTTTTGGCCATATTTTTCGTCCATTGGCCGAAATCGGTGTTTGCTCTTAACACATACAAAAATAAACGTGCTGCTGCATTTCGTTACTTTATACATCATTTTGTTTTTTAGTAATTCCATTCTAAAGTTTCAAGAAAGGAATTCAAATTCAGCCAATCAGTGCCAACCGCGCGAATCATCAGCAGTGCATTGTTGCCAAGAACAACTCCGACTCGCAGACGGGAACAGAAGACAAGATAGATGAGCCAGCCCGGGTACAGCTCCGGCATTTCGCGCGCCATCAGAATGCGGCAACACAGCACACATATCTGTCTTTTGATTGGCTGTTCGCCTTTAGGGCAGTGCCGTCACTGCCCTAGGAGAATTCAAATATTTTCCTTATTTTCACGGCTTTCCTGTGCCTAAAAAAATCGGAGAAAAAAATGAGATGCTTTTTATGACGTACTCTATCATATGCAACCAAAAAAATTCATGATACTAGTCCATTTATGGCGATTGGATATTTTTCCATCAAAGCAGTTCGTAAAATGATTGTTGTAACAATTTAATGACAATTTTAATGTATATGTATCAGTACAAAAATCGCCTAATCCGGTCGAATTTTTCTTATATATTGTAATTATAATTATATCGATAATTTTGTACCACAAAACTTATTTTATATAACAAACGAAAGTGTATTTTTTTGTCCTACATTTAAGATATGTAAATACTACTAGTAAAATGTTAATTTGCGACGTTATATATTAAATACAAAGTCTACAAATATTTGTATTTTTTGCAAAATTACCTTGCAACATTAAATTAAACATCTTAGAACAACACAGTGCAGCTATGGTCTAGGTAGTAACTACAACAAGACAAAGGTTATGATCGTAGATAGAGAGCACGATAATCATCGAGAAATAAAATCAGTAGGCCGTTGTGAAGTAGTTCAAAGTTTTATGTACCTCGGTTCTTTGATCGACAATTCGGGTAGCTGTGAAAATGAGATTCGACGGCGCATTCAACAGCCACGTGTGGCCATGACAAAGCTTACTAAAATATGGCGTGGCCATAACATCACTAAAGCTACCAAAATGTCGCTGGTTCAGTCTCTTGTGTTCTCCATATTTTTGTATGCCTCGGAAACTTGGACTGTTGAAAAGGCAGATCGAGATCGCATAGATCCTTTTGAAATGTGGACGTGGAGGAGAATGCTGAGAGTCCCTTATACCGCCCATCGAACTAACGTTTCCATACTGGATGAGCTCGGTAATCCAAAGAGACTGTCCTCCATTGCACAGTGGTTCCTTGTTGTGGAATAACCTTTTCATAATCGAAATGAAACGCTGAATATATTTTGTTAATATTTAATGTACATTCACATATTACATAAATGTGGTTTTTCAAACACCTAAAGACATTCGGATTATTTGATTCTGATGTTTCCTCAACACACAAATAAGCCATATTATAATATAAACTTTTACATAGAAATAAATTACATATTACATCATTTCTGGAATGTGAGAATTTCGTTTCCCTTACGTATCTTGTCAAAAATAGTATATTTACTCTATGAAGTAGAAGTTAGACAATTTTATAGTTGCAAGTTTTCCAATTACCTCTTAAAATTTGTATAATTCATTAAGAAACAATACCTTAGATAGAGGTTACACAACACCCTATGAAATATTTAATAGATGAATGTAGAATGTTTAAGACTTACACAGAACAAGATAAAATAGACTGATCACTCTGTATGTTTGAATAAAACCTCGAGCCTAATCAGTAGATATCGGAAAACTTGCATATGACAGTCTGGATACGGAGAGTGCTTATTTTCTCTATATACCATCATTTTCTGACATCACAGCTACTAAATTTCTAATATGCGCAACACTTGCACAAACCAAAAATAGTGAAAATGACCAAATTCCAGTGACACTCAAATAGATACTACAAATATTGCATCGTTATGATATATCTCTTTAACCTACGGTAATAATAATTAGGTATATTGCCAAATGTATGTACCTCGAAAAATAAAATCAACCCCCATGTGTCTCCCATGTATACAATAATTATATTTAAGTACTCATATCGTTACTACTTACAAAAAATACTATTTCCGCAGCAAAAACTGTATGTACACTCTTCAATATAGAGCGAAAAGAGGACACTTGAAATGGCTTCGTGTATTCAGTGATTTGGGTGGGTTTTGATAAAAAAATTTGCCTGGTTCTCAACAACTATAACTCCGTTAGAACTGTTAGAAAACATCAAGCAACTCTGTTTGTTTGTAACTTTGATTCAATGCACTTGACACACTCAAAGAAATAATAACGGCTATAAAATCAGCCGAAACGATGATATACAGTATATTTCCACGAATATTTTTTCATTTATGCCTTTAGGGGGATAAAATACAGTATTTTTTATCGACAAATCACCCCTCAAAAGCAACTTTTCCCCCACCATAATAAAATGGCGGCCATTTTTTTTAATTGATGCACAAGTGTTGTACTAATTTAGTCATAGCTACCTATGTAGAGGTTTTACAAACACAAAATAAGTCTCATTCGATAGCGAAGCATGTAGACCATAAACTAGTGGTAAGCATTTTCCAAATTTCATTTCATATCTGAGCAAAACAATTGTGAAAAAAAAAATCGTCCTATTCTCTCTGCAGAGCCTGCAGGCCCTGCTAATAGTTCCCGAGCTTGACGGAGATGACCAGAGATGTTGTTCCATCTCAGAGAGTGTTGATTCTGGATCCACTCTCCAGTTTGTTGTTTTCCTAATCAAGTTTGCAGATAGTCCTAAGGCTGGTTCCGGGCCCACAAAACTGTTGCCGGATCCCATCCTGGCCATTTCGTTACCCTTTACCCCAGCGTGCCCAGGTACCCACATCAGTGATACCTTGTGTTTAGCTGAGATGTCGTCAAGAGCCCTCCTGCACCCCAGGACCAGTCCCGACGTTATTTTCCAAGCACTCAGTGCTTTGATGGCTGCCTGACTGTCAGAGCAGATAGTAATCCGCCTCCTAGACCCGTCAATATCCCGAATACGATTTACACAAGCAAGTATCGCATAGATCTCAGCCTGGAATACTGTGGTGTGCCCCCAAAGAGGGAGTGAGTCTTGTATGGGGTCCGTAGACTCCCGAGACCGAGCCCTCTCTAGCGAGTGAACCGTCTGTGTACCAGACCTGTCCTCCTCTTTCGATGAGCTGTCTTTCCCTAGACTCCCACTCTTCCCTTGACGGAAACACCACCGTAAATTTGCGATTGAAGCGATGCGTAGGAGAAACTGTATCGCTCCTCGCCAACAAAATAGGACAATCCTCATGCAACTCTGCTAGAATGTCCTTTGCCTGGATTCATAAGAGTCCAGCTATCCTGACTCCAGAGACGGAACCCAGTTTTTCTAGCTTCTCCTTGAATTACGAGATCCAAAGGAGGAAGATTCAATGGCTAAATTAGTACAACAGTCGTGCACAAATTAAACAAAAAACATAATGGCCGCCATTTTGTTATGGTGGGGCAAAAACTACTTTTGAGGGGTGATTTGTCGACAAAAATCAACGTAAAGGCTCCGACACAGATTACCGGACACATTGTAGAATGCACAAAACAGCGTAATTTGCAGTGTCATCCGATCGCTCTATCTAAAATACTCAGGAAACTGAAAAAATTTAAATTGTGCGAGAAGAATGTATGTATAGATAAAAGAGTACAGAGATTGGAGAGGGACTAACATCGATAATGCTACATTTAGAAAAATTTGTAGAAAACACACGCTCGTTTCGCGACTTGCCGTGTAGATTTTTTTTTAATTTGTGATAGGTGCTAATCAACAAGTGTGCAGGCAATGCTTTTAGGTATTGTGGAAGCTAAAGAAGGTAGGAAGGATAGAGGTATGCTGTTTTTTCAACAAGGTAAAAAGCATATACAGATTATTCTTATCAGCATGTTTAACTTTTGATGTTCCAATACTTTTTGTTTGAAGTTTTCAGGGTTTCTGGGGACGTCTTCCACAAAAGCTTAGTTGTTGTTTATTTTGATAACAAAAATTGTCCCTTTTTTTGTATATATTCGACCGACAAAGCTTGATAGGTGATAGACTTCACTTTTTTTTTATTAACATTGAGATAGGAACACGAAGCCTTAAAATGCTTAATTTTCAATATACAGGGTGTCAAAAGATTTACTTTTGTTTTCTTTTTTCCATAGTCTGCCTCCATTGAGGCATGGATAAAATTTTATGGCTTCTTTGAGAAAATCTTCTGGAAACTCTTTCTCAAATAACGGGAACTGATTGAAAGAAACTAATTTTGATAATATTAAATGCCCGATAAACTGAAATCTCTAGTTTTAATTTCCAATAAAATACTATCGCACACTTCAATAGATTGTCTTCTTCGTTCGCTCTTATCAGCTGTTCTTCGTCGCTTCGTTGGTGGGGGAGTCAGTTCCGAATTATTTTGATCGACAGGTTGAGTTTCTCTGTTACCGATTTCGCTTCTTATTTTGCCAATGGCTCGTTCAAAGTCACCTATATTATTATGGATTTTTAATACATCTGTGGTAACTTTT
Source organism: Callosobruchus maculatus (assembly GCA_951848785.1). Taxonomy (NCBI): domain Eukaryota; kingdom Metazoa; phylum Arthropoda; class Insecta; order Coleoptera; family Chrysomelidae; genus Callosobruchus; species Callosobruchus maculatus. The sequence goes on from CATOUR010000179.1 coordinate 3,739,637, forward strand.
TGTAATTGATTGAAGAATATGTCCACATGAGACATAATTTTATGAAAGAAAGTCAACCAGTAGATGAAACTCTCGTCCTCTAAAATTCGCAAGTGACCACCAGCTTGCTGAATGGTTGTTTGGGAAGTTGCCTCTCTCTCAATTTTTTCTAGAGCTCCAATTATATCTTCTCGGTGCTCATACACAGCATTCACCGTTCTTGAATTGAAGTTCCATTTTATTTTTGAGGAACGAGGTGAGCCCTTTTTGTGGAGAAACTCTTCCAGTCGTGCAGCTCGTTGTGGTGATGTAGAGAAAAACGTGCACAGTCCTGTCGAATTAGCAAAGAAGATTCTGCAGTCACTATTACTTGAGGTAGCAGAGACATGATTAGATTTGCCTGATGAGCATAGCAATGTACAAAATTAGCTCTTGGATACCGCTCTTGGACGTGTTTGTGCACGCCATTAATAGCACCACTCATGACTGCATAACTCTGTGCAATAAGTTTTTCAGTGTAATCAACAAGCAAACTAATTTCATTCAATATGCAGGCAGAAATAGCATTGGAATCATGTCCACTCAGCAGTCGAAACTTCCAAAATCTTTCGACCGGTCTTCCGTCGACTATGTATCTTTTCAGAGTACCAGCTGAAACTGATTAGATACATCGGTAGTTTCATCTGCGATCACAGCTACGTAGTCAGTTTTTTTCATTTCGTTCCCAACTTGTTGATGATACACCCTCAACATTGCATCCAGCAACTCATTCTGAATTATTTTTGACAATCCCTTAAAAACTGGTGCAGATTCGATGTGATCTTTGAGTGTTTTATCCAACTCTGCAGTAAAATCTATTAATTCTCTGAAAATCCCCTTGCTGTTTGACATTTGCCGTTCATCATGACCTCTAAGAGCCAGCTCAAATCCGCCACAAAACCTGATGCAATTTATTATCAAATTCAAAACATGTCTATTTTTTGTTACTTCTTCATTATGTTTCTGAATCGACTTTCTATATGACGAGTCCAGAACATTTTGAACGTTATTTTTCCCTAACATTCTCAAACTAAATGTATTTCTAAGATGTACTTCTGAATTTTCATGTTTATTAATCTTAGCACTAAGATGAACCAAGTCTGTTATTCCGTTTTTTGACCAAGACGGCTCACCACCAAATAAAAGGCACGGGAAACAAAGAAGAAGGCATTTTTAGCATCGCATCCACAAATCCAGTCATTTTTTTGGTAAATAGTCGGATTGAATTTCCGTATTAATGTCTTTACCTTTCACAGTCTGTTTATTTTCTAAACATAACTGAGGCATCGGGCGTTTAAGATTTTTCACTTCAATTTTCTCATCGTAGGTTAGCCGTGAAAACGCATTGTCTATCAAAAACGCGAAAGAATTAATTTTCAAACCGTGTAAAACTATTATACTACGCCTATGTTTTCGCTGCGGATCCAAAATCACGATGCGACGTAGACAGTAAACACTATCGTGAGCAGACTAAATTCTTGCTCCACTGCTACGTTTACGCGGCATTGGAAACGCTAGAAATATTAGTTACCCCCACCTCTAATGGAACTAAAACTTTGGCATACCGTGTCTTGAAAATTAAGCATTCTAAGACTTCATGAATCAAACATGTGCGGTCTGTCACCTGTCAAGCGTTTTCGGTCAAATTTCCGGACACCTTGTTTGTATATTGTTAGTTATATATTTTCGCATCTGAGCAGCTAAATATCCAAACGGAGGTCGCGAAACCTATCCACAAAAAAAAGGAAAACAGCCAGAATGATTGCACAATATTTAAAAAATTGATATGATTTCATTATTACTGGGTGAAGATTGAGGATAAACTGGCAGAATCGTGCTTCAATACAGAGAGTGTCCCAAAAGTACCAGAAAAAGCAAAATGCACTGTGGATTATATGAGTCCGTCATCCTTTCAGACAGACCAGTGTTCGGTAATCATAAGAAGAGTTATACAGGGTGGGCCAATAGTGCGTGGACGGAGGATTGTAGGCTTACTAAAAAATATTTCATAAATCTATCACTTGACCATGGTAGGAATCCTTGAGGGCAACAACGTAAAATTATTTTCACTTAAATTTTGACGTTTATACAGGGTGATTAATATCAAACTTACATTTTTTTAAATGGAACCCCTATATATTATTGCATATTTGGATTCCTTGGTCAATTCTAGTGTGACTTTATGTATCACACATGGAACCTTAAATAAACCGTTTAGGCGCAAATCACCATTTTTGGTATAAGTAGGTATCAGAAAAAAAATGAATGTCGCAGCAATTATAAAACTTAGAAAGCCATGACTTTGTGGTCCGACTAAGAATGAAATGCGTCACCTGAGGCCAGACGGTTAAATTTTAATTCTTTTTGTACTTCGAGAAATCAGTAGTTCAGTTTTTCAAATGGGAATGCCTATTTTGGTTTAAAGAAGCAAATGTAAAATTTGATTACCTTTCTTATAGCATTCTTGATATCAATCTTTTTTAGGTTTCAATTTATTTCAAATTTTCAGTCAAATCGGTGTTTTTCAATTTTCCTGCGTGCAAGCAACCTAGCGGGCCATGAAAAACACCGATTTTACTGAAAATTTGAAATAAAATGAAAACAAAAAAAGATTGATATCAAGAATGCTATATCGTTAGAAAGGTAATCAAACTCTACATTTGATTCTTTAAACCAAATTAGGCTTTGAAAAAATTAGGATTTGAAAAAATCAAGTTATCTGTGATTGAAGTTTTTTTAATTTATCCTGTGATTTCTCCAAGTACAAAAAGAGTTCAAATTTAGCCGCCTGACCTAAGGTGACGCATTTCATGCTTAGTCGTACCGCAAAGTCAATGCCTTTTAAGCTTTATAATTGCTGCGAAATTAAATTTTTTTCTGATACCTGCTTATACCAGGAATGGTGATTTGCGCCTAAACGGTTCGTTTAAAGTTCCATGTGTGATACATAAAGTCACACTAAAATTGACCAAGGAATATAAATATGCAATAATATATAGGGGATTCCATTTAAAAAAATGTAAGTTTGATATGAATTACCCTGTATAAACGTCAAAATTTAAGTGAAAATAATTTTACGTTATAGCCCTCAAGGGTCCCTACCATGGTCAAGAGACAGATTTTTGAAATATTTTTTAGTAAGCCCACAATCCTCCGTCCACGCACTATTGGCCTACCCTGTATAGTTCATTTCTTGTTGTTTTTATTATCAATTAAGTCCGTCTTCAGTTTGGAGACTGCTACAGGACTGTTTCACTAAGCTTTGCAAACCAAGCATGGTCAGCAAAAGTAACAAATCAGAAAATTCAGAAGTTGTGTACTTTTTTACAAAGCTTTGTGAGCCCACTGTAGTTACAGATGAACAATATTATTGAAATGATAATCAGAAAATTCAGTAGTATGAAAATTTTCAACTCTTCGAGACACAGTGTGATTGAAGTTTGCTTCTCGTAAGATGAAACATATTGTAGCACTTTTAGCCTTGTAAGAGGGACACTCAGCATTCCAATACGGTTGTCTTGATAGATACAACTCCATCGGAATATGGCTTGGTATCAAGCACGATCCTGTCCATCCAGATGTATCAAATAAATTTACACTAGGTAGTTAAGAGTAAGTACAAAAAAGCGCGTAGTATTCAAATAGATAAAATCAATGCGTGTTAATACTTTTCCGAAACGAGAAACGGCGATTTTTGATACCTCGGCCTCAGGAAGTCAGAAATGGCAAGTGGACGGAGCCTAAGGTATCAAAAAAAATACGCACGATAGGCCGCCCCATTCAGTTAGGCTTAAAACAATTACAAAAAAAGAATGTATAATACATAATAATATATAAAAATACTTAGGGAATAATAAAACACACTTATCGGCTAAAGAACATGTTTAAACAAATGCTATTTATAATGTAATATCCTAAGCTTCAAAACTCACTCATATAACAAGTAGTTGCCTAGCCAGAGCAAAATGTGATCCAAAAACTGTAATAAATGCGACAAGGTTTCAATTGTATTTTGATATCACATTTCACCCTGTAAGTGCCAGTGCGGCTCTAAAAATATACCAAGTGGCACAGAAACGTGAGCGTCACAATTTTTGGATTCCGGCGATATTTTTTTGATATATAATAGGGTCGTTCAGTGAAATTCCAATAACCATATTTATGCGCAGTATTACTTACATATAACATACAAAAAAAATCAACTTAATTGGATGAGAATTGAAAAAGTTACGCGCCTTCAACGATTAAAATATTTCATGCACTCAAAATTCGTCGTTGTGACGTCATTGGGTCGGTCGGCGAGCCCAGACCGGCTGGCGGCTGTACAGCGACAGCGGCAAGCATACGTTTGTAATACGTTCAAGTGCTTTGGTTGACGCTATCTTTTGTTTGATCGGGTGGTTTTTTCTAACACATTCAAAAATCCAGATATGTAGGAAATAAGCTCATCAGGAGTACCTACAAGCTATAAGATATTTGATAGTGTTGCTTTTTGTATATTTTGCCCAGGAGATTGACTGCAGGATTGGGTTTCTTGGTTTTTGGATGGACATTTCGAAACAATCGATTATACGAAAAGGTATCGGTAAGCATTTTTTGATTTCCCATAGAGATTTCCACTGAATAAATAATTTTAAATGTTCGATTAATTTTGGAACGGTTTTTTTTTAATTATTGAGCAAACAGTTGATATATACAGAAATCGTCTGCTATAATTTTATATGGAAGATTAAGTTTCATTTTTTTCAAAGTTACAAATATTTCGATTTTTGTTAACTTTGTAGCAAGCAAGCATATTAATTAGAAATAATGAGTGACTGGGTATCCCGATATAAATTTTCGGATTATTTTCTATAAGAAAAGCAATTCGCTTTTCTACAAGTTCCTTGTTGAATGATCCGAACTCGAACCACTGGTTAAGGAGTAACATTATTTTGGGATATGTTTTAATGGCATTTGTTTCTGCCTTCCCTTAGTGGCTGCCTTTAGTATATTGCACTCAACATATTTTGATATAACTTTGACCTTTATATTGACTTGGACTCCCTTATCTGTCTTCCAACGTTCCCTCTCTCGTTGTCTTCAGTACATTCTAGTTCTACTTGCGAAACATTGGTGCTAGATTCGCTGCTTGGTGACGAACATCGAGTTTTTTTTTGTGCTGGTACTAGGTTCATCTCAATCTCATTTTCGTTGTCTTAAGGAAAACATTCCAAGGATCTCTAGCGTGTAAGGCTTGTTGGTCTTTTTGACAAACAAAAATGTGCGGAACTACTTCCGGGTTCATCTTAAGTTTTACATCTTTCATTAGTTTGTAACACATGTAATTTTCAACAGCTTCCTCATACTTAAACAAAATATACAAGACTGAGATACACATTTGAAGTAGGGATATTTTGTAGGCTAAGTACCCACGATTTTGTACCCAAAATACAGAAATGTGAGACACAAGAACTAGATAATATAATATAAAACAGTTTTTTCTACATAATTAAAATACATATGAATTTTGGTTACATCAAAGGACCGAAAACAGCCTTTCACATGTTCCACATATCTTCTATTAAAATGGCCCTCACAGCAATACTTTGTTGACTTATCGCTCACAAATTCATTCCTATGCATAGCTCTCTGCCACAATTTCCTGATTTTTATATTTCGTGGCAAACCAATAAAAAATTCATCAGGAGTGGTCACTGTCGTATTTTCACATTGGGGAACCATACAATATTTATAATTTTTCTTCATCTGTCCTCCTTCCATTATTATACTCAGTATCAACGAATTCGAATAGCTTGGTAAGTATTCAGTGTCGAAATTATCCAATAGACGCGTATGCAGTTCACAAAGCTTGCATAGCAAGTAGCATGCGCCGCAGCGTTATTATTTACCAAGCACCCGTACGATGCGTGGCCAAGATGCCGCGCCGCGCCGGTCGGAGAGGTACAGTGACGTCACCGTCGCACACTCGCAAGTACCGCGCGTTTTCAATTTGCAGCACTTTGATAATTTATCAGAATATGAAATCGAGCTCATAAAATTCTGAAATTTTGCACAGCTGCTAAACTCAATACGCCCTTTTAGCATATGCAATAAAAAAAAATATGCTGAACGAGCCTATTGGAAATTTCAATAAGGACGGCCCAAATTTCTGTGTCACTCGATATTTAGATGCTGATAACGAGTTGTATCGTATCGAAAACACGGGAAATTTAAAGTCGGGAGTCTAAAAAACTCTTACAAAATATCAGGGCTTAAATTTATATCCTTAAACCTTGATTACTTGATTAGTTTCTTCTTTGTTCCATTTGTTTCACTGGTCTTCTAATAAAAACTATATATTCTTGAAATATACTGTGTGCTTTGTGGATTTTTAATAAATTTTATCTTTTGAATAAAGCATATTTGGTTGTTATTAGAATGCCAGTAAGACAGGATGAAATGCCTATCTTTCGCGTTTGCGATACTATACGGTAAATAAATTTTATTAGAATCAACAAACTGACTAAACCCGAAAAAAGTGAATAATAAAAATGCTGCCTTTTCAAGAAAACTGAAACTTCAGGCGAGAAATATATTCAAGCATAGGAGAGTGTAAATAGCTCTTATACTAGCTAAAAAGGTGAATGGATATACAACAAACTGTATGTATATTGTATATATATCTCTAACAATTATGGACGAGTAATTTATTGATATCAATGGCCGTCGAACGCAAAAACACCGTCGTTATTTTTTTTATAATTATTTATATAAATGGCTTAAGCTATCATTGTCGTTCAGGTGAAAGAATGCCTTTTTGTTTCAATTTTTCAGGCTCCAGATTCTTGTTTTAAATCGACCTACTCCTATCAGGGCATGATAGAAGAGATAAAATGCAACAAAATTAGTCTGGATAAAAATAAATAGTTTTTGAGATTTTTCAATTTTAACAATTTAAACCCAAAATCTGGGGTTTTTGTATAAACTCTGAAAAACCGCGTTAAAAATCATTAACATGTTTACTTATTTTATTTCAATACATTTACACTAATTCAATAGATACCTTAGGAAAAAAGATATTACGAAAAATAAAGTAATTATTTTTTTTTCGTTTCAACAGAATGGTATCTAGCTCAAAATACTGCCATACAAACCCCTCAATCTAGACTTCTCAATAAGCTATAAATGTAGAATTGAAAACTTGCGTTCAGGAGCATAGTCAGGATTTAAATTCATGGAACTAAGGCCCAGACTGGCAGAACCCAACAAAGTAACTTTGAAGTGGGTGCCTGGACACTCAGGTATAAGAGGCAATGAAAGGGCGGACGAGCTAGCAAGACTAGGCTCGTCTGCCCTATACATTGGAGCAGAACCCCCCTTGGGGGTGCCTAAAAGCACAATCAGACACCAGGTCGGAGAATGGATGAAACATCAGTACAAGGAGCAGTGGAACTTGTTGCCAGGATGTGTTCATGGAAAAACATTCATTAAATCTCCATGCAAGAAAATAGCTGAAACACTGCTCTCCTTGAGTAGAAATCAGCTCCGAATAACGACGGGTCTCCTCACAGGACATTGTGACCTGAAGGAACACCTGAATAAAATGGAACTCTACAATGGAGACCTCAACTGCAGATTGTGTGGAAGAGGAACTGAGTCAGCCCTACATGTGCTCTGTGAGTGCGAAGCGCTAGATCACAAGAGACAACAGCTCTTTGGGAAGACCAAGCTAGAACCAATGGAGTACGGCTCAGCACCAGGACCAGTAGGTAAACTGCATAAACTTATGCAGGGATCCAGATTGCTGGAGTGGATACTGTAAGTGAGAGGAGCAATAATACAATAGGCCTTAAGGCTTAAGTATTGACGGGGACAGCAAGATCGGACGGCTCCTGGAAAAAAAACCTTCTAGTGACCATGACAGTTGAGACGTTGAAACCTGGGGCCTCCGAAGGATTGAAAGTGGTTCTCCTTTTTCCTGAACGACAATTGGCGTTCCAAAAAAGCGCTCTTCGTGTCTAACAATTTTGATTGGCTGTAGCGCGCTCTCTACGGTCTCTTTCGAAGCTGGGCGGATGGTGTTTTCTGCGCCGACGACGGGAAAGGTGCATGTTTACCGACCGCGCACGCGCACGCGCGCGCGCGCGCGACCGCGGTACTCTCTTTTTGTTTTTATATTCTTTTTGTTTTTGTTTGTTCGACTCTCTACGTACACACATCAAGTTCTTACAGAGAAGTAGTACTGCGGCGAGCCCGCAGTGCTGGGAACGAGACCGATTCCTATTCGGCGGTGTTGTTACTTTATCAATTCCTAAGTGATAACAGTCGACGCTGAAAATGTAGTCTAAAATCTAAAAGAAATAGAATGCCTCAAAATGTGTAAAATTAGCAATGAGAAATAAAGTACTGACAAGTTCAAGTAGACACTTTTATGCAATTTTTTTCAAAGCAATTCATTTTAAAAATTTCAAAAAGTCAGTAACTTGTATTTTCAGATCATTCATATAATACTTCGAGTGTATTGCATCCAGTATTCAAGATTTTTACATCACAATTTATAAGGATTTCGAGAAAGCGTTTTAAACTTTTTATTCGTATGCTTAAATTATTTCTATTGTTTATTTTCAAAAATTGTAATAAGATTTGGTTGAATCTGACAATGAGTGATTACTAAAAAATAGAGGATAGAATGCAAATATATTGATTCCAATTTGATTAATGATTCCAAACTAGTGTTGGTATACGGGGTATTAATTAAGTATGTTAACAAACTTTAACCACGAATAGTACTCCAAAAAATAGAAAGAAAATGTCATATGAACATGGGTCCGGAAATGCTTCCTAAGGGAGCTACGCTCCTTTGCATGGGGCACCCTGAAGACGGTTTCCCTCGATATTCTCGAAACCATTCATTACAAAATTACGAAATTAGATACGATGGGTAAGCTTTTGACGCTGAATCTGATTCTGAATCGAGAATTTCATAATTTTAATCAGAGGCGTATCATACGGGCGAAGTTAAGGGTAAAAATAACGTCATTTTCTAAATGGTAGTTTTTTTGACATATTGATTTTAGAATATGGTATTTCAGAGATTTCTACGTAAAAATGGTCTCTTGGTACATCTCGATAGGGCTAACCGTTTTCGAGAAAAATGCATTTATTTATTTACAATAGCCTGCATCGATTCAATAATTTGCATTTTTCTCGAAAACGGTTAGCCCTATCGAGATGTACCAAGCGACTATTTTTACGTACAACTCTCTGAAATACCATATTCTAAAATCAAAATGTCAAAAAAATTACCATTTAGAAAATGGGGTTATTTTTTACCCCTAACTCCTCCCGTATGATACGCCTCTGATTAAAATTATGAAATTCTCGATTCAGAATCAGATTCAGCGTCAAAAGTTTACCCATCGTACCTAATTTCGTAATTTTGTTATGAATGGTTTCGAGAATATCGAGGGAAAACCGTCCTCAGGGTGCCCCATGCAAAGGAGCGTAGCTCCCTTAGGAAGCATTTCCGGACCCATGTTCATACGACATTTTCTTTCTATTTTTCGGAGTACTATTCGTGGTTAAAGTTTGTTAACATATTTAATTGACACCCTGTATAGTACTATAGGTAATTTTTGCATGTTAGTAAGATTTTTTAGTAAGGATGGCACACTGATGCTGTTGAATTGGGTCCGTCGCGTTCCCAGTACTACCGTTTGCGGCTATATCTACCTATTCACCATGATTGGGTCGTCAGGTGATCTGCGCTGCCCCATCCCCTTACATGGTGGAGTTGTCCCATTCCAGCTGGCTGACGTTCTGATACCTGCATAAGAAAAAAACAATCAATTAGTGAAAAATTTACAATATGGAATAAATTCATTTATTTATTAACTGCCGTGGTATTTCTTAAATTTGTAATTTCGTCTTGAGACTAATAATAAACGAATCCATTTGCCATAATGGGGTATTTTCCAACTTGCTAATATTGCCTGTTTAATGGCTAAATGGATTCCTTGTATCTAATTTGTAATGATGGCAGTGTTTGCTCAATTTTTTTCTGCCCACGTGGAGTGAAGATAGACTTTGAAAATCATCCCTTTGAAAAGAGCTCATTTAAATCTCTTAAACCTCGCGCCTAAGAAATCAACCAATCAAAAGTGATTTTTATGCGGGATGTAGATAGAATGTGACTATATTAATTTGAATTATGCGTAGATTCAAGGTTGTCACGTTGTTAACATGTTGCCTAGTTTTTCTACATATAGAGGATGTAAACTTAATTTTATGTATTATGTTTATTTAGTTTCCCTCTTTTTAATTGAATAAAAGTTCATGTTTGTAGACTATAAATGTTATATTACACTGCAATTCCATTCTTTTGCATTATTATGTAATTAGCAGTTTACTCTGAGAATGTTTCCTAGTTACGTTTCACAATTTTATTCGTCATTCTTTAACAGCCTGTCACTAGTGTCATGCCATACATAACCTTCCCTGGTCTCACGACTGACACGGTAATTAACCATGATGAAATGATGTAAACAAACATCTGTCAATGTCAATACGAAGCGGAGGTTATGTTTGTAGATGGAGAAAGCAGGTCAGGCGACAAAGCAGAGTCACATTCTAAGGATATCACCACGAAGGACTTATTACGTCACGCTAAGATTTATTACGTCACAGCTTTGGCGCGAAATTTTATGTTTGAACTTTGGAGGGGATTTTAATCCACTTCGCGTTCACAATAAAACGTAAAAATGTTAGTTACATGGTTTTTGGGGACGTAACATCAATATTCCGTCATAAAATTTTGTTCGGAAAATACCCCATTATACTAATACAGGGTTGGGATAAAGTATGGAACCAAGCAAATAACTTTGGAACGGAAAGAGTGATATTGCTGAAAATTTGCAGGCAAGTGTAGTGACCTCTAATGCATCCGAAGACATTATGTTAGCTATTAATGTACTTCCGGTTTAACCGGAAGTACCGTCAACTTTTTTAATTTAAATGGGACACCCTGTATATTTTTGCAGATTTTATTATTTATTAGTCTCACAAATTCGTCCGCGGAGGTCTGCGGTCTTCCCGTTTGAGGTAACTTTTTTTTGTATTTTTTTTTAGTCACCGTCAAACGTGTTATAGGACCCCTGTCGGGACGTAAATCATCAAAAGTTGACACACTTCTTTGTGAGTTCTCACGCGATCGCCAAAACCGACTTTTGAATGACCGGCATTTTAAACACCTGAAATGATAAAGAAGCTTTATCTTTCCCGTTTTTACAGAAACTAATGCTAAACCCACTATGGACGTATCCGGAAAAAAAAGATGAATTAAAACCTGCAAAAATATACAGGGTATCCCATTTAAATTAAAAAAGTTGACGGTACTTCCGGTTAAACCGGAAGTACATTAATAGCTAACATAATGTCTTCGGATGCACTAGACGTCACTACACTTGCCTGCAAATTTTCAGCAATATCACTCTTTCCGTTCCAAAGTTATTTGCTTGGTTCCATACTTTATCCCAACCCTGTATAATAACCTCACGGAATTATAGTTTACTTATATAACCAAATGAGTATAAACAGAAGATTTGTCAACGCTGTAATATATCCATGTACCTTGATATTTGAATAATACTCCCTCTAGAGAGAACAATTATTACTGTGAGGCTCAAACATTAGGTTTCAGTTGCGCTGCTGGTTTGCTCTTTATGCCGTGTTATTATTGAAAAAAGGTTTTTTGTACATGTCGTGCCCTATCTCACGTAATGACGTAACCGACAAAAAATGAAAAAAATGAGATGGAAGGTGTCCCATAGGCACAGCTTTTTCCCACGAAGTATCATAACTGTATCACTTGCGGTATCTAAGCATCAGAGGTGATAAGTATTTGTATTTCACATATCTGAAAATCCACGACAACATTAATACAGTAAATTTGTTAGTTTCTTCACACTTAGAAAATTTATTGGATGCTAGTTACGCCTGTACGTGAGATTGGGGACGATGTATGTGTACCTGTGTCCCCTGGCGAGCGCCGTCCTTGTGGCGTTGCGTCCCGCCCCTCCGCCGCCGCACTCCTCGTCGTCGTCGTCCTCGTCGGAGGTGGAGCACTCGGAGGCGGCTATCACCCGTCTGCCCCCGTTACCGTGGCCGTTGCCGCCGCCCCCCGCGTGTCGCACTCCCCCTTCGCATTCCGATGACGAGCCCTCCTCAGAGTCGGACTGCTCCTCCGATTCGGAGCTGTACTCCGCCCCCGAATGCACGCCGCCGCCTTCCAGCTTACGCTCGGCGCTCTGGAACCACCACAAAACAAACATGTGTATACAGGGTTGGGATAAAGTATGGAACCAAGCAAATATCTTTGAAGCGGAAAGAGTGATATTGCTGAAAATTTGCAGGCAAGTGTAGTGACGTCTAGTGCATCCGAAGACATTATGTTAGCTATTAATGTACTTCCGGTTTAACCGGAGGTACCTTCAAATTTTTTAATTTAAATGGGACACCCTGTACATTTTTGCAGATTTTGATTCATCTTTTCTTTCCGAATACGTATAGTGGGTTTAGCATTAGTTTCTGTAAAAACGGGAAAGATAAAGCTTCTTTATCATTTCAGGTGTTTAAAATGCCGGTCATTCAAAGTCGGTTTTGGCGATCGCGTGAGAACACAAAGAAGTGTGTCAACTTTTAATGATTTACGTCCCGACAGGGGTCCTATAACACGTTTGACGGTAGCTAAAAAAAAAGTACAAAAAAATTATCTCAAACGGAAAGACCGCAGACCACCACGGACGAATTTGTGAAACAAATTTTTTAAGAAACAAATACTAAACCCACTATGGACGTATTCGGAAAAAAAAGATGAATTAAAATCTGCAAAAATATACAGGGTGTCCCATTTAAATTAAAAAAGTTGACGGTACTTCCGGTTAAACCGGAAGTACATTAATAGCTAACATAATGTCTTCGGATGCACTAGACGTCACTACACTTGCCTGCAAATTTTCAGCAATATCACTCTTTCCGCTTCAAAGATATTTGCTTGGTTCCATACTTTATCCCAACCCTATATATAAAAACTGCTTTCAGATAATATAAGCATATCTACTGAAATAAAGAACAAGGAAGGTTTCTGGTCAAGAAGCTAGTTAAGAGGAGAAAATTTTGGAATAGGGTACTTGCAGAAAAAAATATTATGCCGTTTACGCGTTCCTTAGAGTCTAGTAAACATGACAAAATCACTTGTTTGGGTTTTTGGAATCGGCTGTGAGAGATATTCCAAAAATTATTTCAAATGCCGTAAAATGCCGCGCAAACAACCTCTGACGTCAGTGATATCCTATAGTGATGGGATGTAAAGTACTGATATTCGATATCGACAGCCAGTGCTAACCTAACATTTTGATACTGATCATTATAACCACAAAACACAGTCACACACAAAAGTATACCCTGTTACCCGATATTTAAAACTGTCAGCTGTGTCAACAGCGAACAGCTGTTCGGTTAGTGATAACTAGAAATACCCCAGATTGAGTCTGCTACTGAGTGCAAGTTCTGCTAATGACGAGTAATTGACACACGTTTTCGTCTATGCCGTGAAGTCTATGCTTATTTTACATTTTCTCGGAAAATCTGGCGTTTTAACCAATAAATATCCCACTAGTGATGCAAGCTATTCATTGAATCGTTTTTATTGCTAAATATAGGAGTATTTTGATAGTCTCTAACAATATACAAATCAATAAAATAATGTATTTCTTTTAACCGACTATTTTTGCTGCAAATTTCTGGATATTGAAGCATTTCTTGTTTACAAAAATAGTCGTTACTTTTTGGCAATGAGATATTTAGTAAGGATATTACTAATACGGTCCTGATCGCAGGATTGCCAATGAACACCACTAGTAAAAAATTAAATTTGAGATACTCTTCTTCGTCAGCTGATACCTATCAAATAGACGTCAAGCCCGTTTAAAGTATCAGGTAACAGAGTATATTATACAAAAGTCGAAAGAATAAAAGTTAGGCTCGATTACTTATTCACTTTGTAGGGATGGGCTTGAATTAGATTCTATCTTTGGATTCATTCATAATGGGATGCGCCGAAATAAAATGATGGCTTCGATTAGTTGCGAATCTCGGTCACAAACAGGATGAACTGTGATACCTATCAGATATAAAAATGTATTGCAACGAAAATGCTAGTGGGTTAATTGCCTGTTTCAAATATGTTTAAGTATCAATAAATTGAGTCGCACTGTTAAAGAATTCAGATCATCTCTAGTCGAATGCGCAATTTTATTTGTTTTTAAGCAGTTGAACGAGATACGTTGTCTAGTGAGGTACGATGAGCAGTTCGTCAGAAGAGGATCTCTTTGTATTGAGTTCAATTGCCACTCTGGAAGAAGAAGAAAAGAAACGAAAACAAAATAAAATGCTGGGTAATTAAATTACCTTTGTAATGAATGTGTTTGTATCACGACTAGAGACTGCAATTTAGCACCACATCCAACATAATACTGCTAAACACTGAAAATATGCGAGAGGCAAGAGAAACGACGCCTAGTTGATCCGAAGAGCATTCGCGCGTCAAACGACGCGCCTCTTCGTTTCGCGTCCCCTGAGTGGGCGGGCTGCCATATAACCTAATGTAAACTTCTCTGGCGTCAAATCAATAACTTTCTGCGCTCCGCTTCCGTTCGCGACGCTTCGTCTAAGTGGGCGGGCACGTAAAGACGCGACGCTTCCGTTCGCGACGCTTCGTCTAAGTAGGCGAGCACGTTTAGGCGACGGTTGCCACGAGGCGTATATTGTTACTTTTCTTTAACAATTCTTCTAACTGGATTTTACATACACCAACGATAATTATAATGACGAGTACTCACCTCCATGGGGTTGACGGTGATGGTGAGCGCCGAGTCGTCCCAGGCCATCTCGCCGTCCTGCTCGGAGGCGTCGTGCTGATGATGATGAGCGGCCGCCGCCGCCGAAGCGGCCAACGCCGCCGAACGGTGTGCGGCCCGGATGCGCACCGCCCCCAACACGATCATGAACAGGAGGAAGCCGACGCACACCACTACGATCACGGTGACGGCGTGCGAGCCCGCCGCTGCGGCCGCCCCGCCCATGCCCCTGGGACCGCCTACCACGCCGCCGGCGCCGCCCAGCATCTCCAGGCGCTCGGGCGGCGCGTATTGGTGGGACACCATCGCCAGGGGGCGGGGCTCCGATGATTCGCGACGTTGCTGCTGCTGGCCACTCCCACCGCTGCCGCCGTGCTCTACCACGCGGGCGATCGACTCTTTCGGGGTCGGGTGGATCACCGTCAGCTGTGGACAATGAGATAAACAGTTAGATAGGTTTCTTAAATGTCAAGGAAAGTTTAAGGAAACAGACATTCAAGGACAGCGGCAGAAATATAATCGTTAACCCTATAAATGTATTTATATTCCTTGGGGCAAAATAACTTACCCTTAGACAATGAGATAAACAGTTCGATAGCTTTTTTAAATGTCAAGAAAAGTTTAAGGAAACAAACATTCAAGAAGAGCGACAGAAATATAATCGTTAACCCTAAAAATGTATTTATATTCCTTGGGGCAAAATAACTTACCCTTAGACAATGAGATAAACAGTTAGATAGCTTTTTTAAATGTCAAGAAAAGTTTAAGGAAACAAACATTCAAGAAGAGCGACAGAAATATAATCGTTAACCCTAAAAATGTATTTATATTCCTTGGGGCAAAATAACTTACCCTTAGACAATGAGATAAACAGTTAGATAGCTTTTTTAAATGTCAAGAAAAGTTTAAGGAAACAAACATTCAAGAAGAGCGACAGAAATATAATCGTTAACCCTAAAAATGTATTATATTCCTTGGGGCAAAATAACTTACCCTTAGACAATGAGATAAACAGTTAGATAGCTTTTTTAAATGTCAAGAAAAGTTTAAGGCAAACATTCAAGGAGAGCGACAGAAATATAAACGTTAACCCTAAAAGTAGTTTCCCATTTGCTTTCTGCATCCTCATGCCGTTGACCAGATGGTATCTACTGGTTCATCCACCTTTAGGGGCAATTTCACACCCCAAGGACAAGAAGGTGTCCTGACTCTTCTCACCTCTTCCACCCAAAGCTGTTGGTTGAGAAGAGGTTACTGCTTATACCGACAGTAGTTCGGTGTTCCTTTTAGTCGCCTTTTACGACACGCAGGATATACGATGGGAGATATTCTACCCGCCCCCACAGGGGGAGGGGGGCAATACTATTTGTAGTTTATTGTCACTTATAGAATAGTTTTGTTTCTTGTTTATGATATGATATTTTTAAAAACAAAAATTATGCGTTCTTGGATCGACTGTAACTTTTTTATTTATTAACATTTCTCAAATCTGTAAAGGTATTATTACAGTTTTGTAGAATAAGCCCATTCAATCAGATATCGGATGCAACGCTTCGTTTCCTTGAAGCCACCATCAACTTCCTTCTCTCTAATGGCCGCCATATTGTCTTGTTTACATTATAATTCTAAATTTTGGAAATTATCAGCTAAAAATCAGAATAAATCATTTCCAGATAATGACCCAGAAGGCAAAACTATCAAAAAGTCCCTACATCTAATGTTAAATCAACTAAATAACAATTATTTAATTATAAGTTAATCCATGAACAGCATTACAGTTGATATAACGAAGAATATTTCGATAATAATATAATATAGACACGATTTTTTTCTTATAATTATCCTAAAGAGAAAAAAAGATTATTTGGACTGTTAATATGAATCTGCAAATCCTATTATGCAACACCCTGTATAGGCATCATCATCATAGTCACAATGTCTTAACAGATATGTTGTGAACTCCTAAATTGCATTTACTCATTTTACGAGTTTCTCTTGGGATATCTTTAAGATCTTTAATGCAGTAGTTTCCCATTTGCTTTCTGCATCCTCATGCCGTTGACCAGATGGTATCTACTGGTTCATCCGCATTTAGGGGCAATTTCTCACCCCAAGGACAAGAAGGTGTCCTGACTCTTCTCAACTCCTCCACCCAAAGCTGTTGGTTGAGAAGAGGTTACTGTTTATACCGACAGTAGTTCGGATCCTTTTAGTCGCCTTTTACACGCAGGATATACGATGGGAGATATTCTAATCCGTTCCCACACGGGGACCTGTATAGGCATGTGATCTCAAAATTGATAAAATTTACAAAAAGTTTTTTTCTAACATTCCTAATGCTAATAGATTTTCGAAATATTTTTATAATTAACATTCCTAATGCTGTGTTTAATGTACCTAAAAAATAGATCTTAACTATATATACTTCAGATAAACAGAGAGACCACAAGATGATAAGGTTTGGAAATTACATTTTCCTGAAGAGTTTATTTACTGTTTTCATTTTTCAAACGCAAAATTTTCTTTATTCTTCCAAGTGCCGAACGCTATATTAGTAATAATTGCAACTGGGGTACTTACAGTTTGCACATATTCATTTGAAGTGAATCTGCCGTTCAATTCGGAGCAGGTAAGTTTGAAGACTCTGTTCAGATAGTAAGCCGGTTTTCTGTTCGTGTAGACGATCTGTCTGAGAACTTGCTGATAATTGTACACCATATCCGATCCCGTGATCGTGACGCCGTCCTTTGATACTCTCGCAGCCATACCTAAAAAAATCATCATTTCATAAAATGCAATAGTATTGTGAGATGTAAAGCGATACTCTATCCAATTAGTTATTGTACGTGTGCGTTATAATGCCGGTAGAAAGTGAAAGGTTACCAACCGCACGCTGATGAGAAAGTGGCTGTAGATGGTGCGTCAAAGCGAAAACACCTAATACACAGATTACTCTTTTTTGGACAACGTCAAGTGTGAGTGTCATATAATAGAGGCAACAACGATGATAGATTATTGAAAAAGAAAAAGAAGGTACGTTGAAAAAGCTTCCAGGAAAAAAGTTACAATACGCAATATTGAAACTACAATTTGATAGTGACCAATGAATGAAATAATTATTTTTCAAAGAGAGCATCTGAATATGGTTCATAATAGGTTCATTTATTAAATGTGCATGTTGATAAAATCGGGCCTTAGTGTATCACAGTATCCTGAATTTAATAAACCATCTCGTTTAAACAGCAGAACAGCAGAAGATGACATGTACCAAGTGACTAAAAAAAAAAATAAAAAGCGACCAGTTAGATACCTAATCTTTTCAGCATGTCTTCGGGGACGCTCAAGTTCTCGTGATCGGGATTGAGGTTAGGGTAAATGGTCAGCTGGCACTTGTCCAGCTTCTGTTCACCGGTGATGTGTATATCGGCCAGCACTCTGACACCCATCCTGAAATCTTCGTACTTCCTCGCCATGTTTCCGGTACCGTTCAGCATGATGCTGGGCGTTTGAGGTCGGAGTACCATCACGTACGTCTGGGCATCTGGTACCTTCACTTGTTTACCTACAAAACACAACATGACAGTATAATGAGGAAGTTTCCATTTTTTCAAATTATATTTAATCAGATAGTCCTAAAAAGAACAACGGCGAAAACATTTTGTAATTATCTCCATTAATAGAAAAGTTATAGTCCTTCAAAGTTTGAATTGCCGTATCCTACGCGCGAAGCCACTGTGACGTCACGTCACATGACACAACGCAAGCCTGTGTATGCCCTGTCGAGGATGCTGCTCCCGCAAGCCACCGCGCCGCCGCCGGCCTCCTCGTTCATGTTGTTATTCCTTGTTTTCAGTAGAGTAGGCGACGCCGACGGTGACAAAACGATACATTGCAGTTTATTGGTACTCGTATTATTAGAATATATCTAGCAGACCGAGAAAAACCACCATAAAAACACCAAACAAATATTTCAATGGATAGCCTATTATGAATACAAAAAATTTAAGTTTTATGTTTTTAGTAATACTGTGTGAAAATTTAATTGAAATCAATCCTATAGTTTCCTAGTTACACCATACAGAATGATCAGAAGCAATACTCTCGCATGTATACATCAGAAAATTCTAAGTCGACGATCCGTAATAGCCAAGGTAATGTTCGGATGCACCTAAAAAAGTGTATTATGACGCTAGGCCTTTCTTTCACAGGTTAGTGGACGGCCTGTCATGAATACAATAATTTTTCAGCTTTACAACCCCTCACCCCCCAACCACCCCAATATCACCCCCATCCACAAAAGTAGAAAATGATCAGGAACGTCTAAAATGCCTAAAAACAAAGTTTGAAGGATATTTAGAATTTTTGGTTTTTTGCTAATTGCTCCACCGCCCATGCACCGATTTTCAAACTTATAATAACATTACCTACTACTACCCCACAGCATATCGCTGCCAAATTTCATAACAATCCATGCAGCGGTTACTGAGATTACGTGGCTAGAAAAACACGTGCAGACAGACCGACGGAAATGAGTTGTGTGGATTTTTGTTATGTAGACATCATAAAGCACCCAAAAAGCGTATTATCTCAAAATCGAAAATTTTCACGATCACAATACTTCCCTCACCTATAGGTGTGGGAAGTAAAAGTCCATAATCATGTCATCCACTTTAGGAAGATTACTAGAATCACCACGAACGTAACCTTCCTCCATACTTCAAAAATATACTGGCGTCTGCCCGTTACAACAAACACATTCGCCGTTCCACTCAAGTCTAAATGTCGCATACTGTATGCATGGCGGAATCCCGACCAAACTGTGGCTGCCGCGAACAATTAATAACATGTGACGTCATACAGATTTTCACCTCCGCGGTCGCTTTACGCAAATATAAGATTGAATAACTCCGCCGTTTATTGGAATATTCACATGATTTTTTCGACGTTCTTCAAGTGAAGAAGTAGACTATCAGATAATAATGAATTTTCCAAATTTTATTTTTTTGGAAACTTCTCCATGGTCCGGCGAAATTTGACATCAGCTCCCAGACTATAACACACAAACGATGATCAACAAAGTAACCTAACCTCACCGACGCGACGTTGTACGATACTGTCACTATGGTTTTGTAAAGAAAGCGAAGCGCTGTTGTCAGATGACAATATAGAATTTAGAAACTACAATGACTGTAATAATTAATAACTAATTCAAACGGTCGTCAACCCTATTTTTTTAGGCTGTACTTAAACTGCCCTCAAACGGTAGCCTACTAAAATGCCGTTTACAGCTGTGGCATCATTGAAGTGACGTATTTGACGGCTTTGTAATCGTTGTACTTAAACTGCCGTCAAACGGTAGCCCACTGAAATGGGGTTAATAACATAATAACATATTCGATTTCTTGTAAAAATCGCTATATTTCATTATCGGTTATATTGTTTTTGACTTGTTTGCATTATAGTTGTGACAATTTGTGCTGAATTATGGGAATCCGGATATTATTGGCATTGAGTGAAGTAAGTTTTCCGATTAGTTTCGAGCCGCGCTCAATGGACAGACCTGTTGTTTGAGCAAGGACCTAATGTATTGAAAAATTTTAAAAGGCTATGAGCGTATGATGCTGTAATTGTAAATGTAAATAATAGTGGCGAGAATTAGACTCAGTTTTTCATTGTAAGCAATGATGAAGTGGAACCGAACACCAAATTTTAAATTTCCTCGACAATTAGAGAAGGAGACTTTCAAATTGCGTTTTGTCCATTATTACAAATTTTTAGGAGAAGGAAAAAACTGGTACAGAGAAACCAAATCATAGAGAAAAAATATTTGGGATAATATACTCATATGAGCTCTATAGAACTCAATCGCAAAACTTGATACAAGAAGTTGAAAAACAACTTGTTAAAATTAAAAAAAAAAACTGCTGGACATAATGCAGTATGTGTAGATGATTATTATTTTTTTAATAAAACCATTTTGATTATTCTCAGCGTAATCAAAAACATATAGTTCTTTTCTAGTTTCATACTCCACTAGTTTGGCACAGTTTTCTCACGTATTGCGGCTATTATTTCAGCTCCCGAAAGAACAATAAACGAAAATTAAATCGCAATCAAAATGCATTTTATCCATAGACTTCAGTCAAATCAGATTAAATCTAAGTATGATTTCCTACCGAATAGCACAGAGACTAAATGTATCGTCTGTCTTACTGCTTATAAAGAGTAGATATTTGATCATAGGAACACTGATGAAGCTGTTGGAACGTCATTTCAGTGGGCTTTCATTTGACGGCAGTTTAAGTACAGCGATTTTTTTAATGCAAAAATATAAACAACACATTCCAAAGAATATTTCCAAAAGCTATGCATTTTTCTGTCTAATCTTAAGATATGTTTATTCTACCTTTGAATACAAAAATTCGCTGCTCTCTCATAAGAGCCCATGTTAAAATTCTTATTTTGAATCTTTAACAACATTCTAAAAAGATCGTTAACAGCTGTTGATTTTTTTAGGGTAGATACCTATGTTATTAAATTTATCTAAAACGAAAAAAAAATCATCTAATGAACACTTTCGTGAACGATAGACATACCAATTATTATCAGAGTACGACAGTGACACAGAACAAACAGACGAACGCTTACCATTGTCGCAAGTGACTGTAGTGGTGAGACGTAAATTCCTGCGTCCGGGGGTCGGGAATTCCCTGGAGTTCAGATAACCGATCTTCCTGACTAAAGTTTCCAGATTCGTCCTGTTATCGCCCTCGACGGTAACTTCCGTTAAGTCGGAATTCGTCAACAGTTCCATGCCTGGTTGGAGCAGTTCCATTGCTGGTACCTGGTCAATATCAAATTCCGCGCTCAAAACAAACTAGACCTTATGAACTACTGTCGAAAATAAATCGCTTATCATATCTATAAAGTGGTATTTTACCATTCATAACTACTTGACAAACATTATTCCTGATATTTTGTCGTGGATACTCCTTTGGTTAATAATGATAAAACTGAAGTAGTTACATCCATCAAATGTCTGGGTGGATAGTAGATTGACATTTGAAGATTATTTTGATTATATGCATTATTTCAAAAATATTCAAATAGGTACATTACTTTTACAGAATTTCCCTAAGCCTCAGTGTCTAATTCTAAAAAAAATGTGTACAATACTGTAATCCTTCCTCCTTGATTGTACTGTTGAACTATTTTATATACAGCAAATGAATCCATATTTTCAGAATGAAGCAAAGAGATTTGAATAAAAATAAGTTCACAAAGGTACGTTACATGTTAAAAGGACTCCAATGGTTAAATATAAATAATTTTATATTGTATCGAGTTCTCATTTTCATATTTAGATTAAAGAATCATTTATTGCCGGAAATTCTACAATAATTTTATAGAATTAAACTATCACTATCATAACTATTCGACTAGAGGAAATATATATTTTCACCTACAAGTTTGCAACAGCAATATGACAAATAAATCGGTGTTCCAAAAAGGGTTATAGGAATTTAATAAATTGGACAATATATAAATCAAGTAGCAATTTGGAGGAATGCAAGACATGATTGAAAAAGTATTTCTTGGATATAGAAAATTTATAGTAATGTAATCTTATGAATGTACTCAGCAAATAAAGTTAGTTTGTATTCTTGATAACAGTTATATTGTAGCAGTTATGCTAAATAAATCTATACTGCTACTACAAAAAGATTATGTAACAAAGTTTGAATAACCAATCGATAAGAATAAATAGAGGTTTTATTCAGATGACAGATTATTTAAAAAATTACAGAGGCTGCATTTGCATCTGAAATTTAAGTTTTTTGATTGAGCATGATTGTGCCATTTGAAATATTCCGATAATGAAAATACATACAGAACACATAAGAAGCAAGTGTTGTTGTGGTTACCAAATTTTAATTTGAGTTGGTTTGATGACTTGTATCCATATAATACTTAGACTTACCTGTAGGCTCTCCTTACACTGATGCAAACAGCTCAATACTTCCGGTTTCTCGTTTTCCCCAACCAAAATACTTAGACCAGCTAAGTATCCTTTCAAATGATGTCTCATTTTGTTGTCAGATCCCTGTAGAATAATACGAACATGTAAAAAAGAGCATAGTATAATAACCATTAACCATTATATTATCACATAAGAATAGTCTAAAAAAATGTTTTCGCAACTAAACCGAATAATATTTTACAGAAATCACTACCGATTCAGACAAAAAAAGATCAAATTTATGGTCTTTTTGCACACAATTAGTTAAATGTAAGAGTAGAGGGATGTTTGCACATTAACTGTTTCAGATGTATTTCACCAGAAATTAACTAATAGTTTGTGTTCCATATTTTCTCGAAATCGAAACACGTGATTGTGGTAAATTGATAAATATTAGATCCGTTGAGAAAGATAGAAAGATAGAAGCCCAAATTTCAGCAATGGATAAATAAATCTTTCCTTTTGTACTTACAAGGTTTCCTCACAGTTCAAAAACCGGGAAAATAGTGCCAATTTATAAAAAAACAAGTCTGTAATGATTATAGCCAAGTAATAGTCCTTTTTTATTTCTCCAAAATACTTGAAATCTGATATTTGGGAATGAAGCGGTTTTTAGAAACCACAAACGCTTTGACATGGCTATGGTTTTTTTTATAACTCATAGCGTTTTCGACATATTGCCCTATCACTGCACTCATAGGAACTGAGTGCCAAATTATGTTCGTCTTAGATTTGAGTGCAAAACTAATGTGTTTTTTTTTACGACTTATCTGCTTAATTGCACTTGAGTGCAAATTATCGCTACGGCCTCTCTGAGCTCGTGGAGATTTCAGTGCATTTTTGACGCCTATAATATTAATTATAACCTATTTTATTTGTCAGAGAAAATAATTTTTTGAATTAAGAACTGGGTAGTGTAGTTGGAAGAACTGCGAATATCGTCATTTTCGGATGATGAGGAAATTGAAGCATATCTAGTTAAATTGCAAACAAAGGCTGCAGGTGTCCCAAAAATACGAATATTTGTTGAAGATGTTGTTCATATACTGACGGAAGAAGAGATACAGCAAGATATACATAAGTATTTACCGATATAGATACATATTCATTTTTAGTACAAAATGCTGTTAGTTTTTATGTCGATAAATAGAATAAATGATTGAATAAGGCGGATTCAAACTATTCAAATTCCAAAACCACCACAGAATGAAATTGAGCTCTCGCTATGCAAAATGACATCAAACTGTCATCAGTTGGCTGACAGCACAGTTACTTGAATTGCACTGAAATTTTGTGTATGTTCGACTTACCAGTTCAGATTTATTGCACTTCTGGGCACCAGACGAGTTTTCAATGTGCACTGTAGTTCAATCGTGGTTAAGATCAGTGCAGTAAGTCGAAAACGCTATCAGTAGACCGCGCAGGCAGAGCCTAAATACAAGAGTACCGCGGCTGCTGTGAAAGGGTTATGTTAGGGGAAGTTTGTGAAGTGTGGCCATACCTGCCAGCAGGCTCCGACGGTGAGGGTGGTATTGATGCCCTTGGTGGGGTGCAGAGGCCAATCATCGATCACTTCCGGATTCTTCTTCTCGGACCGGAACAGTTGACCGTCGATGTACAGTTCTACGTCTGGGAAGCGAACGTTGATAGCGTAGTGATGCCATTGGTCGTCACATACCTACACGATACAGTACTTCACTCAATAATTGAATCGGTGAGTTTTAAGTCCAAAATTGACAGTTTTTAACTGAGATAGCCAAAATCATATTTTAACGTGATCCTTTCTGATGAGTTGAGAAACAGTATAACTAACACACCGTGTACGCGTTTACGAGGGTACCTGCCATTGGATTGAGCGGAAGAACGATACAACTCTGGTTGTTATATCGTTTTTCCACTCAATATCCGATTTCCTTCCTTGCCGCCTGAGTTCGACGATCGACATGCGACAAGCTGGTGGCCAAGGGACTATAAAAAAATGGAGTCAAGTTGGTTGACTCAGTACTTCCCACACATTACGGTGATACCAGTTTATTATTTTCCCATAGCATAAAGATTTAGTGTGAGATCCCCTTGCAACAAAATCATCGCCAGTACCCCCCCCCCCCCCAAATTATTGTCATATGCCGCTAGGTCTTTCCTGCACAGGTCAATGAACAGCCTATTATCAATAATACAAACTTTTGTATTGAATTTCACCTCTTCAGCTGTGGCAGTTTTGGAAAAATTTAAGCGTTCCGGTACCGTTTACTGAAAAAGCGGTGTTGCCGTATCTCATTAATTAATACAAACAAAAATTTTGAAATTATGAGATCTTACTAAATTCGACATGCGCAATTCATTGCAATAAAAATAAGTAGAGGATTCTATTTAAAATAAATTAAAATCGGGGATACTTGTTTTAAAAATTTGGGAAAATAATTTATAACCTGGCAACGTCAAAAACGCGAAAAAAAATATTACAAGGCGAGATAGAGTATTTGTAGATATTTCGATTTAAAATAAAAAAGACAGGGTGTTACATTTAAAAAAACAAAGTAAAACGACCTTTAAGTTGCCGGAATTTAAAATTCTGCCAAAAATATCCTGTAGATACAAATTGCTGGTAGCATCCAGAATAATATCCGCTTAATATTCAAATAACTCGCTGTGTAATATTATTGAGAAAAGTTAAAGGAATATATCAATTTGAACGTATTACTTGCGACCTTGCAAATGCGGAAATTAATAGAAAATAAATTATTACTTGGCAACGTCGCAACCGATTCCAAAAATATTTTAGGGTTGGATAGAGATCAATGATGGACACTAGAAGAACTTGAGAGAAAGTTATAGTTCCATATAAAAAAATCAAGTTGATCTCTACCTTACTTTCCCGCAACACCCTGTATATTTCAAAATATTTTTAGGATATGCATCTCAAGTAACCAAATAACTTTTGTATTTGAGATTTTCTTCTATCAGCTATACCTTGCGAGATATCGAAGAATTACACACTAAATGGACAGCCTGTATACATCGGAAAAAATTCTAAGTCCTTTAGTTTCTGTAATAGGCATAAGGCAATGTTCGGATAGACCTAAAAAAGTTATTTATGTCGCTAGGTCTTCCTTCATAGGTCAGTGGGTAGTCTATTATGAATACAACAAATTTTTCAATTTTACAACCCCCCAACCCCCAACCACCCCAATTTCACCCCCACCAAAAAAAAAGTAGAAAATGATCAGGGACCCCTAAAACGCCTAAAAACGAAGTTTCAGCAATATTTAATTTTTTTTGTTTTTTGCTAATTACTCCGCCGCCTATGCACCGATTTTCAAAATTATACGAACATTACCTACTACGGCCCCACATCATACCGCTGCCCAAATTTCATCACAATCCATGCAGCGGTTACTGAGATCACGAGGGTAGAAAAACGCGACAGACAGACAGACAGACAGACAGACAGACCGACAGACCGACAGACAGACCGACGGAAATGAGTGACGTGGATTTTCGTTATGTACACATCATAAAACGTCCAAAAAACGTATTATCTCAAAATCGAAAATTTTCGCGATCACAATACTCCCCTCACCTATCGGTGTGGGAAGTAAAATCAAGTTGATCTCTACCTTACTTTCCCGCAACACCCTGTATATTTCAAAATATTTTTAGGATATGCATCTCAAGTAACCAAATAACTTTTGTATTTGAGATTTTCTTCTATCAGCTATACCTTGCGAGATATCGAAGAATTACACACTAAATGGACAGCCTGTATACATCGGAAAAAATTCTAAGTCCTTTAGTTTCTGTAATAGGCATAAGGGTTCGGATAGACCTAAAAAAGTTATTTATGTCGCTGGGTCTTCCTTCATAGGTCAGTGGGTAGTCTATTATGAATACAACAAATTTTTCAATTTTACAACCCCCCAACCCCCAACCACCCCAATTTCACCCCCACCAAAAAAAAAGTAGAAAATGATCAGGGACCCCTAAAACGCCTAAAAACGAAGTTTCAGCAATATTTAATTTTTTTTGTTTTTTGCTAATTACTCCGCCGCCTATGCACCGATTTTCAAAATTATACGAACATTACCTACTACGGCCCCACATCATACCGCTGCCCAAATTTCATCACAATCCATGCAGCGGTTACTGAGATCACGAGGGTAGAAAAACGCGACAGACAGACAGACAGACAGACAGACAGACAGACCGACAGACCGACAGACAGACCGACGGAAATGAGTGACGTGGATTTTCGTTATGTACACATCATAAAACGTCCAAAAAACGTATTATCTCAAAATCGAAAATTTTCGCGATCACAATACTCCCCTCACCTATCGGTGTGGGAAGTAAAAGTAAAACGACCTTTAAGTTGCCGGAATTTAAAATTCTGCCAAAAATATCCTGTAGATACAAATTGCTGGTAGCATCCAGAATAATATCCGCTTAATATTCAAATAACTCGCTGTGTAATATTATTGAGAAAAGTTAAAGGAATATATCAATTTGAACGTATTACTTGCGACCTTGCAAATGCGGAAATTAATAGAAAATAGATTATTACTTGGCAACGTCGCAACCGATTCCAAAAATATTTTAGGGTTGGATAGAGATCAATGATGGACACTAGAAGAACTTGAGAGAAAGTTATAGTTCCATATAAAAAAATCAAGTTGATCTCTACCTTACTTTCCCGCAACACCCTGTATATTTCAAAATATTTTTAGGATATGCATCTCAAGTAACCAAATAACTTTTGTATTTGAGATTTTCTTCTATCAGCTATACCTTGCGAGATATCGAAGAATTACACACTAAATGGACAGCCTGTATACATCGGAAAAAATTCTAAGTCCTTTAGTTTCTGTAATAGGCATAAGGCAATGTTCGGATAGACCTAAAAAAGTTATTTATGTCGCTGGGTCTTCCTTCATAGGTCAGTGGGTAGTCTATTATGAATACAACAAATTTTTCAATTTTACAACCCCCCAACCCCCAACCACCCCAATTTCACCCCCACCAAAAAAAAAGTAGAAAATGATCAGGGACCCCTAAAACGCCTAAAAACGAAGTTTCAGCAATATTTAATTTTTTTTGTTTTTTGCTAATTACTCCGCCGCCTATGCACCGATTTTCAAAATTATACGAACATTACCTACTACGGCCCCACATCATACCGCTGCCCAAATTTCATCACAATCCATGCAGCGGTTACTGAGATCACGAGGGTAGAAAAACGCGACAGACAGACAGACAGACAGACAGACAGACCGACAGACCGACAGACAGACCGACGGAAATGAGTGACGTGGATTTTCGTTATGTACACATCATAAAACGTCCAAAAAACGTATTATCTCAAAATCGAAAATTTTCGCGATCACAATACTCCCCTCACCTATCGGTGTGGGAAGTAAAAGTAAAACGACCTTTAAGTTGCCGGAATTTAAAATTCTGCCAAAAATATCCTGTAGATACAAATTGCTGGTAGCATCCAGAATAATATCCGCTTAATATTCAAATAACTCGCTGTGTAATATTATTGAGAAAAGTTAAAGGAATATATCAATTTGAACGTATTACTTGCGACCTTGCAAATGCGGAAATTAATAGAAAATAAATTATTACTTGGCAACGTCGCAACCGATTCCAAAAATATTTTAGGGTTGGATAGAGATCAATGATGGACACTAGAAGAACTTGAGAGAAAGTTATAGTTCCATATAAAAAAATCAAGTTGATCTCTACCTTACTTTCCCGCAACACCCTGTATATTTCAAAATATTTTTAGGATATGCATCTCAAGTAACCAAATAACTTTTGTATTTGAGATTTTCTTCTATCAGCTATACCTTGCGAGATATCGAAGAATTACACACTAAATGGACAGCCTGTATACATCGGAAAAAATTCTAAGTCCTTTAGTTTCTGTAATAGGCATAAGGCAATGTTCGGATAGACCTAAAAAAGTTATTTATGTCGCTGGGTCTTCCTTCATAGGTCAGTGGGTAGTCTATTATGAATACAACAAATTTTTCAATTTTACAACCCCCCAACCCCCAACCACCCCAATTTCACCCCCACCAAAAAAAAAGTAGAAAATGATCAGGGACCCCTAAAACGCCTAAAAACGAAGTTTCAGCAATATTTAATTTTTTTTGTTTTTTGCTAATTACTCCGCCGCCTATGCACCGATTTTCAAAATTATACGAACATTACCTACTACGGCCCCACATCATACCGCTGCCCAAATTTCATCACAATCCATGCAGCGGTTACTGAGATCACGAGGGTAGAAAAACGCGACAGACAGACAGACAGACAGACAGACAGACCGACAGACCGACAGACAGACCGACGGAAATGAGTGACGTGGATTTTCGTTATGTACACATCATAAAACGTCCAAAAAACGTATTATCTCAAAATCGAAAATTTTCGCGATCACAATACTCCCCTCACCTATCGGTGTGGGAAGTAAAACGTATTATCTCAAAATCGAAAATTTTCGCGATCACAATACTCCCCTCACCTATCGGTGTGGGAAGTAATAAGTAGAGGATTCTATTTAAAATAAGTTAAAATCGGGGATACTTGTTTTAAAAATTTGGGAAAATAATTTATAACTTGGCAACGTCAAAAACGCGAAAAAAAATATTACAAGGCGAGATAGAGTATTTGTAGATATTTCGATTTAAAATAAAAAAGACAGGGTGTTACATTTAAAAAAATGGAGTCAAGTTGGTTGACTCAGTACTTCCCACACATTACGGTGATACCAGTTTATTATTTTCCCATAGCATAAAGATTTAGTGTGAGATCCCCTTGCAACAAAATCATCGCCAGTACCCCCCCCCCCCCCCAAATTATTGTCATATGCCGCTAGGTCTTTCCTGCACAGGTCAATGAACAGCCTATTATCAATAATACAAACTTTTGTATTGAATTTCACCTCTTCAGCTGTGGCAGTTTTGGAAAAATTTAAGCGTTCCGGTACCGTTTACTGAAAAAGCGGTGTTGCCGTATCTCATTAATTAATACAAACAAAATTTTGAAATTATGAGATCTTACTAAATTCGACATGCGCAATTCATTGCAATAAAAATAAGTAGAGGATTCTATTTAAAATAAATTAAAATCGGGGATACTTGTTTTAAAAATTTGGGAAAATAATTTATAACCTGGCAACGTCAAAAACGCGAAAAAAAATATTACAAGGCGAGATAGAGTATTTGTAGATATTTCGATTTAAAATAAAAAAGACAGGGTGTTACATTTAAAAAAACAAAGTAAAACGACCTTTAAGTTGCCGGAATTTAAAATTCTGCCAAAAATATCCTGTAGATACAAATTGCTGGTAGCATCCAGAATAATATCCGCTTAATATTCAAGTAACTCGCTGTGTAATATTATTGAGAAAAGTTAAAGGAATATATCAATTTGAACGTATTACTTGCGACCTTGCAAATGCGGAAATTAATAGAAAATAAATTATTACTTGGCAACGTCGCAACCGATTCCAAAAATATTTTAGGGTTGGATAGAGATCAATGATGGACACTAGAAGAACTTGAGAGAAAGTTATAGTTCCATATAAAAAAATCAAGTTTATCTCTACCTTACTTTCCCGCAACACCCTGTATATTTCAAAATATTTTTAGGATATGCATCCCAAGTAACCAAATAACTTTTGTATTTGAGATTTTCTTCTATCAGCTATACCTTGCGAGATATCGAAGAATTACACACTAAATGGACAGCCTGTATACATCGGAAAAAATTCTAAGTCCTTTAGTTTCTGTAATAGGCATAAGGCAATGTTCGGATAGACCTAAAAAAGTTATTTATGTCGCTAGGTCTTCCTTCATAGGTCAGTGGGTAGTCTATTATGAATACAACAAATTTTTCAATTTTACAACCCCCCAACCCCCAACCACCCCAATTTCACCCCCACCAAAAAAAAAGTAGAAAATGATCAGGGACCCCTAAAACGCCTAAAAACGAAGTTTCAGCAATATTTAATTTTTTTTGTTTTTTGCTAATTACTCCGCCGCCTATGCACCGATTTTCAAAATTATACGAACATTACCTACTACGGCCCCACATCATACCGCTGCCCAAATTTCATCACAATCCATGCAGCGGTTACTGAGATCACGAGGGTAGAAAAACGCGACAGACAGACAGACAGACAGACAGACAGACCGACAGACCGACAGACAGACCGACGGAAATGAGTGACGTGGATTTTCGTTATGTACACATCATAAAACGTCCAAAAAACGTATTATCTCAAAATCGAAAATTTTCGCGATCACAATACTCCCCTCACCTATCGGTGTGGGAAGTAAAATCAAGTTGATCTCTACCTTACTTTCCCGCAACACCCTGTATATTTCAAAATATTTTTAGGATATGCATCTCAAGTAACCAAATAACTTTTGTATTTGAGATTTTCTTCTATCAGCTATACCTTGCGAGATATCGAAGAATTACACACTAAATGGACAGCCTGTATACATCGGAAAAAATTCTAAGGCCTTTAGTTTCTGTAATAGGCATAAGGGTTCGGATAGACCTAAAAAAGTTATTTATGTCGCTGGGTCTTCCTTCATAGGTCAGTGGGTAGTCTATTATGAATACAACAAATTTTTCAATTTTACAACCCCCCAACCCCCAACCACCCCAATTTCACCCCCACCAAAAAAAAAGTAGAAAATGATCAGGGACCCCTAAAACGCCTAAAAACGAAGTTTCAGCAATATTTAATTTTTTTTGTTTTTTGCTAATTACTCCGCCGCCTATGCACCGATTTTCAAAATTATACGAACATTACCTACTACGGCCCCACATCATACCGCTGCCCAAATTTCATCACAATCCATGCAGCGGTTACTGAGATCACGAGGGTAGAAAAACGCGACAGACAGACAGACAGACAGACAGACAGACCGACAGACCGACAGACAGACCGACGGAAATGAGTGACGTGGATTTTCGTTATGTACACATCATAAAACGTCCAAAAAACGTATTATCTCAAAATCGAAAATTTTCGCGATCACAATACTCCCCTCACCTATCGGTGTGGGAAGTAAAACAAAGTAAAACGACCTTTAAGTTGCCGGAATTTAAAATTCTGCCAAAAATATCCTGTAGATACAAATTGCTGGTAGCATCCAGAATAATATCCGCTTAATATTCAAATAACTCGCTGTGTAATATTATTGAGAAAAGTTAAAGGAATATATCAATTTGAACGTATTACTTGCGACCTTGCAAATGCGGAAATTAATAGAAAATAAATTATTACTTGGCAACGTCGCAACCGATTCCAAAAATATTTTAGGGTTGGATAGAGATCAATGATGGACACTAGAAGAACTTGAGAGAAAGTTATAGTTCCATATAAAAAAATCAAGTTGATCTCTACCTTACTTTCCCGCAACACCCTGTATATTTCAAAATATTTTTAGGATATGCATCTCAAGTAACCAAATAACTTTTGTATTTGAGATTTTCTTCTATCAGCTATACCTTGCGAGATATCGAAGAATTACACACTAAATGGACAGCCTGTATACATCGGAAAAAATTCTAAGTCCTTTAGTTTCTGTAATAGGCATAAGGCAATGTTCGGATAGACCTAAAAAAGTTATTTATGTCGCTGGGTCTTCCTTCATAGGTCAGTGGGTAGTCTATTATGAATACAACAAATTTTTCAATTTTACAACCCCCCAACCCCCAACCACCCCAATTTCACCCCCACCAAAAAAAAAGTAGAAAATGATCAGGGACCCCTAAAACGCCTAAAAACGAAGTTTCAGCAATATTTAATTTTTTTTGTTTTTTGCTAATTACTCCGCCGCCTATGCACCGATTTTCAAAATTATACGAACATTACCTACTACGGCCCCACATCATACCGCTGCCCAAATTTCATCACAATCCATGCAGCGGTTACTGAGATCACGAGGGTAGAAAAACGCGACAGACAGACAGACAGACAGACAGACAGACCGACAGACCGACAGACAGACCGACGGAAATGAGTGACGTGGATTTTCGTTATGTACACATCATAAAACGTCCAAAAAACGTATTATCTCAAAATCGAAAATTTTCGCGATCACAATACTCCCCTCACCTATCGGTGTGGGAAGTAAAACGTATTATCTCAAAATCGAAAATTTTCGCGATCACAATACTCCCCTCACCTATCGGTGTGGGAAGTAATAAGTAGAGGATTCTATTTAAAATAAGTTAAAATCGGGGATACTTGTTTTAAAAATTTGGGAAAATAATTTATAACTTGGCAACGTCAAAAACGCGAAAAAAAATATTACAAGGCGAGATAGAGTATTTGTAGATATTTCGATTTAAAATAAAAAAGACAGGGTGTTACATTTAAAAAACAAAGTAAAACGACCTTTAAGTTGCCGGAATTTAAAATTCTGCCAAAAATATCCTGTAGATACAAATTGCTGGTAGCATCCAGAATAATATCCGCTTAATATTCAAATAACTCGCTGTGTAATATTATTGAGAAAAGTTAAAGGAATATATCAATTTGAACGTATTACTTGCGACCTTGCAAATGCGGAAATTAATAGAAAATAAATTATTACTTGGCAACGTCGCAACCGATTCCAAAAATATTTTAGGGTTGGATAGAGATCAATGATGGACACTAGAAGAACTTGAGAGAAAGTTATAGTTCCATATAAAAAAATCAAGTTGATCTCTACCTTACTTTCCCGCAACACCCTGTATATTTCAAAATATTTTTAGGATATGCATCTCAAGTAACCAAATAACTTTTGTATTTGAGATTTTCTTCTATCAGCTATACCTTGCGAGATATCGAAGAATTACACACTAAATGGACAGCCTGTATACATCGGAAAAAATTCTAAGTCCTTTAGTTTCTGTAATAGGCATAAGGCAATGTTCGGATAGACCTAAAAAAGTTATTTATGTCGCTGGGTCTTCCTTCATAGGTCAGTGGGTAGTCTATTATGAATACAACAAATTTTTCAATTTTACAACCCCCCAACCCCCAACCACCCCAATTTCACCCCCACCAAAAAAAAGTAGAAAATGATCAGGGACCCCTAAAACGCCTAAAAACGAAGTTTCAGCAATATTTAATTTTTTTTGTTTTTTGCTAATTACTCCGCCGCCTATGCACCGATTTTCAAAATTATACGAACATTACCTACTACGGCCCCACATCATACCGCTGCCCAAATTTCATCACAATCCATGCAGCGGTTACTGAGATCACGAGGGTAGAAAAACGCGACAGACAGACAGACAGACAGACAGACAGACCGACAGACCGACAGACAGACCGACGGAAATGAGTGACGTGGATTTTCGTTATGTACACATCATAAAACGTCCAAAAAACGTATTATCTCAAAATCGAAAATTTTCGCGATCACAATACTCCCCTCACCTATCGGTGTGGGAAGTAAAACGTATTATCTCAAAATCGAAAATTTTCGCGATCACAATACTCCCCTCACCTATCGGTGTGGGAAGTAATAAGTAGAGGATTCTATTTAAAATAAGTTAAAATCGGGGATACTTGTTTTAAAAATTTGGGAAAATAATTTATAACTTGGCAACGTCAAAAACGCGAAAAAAAATATTACAAGGCGAGATAGAGTATTTGTAGATATTTCGATTTAAAATAAAAAAGACAGGGTGTTACATTTAAAAAACAAAGTAAAACGACCTTTAAGTTGCCGGAATTTAAAATTCTGCCAAAAATATCCTGTAGATACAAATTGCTGGTAGCATCGAGAATAATATCCGCTTAATATTCAAATAACTCGCTGTGTAATATTATTGAGAAAAGTTAAAGGAATATATCAATTTGAACGTATTACTTGCGACCTTGCAAATGCGGAAATTAATAGAAAATAAATTATTACTTGGCAACGTCGCAACCGATTCCAAAAATATTTTAGGGTTGGATAGAGATCAATGATGGACACTAGAAGAACTTGAGAGAAAGTTATAGTTCCATATAAAAAAATCAAGTTGATCTCTACCTTACTTTCCCGCAACACCCTGTATATTTCAAAATATTTTTAGGATATGCATCTCAAGTAACCAAATAACTTTTGTATTTGAGATTTTCTTCTATCAGCTATACCTTGCGAGATATCGAAGAATTACACACTAAATGGACAGCCTGTATACATCGGAAAAAATTCTAAGTCCTTTAGTTTCTGTAATAGGCATAAGGCAATGTTCGGATAGACCTAAAAAAGTTATTTATGTCGCTGGGTCTTCCTTCATAGGTCAGTGGGTAGTCTATTATGAATACAACAAATTTTTCAATTTTACAACCCCCCAACCCCCAACCACCCCAATTTCACCCCCACCAAAAAAAAAGTAGAAAATGATCAGGGACCCCTAAAACGCCTAAAAACGAAGTTTCAGCAATATTTAATTTTTTTTGTTTTTTGCTAATTACTCCGCCGCCTATGCACCGATTTTCAAAATTATACGAACATTACCTACTACGGCCCCACATCATACCGCTGCCCAAATTTCATCACAATCCATGCAGCGGTTACTGAGATCACGAGGGTAGAAAAACGCGACAGACAGACAGACAGACAGACAGACAGACCGACAGACCGACAGACAGACCGACGGAAATGAGTGACGTGGATTTTCGTTATGTACACATCATAAAACGTCCAAAAAACGTATTATCTCAAAATCGAAAATTTTCGCGATCACAATACTCCCCTCACCTATCGGTGTGGGAAGTAAAACGTATTATCTCAAAATCGAAAATTTTCGCGATCACAATACTCCCCTCACCTATCGGTGTGGGAAGTAATAAGTAGAGGATTCTATTTAAAATAAGTTAAAATCGGGGATACTTGTTTTAAAAATTTGGGAAAATAATTTATAACTTGGCAACGTCAAAAACGCGAAAAAAAATATTACAAGGCGAGATAGAGTATTTGTAGATATTTCGATTTAAAATAAAAAAGACAGGGTGTTACATTTAAAAAACAAAGTAAAACGACCTTTAAGTTGCCGGAATTTAAAATTCTGCCAAAAATATCCTGTAGATACAAATTGCTGGTAGCATCGAGAATAATATCCGCTTAATATTCAAATAACTCGCTGTGTAATATTATTGAGAAAAGTTAAAGGAATATATCAATTTGAACGTATTACTTGCGACCTTGCAAATGCGGAAATTAATAGAAAATAAATTATTACTTGGCAACGTCGCAACCGATTCCAAAAATATTTTAGGGTTGGATAGAGATCAATGATGGACACTAGAAGAACTTGAGAGAAAGTTATAGTTCCATATAAAAAAATCAAGTTGATCTCTACCTTACTTTCCCGCAACACCCTGTATATTTCAAAATATTTTTAGGATATGCATCTCAAGTAACCAAATAACTTTTGTATTTGAGATTTTCTTCTATCAGCTATACCTTGCGAGATATCGAAGAATTACACACTAAATGGACAGCCTGTATACATCGGAAAAAATTCTAAGTCCTTTAGTTTCTGTAATAGGCATAAGGCAATGTTCGGATAGACCTAAAAAAGTTATTTATGTCGCTGGGTCTTCCTTCATAGGTCAGTGGGTAGTCTATTATGAATACAACAAATTTTTCAATTTTACAACCCCCCAACCCCCAACCACCCCAATTTCACCCCCACCAAAAAAAAAGTAGAAAATGATCAGGGACCCCTAAAACGCCTAAAAACGAAGTTTCAGCAATATTTAATTTTTTTTGTTTTTTGCTAATTACTCCGCCGCCTATGCACCGATTTTCAAAATTATACGAACATTACCTACTACGGCCCCACATCATACCGCTGCCCAAATTTCATCACAATCCATGCAGCGGTTACTGAGATCACGAGGGTAGAAAAACGCGACAGACAGACAGACAGACAGACAGACAGACCGACAGACCGACAGACAGACCGACGGAAATGAGTGACGTGGATTTTCGTTATGTACACATCATAAAACGTCCAAAAAACGTATTATCTCAAAATCGAAAATTTTCGCGATCACAATACTCCCCTCACCTATCGGTGTGGGAAGTAAAAAGGAAGTCAAGTTGATAGAATCAGTACTTCCCACACATTAAAGTAGACACCAAATTATTACTTTCCCATAGCATGAAGCTATAGTCTGAGATTCACCCCTTGCAACCAAATCATCGCCCGCCCGCAAAAAAGTGTATTATGCTGGTCTTTCTTTCACAGGTCAATGGACAGTCTATTATGAATACAACAGATTTTTCAGTTTTAAAATCCTTCACCCTCTAACCACCCCAATTTCATCCCCACCCAAGAAAAAGTAGATAATGATCAGGAACTCCTAAAACGCCTAAAAATGAAGTTGAAGGAATATTTGAATTTTTTTATTTTTTCTAATTACTCCGTCGCCTATGCACCGATTTTCAAAGCTATAACTGCATTACTTTCTACGGCCCTTCAGCATATCAGTACCCAAATTTCATCACAATCCATGCAGCGGTTACTGTGATTAGGAGGCTCGAAAATGCCAACAGACGGACCGACGGAAATGAGTGACGTGTATCTTCGTTATGTAGATACCATAAAACACAGACATATCGGTGTGGGAAGTAATAACCTGTAAGTTGGTCGTGAAAGGAGATAATGAAACCTCAGTTTCAACATATCGTCAGTTGGTCTATGACAGTTCTACACTAGGGTATGTTTCCACTATTGTTTTCATTGGACGACTAGGTATAAATATGTTCAAACTACTTAAGTCTAATGTCATCCCTGTTTCTCCAAACAAAGTAGCCTACAAGAAACCATTACTAATCAATGCAAAGAAAATCATTGATTTAAAAAGAGACATAAAGTACATGGAAGATGAAATTTTGGATTTTACTGCCATATTGCCCCTTGGGAGACAGTCTAAAGCTGATATAATTTGTAGACATAGATCAATAAATGCATCTCAATTTGGAATATTTACATTTTTTATGTTTATTAAATATTGAGTGGAAAAACAGTATAACTCCAGGTTCTTTTTTTGCTTTACAGCCCTTCAGAACACACTTATAGGAACCTATTCAGAAAGTTCTTATAGAGGAAGTCATCCTTTATATCATTTCTGTAGACTTCACTGCTGTAAAATGACAACTTAGAGTCAAAACATATATTTGTGGTTTTCTAAAAACAAGGATTTTGGTGATGTATTGTTTTTCCACTCACTGATTCAATTATTTTCTTCTATTCTTATTATCTTCCTAGGCGTCCTCGCCTAAGCCAAGCTTGTGATGTATTCAGTATTAGATAGTAAATTTAAATTAAAATAGAGAATGGACACACTGAAGAGTAACAAAAGAGAATATTTAAATCTGTCTGCAAAGGGTTAATGGGCAATGGGTTAGGGCAAAAATTATAGTATATTGATAAAAGTGTTTTACCTGTGGAATCTTCCATCTCCATTCAGCAGGTCTGAAAATATTAAGATCTCCTTCGGAAAAGTCTCTACGTAGCAGCAAAATCAAACGACAGTTTCTGACGAACAGAGCATAGTGGTGTCTGTTCATTTCTGAAATTGAAAAAAAATACTCTGTATGTGGAGTAAAAAACTTTGTATTAACTTACTAGATAACAGTAATGATAAAAGTGGCAATAGGGTACTTGCAGAGGTCGTGAAATCCCCTCGGGAGTATACATAGCGTAAAGAAAACCATATCAAGAAGCAGTAGGAAACAAAAAACATGATTTTACTGACGGCCAAAAAAAGATATCTGCAAAATAAAATAAGGATATATTAAAATTTTTCTACGTGACTTAAAACAAGGGCTGACGTCACAGGTATCTTATCGATACCAACAATCGATACTGCTACAGCGCAGGTCAGTGAGATTCAACTGCAAACTAGAGATGATCTGAATTCTTTAACAATGCGACTCAATTTATTGATACTTAAACATATTTGAAACAGGCAATTAACCCACTAGCATTTTCGTTGCAATACATTTTTATATCTGATAGATATCACAGTTCATCCTGTTTGTGACCGAGATTCGCAACTAATCGAAGCCATCATTTTATTTCGGCGCATCCCATTATGAATGAATCCAAAGACAGAATGTAATTCAAGCCCATCCCTACAAAGTGAATTAGTAATCTAGCCTAACTTTTATTCTTTTGTCTTTTGTACTTTCGTGTGTGGCTGTGTTTTGTGGTTATAATGATCAATGTCAAAATGTTAGGTTGGCACTGTCTATCGATATCGAGTATCAATACTTTACATCCCATCACTATAGGATATTACTGACGTCAGAAGTTGTTTGCGGCATTTTCCGGCATTTGAAATAATTTTTGGAACATCTCTCACAGCCGATTCCAAAAAACCAAACAAGTGATTTTGTCATCTTTACTAGGCTCTAAGGAACGCGTAAATGACAATATTTTTTTCTGCAAGTACCCTATTGGAAATACAGGTATGGTGCTAAAGCTTATCCAATATTTGCAGCTAAATAATCGATCGTTTGTCTAAACCCATCCTATTTTTAGAGCAATTTCTTCTGAAATTGATATCTATTATCAGACCAAACAAATAAATTGCCAAAAAAGGTCTGAGCATGAAGCGTTAAGCCATATATCGCGTAAAACACCGTTCAGCGCCTCACACTTTGCGTCCTCGGATCTCAAAAACCGTTCGACGTATAAAAAAATATTTCAAACGAAATTTGTAGAGAATTTAGTTCTCTACAACCAGCATAATAAATGCAAAAACGATAGGAGGCAGAGAACACGAGATATTCCCAAAAAACTGATTTCTACGGTTTTGACTTTAAATATGGCTAAACAATTTGTAATGCTAAAATAAAAGTTTTTATACACATTCAACCTCTGGCTGTTAGATTTTCGGGTTGACCCCTTTTTTGACGGAGATGAGTGGACTAATACAGCAATCATGACGATACATGTACATTGTACAAAGGCAATTTTTCCAGCGATTTTTATCGATAGTCGTGTGGCACAATTTGAATGTTCCAGTCCATTAAACTGACTGAAAATGACGTGACAGGGGGAGAGAGGGGTTTGTCGGCGATACAGTTGCTGGCTGGCAGGTTGCCAAATCGCCGAAAATCTATAAATGAACTTTAATAGCCCCTAATAACTGATCGAAGCGACGATACCAAATCACTGTTGGGTTTATCTACCCTTCTCTTTTTCCCCTCTCTTTCTCTGTCACCAATCCATCCAATTCGCTGGGCTTTATAAGCTTTTTGATCGACAGATATCGTCGCTTTAGCCAAAACTGACTTCGGTTTAACATTGCGTCTTTGCAGTTTTGAAACATATACAAGGGACTCGATAAAGAATTTTTTTTATAACTGAGCAGACCGCTTAGGTAGAACCTAAATACCATAGTGTAAATGAACATGGTGTGCTCACGCGCATGCAGCCGTCCGAGCGCCGGCACGCTGTGACGTCAGCAACGAGATTTCTGTCGGCGAACTAGCGGGAATACCACATGATGGATTATATTTTAATTTCAAAGTGATAGGTTAAAGGAGTTCAATAGCCAATTATTTGACAATTATGTTATAAAGAAGTGTAAAATAAGTAATTTAACGACTTTTTCTACAAAAATGTATTATTTATTGGTAAATTTGGTCATTTTCTCCTAAGTTTACGCCTACAATTTTCGAAACTAATCCTTTTGTTTAAATGTCTGAGCCTGACGTATATTCTCGTTCGTATTAGATATAATATTATTTTGTCAGGAAATTGTTTGATGGTTTCCACTGGGGTCTATCTCTAATAATTTTTTAAATATGTTTGATTGTTTAGAACACGACTGTCCATGGAATTTATCGAACTCTATCTCAACCAAAACGGGCTACTTTAATCATCTCCTCACTTGGATATACAAGACTGACTCTAGATAGAAACTCAATCCAGTCTGGGGCCCGATTAGAAGAATGAAATTTGGTTTTCGCCCCCAAAGCTAGATTAGGATATTCGTTTTTGAATCTGTAGGCCATATATCCGTCAATAAATTTCAGTCCCTCGTTGGAAATCGTGTCTGGCATTTTACTTTTTTTCCAATTGACACAAAAGGTCATGTTCTTCAGAAATAAAGTTATGTAGGTCATAATTTGAACTCTGAAAGGTAAAGTTGGAAAAATGAATATCATTTGAATCATTATCTGTCCCAACAATATCGCTGTCAAGAAGAACGTTCTTGAAAAACTCCTGAGTAAAGCACACGTGATCAGCTTCGATGTTAGAATTACTCGAAACTAAGTTTTTCACTTGTAATGGTTCAAGTAGGTACGATTCATTGCTTTCTTCTGCATATTTATTCATTGAAAATACGGCAGGTGAATATTTTCCGAGGATGTACCATAAAAATTTCAGTTTTAATAAATGTTTAATGCTAATTTGTGAAATGATTACCATTTTGCATATTAATTTCGTCCTTTCGGCGGCAAGCATTACTCCATTGCATTGCGAGATTTTAATTTTTCGGGAACTTATAGAATTTAACATTTGGCTCTTTCATCTTACTATGGTTTTTACAACCGACAACTGCACAATTTGGCATTATGTATACAAATTTCAGTCTTCTATAACTCAAAATAAGGAATACAAAGTAAATTAAACAAAAATCGTTATCGACTCTATTTAAAACGCGATTAAACGGGCCGTGGTATCACGACGTCTAATAATTCCCCGCGCGAAAAATCTCGTTGCTGACGCAATGCGAATAGAGCGATCGCAATTTCGTACGGCTGGCGAGCACACCATGTATACTTCGCACCACGCTAAATACCAGAGTACCGCGGCTACCGTGAAAAGGTTATGCTAGTAATATAGTACATCTTCTGGCAGTCCATTCCAAGTCTTGGACACACTGGGAATAAATGTGCGGTTGTACCACTCGGGTCTTGATGTATGAAGAACGACCGCCTTAGGATGAGATACAGAGGTCGCGCGGGTGCATGGTGCATCCGATAGGAGCGGTGAGCGGCGGAACGATAGAGGAACAGATTCCGTTTGAATATCGGTAGAAGAGTGAAAGGTCACCAACAAAACGCCGGTGAGAAAGTGGCTGGAGGTAGCGCGTTAAGGTCGGGTTGCCAATTAGTCGAATTGCCCTTCTCTGGACGGCATCTAGTATAGACAGGGTAGTAGGGGCAGCAGCTCCCCAGACATGAGAGCAATACTTCAGACAAGGTCTTATCTGGGCTTTATATAGCGTGAGGAGGTTATATGGTGAGAAGTACTTTCTGGCTCTAAATAGGTACCCAAGCTTTTTGCCAGAAGCTGTTGCAATTGATGCAACGTGTTCATGCCAGATCTAATTTTCTGTAATGTAATGAATAAGCGACTTCCCTATACAGATCTATAAAAAAAATGAAAGTTACAGCACTTACTGTGATCATCAGCAGTACAAAGAATGTGTTCTTTAAGATGTTTGTCTTGTCCTTGGTGTTGTCCATGTCTCATCCAAGTGGCTATTGTGAAGACGCTGGGCAAATTGTGGTCCAACACAGAGTTCGGTATTGATACAGCCGTACTGGAACCTGCAAAAGTAAACATGATTATATAGACAGAATTACAAAGCTCTAGAGGTGTATTTTTCTAAACAGTTAACATCACAGAGTTAACATCTCTAGAGAGAGCCTAATTTGAATATTGGCCAGCCAACATCTATAGCGCTAGTACCACTCTTCTTCGTCCACTAAAGGACCTTCCAGTTTCTTCAAAATCTGGC
The DNA here is from genome assembly GCA_951848785.1 of Callosobruchus maculatus. Lineage (NCBI taxonomy): Eukaryota > Metazoa > Arthropoda > Insecta > Coleoptera > Chrysomelidae > Callosobruchus > Callosobruchus maculatus. The sequence continues at coordinate 3,782,358 of CATOUR010000179.1, forward strand.
AGTTCCCGCAGTTTAAACACATGTTCCTGAAAGTATCTCACTGGGTATTTAACTATACATTAAAATATACTTGCAATGTAACTGATTTACGTGAAGATAATTTGTATTGATTTAACGAAATCTCAAAAATGGTAAATTTCGTAGAGGAATGTCGCAATAACTTCTAATATGTCGTAAATCTGGCTACCTACAATCGGCGTCCCCTAAAGCTGTCATGTGGCTGTCATTGTAGTTGTGGTTATTGCGTATGTTGAGATTTTTGTTGTTTTAGTGTATATTTAAGTAACTTTGTGACTATTTGTGGTGTGAATTACATTATTTATGAACAATACTGTCATAATTGCATGATGGGACGAAATGAAAAGTGCATAGTTTGCTGCAATAGCGACGAATCGGTGAACACCACTTATCATAGGTTAGTATAGGTTTTGCATTGGTTTTCAGTAGCGTAAAATATGGGGAAACACTTCATGGTAATAATAAATTATCAACTGTTACAATCAAGTTATAATAAGAGTAACTCTCTAATTATAGCTAAATACTAATACTAAATACTCGTATTGTATCAGTTTGTAACATCACAGTAGTAATTGAATCTATTAAAGAACATCCAATTTTAATATAAAATCGTATGCCACTGGTAATGCCCTCAAGTTGTCAAAATTTCCGTTACATGTTGGCTGGTCAGCGACCTGTGCATTTTGTTGTTTACATTCTCTCTAGAGATGTTAACTCTGTGGTTAACATTAAATGTTACAAATAACTTCAAGGTTTCAAAGACGTTGAAAACTTCTAGGACGAAACTTCGCATCCTGGATAATTTAAAGCTGCTTATTACAAATCCGGCATTTAATTTAAATTTCAGTGTCGTTTGAAAAAAATCAAAAATTTAAGACTGCAGGGTATTTAGGATCAGCTAAAAAAACTAAAATCTTAATTTAACTTCCAAGCAGGACGAAACCTCGTACCCTGGATAATTCTAAGCCTATAGTTTTTGAAACTATCGCTGTGTTAAGTTGTATTTATTTCGTTTGAAGTCTTTCAAGCTCAAATAGGGGCCGTGATTTTGCTAACACGGTTGTAGAACCAAGACACCATAGTACCGTACAAATAAAAATCAGACTGTAGAATTTAAGTTCTAAATCTCAACGATTCTTATCGGACCACAATCAAAACAACGAATAATTTTCTTCTAAAGCTCAATAGTACAGAATTTTGATACCTATTTAGGATGACACTTATAGCCTTGGAGATAAATGCATTCTCAGATGAAAATAACAAAGTATGTAAACCGTGTGTTAGTTACCATCAAACTCGAACATCTGATCACTTTCGTGGCCTTCGTCTGAGATGAGTGGTTTCGTCCATTCTGCTCCCACTCCTGGACTTGGCAGCAAGTCGATGGCTGAAGGGGATGCTCCACACAGCTTCCGTTGAGACTGGACCGAGTAGGTGTCCCTGTCGCATCCCTTGCCGATATGTCTGAAAAATGAAGCAGCATTTATTATAATCAAGCTTTACGTCAAAATTTGTAGTGTTGAATATTCTAACTCATCAACCTGTTTAAAAATATTGATCCAAAAAGAGTCCAGGAGAGTTACCACATAATGGCAAGAGGCAAGAATACAGTAACGAGTCAAAAAAGTCCAGCTTTACAGGTTAGAAACATTTTTATATACAGGGACAACGATAGGTTCATTATATCAGTCGTTTGGATAATTACGAAGCAACGTTATATACAGGGTGAGTTTTTAACATCAGATCGGTTGATAACTACACTACTTTAAAGGAAAAGGAAAAAGTTGTTTATAAATGTTGTAGGCAAGGATATGCTCCTTGCTCGCAAAATATTTTAGTTTATACAGAGCGATCTATAACTACGTGGTGATGCAAACTTACATTTTTTTAAATGAGATACCCTATATATTATCCCTCCCCATGTGGGGGCAGGTTAGAATTATGTCCCATCGTATATCCTGCGTGTCGTAAATGGCGACTAAAAGGAATCGAACTACTGTCGGTATAAGCCTATAAGCAGTAACCTCTTCTCAACCAACAGCTTTGGGTGGACGAGTTGAGAAGAGTCAGGACACCTTCTTGTCCTTGGGGTGTGAAATTGCCCCTAAAGGCGGATGAACCAGTAGGTACCATCTGGTCAACGGCATGAGGATGCAGAAAGCAAATGGGAAACTACTGCATTAAAGATCTTAAAGATATCCCAGGAGAAACTCGTAAAATGAGTAAATGCATTTTACGAGTTCGCAACATGTCTGTTAAGACATTATGACTATGATGATGATGATGTATTATCCCATAAATAGATTGTGCTAATGATCTCCCGATCAATGTACGGTATTGTAACATTACACAAGGTATTTCAAAGGCTAAAAAAATGCTTTTAATGTACTCTTTGTACCTAGACGATTAAGACAAGCAATATATCGGAATTGGGCAGTAGTACAGAATTATAATTTTGGGGATATAAATTAGAGCAAATGTTGCATCTTTTCTATTATACCGTTATCCCATGAGGTATTTGTTTTTGGTCACGTGACGTCCGATTCAAAATGTTTAATGGGACACCCTGTATATTAGTGCCTTTCTGTATTGCTCCCGATAAAACAATTTCAACAAACTAGCACATTTGGGGTCTAAAGTGATTAATTCAAGAGCTACAGATACTTAAAGGACTGTATCACTACCATTATGAAACACTATATACCAAAATATTTTAACTGTAGGGGTACATGTTATAATCAATGGTAGTGGTACAATCCTTTAAGTACCTGTAGCTCTTGAATTAATCACTTTAGACCCCAAGTGTGCCAGTTTCTTGGAATTGTTTTATAGGGAGGAACACAGAAAGACACTAATATACAGGGTGTCCCATTAAAGTTTTTGAATCGGACGTCACGTGGCCAAAAATAAATTCTTCATTGGGTAACACAATAAGAAAAGACACAACATTTGCTCTAATTTACATCCCCAAAATTATAATTCGCTAATATTGCCCAGTTCCGATATATTGCTTGTCTTAATCGTCGAGGGACATTCCGTATAAGTGAAGTATGCTGAGGAAACCATTTTATAGGCGTGATACATAGAGTACCTAATTTATCATTCAAAGTAATGTGTATTTCCACTGAGAGTCGAATAGGTATGTTTGATTCCTGTCAACCACAACCATATCCACGAAAACGCTTATATCGTATAAAGCACATAATAATTATTTTTATATGGCATAGAAACAATGGAAATGAGCGATTATTGTCGTAGAAACCGTACCGTGAAAAGTACTAATTATAATTCAATGAAAAACCGCTAAAAGGTGCCTCATAAAACTCAGCCACCGTAACTAACTACGCGAACATATAAAAGTACATACATCTTTGTTGTTCAGTCGACATAACTGTAAACGTTGTTTACATAAGACCAGGACTTGTTCGGAGCACATAGCAGGTATCACTTTAGTCCAGTCGATATTTTTATCCAAAATTTTATTTTAAGCATTGATCGACACATCGTAATAGGACATCCCAGTTTTGTCATCTGTCACGATGTTGTTCACAGACCCTTATCAAATTTATTTATCGTCAACAAATTATGTCATCTGCTCTTCAGTCAGTTGATGCACCCTCTATCTGGTGTCTGATTTGCGAAGTTGTCTCCTGATATTTTGGTCCGCTTTTCCTCTTTTCTTCTTTCTTGTTCAACTCGACAGTGGGGGTGAAATTGGGGTGGTTGGGGGGTGGGGGGTTGTAAAATTGAAAAATTTGTTGCTTTCATAATAGACTGTCCACTGACCTGTGAAGGAAGACCTGGCGACATAAATAACTTTTTTAGGTCCGTCCGAACATTGCCTTTGCCTATTACAGAAAGCAAAGGACTAGAAGTTTTTTTTGATGTAAACATACGAGAGTATTGCGTTAGATCGTTGTAACGAGGAAACTGTTGAATTGATTTTAATGAAATTTTGAAACGGCATTACTACTATGGCGAAGATGGAAAGCGCGTATGGTTTTGGTAAATCGTTCCAGTGGCGGCGCAGAAATAATAAAAAAACTAAAAATATAAAAACAGTTCAAACTTCGTTTTTAAGCGTTTTAGAGGTTCCTGATCATTTTCTGCGTTTTTTTGGGTGGGGGTGAAATTGGGGTGGTTGGGGGGTTGGGGGTTGAAAAATTAAAAAAATTCTTGTACTCATAATAGGCTGTCCACTAACCTGTGAAGGAAGATCTAGCGACACAAATCACCTTTTTATATGCATCCGAACATTGCCTAGCCTATTACAGAAACTAAGGGACTTAGAATTTTCTGTATACTATACGAGAATTTATTGGTCTAAATCGTTTTGTATTTTGTAACGTGGACACTATTAAATTGATTCTAATGAAATTTTGACACAGTATATTGTTACCGTGGTGAGAATGGAAAACGCGTATATTTGTTAAAAATCTTGTCAGTGGCAGCGTAGCAATAATCAAAGAACGCGACAAGTATGAAAGCAACTCAAATTCGGTTGTAAAACTGAGAAGTTTGTAGTATCGATAATAGGTTGTCCATTGACCTGTGAAGGAAAGACCTAGCGGCATAAGACAATTTTAGGGGGAGGGCTGGCGATTATTTGGTTGCAAGGTATCTCAGACTAGAGCCTCATGCTATGGGAAAATAATAAATTGGTATCAGCGTAATGTGTGGGAAGTACTGAGTCAATCAACTTGACTTGATTTTTTTTATTATATGTCACTATACTTGTCACAATTGAAATTCTTATCAAAATGTGATGGATAAACTATCTATCTATTATAATTATTATGTGATCTAATATCCAGTCGACCGAACTATCTGACGTCTGGTCGTACCGCGAGGAGACAAAGCGCGGCCCGAGAAAAATAAGTTTAGCGGTGAAAGACGCCATGGCGCGTCGTCAAACCTTGGGAGCAATCGCCTCTCTGCTTGCTCTGTTTGCAGCTAGCATTAGTACCGCCTAAGTAGTACCGCTAAAAGTCTCGCCGCCGCGCATTACGCGCCGAACACGTTCAAGTGCAAGGTTCCCGAACCACCACCAAGCAAACTCCGGTTATCTTCTTGAAAACAAAGGTTATGTGTTTGTAGCTGGTACCACCTAAGTCGAGTTCAAGGCTTCCGAACGTCTTGGAAACTGAAGTTGCGTGAACACCAAGCACGGTATCAGGACCTGTTGCAGTGGACAGAACCTAAATGTGAGTAGAGAATCATTGAATCTTCTTGATATTTATATATGATATTTATAATGTTGCGCGTCAGCGTAGCGCATCTGATATGAACACAATTTGTAATGAAACGATAACAAGACACGCGCGAATCTGTTTAGACTTGATTGTTGTCGGTTTGTTTGTTTATTTAGCGGTAATTGTTTGGATGCCAGTGCACTTGACATGTCCGTAATATACAGGGTTTTACAATAATATGGAATCACTCGATGATTGCCTAGACACATGGTGAGTTTTTAGTACCGGCCCAGTCGATAACTCCACTACTGTAGAAGATAGCGAAAAAAGTTCTATATAAAAGTTGTAGCCACGAATATGCTCCTTGCTCAGAAAATATTTTAATTTATACAGTGTGATCCATAACTATGTGGTGATGCAAATATACATTTTTTTAAATGATTCCCGTTCTTAAATAAAATAGGGCAATTAAAAAAGTGACCAGTTTTACATCCAAATCGCTGACAAATCAACGTACTGTATACTGAAAATTAATGAATCAAAAATTATTTTCTTTTAAATGACAAGATATGAGGTAGAATGCAAAATCTAGATTTTCTTTTTTTTTTAAATGTAACTCCCCATGTTTTATTATAGCAAAAACTTACCTTCAATATGCTCTTTCATATTTGTATAGAATTTTATATAACTAGTTTCATCAGTTTCTGAGAAATTTCGATTTTTCTGCAAATTTTAAATATACCTACCTACTATTTGTGTACTAAAATTTATGTATTCTGAGAACGTACTATTGAATTTTATTTTTATTCAGAGAACAATTAAATTATAAGGCCACAACAGTATTTGATGAAGTCAAAACCCTAAATCATCGAGATAATATAAGTCAAGTGTGCTGAACAAACAATTTTATAGACGTGATGCATAATTATCTAGCAGATCTATCAGGTAGGCTTTGAAATATTAACTGACCCAGTCCAATTAGAAGAATTCTTCAATATTTCAAATTCAATCAGTTTTAAAGTGTATCCGTTCTGTATATCGCTGTCGATATTCAAGAAGCAAGTAGGCACGTTCTCAAACAATATCCTAGATACCCTCTATTCGTTCTTATATGGAAAAAATCATTTTTTAAGCTCGGTTTTCACACAACACGAAATTATTGTGCAGGCTATGAAGATTGATAATAATTATAAGGCAAAGATGTGAGATAACATTGTGTTTTGGCATTGATTAAAGTATTTATAATACCTTAATCAATGGTTTTGGGTAGGCTAAAACACCAGCTAAAACTTTTGGAAAGATTCAAAGTGATCAAGTTCATTTGAGTATTTGGTTTGAGTGATATAAGAAGATACTGTGTAAAGGGCCCCACAGACATCGTTCTTTTTCATCAGGTTTGCACGACGTGCCAACCGATCACACTCATTTCGGTCCGTGTTTGCCGAAAAACCGTCGTGTTGACCGTCGTTCCAAAAAATCTGTCCGAGCTTGATTTTACCCGTCGGTTTCGAACGCCATCGTGCAACTCGGTACATGTGTAGCCGTTCATCGTGCAATCACGACGGGGTTTTGCTGTGTCGTTCTGGTTGCCTTCGAGTAAGCGTATCTAGGGTTAGCGACACCTATCAAAAATGTGCGATACACGGCAAAATAGCAAACAATTTATGATGGAATTCATACATATGTATAGGAGTTTTCCGTGTCTCTGGAAAGTCAAATCCGCTGAGTATGCAGACAGAGACAAGAAAAATAAGGCCTACGGAGAACTGTTGAAAAAGTGGAGAGATATAGATCCCTCTGCAAATACAGATTCAGTGAAAAGGAAGATTGACTCCATTCGCGGATCGTTCAGGAAGGAGTTAAAAAAACGTTTTTTCTTGCTGTATTTCACTTTAATAGCGAAAGCCGCCGCCAATGCTAAAGTATTATCCATGTTAATGGACCAAAAATTTGCGAGAAACTGAAAGAAAACCGAACAGTGTGTGGAGGTATCGTTCCATCGGTTTAACCGACATCGGTTGGCACGTCGTGCAAACCTGATGAAAAAGAACGATGTCTGTGGGGCCCTTAAGGCTTTCACCATCGTCCAATGAATTTGCGGTTCTTGGGTTTTTAGGCCGGCGCCGACGTCGTTTAACGTTAGGGCTTGACGTTTCGCCACTACGAGTAGATGACATCTTCACTTCGGTGACTTCCGAAATACTACTAGAGAGAGGCTTTAAAGAAGATCTTTTGGCCATTCACTTGGAGTTCTTCAATGATGATTGTTGCATTTGTTCATCTCATTGCTCATTCATATCACGAGATATTTTTTTAGATTATAATTTCTGATACCTTTGTTTGCCACACAAAACATACTTATGAGTAACTTCCATTCAATTCTACGATCATACGAGTGTATCAAGGTCCTACTAATCAATATTCGCGAATGCCTGCGGAATATCAAACAAATTTGTTCAGGATATAAACAATAACAAAGGCGGCATCTCAACGACGCTTAGCGATTCATAAACTGGAAGATAAAACGTTCATGTGATGGCGTGCTAAAACATGCGTTATTTTTGTTAGCGTTTTATTATCAATAAATCTTTTACCTGTACGTAATCCACAACACGAACGTGTAAAGTTATTTCATAATTAACAGCGATAATTTTAGAACCCAGCATGACACAGAATAATCTACTTCTAGGAAAACTAGTTTGATATCAGCGTTTAGCATTGTGCAATTTGTTATTCTACTATTTCTCGCATTTTTTTGTGTTATGTGCGTCTAGGAATGCAAGCAAAATATTCCTTGAATCATCAGCTGGAATATACAGGGCGAGTCGTGGGTTGATACTTTTTTAACTGTGTCGTTAAAGTACAACTTTTTCACCTAGTCTGTTTTTTGTTCGAATTTTTGTCAAATCGATTAGACATTGTTCTGTTTGTTCGTTGTTAGTTTTAAATTAGTAAAAGTGGCACATTACTATGAATCAAATTTTAGGATTTACGAACTATATATACAATATTAAAGAATACAGATATCAAAAACGTGTGAAATTAAAAATTAATTTGGCCTTGAGAGGTTAAAAGTCTACTTTTGAATCTAATGAAAACTTATATTGTCGGAATAGGAAAAATAAGTGGAATTTCATTTCGAGATAATATATAGGGTTTTCCATCAAGAAAAACATAAATTTCGTATGTTGTGACTTTATAAAACACCCTGTATATTGAGAAATGATTTCAGAATGTGAGCTTGACTATATCTATAGCCTTTATTCTTTTTTTTTCGAAGTTATTGAAGTATCAAACTTTGGAGTATAAGTAGGTACCTACACGAAATCATCTTTACACAAGATTCTCGATATTCATCGTCATCATAGTCACAATGTCTTAACAGACATGTTGTGAACTCGTAAAATGCATTAAGTCGAAGCTAGAGTATTGCCGACACGAATATTATCAATAGTTTTGAAAACTGTAGCTCGTCATCCTTCGCGATTTACTGTCAGTTCACTGGCGCTCTTGATACTCATATCCAGCAACTGTTTCGTCGTATCCACCCAGCGTGTAGGGGAACGGCCACGGTGCCGCCCACTCGGGGAGTGACCCTGAACTACAAGTTTCTCCATATTATCGCTTCTGCGAATATGTCCGAAGAATGTAAGCATTCTCGTCGACACAATGGAGGATAGTACCGAGCTCATCGAGTATGGAAACATTAGTTCGATGGGCGGTATTAGCATTCTCCTCCACGTCCACATTTCAAAAGCATCTATGCGAGCTCGATCTGCCTTTTTAACAGTCCATGTTTCCGAGGCATACAAAAATATGGAGAACACAAGAGACTGAACCAGCGACATTTTGGTAGCTTTAGTGATGTTATGATCACGCCATATTTTAGTAAGCTTTGTCATTGCCACACGTGTCGGTTGAATGCCCCATCTAATCTCATTTTCACAGCTACCCGAATTGTCGATCAAAGAACCGAGGTACACAAAGCTTTGAACTGCTTCAAAATGGCCTAATGACTTTATTTCTCTATTATTCTCATGCTCTCTATCTACGATCATAACCTTGGTCTTGTAGTTGCACTGCTGCACTGTGTCGTTCTAAGATGTTTATTCAAATAGTCTGAAAGTCGAAATGATGTAACATTTCAATATAATGTTTCCGATCAATTTGCAGATATAGAAAATGGGCTCAACGAAAAGACTGATTCTATCAAAAGACACATCTAGCGTTCTCAAGTGCGATCTCTGTCGAGGGTATCTCTCGGTGGCACCGATCTCAATGTTCGAGGGAAAAAACAGCTGCGGAAGATGCAATCCAGGTTGGCCTAGGAATATTGTTTACGAAGAACTTGCTCAATTCATGGTAAGAAATACATTCGTCATGTATAGGAAACGAAAATATTTTTGTTTCATACGAAACGAAAAAATATTTAACAAGGGATTTCATCAGTTATCAAACAGTACCTAGTGGAATTTAGATAATTCAAGCGTTTGTGAAAAGTTCCTATACTGTGATGAGTCATTTTACTTAAAAACAACTGTATGCTTACGCTAAAGGGGCTTCTAAACACCTTTACAGCAATGTGTGGCTGCAATAGTATCGCCGGCAACATTGTCGCCAATAGCGACCACACTGTCGAATATTTCTTGTATGGCTCGGCCATATAGACACATATATCCGGTATTGCCGATACATTTTAATGTGCTGCAAGCACATGGCCGGACGATCGCTTGGCGAACGAAAATATTGCTGTTTTGGTTTTTGTTTGTTGTTGTTTTTGACGAAAATTTCAGAGGGTAAAATGGCTTATACTTGGACTAACGAGAGGATTATTTATTAATGAAATACGTTTACATCCTGAGTTGTGATATGTGGAAAGCGGCATAGGTATAGAGACAAAAATGCCAAAAAAGACGGATGGACTCTAATTGTTGAAAAATTTGGCATATCAATTGAGGACGCATACAAAAAATTTAGAAGCCTGCAAATATACGCAAAGAATGAGGAGAAAAAAGATTAAAAGTGGTGGTGCTTAGAAGCCTGCAAACATACGCAAAGAATGAGGAGAAAATAAGATTAAAAGTGGTAGTTCTGGCGGCAAACCAGTGAAATGGTTCGCCTTCGATGCCATAAGAATCTCCCGTTGCTAAAAACGTAGAGTTATCGCCAGTCTTGTCATGACAGGGATTGCTTTTCGCATGAATGTATCATTTCGTTTTATTTTTGGTCCAATTGTCCTTAAAAGAAATTCAAAGTCACTCTTAGACATTCTTGAAAAGTTTTTGAATAATTTATCATCAAGACATTCCCAAGCTCAAGTTATCTAAAGTTTCACGCCTATTGAGGTAAGGTCGAATCCACAGTCTCCTCTTTTTTTGCCTAATTTTTCTTTTAAAACAATATAAGTCGCTGATACGTGTATAATTTCATCAGCCATTGTAGCTCAATTGTGTAGCTCGTCTATGAACAAATTTGTGGGCCATACTATTGCAGAAAATATTGCCGAGATATATCTTGCCGAGCCATATGCTGCAATTAAACGTTGTCGTGATGGCCGGGCTATAGTTGCCGACATTATAGCCACATATTGCAGTGAAAATGTTGCCCGTTTAGAAGCCCCTGAAGTTAATAAATGCATGTATTTTCAAAAAGGATAATTAAAAACAGACACCTTAAAACAAAAAAAACCTATTGAAGCATTTATCAAACTGAGAGATGCTACTATTATAAAAAATATTAAGAGTTCTGAAAACATTCATTTCAAAGCCTTCATCGACATCTAACATAGTGTAATATGGTCGCCAACAGTTACATATTATATCACTGTCTAAATTTAGTACCTAAGCTGATTCATTGACTAAATTTTCAGTGTGGATTGTGCATTGTCGTAAATAACATATACTTCTATAAAAAAAAGCCTAGGAAAATGACTTGCTTCAGGTTTACTGAATCACAGTATACTTTCACTGAAAATGACTTTTTCATATTATTAGCTTTTTTGCTTTCCTCTGAATGATACATGGTTTACAGTTATTGTATAATAGTTTATAAACCTTTCGCAAGGTCTTTCTGTTGACATTTAAGTAATAATAAAACAACCTTTCCGGATAATGCTGAGATTGCATATATACTGTTAGTCATAAAAATTGACATCAAAAGAGTTGCAGTTTATTTCATGAATGACAATCGAGTCGTAAATTGCCCAGTTTCTCTTTTATTCATCATCATCATAGTCACAGTGTCTTAAGAGACATGTTGTGAACTCGTAAAATGCATTAAGTCGGAGCTAGAGTATTGCCGACACGAATAATATCAATAGTTTTGAGAACTGTAGCTCGCCATCGTTCGCGATTTACTGTCAGTTCAGTGGCGCTCTTGATACTCATATCCAGCAGCTGTTTCGTCGTATCCACCCAACGTGTAGGGGAACGGCCACGGCGCCGCCCACTTGGGGCGTGACCCTGAACTACAAGTTTCTCCATATTATCGCTTCTGTGAATATGTCCGAAGAATGTAAGCATTCTCATCGACACAATGGAGAATAGTCTCTTTGGATTACCGAGCTCATCCAGTATGGAAACATTAGTTCGATGGGCGGTATAAGGAATTCTCAGCATTCTCCTCCACGTCCACATTTCAAAAGCATCTATGCGAGCTCGATCTGCCTTTTTAACAGTCCAAGTTCCCGAGGCATACAAAGATATGGAGAACACAAGAGCAAGAGACTGAGCCAGCGACATTTTGGTAGCTTTAGTGATGTTATGGTCACGACATATTTTAGTAAGCTTTGTCATGGCTACCCGTGCCTGTTGAATGCGCCGTCGAATCTCATTCTCACAGCTACCTGAATTGTCGATCAAAGAACCGAGGTACACAAAACTTTGAAGTACCTCACAACGGCCTATTGACTTTATTTCTCGATGATTGTCATGCTCTCTATCTACGATAATAACCTTGGTCTTGTTGTAGTTAATACCAAGACCATATGCTGCACTGTGTTGTTCTCTTTTATTAAAACATTCGAAATTGCAGCTGTTTTTGTTTTTCAGCATTCCAACTATCTATCGGGAGCGATGAACAATGTCCTTGAATCGTAAAATGCTGTGATTCTGATTTTTGGTGGCAGATAGCGTAATCAACATTGTATCAGATGTTTTTGTTACGCGCATCTTATCAGATTTTTCGTATGCAAAAGTTCAGTTCATCTTATGAGATGGAGAGTTAAAGTAGAGCCCAGAGATATACCATTTGTGTACGTTTTGCGCTATATAAAAACTGCATACCATCTCTTAGTACAGTTCATCATTTGGAATAGATACAGTTTTGATAATATTCAATGGTTACCATTATTTTACTTTCGTACTCGTAACCAATTCATGGAATGTGCTTTTAACCAATTTTCTAACAAAACACAACCTTTTAGAATGGTGAAAATGAAACACTAAGTTGTATTTGAACGTAAATCTGTCGGATGACGTTCACGATGTATATTTTGACTGAACTATGATAAGACCGACACATTCCAGGATTATTAGCGACTCGATCGATGAAGAGGACCGGACTTAGTCAAATTGTTTGGGCAGGTATTGCTACCGCTAGCAACGCCAATCTGCTTTTACTTTTGTGCGTCACTTTTCTGTCTGAATCGGACGTTTTCTTCTGAAGTGTGACAGCTAGAGTATGTTTCGGCCTTGGGAAGATAATGGGATTTCACAGCGATGTGAATTACCCTGCAGCAGTGAAGCTACGTCGGCGGTTTGTCATTACGGTGGTGAAAGTAGTGACTATAGTACGGACACTGATAATGAACTTGAACAAAGGGAGGTGGAGGTAGACCAATTAAAACCTCACAAAAGGTCACATCTTAGCGCAGATGCAAAACAAATAGTACTAAATGATAATGAACTAACGAACGATCCAGAGAATGAAAATAAGGGGAGTATGATCAAAAAGACGTCACTTCTAACACACGTTCCATATCCAACAGCATGTGAAATTTTGAGAAAGGGGCCACAAAAGAGGAAGCGTAGGTTTGATGCTGCTGTTTCAAAAGAACTAGATCCCACGATCACAAAATTATTGAGGAATATTGTGTACGAAAAGTACAAAATTAATGAACTGCCCACAATCGAATCCGTTCAAAGACAATTGGCTAGAATGGGGTAACAGTATCCAAGGAGTACGTTGCAGCGATGGATTAGGAAGATTGGGTTTAGGTACAGAACTGTAAACAAACGAATGGCTATAATGGAAAGTGCAAGGATTGTGGGATGGCGGCACGATTACTTGCATAAGATAGAGCAATACCGGAACGAGGGGAGGTCAGTGTACTACCTTGACGAGACCTGGTATGATACCCATAATACCGCTAAAAAGGGATGGACCGACGGTACAAAGAAGTGTTAGCTAAAAGGCGTTCCACCAAATAAAGGATCCCGTATAGTTATCTTACACTGCGGATCATCTGACCGCTAGGTCGAAAACGCACTCAAAATTATGTGGAAAGAAAATTGAAGACTGCAATATAGACTACCACAAAAACATGGACTCGGGAATATTTGAGCAATGGTTTGAGTATAGCCTTATTTCCAATTTAAAGCTATTTAGCGTCATCGTAATGGACAACGCAAGCTATCACTCCAGACAAAGGTACAAAATTCCGAATTCAACGTTATCGAAGGCGGAAATACAAGATTTTCTCATAAAACAGGATTTGTACTTTGAAGAAACTTACAAAAAAAAAGTGAATGATTGATCCTCCACACTGAACAGTTTGAGAAACAATATGTCATAGAAAGCATAGCTAAAAAGTATGGTCATGATGTCTTCAGGTTGCCTCCCTATTTTTGCATTTTCAGTCCTATAGAATTAATTTGGGGACAACTAAAACAACGAATCGAACGTTAAAATTGAGTGTAGGAAGGAATAATTTACCATATGGTTTATACGGGTATATTGAAATGTCTCTACCATATATTTATCAACAGATAATAAAGTTTCAAACATCTTGTTCAACCAACTGATGTATGAGCACTTTATTGGATGGAATGAACATTTTCGTTGTTGCCCACTCCAACGAATTCGAACGCCCAGTCCGACCCCGTTCCCTTTCTCTGTCGGCACTTTTTGCGGAGATCCTCACTTTGTAAACAAATGGTATATCTCTGGGCTTCACTATATCTCTGGACATTTCCGTCAAGATAGGGAACTTATTTTAGAACATTGGACAAGTTGAGGTGGTTCTGTCTCTCACTGGACAGAAGGTTACTTGTGGACTTGCTATCTGGCCATAACCTCTTCGATGCGATGGGAGTGGCAAGTGACCTGTCGTGTGCACGCTGTGGGAAGAAGAAGGAATCTTTGGCATACATTCTTTGTCACTATGATGCCCTTTGTCATCACAGGCAGACCATACTAGGTTCAAGGGTTCTTAAACCTGAGGATATAAGATGGGCAGGACTCAAGGCCATCCTCACCTTTACCATGAGGGCTGGACTTGGGAACTAGGATAAGGATAGATGCATTCTTTCAATCTAAAAGGAACCTTAAAGTTAAGCCTGGCCTTGTTAAAAAGTAGATTCAAGCCACCTATGATAATAGCAGATAGTTTCACCAGAATTTTAACGACTGTTTGTTTCGTTTCAAGATATTTCCTTGCACCTACTGCAACGAACTGCTAGCGTGGGGCTGCGTAGAGAAACACGAAACTGAATGCAAGAAGAACGTGATTCTGTGTCCTTCGCGGAAGAAATGCAAGACGCAGGCTGTGTCCAGATACAGGGAGTACCACAAGGAGTGCCAAATCGCCAAGATCGTCTGTCCTTTCGAGTACTGCTACGTCATGTACGAGGTTAACGGTACGTTGGACTTTGTTTTCTTTGTTTATGTTTTTTTTGAAGATTCTTAGAAAATTCCAATTTAATTTTTTTTTTAATTTGACAATCACTTGGCTTTGGATTAAGATGAAATCTCGTGTTTTGAATAATTTGAGGATGCTGATTACAAATCCAGACGCAGTTTTGAGATTCACTATCCTTTGACGTAAGTCAAATATTTCAGATGTCCAGATTGCCTAAAGAATCGAAAATCTTTATTTGGCGCTCTATGAAACTGAAACCTCGTGTTTGGGACTGAACAACAACTGAACATAGAGGTAGTAAACAACTAATTCGAATAGGCCAACATCTTTTCTTATGTTGTCATATTGACCACCAGATACGGCAATCATAATTGTTTACTATCGTCTTAATTATATAGTATCCAGAAATAATCCATTCTACGTTAAAAAAGACGGTATTTTGATGTTCAGGAATGATTACAGCAAAATCAATAGATATGTTGACCTCTACTGCGTTACTGCATGATTCTTCATCATAAACGCAAATTCTGTCTTACATAAAATTTGAGGAGCTGGCAACACCTATATAATTTTCACGCGATTTGTTTACGGTAAACCCCGACTGTCAAACGTTTGTTTTGTTTGTGCGTCTTTTATGCTTAGCCGGTAAAATCGAATCCGCTATTTGTTGGTAACTGTAGTAAAGCTTTACGGACTTGCTGTGCTATATTCGAGTGTAGTTTAACAGTTTTTCGAGATGGGACAGTGCAGAGCAGTGTTTGTAACATGGGTTGCATTGGAAGAATTTTCAGGTTAGTTGGCAATGTTTGGAGGCTGAAGTGTCAAAAGATGATGGCTTTGAGCACGCCATGCTGAGGTGGTTTGTTTACTACCTCTATGTTCAGTTGTTACTCTGAAGTTTGGGATAATTTGAGGATGCTGATTACAAATCCGGTCGCAGTTTTGAGTCTCGGACTCGTTTGACGAAAATAAAAAATTTCTGATCTTTTCACACCTTCGGGTTTACCTAAAAACTCGAAAATCTTTATTTGGCTTTCTATGAAGCTGAGACCTTCTCTTTCAAATAATTTTAGGATGCTTATTATAAATCTGATTGTAGTTTTAGATTCAGTCTCGTTTGACGAAAATTAAAAAAAAGATTTATCAGATCTGCAGGTTTGTCTAAAGAATCGGAAATATTTATTTGGCTTTCTATTAAGATGGAATCTTCTGTTTTGGATAATTTGAGTGCGCTGATTACAAATCCGGTCGCACTTTTGAGCTTTAGTCTCATTTGACGGAAATCAAAAATTTCAGATTTATCATATCTTCAAGTTTTGCTTAAAGAATCGAAAATCATAATTTGGCTTTCTATTAAGATGAAACCTTCTGTTTTGGATGATTTGAGGGTGCCGATTACAAATCCGGTCGCAGTTTTGAGCTTCAGTCTCGTTTGACAAAAATCAAAAATTTCAGATCTATCAGATCTGCAGGTTTGCCTAAAGAATCGAAAATCTTTATTTGCCTTCCTAGTAAGATGAAACCTTCTGTTTTGGATGATTTGAAGGTGCCGATTACAAATCCGGTCGCAGTTTTGAGCTTCACTCTGGTTTGACAAAAATCAAAAATTTCAGATCTATCAGATCTTCAAGTTTTGTCTAAAGAATCGAAAATCTTTATTTGGCTTTCTATTAAGATAAAACCTTCTGTTTTGAATAATTTGAGGATGCTGATTACAAATTCGGTCGCGGTTTTGAGCTTTAGTCTCGTTTTACCAAAATCAAAAATTTCAGACCTATAAAATCTTCAAGTTTGCCTAAACAATCGAAAAGCTTTACTTGGATTTTAATTAAGATGAAACCGTCTATTTTGGATAATTTCACGGTGCCGAATACAAATCCTGTCGCAGTTTTGAGCTTTAGTCTCATTTGACTAAAATCAAAAATTTCAGATCTATCAGATCTTCAAGTTTTGCCTAAAGAATCGAAAATTTATTGGCTTTCTATTAAGATGAGACCTTCTCTTTTGGATATTTTTAGGGTGCTTATTACAAATCCGGTCGTAGTTTTAATTTTCAGTCTCGTTTGACGAAACTTAAAAATTTTAGATCAGTCAGATCTTCAGGTTTGCCTAAAGTTTTGAAAATCTTTATTTGGCTTTCTATTAAGTCGAAACCTTCTGTTTTGGATAATTTCAGGGTGCTGATTACAAATCCGGTCGCAGTTTTGAGCTTCAGTCTCGTTTGACGAAAATCAAAAATTTCAGATCTATAAGATCTTCAGGTTTGCCTAAAGAATAGAAAATCTTTATTTGGCTTTCGATTAAAATGAAACCTTCTGTCTCGAAAATCAAAAATTTCAGATCCATCAGATCTGCAGGTTTGCCTAAAGAACCAAAAATCTTTAGTTGGCTTTCTATTGAGACGAAACTTTCTGTTTTGGATAACTTGAGGCTGCTGATTACAAATCAGGAAATTTCAATCAAAGTTTCCATTCTTATGCAATAAAATAGTGTTGATTTTTCCTATAAATCCTATTGCCCTCTCACTACATTTGGCTTAAAACTTCTTCTGACTGTGTTAAATTTTTTTTATTCCAGGTATCGTCCAGCATTTCAACAAGTTCCACAAAGACTACGTCTTCACAAACACCGTCGAAGCACGAAAGATCCTGAAAGAAGAGAAAGTATGGAACTTCACGCCAGACAACAACGTGTGCTTGGTCCTGTACAAGCAAACTCCACTCTTGTTGTTCGTGCATAGTGACACAGACTTCCTAAGCGAAACTGGCAATATACTCTCTTACAACTACTACTTCGGCGTCTTCTCTCTCTGCAGAGAAAAGAGCCTGGACATGAAGTACATCGTCACGCTGAGCGTGTCTTCAGAGAGCGAGTGCAGCACTTTGGCCATGAAGAACCAACAAGTGAAAACCTTCGACAGCAAGATGCACTGCATCGACTATCTGAAGAGAGGCACCAAAAAGTGTCCCAGTTCCCTCAATTTCATGACCACCAAGTTCGAGAAGCTGAAACGCACAGAGAACTTGAGGTTGAGCTACACCATCAACATCTTGGACTGCCCCGAATGTTCCAGTGCCAGAAAATACAGCGAAAAGCTGTCGATCAATCCGAACGTGTTCAGCAAGATCCTGGAGTGTCCCATTTGCAAGGAGTACATGTGCCCGCCGATCTTCAATTGCAACGCGGGTCACACCGTCTGCAAGGGTTGCAAGGACCAGATGGCTTTCTGTCCCTTTTGTAAAGCTACCATAAACGGTTCCAGGAATTTCATCCTGGAGGATTTGTTGGAGACTCTGCAGATAAACTGCCAAAACGAATCTAAGGGATGCAGTTTCATAGGGTGTACAGAGAAGATCAAATTGCACGAGATTATGTGCGGATACAATAATTGATATATTTATTTTTTTATTTTGTACGCGATTTTATAATTAAATAAACATAGATCTATATCTATAACATCTTTTAGTTAAGATCCTCTCCTACAACTACTACTTCAGCGTCTTCTCTCTCTGCAGAGAAAAGAGCCTGGACATGAAGTACATCGTTACGCTGAGCGTGTCTTCAGAGAGCGAGTGCAGCACTTTGGCCATGAAGAACCAGCAAGTGAAAACCTTCGACAGCAAGATGCACTGCATCGACTATCTGAAGAGAGGCACCAAAAAGTGTCCCAGCTCCCTCAATTTCATGACCACAAAGTTCGAGAAGCTGAAACGCACAGAGAGCTTGAGGTTGAGCTACACCATCAACATCCTGGATTGTCCTGAGTGTTCCGGCACCAGGAAATACAGCGAAAAGCTGTCGATCAATCCGAACATGTTCAGCAAGATCCTCGAGTGTCCCATTTGCAAGGAGTACATGTGCCCGCCCATTTTCAATTGCAACGCGGGTCACACGGTGTGCAAGGGTTGCAAGGACCAAATGGCTTCCTGTCCCTTTTGCAAGGCTACCATCAACAATTCCAGGAACTTCATCCTGGAGGATTTGTTGGAGACCCTGCAGATCAACTGCCAGAACGAATCTAAGGGATGCAGTTTTGTCGGATGCACAGAGAAAATCAAATTGCACGAGATCATGTGCGGATACAATAATTGATATATTTATTTTTTTTCATTTTGTACCCATTTTTATAATTAAATAAAGATAGATGTATATCTATAACATCTTTTAGTTAAGATCCTCTCATACAACTACTACTTCAGCGTCTTCTCTCTCTGCAGAGAAAAGAGCCTGGACATGAAGTACATCGTCACGCTGAGCGTGTCTTCAGAGAGCGAATGCAGCACCTTGGCCATGAAGAACCAGCAAGTGAAAACCTTTGACAGCAAGATGCACTGCATCGACTATCTGAAGAGAGGCACCAAAAAGTGTCCCAGTTCGCCCAATTTCATGACCACCAAGTTCGAGAAGCTGAAACGCACAGAGAACTTGAGGTTGAGCTACACCATCAACATCCTGGACTGCCCGGAGTGTTCCGGTACCAGGAAATACAGCGAAAAGCTGTCGATAAATCCGAACATGTTCAGCAAGATCCTCGAGTGTCCCATTTGCAAGGAGTACATGTGCCCACCCATTTTCAATTGTAATGCGGGTCACACCGTCTGCAAGGGTTGCAAGGACCAGATGGCTTCCTGTCCCTTTTGCAAGGCTACTATAAACAATTCCAGGAACTTCATCCTGGAGGATTTGTTGGAGACCCTGCAGATCAACTGCCAGAACGAGTCTAAGGGATGCAGTTTCGTTGGATGCACAGAGAAGATCAAATTGCACGAGATCATGTGCGGATTTAATAATTGATATATTTATTTTGTTCATTTTGTACGCGATTTTATAATTAAATAAAAATAGATGTATATCTATAACATCTTTTAGTTAAGATCCTCTCCTACAACTACTACTTTAGCGTCTTCTCTCTCTGCAGAGAAAAGAGCCTGGACATGAAGTACATCGTCACGCTGAGCGTGTCTTCAGAGAGCGAGTGCAGCACTTTGGCCATGAAGAACCAACAAGTGAAAACCTTCGACAGCAAGATGCACTGCATCGACTATCTGAAGAGAGGCACCAAAAAGTGTCCCAGTTCGCCCAATTTCATGACCACCAAGTTCGAGAAGCTGAAACGCACAGAGAACTTGAGGTTGAGCTACACCATCAACATCCTGGACTGCCCGGAGTGTTCCGGTACCAGGAAATACAGCGAAAAGCTGTCGATAAATCCGAACATGTTCAGCAAGATCCTCGAGTGTCCCATTTGCAAGGAGTACATGTGCCCACCCATTTTCAATTGTAATGCGGGTCACACCGTCTGCAAGGGTTGCAAGGACCAGATGGCTTCCTGTCCCTTTTGCAAGGCTACTATAAACAATTCCAGGAACTTCATCCTGGAGGATTTGTTGGAGACCCTGCAGATCAACTGCCAGAACGAGTCTAAGGGATGCAGTTTCGTTGGATGCACAGAGAAGATCAAATTGCACGAGATCATGTGCGGATTTAATAATTGATATATTTATTTTGTTCATTTTGTACGCGATTTTATAATTAAATAAAAATAGATGTATATCTATAACATCTTTTAGTTAAGATCCTCTCCTACAACTACTACTTTAGCGTCTTCTCTCTCTGCAGAGAAAAGAGCCTGGACATGAAGTACATCGTCACGCTGAGCGTGTCTTCAGAGAGCGAGTGCAGCACTTTGGCCATGAAGAACCAACAAGTGAAAACCTTCGACAGCAAGATGCACTGCATCGACTATCTGAAGAGAGGCACCAAAAAGTGTCCCAGTTCCCTCAATTTCATGACTACGAAATTCGAAAAATTGAAACGCACAGAGAACTTGAGGTTGAGCTACACCATCAACATCTTGGACTGCCCGGAGTGTTCCAGTACCAGAAAATACAGCGAAAAGCTGTCGATCAATCCGAACGTGTTCAGCAAGATCCTGGAGTGTCCCATTTGCAAGGTGTACATGTGCCTGCCGATCTTCAATTGCAACGCGGGACACACGGTGTGCAAGGGTTGCAAGGACCAGATGGCCTCCTGTCCCTTTTGCAAGGCTACCATAAACGGTTCCAGGAATTTCATCCTGGAGGATTTGTTGGAGACCCTGCAAATCAACTGCCAGAACGAGTCTAAGGGATGTAGTTTCATAGGGTGTACAGAGAAGATAAAATTGCACGCGATTATGTGCGGATTCAATTGATATATTTATTTTTTCATTTTATACGCGATTTAATAATTAAATAAAAATAGATGTATATCTATAACATCTTTTAGTTAAGGTCCTTCCCTACAACTAATTCAACGTCTTCTTCCTCTGCAGAGAAAAGAGCCTTGACATAAAATACATCGTTTCGTTGAGCGTGTATTCAGAGAGCGAATGTAGCATTTTGGCCATGAAGAACCAGCAAGTAAAGACATGCATGGCATCGACTATCTCAACGCAGTTTAAACCATTAATATTTACAAATTTCTATATCATACATTGAGCGAACGCTTGGAGCTACTGGTCTAAGAGCTCGCCACGTTAAAAAAGGGCACTCGGCAAAGTGAATATTTTGTCATTTACACATTCGATAGGTATCAAAATAGAGATAGGCGAGTCGTTAGAACGCGCTGTGGACGAATAAAGTAAGGGTGGGGGGGTTAAATATTTAAATATGCATTTTTTTTCGCAAAACATATGATGAAGTACAGCTCTGAAAATTTGCAATACAAACGGAAATATTATACCAAAGTAGGGAAAAATATGTCAAAAGTGTAGGAGAAAGGTAAAGAGCCGTTAGAGTAGAGTAGAGTAACTTTTATTCATGATGCCCATTTACAAGGATATGAAAGATCAATTAAAATGCACTAAGCTATATAAATATGGATTAAAACAAGTTAAAAATCAAAATTATGTTGTGGGTTATTAGTGGGGCTTCTTATAAAAACTCTGCTAGGCTATAAAAACTATTCTCTATCAACAGATCTTTCACTTTGTTTTTAAACTTTGGAATACTTTGTATCTGTTTTATTGACGAAGGTAATTTATTATAGATGGTACTGCATAAGTAGAAAGGATTATTTTATACGTACTTAGGTGAAATTGCAGAATATGAATATCACCGCAATTCCTGGTGTTGTGCTGGTGGATATTACGATTCAACGTAAAACCATCTATATTTTGTTTGATGATCATAACTGATTCTAATATAATAATAGATAGGAAGGTGAGGATTTTGTTTCTTTTAAAGTGACTGCGACATGATTCTAGTGGACCTAGTCCGAAAATTAATCTCATTAACCGTTTTTGAAGTATAAAAATGCGCTGCCAGTCTGATGCCACACTCCAATACTGAGTCAGGTACTTGAGATGTGGGAAGGC
This sequence comes from Callosobruchus maculatus, assembly GCA_951848785.1. Taxonomy (NCBI): domain Eukaryota; kingdom Metazoa; phylum Arthropoda; class Insecta; order Coleoptera; family Chrysomelidae; genus Callosobruchus; species Callosobruchus maculatus. The sequence continues at coordinate 3,804,784 of CATOUR010000179.1, forward strand.
TAGAGCATAATATACTTGCAGTAGATAGCTTCGCTCAACTACATTTTTTAGGTTTCTGATGGCATAGTAAGCTGAGTTCAATTTTTTTGCGACAAAGCCGACATGATTGTGCCATGACAGTTTGTCGTCAATATAAAGACCCAGGAATTTTGTGTCCTTTACTTTTACTTACTTTACCTTTTAGAGGGCGCTGAAGTTGCGGAAAATGTTGCAACAATTATGTCACTTGGTACACTTCTGGCAATTTACATGCTCATTCTACGAGTCAAAATGAACCTAATTACAAATCGTCAGAAGGCTAGATGGAAGAATATATCGGAGATATTATCTATAGTAAAAAGTCGGTTCTCCCACTCAATTTATCATTATATCTACCGGATTATTCACTATTTGACACGGATCATTATGGCTAAATTAAATATCCGATGAAAAAGAAAATAATAATTTCGGATGGATAAATACCCATTTTAAAAATATTTTCATGTTATACATGGTGCCCTCAAAATACGAAACGTATCAGTTTTTTTTTTAAATAGAACATCTTATATACAGGGTGAGTCAAGCTCAACGCCTCGGGCTCTTGTGACCAAACGATACCACTTTTCGAAAAATCGACTTTACGAGTGTATGTAGGTCGAGTTGGACTACATTTTAAAAATAATGACTTTTATACAGGGTGTCTAATAAAAGCGTGACATATCAAAGTTATGTTTTTTTAAATGGAACATCCTGTATATTATTGCATATTTAGATTCTCGGCTGCATTTTAGTGTGACTTTATGTATCACACATGGGACTTTAAGCGAACCGTTTAGGTGCAAATCACAATTTTGGATATAGGTAGATGTCAGAAAAAAAATGAATATCGCAGCTATTATAAATCTTAGAGGGCTGTGACTTTGCCGTGTTACTAAGCATGAAATGTGTCAGCTTACGTTAGACGGTCGAGTTCGAAATGCATTTGTACTTGGAGAAATCGGTAGATCAATTAAGTAAACTCCAATCAAAGGTAACTTGATTTTTTCAAATGGGAATGCATAATTTTTTTTATACCATAAAATGTGCAATTTGATAAGCTTTCTAATGATATGCGGTTGTAAATATCAATCTCTGGTAGTTTTGATTTAATTTCAAATTTTCAGTAAAACCGGTGCTTTTCAATTTTCCTACTTACAAGCAACTTAACAGGCCATGAAATATAAACAAAAAACTGTTCAGGTGGAACAAAACAACTAACTTGGCAGATAGTTACGGACGAACTAAAGTAAAGGGACAAAGTTATAAAACTGTCTTACAACAAATCAATTCTATCCAGAAATAGCAGACATAACACATCTAAGGTCAAAAAGCAGATGGAGTACGACAGAAATGGGTATTTTTCACAGCATACCGGCTACTACAATATTCTAAAGATTGACGATTCACAAAACCATTGTGAATTTTGAAATGAAAGAAAATCTACCACGTAATGTTGCTGGCAGTTTAATACCTTCAGAATAAAATTTCATATTTCATGATTTAAAAAAATAGTAACCGATACCTCTGACTGGAGTTCTGCAAATTTTTCAATACTCATAAGCAAGATCGCCGAAAATGAAGAATAAATTAAAAATCTGCTCAAATGATTAAACATAATTTACCTGGCAGAAAATTAAAATATGATTTGTCAGTATTCCTTTTTTGCGATCTTGCTAATAGATACTGAAAAATTTAAAGGAGACAGTGAGAGGTATCATTACCTTTGTCTTTGATGGAAATGACTACTTTTTTATACCATTAAATGTGAAGTTGTGTTCTGAAGATATTAGACTGACGGAAATGATCGCTGAAAGTTTTGCTTTCATTTCAAAGTGTTTAGTGATTTTGGAAATTTTTAATCTCTAGTGCAGCCGCTAGTAGGCTGTAGAAATTGTCCATTTTTGTCGTACTCCAGCTTCTCTTTAACCTTAGACATGTTACCGCCGTTGTTTCTGGTTAGAGTTGATTTGTTGTAGAGAATTTTTATAATCTTTTTCTTTTACTCTAGTTCTGCTGGATCTTTTTGCTAAGTTAGTTGTTTTCTTCTATCTGAATACGATTTTGTTTATATTTCATGGCCTGCTAGTTTGTTTATAGGTAGGGAAATTGCAAAACACTAATTTCATTGGAATCTCGAAATTTAATAAAAACTACCATAGATTGATATTCACAACCTGATATAATTAGAAAGCCTATCAAATTACACATTTGATCGTATAAAAAAAATTATGCATTCCCGTTTGAAAAAATCAAGTTACCTTTGATTGAAGTTTTCTTAATTGATCTACCGATTTCTCCAAGTACAAATGTAATTCGAACTCGACCGACTAACGTAAGCTGACACATTTCATGCTTAATAACACGGCAAAGTCACAGCCATCTAAGATTTATAATAGCTGCGATATTCAATTTTTTACTGACATCTACCTATACCCAAAATTGTGATTTGTACCTAAACGGTTCGCTTAAAGTCCCATGTGTGATACATGAAGTCACACTAAAATGCACCCGGAAATCTAAATATGCAATAATATACAGGGTATTCCATTTAAAAAAACATAACTTTCATATGTCACGCTTTTATTAGACACCCTGTATAAAAGTCATTATTTTTAAAATGTAGTCCAACTCGACCTACATACACTTGCAAAGTCAATTTTTCGAAAAGTGGTATCGTTTGATCACAAGAGTCCGAGGCGTTGAGCTTGACTCACCCTGTATTATTGCATATTCACAATCCTTGGTAAATTCTGGTGTGACTTTATGTATCACAGATGGGACTTAAAGCGAACCGTTTAAGTGTAAATCACCATTTTTGGTATAAGTAGATGTCAGGAAAAAGTTGAATATCTCAGTGATTATAAAATTTAGAAGGCTGCGACTTTGGCATATTACTAACTAAACGGTCAAATTTGAATAGAATCTTGATTTCTTAATAGAATAATTGGGAGGTCATTGACCCAGGAGCCGCCACTGGTAGAATCTGGGACTTCCAACTCCTCACTCTTGGTATTTTGTCGTTAGTAGTAGTCGGAAGATGTCCTATAATTTGGTATCGCTTACCTGGTGGCGAGATCCACCCTGGCCCTGATCTCTCTGACGTTGCAGGGCACGTCGCACAGTTCCAACGCGGCCCCCGGGAACAGTTCCTGTCTTCCCGCCGCCGGAGCGTAGTCCACTCGTTCGGGGAGTCCCCGCCATCCCAGCCTGCAGACGCGGTTCACCTTGATGGTGACCAGCGCGGGGAAGGACTGGCGCATGCCGCAGTCGTACGCGATCACCGACAGGATGTGGTTGTGGGAACGGTCGTAGTCCAACGGCTCCGTATTCCTGAAACAGAAGATGAGACACTTTTTATTTGGATATTTGTAACGGTTCACCCGTTTTCAAAATTATTTTTATATTATTTACTTGGCTACCATATACAAATAGTTTATAACTTCCATTTTTAGCAACTACTTCCTCATTATACTAGTACATTTTGATAACTATTTTACTTCTCAGCTCTACCCTTTTCCCATCTCTATTCTTTTTAACTGGCAATAACAATCTGCGCCAGTGCGCACAAATTTTGGCAAAGGTCTGATGAGTGGGGAATATGCCCTCTCTCTCTCACTACCGACATTAATCTCTATAAAATGGGTGGCGATAAATCACTCATCCTTTTTAAAATAAACAGATAACAACTAATATAATTATGTCTCTCTAAGACAACCTTTTGTGTCTGTGCCATTATGTCTTAATCAAGGTAACGATAACGATTTGATTGCTATGCTTTCCCATATTTTCATTGCTTCTGCATATTTATTTTACAGCTATGTGTAGGAATGTGATTTTTCCGATTTATACATTTTTTTTTTCATGAACATGTGATGGCGAACATTTTAATCTTTAAATATCAAGTCAATCATACACTGTATATTTATTAATTATCTAACAAAAGAGTCGCTGAACACTATTCTTTGTTTCTAGCCATATATTTTTGTGTTAAGATGCCTTATCTTGTGTGTATTTAATGTTTCATATTTTTTTTATGACATTCCTTACGTAAAAATACCTAGCACTCAGATTTGCTAATTGAGAACGCAATGAAAAGATCTTATGAACATTTTTGTAATTTTGTTTTACAAGGCGTGAGGAAAAAGTTTGTAAATTTTTGAACATACTTTGTACATTTATTTTATTTATCACTATATATCTGAAAAGATCCGGTAGGACTGAAAATACAAAGCATTTAAGAATCTTTTTTTAACTATTGTTCTATCTATTCGCTCTTGTATATATCTATATATATTTTTTTAATCTTTACCATGTGAACATTTGAAAGTTATCTGCTTTTTGGCTTTTTAATTCCCCCATGCTACTTCATAGATTTGTTTCTGAAGTATATGAATGCAATTTATCAAAATGTAAGAACGCATGAAGATCCATACTTCAGAAACAGATCGTGAAGTCCTGTGAAGTTCTCCACAAGGTGCTAATACCAGCCATAACTCTTTCACAGGAGAACCACCCTTATGTCGGGGTGCCACCATGAAGAACACCTTTTGTCGGGGTGCCACCATGAAGACCTAACCTTTTTTCGGGGTGCCAACATCGAAACCACCTTTGGGGTGCCACCATGAAGAACACCTTTTGTCGGGGTGCCACCACCAAAGCCACCTTCTTTTTCTCGGGGTGCCAAAATGAAGACAACTTTTCTTTGGAGGCACCACACCTCTTCCATGCCACCACCTGAACTCCTTCAGAAGAAGCCAGCCCTCTGGAGCACCATCTTCCCTTCGGAAGGGCACTACCATGAGGACTTCCTTCTGAAGCTAAGTGTTCTTTTTAAAAAAAATAAAATGTACTGCATTCATATATATACTAAAATAAATCTTTATTAAACCATTGTTGTCCTATTTTTCATTTCTTGGCGGCTAACGAGACTCACACATTCACGCACACACGCACGCACCTACATACCCTAGTCTCATGCAAACCTATTGAGCTGCTGGTTGCTATGTGTAGCAGAATTCCTTCTGTCTTACTTGTAATGAAAGTGTTGGCTGGTAGTTCCTGACCAGGCAACATTTTTATTGTTACATATTTGCATTTGTTTCCTCGTCTATATTGCCTAAAGCCTCGTGTCCATTAGCAAATAAAATTGCTAGAGTTACTGCCACAAGTCACTTTCGTAGCGTGTGCACGACGTCATTAGAGAAATATTGCAGCAAAATTACTTGTGCATAAAGGACTTGCGACTTGCTGAGAGCTTGTAGTGGACACGGTTACTCTCAGGAAATTAGTTTGCTACAAAAATTTCGAGCCTGTTCCGAAAGTCTTGCAGCAAGGAGTGTTGTAAATCAAATATGGAGAAGTTCAACTGGACGAGAGAATATAAGTGTCTTTTAGTTGAAAATTTTAAATTATATCCCGAATTATGGAATGTACATACTACAGAATTTAAGAACAGAATCAAATAGCAGAATGCATTACAAAAATTAGCCGACTTATTTAATACTTCTACAGCGGAATTTCAAAGGAAGCTACATAATTTGAGAACGCAAATTAACCAAGAGTGGAGAAAAATTCAAAAAAATGAAGTCAAGTTGATTGACTCAGTACTTCCCACACATTACGCTGATACCAGTTTATTATTTTTCCATAGCATGAAGCTTTGCAACCAAATAATCGCCAGGCCTCCCCCCCCCCCTAAAATTGTCTTATGCCGCTAAGTCTTTCCTTCACAGGTCAACGAACAGCCTATTATCGATACTACAAAATTCTCTGTTTTACAACCCCCCACCCCTCAACCACCTCACTTTCACCCCCACCCAAAAAACTGGTAGGAAATGACCAGGAACCCCTAAAACATCTAAAAACAGAATTTGAGTTGTTTTCATACTTGTCGCATTCTTTGATTATTGCTACGCTGCCACTGACACGATTTTTAACAAACATGCGCGTTTTCCATTCTCACCACGCTAACAATATACTGTGTCAAAATTTCATTAGAATCAATTTAATAGTGTTCACGTTACAAAATACAAAACGATTTAAACCAATAAATTCTCGTATAGTATACAGAAAATTCAAAGTCCCTTAGTTTCCGTAATAGGCTAGGCACTGTTCGGATGGATCTAAAAAGGTGATTTGTGTCGCTAGATCTTCCTTCACAGGTTAGTGGACAGCCTACTTATGAGTACAAGAAATTTTTTAATTTTTCAACCCCCAACCACCCCAATTTCACCCCCATCCAAAAAACGCAGAAAATGATCAGGAACCTCTAAAACGCTTAAAAACGAAGTTTGAGCTGTTTTTATATTTTTAGTTTTTTTATTATTTCTGCGCCGTCACTGGCACGATTTATCAAAACCATACGCGTTTTCCATCTTCGCCATGGTAGTAATACTGGTTCAAAATTTCATTAAAATCAATCCAACAGTTTCCTCGTTACAACGATCTAAAGCAATACTCTCGTTATGTTTACATCAGAAAAAATTCTGTCCTTTGCTTTCTGTAATAGGCAAGGCAATGTTCGGATGGGCCTAAAAAAGTTATTTATGTCGCCAGGTCTTCCTTCACAGGTCAGTGGACAGTCTATTATGAAAGCAACAAATTTTTCAATTTTACAACCTCCCACCCCCCAACCACCCCAATTTCACACCTACCCAAAAAAAAGTAGAAAATGATCAGGGACCCCTAAAACGCCTAAAAACGAAGTTTCAGCAATATTTAATTTTCTTTGTTTTTTGCTAATTACTCCGCCGCGTATGCACCGATTTTCAAAATTATACGAACATTACCTACTACGACCCCACAGCATACCGCTGCCCAAATTTCATCACAATCCATGCAGCGGTTACTGAGATTACGACGTTAGAAAAACGCCAACAGAGAGATCGACAGACAGACAGACAGACAGACAGACAGACAGACAGACAGACAGACAGACAGACAGACAGACAGACAGACCGACAGACAGACCGACGGAAATGAGTGACGTGGATATTTGTTATGTAGACATCATAACATGCCCAAAAAGCGTATTATCTCGAAATCGAAAATTTTCGCGATCGCAATACTCCCCTCACCTATCGGTGTGGGAAGTGAATAGAAAAGTGGACAAGGGACTAGTGGAATATATTAGAGTACTTGGGAGTTCATTGACTCATTAAAGTTTATAATTGACTCAAATATACAGAATACTACGGAAGATAATCTGGTAAGTTGAAAGTCGATTTCTTAGAAAAAAAGGATGTTATGTTGTATTTCTAGCAGTAATTGTAGCAATGGTCGGAAAGTAATTAATTAGGCTAGGTCCGGTTCAACACTATTCTTTATTGACTCTCGTTCTTACAATTCTCCGTAGGCAGGCAACCCGGCATACATACACATCGGCAAAAACTGTTTAAGCTCCATCGGATCTTCATTTCTCAATTCAGTAAGCAACTTTTCCTATATCCCTAAAGTAGTTCTACGTTGAATCCACTTTCTCACCCAACATTTTGTCCGCCTTTTACTATCTTTCTCTTGTTTTCTTTTTTTTTTTAATTAAATATACCACAACTACCGCCGCAGCTGCAGATTTTGCGTACGACATCTTATCATCTATAGTGTACACGAAATCCGAACAATCAAGCCCAAGTGAAATTGCGAGAGCAACTTCCTAGATTAAATTTGCGAACAGTTAAAAGATAGTGTAGACAAGTACTTAATGCAAAAACTATCGCAAGTTACTTGCAAGTGGACACGAGCCTTTAGTCTTCTAAAGACTCTAAGGGCCGGTTGTACAATACAAGCTTAAGCTTCGACTTAAGGTAATCCGACGTTAAACCACGTCAGTTGCTAATCGTCCGTTGTACAATGCTAGCTTAGCCCCCACTCCAAGCTTAGCACGAGCTTACGTAAGCCGAAGCTTAACGCGAGCTTAGCTGAGGTTTAAACCTAACCTGATACAAGTGACATGATATGTCAAGAAGAAACCTTTAAATTGCTTGTCACTTTATTAGGTCATATTTTTTGAAAGATTTGTGTCTACTTCAACAAAGAGAGCAAATGAAAGAATAGAGACAGAAACGGTCGTTACCGAAATTTGACACAAACTGTCATAAGTGCCTAACCAAAAAAGGTAATTTTTCGGATGATTATGTCAGTACGTGCTGCTTCATTGATGCCAACTGTAGTGAATTTCATTATCAACCAGGTTTAACTAAGCCGACGATTGTACAACGGGTGTCGACTTTAAGCCTGAACTTGGCTAAGCTTAGGCTTAACAAAGCTCGTGCTAAACCCGCACTTGTACAACCGGCCCTAAACGTCTTCCCTTTATTTGTACCATAGTGACACCTGTCAACCGTATAATATGCCTACCTGATGACGCCATCCAGGTTGATGACGAATGGCTGATCCGAGGTGAGGATCTCGTATTTGCAGACGTCGCCGAACTTGGGCGTGCAGTCTCTGTCCGTGGCTTCCAGCCTGACGATCTCGCTGTAGATGCGCCCTTCGTCCACTTGTCGTACGTAGGACGGCTCGCTGAAGGTGGGAGCATACTCGTTGACGTCAGCCACCGTGATGTGCACCGTCGCACTGTAACCAAAAAAATAAAAGGTGTTAAAAAACAACCATCACATTAATTTACTAGTGTACGATATATAATAATAATAATCGTTTCTATATTTTATTCAAATTAATATTGGGCTTGGCTGTTATCCCACTAACGCCCAATTATCGCGCCGCCTAAGGTATCGAACCACTCTTTCCGCAAAAATCAAGAGCGAGGTTTCTAAAAATCATCGGAAAGAAACGTGTGGAGTGAGTCCCGGGACTAGGCGAATCAGCAAGCAAATCAAGGGTAAGAGGGTAGTTGAGCCCAATCAGCCCAAATTTAATCCAGATAAAGGCATATTCGCCGACAACTAGTACAAAGTACACATAGTACAGATATAGTGAAATTCCAATGTTTGCGAACGATCTGAAGATTTTTAGAGCTGTAGAGAACATGTCTGATGCCAAATTGTTACAAAAGGACTTGGATCGCTTTTCACATTGGTGCGATGTTAATGTCCTTTATTTAAACGCTTCAAAATGTTTTAAAATTATGCTCAGTAGGTCTCATTCTCTTACAACATGCCAATACAGGGTGGTCCAATAAGCGCGCGGTGCTCCCTAGCGGCCATACCGTTTAAATTAGACGAAAATGTTTGGGATAAAAAATGTTTATTTTGCAAATGCCCTACATTTAGAAAATATTTTCAAAGATGGCAGACTTCCGGATATACCGGAAGTAGGTATCAACTTCCTTATTTTAAATGGAACACCCTGTATATTATTACGTTTTTGAATTCAGCATCGATTTTCAGGTCCAGTTTGTTAACCATTGTTTATGTCTACCTAGCCTATTTTCGCAGTTATTCAGCAATTTTTACAAAATTTGACGTTTGTAGTACTTTACAAGAAACGTTAATATCTCGGAAACTAAACGCGATAAGGAAGTTGATGCCTACTTCCGGTGTATCCGGAAGTCCCAAATCTTTGAAATTATTTTCTGAATGTAGAGCATTTGAAAAGAAACGTTTTTTATTTAAAACATTTTCGTCTATGGCCGCTAGAGAGCACCGCGCGCTTATTGGACCACCCTGTATACAGGGTGTTTACGATCTTAATGCCGTTATGTAAAGTACGAATATTACACATCATTGTAATGCTTGTAGCACAAATATAATACAAATATCCCAAATTTGAAGTTTCAAAAAAAAATTGCAACATTTTCTGATAACACAGAATATGCGGCAATAAGTCTAGACATAATAACATTTGTTTACATAGTGAATAGACACATTAATTTTGCACCCGGTATTTCGCCACTCCGTTATGCTTATCCTTATACTGAGTTTGCGCAGTAGAGAAAAGACGATCCGCTATTGTAATTAACCATAACGAGCTCGGTTATTTACAGAGGAATAAAGGCAGAGCTTATCGTTATTCACAAGCTGCGCTGTTGCCGGAGTGTAGAAAATTCAATAAATATTAGCAAATAGATGCAAATTGTAATAGAGTATTAATCAACATTTAATGCAAATATAAACTCTAAATGGCACTATAAGATTAAACCAAAGTAAGCTCAATATGTTAAATAAATTTAAAGGATCTAGTATTTTTCATTTATAATTTCGTATTATGATTCATTCATTTATCTGATGCAATGACTGCAATGTGGCACACTTGCTTTCGTTGACCTTAAATACATCGTTCAAGATAATTCCTCTCACTAAACTGTGGTCAATACCATTTGGCTCTCAGCTTCTTCCAATAACATTATCTAGAGCATCTTCCATTTTTTGAAAATTTGATATCAAATATCAACAAATTGAAATGACAGACAACTGAGACAACAGGATAGAAAAATGTAAGGTTAGGTTTTAATTGCGCCGACGCGAGATAACTACTCTTCATTCCAGAATCTACGGATGCGAAATCTCTGTTTTTAAAGGTCGTCGTAATCGTTATCCTTCAATAAGTTAACCATAACGGTGCCAAAAACAGCTGTTATTTTAAGAGCAGCAAAAAGTCTCTAATATCTCCAAAAACACCTGACAGAAACTAGGGCGAATAATGGGCAATGTTGTGATTTTTCAGTCATACTTTTTTAATTTTTTTCTGTTTAACTATGCGTTAACTAGTGAAATGGTACCGAGGTTTCAGGTTCGAAATATCATGATGTATCGTTCCTCCAAATTAATGCACTAAGATCGTAAACACCCTGTATACTACTCGCAAGTGGAATCCAAACACTGAGAAAAAAAGATTGCTATTAATGACATTCGAAAGGACTAAATACAATAATAAACGAACTCATTTGCCATAATTAGTTGATAAAAAATACAGCAAATCAATAATGGGTGGTTGCTAATAAACTCTAGAGGTACAGCCTCCCAAGCTGCCCTCACAACATGTTCCAGTTCGTCCAGCGTGGTCGGAGGATTGGGTAAATCGCCAATATATCGACCCATCCAATTCCATACTTTTTCAATTGGGGATAAATCGGGTGATCGTGGAGGCCATGGGAGTATACTGACCTCAGCTTCCTGTTACTACAGGATATATAAGCATACTTGCTTATAGTTGCTCCTCGACTGTTCTCAGATGAATGCGTTAACTGCTACTTTTTTGCAAAAATTCTGAACTTTGGATTTGAACGACATTTTATATTATTTTGTGACAAAAAGACCAATGTCTGATGCCTCGTTAATGAAAAAAGGGCTGGTGACATGTTACCCTACTTTTTTCAACGCCCACCGACGCGACGTACCCGTTGTTCTGGCGAAGAAAAGGCCGTGACAGCAATAAAAAAGAGCCGTGAAAAAATGCATCCACTTGTCACGTGCCAAGCTGCATCTCGTTCTCGTCCTGCTCCAAATTGATAATTACCAACCGACCAACCAACTGGCTGACGTCCACGTCATTGGCGACAAACGTGCCTACGTTAGGCAGGTCAAATTAGGAACGGATCAAATTATAAAATCTTATACAGTGCTTTTCTTTAATTCCCCTCCTTTTATTTCTAGAATGGGACAACTCAAAAAATGAAACTTGGTATAACGAAATTGATGCATGAATACTATACTTCGGAGTAAAAGTGACATGAAATTTACAAGATGGCGGCTGGGAGCCATCTTGAAGAAAAGAATTAAATTGAAAGGAGGGTCTTGTGACGCGTCTTTTTGAGCAATAATTTTTCTATAATATTAGAAAGCAAGTGTGTTCCCGTTCTTACTTGCACATTGTTTAATGCACTTTCATCACTTATCAGTTAAGTTTCTTCTATTTTTGTTAAAAATGAAGTTTATCTCAGGATTCAGGATGTCAGATGAAAATGAATAACTATAAGGAAATGAGCGAAACTTGAAGAGTCTTTATAGGTATAAATTCAATAGTATCATTAATATTGACCCATACTGGGCGATTTAGAAGTAGCGGCACATCACTGAATGGTGTTCCTGATACACTGAATTACATACTGTTCAGGACAAGCCCTAATAAATCGAAGGAAAACATAGTAATAATCCTCTAGCTTTTGGTGTGTGCAAGTGTACAACTTCACAACCACCCAATGAGTGCTTTTTAGATAATCACCTTGTTTGATAACGTAGAAATTAATGCCACCATGTTAAGCAAAGCGCCATTTAAAATATATTTTTTTAGCTTGCTGTATCTAGACACCATTTCATGTTACACATTTGGAAAAAGGTATGAATGTGGGTATAAGCTATTGATATTATGAAATATTTTCCAAACGATTATCTCAGAAGCATATACACAGAAACAAATACTGTTGCGTTTCCAATTAATTGTTAGTATTTGGATGTTTTTCCATCACTTTAAATATATTTACAGTTGTTTCAAATCCATGTCATTGAAAGAATTCAATCCTTATATTCGAAGTAATCACAGGTACCAATACCAGTATTGACATATAAAGCAATCAAAACATCCTTTTGTTTTCGAAATTTACCCTATGTTTCATTTAAGCAAAGCATACAATCTATTCAATGTACAAACATTATTGCTGCAACAGCAGTTCGTGATAATATTCATCTGATAAAAATTAATTTTGTTTCAATGGCCCTTGTCGTTTGCTGAACTATAATCAGTATTCTGCGGGGCTGATATTCCGATTCAATGAAGGTAAGAATAAAGAATAGGGGGATGATCTCAGTGCTACTATCGCCGCGAACTCGTCAACATGGACGAAGTTGTTCCGTTGTGTTGTTTCGGTGTTAGCCGTGTTGTGTCGTCTCATGGTTTTGCGTATTGCATCAGCAATTGTGTGATTTAAATGTGTCCAGTTATATATTAAATGGAGGACCTACTGAGAAATTGGGACTTAGAAGAGCTAACACCCACATTTGAATGTAGGTATTTAGATTAGTCAGACAGTTATATTTCAGCTAATAATGCAACAACTGGTGCAGGCTTATGTCTAATTCTTATATCATGCTCCTTATAACTTCACACAAAATCACACCATTAAACATCCAAACGAATCAATCAGCTGTCCTCGCAATAAAATCTGTTGGTCCAAGGAAAAGAAAGTAGTTTAGAATCAATTACCAAACACAGATTCGATTCAACGACAGGCTGGGATTGAATTATTCATTGGAATCCAATGACATCTTGTAGTTGAATCGACAATACGATATCATTCGCTACCAACTATACACTTCCCATTGGAGAAAACGTCGCTGTATTTGAGGAATGCTGAGTGTAACGTCCCATTGGATCCAAGCGTAAGTCCTTGACAAAACAACAGATTTTTCTGTCTGTAATAATAAATGATTCATTTTCCTCCACCATTTATTTTTTTATAAAGTCATCACGATGGAGGTCCTAAACCCATAACATTCTCTGCTCTTTGCCTGCTAGTAGTCCAGTTTTCACGAAAGGATGAGAAAGCGCTGTAAAAACGCGATGAGAGTAAGCAAAACAATGCTATTCAAATGGCACAGACTCGTTTGTTTGTCCAATATCAGCTGATCATGACAGCACGCAGCGTTATCATGGAATTAGTCATGGCCGACTTTACTCACTAGGCCGGAGCATTGAAATATGGCAACACTGAATCGGGGGCCGAGCTTTTATTTGTTGTTAAGTCATTAGTGTAACCTTCCAGAGTGAAAAATAAGATTGGAAGGTGATTTTTAATGTGTTTCTAATTATTTACCTGCACAAACGAAACTATAAAGATAAAAAGATGCCTGCAAAGTGTGTAGTACGAGGTTGCAATAGCAATTGTGCTTCCAAACAAGGACATACCAATATAACCTTCCAGAGTAACAACGAAGAGTGGGGGGTGATTTTTAATGTGTTTCTAATTATTTACCTGCACAAACGAAACTATAAAGATAAAAAGATGCCTGCAAAGTGTGTAGTACCAGGTTGCACTAGCAATTAATGCTTCCAATGAAGGACATAAACAGAAGTGGGTGAAAGGTATTCCTCATAAGGGCTGATTATATTTATAAGAATAAAGACAATACAAACATCTACAAACATTTCAAAGGATAAGACCTATTTTAAAGCACAATGTGGTACCTACAATGTTTTCTGGACCTCTCAAATATCACAGAAAAATACAGTTAATAGAACTCATCTGGGCATACATCTGGGGCATACCTACGAAAAGATTTGATAGTGAAAGGGAATTAAGACCACCAAGAATGGCTTCAAAGTGACCTAATAGTGAATGCTTCTAGCTCAGGTGAAAATTTACAAAGTAAATTGAGTGTTCATTTAAGTGGAAGTGGCAGCAGGAAACAGGTTGCGTTGATTTTGATTTTGTAGTGTTTGACTACGATGAACCAGACATCAGATGTAAGTGGTATTAGTAGTAGTAGTTCTAAAAAGTATTTTGCACAATGTGGTATCTACAATGTTTTCTGGACCTCCCAAATATCACAGAAAAATACAATTAATAGAACTCATCTGGGCATGCATCTGGGCATACCTATGAAAAGATTTGATAGTGAAAGGGAATCAAGACCAGCAAGAATGGCTTCACAGTGACCTAATAGTGAATTTTGCTAGCTCAAGTGACAATTTACAAAGTAAATTGAGTGTTCATTTAAGTGGAAGTGGCAGTAGGAAACAGGTTGCGTTTATTTTTATTTTGTAGTGTTTGACTACGATGAACCAGACATCAGATGTAAGTGGTATTAGTAGTAGTAGTTCTAAAAAGTATTTTTCTTAATTTATTAACCCAGATGAACTCTAATACATATAAAATTAATTTATTAACCCAGATGAACTCTAATACATATAAAATGTAATAATTATTCTGAAACTATAGGCCCGCTATTTGACAGCTAAGCCACGTTGCCACATCTAAGGCTCCGGCCTAGTGTAGAGTCGGCCATGATTTAGTCTATTGACTCCGTTGTTATGTTGCCAAATCTACATTTCATGGCACATAGTTCAAGGAGCCGTTGCCGTCACATTAAATCTGAAATCTGGGTAATCGGAAATTGAGTTCAGGCAAGATCCTAATTTATCATGCCTAGCTTATAGGGAAGGTAGCCAAGTCTGTAGGCATCGCGGCACGCCGTGACCTTATTTTTCCTTTGTTTCGTGTCGGCAATTGTTTTTTGCGTTGGCCGACGTCGCCGGTTGAAGAGATCCCGGGTGCAGATAACGCACGAACCTCGGGCTAGTGTGCCATGGAAATGCTCGGTTCCTGTCCTTGCCAGGAGTGGAGCGCCGCAGATTGTTTCCATGGGGGGATGAAAATGTCCTGCGAATTCCTGCACACAGACTTTCAACAAAGAAAAATAGTCTGCGTTCGATTGCTATAACTTTTAAAGCCTTACAAATCCATTTAAATATAAACTAAAAAACTCAATACAAAAAAAATCTTCCAATTCCTTCACATGTCTTTTTGGCTGCTTACAATCCATTCTTAAGAAAAGCAAAAAAAACCGATCCCACTAACTATAGACCTGTGGTGTGGCTCTTCTCAGCATCATGTGTAAGGTTATGGAGACTGTCATTAACACAAAGCTCCTGAAATACCCGGACAACAATAATATCACAAATGGTTGATGCCAGTTCCATCTCTGGAGTCAGGGTAGCTGGACTTTTATGAATCCAGGCAAAGGACATTCGACGATTCTAGCAGAGTTGCATGAGTATAGTCCTATTTTGTTGGCGAGGAGCGATATAGTTTCTCCTACGTATCGCTTCAATCGCAAATTTACGGTGGTGTTTCCGTCAAGGGAAGAGTGGGAGTCTAGGGAAAGACAGCTCATCGAAGGAGGAGGACAGGTCTGGTACACACACGGTTCACTCGCTAGAGAGGGCTCGGGTTCGGGAGTCTACGGACCCCATACAAGACTTTCACTCCCTCTTGGGGGGCACAGCACAGTATTCCAGGCTGAGGTCTATGCGATACTTGCTTGTGTAAACCGTATTAGGGAAATTGACGGGTCTAGGAGGCGGATTACTATCTCCTCTGACAGTCAGGCAGGACTATCTGCAAACTTGACTAGGAAAACAACTGGAGAGTGGATCCAGGATCAACACTCTCTGAGATGGAACAACATCTCTGGTTATCTTCGTCAAGCTCGGGAACTATTAGCAGGGCCTGCAGAGAGAATAGGACGATTTTATCTCTCTCTGGATAGGAGTAACTTGAGATTGCTAGTAGGCCTATTTACGGGTCACAATACCTTCAGGCGTCACCTGTTCGTGATGAGGGTGGTGAACGACCCAACGTGCACGTGGTGTGGTGAAGAGGAAGAATCCTCGGCACACATCTTGTGTCGCTGTGAAACCTTGGGTTATCACAGGCAGACTATGCTGGGCTCAAGAACCTTGGAACTAATAGAGATAAAACGGATAGGACCTAAGAATGTACTTGCCTTAGCTAAAAGGGCAGGTCTTAGGAACTAGCGCGGATAGAGGCGCAAAGGGGCCCTTCGTGTGGCCTATGCACCAGTCACATTCTGTGCTGGATAGCCTCTGGTCCTTATTCATTGATTCATTCATTCGTTGATGCCAGCATGGCTTCCGTAAGCACAGGTAAGCTTCTGGACACTATCCAGAAGAGAGCAATTGGACTACTCGAAACACCTAACCCTACAAAGGACCTCCAAAGCCTGAAACATCAAAGAAAGGTGGTCGACCTGTTCCTGTTTTACAGATTCTATCACGGAAAATGTTCGAGTGGGTTCTCCCAGATAATACTCGTCACACGAAAGGCCATCCGAGCGAGGAACACTATAAAGGCTCAATGAGCTCATCCTTACCATGTCAAGGTCCCTACTCCCCGAACCAGTCTCCCACAGAATTCATGTTTTTGGAGAACTTCGACCCTGTGGAATGAGCTGCCGGGGAATTTGTTTTCCGACGGCTACAACCTGCAGCGCTTCAAATCTAACGTACACGGACACTTATCCTCTCGCAACGCTTCTACAGCGTCACATAGACTTTCAGCTTTTGCGGGAGCCTGACCAAAAAAAAGACTTAACTGTTGCAGGTGTGGTGTAAATATGTTTGGTGTAAGGTCTGGGACCGATATAAGGAGGGGGCAATAATAACCCATAATAATAAAATAAAAAGATAGTAAGAAGGTTGGATAATGAGGCTCTGAATAGGTACCAGAGTTTTTTCGAGCAGCTGTTGCAATTGACAAAACATGTTCACTTCCAGCAAGTAATACATTTCTTAAAACAATAATTTTTTAAAAGATATTTTGCATGAGTATTAAATGAAATAGAAATACTTTTAACGATACTTAAACAGTCTCAGGAATATTTATACAGCCATGAGCGACTGTATATTGTGTATTGTGGGGAATAAAGGCATTACTATTATGATTGTTCTTATTGTACCGCCTCTGTTGTGACACCCTTGGTTTCTAGTTCTAACGATCGCTGTATCGCAATTTTATGCACCGACTAACTATTATTCATCCGACAATCTTTCTGTTTAATCGCAATTTGTAAATTAAATTTGCACAGTCCTAAGTGCCGGTATATACGAATTACTCTGTTAAAGTGTTCTGTAATTTACCATGAAGTACGTTTTCAGCTCGTCGAGAAATGTATATCCACCGTTCCGCGTGTATTCTGTTGATTTTTACATTCGAATTGTTGCATGGAAATTCGCTGGTATTGTTTTGCTAAATCAATTCACTTACAATTGAATTTTAGGGGTGTCAACAAAGTTTTGCTATATGACGTAACATTGAATCCCAGGAATCTCCGTGTTGCTCAATGTTGAGACATGTTTTTACATGCATAGTAGCCGTCGCGTCAAGTCGATGAGCTCACTTATTCATTAACAGCGATAGAGTAAATTACTTGCGTACCGCGAGGTTTATACAGGGTGGTCCAATAAGCGCGCGGTGCTTCCTAGCGGCCATACGGTTTAAATTAGACAAAAATGTTTTAAATAAAAAACGTTTCTTTTCAAATGCTCTACATTTAGAAATTAATTTCAAAGATGGCGGATTTCCGGATATACCGGAAGTAGGCACCAACTTACTTATTTTAAATGGAACACCCTGTATATTATTACGTTTTTGAATTCAGCATCGATTTTTAGGTCCAGTTTGTTAACCATTGTTTATGCCTACGAAGCCTATTTTCGGAGTTATTCAGCGATTTTTACAAAATTTGACGTTTGTAGTACTTTACAAGAAACGTTAATATCTAGAAAACTAAATGCGATAGAAAGATGCGGTTTTCGGTTTTGAAACAAGCAAGGAACGTATTTGTATGTCAGTAAGATCGTTGTTTCAAAAGAACATTAAATCAATAGACTAGAAATTTTCAAATTTGAAAAGTTAAAAACGTTAAAAACTTTTATTTTTCAAATGGGATGGTATCATAAGTTTCACATCAGTGGATGCGGAATTACATTCTCTTTCACTTTTGTCTGGGCACATGTGGTTCTATCTTTGATGGTTTTTAAGATATTTACGGTTTTGTAATTATTGCGTAGGAATTGGAAAAATCGTAGGTGGCGCGGCTCGCAGACGAAATAATTGGCAGGAAACCTTTCATCCAAAGTGTTTCGGTCTCTAATACTAAAATGTGCTTTTGCTGCATCTAACTGTAACCACATTATTCTTAAAAACTCCAGTGGTGAAGTTTTCAACAGGATTTCCAAATTTTCATGTGGAAAATATTGGAAAACATTAGTTTATTATGCGGTTTCCAATAATACCGCCCCAAATGCTTAGACTTCATGCTGGCTGTCAACAAACTTCTCAAAATTTGGACTTACGTGGGGGTAAAATATGACAGAAGGAAACATGCAGTAGTAATACATGAAGATAGTGAGTTTGACATTCTCGCAATTGTGGTTAAAGATCCGTATAGCAGTGCTACAGCAGAAATTAGTCGCTATTTGGGCATTGGTCAAACATCTGTGAACATGATCTTAACGGAGTACATATAGCATCCTTATCACGTGCAGCTAAATCAAGCAATTGAAAGACAAGACTTTGAAAACTGAATGAATTTCTGTAACCGGAGTCGTGCTCAAGTCCAAGAAAATGCACTCCTTTCTAACATACATTTCTTATAAAATTCTTTCACTTTCTTTGTTATGAAATGTAGCTACAGCGTTATCATTATCGGTCATGTAAACTGGCATAATTTACATTTTTATACCGACGTAAATCCAAATTTTGAGAAGTTTGTTGACAACCAGCATGGAGTCTAAGCATTTGGGGTCGTATTACTGGAAACCGCAGATTAAACTAAGGTTTTCTAAAATTTTCTTCGCGAAAATTTGGAAAATCTTTTGAAAAATTCACCACTGGAGTTTTTAAGAATAATGTGGTTACAGTTAGATGGAGGAAAAGCGCATTTTAGTATTAGAGGTCGAAACACTTTGGACGAAAGGTTTCCTGCTAATTGTTTCGTCTGCGAGCCACGCCACCTACGATTTTTCCAATTCCTACGCAATAATTACAAAACGTAAATATCTTAAATACCATCAAAAATAGAACCACATGTGCCTAGATAAAAGTGAAAGAGAATTTAATTCCGTATCCACTGATGTGAAACTTATGATACCATCCCATTTGAAAAATAAAAGTTTTTAACGTTTTTAACTTTTCAAATTTGAAAATTTCTAGTCTATTGATTTAATGTTCTTTTGAAACAACGATCTTACTGAAACACAAACACGTTCCTTGCTTATTTCAAAAACGAAAACCGCATCTTTCTATCGCGTTTATTTTTCGAGATATTAACGTTCGTTGTAAGTATACAAACGTCAAATTTTGTAGAAATCGCTGAATAACTCCAAAAATAGGCTTCGTAGGCATAAACAATGGTTAACAAACTGGACCTAAAAATCGATGCTGAATTCAAAAACGTAATAATATACAGGGTGTTCCATTTAAAATAAGCAAGTTGATGCCTACTTCCGGTATATCCGGAAGTCCGCCATCTTTGAAATTATTTTCTAAATGTAGAGCATTTGAAAAGAAACGTTTTTTATTTAAAACATTTTCGTCTAATTCAAACGGTATGGCCGCTAGGGAGCACCGCGCGCTTATTGGACCACCCTGTACATAGAACCCAGTGCTCAGAAGAAATACTTCGTGTACCAGATGGTACGTGCCTACATCTTACAATGATATTCGTGTGGTATTGAGAGAGTTGCAAACGAGGAATTTTATCCTGGAGGATGCTGAGAGTCCTTGAAGGTCACGAATGATAGTTACGAAGGAAATCGTTACTGTTGTGAATACGAAACTTGACAAGGACAGGCGAGTGACCTAAATACCAACAAATAGAGGATGCTTTACCAGTCATATAACGCAAAAGATTGTAAATAACTGTTATATAGATAAGCCCTATTACACCTACATGTAGATACATATGGAGTACTCTTGTATACGCCAAACCTGAATCAAAGCATAGGAATTAGGAATTGGATATAACGCACCGGTGCAATGTGCTGATGTTTTGCTACTCTGCGCATACACCTCTATCCGTATGTATCGTATATGAATATTCACAAGGACATGCTATTATCGCTATAAATTGGTTAACTACTAATAAATTGGTTAGAATCCGTCGACCTAGCAGCGGCAACTTAGCATCTAGTTAATCCACTTACCATGCTGCTAATGATAAACCCCGATAAGCCTTTTGTGCTGCCTGATGCCGAGAACGCAGAACATGTTATGCAAGCGACAACTTAGCAGAAACACATTTATACATCGATGGATCTCGATTTGCCCGAACTAAGGTACTCCGAATAGATCCATTTGGTTAGTATTGGCCTTTAAATATATGACGGAATTTAAAAAATATAATAATTTTTTGTACCTATATTTAATCAGCCGCGACAGTCTCAATGCTAGCACCATCTCTCAGAGGATAACTGTGACCCTTTTTTAAAAGCTTTTATTTAACTTGCAATGTATGTACGCTTGTTCGGGTGGAATCTTGCAACTCAATTTTGAAGCAGGTATATTCAACCGATTGAGCTGAAATTTTGTATACACGTTTAGTTTGGATGACAATGCACGATAAGCTGTATGACGTCGTTCTAAATCCAATAGTGGAATTGTTATTTAATGCATTTCTACAATGGGTATCCATGGGTATCCATATTGATATGAGGACGCCCGGTAGATGGTAAGGGGAATGACAATCTAATGAGAGGAATGTCATCACTGACAATAGATCCACTGATGTCATTTTTAGTCAAACGATGAATTTTGTTGTGAGAGAGAAATATCCTATTCAAAGCCGGCAAGTTGTTTTATTACTGCATGAACCTGACGACCTGAGAGAAGAGAGTTTTGCATTAGGCGCTCAACTAGAGATTTGCGGTGTGAGCAAGAATCTGGCAGTAGTCACAGGAGATTCTGGATCGAATTGTACGAGTTCCTTTATACAACCTACGCAGTGGTCAACACTATAAAAAAAAAGGTTGTATCGACGACGGTGACTACATAGACATGAGGTTGGGAGGTAACTAACAAACCGCTGGTGCGCCGAGCAACCACGAGAGGTGCACCGGACAGCCAGTGTGTATGACTGTGATAGCGACGTAAGTGGTAAAGAAGATCCGCGGTAAGGATTTTCCAGTAATAAGTTGTAAAGGAACATTTGGGGTGCTGGACTGACTTTGGGAAAGTAGTAGGGATAAACTCGTGTTGTTAGTGGACTCTTATCGCCAACACAGTTTTAAGGTTATGTTTAGAGTAGGTCTATATTTTTAGTTTGGTTTAAGGTTTTCATGATGTCTTATAAAAGGAAATCTACGAAAATGAGTGGATATCAGGATAGCGCAAATTCTAAGTTAGGAATTGTAATTCAAATGATGGCAAATAATATGTATTTTTAGATATAATACGATGGTGTTATTGTTGTAAGAGTTTGGGGAAAATATACTATTCACAGTCGGTGAGTTGTTTTATCACTGCATGAACCTTGTTTACGACCTGAAAGAAGAGAGTCTTTGCACAGTGAAAGGGTTTGTTGAGAGTGACTCGAAAAATAATGTGACGTCATTCTAAATCAACTATGGCGGAGCATCCAAGATAGCGAAGTAGTTATTTTTAATGCACTTCTGCAATAAGGGTATCAAATAAAACAGCTTGCCCAGAATAAATAAAAATTTTGTTTGATATAGTTAATAACTAAAAAGCAAAAAAATAAATTAAAACAAAAAAACTTTTTTAAAAAAAGATTTTATTTCAAAGGTTCTAAAAAAAATAAAATAAAATGTTTCTTTAGAGCGGAAACTATCAACTTATAGCCCCATTATACACAATTCATATAATTATAAAAGCTTGTCGTGCAATTTGATTGTGTAAATTAACTAGTATCTATTCAATTGACTAACTTGGTCTGCTAAGTTTGTGTTAAAATTTCAGTTTAATTGAATTCTTATAGGTACTTACGCAAACCTCGCGACAAGCTTTTATGATCATATAAATTGTGTATAATGAGGCTGTAAGTTGATAGTTAACACTCTTAAGGAACATTTTATTTTATTTTTTTTAGAACCTTTAAATAAAAGCTTTTTTTTAAGTTTTTTGTTTTAATTTATCTTTGTTTTCGTAACAGTAAAAGAAACAAAAATATTAGGCTGGCCCATCACGGGCTCTTGCTCCATGACATGTCAATAAAGCTAAAGTACATTACAGATGAGGCTATCATGTACAATCTTGTAAGAAGTTACACCACCTGATACATCCTCTTATTCAAAAAATGTCCAAAAGTAGCTATAGCCCAGAATATATTATAACAAAGTTAGTCACGACTACCTTAGACGTATAGATAGCACGGAGTGATAAAGAAGTGCCGGAAGACTTCCTTTTATCATGGTTAGTGTTCAGCGTGATTTAAAGTAGTGACTAGAGGACCAGAGCATGTAAAAGTTACTCCCGAGTCCGTCCGAACTTAGTTCGTTAAAGGCTGCGCCGCAAAAGTTGCGGTGGTCGTTAAGAACTGTGCATAGTAATGATTTTATATTAAGAACGACCATCTTTTAGCTGGATGATATTTTATGGAAGTTCATATGCGCAGATTCGAGTTTCATTGAATTATTCATTTCATGAGAGAAAACTGTATGAAAGTCGGATCGCGTTTAGATAGGCAATTAATCATCTAAAATATACATGATGGACTTTGTTGTTATAAGAGATATATGACAAAAACTCTTTGAACACAAAAGGAAAGTTTACGGAATACATAAAGTTGGATCACTCCGCAAAAATATCAAAACGGCCTGCCCCTTGCTCCGTCTCCCCGGTACACCGGTAGCAGTGTACCGACCGACGTCAGCCGGGAGATACGGGGCGGCGCAAAGTAGAGGTTGAACGTGTTTAACGCGAAGTCTATATAGTGTCTCAAAAATATCGGATTTTGCGATTTCGGATTTGTTTGCAGGAAATGGATAACATTTTATGAAGTTCGATTTTATCAATTAAATTTATTAACGGATGGAATATCACAATCAGATCCATCCTTATTTTTTGGTAAACCGTGAAATGTAAAGGATATAAATACAGGGTGTTTCACGACGATTAAAACAAGCAATATGTCTGAACTGGGCAGTAGTAGAGAATTATAATTTTGGGAATGTAAATTAGAGCAGATGATTTGTTTTTGTCATTGTACTACCCAATGAGGTATTTGTTTTTGGTCACGTGACATTCGATTCAAAATTATTAATGGGACACCCTGTACATTTGTGCCTTTCTGTGTTCTTCCCGATAAAACAATTCCAACAAACTCGCACACTTGGGTTCTAAAGTGATTAATTCAAGACCTACTGGTACTTAAAGGATTGTATCACGCTAAAAGCGTATAGTGAGACAAAATATTCATTCGGTAGTTTTACCATACCACCCAGGGACATTCTAAATTATATTTTAGAGCTCGGAAATATTTTTATTGAAAACTTTAACAATTAAGTTTCTATAGTAGTAATTGGAATGACACTGAAAAGCAAAATGTCAAAAATAATTTATTCACATCCAAGTAAAGCATTTCCACATGATTAGCTTTTAAAATTGTACATACGAGTTCGTATATACTATACCATAAATTTTATAAGCTGTGGTCTCAAAAATAAGCCAAATAGACAAGGCATTAAGGTAGAAATACTATACAGCACCTTTGAACCAATTTTTACTTATCTACGAAATAGCTACAATATGTGAAATCATTTGAAATTCATTAGCAATAGTTTTACTAGGTTTTATTTTTGATATCCATTTATGTAACTTAGTGTATTAGCAAAATAAACGTTATATTTGTATGTCTAAATCGGCCGTCAATACTTAGTCTTTCAATGACCCTCGTATATACGTACAACCCAGGCGTTAGCAAGTCCCCGCTAAAAGACCCTCGTACTTGGGCAAAAACCAACGCAAAAACTAATTGGCGCGTGCGGCCGCGGCATCGCTTTGATGTGGGTTCTTCAAAGTGCCGACGGAGAGTGATCCAACTTATATGTATTCCGTAAACTTTGACAAAAGGTAAATTGCTCGTAGCACCCGTTGTAGAATAGACTGACCTTCCAACTTCAATAATAATAATACTCTTTATTTCCGTATGACTCTTACAGAGTGTTGGAAGATAGTCAACAATTATAATAATGTATAAAAACGAACAACAAACAATTTTCATTAGTAAATACATTGTTGCAAGAAATAACAAACAACAACAACAAACAAACAGACAAACGAAGAAACAGTGAACAAAAATGCCTGCCTACATAGGTATTATGCAATGTCAAAGGTACAATTCATATATTCGTCAATGGAGTAGAATGAATGCATAAGTAGTAATTTTTTGACCTCTTTATTGAAAGTGTGAATAGAGTTTAATTTTTTGCTTGCCGCCGCCAAACATAAACTATTGACGGAATAATGCATACATAACGACACACCAAAATCGCGTTTTATCTTTCCGGCAGCAGCGAAAAAAAACAACGGAACATCAAAGCAACGTTTAAGCGTCAATCAATGCGGAAAAATCGAGTGGGCGTGATAGAAAAAAACAGTGGAAAAACGCGGTCAAACCGGCGCGGCGCACGGCCATCTAGGATGTCGGCATCCGCAGTTTCAGTTGATAATAATTTGGAAATATACATCCAGAGAACGACGAACGGTGAACGCTTCGGAGCCCTTTATGAATTTTGATGAGCGCCGTCCATCCAATATTGGAAAACTCGGCAAATAAACCATCGGAAAACAAGTAATTTTGAATATATTGATTTGGAGGGATGCCGCTTCCAGTCCAGTCGTCCATTTGCAGGGTTTGTTTTTTGCGGCATAACAAATGAAAACTCTAGCAAGGCATAGACCTACCCGAATACAGTACAGTACTTTAGAGCTGCTAGACAAGGATGGACATAGGACAGCTGACGAGACTTGGTTGTATTCTTACGATGAGCCCACTAAGGCTCAAAAACAAAGTTTGGTTCTTTGATGAGGATGATGATACACCCCTTGCTGTCAGAAAATCCCGATGTAAAGAAGGAAAATGATAGCTGTATTTTTTCAAATCGAACAGAACTGTGGAACGTGTCGTTTCGGACATAAAGAAGAAAGTCACAGCTCAGTGGTATAAAGAACAGTGCCTTATTTGCATCTATATGAAGAACCTGCGGCCAAAGTCAAGAGCGCGGATTGAAATGGGCCTCCCTATAGCTGCATACCAAGCGTCAGCAACAGCTCCAGTGGATCGCATTCTGTCTCGAAGTGCCAGCAGTCGTAGATGACGATCTTGCTCCAAAACCTCTAGCTCGCTGCATTCGCCCTTCTGCGATCCATGCGCGCCATGTTGCTACAACTGTAGCCACGTTACGCCCTATGGTTACAGAAACTGCAGTGAAAGAAGCACCACGTTCTCGTTGGCCTACAATCCGACCCCGTTCAAAAGGGCTCAACTGCGTAAACTGGGGCTGTCGTATTCTAGGGGGCATCTTTACACAACCAATTCATCTCTTTTACACAACCAACTGGTCTGTCGGCAAATTTGTAACAGATATCATCATTTTTGAATCGAGAAAAAGCCATGTTTTGTTTTTACACGTCTCGAACTTAGGATTTGACTTGCAAGTAGTATATTAGCATCTTCAGGGGCAGATTTGGAGCAAATTCCAACTCCTATTGCTATTCTTGTTCATTTTCCATATGTGTATAAAAACAATTATACTCTCAATCATATGAGGAATAACTGTGGTAAACGAAACACCTGAATATAAAAACGTTTCACATACCATGGAATGATTTTCTCTTAGAAACTGTACTTCACTTCTTTCATTAAAGTAGGCAACTTGACAATACAATATATACACACGTATCTAACAGATTTACACAGATTATATGGCAGGATACAGGAAAATTTCCCAACTTTTTATTAATTTTATGAGTTTGTCAACCTGATTTCACGGAAATCATCTTTTCAACATAACCTGGAATCAAGCCAACAAAAATCTGGGATGTTATGTCTATTCCTTGTTTTTCTATTCAATAAAATATATGTCTAGTTATACACCTTATATATAGTATATTTTATAACGTTATCACTGAACTACTTTCCTGTCAGTAAGTGTCTAAATATTTATTAGTGCATTATACTGGAATCAATCTTACAACGACGTTATTTAAAATCCAAAAGTGGTGGTCGTACAAGATCATACGTTTTATATTATTACAAATTTTGAAACACCTAAAAGAATAATCTACTAATGCAATCTTGTTTGAATTCTTAGCCTAATAGACTTGTTGAAATTGAATGCCCTTTAGGCCATGAGCAAACTCCTAGAGTCATCCTAATGATAATACGATGATAACTGTTTTATATGATACCCATCTTAACATATACCGTAGGGAAAACGCAACCCTTTACACGGTACAAATTCCCAGGGCAATTAATAACTTGGAGGTCGAGCAAAGGGAAAAGGGTGGTAGCATTAACCCTTGGATCCAGCTTCTGTAAAGGGAAAACTGTCACTTAATGTAGCTTAGGCAGAGATGGTTGGGTTGACTTGGTTAGTAGAGTAGCTATCTCACCATAGACCGTCCTCCACTTTTCATAGACCAGCTCAGCTAAAGCAGACGTCGTCCTCCTTTATACAAGCCACTGGATTAATTGAATTTGCCCTGCTGACTACTACTATAATTATGTCGTAACTATTTAGCAGCAATTTTAAAACGAACCGGCTTTGAAAAGATTTAGGAGGCCAAAGAGATATGTTTGAAGAGAATATACAGTTCTGAAGTATGTGTGACATAAAGATTAGATTTGACTGACTTCCTCAATTTATGTATGTCGAAAAAGAATTATATTTTTCACATTTTTTTTGTTGTCTTAAAAATTGACGACAACGATTCATTGACTGTGAACTGTGAAGTGTATTTGGTTTGTTTGAGGGACAAGATTAAACAAAGCAAAACTTTCGTAAATCTCTGAAGCGGCACTGGATTCAAAAGCACATAAGAAACAGAGACGAGAAAACCAAGAACTATACGTTTATTTCAATAAGCATAATAACAATATATCTCTAGCAAGAAGTGAGTTCAAGGCATTATTTGGCGAACCTGTGCCGTCAAGAACATCTTCAGATAAACAGAAAAAAACTTCCAAGATTTATTTTTATTTTCATTATAATAACACAACGACATTTTTTCCATAACTAAAACTGGAATTTATTTGCACTTGTACACAGAAAAAAACAGTGTTGCGTTTTCAATTAATTGTTAGTGTTTGGATATGTTTCCATCGCTTTAAATATATTTACAGTTGCTTCAAATCCATGTCATTGAAAGAATTCAATCTTTATATTCGAAGTAATCACAGGTACGCCAATAAATTCAAAATAATTTTATATTCGTTCTGACGATATGTATAATCCTTCTAATACTAGTATTGACATATAATACAATCAAAACATCCTTTTGTTTTCGAAATTTACCGTATGTTTCATTTAAGCAAAGCATACAATCTATTCAATGTACAAAAATTATTACTGCAACAGCAGTTCGTGATAATTCATCTGATAAAAATTAATTTTGTTTCAATGGCTCTTGTCGTTTGCTGAACTATAATCAGTATTCGGCGGGACTGATGTCCCGATTCAATGAAGGTAAGAATAAAGAACAGGGGGATGATCTCAGTGTTACTGTCACCGCGAACCTGTGATAATGGACGATGTTGTTCCGTTGTGTTGTTTCGGTGTTAGCCGTGTTGTGTCATCTCGTGGTTTTGCGTATTGCATAAGAAATTGTGTGATTTAAATGTGTCCAGTTATATATTAAATGGAGGACCTACTGAGAAATTGGGACTTAGAAGAGCTAACACCCACATTTGAATGTAGATATTTAGATAAGTCAGACAGTTATATTTCAGGTAATAATGCAACAATTGGTGCATGCTTATGTCTAATTCTTATATCATGCTCCTTATAACTTCATACAAAATCACACAATTAAATATCCAAACGAATCAAACAACTGTCCTCGCAATAAAATCTGTTGGTCCAAGGAAAAGAAAGTAGTTTAGAATCAATTACCAAACACAGATTCGATTTAACGACAGGCTGCGATTGAATCATTCATTGGAATCCAATGACATCTTGTAGTTGAATCGACAATACGATATAATTCGTTACCAACTATACACTTCCCATTGGATAAAACATCGCTGTATTTGAGGAATGCTGAGTGTAACGTCCCATTGAATCCAAGCGTAAGTCTTTGACAGAACGACAGATTCTTCTGTGTGTAAACAAATCGATGCTTTTTACCTCGGCAAAATGTCAGAATGACACAAAACATTACCGCATTCAATTGTTTTTCAGCCGCCATGGTTATAGTGGGTTGGAGGTATACATTCACGTTTTATAAACTTTGAAGTTGAATATTGTAAAAACCTTTCGAAATAAGGTGAACAAACCTTATATTTTTGGAAACAAGAGAAAAGTAATATTTTTTCTGTGATATAATATACAGGGTGTCCCATTAATAAAAAAACAAAATTATACAAAAACAGGGTTTTTCATTATTTTTTCTTTTGTTCGTCAAATTCTAAATGACAAGAGAAAACTATAAAACTTTCATATAAAAACTTTTTTCTATCTCTTCAAATAAAAAGATAGGAGGGGTTGCGAAGTATGAGTTCTACGAAGGCATATTATATTTATACAATAAATACCAAAAGTTTTGTTTTTTTGATCTTCAAATGGCGGTAGAATTGCCCCCATCCATCAACGGAAAATGGAAAGTGTAATGGAAATATAAATACCAAAAGTTTGTATAGCGCTTTTTTTCCTTTTCGCGTCAATGTCGCTCAATTTTTTGCTCTTCAGAGGGCGGTAGCACTGATTCCCCCCCCCCCTAGAAGAAATCCTAAATCCGGCCCTGTAGATCACCCTGTATAGTAAACACAGCCACTGAATCACTTTTTGTTGTCGAAAACAGTTTTGTACAGCAAACCCAGATGAAGCGTATCGGTGTTTGTGTTCGGAGCATATTATTATTTGTTTGTTAGCATTCCAGCATAGCTATATTATATTTAGTTGGGATCTAATTCGTGCCGACCCGATTTCGGCGAGCCAATGACGGCGTTCTAATTCGGCGTACGTCCCTCTGGCTAGCTCTTTGTCTGCCCAAATTGGATTTATGGTTGGTATCGATCGGATCTGAACAGAACAGCATTACTATTAGCTCTCAGTGCTCTTGCTAACGAAATTACCGCAATCATTTACAGTATCTACCTCTATAACATGGTGAAAAAAATGGAGTCAAGTTGATTGACTCAGTACTTCCCACACATTACTGTGATATCAGTTTATTATTTTCCCATAGCATGAAGCTTTAGTCTGAGATCTCCTTGCAACCAAATCATCGGCAGCCTTCCCTCCCCTAAAATTGTCTTATGCCGCTAAGTATTGCCTTCAGAGGTCAATGGACAGCCTAAAACATCTAAAAACGAAGTTTGAGTTGTTTTCATACTTTTAGTTTTTTGATTATTGCTATATACGCTGCCACTGACACGATATTTAACAAACACACGCGTTTTCCATCCTCACCACGGTAATAATACTGTGTCAAAATTTAATTAGAATCAATGTAATAGTGTCCACGTTACAAAATACAAAAAGATCTAAAGCAATAAATACTCGTATGTATGTATACAGAAAATTCTAAGTCCCTTAGTTTCCGTAATATAAGATTGCCAGCGATCTTCGGATGGACCTAAAAAGTTGATTTATGTCGCTAGGTCTTCCTTCAGAGCCCCTACCCTACACCCTATTATGAATACAAGAAATTTCTCAGTTTTTCAACCCCCCACCCCCTAACCACCCCAATTTCACCCCACCCAAAAAAAACGCAGAAAATGATCAGGAACCTCTAAAACGCTTAAAAACGAAGTTTGAGCTGTTTTTATATTTTTACTTTTTTTTATTATTTGTGCGCCGCCACTGGCACGATTTATAAAAACCATACGCGTTTTCCATCCTCGCCACGGTAGTAATACTGTGTCAAAATTTCATTAACATCAATTCAACAATTTCCTTGTAACACAATATAGAAGGATCTAAAGCAATACTCTCGTATGTTTACACCAGAAAAAATTCTAAGTCCTTTGGTTTCTGTAATAGGCAAGGCAATGTTCGGATGGACCTAAAAAAGTTATTTATGTTGCTAGGTCTTCCTTCATGGGTCAGTGGGCAGTCTATTATGAAAGCAACAAATTTTTCAATTTTACAACCCCCCACCCCCCAACCACCCCAATTACACCCCCACCCAAAAAAAAGTAAAAAATGATCAGGAACCTCTAAAACGCCTAAAAACGAAGTTTGAGGAATATTTAATTTTTTTTGTTTTTTGCTAATTACTCCGCCGCCCCTGCACCGATTTTCAAAATTATAAGAACATTACCTACTACGACCCCCCAGCATATCGCTGCCCAAATTTCATCACAATCCATGCAGCGGTTACTGAGATTACGAGGACACAAGAACGCGTACAGACAGACCGACAGACCGACAGACAGACAGACCGACGGAAATGAGTGACATGGATTTTCGTTATGTAGACATCATGAAACGCCCAAAAAGTGTATTATCTCAAAATCGAAAATTTTCGCGATCACAATACTCCCCTCACCTATCGGTGTGGGAAGTAAAAGAATTGCACAGAAAAATTCACCACTTTTTTATTTTTACTTTTTTATATGTATAGTTCAGCACTACAGGACTAGTAGGCCCATGGCCATGGAGTTTTCCAGTTGGCAACTTTTAACAGTTCCAGGTCTCGCTTCACTTCTTTCAATCATCGTCCTCTCTCGGTCTTGCTCGCCTTCTTGGACCTTCGACTGACTTTTCTAACAAGCATCCGGAGTAGGTGTCCCAGCCATCTAATCCTCTAAGCTTTGATCATTCCAGTTATTCAGGGTTCGCTGAAAAGTTCTTTTACTTTTTCTAATTCTCCGGCAGCTCATTCCACAGGATCGAAGTTCTCCAAAAAGAAGGAATGCTGGAGAAGACTGCTTCGGAGAGTAGAGACCTCGACCTGCTAAGGATGAGCTCGCAGGGTTTCGGTGTTATTATCTGGAAGAGCTCCCTTGAACATTTTCCGTGAATAAATCTGTAATACAGGGATAGCTCAGCCACCTTTCTGGTACTTTTTAAGGTTAGGCGTATCGATTAGTTTAATTGCTCTCTTCTGGATAGTGACCAGAAGCTTTAGGGAGTGCTTAGGAGCACCAGAGCAATAGACAATCATGGCGAATCCCGCGTTGTTGCACTTGACATATCGAAAGCTTTCGACAGACAGAGTGTGGCATGACAGACTTCTGGTCAAGCTTACTGCTTATGGACTACCACCTGGTCTGCGCCAGTGGCTGAATAGCTTCTTGAACGACCCATCTCTGTTTGTTGTAGTCGAAGGCGGTTCATCAGACGTATTTTCAATAAACGCTGGTGTTTCTCAGAGATCTGTACTATTTCTGCTGTATATCAACAAGCTGCTGGAAATAACATCCAATCGAATCTACAGCTTCGCAGATGACAGTACATTAGTGTCGTGCATGGAACCAGGCAAGCCACTATCATCCCAGGAGACGATACGTCGGCGACAGCAGCATGCCTCACAGATCAACGCAGATACCAAAACAATTGTCGAGTGGGGATTAGCAAATAAAGTACAGTTCAACGTACAACAAACTCAGGCAACAACACTTACAAAGAAGTCTCACGATGGCTTACTAACCGTGGAAATGGTGGGTCACCCCATAGTCGAATCACCTTCCGTCAAGCTTTTGGGGATCAACATCAATAATAACATGTCCTGGCATGACCACGTCGTCAGTATGGTTAAAACGGTATCACAGAAGCTTGCAGTTTTGTTCCGCTGTAAGAAGTTGTATACACCAGAGCAACTGCTGCTGCTCTACAAGGCACAGATCCGACCATCGCTGGAGTACTGTTCCCATGTGTGAGGATGCGCTCCCAAACACTCTCTAAAGCTTCTGGACACTATCCAGAAAAAAGCAATTAGGTTAATTGATACGCCCAACCTCACAAAGGACCTCCACAGCCTGGAACATCGAAGGAGGGTGGCTGACCTATCCCTGTTTTACAGATTCTATCACGGAAGATGTTCGAGTGAGCTCTCCCAGATAATAACACCACAGGCCGTCCGAACCAGGAACAGTAGAGAAGCTCAGTAAACTCATCCTTACCAGGTCGAGGTCCTTACTCCCCGAACCAATCTCCCACAACATTCTTTCTTTTGGATAACTTCGACGCTGTGGAATCAGCTGCCGGGGAATTTGTTTTCAGACGGCTACAACCTACAGCGTTTCAAATCTAACGTCAACCGACACTTACCCTCTCGCAGCGCTTCTACAGCGCCATAGGCTTTCAGCCTTTGCGGGAGGCCGACCATAAAAAAAAATAAAAAGCGCATCCCCACACATGGGATGCAATACTCCAACGATGGTCGGATCTGTGCCTTGTAGAGCAGCAGAAGTTGCTCTGGTGTATACAGCTTCCTACAGCGGAATAAAACTCCAAGCTTCTAGGATGCCGTTTTAGCAATACTGACGACGTGGTGGTGCCAGGACATGTTGTTGTTGTTGATGTTGATGCCCAAAAGCTTGACGGACTATGGGGTGACCCTCCATTTCCACAGTTGTAAGCCAACGTGTGACTTCTTTGTCACTGTTGTTGCCTGAGTTTTCTGTACGTTAAACTGTACTTTATTCGCTAATCCCCACTCGACAATTGTTTTGATATCTACGTTGATCTGTGAGGCATGCTGCTGTCGCCGACGTATCGTCTCCTGGGATGATAGTGGCTTGCCTGGTTCCATGCACGATATTAATGTACTGTCGTCTGCGAAGCAGCTTTCAGATATAACTTTACGCGTATCGCCGCCTTATGTTTTCAAGGATTATGACGAATAACAGTCTAGACATCGGCGAGTGTTTGAACACCGCGGCACGAAAGACGAAGCCTTATAGGGGCAAGAGGCAAGTGGTGTGACGACCTTTGGTGCTTTCTCTTCTTGGCGTTCGTGTCAAGTTTACGAGCCTTTTCGGGCGGTAGATTTGCCGCCTGGGCCGCCGCCGCCGGCAACTTAGTAGGCATTCACAGTAGCGGCAGTTAGGAGCGTTGGAGTGCGTTGGCCAACGCCGAGTCCCCTCGGCAGGTAGAAGCAGGCCGGCGCCGGTTCCGCACGTAGTCAAAACAAACCAGTGCATGGTACAATGAAAACAGACAAGAAAAAGAGTACAAAGATTGATCAGTCGCATCTAAACACGGTACAGGAAACATGCAATAAAGGTTCAAAATGTTGCACATTATTGGCAAAACAATGAGGGATAGTTGCAAAAACACTGGAAATGATTCCCCTGAGGGGCTAGCGGGTACAATAGGGGGTGAAATAGTTTTTGGTTAAAAAGTTGTCTCTCTGGACAAATATTTTGACGTGCCTTGGCGTTTTTTCGTTTAATCAGCGGTTTGTGAGAAATCCGTGGTGGGAAGTTGTCAAATGATCTACTAGTACATACATATGTAGACTCACATCATATACATTAGAACCATTTAGTTGAAATTTGTCAATCAGATGAATATGTGACTGATACTGTACATGTTCAACGAATTCTTGTGCGCATCTTATTAAGGAAGCTATCCACTCCGGTAGAGACTGTTTGAATCGC
This sequence comes from Callosobruchus maculatus, assembly GCA_951848785.1. Taxonomy (NCBI): domain Eukaryota; kingdom Metazoa; phylum Arthropoda; class Insecta; order Coleoptera; family Chrysomelidae; genus Callosobruchus; species Callosobruchus maculatus. Next base: position 3,839,007 of record CATOUR010000179.1, read on the forward strand.
TTTGTAAACAAGTTTTTGGTATCAAAAGGGAGAAGTGTTGAATCATTTTGGCGCTAAATTGAGATATGACCGCCGCATGACTGATTTGTTTGGTTTGGGAATTATTGTGGTACCTAGCCTACATCAAGTGTTGTGGTTGTGTATAAATGTGTTATGTTCATTTGAATATATCTATGATACTAAGTGATGCTACGTAGTAAATACAATTGCCTAACGTTATATATTTGGGTCTCGTAATATCATTCGTCGAGTACATTGTTATTTAGTTAAACATTAATATTAGAATAACTTTTACTTCCGATACACACCGATAGGTGAGGGGAGTATTGGGATCGCGAAAATTATCGATTTTGAGATAATATGCTTTGTGGGCATTGAGAACAACATTGACATTGGACGCGCTACATAAGGAGGCTCCTGCATTTGGCAACGCATGAGGAACGACCTGGATTCGGTGGGAATTCCCGTGTCGGGCAGATCCTTTGGGCTGGCCCGACAGGTATAAGATAATTATAACATCATTAAATACTCATTCCTTCCAAGATTTTTCTATCGCAGTGCGGTTATAGTGCAGCTTGTGTCTTTTATCCCAAATAGGGGTTTTAGCAAACACTGAAGCTATAAGTAATTCTTTATCGCTACTCATCTTCGACCGGCACAGACGAAACCAGGTAGCAAACTAAATTTCTGTTACTATAAAGGCGTTCAAGCGGGCTTCTAACGCTAGTAAGCGGTCGAAAACTCAGTTGAGCAGATGAGCCTGCATGCGCTACCTGCACGCCTTCGCACGCCCTTGCACGCTCACTAAAAAGCCCCACTGTGTTTGCGCGCTTATGGCTGTAAAATCGCTCCGGCACTCGTTAAACGAAACGACGGCTCTCGGTGAAATATTGCGTATGAATTGTGCATACGGGTGTATTCCAAGAACAGCTCACGGCCATTTATGCAGCCAGAATGACAATTTACCGACCATAATTTTGACGATATTATTTTATATGTCCGTTGTAAATAATTGGAGAGACGGGCTGTAATGATTTACATTTCAAATTGGCTGTTGTAATGTACATGCGACGCGTGTGCGGTCTTTTTTTGTAAATTAGAAATTATTAGTATTTTTTTATGGTCAGCCTTTTTTTTATAACTGAGCAGACCGCGCAAGCAGAACCTAAATACCAGAGTACCGCGGTTGCTGTGAAAGGGTTATGTTAGGGGAAATTTGTTTTACAGAGATTTAAATGGGCCAATACCCGCAGGCCCAATAAATACATCTTCTGGCAGTCCATTCCCAGCCTTGGACACCCTGGGAATAAATGTGCGGTTGTACCGCTCAGTTCATGATATATGAAGAACAACCGTCCTAAGATGAGATGCAGCGGTCGCACGGGTACATCTGATAGGAGCAGTGAGCGGCGGAATGATAGAGATTAGCTCAGTGGAGCAGATTCCGTTGGAATATCGGTAGAAGGTTACCAACAACACGCCGGTGAGAAAGTGGCTGGAGGTGATGCGTTAAGGCCGGGTCGCCAATTAGTCGAATTGCCCTTCTCTGGACGGCATCTAGTATAGACAGGGTAGTAGGGGCAGCAGCTCCCCAGACATGAGAGCAATACTCCAGGCAAGGTCTTATCTGGGCTTTATATAGCGTGAGGAGGTCATATGGTGAGAAATACTTTCTGGCTCTAAATAGGTACCCAAGCTTTTTACAAGCAGCTGTTGCAATTGACGCGACGTGTTCGTGCCAGATCAGATTTTCTGTTATGTTGACTCCTAACAGCTCTAATGAGTGATCCTTGGCATGCACAGCCCGGTTGTTCATTAGAACCTGGTGTTGGCATGTGCACTTCTTGTTTAATAGCGTAAAATACTGGGTCTTGGAGGCATTAATGTTAACCATATTCTTAAGCCCCCAAGCGGTAATGGTATCGAGATCCTTTGAAAGTGAAGCTGCCACTGCCAGTCTTCTGCGTTCCAGCTCGACCACAGATATTGATCTATTGCTCATGATGCCTGCATGCAGCGTACTGTCATCCGCTAAACTGTGGAATGGGTTTGTAGTGCTGGAGAGCAGATCATTAATGTGAAGCAGAAACAATGTCGGAGCCAATACCGATCCCTGCGGAACTCCGGCATTGATGCTATGGAAAGAAGAGGAAAAGCCGTCTATCACGACAGAGATTTTCCGACCTGAGAGGAAGTCTGCGAGCCAACCACAAAGCTTAACAGGGAGCCCATAAGACGGGAGCTTGTTTAGAAGAGCTACATGCCACAGTTGATCGAATGCCTTTGAAATATCGAAAGCAACGACGTGAGCCTCGCCAAGTGACTGGATGAGTGCTCCACACATATGTGACGTAAGCCAGGAGATCTCCAGTTGATCTTTGGTGTCGGAATCCATATTGTCTGTCGTTGATTAAGTGATGGAGCTCTAGGTATTTAATGAGCTCTTGGTTGATGCATTTCTTCATGACTTTACTGATTACAGAAAGCAGAGCTATGGTCTGTAGTTGGTCGGATCAGTTTTGGATCCCTTATTTGGCACCAGCTAGATGCAAGCTGTTTTCCAGTCCTTTGGGAAAATGCCGGAATCGTAAGACCTCCTGCAAAGACTGAAAGGCTATGGCGCTGTAGAAGCGCTGCGAAAGGATTAGTGTCTGTGCACGTTAGATTTAAAACGCTGTAGGTTGTAGCCGTCGGGAAACAAATTCCCCGGCATCTCATTCCACAGTATCAAAGTTCTCCAAAAGAAGGAATGCGGGAGGAGTCTGGTTCGGGAAATTGAGACCTCTACCTGGTAAGGATGAACTCACTCTCTAGTGTTACTCGTTTGGGCGACCTTCGGTGTTATTATCTAGGAGAGCTCACTTGAACATCTTCCGTGATGGATTCTGTAAAACAGGGACAGGTCAGACACCCTTCTTCGATGTTCCAGGCTGTGGAGGTCCTTTGTGAGGTTAGGCGTATCGATTAGTCTAATTGCTCTCTTCTGGATAGTGTCCAGAAGCTTTAGAGAGTACATCCCAGCACATGGGAGCAATACTCCAACGATGGTCGGATCTGTGTCTTGTAGAGGAGCAGCAGTTGCTCTGCTGTATGCAGCTTCCTACAGCGTAAGGGCGCATACAGAGTGGGGCAGGTTAGTATGCGTGTAACTGCGTGCAGGTATCGCATGCAGGCTAACCTGCTCAACTGTGTTTTCGACCGCTTACCAGCATCGGAAGCCCGCTTGAACGCCTTTATAGTAACAGAAATTTAGTTTGTTACCTGGTTTCGTCTGTGCCGGTCGAAGATGAGTATCGAAGAGTTACTTATAGCTTCAGTGTTTGCGAAAACCCCTATTTGGGATAAAAGACACAAGCTGCACTATAACCGCACTGCGATAGAAAAATATTGGACGGAAATAAGTGCGGTAATGAAAGTAGACGGTAAGTTCATATACAATATTTATTTGGATATATTATTCATAAGCTTGGAACTGAGGTAATACATCAAGAAATTTGTTATAAATGCGGTAGTGATAGATAAGATAAGAGGTGCTCTGCAAAGATATTTCGAATTGTTTTAGCGTCATTTGGAGGCATTTACTGGTATTATGTAATTACGCCTAATCCATTTTCTAGCCCGAGATAATGGGGTATGAGGCATTCCTGTTCAAACTGTATCTCTTTTCCACCAAAAGGCTTCAAAAGAAGTGGTAAGAGTGGATATGCCTCGTCACAAAAGGTCCCTTTGTTTGTGTTTGAGGAAGATGTGATGGTTTCGGCATCTACTTTATAAGATCAGAAAATTCCTGTAAAAATGACTCTTTTTATCATGTAAACTTTGGATAATAGAAATCTTGATATACAGATGTTGATATCTCTACGAGATACCCCAAAATAAAGGTAAATGAAGCGTCTACGTGGTCTAGAACTGCCAATAATGGGCAACATTTTGAACCCTTATTGCATGTTTCCTATACCGTGTCTAGATGCGACTGGCCAATCTTTGTACTCTTTTTCTTGTCTGTTTTCACTGTACCATGCACTGGTGTGCTTGACTGCGTACGGAACCGGCGCCGGCCTGCTTCTACTTGCGAGGGGGCTCGGCGCTGGCCAACGCAGTCCAACGCTGCTAAGTGCCGCTACTGTGCACGCCTACTAACAAAACTCCAAGCTTCTGGGAAGCCGTTTTGGCAATACTGACGACGTGGTCGTGCCAGGACATGTTATTGTTGATGTCGATCCCCAAAAGCTTGACGGAAGGTGACTCGACTATTGGATGACCCTTCATTTCCACTATTTGTAGTATCTTTTTGATATATGAACAAACAAAAGCTGCCTGATTCTTGGTTATAATAATAATTATTACAATGTGGCTATTTTTGACTCAACTACTAATTTACCTACCTACATAAATATTTGCTCTCAAACGAAAGTATATATAATCTTGTGATACAAGTCACACAGATTGATAGTGCATGTAATACATAATCAATTACCAACAAATAAGCACTTCCTCCCATACTAAATATAGACTTCTTGCATTAGTTATAGTTGTAATTGGATATAGATGTGACATCACGGCTTTGTTTATACCCGATGTTTTGCCGCGCTACCTTTCAGAAATATTAATAACACGCCGTGAGGCCAGGTTGGTAGTTAAAAGTAAAAGTGGTTTAATTCACGGTGTGGTGTGGTGTCTCCTGCACACTTTGGACGTCGAGCGTCGTCGTTGACTAAATTTAACAGGACGCTAAGAACGGAGGGTCGATCTCGTTTTATATCTCACTATAATTAGAAAAGAGATCGAGTCAAAGTCAACACAATCCACAGTGGCGGTCGGATTCTAGTTTGATTCTACAAACAAATCATTTATTTATTTATTTGTACTAACAAATATGGCCACCTCGAAAGCCCGCGAAAGCCTTGTATGAGGTATTGGCTTAAGATACTGAAATTGTACATTGTAATTTAGCTAACCTATCTTTAGCTGCTCTCTCTCCTTGGACTGCTATTTTTGTACGCATTTCAACGGTGTTCAACTTATGATCTTCAGATTATCCCTCCTGATCAGCAGCATACATTCTTCTTCAGCCTTATAGAGGATTTCATCATTAAAAACTCAAAATTTGAATGAACGACCGCTTTAACCCATAACAATTCTCTCTGAACACCAAGATCATCATCATCATAGTCACAATGTCTTAACAGACATGTTGTGAACTCGTAAAATGCATTAAGTCGGAGCTAGAGTATTGCTGACACGAATATTATCAATAGTTTTGAGAACTGTAGCTCACCATCGTTCGCGATTTACTGTCAGTTCAGTGGCGCTCTTGATACTCATATCCAGCAACTGTTTCGTCGTATCCACCCAGCGTGTAGGGGAACGGCCACGGCGCCGCCCACTCGGGGCATGACCCTGAACTACAAGTTTCTCCATATTATCGCTTCTGTGTATATGTCCGAAGAATGTGAGTATTCTCGTCGACACAATAGAGGATAGTCTCTTTGGATTACCGACCTCATCCAGTACGGAAACGTTAGTTCGATGGGCGGTATAAGGAACTGTCAGCATTCTCCTCCACGCCCACATTTCAAAAGCATCTATGCGAGCTCGATCTGCCTTTTTAACAGTCCAAGTTTCCGAGGCTTACAAAAATATGGAGAACAAAAGAGACTGAACCAACGACGTTTTGGTAGCTTTAGTGATGTTATGGTCACGCCATATTTTAGTAAGCTTTGTCATGGCCACGCGTGCCTGTGAATGCGCCGTCGAATCTCATTTTTACAGCTACCCGAATTGTCGATCAAAAAACCGAGGTACACAAAACTTTGAACTACTTCACAACGGCCTACTGACTCTATTCTTCGATAATTATCGTGCTCTCTATCTATGATTATAACCTTGGTCTTGTTGAGAAGCAGCAACAAGGGTTGTATAGTCAGCAAATCTTAAGTTGGATATTTTGCTTCCGTCAAAATAGTTATACCGCCACTCCAGTTGTCCAATATATGTCTCATCACAAATTCAGAGTAAATGTCATTCTACAAACACATATTAAAACAATACTTCACGAACTACCGCTTTATCCCACAACAATTCTCTCTGAAAGCCAAGATATTGTTATACGAATAAGTATGATCAGTTGAACGTTGTGTATACCTATGAAACTAGATATAAATCACCGTCTGATTTGTTGCTAATCGCATAATCCTAACCGCGTAAAACTGCAATAAATGGATTATGTGTTTACTAGCTATACAATGTACATTTCCTTCAATAATTATGAAAGGAATGAAATACAGGGTGACCGACGGGAACCGGACGTTTTTAGTATAACGCCGCTAGCGGTGGTAGGGAGGGGAATCAGGTATCAGTCGCCTTGCTGTATATTGCCATTTTAGTAGCTATGGAGGAGTGGACCGTAGAGCACCGTATGTTCGCTTATGACGCGTATGTTAAAAATGCTGAGTCGGTCACGGCCGCGCAGCGACTGTTCCGTGTTCATTTCAATCTTGGACGCTACGATATTATTCCAAACCGCAATACCATTCTCAGATGGTTTAACAGTCTGAGCACAACAGGAATGATTGTGAAGAAAAAGCCACCTGGTCCCACGAAGACTGCGTGGACGCCAGAAAACGTCGAGCGGGTGAGACAAGCGCTTACTCGGAGCCCTCAACGGTCTGCACGAAGACACGCGCGTGAATTAAACTTAAGTCGTGAATCAGTGCGCATAATATTGAAAAAAGACTTAGCGTTTCATCCTTACAAGATGTGTATTGTTCAGCAGCTCAAGCCAACAGATTATGAGCAACGAGAAGACTTCGCCATTCGAATTCAAATGCTGCTTGGAGACCATGAAAGTTCAGTAATCGTTATGAGTGATGAAGCTCATTTTCATTTAAGCGGAGATAAACAAACAAAATTTCCGATACTGGTTGCCAGGTGGATTTTTCTTCACAATTATTCCTGTTGTTCTCAGACTGTTAACCCATCTGAGAATGGTATTGCGGCTTGGAATAATATCGTGGCATCCAAGATTAAAAAGAACGCGGAACAGTCGCTGCGCGGCCGTGACCAACTCAGCATTTTTAACATACGCGTCATAAGCGAACATACGGTGCTCTACGGTCCACTGCTCCATAGCTACTAAAATGGCATTATACAGCAAGGCGACTGATATCCGAATCCCCTCCCTATCACCGCTAGGGACCCCAAATAATAACACCGAAGGCCATCCGAAAGAGGAACACTAGAAACGCTTTGCGAGCTCATCCTTACCAGGTCGAGGTCCCTACTCCCCGAATCAGTCTCCTCCAGCATTCCTTCTTTTGGAGAACTTCGACGCTGTGGAATCAGCTGCCGGGGAATTTGTTTCCCGAGGGCTACAACCTGCAGCGTTTCACTTATTCTTTCGCAGCGCTTCTACAGCGCCATAGGCTTTCAGCATTGCTAATGTAATCGAAGCGTAAACATTTTGAAACCACAGCAACATCGTGTCGAGAGAATCCCTCATGTGTACTTCGGCAGGATTAACGTGAAGTGGGCGAAACTCAAACACTTGTCTCGATCTCTTCCAGCGGCTCTACGGATCGCTGAGCGGTAGGCAACATTTATTTTTGGAAATTATAAATATCGGCGGAAAGACACGGCGACGTAATACCAGCAGAGTCACTAGTAGTTTTTCTAGAGTCATCGTTCAGTGTCAGTAGCGTCACAAACGACCACATGCATGTTTGTGCATGTATGATACCGTCGGCGTCGTCAAAAGAAACTTCAAAGGGGAAGGGGCAGAGTTTTATACTGATGACAAACATCATTTCATCAATCGTTTTTTACTGGTCCTCTAACAAAAAAAAACGCATATTATGTATGAAGGAAATGATTCCTACCCTATCCAAAGTGAGCTCAAGGATTTCACAATCCTGAACTGACTCAATGAACTGTCAATACTTTGAAAAGCAAATAAAAAAAGGTCTTTCAAATACAAATAACGTCTCCTTTTGTTAGTAGAAGATCCGAATATAAGACGACCTTCACCGAACTGGTTAATGGATGAAAAGCATTTTATATTAAATTTAAATGTTAAGAAACATATCGAGAGTGGGTTGGCTGAAAAATTTCAGTCCAGGATATGATTAATTAAATGTTGAAAAATTAATTTTTTTTATACATTTCACTGGTTTGGTTAATAGACAAATCACATACCAATCGAAAGTATGAAGCCCATAGAATATGCAAACGTTAGATTGGCTACCTTTTCCCAGCATTTACGAGTATATCGCTATCCTTTTCAGTTTCACGGACACATGACATGCGCACTCTCTTTCATTCAATGGCCGAGCTACATGCAGCTGCTATGCTGCGTCCTTTGTTAATACACGGGATAGTTCGCTCGGACCTCCCTGGCGCACGTAATCACTGGCAGCAATATTTTGATCTTTAAAATTCGACAACCGGAATTCCAGACCGATTTTTTGCTATATCGACGTGTTTGCAATAAAACTATCTTTATTTTTATGTAAGTTTCATGCAATAACCACACTGGTGCAAATTACTATTATTGATGTACCTGTTTATATCTGCCTACCCTATAGTTGGGACGGGAAAAACGTAGCCAACCTAACGTTTGCATATTCTATGGGCTTTTACTTTCGATTGGTATGTGATTTGTCTATTAAACAAACCAGTGAAATGTTTAAAAAAAATTAATTTTTCAATATTTAATCAATCATATCCTGGACTGAAATTTTCCGGCCAACCCACTCGCGATACGTTTTTTAACATATTAAATTAAATATAAAATGCTTTTCATCCATTAACCAGTTCGGTGAAGGTCGTCTTATATTCGGATCTTAGACTATGTCCTCTGTCAATATCAACTATTACTGGCATTGACTTACACACTTATTTAAATAAGTGTCAAAAAAATTCTTCATGAGGGGGGTTGACTCCCTAAACCCCCCTTCGCTACGCCCTTGATGTTCTTGATACCCCTGATACTTTTACACAAGAAAATATGCATTATTTCAAGATGGTTAAACCAAAAACCTCAAAACGTGAACATTTTGACATATGACAGTATTTTTCCAAACACGATATTTATAAATACAAAACTTGGATGTTCTCAAAACCGAATTTTTGCAGATACGCCCATTAGCATTTGCACCAGTGGCGGCTGGTGAGGTAGTGCCACAGTGCCATGGCATTACCTTAATTTTCGACAAAACATATTTATCCATCTATTAAACTTTTCTTATTCTATGTTAGTTTCCAACGACTTTTTCTGTTTTATATGAAATAGCAATAGCGGCTCAGCGCATAAGCAACCTACGGTGCCGTTTCTTACATGTCACAAACAGAGTGAAAGAAGTCTTATCACAAACGCTTACGAGTGACAGAGAGAACGCTATGCTGGACGTTTGGATAGATTTTAAATACGAACATCCGAAGTAGATCGTGCCAGGCACATTATCCATATTTCCATTCGTGGTTCACTATTTTTGTTTTGTTTTAGCAGTTTCGATTTATCTATGTTTGATGCTGATGTCGGCTTTTCTCGTTAAAGGTTTGAAATTTAGATCTTATTCTTATTAGTTTGAGTGAGTTGTGCACTGTTTTCGGACGGTATCTCTTTTGTGTTTAATTAAAATATATCATTGGAGCGAAAATGAATAAAATTGGCGCATTAGTAAACTCATTTAGTAATCTTCCGCTGGAAGAAAAATTGAAAAACTTAATGGTAGTGGGCAGAAATCGCGTTGTCGTAAATTTAATAAAACTATTTATGATGAAAACAATTGGATAAGTGACTGTGAAAAAGTTAACAAACCATTTTGTTTTGTGTGTGTTGTATTTGGTGGCGATGATACTTGGGCGAAAAAAGGCACGGATGATCTTATTCATATATGGGAGAAAATGAAGACCCATGAAAAATCTAAAGTGTATATGAATAATGTTGTCACTTTATCGATGCTTGGTAAGTGGAACATAAAGACTCAGTTAAATTCGGCTTTTCGGCTAGTTATGAGTATTTTTTTCAATTTTATATCGGTTTGAAATGTTGGCTGTCATTCTGGCACTACCTCTCTAAGCTGGCACTATCCGCCACTGATTTGCACGGCAGAATATGCTATCAAAATAACGAAACAAGTAAAGCTGTATTACGAAACTAATACCGGCGGCGGGCGTTTATATGATCGTAGCAGGCGGGAAAACAACGAATGCCGAAACAAAAGTGGTCCATACATCAGCCGCCTTTTCTCATTTAGAAACTAATATCGCAGCCACGTCGGTGTTCGTGCTGTCGACTTCTTTGCCTTCCCGCTCGAGTCTAGCTCACAATTTCAGTATTTTACAGAGAGAAGCATCGCTATCATTCAGCCAAGAATAGATGGACGGATCACAGGAATTACGGTTGTTTGGCGAAGACTAATAGTTCTGTTTTTTAATTATTTATTACATATAGGAGTGTCAGGGTGACAAAATGTTATAATTAAAAAATACTATTATCCAAGAGTGTAGTTAAAAATATAACGTAAAAACGATGCTTTAAAATTCTTGGAAGACCGAGTTTCAGTCGAATGTAAGATAAACAACTAAATATCTGGCCGATATTATTTTCTAAACAGTTTGAAGAGCTTCACAGTAATTTAGGCGGTTCGTCACGTTAGAATAAAGTCCGAAGTTGTATAATGTTTACTTGATGCCTGCCTGAAAATACGTTCGTCGACCACAAAAATCATTTCATATAGAACCTACAGTACAAGTACAATTAAGTGGTCTAGAGAACTGTTGGTGATGTGCAACAGCTTGGGTGAGTTTATCTCACAGGGTACCCAGTTCTACTAATTGTATCGTTATTTATTGATATATTGATTTATTTTATTAATTCATTTGAGAACTTGTTATTAGACAATTGACAAACTTTGATTCACACATTTATATCATCAATGGTTTGATAATTCAACTCTTGAATGTCTGCGATGTGAAAACAGATAACAATCTCGACGCACGTCACGAGTAGATGCTTCGTGCTGAACTAGTGCAAAGGAGTGGATAATTTGCGAGTGGACTCCTAGTATCTTAGTGAGTTGGCTTCACAGTTATCATGATAATTCTCCGCCCTAGTGATTGGAGCTCTTGGAGAGGTATTTCGCGTGTTGACCCTTAATACCAAAGACCCAAGTGCTGCTCGAGTTTTGTTATATGATTTTTGTATAATTATACAGTACATTATTTCATCTATTCTTTTGGAGAGGTATTTCGCGAGTTGACCCTTAATGCCTATGACCCGAGAGATGTTTGATTTATGTTCTGTATAATTTGTATGACCACATAAGATATAGGTATGATTTTATCCGTTTGGGGTTAAAGGATATATTTGCTGTGTTATCTATTTATATTTGTGTGTATATTTATTCTGCCTGTTTAATCAATCACGCCAGTATAAAATAACGACATGTTCTTTAATTTAACATATGTTAACCCATTTCTTTTTATCATTCTTCAATGAATTGGTTACTCAGGTATCTTTTTACTTAATTCACAGATGTGTCATCTCGAGCGCTTTTCCTGATACAGGCCCAACCTTTTATCGATGTTAAATTAGGTAAATTAAGTTATCGTTTAAATATTGAATCGTGATCTTACTTAATTTATTTTGATCATTTGTTTATTGATTGAATTACTACCTTATTAAATGTTTATTTTAAAAACACGCCCAGAATGATCATTTAATCATTCATTTTTCTTTTTATATACGCCTACAGGAGTGAAGGGGATCTGCAAAGTACGCAGCAGTTAACCGACGATTTTGCAGAAACATAATTTGTTTATTATTTTTTTATTTATAACCATGCTATAAAAAACTCCTATTTAAAAAAAAACGCAAAAACATGATTTCAATTTTATCAAAAATCAAAAGTACAACACAACTCTTTAAAAAATTAAATGACATAATCAGTGGCGTAGATACAGTTGTGTTATGGGGGGGGGGGGGGGGGGGGGCATACGAAGATACTGAAGAAACTGGTGCTATAACTTCCGGCTCACTGAACATCGATTTGCCAATGATTTGAATTGAAAAATTGGGGGTGGAAATTATGGTTCACCATGTAACTTTTATTTGTTTCTTTAAATTAATAAAAGAAGTCAAGTTGATTGACTCAGTACTTCCCCCACATTACGGTGATACCAATTTATTATTTCCCCATAGCTGAAGCAATAGTATCAGATCCACGTGAAACCAAGTCAGCCCGCAAAAAAAAGTATGTTAGGCCGCTAGGTCTTTCTTTCATAGGTCAGTTTTACAACCCTCCCATCCCTCAACCACCCTAATTTCACCTCTGAAAAAAAAATCAGAAAATGATCAGGAACCCCTAAAACGCCTAAAAATGAAGTTTGGGGAATATTTAAACCTTTTTTGTTTTTACTAATTATTCCGCCGCCCATGCACCGATTTCAAAAATTATAGCAGCATTACCTACTACGACCTCACAGCATATCGCTGCCCAAATTTCATCATAATCCATGCAGCGATTATTGAGAGTATGGGGCTAGAAAACGCCAACAGACAGACGGATAGAGACAGACTGATGAAAATGAGTACACAGAAAAAAATACTGTTGAATTTCCAATTAATTGTTAGTATTTGGATGTTTTTCCATCACTTTAAATATATTTACAGTTGTTTCAAATCCATGTCATTAAAAGAATTCAATCCTTATATTCGAAGTAATCACTGGTATGCCAATAAATTCAAAATAATTTTATATTCGTTCTAACGATATGTATAATCCTTCTAATACCAGTATTGACATAATGCAATCAAAACATCCTTTTGTTTTCGAAATTTACCCTATGTTTTATTTAAGCAAAGCATACAATCTATTCAAGGTACAAAAATTATTACTGCAACAGCAGTTCGTGGTAATTCATCTGATAAAAATTAATTTTGTTTCAATGGCCCTTGTCGTTCGCTGAACTATAATAAGTATTCGGCAGGACTGATGTCCCGATTCGATGAAGGTAAGAATAGAAAAGAGGGGGGATGATCTCAGTGCTACTATCGCCGCGAACTCGTCAACATGGACGAAGTTGTTCCGTTGTGTTGTTTCGGTGTTAGCAGTGTTGTGTCATCTCGTGGTTTTGCGTATTGCATCAGCAATTGTGTGATCCAGTTATATATTAAATGGAGGACCTACTGAGAAATTGGGACTTAGAAGAGCTAGACCCACATTTGAATATAGGTATTTAGATTAGTCAGTCAGTTATATTTCAGGTAATAATGCAACAACTAGTGCAGGCTTATGTCTAATTCTTATATCGTGCTCCTTATAACTTCACACAAAATCACACCATTAAACATCCAAACGAAACAATCAGCTGTCTTCGCAATAAAATCTGTTGGTCCAAGGAAAAGAAAGTAGTTTAGAATCAATTACCAAACACAGATTCGATTCAACGACAGGCTGCGATTGAATCATTCATTGGAATTCAATGACCACTTGCAGTTGAATCGACAGTACGATATAATTCGCTACCAACTATACACTTCCCATTGGATAAAACGTCGCTGTATTTGAGGAATGCTGAGTGTAACATCCCACTGAATCCAAGCGTAAGTATTTGACAAACCGACAGATTTTTCTGTGTGTAGTCGTTATGGAGAATTAGATGTATGTAGATGTAGAGTAGTCGTTATGTAGACATCAGAAAACGCCCAAAAGGCCTATTTTCAAAACTGAAAATTTTCGCGATCACAATACTTCACATATCGGTTTGGGAAGTACAAAATAGTTTCTTAGTTAGAGATTTATGACAGGTGGATCAAGCGATGGTATAATTATTGAGTTGAACAAAATGGAGGGCAGTTTGAAGGATATTTGTTCAGCAGTTTTCAGTTCCTTTGATCGGAAACGCAAAACAACACGGAATACTTTCAGCTAGTGTGCACGTATAAATAAAAACAGTCTGGACTTATCCGGGATAGATGAAAGACTGCGTTGTCGACACAAATAAACTTCTTCATTTTATGAATACTTTGAAATACGCAATTTTCATTCCAATTCCGGGCATATTTTTCTAGGGAATATTAAAAAGAAAAACTGTGTGTTTGTAGTATGATAAAAGAGCAGACTTCAAAGTGGCCGAGCGAGAAAGACGGCATCGTTAATTATCGGGAATAGAGGTTTTTTGCAATTAAGAGCCCGCGATTCTTTTTTCAGAAATTAATCGTGCTTGCACAAAGACCCTTTAATAATCAGGAAATGGTGAATTGTGCTACTTGAATGTCTTCCAGCATTTTTATTAAACGATGTTATTCAGCTCTAAAGCGGTTCGTCGCCCTAAATATTAAAAACTTAATAGAATATTCGTATTTCTTTATACGCTATAATAGATCGAGATGGATTAACGCGAATACTTTCACATTCAAAAAAACATTTTGGTTATACATTTTTAGTACAGAGAATCTACGGAACGTAGTGAGTCAAGCAAATTTGTACTCACAGAAATGATCCCAAAAAAACTATGAGCCAGTTAGTCTAAGATCCGAATATAAGTCGACCTTCACCGAATTGGTTAATGGATGAAAAGCATTTTATACTAAATTTAATATGTTAAAAATGATATGATTGATTAAGTATTGAAAAATTAATAATTTTTTTTTAAACATTTCACTGGTTTGGTTAATAGACTAATCACATACCAATCGAAAGTATGAAGCCCATAGAATACGCAAACGTTAGGTTGGCTACGTTTTTCCCGTCCCAGCTATAGGGTAGGCAGGTATAAACAGGTACATCAATAATAGTAATTTGCACCGGTGTGGTTAATGCATGAAACTTATATCAGAATAAAGATACTTTTATTGCAAACACGTCGATATAGGGTTGTCTGCAAAAAATCAGTCTGGAATTCCGGTTGTCGAATTTTAAAGATCAAAATATTGCTGCCAGTGAATACGTGCGCCAGAGAGGTCCGAGCGAACTATCTCACGATACATATACACTGAGAACTATCCCGTGTATTAACAAAGGACGCAGCATAGCTCGGCCATTGAATGAAAGAGAGTGCGCATGTCATGTGTCCGTGAAATTGAAGTGATTTATTTGAATGAAACATAATCAAAAATGTATAAATTTATGAATCTTCCATGTCATTATTTCACAATTAAAAAAATTTAAAAGATGTATTTACTAAGATAGTTTTGAAGGTTAAATTATTATGCACTTACCGTATTCTCGCCAAGAAAGTTATTAAACTCTTCATTATATTTTTTACCCAAAGTCACTTTTTTGTAGCACGTGGTATGATAACCTACAAAATCGAGTGATGCATTGGTTAACTCAACGCCACTGTATTCAAAATTTTTCTTTTTACGAAAATTTAATTTCAACGAACAGTTTTTGTACATTCCGTCGTTATAATCAAGAACATCATCGTCCGAATTGCATCATCAATTTCACGGACACATGACATGCGCACTTTGTTAATACACGAGATAGTTCGCTCGGACCTCTCTGGCGCACGTATTCACTGGCAGCAATATTTTGGTCTTTAAAATTCGAAAACCGGAATTCCAGACTGATTTTTTGCAGACAACCCTATATCGACGTGTTTGCAATAAAATTATCTTTATTTTGATATAAGTTTCATGCATTAACCACACCGGTGCAAAATACTATTATTGATTTATCTGTTTATACCTGCCTACCCTATAGTTGGGACGGGAAAAACGTTGCCAACCTAACGTTTGCGTATTCTATGGGCTTCATACTTTCGATTGGTATGTGATTTGTCTATTAACCAAACCAGTGAAATGTATAAAAAAAATTAGCTTTTCAATATTTAATTAATCATATCCTGGACTGAAATTTTTCAGCCAACCCACTCTCGATATGTTTCTTAACATATTAAATTTAATACAAAATGCTTTTCATCCATTACCCAGTTCGGTGAAGGTCGTCTTATATTCGGATTTTCTACTAAGTTGATTACACTATATTAATTCTCGGATAAAAATATTGCTGATAATCTAGTTTTAGATCACGTTGCCATGGACAAAAATAGCGGATATTATATAGGCATTCAGTATTCTTTCCTTAATGAATGAGAGGGTTTTTTCCGATATAGGTAAGTGACCTATAGTGGGCTTTTCTGCCCTTTGATAGGAAGTGTTGGTAAATATAGCGTCAACACCTACCTATCTTTTACACGTTTTACACTCACTGTTCCCTCACTAATATACAGGGTGTTTCGTAAGTTGGGACTTTTTTTCATACAGCGGATAGTATACTCGCCAAAATGAGTGTTTTTCCCTAGTAACATATAAATAAACGAAATATTTAGAGAAAACAAGATATTGACCATTAAAGAAATCCCCAATTCTGAGTCCGTCCCTGGGCAATGGCTCACCATGTCATAATATCACAACAAACAAGGCAGCGCTAGCGGTGCCGATACCGAGAAAACACTAAAAGAGGCAGTTCGTCATACGTCGCGTTGCTGTTGCCACATCTGTCGATCGGACTTTAAAAACAACAACAATGGTGCACGCTTATAACAATAATGAACTGGTGGACATGATTTTAATGTACGGTGAGTGTGGTCAAAATACCGCTACGGCTTCGTGAGTGTATGCCGATCGTTTCCCTAACTGTACTCACCCTGCACCTCGTCGATTTGTTTCGCTCGTGCAAAGTGCTAGAGACACAGGATGTCGACACGCTAGAAGAAACCTCGTATGGTCCAAATTGAAGAAGACATCGTGAATCGTACTTTTATCTGTAAGACGCCTGCGACAGAACCGCACTTACAACTTCGTAGCAACCAAATAATGAGTACTTGCTTGAAAATTTTTTTATTGTTTTGCTGCTGGTTCACCGTGCATTAGCTAGGCCTTTTCAAGGGCCATTGCTTCTAAAGAGGAAAGTCCCAACTTTTAGAACACCCTGTATTTATGGCTTCAATCTACAGATCTGTCCACAGAAAATCTATGTAGGAAGGATTCTGGAGACGCTGTGACACAATACAAAATTATTTGACACCGTAATGTAGTTGCGCCTAGAAAAATTCTTCAATTCCAGATATGACTATTGAATAGGCTAGTTTCTTGTAGCAGTTTGAGAATATTTTTTTTTAATAATGATTATTTGGATTTGGTCAGAATTGCTCTTGAAAATGTGAAAAAGAAACATCTAAATGATAAGATCATCCTCGCACTAAATATAAGAATGTACCAAACAATACGAAAATAAATAAATCGCCAGTTAAGTGCCACTGGCATGGCTGGCGCTATTACAATTTTTGTTTGCCAGAGCAGCAATCGGCTAGGTCACGTGGAAGTTCGCTTGACAATAACTCACCAAAACTTTTGTTGTTGTTTTTCCGACGGACCGTCGCCGACGCCCGGCGTTGATATACCAAAAGCAGGAGCCGCGGCGATAGCCCCGACCGAAGGCATTCTATATCGGGGGCACTATTTGTTTGCTGCCAACTATACCAAGGTTAGGTTGTCGATTCTTATCGGATATCGATGTACTCGAACACAGAAAAATAACGCGATTTTTATGAGATACATTTTTACTTTTGTTCGACGAGATGAAACTCAAAATTGCGCCCTCAAATTATGCGGGACACGAGATTTTGTCTTTACAGAAAGACAAATAAGGAATCTAGATATTGATTTTTGTTGAACTTGAAGATCCGGGGGTATGAACACTTTTATCGTTCAACGAGACCGAAACTCAAAACTGCTACCGAATTTGTAATTAGCGCCCTCAAATTATCCAAGACACACGGCTTTATCGTTATAGACAGCCTAATAAAGATTTTAGATTTTTATCTTAAGCAAACTTGAAGATCAGGGTAATACTCTATTTTCGTTAAACGAGATTGGTTAGATTTGTAATGAATACCCTCAAATTATCTGGGACACAAGTTTTTGTCTTTATAGAAATTCAAATAAAAATTTTAGATTTTTAATTTTGGTGAACTTGAAGATCCGGGGGTATGAACATTTTCATTTTCGTTAAACGAGCCCTAAACTGAAAACTGCAGCCGGATTTGTAATTTGCGCCCTCAAATTATCCATGACCCGAGGTTATGTCAGTAAACAAAGCCAAATGAAAATTTTAGATTTTTATTTTAGGTGAACTTGAAGGTGAAGTATGACAATTTTAATTTTCATTAAACGAGACCAAAACTCAAAGCGGATTTGTAATTAGGTTTGTTCTTTGAACTTCAACATTTTTATTTTTTGTTAAGATTGATCGTCTAGATCCTATAGAGCCAAGATTGTTGGTTGAGTCAATGTTGAAGGATGACGATTGAAAGAAACCTTGATTTGATTGATGGAAGGGAAAGGAAATGCTAAACGTCTAGACAGAGTTATCAAACTGTAGATCACCCTGTACATAGTATTCGCAGGTCCGGTAATACAGTTTAAAATTTTTGTTCTTACCAAGACTGTGTAGGAATTTAGCGAGTCGAATTACTTGACGCATCTTTTTGTGCCATCCCTATTGCTGTGACGTCATAGAATCATAGGTAGCAAAATGGGTGATGGTTGTGTCGAAATGCCAGGCGAAGGAAGGCGACATCAAAGTTCTAGGTCAAGTCGGACATTAACGATGCTCTATAAGCCCGACGCGTCCTCACAGAATGAATGCTGCTGCCAATTTGGAACAAGAAAAGACAAGCCATGCGGCTACGAGGCTTATCAAGATTTTCCAGATTCATATCCATGTATGAGATGCGGAGCAAATAATGCACAACTCTTTGAAATGCTTTTAAATAACTGTTTGGATATATATGGAATTTAAAAGTAAAAATGTTGGTATTTGGTTAGATGGTGAGCTTCGATTTGAAAGCATGTTAAATAAGCTATGACTGAAACCATTAAAAACCAAATCTAAGGGAACGGAAACCCTATATTTGATGAGGATTCCAGATAAATAGATAGGGCGATGAAGGCCTATAGAATGGCCTTTAGATCTCCTGATTTGACGACATTAGACTTTCTATGGGACCACTTAAAATCCATTGTGTTTAGTCCCCAAATTTGGATGACCGTCGTCAACGCATCATAAGTGTTGGGGTTTCACTTGCGAGTAGTATATGATATTGATTTATAGATATGACTAAAATAAAAAAATGTAGTCAAGTTGATTGACTCAGTACTTCCCACACATTCCGATGATACCAGTTTTATTATTTTCCCATAGCATGAAACTATAGTCTAGATGCCCCTGCAACCAAATCAGCGCTCGCCCGACCACAAAAAAAGTGTTTTATTCTACTAGGTGCTTCTTTCACAGATCAATGGACAATAATATCATGAATACAACAAATTTTTGTGTTTTACAAACCCCCACCCCCGAACCACTCCGATTTTACCCCCAACCAAAAAAATTTTAAAATGATCAGGAACCCCTAAAACGTGTTTGAGGTGTTTTTTATATTTTTAGTTTTTAGTTTTTTTTGTTATTGCCGCGCCGCCACTGAAATGATTTCTAAAAACCATACGCGCTTTTTATACCCGTCACGGTAATAAATCTGTGTTAAAATGTCATTAAAGTCAATTCAGAAGTGTCTACGTAACACAATACAAAACGATCCAAAGTAATACTCGTATGTATTTTGTATGCATCAGAAAGTTCAAGTCCCTTGGTTTCTGTAATGTTCGGATGGATCTAAAAAACTGTATTATGCCGCTAGGTCTTTCTCTCTCAGGTCAGTAGACAGCCTATTATAAGTACAACAAATTTTTCAGCTCCACAACCCCCCACCCCCCAGCCACCCCAATTTCACCCCCACCCAAAAAAAAGTAGAAAATGATCAGGAACCCCTAAAACACCTAAAAACGAGGTTTGAGGCATATTTGAAATTTTTCGATTTTTTGCTAATTACTCCGCCGCCCATGCACCGATTTTCAAAATTGTATCAACATTACCTACTACGACCCTACACCATATCACTACCCAAATTTCATCAAAATCTATGCATCGGTTACTGAGATTAGGAGGCCTGAAAAACGCCAACAGACAGACAGACAGACCGACAGACAGAACGACGGAAATGAGTGACGTGGATTTTCGTTATGTAGGCATCATAAAACGCCCAAAACGTATATTATCTCAAAATCGAAAATTTTCGCGATCACAATACTCCCCTCACCTATCGGTGTGGGAAGTAAAAAACCCTTTAAGAAACGCACTCTAATCAACCAGCTTGAATAATGGACTAGAAACACTGATTGTAAAGCTGCAGTTACATTTACGAGTTGGTCGTATACGAGTGATCGAATCGTATACGATTTCGCATGTGTAAATGAAAACTCGTAGGTCGTATACGTGTCGGTTTCAAAGTTGCGAGAGATCAGCTACGAGTGAAACAGTTTTTTATTAATCCAAGATGGCTGAAAACAAGTTACCGCCTGAGGAGATCGACCAATTTATCGACTTGAGGCCGTGAGAAGTAGGGAATATAAAGATACCAATGCAAGGGACAAATCATATACTGCAATAGCAGATATCCTAAACATATCGGTGGAAACAGTGAAGAAAAAATTAATAATCTACGTTCGACGTATAACCAAGAGAAGAAAAAGATTGTTGCTTCTCAGAGAACAGGTGGAACGATATATTTTTGTGAATAAAATTATTAACATTTATTCATCACACTGATAGGTGAGAGGAGTATTGTGATCGCGAATCCTTGCTCAGTTAGTTGTTAGTAACTTTTCTTCAATGCCCACAATGATTGTAAGGATGTTTTAACCCAAATTCGCCTTTTTTCTAACAATCTACACATTTTAACACCGTTAACATTAAACTTCCTGCCATTGAAGCACACTTCCTTTTACTGGGCGTCATATTAACTACACTTGAATCTCATACGATTCTGAACATTAATGTACGAGTACCTGTATGCGATTCACTCGTAAATGTAACTTTAGCTTTAAAAAACTTTTTTTTATCATGGACCTAAGTTCTTCAACGTACTCCCAGCAGATCTAAAACGCGTAAATAAATTCAAGGAATTTAAATACAAAGTTAAGGAATTCATAACTGAGAATCAGGATAAGTTTAGTTCTTAAAATATTGTCTTAGCAGCACCCGCCTCCAGCCTTGTCTTCCTCACTTGCAGAATTTCTGTAGGTATAATGTTTCAAATGTATTCGTTAATTATAATGTTCAGACATTTAAGAGGATTTTTACGCACGTAGGTATAACATTGGAAATTGTGTATTTTAGAACAAATAAATAAAATAAATAAATATGAAAAAAAAAGTAGCATGTATGACGTCTGCGCAGACAAGATTGAAATCATTCCGTTTGCTACTCGTCATTTTCGTTATTAGCCTGATTGTTTTCGCAATAACAGGCATGTTATGATTATTATGCACAGTTTGTTTTACCGGGGATTCGGCAGCAAGCTGTGTGTGAGTGTGTCATCGGCATTGTCATCGGGACTGGTCAAGCTGCTATGACTACACGCGATGCATAAAAATAGCTGTGCTGGACTGAAACGGCAGGATATCGTGTGTAATACATGTTTACTGGATGTTTTTTGCCCGATCGGATATCGATAGGTTTTATTTATGCATATGACTGGCTAATGCGTGAGGTGGGGTAATGCATATTTTGATTTTCGGTCATAAAAGGCTGGAGCGGGTTAGAGTGGTGAATACAAACCAAATAGGTATCGAATGCCATTTTGTTATGATCAGAATTTCCGAATGTATGATTCAGAATTTCACAAAAACGTATAAAAATATATATTCGCTCTGATCTGAGATCAACTGGCCAATTGTATTGTGGATATACTGTGTAAGGCTTTCGCGGCCATCGTCCAATTTTTTCTGATGTAAACATATGAGAGTATTGCGTTAGATCGTTGTAACGAGGAAACTGTTGAATTGATTTTAATGAAATTTTGAAACGGCATTACTACCATGGCGAAGATGGAAAACGCGTATGGTTTTGATAAATCGTGCCTGTGGCGGCGCAGAAATAATAAAAAAACTAAAAATATAAAAACAGCTCAAACTTCGTTTTTAAGCGTTTTAGAGGTTCCTGATCATTTTCTGCGTTTTTTTGGGTGGGGGTGAAATTGGGGTGGTTGGGGGGCTGGGGGTTGAAAAATTGAAAAAATTCTTGTACTCATAATAGGCTGTCCACTAACCTGTGAAGGAAGATCTAGCGACACAAATCACCTTTTTAGGTGCATCCGAACATTGCCTAGCCTATTACAGAAACTAAGGGACTTAGAGTTTTCTGTATACTATACGAGAATTTATTGGTTTAAATCGTTTTGTATTTTGTAACGTGGACACTATTAAATTGATTCTAATGAAATTTTGACACAGTATATTGTTACCGTGGTGAGAATGGAAAACGTGTATGTTTGTTAAAAATCTTGTCAGTGGCAGCGTAGCAATAATCAAAGAACGCGACAAGTATGAAAGCAACTCAAATTCGGTTTTTAGATGTTTTAGGGGTTCCTGATCATTTCTTACCCGTTTTTTGCGTGGGGGTGAAAGTGAGGTGGTTGGGGGGGGGGGGGGTGTGGTTGTAAAACTGAGAAGTTTGTAGTATCGATAATAGGCTGTCCATTGACCTGTGAAGGAAAGACCCAGCGGCATAAGACAATTTTGGGGGGGGGACTAAATCTTCCTGCTATGGGAAAATAATAAACTGGTATCACAGTATAATGTGTGGGAAGTACTGAGTCAATCAACTTGACTCCCATTTTTTGTAAGGATAATAAGGACAATGAAGAGTTGGAATTTAAATTCGATAACATAGAATTCTGCTAACAGCGCACCGTGGCTGGGTCGGTACGAAATTGAAATTGGTGCATTTCGCGGCTCATGAGAAAACGTAACAATTCCATTAGCGTTGTCAGGAGGAAACCGGGCCTGGGTGGGGCGGGGTGTTTCGCGAAACTAAATTCGAACTATTCCGCCACCCGCCGACTCGTCGGGAATTTTCAACGAAGCCCGCTTTTCAGATCGAATTAATACGGAGCTGCAGCTGCACCAGTAGCAAAATGGCGGGCGCCGAAACAAACAGCGAACTTGCGGAAAACTGGAACGGGGCGGTAGATACATTTACTGAAAGTTTGTTAGCGGAACATAATGAAGATAATGAAGATGCTGCCGCCAGCCTTTGTCGACGGCGCGCCGCCGAATTTGCCGAATTTGGGGCAAGAAATAAACGCTGTAATACGTATTCGAGTTACAAAATAATTTCTTCTACATTAGGTTTGATCATGCTGCTACCAGAAAATGCCGAAAAAATAACCGACTACCAGCGGGATTCAAACCCACAACCTCCGGAATTCTAGTCCGACGCTCTGCCAGCTGAGTTATAGCAGTCATGCCAGTCTAATAAGGCAGCCACTCACACAGAGGAAAGAATGCACGGGTTTGACTGCACACTTTTAGCGCGAACACAGTGCGGCTTTTTAGTGAGCGTGCAAGGGCGTGCGAAGGCGTGCAGGTACCGCATACAGGCTCACCTGCTCAACTGAGTTTTCGACCGCTTACCGGCGTCGGATCGGAGGCTCGCTTGAACGCCTTTGTAGTAACAGAAATTTAGTTTGCTACCTGGTTTCGTCTGTGCCGGTCGAAGATGAGTAGCCATAAAGAGTTACTTATAGCTTCAGTGTTTGTGAAAACCCCTATTTAGGATAAAAGACACAAGCTGCACTATAGCCGCACTGCAATAGAAAAACGATGGAAGGAATGAGCATTTAATGATGTTATAATAATTATCTTATACCTGGAGGGCCAGCCCAAAGGATCTGTCCGACACGGGAATTCCCACCGAACCCAGGTCGTTCCTCATGCGTTGCCAAGTGCAGGAGCCTCCTTATGTAGCGCGTCCAATGTCAATGTTGTTCCCAATGCCCACAAAGCATATTATCTCAAAATCGATAATTTTCGCGATCTCAATACTCCCCTCACCTATCGGTGTATATCGGAAGTAAAAGCTATTCTAATATTAAGGTTTAACTAAATAACAATGTACCCGACCAATGATATTACGAGACCAAAATATATAACGTTAGGCAATTGTATTTACTACGTACTATCACTTAGTATCATAGGTATACTCAAATGAGCATAACACATTTATACACAACCACAACTCTAGATATAGGCTAGGTGCCACAATAATTCCCAAACCAGACAACATTATTTTACATATTTGAGAGAACACTTAAATTTTGTTAAATACTAAATATATCACATGATGAGCCTTGTACTCATTTGCCTCTCTCAACATCTTATCGATTGGGTTATTTTGCTCGTAGTTTGTGCTATGGAATGATAAATAAAAAATTTCTGTTTGTCTACCCCTTTTATTAGGAACATTTTGGGGAACAAGACTTAAGAGTTCAGGGCACGAGATATTTGAATTGAGAATCTTATGTAGGAAACATCAATCAGCACAAAACTTCCTCCTTTCCAATGTGTCAATATTTAATTCACTTCTCATCTGTTGGTAAGTGTATTCTTCTCTTACATAACCACTTATGTAGGTTACAGTTCTAAGAAATTTGTTCTGGACTCTTTCATGGCGGTCCACATAACAACTGTACCCAGGGTTTTAAATATGCTCTCATCGACAGAATATGTCATACTGGGTGTTTCTGTTTTGACAATTTTCACATTCACAGCCGCCATTTCTGGCGGTTTTGAGTCATGCACGCCCAAGATTGGCTATTTCTGGCGATTTTCATGCCAAAAGCTGGCTACAAGCATATTTATATCCTAGCCAAATGCCATACTCGCTTTGAGGAAGACATCAACGCGCTCCACTAAAACTGCTTTCTTACTGCGCCTAGCTGTGAATGTAGTGGGAATGTAGGACGCATGAAGGGTTATCTCTCTTTTTAACTGATGGCTTTGCCCGTATGTACCTTTTCTGTTCTGTTCGGATGAGTATATGGATGTTTTCTATGTCAGTGTGCGACCACTTGATAATGCCAAATGAATATGTTAGGATTGGTACAGCAAATGTGTTAATAGCTTTTGTAAGATTTCTAGAATTCAGTTTTGTTTTTAACAGTCTAATAAGGCGGTCTTTAAACTCTTGTGTTAGTTGTTTGTGATTTGATTTTTGTGTGGTCTATCTTAACGTTTTGATTGATACCCAGGTACTTGTACGTTTCGTCCTTGTCCATGTTGTCTAGCGCTTGGCCAGTTACTACTTCCTGTTCGGGATGGTTTTTCCATTGGTCTTTATTGATGTGAAGCACCTTGCATTTACTCATGCCAAATTCCATCTTGATATCTGAGAGTAGAGAAGATGATTGATTTTGTGTTGATTTGCTTTCTAGTGCCTGATGGTGAAACCAAAGTTTGTGCTGTTAAGTATGTTGGAAAGCGGATTGAGACAGAGGCAGAACCATAGTGAACTGAGAGAGTCACCCTGAAAGATACCACGACGTATGTGTAGCTCATCCGTTTGGATATGACCGTCCTCAGTTTGAAGGTTTTTTGTTCGCCATGTCTCCATCGTTCTTGTAAGAAACTGACGAAGCCCTGGGTTGATTTTATATATTTGAAGAGTTTTTGTTAGCCAACTATAGGGTACAGTTACATTCTGCTAAATTCTCATATTTATAAATGACCCTTAAGCAAAAATCTATTATATTTATATGAGAAAAAAATCGTAACACGTTCCACCAAATATATTATAGTCCACTTAAAGTTTTTTGATAATGAATCTGGTCATCCATTAAAATTTAACTCCCAAAATAGCTACCAAAAAACACACGAAAAACAACGCAAAAACAATTTAGTGACACGCCAACTGAATGATGAATGTTTCATGTTTACAGATCCCCAAAGACTCTACTGGGAAATGTAAACTGTTTTTGGTCAGAATATTGAAACAATTATTTTAAATATCGATTGCCATAAACAACATATAGTATATATATGAACGCAATATTTATATGTATCTCGCAAAATACATGTGTGTGTGGATTATGTAACTGATACGTGAAATTCAATACCGCCAGCTCTCATGTCGCCCCTGTTTTGACACCATTGGCGCACGCTGCTATGTCACTCGTTGGTAGGGTAATAAATTAAATAAAATTAAATTAAAGGTGAATTAAATTGATTGAGTTTAGAAGAGGCAGTTGTGCAATCTGCAATCAATTTTGAGAGGAACGAGTAAAATTCATTGCAATGTTTTCAAGTTTCAAAGAGTGCAACTTACTTATACCACTGGATATACTGTGCTCATACAGGGCCAATAAACAACTGACAGATTTGTTTCGTAAATGTGTCAAATAAATGAGGAGTTTTTCTGTATTGATAATTCATAGAACGTTTGAAGTATTTGAGGTATGAAAAAAAATATCACACAAATGGCTATTCGCATTATCCTGATCCTTTTATATCCTTTTCTGTTGGCCAAAGCAGGCTGTTTTTTACTTAGAGCGACTGCAACTCTGTTAAGCTGTGCATACAGCAAGAATCACCCAGGAAGCTATAGCGCGACTCCACCAGGAAATTCTACCTCACCCTCCATACTCACCAGATCCTGCCCCGAGTGACTACCATCTGTTTTTGGCCTTGGACAACCACATGTGGAATTGGCGATTTGAAAATAAGAGAGGCTTTGGAAAACGAGATGACACTCTTCTTCAGTTCCCAAAAGCAAGATTTTTACAAAAAATGAAGTCAAGTTGATTGACTCAGTACTTCCCACACATAACGGTGATACCAGTTTATTATTTTCCCATAGCATGAAGCTTTAGTCTGAGATCCCTTGCAACCAAACAATCGCCACCCCCCCCCCCCCTTAAATTGTCTTATGCTGGCTACGTCTTTCCTTCACAGGTCAATGGGCAGCCTATTATCAATACTAAAAACTTTTCACTTTTACAACCCCCCCACCCCCAACCACCCCGATTTCACCCCCATCAAAAAGAAAACGCAGAAAATGATCAGGAACCTCTAAAACGCTTAAAAACAAAGTTTGAGCTATTTTTATGTTTTTAGTTTTTTTTTATTATTTCTGCGCCGCCACTGGCACGATTTATAAAAACCATACGCGTTTTCCATCGTCGCCACGGTAGTAATACCGTGTCAACATTTTATTAAAATCAATTCAATAGTTTCCTCGTTACACAATATAGAACGATCTAAAGCAATACTCTCGTATGTTTACACCAGAAAAAATTCAAAGTCTTTTGGTTTCTGTAATAGGAAAGGCAATGTTCGGATGGACCTAAAAAAGTTATTTATGTCGCTAGGTCTTCCTTCGCAGGTCAGTGGACAGTCTATTATGAAAGCAACAAATTTTTGTATTTTACAACCCCCCACCCCCCGACCACCCCAATTTCACCCCCACCCAAAAAAAAGTAGAAAATGATCAGGAACCCTAAAAACGAAGTTTGAGCAATATTTTTTTTTGCTAATTACTCCGCCGCCCATACACCGATTTTCAAAATTATAGGAACATTATCTACTACGACCCCAGAGCATATCGCTGCCCAAATTTCATCACAATCCATGCAGCGGTTGCGGAGATTACGAGGTTAGAAAAAAGCGATAGACAGACAGACAGACCGACAGACAGACAGACAGACCGACAGACCGACAGACGGACCGACAGACAGACCGACAAACAGATAGACCGACGGAAATGAGTGACGTGGATTTTCGTTATGTGGACATCATAAAACGCCCAAACAACGTATTATCTCGAAATCGAAAATTTGCGCGATCATAATACTCCCCTCACCTATCGGTGTGGGAAGTAAAATGAGATATACAGTCTAGTGTCTACATGGGAATGGGTAATTCTTGCTGAGGATGATTATTTTTTTTTGAGTAAATCTAAGTTTAACCCATTTTTTTGTGTAACTATTATTTCTCAACCTTCAAAACCGCACTAAACTTTTTTGGTTGCCTGATACATGTATACGCAACAGAACCTATGCTAGTAGGCTCTGATGTATAGGCGTAAGAGAAGCTCAAGCTAACCTTAAAAGTCTCACTTTGTTCCAAACTAATAACGCTGTTGATTATTATTATTGGATAGTATTTCGCTGCTTTGCCACTTCCGCTATTGGGCGACACACTGTCAAACGTCCAAAAGCCACCAAAGACCATCCTGCTATATGGCGAGAGGAATTTTAATATAGTAGAAGCTGCAAAGCCTGCAAAGCCAACGCTGTGCCTGTGTCTGGTGATGGGTATGGATTTGTTTGAAGCCAACCGCGGTTTGTCGGGTCACAGGGGGTTGGGGGGAATGTAAAGGGGACAGGGAGGGAGGGTATCCGATATTAATATGGATGGGTTGAACGCAAATGCGACCGATCTCGGCCATACATACATTCATTTATAGATATATATGTGTGTGTTACGCTCCATGCCGATATATATCTGGTTTCAATATGTTACTCAGCCACAGTATTTAATCATATTGTTACAATTTACGATGACCGATGGGATGTGACGGTGACCTCGGTTACTCATTGGGTAGCTCAGGCATTTTGTCATGGAAAACGGTATCATTTCTACTTCCAAATTAAGTCAGGCATAATACCCCCCCCCCCCCCCCAGGTCGTAAACTTAAGTGTAGGTTCAGGGGACCAATGTTTACAATCGCACCAAATTTCATTCCTGTCCAATCTTTTGCTGTCAAAACCCTTTTTTACAACGGACGTAAAGATTGGACTACTTAAATTAAAAAGTAATGTCCTTTAAATCAATATTTCTTAAAGCAGAAGAATATAATTGATTGTCACTAAACCAAAAAAAGTAGTAGTAGTAGTAGTAGTAGTAGTAGTAGTGGTGGGGAGGCGAAGCCAGGCAAGTAGGCCACCTTTGGCCCTTTTTGCCAACCCCACTGACACAATCACTGAAAACACAAATTCTACACCCTAGAAAGCTCCTTGTCGAACCTACCAGACCTCCTGACGAAAGTCAGTATATTCAACCATTTCGCTGGCAAACTCCGTCGTGCCGAATATCTGAACCCTAAGGTTGCGATAAACTGCACATCTGCCCAGGAAGTGGAACGCTGTCTCGTCCTCCTCCCAGCATCTGGAGCAAATGGGGTCCCCTATCACTCTCATAAGTGACAAATGTCTATTCAGCCGGCAATGGCCAGTAAGAACTCCCACCAGAAGGTTGAGCGTCTTTCTGCCTTTATTCAAAAGCCATAGCATTCGGCCCTTATCAGGGCCTGCTATGAATCTTTTGGCTTGCCTGCAGTCGTCTCTCTCTAGCCAGGCTTTCGCCAGTTCCTTGTAGGTCCAGTTGTCGAGGGCCACATTGACCTGGCGTCTGCTAATTCCCAGCATAGGTTCTGGGCCGATGCAGGGGCTGCTGGCCCCTATCCTAGCTAATCGGTCCGCTCTCTTGTTACCCGGTATACCAATATGTCCGGGAACCCACAGCAGGGTCACCTTCTTATGGTTTGCTAACTTCTGAAGGGCGGCAGAGCATTCTTGAGCCAGAGCTGATCTGTCCCTCGGAGCTGCCACCGCTTTCAGAGCTGATTGGCTGTTAGAGCATATATATATGCTCTGTCCAGAGCACTGTTCGACTTCCATCGAGTATGCCGACATCAATATCGCAAACACTTCCGCCTGGAAGACAGTCGTGCAGGTTCCCAGCGCGAAGCTCCGCCGCACTTCTTTACCCTCCAGACAGAAGCCCGCTCCCCCGGATCCTGACTCCTTTAAGAGCGATCCGTCAGTGAAGCATACCAGACTATTGGGCGAAAACTTTACTTTCCCTCTCATCCAGTCGTCTCTTTCCGGGATGACTAGTGAGAATCCCTTATCTAACTTTAAGATGTCTTTAGCTTTCTCCACCCTGAATGACGATATCGGGATATTACTCTCCGCGAATCGCTCTATTCTGGTGTGGCCAACTAATGGTTCTCGTGCTACCCACGTTCCCCCGTCACGCATTCTCAGGCAGGCCGACATCGCCTCTCTATTTATCCAGAGGTGCAGAGGTGGCAAGCCCAAGAGTACCTCCAGGGCAGCAGTGGGTGTTGTCCTCGTGGCACCTGTTATGCTCATTGCTGCCAGCCTCTGAATCTTTGCGAGCTTGAGCCTAACAGAGACCTTCTCTACGCTCGGCCACCAGACCGAGCAGCCATACTGAATCCTAGATCTGACTACTGCCGTATATAGCCAGTTTAGAACCTTGGGTTTGAGGCCCCAGGTTCCACCGACTACCCGACGCATAGACTTTTTATACACATAGTCGATATGCTGTGCCCATGTGAGTTTATTATAACCAAAAAGAGTAAATAAAGCTTAGACAAGGAAAGAGAGAGGATGGAACGTCTCTGTTACCAAAAAGTACCAAAAAGGTACCAAAAGCGCTAGAAATTTACCTGTGATAAGTGATTCCTAGCTCCTTCCTACTGCTGTGGCTTTTACAACCATAAGTTGCACACCCTACCATTATGCACACCACAATATTTTGCAACGATTGGTCTTAAAAACGCTAAATATCATAAAAAAATATTTTGACAGCTATTCATTTTCGGTCACAGCTAATTCATATAGCATCAAACGGGCGTGAGCATGGCCGACTTTACTCACTAGGCCGGAGCATGAAATATGGCAACACTGAATCAGCGGGCCGAGTTTTCATTTGTTGTTATGTCATGTGTATTCTTCCAGGAGCAGAAAATATGGTTGGAAGGTGATTATTAATGTGTTTCTAATTATTTACCTGCACAAACGCAACTATAAAGATAACAAGATGCCTGCAAAGCGTGTAGTACCAGGTTGCAGCCCAGTAGAGGACTACCAAACCATGGCCCAACATAACCTTATTCCAGATTAAAAAGAACGTTGCAATGTGATTTTTAATGTGTTTCTACTTATTTACCTGCACAAACGAAACTATAAAGATAACAAGATGCCTGCAAAGCGTGTAGTACCAGGTTGCAGCCCAGTAGAGGACTACCAAACCATGGCCCAACATAACCTTATTCCAGATTAAAAAGAACGTTGCAAGGTGATTTTTAATGTGTTTCTACTTATTTACCTGCACAAATGAAACTATAAAGATAAAAAAATGCCTGCAAAGTGTGTAGTACCAGGTTGCACTAGCAATTGTGCGTCCAATAAGGGACATAAACAGAAGTGGGTGAAAGGTATTCCTCAGAAGGGCTGGCTTTATTTATAAGGATAAAGACAATAATTTACAAACATTTCAGAGGATAAGACCTATTTTAAAGCACAATGTGGTACCTATAATGTTTTCTGGACCTCCCAAATATCACAGAAAAATACAGTTAATAGAACTCATCTATGCATGGCCTGGGGCATACCTACGAAAGGATTTAAAAGTGAAAGGGAAATCAAGACCAGCAAGAATGGCTTCACAGTGACCTAATAGTGAACTTTCCTAGCTCAAATGACAATTTACAAAGTAAATTGAGTGTTCATTTAAGTGGAAGTGGCAGCAGGAAACAGGTTGCGTTTACTTTTATTTTGTAGTGTCTGACTGTGATGAAACAGACATCAGATGTAAGTGGTATTAGTAGTAGTAGTTCTAAAAAGTATTTTTCTTAATTTATTAACCGAGATGAACTCGAATACATATAAAATGTAATAATTATTCTGAAACTATAGGGCCACTATTTGACAGCTAAGCCATGTTGCCACATCTAAGGCTCCGGCCTAGTGTAGAGTCGGCCATGGCGTGAGGTATCTCCTCTCTTTCCTTATCTAAGAAATAAAGCCTTGTTTTGAAAGTATCGCTTGATGTAGCTCGTTTAATACAGCCAGCGGCTTAATCCACCCTTGGAATAATATTTTGCGAAAGCAAAAGAGGCAAACGAACCCTATGAAAGGAGAATAGAATAGAATACCACCCTTTGAGAGGTGCACATCAAGAAGAAAGGTGGCTTTGTGTGGAAAGGTGGTTGTTTTCGGGCCAACTCCGCACCTTAATGCAGCAGCCTACCCTGATTTCAACGCCTTCTGTTTTTCTTTTCTTTCATGGCCGACTCAGACATGCCGCCGTCGACTTTCTTTGTTTTACCTCGTAATTATGAGTGGGGTGAAGACAGTACGTAGTTCAGTGACGTGCGACACCTTTATGTGGTGTTTTTGGGTCAAATTGGAATAAACACTCTTCATTTATAGTGATAATCGATCGCAAATTGAACAGAATCTTTTACAAGAAATTGCGTACTGTAAAGCAGTCTTAAACAATATTTTGTTTAACTTCTTGTACAAGAAATTGAACTCAATATTGTATAAAAAAATTGACAGCCATTATAAATATTTCTGTTAACCTAATACATAAAAAAGTTGAACCAAATATTGTGCAGTGTAAAGTAGTCTTTATAGAAATATAGATAATCGACTTTATCATTTTTTTTAAAAAAAGGGATATTTGCATTGAAAATTTGTATACAGCTTGGCAGTACCAAAGTTTACGGAATACATATAAGTTGGATCACTCCGCAAAAATATCAAAACGGCCTGCCCCTTGCCCCGTCTCTCCGGTACACCGGTAGCAGTGTACCGACGTCAGCCGGGAGATACGGGGCGGCGCAAAGTAGAGGTTGAACGTGTTTAACGCGAAGTGTATACAGTGTCTCAAAGATATCGGATTTTGTTATCTCGGATTTGTTTGCAGGAAATGGATAATTTTTTTAGAAGTTTGAGAGTAATCAATTTCGCGAGAAAAGATATTACCAATAAATTTAAATTTATTAACAATGGAGAATGACAATCAGATCCATCCTTATTTTGTGGTAAACCTTGAAATGTGAGGGATATAAATACAGGGTGTCCCACGACGATTGAGACAAGAAATATGTCGAAACTGGGCAGAGAATTATAATTTTGGGCTGTAAATTAGAGCAGATTTTGTGTCTTTTTTTGTCATTGTACTACCCTACGAGGTATTTGTTTTTGGTCACGTGACATTCGATTCAAAATTATTAATGGGACACCCTGATATATATCAGGGTGGCTGTGTTTCTCCCGATAAAACAATTCCAACAAATTAGCACACTTTGGGTCTTAAGTGATTATTTCAAGAGCTACAGGTACTTAAAGGATTGTATCACGCTAAAAGCGTATAGTGAGACAAAATATTCATTTGGTGGTCTTACCATACCACCCAGGGACATTGTAAATTATATTTTAGAGCTCGAAAATATTTTTATTGATAACTTTAACAATTTAGTTTCTACAGTAGCAATTGGAATGACACTGAAAAGCAAAATGTCAAAAATAAATAAATTAACATTCATGTAAAGCATTTCCACATGATTATCTTTAAAAATTGTACACACGAGTTCGTATATATTATACCATAAATTTTTTAAGCTGTGATCTCAAAAATAAGCCAAATAAACAAAACATTAAGGTAAAAATACTACAGCACCTTTGAACCAATTTTTACTTGTCTACGAAAGAGCTACAATATGTGAAATCATTTGAGATTCATTAGTGTATTAGCAAAATAAATGTTATATTTGTATTTGTATGTTTAAATCGGCTGTCAATACCTAGTCCTTCAATGATCCTTGTATACAGGGTTGGGATAAAGTATGGAACCAAGCAAATAACTTTGGAACGGAAAGAGTGATATTGCTGAAAATTTGCAGGCAAGTGTAGTGACGTTTAGTGCATCCGAAGACATTATGTTAGCTATTAATGTACTTCCGGTTTAACCGAAAGTACCGTCAACTTTTTTAATTTAAATGGGACACCCTGTATATTTTTGCAGATTTTAATTCATCTTTTTCTCCGAATACGTCCATAGTGGGTTTAGTATTTGTTTCTTAAAAAATTTGTCTCACAAATTCGTCCGTGGCGGTCTGCGGTCTGCCCGTTTGAGGTAATTTTTTTTTATATATTTTTTTTTTAGTCACCGTCAAACGTGTTATAGGACCCCTGTCGGGACGTAAATCATTAAAAGTTGACACACTTCTTTGTGAGTTCTCACGCGATCGCCAAAACCGACTTTGAATGACCGGCATTTTAAACACCTGAAATGATAAAGAAGCTTTATCTTTCCCGTTTTTACGGAAACTAATGCTAAACCCACTATGGACGTATTCGGAAAAAAAAGATGAATTAAAATCTGCAAAAATATACAGGGTGTTTCATTTAAATTAAAAAAATTGACGGTACTTCCGGTTAAACCGGAAGTACATTAATAACTAACATAATGTCTTCGGATGCACTAAACGTCACTACACTCGCCTGCAAATTTTCAGCAATATCACTCTTTCCGTTCCAAAGTTATTTGCTTGGCTCCGTACTTTATCCCAACCCTGTAGTTTGTTAGTGTTATGTCTATGTGCTACATGGCTACAATTTACCAAGATAACTCTAAATAACTATTTTAAGGCTGCTGAGGATAAATTAAAAGTAGTGAAAAAATTGCCCAAAATAAGTTTTTTAAGCAAACCTAACGCTCCGCTTGAATAGGATTGCCCTGAAAATAGTTATGATTATTAAGCAAGCGCAAACATTGAGAGCAGTGCTGATACTATGAGCGGAACTCAACGTACTTATAAAAAAGCGTATAGTAGTTTATTTTGTTATATCGGGAATATAGTTTCATAAATAATAGTATTTGCATTTTATTTATAAAGGGCCCCTTAAAATTATAATAGCCCCGGGCCCCATAGAAGCTTAATCCGGCACTCAGATGCCATGTAGGTAAATATCGTCTGAATGAACAAACAGTGTTACACATGTATACTAAAGATGATACTGCCAAGTTGTGTACAAATTTTCAATGCAAATATTACTTTTTTTCCTCAGTGTTCGGATTTGACTTGAGAGTAGTACTTATAATAAAATTTTCTTCGCACATCAGAATAATTAAAAGTACATAATGATATTGAAAACGCGGTACCATACCTGACGCTCTGTTTGCCGTCGCATCCTATGGCGGCGATGTCGAACTTGTAGTTCTTGCGCTTCTCGCAGTTGAGGAGGCGCTTGGCCCTCAGCTCGGCGTACCCGTCCGGCTTGAGGAGGACGTCGAAGGGGGCGTCTCCGTGGTGGCGGTTCGCGATTTTGAAGCGGCAGGCGGGCGGGCGACCGGGGGCGGCGCGGATCGCCGGCGTCACCTCCACCGCCGTCTCGTTCTCCTTCACGATGCCGTGGTAGCCGTTCACCAGGTCCTGGATGTCCAGCGCCGGGGCGCCCGCATCTGCAAAACACAAACAGAACGGATTTCAGACCTAAGTACATAGCTGGATCAGGATGGCAAAAAGACCCACTTTAATGTGAATACCAAGGCACTTTAATGTATCAGGCAACGTTTTTTTCTGTTTTTACTTCCCACACCGATAGGTGAGGGGAGTATTGTGATCGCGAAAGTTTTCGATTTTGAGATAACACGCTTTTTGGGCGTTTCATGATGTCTACATAACGAAAATCCACGTCACTCATTTCCGTCGGTCTGTCTGTCTGTCGCGTTTTTCTACCCTCGCAATCTCAGTAACCGCTGCAAGGATTGTAATGAAATTTGGGCAGCGTTATGCTGTGGGGTCGTAGTAGGTAATGTTCCTATAATTTTGAAAATCGTTATACGGGGGGCGGAGTAATTAGCAAAAACCGAAAAATTTCAAATGTGCCTCAAACTTCGTTTTAGGGGTTCCTGATCATTTTCTACTTTTTCTTGGGTGGGGGTAAATTTGGGGTGGTTGGGAGGTGGGGGGTTTGTAATACTGAAAAATTTGTTGTATTCGTAATGGACTGTCCATTGATATGTCAATGAAAAACCTAGCGATATGATACACTTTTTTAGGCCCATCCGAACGTTACATGTTATAGAGACCACGGGACTTAGAATTTGTGATGTATACATAAGAGTATTGTTTTAAATCGCTCGCGTAACGCGAAAATTGTTCAACTAATTTTAATGAAATTTTGACATAGTATTACTCCCAAGGCGAGGATGGAAAACGCGTATGTTTTGGAAAAATCAGCTCAGTGGCGGCGCGGCAATAATAAAAAAACTAAAAATATAAAAAGAGCTCAAACTTTGTTTTTAGGCGTTTTAGGGGTTCCTGATCATTTTCAATTTTTTTTTTTGAGTAGAGTAAAATCGAGGCGGTTGAGGGGTGAGGGGTAGTAAAACTGAAAAATTTATTGTCCGTCTATTGACCTGGAGAAGAAATACCTAGCGGCATATTACACTTTTTTAGGTCCATCCGAACATTGGCTTGCCTATTACAGAAACCAATTTTGTGATCTGTACATAAGAGTTTTGCTTTATTTCGTTCTATGTATATTGCGTAAAGCGAAAATTATTAAATTGATGTGAATAAAATTTTGACACAGAGTTTATTACCGCTGCGAGAATGGAAAACGACTCTGTTTTTGAAATACCGTGTCAGTGGCGGCGCAGCAATAATCAAACAACCAAAAACATAAAATCAGGTCAAACTTCGTTTTTAGACGGGTTGGAGGCTCTTGATCGTTTCACATTGTCCAGTGCAAGCATGCATAAAAAACTATGGCGCCCTAGTTCCTAAGGAGGAAGACGCAAGAAACTATTTACGAGGGTTTTTGTGTTGGATGTTGTTTTTGCGGGCGGATGGGCGATAATTTAGTTGCAAGGGGATTTTAGATTATACTTTCATTCAATGGAAAATAATAAAATGGTATCATCATTATGTGTAGGAAGTACTGAGTCAATCAACTTGACTCCATTTTTTTTCTCTGGTTACACAGCTGCGCCTTCATTGAACTATGTATTTATTTGTCAACATTATGTTTCGTTTCTTGTTTTTTTATCCGTTAGTTTGTTATAACTGGTTGATGCGAAACGATAAGGAGCCTCCAAAACGTCTAAGAACGAAATTTGGCTTGTTTTTTATGTTTTTAGTTGTTTGATTATTACTGCACCGCCAATGACACGTTTCTTCAAAAACAGACGCGCTTTCCGTTCTCGCCGCAGTAGTAAATTCTGTGTCAAAATTACATTAAAATCAATTCAATAATTTTCACTTTACGCAATATACATAGAACGAAATAAAGCAATACTCGCATGTAAACATCACAAAATTCGAAGTCCCTTGGTTTCTGTAATGGGCAAGTCATTGTTCAGATGAACTTAATAAAGTGTAATATGCCAATAGCTTCATTCACAGGTGACTGGACAGCCTATTATGAATACAACAAATTTTTCAGTTTTACAACCCCCAACCGCCCCCAATTTCAGCCCCACCCAAAAAAGTAGAAAATGATCAGAAACCCCTAAAACACCTAAAAACAAGGTTTGAGATGTTTTAATATTTTCAGTTTTTTTTATTATTGCAGCGCCACCACTGACACAATTTTTCAAAAACCTACGCGTTTTCCATCCTCGCCGCGGTAGTAATACTTGTCAAAAGTTCGTTACAATCAATTCAATAATTTTCGCGTTACGTAATATAGAAAAACGATCTAAAGCAACACTCGCGCGTTTTGCATTCACAGGTCAATGGACAGCCCATAATAAATACAATACATTTTTGAGTTTTACCACCTCCACCCCCCAAACCACCCCAAATTCATCCTCACCCAAAAAAAGGTAGAAAATGATCAGGAACCCTTGAAACGCCTAAAAGCGAAGTTTGAGAAATATTTGAATTTTTTTGTTTTTTGCTAATTAGTCCGCCATCCGTGCAACGATTTCCAAAATTATAAGGGCATTACCTACTACGGCCCCACAGCATATCGCACCCAAATTTCACCACGATCCGTGCAGCGGTTACTGAAATTACGAGGCTAAAAAAGGCCAACAGACAAACCGACAAAGAGGCATACCGAACTCGAAAATATTCGCTATCACAATACCCTTCACCCTTCTATCGGCGTGAAAAGTAAAAGAAGTCATATTTGTTTTATTTTCAATGCATTCATTTAAAAAAACTTGTCTGAAATAGCTGCATAAAATGTGATTTAACATTATCTAAAACTCACTAAACAACTAATGATTTTTAGCGCCGTCCCACAGTAATAAAATTACAATAATTGATTTTCAGCACTTAAGGATTAACTGCCTCCCATCGAGGAATCATAACGAAAGAATAAAGAAGTACAATAAAGGAAGAACCGTATCTACTGTGTTCACGAACGATTCAGTAAATATGAAAAAATCAGAAAGTATGTGTTTAGCTTGCAGAGCTAGAGAGCCATTCTGGCTGTTCCAACAGTTCCTGCAGGGCAATCTCGTTCCGAGTTCATACGATCTCCATTATCGACGCTATGCATACATAAGCTACACCAGAAAGAAACGCTCGCTCCGTAAGAATTCACAAAGGACCTCGCCAGAACCTTCAGGAAAATCGCTCCCTTACAAAAAATGCGATGATTTGTATGCATGTATATGGAATTGTTCGTAGAAAGTTATCGCAAATGATTACTACAAAATGTATATATTGTGTACATCATCATCATAGTCACAATGTCTAAACAGACATGTTGTGAACTCGTAAAATGCATTAAGTCGGAGCTGGAGTATTGCCGACACGAATATTATCAATAGTTTTGAGAACTGTAGCTCGTCAGCGTTCGCGATTTACCGTCAGTTCAGTGGAGCTCTTGATACTCATATCCAGCAATTGTTTCGTCGTATCCGCCCAGCGTGTAGGGGAACGGCCACGACGCCGCCCACTCGGGGCGTGACCCTGAACTACAAGTTTCTCCATATTATCGCTTCTGTGAATATATCCGAAGGATGTAAGCATTCTCATCGACACAATGGAGGATAGTCTCTTTGGACTACAGAGCTCATCATTATGGAAACATTAGTTCGATGGGCGGTATAAGGAATTCTCAGCATTCTCCTCCACGTCCACATTTCAAAAGCATCTATGCGAGCTCGATCTGCCTTTTTAACAGTCCAAGTTTCCGAGGCATACAAAAATATGGAGAACACAAGAGACTGAACCAGTGACATTTTGGTAGCTTTAGTGATGTTATGGTCACGCCATATTTTAGTAAGCTTTGTCGTGGCCACCCGTGCCTGTTGAATGCGCCGTCAAATCTCATTCTCACAGCTACCTGAATTGTCGATCAAAGAACCGAGGGTACCCAAAACTTTGAACTACCTCACAACGGCCTATTGACTTTGTTTCTCGATGATTGTCATGCTCTCTATCTACGATAATAACCTTGATCTTGTTGTAGTTAATACCAAGACCATATGCTGCACTGTGTTGTTCTAAAACGTTCAATAGAGCTACTAGTTCTTCCTGAGAAGCAACAATAAGGGTTGTATCGTCAGCAAATCTTAAGGTTAGATATTTTGCTTCCGCCAATAGTTATACCGCCATTCCAGTTGTCCAATACCTGTCTCCTCACAAATTCAGAGTAAATGTTAAATAACATCGGAGATAATACGCATCCCTGACGAACTCCTTTTCTGGTTGCTGTTTCACCAGACAGGTTACCATCAATTCTTACACGAGCTGAGCTAGACTCATAGAGTTGCTGTATGAGAAATACTAAGTGGTAAGGGACTCCCATGGAGATAAGTACTTCCACAGTTTAGGCCACTTTACGTTATCAAACGCCTTAGAACAGTCCACAAAGCAGATAAAAACTGGAAAATAATGCTCTCTGGCTTTTTCAATAATCTGTCTTAAGTTTAAGATCTGTTCACGCGTACCGTTCGAGTAATTAAAGGGCTTTAAAGGGTATAGAGCATAGGCGTAGTTAGGTGGGAGCTTGGGGGGCTAAGCCCCCCCCAAGAATGAAATTAGCCCCCCCAAAAATTCAAAAATAATTCATTCTGTTAAGTTTATTGTACCTTGGGCAGTCCCCAGATCCAGGGACTTAAGCCCCCCCAGATTCAGGGACTTAACTACGCCGGTGGTATAGAGTCGAAATAAACCATCCTCTCTCTACTTTTTCAAATGGAAAGCATCGTGATCAAGTAATGCTAACGCATCAGAATAAGGGACTCAGTTAAATAGGGCCAAGATCTACGTTTGAGATTTATTTTGGGGTTGCTGCTGCATGTTCTTTAGCTCCGGGAGAATAAATCCATACGACCAAGGATAAATGGATAACTGCCAAGTTTACGTCGCGTCCCTTCGAACGCCATCCAACAACCCTAATTGATTGGCCGGACGATTTTTTATTTTACGGTTTGTTAAATGAGGTACTTCGCTCGGACGCGGCGGTTTCAGGTTTCTAGCTGAATTACCGACGGCGACGTCTATCCCCGGTTACGATGGATGGTTGACGGGCAGTTTCTAAAAATAGGGGACAGATTATATTGGCAGGAGTAAAACTAAAATAATCTGAAAATGGGGTAGTTTTAGAATAGGTGCCCTGAGACAAAATTGGAATGCATTTTCCAAATTTACAGTACAAAAATGAAGTCAAGTTGATTGACTCAGTACTTCCCACACATGACGGTGATACCAGTTTATTGTTTTCCCATAGCATGAAGTCTGAGATCCCCTTGCAACAAAATCATCGCCAGTACCCCCTCCCCCCAAATTGTCATACGCCGTTAGGTCTTTCCTGCACAGGTTAGGCCTATTATCAATAATACAAACCTTTCAGTTTTACAACCCGCCGCCCCTCCCCCCAAACCACCCCAATCTCACCCCCACCCAAAAAAGGTACAAAACGGTCAGGAACCCCTAAAACATCTAAAAACGGAGTTTGAGCTGTTTTCATATTTTTAGTTTTTTGATTATTGCTACGCTCCCACTGACACGATTTCTAACAAGGATACGCGTTTTCCATCCTCACCACAGTAATAATAATGTGTCAAAATTTCATTAGAATCAATTTAATAGTTTCCACGTTACAAAATACAAAACGATCTAAAGCAATAAATACTCGTATGTATACAGAAAATTCCCTTAGTTTCGGTAATAGGCAAGGCAATGTTCAGATGGACCTAAAAAGGTGATTTATGACGCTAGGTCTTCCTTCACAGGTCAGCGGACAACCTATTATTAATACAGCAAATTTTTCAGTTTTTCATCCGCCCACCCCCCAACCACCCGAATTTCACCCCCCACCCAAAAAAACTCAGTAAATGATCAGGAACCTCTAAACCACTTAAAAACGAAGTTTGAGCTGTTTTTATATTTTTAGTTTTTTTATTGTTTCTTTCATTAAAACCAATTGAACGGTTTCTTCGTTACATAATATAGAACGATCTAAAGCAATACTCGTATGTATACATCGGAAAAAATTCTAAGTCCTTTAGTTTCTGTAATAGGCATAAGGCAATGTTCGGATAGACCTAAAAAAGTTATTTATGTCTTCCTTCACAGGTCAGTGGGTAGTCTATTAGGACAACAAATTTTTCAATTTTACAACCCCCCAACCCCCAACCCCAATTTCCACTCCTACCCAAAAAAAGTAGAAAATAATCAGGAACACCTAAAACGCCTAAAAACGAAGTTTGGGGAATATTTGAAATTTTTCGTTTTTTGCTAATTACTCCTCCGCCAATGCACCGATTTTCAAAATTATAGCAGCATTACCTACTACGACCCCACAGCATATCGCTGCCCAACTTTCATCACAATCCATGCAGCGGTTACTGAGATCACGAGGTTAGAAAAACGCGTACAGATAGACCGTCAGACAGACAGACAGACAGACCGACAGACCGACAGACCGACAGACTGACGGAAATGAGTGACGTGGATTTTCGTTATGTAGACATCATAAAACGTCCAACCAGTATATTATCTAAAAATCGAAAATTTTCGCGATCACAATACTCCCCTCACCTATCGGTGTGGGAAGTAAATCTGAACCGTGGCAAACAGCTCTCACGTACGTACTATAACCCCCCTCTTAAAAATGGATTTTGAAAACGAGCGTACAGTTTCAAAGTGAAATGAGGAGGCGCGCTAATAACAACACTAACAAGGTGCAACATTGAAAATGCAATAAAGCAGGAGCGGGCGAAAGTTTTCTCGCCAACACGCAGCAAAGCATACACAGCCTGCTACGCCCCGTGTCGTGAAATTGTTAAATTGGTTCTTCGGAGAGCGACGTAGGGCGACGAGACTAGTTCGGAAAGTTTCTTGCAGAGTGTGTGGAGTGCATAACGGCGTATGCCGAGAGGCGAGCAGAGGCACAGTGCCAACACATCAATCTATCCGCGACCTGCAGAAGGATGGCGGGGGTGGTGCGGGTTGCGGGGGACCCACCTCGTCTTTATGGAAAACGAGAAATTAACCCTCAGGAGTTTGCCTATACGGCGTCTGCCGGTGACGTATCGTGGCTGTGATTGAGTCAGGGGCGTATCGTTCAGGGAGATATGTTAATTCTAATCACACTCTACAGCCTCGTGTCCACTTGCAAATAAAATTGCTAAAGTTACTCTCACAAGTCACTTGCGTAGCGTGTGCACGACGTCATTAGAGAAATACAGGGTGGGCCAATAGTGCGTGGACGGAGGATTATGGGCTTACTAAAAAATATTTCAAAAATATGTCACTTGATCATGGTAGGGACCCTTGAGGGCTATAACGTAAAAATATTTTCACTTAATTTTTGACGTTTATACAGGGTGATTCATATCAAACCTACATTTTTTTGAATGGAACCCCCTATATATTATTGCATATTTGGATTCCTTGGTCAATTCTAGTGTGACTTTATGTATCACACATGGAACTTTAAACGAACCGTTTAGGCGCAAATCACCATTTTTGGTATAAGTAGGTATCAGAAAAAAATTGAATATCGCAGCGATTATAAAACTTAGAAGGCCTTGACTTTGCGGTACGACTAAGCATGAAATGCGTCACCTTAGGTCAGACGTCTAAATTTGAATTATTTTTGTACTTGGAGAAATCAGAGGATAAATTAAGGAAACTTCAGTCACAGATAACTTGATTTTTTCAAATGGGAATGCCTATTTTGGTTTAAAGAATCAATTGTAAAATTTGATTACCTTTCTAACGATATAGCATTCTTGATATCAGTCTTATTTGGTTTTCATTTTATTTCAAATTTTCAGTCAAATCGGTGTTTTTCAACTTTCCTGCATGCAAGCAACCTAGCAGGCCATGAAAAATAAACAAAAGTTCGTTAATATGGAAGAAAGCAACTAACTTAGTAGAAAAATGCAAACTAAGTGGAGCAGCGAGGCAAGATTACGAAAATTCCTTACAACATATTAGCTCTAACCAGAAACAATAGAAGTAACAAGAACGCTCATTTTTCACAGCCTACTAGCTATTAGCCAATTTCCAAAATTAGTAAAAAAATACCTAATCAAAGGAAAACTACTAGTGATTGTTGCTGGCAGTAGAATATCTATGTCTTCTGAATAAATTTGAATAAATTTTCACATTTATTGCTATAAAAAAGTAGCCATTTCCGTAAGTCAAAAGTAATGATACCTGTGAGTGGAACCCTTCAAATTCTTCGGTAGGTACTTCTGCTTATTAGCAAAATCGCGGAAAATGAAACTTGAATTACAGTCATAAATTAGTTTGCAGAAAACTACATGAAATAATCACAATTACAACATAGCGTAATAAAAAAATTCTAGCAATTATTTCAATAGATGTTCAGAATGCTCCAGTTGGAGATATCTTTACTTTCGACTTAACTAAACGGAAATGACTATTTTTTTATCCCATTAAATGTGAAATTTCATTCTCAACATGTTAGACTGTAAGCAAAAATCGCTGATAGTTTTCTTTTTGTTTCAAAATTTTTAAACGTTTTGGAAAGTTGCCAAGCTCTAGTAGACCTCAATAGCTAGTAGGCTGTGTAAAACAAACACTTCTGTCATACCCCAGCTACTCATTGACATTAGATATCTTGCCGCTGTTGTTTCCGGTTAGAGCTGATGTGTTGTAAGGAATTTTCATGTTCTTGCCTCACTACTCGAGTTTGTTTGCATCTTTCTACTAAGTTAGTTGTTTTCTTCCATATTGACGAGCTTTTGTTTATTTTCCATGGCCTACTAGGTTGCTTGCACGCAGAAAAATTGAAAAACACCGATTTGACTTAAAATTTGAAATAAAAT
The DNA here is from genome assembly GCA_951848785.1 of Callosobruchus maculatus. Lineage (NCBI taxonomy): Eukaryota > Metazoa > Arthropoda > Insecta > Coleoptera > Chrysomelidae > Callosobruchus > Callosobruchus maculatus. The sequence goes on from CATOUR010000179.1 coordinate 3,883,003, forward strand.
GAAAACCAAAGAAGATTGATATCAAGAATGCTATATCGTTAGAAAGGTAATCAAATTCTACATTTGATTCTTTAAACCAAAATAGGCATTCCCATTTGAAAAAATCAAGTTATCTGTGATTTAAGTTTCCTTAATTAATCTACCGATTTCTCCAAGTACAAAAAGAATCCAAATTTAGCCGTCTGACCTTAGGTGACGCATTTCATGCCTAGTCGTACCGCAAAGTCACGGCCTTCTAAGTTTTATAATCGCCGCGATATTCAATTTTTTTCTGATACCTACTTATACCAAAAATGGTGGTTTGCGCCTAAACGGTTCGTTTAAAGGTCCATGTATGATACATAAAGTCACATTAGAATTGACCAAGGAATCCAAATATACAATAATATATAGAGGGTTCCATTCAAAAAAATGTAAGTTTGATATGAATCACCCTGTATAAACGTCAAAATTTAAGTGAAAATATTTTTAAGTTATAGCCCTCAAGGGTCATAACCATGATCAAGTGACAGATTTTTGAAATATTTTTCAGTAAGCCCACAATCCTCCGTCCACGCACTATTGGCCCACCCTGTATTGCAACAAAATTACTTGCATATAAAGGACTTGCGACTTGCTGCTCTCAGGAAATTAGTTTGCCGCAAAAATTTCGAGCCTGTTTCGAAAGTCTTACAGCAAGGAGTGTGCTAAATGAAATTTGGAGAAGTTCACTAAACGAGAGAAGACACCTGTCTTTCAATTGAAATTTTTGAATTATATCCTGAATTATGGAATGTACATACTACAGAATTTAAGGACAGAGTCAAAAAGCACAATGCATTACAAAAATTGGCCGACTTATTTAGTACGTCTACAGCGGAAATGCAAGGGAAGCTACATAATTTGAGAACGCAAGTTAACTAAGAGTGGAGGAAAATTCAAAAAAAGAAAAGTGGGCAAGGGACTAATGAAATATATAAGAGTACTTAGAGAATTACTCAGAATAACAGAGGTTTGTACGTCAGATGTCAGGATGGAGTTTCGGATGAGCAAATGCAAGGTGCTACACATAAACAAAGGCCAATGGAAGAACCATCCCGAACAGGAAATAGTAACCGGCCAGACGTTGGATAACATGGACAAAGAAGAAACGTACAAGTACTTGGGTTTCAATCAGAGTGTTAAGATAGACCACACACAAATCAAAGCACAACTTAGACAAGTGTTTAGAGACCGCCTCATTAAGCTTCTGGAAACAAAACTGAATTCTAGAAACCTTACAAAAGCTATCAATACATTTGCAATACCAATCCTCACGTATTCATTTGGCATCATCAAGTGGTCGCACACTGACATAGAAAACACCCATATACTCATACGAACAGAACTTACGAAACACAGAATATCACACCCCAACGCGTGCAAGGAAAGGCTCACCATAGACAGAAAACAGGGAGGCAGAGGAATTATAGACATACAGTCACTTCACTCAAGACAAATAAAGACACTGAGACATTTTTCCCAAAGCAAACAGACAAACCTACATAGATCAATAGTCAAAGCAGACAAAAACTATACACCACTTAACCTCTCTTGTCCAGATCACGCAACAGACACATACAATCACATCCAATCACAACAAGAAAAAATAAACACCTGGTCGCAGAAAGCACTTCACGGCAAACATAGGTACCGTGTCATACACGACCATATTAACGAAAAACAGTCATACACCTGGCTGCATGATGGCCAGCTGTTCCCAGAAACGGAGGGCTTCATGCTTGCCATTCAAGACCAAGTGATTGCGACACAAAACTACAAAAAATACGTAATTAAAGATCCATCCATAACAGACGATAACTGCAGAAAATGTCACCAACAAAAGGAAACAATAGATCACATAACAAGCGGGTGCAAAACTCTTGCCGGTACCGAGTACACAGCCAGACATAACTCTGCAGCCAAGGTCATACACCAAGCGCTAGCCACAACGAACAAACTAATAGAAAACACAGATCCATATTATAATTACACTCCGACATCAGTACTTGAAAACGATCTATACAAACTATACTGGGACGTTGAAATACATACAGACAAGACTATCCCAGCCAATAGACCAGATATAGTTTTCCAGTCAAAGCTCGATAAAGTTGCATACCTGATAGACATTGCTATTCCCAATGATGTGAATATACAAAGCACCTACGCTGGGAAAATATCTAAGTACACGGACCTTGCCATGGAAATAAAACGCCTTTGGAAGCAGGACAAAGTTACTATTGTTCCCCTCATTATGTCAGTCTCAGGCCTTACACCAAACACATTTACACCACACCTACAACAGTTAGGCCTGGACGAACGGTTACACAAAACATTCCAAAAGTCTGTAATTCTGAAGACCTGTAACATCGTACGATCCTTCCTAAATTCAGATCAGTAATAGTTCAGGTGTTGACTTGGCACAGCCCGCCAACATTTGTTGCTACCGCAGTCATGCGAGAGAAACTTGGAAAATAATAATAATAATAATAATCTTTATTTTCATTAGACTTGTATATACAAGTATCGAAATATAGTCAGGAACATTAAATTTGTAAAAATAATGTAAAAAATAGTTCACAAAAAAAGGACAAACACGAGAATACATAGTACACTTAGAACATGCACCTGTCAGAAACAATATCAAAATTATACAGCAGATATCACAATTAGTTTAGTTGGAAGTTCTTTGACTCATTAAAGTTCATGTATCCCTGGAGTAGTTCTACGCTGAATCCTCTTTCTCACCCAACATTTTGTCCGCCTTTTACTATCTTTCTCTTGTTTTCTTTTTTTAATTAAATATATCACAGCTACCGCAGTAGCTAGAGATTTTGCATACGACATCTTATCTATAGTGTATACAGAATGAGAACAACCAAAACCAAGTAAAATTACGAAAGCAATTTCCTAGATTAAATTTGCGAACAATTAAAAGATAGTGTAGACAGACAAGCAAGTACTTGCTGCAAAAACTATCGCAAGTTACTTGCAAAAGTGGACACGAGGCTTAACAGTTCACAGGATTATGGCCGTGAAAGTCTTATACTCCTTTTACATCGACATTTTCTTCGCAAATTTATTTATTGATCAATCCATGGTCGTCTTCAAGGTCAAACTGATTGTGTCTTACATCTGTGAATAAAACCATGCATTTTGTGACAGCATGCAGTGCTGCCAACACTGTCGCTGTGATATGATTAGCGATTTTCGCAAGATCGTATTTGTTTGTGGCCTTTTGACAGCAAAACTCTCAATTTGATTACCAGTTTTTATTTAGAAAATGTTTAATAATATACAGAGACGGGTATGTAACATACATGACATGCATGATATGATTTTTAAGGTTCGCACTACCGAATTTTACGTCAAACTTGACCACAGATTAGAACAGTGAAAAAATCCAAGAAGAATTCCATTGACTTATTTGACGTCAAATTATTGTTTCACACTTGTCAATTTTGACCACGAACTGAATCCACGAATCAAAACCACGGATTTATTGTTGATATAAAACACGTATAACGCAATATATTGGCTTCATTTACTGTATATTTAATTCATCTGTTGTAAGCTCTTCTTAAAGAATGTACTGAACTTTGAGCAATAAAATAAAAAAAAACATGATGGTTTATGTGAGGAACACAAATCGCACCGTGCAACTGAAGGATCCTTATTGCAGTACAGCCTTAGTTAGCCAGCAAAATGAATAAAGCACCGGTCGACTCGGCGATATTTCAATCAGGCATAAAACTGGCGGCGAGAATGGCGAGACCACGACCGCCGCGCCGCATGTGCACAAAACGGGAAAAATCCACCGCCAGCACCGCGGGTTGTGGTAGGGCCATAAATTAGGGCAATATAGAAGGCACAGCCAGGCAGGCAGGCAGCGCGGTGGATTCCGAATGGCATGCACACTCTGGCATTTTTAGCTTTAGCTGCTCGTGCATATATCGCCATACCGCCATGCACCAGGTCAACGGATTCCACGCGCTTCAACACACTCATGCAAATATTGTATGTATATCACCTCTACCTACACGCGAGTCTGAGAGGTATTTTTAATGTACGACGGTGGTTTATATAGGAGCCAAGCTGAAACCTTAGCGCCTCCGCACATGGGTTTAACGTACAGAAAACTCAGTCAACAACACTGACAAAGAAGTCTCACGCTGGCTTACCAACTGTGGAAATGGAGGGTCACCCAGTAGTCGAGTCACCTTCCATCGAGCTTTTGGAGACCAACATCAACAACAACATATTCTGGCACGACCACATCGTCAGTATTCCTAAAACGGCTTTCCAGAAACTTTGAGTTTTTTTCCGCTGTAGGAAGCTGTATACACCAGAGCAACTACTGCTGCTCTACAAGGCACTCTCTAAAGCTTCTAAACACTATCCAGAACACAGCAATTAGACTAATCGATACTCCTAACCTCACAAAGGACCTCCACAGCCTGGAACATCGAAGAAGTGTGGCTGACCTGACCCTGTCTTACAGATTCACCGAGTATATAAGCCTATATAACCATTATTTCTAGTGGATGACTTATTGCTGCTCTTTGTATTGATGACCAAAGTTCAGCAATAAATCATCCACTAGAAATAATGGTTATAGGCTTATATAATCAGCGTATATGATGCTAACAAGTGTCTCTGAGTCCAGAATAGTGAAAAAAAATTGTAGAATTTTTTTTTGTGTAAAACACAAGTGGCAGTGATTGGATCCGCCGACTAGATTGCTATCTAAGGATCCTCCAAGTGTATAGTCGCATTAGCGAAAGAAACGTTATAGGTCATCCTGGCGTATAAAAAAACTAAACTGCAGTGGATTAGTGTCCCTAAACATTGCCACGTCTTTTTGTGTGAAACATAAGATTCCCTTTGTTTCGGTATTATTGTCCGAACTTTTGAGGAGCGCACAACGCAATGCATTACTTAACAGATAAATGTACCTATACCCGAGTTTAGATGATAAAATCGGTGATTCAGTTTTTATTTGAAATTCACTTCCGTGAAGGACTTCCGACCGTCCGAACGAGGAACACTAGAAAGGCTTACGAGCTCATGCTTACCAGGTCGAGTTCCCTACTCCCCGAACTAGCATTCCTTCTTTTGGAGATCTTCGACGCTGTGGAATGAGTTGCCGTGGAATCTGTTTCCCGACCGCTACAACATGCAGCGTTTCAAATATAACGTGAACCGATACTTATCCTCTCGCAGCGCTTCTACAGAGCCATAGGCTCTCAATGTTTGCGGGCGACGGACCATAGAAAAGTGGGAAAGTAATGTAGGATGTATGAGAGGTTAGATGACTCTTTCGAATTGATGAGTCTGTCCGTATTATCTTCTCTGTTAGATGCATTGGACTTTGCCAATCGTGTATATCCAAAAATAAAACAAAATTCGAGTCCATTAATAGAAGCTATAATATCAGACACAAAAATCATTTTACATTAATCACCCCTAAATCATCACTCGTAAGAGGTTCAGTTATATATTGTAAATGACAGAAGATTTATAATAGGCTTCAACAATCTATAAAAAATTTCTGTAAAAGACTTTTTTAGCCTTAGCAAATTTTGTTTTGTTAAATATGACTTGGTCAATAAGAAGGATGTTATTCTTCAGATAATAAAATATATAGATCTGAACCTTGGAGGTAAAGGACACTGTCACATTTCTCTAAATACTAACCTAGAAGAGCAGTTTGAAGTTTTTTCATGTTTAATAATTTAATTACTTGAGCGTTACTTGAAATTTGAACCTGATTGTGTCACTTATAAATGCTTTTTTTGTTCATTGTATCAGAAATTATTTAGTTACATTTATATCATAACCATTTTTGGATTGAGAGCTGGACATAGTTAGTGCCTTACTTCCGATTTACATATTTATCTATCTGCACATCTATACAAATCAGCCTCATTTTTAATACCCTATCAGAAAAGTAGGAAATAATTTACTTGAGTAAACTCAAACGGCACTCTCACTGTGGAATTTGTTGGTATAATTTTTTTTTATTTTTTTTTATTATATTGACAAAACCCGATTATTCCCGGACTAGTAATCAACCAATTTAACATTTAATCTTAATAAAAAAAGAAAAAAAAATGTTAACCGCGGTGAGATTCGAACCCACGCCCTTTCGGACTGGTGCCTAGCGTCTTAACCGCTCGGCCAGGCTGCCTGTGCTACAGAAATATGAATGCAGCGTACATAATACGTCGTCACTTACTTGTCGTAATTTAATTCAATTTTTTTAAACAGCAAGCGACAAAATCGGATTTTCCCCGGACTAGTTTTTTCATGCTGGTTCAGAATCTGTATTTAGTTTTTCTCTAGCATCTGTAGTTTTGGCTACTATCTTTTGTATATGTTACGCTCAATACCCGAATTCGGGCAATGCCCGAAACAAATACGCAGAACTAGTTTTGAGCAAGGAATATTTCCCAAACCCGAAATATGAATTCTATACGGCTTATAAGCATTACCAAATAGGCAGAACTATACTACATTCACTGAAGAAAAGGAGTAAAAAATTATTTCAAACACATATTTTGGGGCTTTACTCGGATAAATCGAACTTAATTTTTCTGTTTATAATAACATCACTGCTCTCAGTATGCAGTTTTGTAGACGGTGTGCATATAACCCTTGACCATGCAGTAAAAATTTACATATATTGTGCATGGTTACTCCGTTTGTTCGGTGGATAAGGTATAATTTTGCGCATCTTGAAATACACAGAACTAGTTTTGCGCAACTTGAAATGCATAGAACTAGTTCTGTATATTTTCTGAATGACCAGCACAAATTCTGCTTCCTCCATTTAATCAGCGCCAGCGACGGACTCAAATAAATATAACGTTGGAGAAGTTAAATATATTTTTATGAATACCAACAAATAATAAATCACCAACTGAGGCTGGTTCAAATTTTTTATTTGATTGTGTGAGCATCAAACTGGCTTGTGCTTCCAAACCTCTTTTTACTTTTTCACGATTCGTACTCATATTGCAGGAACGTTAGCAAAGAAACCTAACCTAAACGATAGGTTTTTGACACACAATGCATAACGAATGTTCACTTTGGTTGTCATTCCGTACCACAGAACTAATTCTGTGCATTTCAAGTTGCGTAAAACTAGTTCTGTGCATTTCAAGATGCGCAAAACTAGTTCTGCCTATCTGGTAATGCTCAATAGCCGTATAAAGTTAATATTTCGAGTTTGGGAGATATTCCTTGCTCAAAACTAGTTCTGCACATTTTTTTCATTGCATTGCCCGAATTCGGCTGTTGAGTGTAACATATACAATACAGTGAGTCAGTTACTACGTTTCCACGGGCTTTGAAAACGTTTTCAAAACGTTTTGAGTTTTCAAATATATCGTGGAAACGTGAATTGGAAGCGTTTTCAAAACATTTCCTGTTCAAGTCGATCCGCTAATTTTTTGAATCGTATCTAGATCCAAATCCCGTGGAAACTCCAGCTGTCACTTTCAAAACGTTTTGAAATGAAATGTGTACAGTACGTAGCTGTCTAATGTCGCTATCGTTAGTTTATTAAAATTTATCAAAATACGAAAGTCAATATTTATACACAACAAGCACTACAAACCCAATCCACAGTTTTGCGGATGACAGTACGCTGCATGCAGGCATCATGAGCAATAGACCGATCTCTGTGGTCCAGCTGGAACGCAGAAGACTGGCAGTGGCAGCTTCACTTTCAAAGGATCTTGATACCATTACCGCTTGGGGAATTAAGAATATGGTTAAATGTAATGCCTCCAAGACCCAGTATTGTACGCTATCAAACAAGAAGTGCCCAAGCCAACACCAGGATCTAATGAAAAACCAGGCTCTGCCAAGGAGTCACTCATTCAAGCTGTTAGGGGTCAACATTACAGAAAATCTGATCTGGCACGAACACGTCGCGTCAATTCCAGCAGCTGCTGGTAAAAAGCTTGGGTACCTATTTATTTGGAGCCAGAAAGTATTCCTCACCATGTAACCTCCTCACGCTATATAAAGCCCAGGTAAGACCTTGCCTGGAGTATTGCTCTCATGTCTGGGGAGCTGCTGCCCCTACTACCCTGTCTATACTAGATGCCGTCCAGAGAAGGGCAATTCGACTAATTGGCGACCCCGCCTTAATGCGCCACCTTCAGTCACTTTCTCACCGGCGTGTTGTTGGTGACCTTACACTCTTCTACCGATATTCCAACGGAATCTGCTCCTCTGAGCTATCCTCTATCGCTCCGCCGCTCACTGCTCCTATCAGATGTACCCGTGCGACCGCTGCATCTCATCCTAAGACGGTCGTTCTTCATACATCAAGAACTGGGCGGTACAACCGCACATTTATTCCCAGGGTGTCCAGGGCTTGAATGGGCTGCCAGGAGATGTATTTATTGGGCCTGCGGGTATTGGTCCATCCAAATCCCTCGTTAACAAACTTCCCCTAACATAACCCTTTCACAGCAGCCGCGGTACTCTGGCTATAAAAAAAAAACAAAATAAGCTATAAAACTAGGAAATGACATTTGTCAAGAGTGTCAGTTGAAAACGTTTTGAATGCGTTTAGAAAATCGTTTCGAAACTCATCGCGGAAACACCGGCAATCCAAAATCACAAAACGTTTTGAAAATAGTTCTGAAAGCCCGTGGAAACGTAGTAAGTGAGATCTAAAACCAATTAAAAAAATATCCGCAGTATAACTGATGCCGCAAAGGAACGTAGAGTTTGTGCTGTGTGGCATTTCGGTGAGTGATGCGGCTCTAGTGCAGTTCGGTGCAGCGCAGAACAAAAAGCGGTGGTCGGGGGCGGTAGGCCATCCCGGCTGGGCATTGTTTGGAGGCGGCAGAGCATATTTTAGGGAAACGCCACCACGGTGGCCGCCGACAGAGCAGAATAAAGCCCCAAGCTGAACCTGCTTAATTCACCGTGAGGCGCTGATGAAAAATCGGGGTTTAAACGGACTCTCTCTCTCTTCCCGCTGGCTCTATATATATCACAACATTAGCTTTGATTTTTTGCGCGCCCTCACGTCACAGTCGTGCGCAGTCGGTAATAGCTAGGACGCCAAAAGTACGACTTTTTTTAATGAGGGCTTACAGTTTTATCTTATACAGGGTTTCCAGTTAGTGGGTAATTCTTCGATATCTCGCAAAATATACCCGATAGAAGAAAATTTCAAATACAAAAGTTATTTGGTTACTTAAGACGCATATTCTAAAGATATTTTGAAATATACAGGGTGTTGCGGGAAAGTAGGATAGTGATCAACTTGATTTTTTTATATGGAACTATAACTTTTTTTTAAACTGTTCTAGTTTCCATCATTGATCTCTATTCAACCCTAAAATATTTTTGGGATCGGTTACGACGTTGCCAAGTTATAATTTATTTTCTATTAATTTCCGGATTTGCAAGGTCGCAAGTAATACGTCCAAATTGATGTATTCCTTAATCTTTTCTTAATAATATTATACTCCGAGTTACTTGAATATTAAGTGGATATTATTTTGTATCTTACCAGCAATTTGTATCTACAGGGTGTTTTTTGCAAAATTTTAAATTGCGGCAACTTGAAGGTCATTTTACTTTGTTTTTTTAAATGTAACACCGTGTATGTTTTATTTTAAATCGAAATATCTATTAATACCCTATCTCGCCTTGTAATTTTTTTCCCGTTTGCGGTGTTGCCAAGTTATAAATTATTTTTCTAAATTTTTAAACAAGTATCCCTGATTTTAATTTATTTTAAATAGAATTCTCTACTTATTTTTACTGCAATGAATTGCGCATGTCGAACTTAGTAGGATCCCACAACTTCAAAATTTTGTTTCTGTTAATTACTGAGATACGGCAACACCGCTTTTTCGGTAAACAGTACCGGAACGCTTAAATATTTCCAAGACGGCCACAGCTGGAACGGTGAAATTCAATACTTGGGGATTTTTGAACATACAGAATTCAAAAACGCTAACATCAATAAAAAATACAGGGTGTTACATTTAAAAAAACAAAGTAAAATGACCTTCAAATTGCCGTAATTTAAAATTCTGCCAAAAACACCATGTAGATACAAATTGCAGGTAACATCCAAAATATTATCCACTTAATATTCAAGTAACTCGCTGTATAATATTATTGAGAAAAGTTAAAGGACTATATCAATTTGGACGTATTACTTGCGACCTTGCAAATCTGGAAATTAATAAAAAATAAATTATAACTTGGCAACGTCGCAACTGATTCCAAAAATATTTAAGGGTTAAATAGAGATCAATGATGGACACTAGAGGAATTTAAAAAAAGGTATAGTTCCATATAAAAAAATTAAGTTGATCACTATTCTACTTTCCCGCAACACCCTGTATATTTAAAAATATTTTTAGAATATGCGTCTTAAGTAACCAAATAACTTTTGTATTTGACATCTTCTTCTATCAGGTATACTTTGCGAGATATCGAAGAATTACACACTAACTGGACACCCTGTATATAGGAGCTTGTTGGAAGAACACACGATTCCTTGAGGCTAAAAACCAAACAATATACAGGGTGTCCTATGGCGAATGGAAAATACTTTAGGAGAAGACTGTCAACAAAAAAAGTCATATAAAGTAGAGTCCAGTTTTCAACTGTTCCTGAGAGAGAAATTGATTTTTAGAGATTTTCATTAAAATACGAAACTCCAAACGAATACCCTGGATCTTAATTTGCGCAGACACAAGATCTACAGTTTCAGCTTTGATGTACGTACGTTCATGATTGATCCATAGATATCCAAGATATCATGTTTAATTTTAGACCTACTTCGTTCTGGATGATTTACAACCTCCTGTTTATACAGGAGTGGATTTCATGTTCTGCTTACCTAGCAACTTTTAGAGATTACCTAGCGACTTTTTAAGACGAATCCGATTTAAAAACAACTTGACGTTTTCTTCTGAAATTATACAATTTTGAGACCCTATACCAAAGTTTTGGTTAACCGATCATTTTTTACGACTAATCAGGATAACAAAAATTAAAAATCGGTCTGTTGAAATTTTGTGCTCTTGGAGATCCATGATGCCTTTAGAGCTTAAATGCAATCTTATTTCCTATGTTTACCATATTTACAACAAGTTTGTCAAAAACTAGTCCAAATAAATTGCAGATGACCAGGTTCATATAAAAATACCTCATACATAGAAATCGGTTGTTTTTTTTTTGTTTAGTTTCAAACTTGTTCAATGATTACATACCGATATAAAAGATAGCACACTCTGTATGGTGTCTATCTACTGCTAAGTTGCCTTTCGAACAGTATAATTATTTAGGTTTTAAGTTTTCTGGGGTTGATTGGGACTGTATTCTATATTCTTTAAGAAGTTCGCAGTTTCATATGAATGAAGTTGATTTCCCGTTTTGCTTTAGAAGTTTCAGTTTGAACTTCTTTGATACAGAGACGTATTGTCATTTAGGTATATTTATCGGAGAAAGTAAATACATTGAAATTAACTAAAAATTTAAAAACCGAATATAACCTAGCTTTAGTATTATAACCCTAAAATTCTTCCAAGGAAGTACTCCGACCACCACCATAAATGTGAACTCTGAAAATTCAACGAAAGCTGGGCATGCTTTTACCGTATAGTGTACGGTTAATTATTTGGTGATTTTTTAAGATAAATTCCTTTTTTGTAACGCTTCTTGAATTCACTTTTCAACATATGCTAATTTTGACAATTCTCACGAAGTGTTTGATACGTGATCACTTTCTTTTAGTCGATAGTGACGTGATAGCATATTTTCTAAGAAATAACCCCAAACATTTTAAAATCCGACAATAAAATTTTGTTTTCGTTTTGAGGTCTGCATTTTAATGGAAATCTCTAAAAAACAATGTATCTCTGAAACAGTTGAAAGTCAGACCCTACTTTATATGATTTTTTGTTGGAAATGAACTGTACAGTCTTCTCCTAAAGTATTTTCCGTTCGTCATACCCTGTATAATGATTGTATTACCGAAGTATTGACACTTTGCATATACCACTATGGTAGCGCCTGCTTCATTCCGTCATTATGAGTAGCTTTATTTTAGGATTCATACCAAATCCATTTGCTCTTTCCCATCATAGTATGTATAGTCTATACAGGCATCAACCCAGTATTGTCGGCTTCTTTGTCTATGTTTCTCGTCATATATCTTGATATCATCACACATACGGTACGGAAGCGGTTAAATTTCCAACCATTTGTCTTCGCTTGGCGAAAACGTCATCAGTCAAGCTTTCAACGAACGTCAAATCCAGTTGTTTCTGGTGATATATCCACCCACAATCCACAACCACTCGACTAGATGATTAGGATTATCCTAGCGGGAGAATAATACAGGCAATTTGTATATATGCTGCCTCTCCTCTATCCGTTTTAGGTAGGTTTTAAAGCATCTTTGTCCTTTAAGGGACAGGCAAATTATCCTTCTCCTGTTTT